>CM030906.1:17357284-18671039 GCA_018136845.1 Heterotis niloticus
AGCAACACCAGGCAAAATTATTTTACACTGCAGTTTTCCTGCATAGTGCCTGTTCGCAGCAATGGAGATGAAATTCTCAAAGGGTGTAAGATGAGGTGAAGAAAATGACGAGAGAGTCAAATGAAATTTTGGCTAGATGAGCATCTCAGGTAAAATATGGGGAAAAGGGGGAACACCGTACTATGGAGGTAGTAGGTGAATTTTTGTCATGGGAGGTATTTTCATCCATTGACTGCGATGCTCAGAAGTCCAGCAAGTGTCAGGTTGGAACAGAGCCTTTCCAGATGGAGAAGGTTTAAAACAGCTGCTGTCAGTAACCCTTTCTTGCGGTGAGCACGGTGGTCTCATCTGACTAAACACAGAGCCAGATCTCTCCCCTCCACAGCAGTCCCCAGCGAAGCGGCAACTTCACTGCGACATCTGGAGCTGCCCCGAAACACACGAGCTTGTGTGAGAATCCCACGCCACCTTTGCCTTGCCCAGATCCACTCAACTGCCCAGAGGCACCGCAGTCAACCTCCTAGCCCCGATGCCGAGGCCTGTTCCCTTATTGCCATGACTAACGTGCGTGCTGGCAGTATCGACCGAGCTAACGTGCTAACTTGCAAAGCTTTCGGGATCTGATGTATTGCTCTGGGCCTGAACCAACCGTGGTAACGAAGTCGCATTTCCTGAACAAACTCTGCCGCCGGATACAGCGACAACAGGGGCTCCAAGGGAGCGTGCAAATGACAAGCATTTGTTCTGAGGAAACCGATTCGCAGCGATGCTCTCCGGGCTCTTTGCCAGTCACAGCAGGGCAGCCGAAGCGTTAAACTGTGAATAATCTTCCCAGGGTATGAGAACGTCCCCTTTAGCTCCCTGGTGTCAGAAGAAAATCACTGTAGTCCAATTCCATAGCTTTTACAAGACTAAATGGACGTCTGAGTCATAGAAAAACGGCACGATTGCAAGGTTTTTTTTTTTGTATGTAAGGCCAAACCTTGAGGGAAGCGGTGTGTAGCTCAGTCGCTTCTTTCACTTCTTTTTCTTACCATAGAACGCATCTGAAGGGCTACACAGCAGATCTCGTGCAACAGGACTGATGACTGCAGTCCTAGAGAATCAATATGTCCCTAAATTTGTCTACGGTTGAAGGCAGCAGAGTCACCTTGTCGGGAGGCTTAAGTAAAAAAAACAGTGCAGTTTGCAGAGAAAAGGCTGAAACACACTGCTTGGACTCCTGTCCTGCACAGCTACCTCTTTTTTTTTTTTTTTTTTTAAGTCTTGTTCTGGGTTTTGCTATTTTCCTTTGTTTCTATTTCAGCAGCTCATGAAAGAGGGTTATTGATAATCAAAAGATTCCTGTTTCTTCTGGAAGTTCTTGGCTGAAAATTGTTGGTTTGCTGAAGAGTTTTATTTATAACATTACGTAAACTAAATGTTATAAATAAAACTACTCTCACTGAAATAGCATCCAGTGCATGTGTATGTTCCTCATCAACACAATAATGGCCTTGTGAGAGGTAACACTTTGCCTCTAACCATGAAGAAAACACCGGAGCCCCAGGTGCAGACCCCAGATGGACGCCGACCTCTGCGTGAATGAGCTTCTCTTCAAGTTGGCCCTGACTGCTGATGATCACAGGGCAGACGGCACGGGAACACAAATCCCTGGAAGCAGCAGACGTTGATTCAAGCATCCGGCTCACGATTTGGACTCCTGTGACAGTCAGCTGAGCGACACCACATCTACATGCAATGCTAATGCAGCTTCTTGTGCATCTCCACCAGATGCACTGATGGCTCAAATTCTTGTTCAGCATTTGATGAGGTGATGAGGATAATGAAATGCTAGCAAAGGCCGGCATGATTTTTTGGGCCACAGCTGCACATTGGCCTTTTTTTTTTGCTCATCCTGTCCCATTGCGGTTCACAAGGCGCGCGCATGTGTGAGAGAGAAAGTGTGTGGGCAGGTCTGTGGGGATGCTTGTATGTGTCTGATTCCTTTCTGCTCTCCATCTGCCTTCACGCACGTAGAAAACGACTCGCAGAGACCTTTGGCGCCAGCCCAGGAGGGCACCTCCCCAGACTGCGGTAATGGTTCTATCATTAACACTTGGAGGAGTACAAGGCAGCTGGTAATGGATGCAGCGACGTGTTGTATGGGTGTGCTTGCCAAACAGGGTGTCTGGAACACATGATCACTGCTCACATTTGCTGTGCCGCAGAGAAAGAAAATGGCTCCTGATCGGTAAAGGGGAAAATGAGGAGGGGGCGATGCATCATGAAGACATCATGTAACTCATTTTCAAATAGATTAAAACCGATGACCAACAAGCTGATGTTAAAAAAAAAAAAAAAAAAAATTAAATAATTACGGTATTGATATTGCAGTATTGGCATTCAGTTAACTGCCTACTGTCACTTTTCCAGAAGAGTGATGACCGCCTAAAGCCTTACTGTAACCCTGAGTTATAGCCTTGTTGGACATATTAGAAGGGAGATAGTCCTGAATTTATAGCTGCCGTCACTGTCCCACAAGCCAGAGCAGACGCCCATAGGTCACCTTAGCCGACAGCTTCCTGGGCTGCTTTAAGGTGCAGTGTCATACCAAGCTGATGGCGAGATACCCCAACCCACCCCAGAATGAACAAACGTCCACACGCTGTGCACTTTTGATTCTGCCAAAGACGAAACATCTCTTTCTCTTTGCCTGCATGCTGCCTCGAAGATCTGCCCAACTGCAAAATTGTGATAGAAATGTGAAAAAGGGTCGCTGTCCTTGCAAAGATGCCATTGTTTTTATGTGTACGGAGTGCTTAGCAGGGCTTCCAGAAGCAGCTGCGGAAGTGCCGAGATCCTGACAACTTCCTTCTGCTGACTTCTTCCACCCTCTTAGGTGCTTATTTCCATGTCAAACTTGGCAAGAAATGAACGCAGCTTTGCACATTAAAACAATCGTTCTGGATCGTTTCCTCCATGTTGCCGAAAGGACCGATTCATTCGCTCCACTCTGATTTGGATGGAAGATTTTTTCTTACTTGAGAAAATGACTGTGCTTCACATGTAAGCAAGGAGGGAAAAGGGAAGGAAGATACCAAAGGACTAAAACATGACAGCATGTGATACAAAGATGCGTAATTTGCTTTTTGATGTTCATCACCTGTAGCCCTGTAGTTTATTGGTGGTCTTGGTGAGGCGCACCTTGTTCATTTGAGAAGCGAGTATTTAAACCGGTCTAAGCCGGTGTGTTTTGGATGTGAGCAGCTCCTTTGGATTTATTGCTGCTTGGGGATGCTGAGAGATATTGATGTTTAAATTGTAAATAACTCATTTCAAAGCCTGTACCTCGACAGCATAGCAGCACCTAAAAGATAGAGGGCCAACTTGGAAACACCTTGGCTTAAGAATCACATTACAGTGGTGAGAGAGAGAAGTGGTGTGAAGCTGTCCCAGTAAAGAGTTTATTCAAGTTAAGCAAGCTGGCATGTAGGCTGTCCTGAGCACGTGTGCATCTGGCATCACCACGGTGAGTAGACACAGCTGATGTGCATGAATATTCGCTTGTGACCCAGTCAGAATCTGATCCAGCTTGGGAAATCATGTTGGAAGTTTTTCTTCATCCTGAAGGCACTAGACATGTAAAGCCGATCATCAGTAGGTAGGAGAACATCAACGATCGTAAATGATGGTTTCAGTTCAAGTTTCAAGGTTTATTTGTCATGGGTGCACTAACAGTAGCATAGCAATGTTGTGACCATGAAAAGTTTTGCTTCCAGATGTCCTCAGCAAATAAAATATATAAATAAGATATAAGAAACTTAAATAATAAATAATGACATTAAGAAAAATAAATAGGGAATAAGATGTAATACATATACATAGAAGTTAAAAGTTAGTAAACAAGAAATAGCAAACAAACGAACAACAACAGCCAAACCAACAAACACACAAACCAATAAGGGCATACAGACAGACTCTGATTGATAATGTTTCATCATCCAAGGGAGGGGTCAGTGGTTCAACGGTCTTATTGTATGGGGGGAAAAAACTGTCCCGGAACCTGCTTGCTCTCATCCGAATGCTTCTAAAGCATTTTCCGGACGGGAGCAAGAAAAATAGTTTGTGGCTGTGGTGATTATGGTCCTTCAAGATGTCATGGGCCTATTTCTTACACGGCTGAGTGTAAAGGTCCTGCAGGGCTGGCAGATCAGTCCTGGTAATGCTCTGTGCTGTCTCGACCACTCTTTGTAGAGCTTTACTGTCTGAGGCACTGCAGCCGCCATACCAGGCTGTAAAACAGCCAGTCTGGATACTTTCAGTGGTAGATCTGTAGAAGTTGACAAGTATCCTGGTGTCCATGCCGAACCTCCTCAGCCGATGGAGGAAGAAGAGGTGTTGTGTTGCTGCCTTGATGATGATGCTGGTGTGCCGTGACCAGGACAGGTCCTCAGTGATGTTTACTCCAAGGAACCTGAACCTGTTCACTCTTTCCACTGGGGCGCCGGCTATAGAGATGGGCGTATGGCCATTCCCCAGCTGTCTCCCGAAGTCCACAATCAGCTCCTTTGTTTTGCTGATGTTGAGATGGAGGTCATGGTTCTCACCTCCTCTCTATAGGCCCGCACATCATTGTCGGTGATCAGGCCGATGACAGTGGTGTCATCTGCAAATTTGACAATGATGTTGGAGCTGAGTGAGGCAACGCAGTCGTGCGTGAACAGGGAGTAGAGCAGGGAGCTAAGCACGCAGCCCTGGGGGGCCCCCGTGCTGAGAGTCAACGCTGTGGAGATGATGTTCCCCAGTCTCACCACCTGGGGCCTGCCCATCAGGATATCCATGATCCAACTGCACAGGGCAAGATGAGTCCCAGGTTCCTGAGCTTGGCAACAAGCTTAGAGGGCACGATGGTGTTGAATGCTGAGCTGTAATCGATAAAAAGCATTCTCACATACGTGTTCCTCTGGTCCAGGTGGGAGAAAGCCTTGTGGAGGGTGAAGGCGATTGCGTTGTCAGTTGACCTGTTCAGTCTGTAGGGGAACTGAAGCGGGTCCAACGTGTCTGGCAGAGAGGCAACGATATGCGATTTGACTAACCGCTCAAAGCACTTCATGATGACAGACGTAAGTCCAACAGGGTAGTAATCATTTAGGCAGAGAACTCTGGGTTTCTTAGGTACAGGAACAATGATGGTTTTCTTGAAACGTGTGGGGACAATGGACTGCAGCAGGGAAAAGATGTCAGTGAACACACCCGCTAGCTGGTCTGCACAAACCTTAAGAACATGACCAGGGATGTTATCTGGTCCAGGAGCTTTGTGTACGTTTGTCCTCTTGAAGGATTTGCACGCATCTACTCTAGACACCTGCAGTGTGCAAACGTCCTGGTTCAGGTCCACAGCCAGGTGTGGGTGGTTCTTCTCAAATCGTGTGTAGAAGGTGTTCAGCTCCTCGGCAAGAGGTTTATGAAGAAAACCATTGTGATGAATATTACATGTGGGCAAGACTAGAAAGGCTGAAGAAGAGGGCTAATTGTGTGTCAGCAAAGTACAATAGTAGTTACAGTCGAAATTAAACTGTTTGCCTGGTCTGCCTGCTAACCCACCTCATGTGTCCCCAAGTTCATAAGGGGTGGCAGAACCGTTCCAGATGTGATTAGAAAAGAGAGCCTGGAGGGTTGAGGGACATCACACCAGAACCATTTGTGTGCATTGAATAGAAAGTGTTGGAAAATTGGAGACACCTGCCCACCTTTGAACAGGAAATTGTCTGCATCTTTACTGTGTTTTTGCCTTAATTTTCTTCATAAGTGTCTTACTCATGGGCACTACAGCCATAGGTGGGTTTTGAACCCAGAGCTTCTGAGCACAAAGCAGCTGTATCCACTGTGCTACTTGTTGCTCCTCATCTTCTCATTCAGCTGTTGCCAATAACCTAGTTTTTAGGTTTCCTCCTCAATGTACAACACCCACAGCAACTGAAGAGGACTGAACCCCTTTATGTGCACTCGGTGAGTCATCTGCTCCTTTTCGCTCTTCCCCATTTAAGCGTTATAGGGCAGCACAGCTCGCTTGGAAATGAACGGCGGTACCAGATCAGCGGTAGGAACACGGCCAACCACAAGGAGAGACCGCCACAATCTCAGCCATTCAGAAGAACACAGCACCGATGGTCACAGATGAGCGGACGCTCCAGAACACCACTGCCCCAGACTGTTTTGTTAGGCGCTCAGTCCCTGTCTACAAACTGCTGTAGTTTGCATGCATTGGATGCACATTATCGAAAAGTGAGCTGAGAGGGATGAAGATCACAGACCCATGGGTTTAAACCATACGAATCCCTTAACTGTGCTTCCAGGTGAACCAATTGCCATGGGAACATGCAGAAAAACATGCTTTGAGACCGTGCCCTTGTGTACTCATCTCGGTGTGATTCAGCAACTGGCTGCAGCATCTGCTCATGGCAATACCAGGTGCTGTACTGATTTCTCAGCACTCAGCTTGTGATACTTGGTGAGCTTTGTATAGCAACAAAAGTCCACTCAAGTGTTCAAGGTGACCACCATTCAGACCCAGTCCACATTCTGTCTCCTGTAGTAGCTGAGTTACCCAGTCCTGGCCGGGCCGAAGTGGTGCAGCAGTTTTTCACCAGCAGCTTCCTATAGCTGCACAGATCATATTCAAACCTCTGGTTAAGGCCTGGAAGACCATCAAAGGATCTGATCGCTCCCTCCACCCCACAGCAAGACCGCTGTGCTGAATGAGCTTCCTGTCTCCTTCAGACCCCATTAATTGTTTTTCAGCATCCAGCAAAGGTCTCAGAATGGCCCACTTGTCTCCAGATCTCCTGGGCCTCACAGAAGCACCCTATGAGAGCCTCCGGTTTCATAGCAGCGCTATGATTATCTGCTGAAGACTTCTGAGCACTTTACAGAACAACCCAATGAATGAGATCCACAAAAAATCTCACATGTGGCATTAAGAAACTCGGCCTGAGAGTCGTTTGATAAAATGGGCAGGAAATGAGTGCGGGGTTTACGGATGATACCAAGTTATGTTGTTCCCCATGAAACGACGTGCCAGGATGGAAGGTGAATGTCTTCTCATGTAAAAGCCAATTATAAACTTCTTGCATGCACCATCAGGGTCCCAGTGATGTGATGGGGATAAATTGTAATGGATGTACTGGTACGTCTGGAGAACTGCAGCTTCTGTGAATGAACCCCCTGGGCCTGTGTTCTCTTCACAAGTTCAGCGTTGGTTTGGTTGGTTGGTCATGATGCCAGATGATAAACAGATGAATAAGGACAAATTATGTTTTCAAGCAACCATAACTGAGAAACACTTTTCAGCCTGACCTCAGCATCTCCTGCAGCATACAGTTCTGAGGCAGTGAGAAGTTTATGCACATTTTTTAGCAATTTTTTTTTTCCCCAAAATGACTTAAAACTTTAAACTGTTTAAGGTTACCTGCTCCTGCATGCAGCTGGACAGTAGTAGTAGTGGTGGTGGTGGTGGTTGTGGTGATTAAGTGTGTGACCTCCCACCACCAACGCCCAGCTGCATGCAGGGGCAGGTAATCTTAAACAGTTTAAAATTTTAAGTCATTTTTAAGTTATTTTGGAAAAAATTGCTAAAAAAGGTCAGTTGTGGTGGTGGTGGTGAGCAGTCCCTGTATTGTCTGGAGTACAGCAGCCTGAGAGTAAAAAGCTGTGCACAAAAAATAAAAATTAATTTCGTGAACTAGAAGCTGGGCCACAGAGAAGACATCGGAAAAGAGGGAGAGGAGATATCAGGAAAACCTGCACATCCCCAAATGATTCTTTCCCCTCTGGGTCCCCAGTGCAGAACTGATGGTTCCATTAAATCACAAGCCACAACTGTTTGTCTCCTTCACATTCTTGCTGGCCTTCAGTCTCTCCTTCATTTTGCAGCATTGCTAATTGAGACAAATCCTCACCAAATACTCACCCCGACCACTCGATGAATTCTGAGAGCAACGTTATTGTCTTTCTGTAATTGCTGCCTTGAACAGCTCATCTTCATTTGTTAGCCAATAAAGCACTAGAAATTTTTCTGTTTGCTGTTTACCAGCTGCCATCCGATACACAGACGCACCCTCAGGTGCAACCGGATGAAGGAAAACGGCCAAATCCTTCCGGTTTAAAAAAGTTGTGGTCTGTCTAGTGAAGGTGCAGCCTTCATGGATGAAAATGAACATTTGCTGGGGGGTTGTAGAGTCCGCGGTGGAATGGCATCGTGTGGCTGCTCCTCATACGACCGATCATTTCTCCTGCCTGGAACCCAGCTGCTCCAGTTTCCATTTCTGTACGCGATTATTTTTGATGTTTACACGCTTCTGCTAACCATCCCATCATCCGCGTCTCTACCTGAACCTGGCAGGTTTTGGGCCACTGCTGTTCTTCATAAAGCAGCACCAGAGAGGACAATACAAAAGCTCAAAATTTATTTCATTTCCTCTCCTGGTGGCATGAATCTGTGACCTCCCTGCGTGGAGCCGACGTGGGTTTCGGCTTTCAGAAGAGCACAGGCTGAGTGACAACAATCTTTCCTTAAACCTAAAACAATATTGTGTGGATTCTGGATCTGACCAGCTTCCAGCATTTGCAATTTAAATTTCTTCAAAACATGAACGCTTTCCCACCTTTTTACCAACACTTGGGTAAATGCTCAAAATTAATTTGCTTCTCTAACTGAAATATAATTTCAGGGATGGGGTGGCTGCAACAATCACAGTTTTCCCGTCAGCTTTTAGTCATAATTCTAATGCTGTCGATCAGCGAAGTCCAGCACGGAGATCTTCAGCAGGTTCTGCTCTGTCCAGGGGGATCAGCAACATCTGGCAGCTGTGACACACGGAGGTGTCGATTGCACGGCATTGCGTCAAACTTCTGCTCATCTCTGGAGGGGGTGGTCCTCACAAAACTCTTCGGCAAATAATCCAAAAATATGTGCTGCCTTGTTCCTAGAGGGCTGCATTTTTCCTGTTAATACTCATCAAAATTTGTGCTGGTGATGCTTCATATTTAATGCAAAGCACCTTCTAATGGGTCAGGGTTCTGATGGATATGTCTATTTGTCTGGAGTAGCAGGATGCAGCCAGAGGTTTTATGGATTTGTGTGTGTGTGTGTGTGTGTGTGTACATGCGGCTATAGCAAGCAGGTTTCCTTATTACACATTTTGGACTTTGATGTCCACGCATTTCTGCATTTTCCCCAACTCGGCCGGCTTTTGTTTGCAAAATAAAAGCATCGGGGGGGCAGGCAGGTCAGTGCCTGCCCCTTGGCAGCAGAAACTGCAGCATTTCGTTACTCCAAAGTGAAATAATGATATGAAACATCCCTTTGGGACCCAGATCTATATTTTCATTATGAAAGTTCAAGCAAGAAAGATTAAAAATCTATGAGGAGCAACCCAAGGGTTTCATTAGGGCTGCGGTGCCTTGGCCCCGCCGTGCCGACCGTAGCTCTTTTTCCCGTAATTATTCATCTATTGCCTGACATTACCTGAGGAGGACGTTGCAGCCGCGTGAAATTCATCCTTCCCAGCAATAGGAGGGTGCCGGGGCTCTGGTCACTTTGAAGCAACATGACAATTTGTGGAAGCAAAGCTGTAAATTTTCAGTGCAGTTGCATCTCATAAGCCCGCTGATCTTGTGTGCCTTTCTCCCGCACGAAGAAATGTGCAGCACTGAGAACACAACCCATGTGCTAGCTTTTAAATGAAAGTATGCTCCTTCTAGTGATCAAGCCTGTATGCTCTGGGCAAAGCACTGTTTGCTTTGCATTTTCAGTTTTTTATTATATACTGAATATTGCAATGTGTTTATGTTTCACATTTTAGTCATTACAGCTCATTTTTTTCAAACCAAAGCATCGATGATGATGTAGTTTTAGAGGCTGAGCGGTGCATGAGGAGGACGGGGGCGCAGCATGGCACAGCAAGGTTGCTGCCAGAAGAAGGGTTGTTTGAAGAATCCAGTTGCAGTGGACATACAGCCCATTTGAAGGAGAACTCAAAGTAGGCATCTAAGAGGCAACTTAAGACAACAACAATGACATCCATGCATCACCAATCGGGGTCAATGGTTTCTTTGCCCAAAATTTCCTCAGGTGCTGTTTAAGTGTCAGACCAGCTGCCTTCAGTATCCCTGAAGAGTTCACCTCAACTGGCAGCAGCTTGTTGCCATTATTCCAGTAAGGACAAGCAGGGATGGGTGATGGGGAGCTGGCTGTCAGTGGCAAGGTGGCCTATGCGACAGCTCAACGCCTTTGTGTGTGTGTGTTTGCATTTGCGTGTTTGCTTCGCAGCTCCGTCACAAAGAACAGCAATAAACATTTATAGAAAAAGGGGGACCAGCAGGATTCTCTAAAAGGACAAAAAGGTGAGAACATTGCTGAAGGTGAGACTCCCGTGTATGCACTTATGCTGCATTTATTTATTTGCTTCTTTTGTGTTGAAAAGTGTTTTTATTTCAGTCTATTTTTGGGAGACTACCTTAACTATCAAGCTAGCTTGGAAATGAGAGGACATGAATATTGGTTCACAGGGCGGATCTTCATACAAATTTCGAACAGCCATCCCAGCAGATAGACCCGAAAGATGAAGACAGATAAGGAAATATGGCGTATGGTCGGAAAACTAACAGTTGTCAGCAGTTTGTTCATTATCTGCCGTCATAAATATCCATTCATTTATGGATTTTTATGGATTTATGGAGCTGCTGCCTGGTTGGAATCTGAGGAGCCCTCATGGACTTCACAACCCTTTGTGAAGCTGGATGCTAAATTCTGCTTTGTTCTCTGATCTGAACGTTTCTTGCCTCCTAAATGCAGAAAAGATGCACTTTACTGTATCCTCTCAGTTTCTTCACATCCAGATTGGGGTGTTAAAGCTGCAGTGAGGATTAATTTGAACAGAGAGGTTATGTTTGTACATGAAACACTTGCACATGATGCAGATGCACGCTTTTACTGCATTTCACACCGCATTGCTTCTACTGACCTCAGACGGAGGAGAACCTGTCCAGCCCCTGCTGCTAAGCGAGCTTCCAGGTGGAGTCCTTATGTCAGCAGGCAGCAGGAAACCAAACTTTATTTAAATACCTGTTAAATAAGTTTATTTGGATGTGTTTACTGGCCCCAGTTCACAACCTTCACACACATATATTAACAAAATAATACTAAATAAATAAATAATAATTAAATCCATCTGGGGATTTGGTACAATTATCAGTCACAAGGGCTCAAGCTAAGCTGTAACTTCTCCAGCAAACTTCTGCAGCAGGTCTTCACCAGCCTTTAGCTTCACTTACATCTGCAAGGCTGAGATGTTAATCCCTATTTTTTTCCCAAACCAAAAGACACGCATACAGCATTTGTGTGCAGATTTTTGTAAAGGGCAAACCACCAAATTCTGCATCATTTATGTGCACATGAGCATGGTGCAACACCACAGAACGCGGCCCCAGATGGCCGACTGACTTTATTGACAAGTGGCCGAATTCACTGTAATTTACGGCGGGAGTCGACAATTAAAGTGATGGCAGAAATGTCGTCCCCTGGTTTACTGCTGCAGCCTTTGAATGTGTAAATGTAGCTGTGTGCTCAGCACTTTTAACATGAAATGAAGCTCACTAAAATGATCAGAGTATTTTTTACTTGGTGGTTCTGCTTTCTGGCCCCAAACGCGGACTGATGGAAAAAGAACCTGGTACACAAGCCCTTCGGTTTCACCTGTGTATCCAGTGTGCAGGGCCCGCGTGCAAGCAACCAAATCAAATATTTAGCAGGAAAATATATTCAAATATCAAAGTTTGCTCTTTTTGTCTGCATAAGCTTAAAAGGTTTAGGAAAAGGAAGCCAACTGTAACGTGAATCTGTGGCTCAGCGGACCTCTGTGCTCTGGGCCTCAGCAAAGCAATTGACTGCCACCAAGAATGTTAGCATCCTGCTAACCGGCGGAGCTCTGCTGCTATATCAAAAAAAGGTTTTGTCACATCAAACCTCATCCGCAACTGCCCTGAGGCCACAACTGCGGGAATCCGGGATTTAATTCTGACTCACACGGCTGGTAAATGTTACCCTCGGGTGCCTCTTTGTCCTCTGTCGCCTTTTGATTCATGGCCGTCCAGTGCTTCTGTGCTTAAAGATCGCTTTTTCTGGTGCCGGCCATGGTGGCGGCTTGTCCCGCGTCACCTTTTTAAGAAGATTCATGGACCTGCCTGTGGATGTCGCTCCTCCTGGACAGCAGAGCGGCAGCCAGGAGGAACAAGCAAATCCCCGGTGGGAAGAGCACGACGTCCGTGGGGAACCAGATGCTGCATCAGCACATCGGGACGCAAGCTACAACGGACAGGAAAACGGCAGCAAAACGCACAAGAAGAATTCAAAAGCAGTTCCTCTGGACTTGTTTGTTGAACGTGTCACCGCAGATTCAGAAGAAACTGCGAGCGAGACACTGACGTCTGATTAAAAAAGCATTTGTAGCCCCTATGCAAAGCGGCCGACATTATAAAATATATTCTATATATTATAATATTACTATTACGTTTCACTACATTTCATTGTATTATGTCATACACAGACTGCACACACCAACATAACAAAAGCTTACAAATAAATATTTCCTTGTTTGTTTTTTCCATATCCAAAAAGACGCCTTTATCTTTTCATGGCCGCAGAGGGTACACATACACTTATACTGCGGTAAAAAAAGTTTGCTGTAAAACTTTTAGCAGTCACACTGGTTGTCATGCCTGAAAAACAGATGATTTGGTGATCGAGTCTCCGAGTGCTGTCGTGAATGTGCAGCCAACAGCAGAAACCTGGAATTAAAATGGCGAGAGCTGTTTAGCCAGTTTGTCCGGCAGCACCGAACACACAGAGACACCTGCATCTGCCACATTTCACAGCCTTTTCTGGCCGAATTTGACGCTAATGAGTGGCTGAACATTGAGCGATGAAATGTGTTTTTCTCCCAAAGCAAAGCTTTAGGCCAGACGGCGGCAACAGGGTAAAGAATGAGTAAAAGGTGGGTAGGTGGGCGCGTGCATTAGCACGGACATTGAATATTGAACATTTCTGATGCAAATAACAGACACAGGGAAGCAATGTGCGACTTGACAGGTGTAATCAGGTGTGTACAGCCAACTCAGGGTGCCGACCAAGAAGGAGAAGCGCCATGGAACGACAAAAATATATTTTCTTCCGGAAAGTTCTTGCAGTTGTACAGGGGATCCTCCGCTGCACTTGAAAAAAAGTTCAATTTCAGTCTTTAATGCCCTTCCATGTAAAAGTAAAGCCAGAGTCCTTGTTTGCAAAAAACAAAACCAAGCTGAATTATATCAACTTATCATAGAAGCACAGCAATAAAAAGAATAAAACACAACTAAACCGAATATAAAAATTTTCAGCCGTATTTCGCAAACAGCACGCAAACAATTTATATGCACGACTATGTGAGGTTTCCGGTACAAACTTGTTGATATTCTTTTTAAGATGAATTGCTATTTACAGAGCAGCCCGGGGGGTCCATGGGGTCCGGCGCGGTCAAAAGGGGCAAATGAGCAGTGCAGACAGTACAAAACGGACTTACTGAGGCCCAAATATGAGCTGAAATCTAATAATAGACGCGTATGCCTTCACACACTGCCATGGAACAACACACTTGATGAAATATAAATCACACTAAAGCACATTTGGAGATGGGAAACACTCAGCTCAGCCCATGTTCATACATCCCACGCCAGCCCCACGGTATTAATAACCCGCAAACCTGTACGCCGAGCCGCACTGTTGTAAAACCTCAGGAAAACAAAGTAAAACAGCACTTTAACAAAATTAGCAGTTTGTCTCAAAAATATTAAACACCCAGCCAAGGCAAATAAATGCGTACACTTGATTTCGCGACACCAGTGGGGAAATTATACTTGGTGGTGCTTTTTTAAGACATGGCTATGTTCTACTTTTGCACTACTTGTTTCGTTTTGCATAAATACGATCCTCTTGAGAAGCGAAAAGTGTTCTGTTTAAGGATTATTATTCCGTTCCATTCAAACAGTGAGCCACGCATGCAGTCCAGAGGCTTATAAATCTCGAGAGGTTACCTCTTTGTACGCCAGTGTGTTAAAAAATTGTCTCTCACAATCCCGGTGTGCACTGTTGCAGCCGACCGACGTGCTGCTTGGAGCCGGATGGCAAGTATAAAAGGTCTGACAAAGAGGGCAAACAAATGCGTCCCTGGAGGGAGTCAGTAACCGGGCAGGAAAGTGACTCCAAACTTTAGTTCACGTAATAGAGCCAGTAGATGAGGTTGAAGAGGGAGAAGGTGGCAGGGAAGATTATCCGCGACCACCTGTCGATGGCATTTACGTCCGTCAAGTCTGGGATCTTGATCTTGAGCTGTGAGGACCTCCTACGGAGCCGTGGCTTCTTCAGCTGGGCATGGCGATCCAGGCTCTGCCGCCCGGCCTCCCGTGGGGTGCTTGCTTTCCGGTACTGCACCCCAGAGCTGTCGAACGCCATGGAGGAGGAAGAGGAGTTCCTGGCCTCCGTCAGGCTCGTCGTCACCTCGTTGCCGGCCACCTCGTTGTGGATCTCAAGGGTGGTCAGTAGGATGTTCCCATGGGCGTCCACCTAAGCGCAGTGCAGCACATTCAAGTGACAGCTTAAAACACCGGGACAGCAGTGCATTTGGCGTAAAGGAAGCGTGAGGATGGGCAGGGAGGTGCAATGGGGTCAGAAGGCACAGCTGTGAGTCCCTCACAGGTTAGGACCGTGAAGCTCAGGCCAGAACAATGTAAATGGTGTAAATGGCAGATCGGAGGGGTGAACTGTGCAGGCAGACGCTGACAAACCTCTCTAACTGCAGTGCTTCATAATGCGGCGATGCTGCAGAATCTAACACTGAATCACACATTGCAGCGTCCACCTGTGCACCTGCGCCAAGAACTTTAGCCGAACCCGAGGTCAGGGTCTAAGGTGTCAGCCTCACACCGGGGATTAATGCTAAAATAAACGGCAAACCATTAAATGGAAAAAGCAAAGCTGACATTTCTGTAAAATATATTACAGTCATCCTAGCCGGAAACACACGTGTCCACGTACACAGAGCGGAGAGAGAAGCGTGATGCTCACAGCAGGTTTTTTTAATTGAATTTCGGAAGGAGCGCAGTCACCGAATGCAGATGTAAAGGCTGCAGAAATCAAACTGCTGAATAAAACAAAGTCAGCGTCAGGAGAGCTGGACTGATTTAAAGTGATGTTCACCATCCCACAGCATGCACGTCTTATTGTGGCTGACAGGAGTTTAATGGTGTTTCTAGTGGGTAATAGAAAATGGTCCAGAGGGAGCATGGTTATAGTTCCCACCCCCTAGGATTCAGATGATATTCAAAACAATCTGGCCAATAAATGCCAAATTCATCATGCCTGACTGTGAAACTACGTTATTCTGGCCATTATGTGACAGGGAAAATGTATGTTCATTAGGTTACGAGGCCCTGAAACCCCTCCAGTTCATGAGTTAGTGAACCTGTTCCTCCATTTTGGGCCGACAAGCCGCTTAAGGTGCTTGGTCACCGATTGCCCTGGGCCACACACAGCACCCTGTCACCCAATAACACTGCATATCTGAGCAGAGTCCAAACTAAAGAGCTAAGCAAATGTCCAGGTTTTGAGCAGAGATGCATTTCCCGCAGTTGAACACACATTAGAGCAAAGGGATCTTTTGAACGTCTGTAAAATGTGGTAAATCACTGTGACGGATTACTTGAAGGGCAAAAGAACCTGCAGTAAGCGGAACTGCGATGACTGCTCTTGGTGAGGATGAGGGACCGTGGTGAAGCTCCAATGGAAGGAGAACCAGACAGGTGGAGAAACACACTCACCGCTCGCGAGTGGCGGTGACCTTGGACTTGGTTGGATTGTTTCACCGAGGCCGTCTTGCAGTTGCTTCCTTCCAGGATGGACTGCTGCAGACAGACACCGAAAGGCTGTTTCTCAACACTCAGCTGTCTTGGTTCCTGTATTTGTGTTTTACTTGAATGTCCAGGATGCTTATTTCTCACACATTAATCCTTGACCCTTGTATGTGTGTGCGTGCACCATTGCTGCCAATAACCCACACAAAATGCTAAAGAATCTGTGCCACATGCTGAGAAAAGGATATTTACAAGCTAGGAAACCCAAATGTGAATCCAAGTGTAGACTTGCATCCTGTGTGGCAGCTGGGTCTCGTCCCCAACGTCAACCTGAAACTGAGGAGACAGGAGGGTTCACCTTGCCATCATATTTGGTCCGGTCATTGTTGGCTTTCTCGGCCTTCTCAGCCAGCTTCTTCTGCATCTGGGGGCCCCTCCCAAAGAAGATGTAGTTGACAAAGGCATACTCCAGCAGTGCCAGGAAGACGAACACAAAGCAGCCCATCAGGTACATGTCTATGGCTTTCACGTAGGGAATCTTGGGAAGGGTCTCGCGCAGGTGGGTGTTGATGGTGGTCATGGTGAGCACAGTTGTAATTCCTGCAACACAGCAGTTTTATCCCCCATCAGAGGCTGCAGTCACCCATTTTCCCCTAATTTATTTTTTTATTCTTCTTTCATTTCAACAACAATAAATACTGAGCAAATTATTAAATCCCCCCGATTAATCACCAGGTACCGCTCAGTAACCATCAAAATGTGAAGCCTGCGCACCAGTACCAGCCTAAATCTTACTGCACATTTTTGGGAGAAGAGAAAGTGCTCCAGCCTAACCGGAGCTGTGATGGCCTCTTGTACGTCCCTTCCCAGGCACAACAGAATTTGGGTTGAACCAGAGAAAGTAACAGATCAATAATAAAATGGAAATATGGGAGGGCCAAACCAACCAGTCCAACCCTTAACTTACTTTGCTGCAATGTGGACCGTTTCCCATTCCAGACCGACCTGCAAAGCTCTCCAGCTGTTTTCTGACATCCCTTTTGATTTTTGTGAGGATCACTGTGTAGCTGAGGTTTTAACTGGAATCCCTCAGTGGGAAACCTGGTCGGAATCGGGGTTTCTGGGGAAACAGTCCAAGGTGCCACCCTTCGTTCTGAGCAGGAGGGCCGATTTTGCTAGGTTGCTTTTGGAGCCATGAATGAGATCAAATTCCGACATATTTACCCCTTACTGGTGATTGCCCGATGAAAACATTTTCCATTTCTTCTGCCTGGACAACTGACACTTAAAACTTTTTACATAATGAATGAATATTAATAAGAGGCTTAAGCTTTCCTGTGAGGCAGGAAAAAATGTTCAGCTTATTAGATTTCTGAAAAATTGCGGTTTCGTTTCCCAGCTCATAAAATAGTCAAAAAATTCAATAAACTTCGCTTTACTCTGGCTTTATTCACAGCTGCTGCCTCTCGGGTCAGGGGTTGCAGGTTTAGATTTTGTCTCTGGCTGCAGTACCCTTGCGCACATACTTACCCTGATTTACTCCGGTAAAAACTACCCAGCTGTGTAAACATTTATCACTGAAAGCAGCTCAGCATTGCAAGTTGCTTTGGAGAAAAACACAAACAGGTGCAGTGGGTGAAATTTTGGGTTTAAACACATATGAGAAAGCCACATATTCTCATTTTCAAACATGAACAGTTGCTCATTTTTTTCTACAAAATAAAGCTTAAGTAAATGGGAGCACCCATGGTTCATGTTTGGCGACGCCTCTGCTGGACACAACAGCCCTAAGCCCGAGCCTCTCCCTGCAACGTCTGGCAAGGCTGGAGGACATCAGGACAGTGGTCTTGGAGCCATTCCTCCTCCTCGCAGAACATTTCCAGGTCTTTTATACATACCCTTGTGTCCTTGCTGGTGAACTTCCCTCTTCGCATTCACAGGATCCTCAGGTTTCCAAGAGGCCGAGATATCCACGTGCAACAGTGATTCTGGGTTCTCGCAACCATTCTACGCTCGTTTTAATATACATGGGGTCAATATTTTTACCAGGTTTCGGCCTAAAACGTCCCAGCACCAAAGTGCATCATTCCAAGCGCCAGTGCCCCACTCCATATTTTACTTGGGGCATCAGGTGCTTCTCCTGGTACTCAGTCCTCTTCCATCTGCACAGATGCCAACGGCCAGAAACTTTGATTCTGGTTTCATCTCTTCCACAGCACACATTTCCAGCTGTAGCTTCACTGATGCCTGGCAGAGTTCAAATGCTACAGTTTGTGGTTTTTGCTCAGTTAGAGCTTCTTCTGGGCAACCTCCTCCACAGAGCTGGTTGACATGGAGGAGGTACAGTATCGACCTTAACAACGGCAAGATTCCACTAAACTGTGTGGCTCCGAAACGCTGATCCTTGCTTTCCTTTTTGCCTCCCTCACCATCTTGCTCATTGCATGGGGGTAATGTGCACATGGATCCTCTTCTTAGCAAATATGCAACTATTCCAGACTTCTGACATTTTTGACTCTTAGAGGCTTAGGGATATTTTCAATCTGATCTGTGCAGGTCAACCACCATCCGTCTCTTTCTTGCTGAAAGTGGTTGACAAAGGCATCGAAAATGCCACCTGCCACCTCATATTTATACCCTAGGGAAACAGGATGTGGTATATGGCACTTTGTTTAGTTTTATTTTGAATATTCTTTGGGGGTGCCAATAATTTCAAAATCTATGTTTTGCAGAAGAACATTACACTACCAAGGAAATGCCTGTGTCTGAAAAATTATTGTATTAGAATAAGAGCATATGCCTTCCCCATATGTCTGAGCCCACTTATTGTATGTATCTTTCATTTTATTAAACTTAATTTTTGCTCATTTTTGTGGAAGAAAGGTGCCAATATTTCTGGAGTTGACTGCAAATAAACACGTGCACACATGCTTAAGCAGCATAAGGCCAAACCAAAGGAGATTTTAAGGAAAAGAAAATCACAGTACAGCCATTTTCTTAGGTAGATGAGGAGAGGTAGCAGTGCCCTACCCCCACATGAGCACCTGATGCATTTGTAGAATGCCTACTTGTCTGCACACCAGATAGAAAATGCATGTCAGTTCCTAGCAAGGTTATAAAAGAAAAATAAGTGCAGGACATAAATCTGGCTACAGGCTTGATTTATAGCTGCATTAGAGGGAGATGCAGCTCGGTGCTGCAGAAGGGTGCGTGAGCAGCAGCCTCAAACAGACTGTAAGCAGTTTACTCATCCGATGGTGGTGCAGGTTCCACTCGGCGACAGCACTGCTCTTTAAGGCTGCGTTTGCCAGGGCTCCATTACTTGCTGTCCTTCACTGCACTCCACATTTGGACAATTTAATCGGTGTCTGCCGTCTTCTCCATCAGGAGACCAATCTCTCGAGGGATAAATGTTGTTTTATGGAGCATCTCTCTCTCTCTTTCTCGCTCTCTCTCTTACTCACCCTACCGCTTGCCTTTCTCTAATTTCCCTATCTGACTGAACCTTGCCTGGTTTTCCCAAGCCTTCCTGAGGGAGGCAGGGGTCAAACCTCATGGTGAAATTCACTTGTTGTTGGGCAACTGTTTTGCTCCTCTGCTACGACACGCTGATGCCATTTTCCGACCTGGTTTCATTGACGACTGTGGGTAAAACATTGCATGAAAATACCTTTGCTTGTAGGTTTATGGCACTGTAGGTTTACATCAGTTTTAGACAGACATCTGTGTTTAGAAGACCAGCATCATTTTAGCTGCATGAATGCTTCATTTATTTACAAATAAAATGGTATGAGAGTGCGTGAACTACACTCATTAGAGGAATGCGTTTGAGCCTGGGCTTCGGCCTCAAGGCTGAGCAATGAGAACCCTGCTTTCTGCTACAGGTTAACTGTGAACGCCTCTCTTTGGGCTTCACAGGTCATAGAATCCAATCTCCCCTCTGTTGGCCAGCAGCAGCCACGAGTACCAGAATTCATTTGTCCGTTTTGTTCAGTTGTTCGATTTTTGACTACATTTAGAGTGGCTCGATGATGTGACAGCTCCTCGGTGCTCGGACTGCGAGTTTGGACATGATTCTGAGCCCAGCTCAGCCTGTGGAGTATGTAGGTTCTTCTTGGGTACTTTGGGTACCAAACACATGTGTTCAGGGTAAACTGGTGACCACTGTCGGTCATGTCCATACAGGTCAGGGAGTGTGCGCCTGTGTCTGGACGTTCCCCCAGGGTGACCCCTGCCTCCTGCCCTGAGCCTCTGAGTCACCGTCACCCTGCGCTGGGCCAATGGTTCAGTGATAGCGGACGGACGGACAGGTGGATGACTAAATTGTAGCCCGCACAGAATGAGCTTAAAACTAAGGCCTTCTCATCATTTCCACTGCTTGCCAGCTTCGGTTCACACTTGAGCAACCATTTGTGCTAAACTTAGATGTGAAACTCTGAATGTGGCCATGTAGGAAACAGCCCTCAATCCCAACCAGAAGTCAGCATATGGGCTACATATATTTTTAATGACTGCTGCTGCACACAAAGCATTTATCTAACTGGCAGAAATGAATAAACACTTCAGCCTCATGTTATACTTCCGCTACCTGTTAACTCTCGAATGTTTACTTTGAGCGAGGGAACGCGAGCGTGAAGAACTCATTTCAGCGCCGGTGCTGCAGATGCAGACGAATGCAGGCTCCCGACACGCATGTGTGCCTTCATTCCTACGCTTATGTAAAGCTTGTGCGATACACAAGGGGGCGTAAAGGAACAAATTGCTGCACAAAACCGATTTGGACACAACACTGAGAGAGTGCCCCTTCACCCCGTTCCCCAAAACCGGAGGTACCGAAACACCGTTATGAAGCGACGCATTGCTATGCTGCACGAGCTGCAACCCCTTCATAACTGCTGAGCTAAGTAGTCGTGTAGCTCTTATATTGTGTTTTACTCCCATCCGCTTCTGTAATCGGTTTTCTATTTTTGCACGTAACTGTCGAGCTGTGTAGTCTCGATAAGATGGATACGGACGTTGAGAGAGGTAACAACAAAAATGCCAGGGGGGCTCCTTGAGAATGTGAGAGAAACTGTAGCATGATAAGGTTAGACTAAGAGGCATCGGTGTGTTTCTGGGTCTGAAATTGAATCTTCAAAGCAGGTCAGACTCATAGTGATGGCACTGGGGAGTGGGTAGCGCAGTGTTTTTCAGCAGTCCTCTGGACGATGGCCCAGCCAGCTGAAGCCAGCGTGTAAGCGTGTCTTTTCATACAGTCACCTGGGTGGTCGGGTGGTGAACACCAGCACCAGCAGATGGCAGGCCAGGAGACCAGGATGCAGGAGAGGGGCCAAGGTGCAGGGATGCATGAGGCAGTTAAGTAGGAGAGAGTTTTCGTGTCTCATGACAGCAGGGATGGGGCTGATGGGGGCTTCCAGAAATGAGTCCGAAGCTGAGGAAAGTGCTGGCAGGTGTCACTGCAGCTTTTCCGCCACGATACGGACCAGGACTTGACTGAAGTCCAGCAGGCACACGCAGCCAAACACATCCACTTGTTGTGCCATTATGGCTTTTCTGCTGAACCAGTTGGAGGAGCTGTTAGTAAAAATAGGTGTACAGTGCAGGTACGGGAGGTGTAAAACCCACTACTCTACATCTATGACCTTCTGTTTTCGGTACCTCTACAGGGTAGGTGAAAGCGACAAAAAGTTGATACGCTGTTAGCCGGAGAAAATTATTTTTGACACAGCCAAGGGCCTCCTAGGTATCCGGCCACTCATCTTTGCCGTACGTGACAGAATAGAAAATAAATCAAAGTTCTCAGTTCTGAAGGGCAAACTGCGGCCATTTCACGTGGCTCCCATCTGTGATGACACCGCACGCGACAAACCTTAACAAGACACATGGGCGAGACACGTGGCAAAATCACTGCGGCACACGGAAAGCCTGTGGACTCGGGTGTCTGGACAAGAAGCACAGATCGGTCGCCAGGGGAACAGAACATACCCAGAGCCACCCGGGCTGCGGAGGCGTCGTAATTGATCCAGAAGGACACCCACGACAGGATGGTGATCAAAATGGAGGGCATGTACGTCTGGAGGATGAAATAGCCGATGTTTCTTTTCAGCTTGAAGCTCAGCGACAGACGTGGGTAGGCACCTAGGAAAACAAGATTGGGAAACGAAGAAAAGGCTATTTGTTCCGAGGCTCGGGCAGAGCGCACCTCGTGTTTTCTTTCAGTTTCTATGGCAATGGCAGTGCAGATTGGGTGTGTCGTCATAGCAACAGCCATCTGCAGTCCAAATTATGGTACGATTTGTTATAACCTAGCTTTCAGAGCAAGGCCTGCACTCTTCACCGGGAAGCCGTAAGGCGAAGAAGCTCCAGGAAAGGTGTGCTGGACTGAGATTGCAGCCTACGCTGCCATAAGTAAAGATGATTCCCTCAGAGTAACGGAGCTGAACAAGCGTTGCCCCGCTAGCGCAGTAACTACCGCTCACGTTTACCACATTGCACACGCATGTAAAGTAAGTGTTCCAGAACCTGCAGTTGCTAAACATACGCAAGTGAAAAGACGGATGGGTCATGACGGCCAATTTTCCTTTTAGTACGTTGACACCACTACGAGAGAAGTTGATTTCGGAACCGCATGGCTCAGCTGTGTACTGTATGTCGCTGAGGTCAGTGTGCTGTGAGGTTATGTATACTTTTCTTTATTGACAAAAGAACAAATTATTTTTATTATTTAACAAAACTACAATGCTATTCCAGCAGTTAGCCCCTGTGTCTAGATGTCAGCCCTTCAGTTAACGTGTCAGATACACTGTTTTGCATGTTGGGATGTCAGCGATTCTGAGTGTCACTCATTCTGGAGTCGAAGTGTAAGGGTGCCAGCATTATTGCCTTCTTTCATTTAGTATTTGGAGGCTATGGATAAAAATTATTTATGCCGTGGGGCTTCTCCTTCATTAATGTATGATGCCTACTTTGAAGAGATGAATCTTTAAAAATGGACTTGAAGAGACAGGAGGGTAACTGCCACTCCGTCATTGTCCTGAGTTCCTCCACGATGTTGCGGCAGGCCAATGTGGGACGGACCACTAATCTGGCAGGACATGGTACAGGGCAAAACCATCCGGACGCAAACAATACCTCGTGGCACAAAGGTTATCGCGGTGGCAAAGTGAGAAAGTGTGCGATGCGCAGACTCCCCTGGCACAGGCACTGCATTTCACTGGGGAGTCTTAGGTGAAATTTGTGAAGGTCGAAGTGATTAGATGCCAGACTAGAGGTGGCCTGGTGATGAGCTGTAGATTTATCCCAGGACAAGCAAAAATACGGTTCCGTACTTTCACCATTTCGTGCAAAGGTCAGCAGCTCCCATTAAGTGGCTCCGAATCAAATGAGCTTTGGAACTGTGTTCCTGCAAGTGTCTTTGCGAAGCATTCGTGATCTCAGAACCCGGGTTGTAAATGAGAGGTTGAGAACAGCAGATGATTGAGTGATGGTGATCCAACAAGGTGCACTGTACCTGTGGAGAACACAACGTTCCTGGAGACCAGCTTATAATCCACAATGGAGAACTGAGGCAGCTCTATCCTCGACACTCCCGTGACTGCGTTGTCGCCCCCTTTCCAGTAGAACTCAATGTCATCTGTGGTGTATCCATCTACAGGGAGATGAGAGGGAGATATGACTCATTTTATTACATTTAACACAGGGTATACAGTTACTGGCATGTAAATCCAAGTATCATTCAAATCCAAGGCGTTGGCTTTGATAGCAGAGACTGTTTAAAATCAATCTGTATTGATATAAAAGTACTACAAGGCATTACGATGCTGCTTTATTTTACATTCTGATCTGGGCTGCTTGGACTTGTGATGTAAGTTGGAAATGTCTGAGTTATACGGTCTGTGAAAACTGGACAATTTTAACCGTCCCAGATGTGTCCAAAGGTGAGAAACTGTCCCAAACTGTCTAGAAAGGAAAAACCAGTGCATGAGCTATGGACCGTTCTTTGTGACGACTCAACTCCTGGTGCCGAGGGTTTGTTGTGCTAAATATTTTCATCAGGATACAGATGGTCCCCGAGTTACGATAGTCTGACTTTACAATGGTGCGATAACAATGCGCATTCAGTAGAATCTGTACTTTGAATTTTTGATTTTTTCCGGGCAAGCAATATGCAGTACGATACTCCTTCATGATGCTGGGCAGCAGCAGTGATCTGCATCTCCCAGTCTGCCACATGGCGCTGGTGTACACAACTGATACTCTACAGTGTTGTGTTGCCAACATTTTTTTGGATACCCCCCCAAATCTATGTTGTGTTTTGTGCATCCATCATGTCTACGAAATGCCCATCTGTGTCTGTGTCTCCTGAAAGTGGAAAGCCTGTAATGACTTTTAATTTAGGATAGGTTAGGCTAGGCTGTAATGTTCGGCGGGTGTTATTGCGTGGGTTGGTGGAAGCAATCGCAAGACACTACAGTAATAAGTTTAAGTTCAGCTAAACTCTTTACTGAGTGTTGTTTCTGACAAAGGCTCTTGCCCTTAGCCAGGAGCTAGCGCTAAACATTAACAATTGGCAGTAAACAAAAACGGAAGATGCCGCAATGGAAAATTAACAAAATACAAAGTCTTAGCAAGACAGTGACTGCAGCAGAGTTCACGAGGGGCAGAGGAAACTGAGCACTGACAGGAACTAAATATTTAAAGTCCACGATTGGTTCCTAAGCCAATCAGTCATCCAATCAATGCTCAGTCTGAAGACAGGGGGCGGAGGTACCACCAACGTTCTGTTGCTGAAATGGCCACAGGCGTGACAGTAGGTTATGTGTATTAAATGCATTTTGGACTTATGATGGGTTTATCAGACTGTGATCCCATTGTAAGTCAGGGACCATCTGAGTACAAATAGATGAATGTTTATAAGAATTCCATGCTTAACAAACATTGTTTTTTGATGAGAGGGGTAGCAGCTGTCCTACGTTTGTGAACTTTGCCCTCAGGTTCACCCCACACTCCACGCAGCAGCTGGTGAAGACCAGGTCAAGCCTTCCAGCACGCTCTGTGATTCAAATGGCCTGTGATAGATGTGTGGAGGGAAACCCCGGATGCAGTAAATCCTTAACCGTGTTCACTTGTCACGGAACTCAGAGGGTGGGCAGAAGACCACTTTTCTACCACCTTTTTCACTGATTTCACCAATAATCCCAGGAGATTGTGATTCTGAAAAGCCCCTGCCTGTACATCGCATTGAACAAAAGTTGCAGCTCAGATGTAAGAGGCTGACATTCTGCTCCTCACTTAGACGCAGCCTTTACATGTACGCCAGTCACACAGTGGTAAACTCACTTTCCACATCACGCATCCACTTAAAGAAAGTTAAGCTGTTTAGCTCAAAACTGCTGTTACGCAGAAGGTATGAAGCAACAGTATATGCTGATACATCCGTGCTGAAAATACACACAAACACACGCAGTGTTTTCGTTAATAAAACACCAGGGTCATGGAGGCCGAGGCTGTGGAAAAGCAGCAGTGGCTCCCTTGTGGGCCCTGTAAGCAACTCACAGCTCTCGATCTCCAGCGTGCAGTTCTGCTCGTCCAGAGGGTACCTGCGCAGGTCCATCATGCAGGCTGCCGTGGTAGTGATCCTGCAAAGAGTAGAAGTGCAGGATCACTGCTCTCCCGTGTTTCCTCCTCAAGTACAAGCAGGAGGCACAGCTGTCAGCCATTAAAGATTATTTGTCTGAACTGTTACATACATTCCTTCTTATTTTCACAATGCTTTCCTCCACATCAGTTTAGAGCAAGTGTTTCTCGGCAAGTCCAAATGGGTGGCACAGCACCGTCCCTCTGGGTCCCCCGGCTCCCCCGGTTCCCTCAACCCCGTTCACTTCTCCGGTGACACCGTCTCTGTCCCTATAATCCCTGGCTGCAACTTCCCACAGATGTTTCCCATGCTCTTCTCCTCCAAATCCAGAGTGGCAACCCTGGGTGTCACAATGTGCTCCAGTCTGCACTGACCTGCACAGACTCACAACTCGACCCGCACATTCAAGGCCCAGAAGGTGTCAGAAGCAGCAAAGAAACCCAGAGCATTATGGGACCTCCGGTTGTGCTCAGCTATGGGCTTAAAGTCACATGGGGGCCAATAAATCTGAGCACACCTGTATTAAATATGTAAATATTTGCCTGCTGTATGTAATATCCATCTCAGGCAGCATGGAAAAGTTTTCTCATGGCTGTGCTAATAAAATTCTCACTGCGCTTGTTAAAATGGAAAAGAAAGAAACATTTCTGCAAATGACCGCTGTTATTATGCACTTCTGTGTCCGGCTTAGTTTCCAGTCACCCTAATATGATGATTGGCCACTCAGGACTCATTTGCATCTTTTAAGGATGCTTCTCCAAAGCAGAGGAGCTCATGAACTTCATTCTAGGGCTTAAACTGTGTACACCATGGACCATATACTGTATGCGTGCACGGATGTGACACCACCACGTGGCAGACTACGGAATGAGATCCTTGGGTGCTTACCGCTTGGCACCTGGTGCTAGAACCTTATTGCTGTCATACGCCAAGGTCAACAGATCTGCGCTGCAGAAGTACGAGCAGCACTGCTGCCGACCTATGCTTCAAACTCCGTAGGACTTCCTGCCATAGGTTTACCTCTGTTTTGACCCACACAGGCATCATTTAAAGTTTATTAAGGTCAGGTAGGGCATGAATGTTCATTTGAGCACGGGTACTTCACGTGCCTTTGTAGAGGGACGATGGTGTGGATGCAGTTGAATAATAACGTTAAGGAGCAACATTTAGGGTCAAGTGGGGCAAATGTGGAAGAAGACACGCAGAATTACAGCTGCCCAGAGTCACTTGATAATGCTGGCAAATGTAATCTGTTAGCACTCAAAGTAGCAGGAATGGTCGATTACTGCAGATGTGGACTTCTGTAAGGCTGAGGCTCAGGTAGAATGAGGCGAAGGGGTCCACGCCGGTACTGCATGACACATCTTCTCAAGGGACACACCTGAGGCCATAGAGGACGGTGCCGTCTGGGTGAAGTCGGATCATGCGGTTCTTCACGGTCACGCCGTGGACGAAGGACTTCTTGTCATTCAGGAAGTAGGTGTCAGGCACCCAGAGCTGATCCGCGACCCGGTTGTCGAGTGTCAGATTCAGTGGGATTCCCGAGTAGGCCAGGCGCTTGTCCCTCCAGTACTGCTGGAAGTACATGGCCAAAGTATAGTCCTGGGATAAAAACAGACACAGTAATCGCAGTGTAAAACAGAGTGAATGCTACTTTTTCACTTCCAGGCATGAAGCATACATTTTTTTCACATTTGAACACCTTAAACATCAAACTTCTAAATACTGTAATAGCCGAGACAGTGAGGGAGGGAACTGGGGTGAAATGTGCTTTTCTACTCATCAGATGTTTATGCCTTTTTTTGCAGGTTCAGTACCGTAGTAATAATTTGCTTTCATTTTTCAAGTTTGGGAGCCTGGAAAGCAACTGCTATAAATTTTACAGTTTTCAGTTAAATTATTTACACATACAGACACACTGGGCCAGTCGGGCTACAAATTTTCAAAAAACCATAATACATTTTCCAGCTTAATCACTTTTAATTGTATTTTATTCACAGTTCCATTTTATGCCATTTTTGTTTGGTTTAAAGCAAACAGACCTGGATTTGTGCACCTGGCCATTAGCAGTAAAATGGAGTTGAAATGGAGTTAAGAGTGTCTCTTATTCAGCTCACTTTTGCTGTGTTTACAGTACATATCTGGTGTTCCTGAATCCTGGTGCTCATTTTTATTTTCATTTTAATGCAGCTTGAAGTAAAATGATAAACTAACGTGCCTTCTGAAAAAGTATTTGTGTTTATTGAGCCCATAACCAAGATTTTATAGAATCTAATTGACAAATAAAATGAGAGACATTCATCGGTTAATCGATTGTGTAGAAAACAATAAAAGTGGCCAAAAACTGAAACAAATTGCACATTTTAATGTAATAAATGGCTCAGCAACTGAAAATGAATGGGAGGCTATAGAATTTTTGGAGTTTTATGATTTTTATTTTGCATAAGCTTTAGTAAAAGGCAAAGGGTTTCTTTGGTATGAAGATTTTTTGTATTCTGCATCGTCTTAAGGGAGTTTTAAGTATATTTGCAGTGTTAATGTTGTGTATGTGTGTTTTACACAAACTTCTAAATCAATACATGGAGACACGAACTTGCACATTTGTTTTTAATTTTTTTCATACTCCGCGTACACATTCTATATTCTACGTATTTATGTTCAACGTCTAACTATACACAGAAATATACATCTGCTAAAAGAAATAACCCTAAATATTAATTGTCATATATTACAGTTAATGCCATGTTTTTATCTATTACGGATTAAAGTAATCTGTTAGGAAACAGAGGCATGCCTCTATTACACAGCTTTTATTGACTGTGACTGAGCTTTAAAACGTCGAGAAAACAAATGCAGTGAAGAACAGACGTCCGCTGCCAGTTGTACTTGTGAGTTAAGCGGCCAGTCTGTTTGCTTGAGGAAGAGATGTTCAGCAATAAAACCCTGCTTTCACAATCCTGACCCTCAGCATCTCCATTATTAGCACAGAGATGGATTTTCATACTGGCCGAAGTTCCATGGCACAGAACATGGAGATGTAGCACAAAAGAAGAGAATGGACAGCCACACCCATCCATACGAGGCTGCATGGGCTTCGGCACAAGAGGCAGTTTTTCAAGCTTGCAAACAGAACCCACTGCATCAGCTGTTAGTTCTTCTGCCTTCTTGAGCCTTCGAGGGAAACCAGTGTGACAAGGGCTGGTGAAGAGCTGGGAGCCACAGGCCACAGCTGCAAATAGATTTTCCATGGTGGGAGTAATATTTATAGAAACGCCAGACATTTCTCCACTCGAAACACCTTGCCCTGGGCTTCCTCTGGTTATGGAACCATCGCATCTTCCCTCAGATAGCTTCCATCTCGTGTATCCATACCTGTCCAAATCATGGCGGCCGAACGTCAAGCACGCTGGCGCCCTGTCAACTGCAACACACATGCACTGCACTGGTGTGCCATAGGATGGGTCTTGTACTTTTTTACGCTTATCTGTAAAGTGTGCGTCTGCGTGTAACTGGTGTTACGGAGAACAGGGCGAGGTTGAGGGCCTCATATTTTGTCCCCTCAGATGGGGTGTATGATCCACTAGCATAAAGAGGCCAATGAAAGGCTTATTTACAAATACGTGTCTGACCAGCACTTGCGTGTCGCTGCTTCTCCATCTCCATCTGGGTCCGGTAGAGCAACGCAGTGTGGAGATGAGCCATGCGACCACGTACCCACTGGCCAAAATGATGCCTGCGACACCACGGGGACTCTTTCTCTCACGCTTCCCCCTCAGCGAGGAGTCTGTTTCTACTAATTCTGCGTAAAGATCCACCGACATTAGCAACAAACATAAGAAAAATTTGGGGACAGCGGGTGGGAGTGTGGCACCCACCTCCTGCTGTGGTGCCCCGATCACAGAAAAGTCATCCTGCATCGCTGCTGTAAAAATGGCCCTGCTGTACAGACAGCTTAAGAGACAGAATAATTGAGAACATCCTAACATTCTAAGCTGCTTTTGCTTTCCCAGTACTACTGCAAGTAATAATAGAAATAGTAATAATGAAAAAATGGCCTCCACACATCTCTTTGGGGGGTACCTATAAACGCTGGGATCACAACCAGAGACAAAGGTTCAGATCCGCTGCATTTTGGCAGTTGTCTAAATAAAATGATTAAAATAATAATTTCAAACATTTCATCTTACATGGCAGCGTTCCCACAACACTCTCATTCACAGGAGCAGGAGAAAGGGCGGAGGATGGGTTGAGCTTAAATTTCACAGCAGCGCTGCTTCGCACCCTGAGCAGTATGGAGGATCTCGAATACAAAGGGCAATTTTATGCTAATGATAATTTGGAATGAAGACGGCTTGCTTAGCTATGGAAAGTACAACTTTGCTGCTGCAACATGTGAACACCGCCATTCTTGAGCCGTTACTCGTGAATTGTTTGCTTTACAAAATCTGTGTTTGTTGCTCCTAAAAATGGTTCCAGCCCAAGTTTCCATGTGAAGTAGAAGTGCTCAACGCACCATTCGGTACGGCCCTTGCGATCACCTCCTGCTCCCGCTCCAAAGTTGGCAAACAGATTCTAATAAAAGTGCTCACGCTACGGCGCGTCGGATGCACAATTTCTGTTCCCCGAGCAGGTTCCCCCCAGTGTCCACAAAGCAGCTCTGTCTGCCATCCTTAAATGCGGCGTTCACTAGCCGCACATATTAAGAGGTGGCCAGCATAATAGCGCCACTTCTTAATGTATATGTGCATATTCAGCAATTTCTCTGGAGCAAGCTCACCGGGTAGAACTACAGGCAGAAAGGGGTGCACACCTGAACATCCAAGACAATGCACTTCTTAGGACTGCGAGTGGTGAATAATTGAATCCGATGCTCCTCTAATAGGAACCTGGCACCGCACACGAGCGTGCCCAAGTGCTGTATCTGCTGATCCGCGCCATCACTTAGCGGCCTTATCGTGTAAGCAGCTCCAAATAATCGAGATCGCATGTCGGCTGTCTGACAGACTCCGACGCAGGCCTGCCATCTGCATTAGAGGCGAACATGAGAGCCGCACAAAGTGCTCGGATCTGTAAGGCGCAGCAAGTGTTGGAAGAGGAAATAAGCCGTCGCTTACAGTCGTTTTTCCCCAACCCTCTTAGACCTTAACCAACACACAGGTAAATTTATATAGTTGTGCTAAAGCCGTCACTGAGCTGTTAAACAAGCATATTTGATGCCAGTCAGTAGCAACATGTTTGAAAGTAGAAACTTTGTTATTTAGTAAAATGAACACTAAATATGTACAACCCCAAATCAGAAAATGCAAAATAAATAAAAACACAGTGATTCTTACATTTACTTTGACTTTTACTTCATTGCAGACAGTCTGAACCCAAGATATTTCATGTTTTGACTGGTCGACTAACATTTTATTTGTTAATATACATCTGTTCCTACATTTCAGGCCTGCAACACATTCCAAAAAAAGTTAGGATGAGGCCAATTTAGAGCTAATAATGAGGTAAAAAACTTAAATAATAAGCTGATTTCAAATAGTTGATGTCAACAGGTGATTGTAGTCATGATTTGGTACAAAAACAGTATCCATGAAAGTCTTTGAGGCACAAAGATGGGCAAAAAATCTCCAGTTTGTCAACAAATGCATGAGAAAATTATTGAAATGTTTAAAAACAGTGTTCCTCAAAGAAAGATTGGAAGGGATTTGCGTATTTCTTCCTCTACAGTGCATAATATCATTAAGCGATTCAAGGAGTCTAGAGGAATTGCAGTGCATAAAGGGCAAGGGCGCAAGCCTATCTCCGATTCCTCAGACGGCACTACATCAAGAACCGTCATTCATCAATAGCTGATATAACCACGTGAGCAAGGGATTACTTTGCCAAACCTTTGTCAAGCACAATAATATGAGTTACATTCCAAATCCCACTTAAAATGTTACTGTGCAAAAAAGAAGTCTTATGTTAACCTCGTCCAGAAGTGGCATCTGGGATGGACCATCGCACAGTGGAAACGTGTATTGTGGTCAGAGAAATCAGTCTTCCAGATCTTTTTTGGAAGAAATGGACACCATGTGTTCTGGGCCAAAGATGAAAAGAACCATCCAGACTGTTATGAGCAACAAGTCCAAAAGCTGGTGTCTGTCATGATATGGGGTTGTGTCAGTGCCCTTGGCAAAGGTAATTTATACTTCTGTTATGGCAGTATTAATGCAGAAAAGTACATTGTAATTTTAGAACAACATATGCTGCATTCAAGACAATATCTTTTTCAGGGACGTCCATGCATTTTTCAACAAGATAATGCAAAACCACATTCTGCACACATTACAAAGGCACAGCTGCGGAAGAAGTGGGTACGGGTACTAGACTGGCCTGCATGCAGTCCTGACCTGTCCCCAACAGAGAATGTGTGGAGAATTTTGAAACAAAAAATGCGACAATGATGACCCCGTACTGTTGCACACCTCAAGAAATGTTTGCAGGAAGAATGGGACAAAATAACAAATGAAACGCTTCATCTCTGGGTATCCTCAGTCCCAAACCGTCTTTTAAGCGTTGTGAAAAGGAATGGTAACATTACAAAGTGGTAAATGCTTTACCGTCCCAACTTTTGTTGGAATGTGCTGCAGGCCTGAAATGCAGGAATGGATGTATATTAACAGTTAAATCTTGGTTGACCAGACAAAACATGAAATATCTGGTTCATATTGTCTGCAATGAAATAAAAGTCAAAGTAAATGTGAGAATCACTGCATTTTTTATTTGCATTTTCCATACTGTCCCAACTTTTTCTGATCCGGGATTGTACTTTTAATTGGTAAATATAGGCCAAGTATTCAGTTTTTCTGTACTGGAAGAGAATGGATGGTAACTTAAAATGGTTTGCGTTACTGACACTTAAAAGGAAAGAGACAGGTAGTAAGTTTGTCTCATACACCTGGATGCACCTGGATGCATCGTCTATAACGTAACCCTGAGGTCACGGGGTGCTTTGGGTCTTTCAGCACCAGACACAAAGCCAGCCAGGGTTTATAAGGCCGCAGCCTACGTCCAGGTAGGGCTACCTTGCACCCATGTAACTGCAGCACCCATAACCTGAGCCCCTCATCTGACCCACACCTGACCCCTAACCTTAATTCCAGTGTTAAACGCCACACAGATGCTAATGCTGTGAGTGTGTAAACAAAAAGAGATCAAGTGTACCCCGCTGACTTTCTCCAACAATACAGTACATGGTTGAGGGCTGGCACTGCGTGGAAATTCCTGCAGGGGAAATCTGCCTGACAGACCAAATGCGAGCACACGTTACATCCGCAACACTCATTCCTTTGACAGGTATTTTCTTTTCCCTAAGAAACAAAAGGATTAGAGAACTGGAAACAAAAAGCAGCACTGGATTTAATATATAAGATAGTCGTTTGCCCACGTCGGTTTTCCATCTTTCTTCCAATTTCATCCTTGCGCTTGGGCAAACATGAGTAACACTTGGCTCTTCAGATCACACATATATCTCATCTGTCAGTGCTGTAGCACATGGTGCATTGTGGGTAACGTGTGGTTCTGGTGAATTTGGCTGAAAGACATTAGGTAATGAAAGGTATTCGCTCCCCTGCGGCAATGCTCTCCTGGCCTGGAGTTATGCTGGGTCCCTGTAAGCCCTCTATAAATATTTTTATGTCCTGCTCTTGCTTAGGGTATGACCCCCACGCACCAGCTGCATTCCGCAGTCCTCATTTTCGGTGCTATTAAACACCATCTTTATGAAGGAGTCGCGAGGGCAGGTTGATTCGGCCTTAGCCTCCGGAGAAATCCCCCACCCCCAAGGCCCCAGTGGATGAAACCTCTGCGGGTCATCGCAGACAACAAGCGCAGACACCAAAACCCCGGAGTGCGTTCGATTTCAGGAGCCATCAATGATTCACGATGGCACCGTCGCAAGAACCCTGCAAACAAAACTGTTGCTCTGAAATATTCATTGCCGCCATATCTGTGCATCTGCGTTGTGCTTGCCTCGGAGAGGTGGTTCTACAGGAACCGCCCCCGGGGGTCACTCGGGGACGTGTCCTGCGGAGGCTGTCGCTTTATTAAGCCAAGTGTGTTGCTATTAAATGGCTGCAGCAGCCCAAACTTCCCAGAAACAGTATTTTCAGGGCAGGCACTCTTGAAATTCGAAATTTCATGCAGGGGGCATTAAATAAGCACATCATATTATGACAGCACAACCAGAATTTTCCGTCAGCTCCAGCGTGTCTCACGTTAGCTAAGAAGAAGAGCAAACGCTCAACCCAAATTCCCGTTCCGCACTACAGGGTTTGAGGTCACTGCTGCACGGCCCCTCGTGCGCAGCATAAATATGCACATGCATCAATTTTTGCAACACAGCTCCTCCAAGCTCGAGAGCATTGATTAATGGAGTTCCTTCATTTACAGAGTCTGCAGTCTGCCGTGTGGTGCGGTGCACTGAGACGACCTACAGTCGCTAGTAAAAAAGCACAGGAACTCTGCAGGCCCGGTGGCATCCACTGGATGGGTGTCAGATACATGCTCGGTCCTAGGATGACTGCTAATGGTGAAAAAGAAGCATGCCTGTCAGCCGCCTTTATGCCCTATGACATCTTCTTTTAATCTTGAGGCCATCTGTAAACTGTACCTCCATACCTCTGAAGAAACCGCACGGTAAACTCCATTACTCTCCTGTACTTACGTCTGGAAACCTGGGAACATTTAATTATTAATTATTTAAGTCCAGTTCAGTGGAGCTGCAGCAATAAATCTGGACAGGAACACCGCGACTGTTAAGCCAGGCGTCTTTAACCTGAGAGCCGCATTATGTGGAATTTTACATGACCCACAGTAACAAGTGAAGTCCCCCAGTTGGTCTTCATGCATCCTTGAGAAAGACTTCTGAAAAGCTCATTAATACAGCGCTTTACCCAAATGGGGCTCGGAAACTACTTGTGTGTGACAACATTGAATGGAGAGTAATGCCTTCAACAACCTCAAATAGAATGAAAAGTCTACTTTATAAGGGTTTGGTAAGGTATGCACATATACATGTGACTGAAGCTTATGAAGTTTATGACCACAGCTGGTTTAGGGTTTTGCACTTGACCCCTGCTCTGTGACCTAACCAAAGCACTTTGCATTGTTTCTGATTCCATCCCTAGAACCATTAGGGCTTGTCGATCATCTCACGTATTGCATCTTCTCATCTCTGTAGCCGACCGCCACAGTCCTGACAGTTGTTGACCCCTCGAAACTTGACGACTTTCTTACTTTGTGCAGTGCAACCAAAAATATTCAGGTCAGTCCAGCCGAAGCATCATGTACGGCCGCTTGTTGCCCTGCACTGTGAGTGCACACATCAGCCAAGCCGCGCGCTCTGCAAGTGGTGGCGCCTGTTTGTGGTGTGGATTGGAGGAAGAGAACTGAAGCAGTGCTTCTACCCACTGCTGTCACCCATTCTAGAGTCTCTGACATTTCTCACACTTTCCCCAGCAGATCGTGGAGAATCAGCACCTCCGCTGTTTCCTTTCGATATCCAAAGTCATGGAACAGCTGGCGACTCGGTGTGGCCAGGATGCTCTCAGTATTTGTTTGTCACGTGGAGAGCAAGGCTGTTGAGGAAGAGCTCCTCTCTTGCAGTCCACTTTTTGAAAGCACACAAGCTGCTGCCGTCTCGGAAATGGTGACAAAAGCAAAGCTCACTGGAAGGGAACACTTAGAAATATTTGCGCAGATGGAGCACCTGCGATGCCTAGCAACACATCTGGATTTGCTGCTTTGGTTAAGAAGGAAGGTCTGCATTTCACTATTACTCATCATTTTTTTGGCACTGATGTGTCTGCCAACTGGCCTGCGAGACGTACCACCTATCGACGTGAAAGTCAGCAACTACTGTGCATGTACTGTACTGTACAGCCAGACCCCTTCCAAAAAAGTCCAAAACTGGGGGTTCAGTATGGGGTTCATCTCGTTGTTCTTAGAGGTTTGCTGGATTTCAAGAGGACAAACCATAAAAAATGCTTGACTGAATATCAGGAAGAAAGGTTCCAGTTTTTTAGAGAGAAAACCCCCTTCCAGAAAAATGTGCGAATGAGGACATTTATTAACTTGATGTGCTTGACCGATATTTTTCAATATGTAAATGAGTTAACCCTTTCATGCCTTGTCTGAAAAATGACAATCTGCTGCTATGAAAGAAGAAACAAACTGAGCAAACTTTCCATTGTTTAAAGTGTAAATTTCCGCTAAGGATATAAGTGGCAATGATGATGTAGGTCCTGCGAAATATAGCTGAAATATTAACAATGGTAAACAAGAAAACAAGAGCAGCCTCCTCGCTGATTTTGGTTTTTATTTAAATAAGATTGGAAGACCACTTTCTGTTTGACTTCCATGATTTACGCTCACTGTTTTCTTCACCGACTGTTCATTTCATGAAAAACGTAACATTTTCTGCGATATTGGTACCGTGTTAACCCTGCAATGGGCTGGTGTCCTCTCTGATGTGTGCTGTGGACCCCAGCAACCCTGACAAGCACAAGCAGCTAACAAAAGTGAGCTGTCCTATTAATACTTTGTTTAATCTCTTACTGCTAAAACAGTGTATGACATAATTCTGTGAGAATTTAATGTTTTCAGTGCAGCAACACAAGCGCAATATTTTATTGGAATTTTTTAGATATTTTTCTATAGATTTTGGAATATTAGATTTAGGAAGTGGTCCCAGGCCAGATTAAGAACTAAGACATTAGTGTTCTTGTTGCTTCTCGTGGTATTTATTTTCTATAAAATTTCCACAAATTATTTCTTGTTTGAGTCACACGGTTTCAAAGAGCCTCGTGGCCTCTGGAGTCAATAACTGCCCCTCTGGGAGAGTCGGACTGCGGTGTCATCAGCCGTTCGAAAGGCGAATGTTCTTTTCCACAGCCGTTCTTACAGCTTCCCCATCAAACTCAGTTTGCATTGCATGAGCTGTCTTCCATGAGCGCAACACAACTGCGCAGCATGGGAGGGGGTCTGTAGGGTCTCCGGTTGCAACCCAGTTGGTATAGTTTTGGAAGCCTGGAGACAAACACTACCAAAATGAGTGAGGCTTTCCCACCCACTGACCCATGACTTCCTTTGTTGTCCTAGAGAGGCCACCACCCCCTGCTTCGGAAAACATTTTAATTATTATAGTTTATACGATGTGAAACATCCAACCATCCATCGATCTGTTTTGGTTAACCGCTGATGCTGAGCAGGGTCTTGGTGGGGCAGAGTCCATCCTGGGCACAGAGGGCGCTGGGTGGAGCACCAATTTATTGCAGTGGTTTGAAGCATTCCAGGCAACAAAAGCTTATAAAGCCCACTGATCCTGGCTGGAAACCACAGACAGTCTGGTGCACAAATGCCCCGACCAAGCAAATGGAGTTTCCGTTAGGCCCAGACAGCAGGGTGTCACTAAACAGGACAGCACACATGTACACGCGCAATCCTCCAGCAAGAACACAGACGAGGCCGGACGCATGACTAACATCAGAATGACCGACAAAAACGCGGTGACATTTTGCTTGTCTTGTACAGAAGCTTTGCGGATTTTCTTTTGTTTCACAGCTTAGTAGGAATGCAGCACCCGAAGAAGGTTGCTGTCGCTCCTGTTCTGTAGATTTTATTCTTAAAACAATACAGGTTGTATAATTTTTGTGTCTACGCTGAAATACAGTGTGGCTGAGTTATTGCTCAAATTTCAAAATAAAACTGTAAATTGGGGAATAATAAACTAATAAAATTCCAAACCACGTCGCAGATGTGTGAAGTCAAACATTTCATCTCGCCGAAGACACGGGGGGGGACCCGTGGGACATGAGTGTCGTGTCTAGTGCACTGACTGTGTTTCGAAAGGGAAATGTTACAAGATGCATTAAGCCAATACACCTCCCTTGCGTCCCCTTGGGGTTTAAAGCAAAAAAAATCACATCTTGCTACCGAGGGGCAGAAATAACGCTGGGAAAAAAAATGGCACAAAAGCACTGCGTGCAAAATGTCGAGTTCTCAAACCACAGGAGAGGTATTTTCACAAGGGCGTCATTCTCACCTGTGAATGGAGGAACCTGCACCTTTGACTGCGAGTCCACAATAAACACCTGCTTAAAACGCCCAGCGCCAAAGGCCAAGTAAAAGAAGCCGATTGGAAAATTGCGGGGATGTGCTGCAGCCGTCCGGCTATAAATACACAAGTGACAGGATGTATAAGCGAGTGCTGTCTCCTTGACGACACTTTCATCTGAGACACCCACAGGACGGTGGCTTCTGTGCTGGTAGTTAGTGTGGCATCACATCCATAACCTGGGCAACACACAATGTGCTTGTTTACTGAGCCTGTAGTTCATTCAGAAACATGACTTCAATCAAACCCTTTTGTGCCTCAAACTCTCATAACTGATGAAAAAAGCCAGCAGTGACTGAAAACCTGAATAAATTTTAATGCATTTTCATTTATTGCATTGGCTTTCATCCATTAAGCATAGCCTTTTTCTAACTGTGGCAAATTTCATTTTTTGATTCTTGAAAAACAGCTGTGGGAAAAAAAATGCAAACCATCCGTGCAACACGGGTGTCGTTTTTTTGACATTGACATCAATCACATATTAACCCGCTGTTGGGGAAACCCTAACACAAAGCAGCAGTGCGAAGGAGTCTTCTGCCCCGTTTGTTCAACAGCGTCCACAAACATGCATTTGGTAGGGGTCATGGCTCGCGGTTATTTAAAAGGAAAACTATTCTACCTGGATACAGAAAGATGCCAGCATTTTTTTCAGACAATCGCGTTGGAAAACATCAGACTCAGTGGTATTCAAAAGTTTCTTGGAAATCTGCTGTGATCTCAATTTTCTGCCACACGAAATATGTCAAGGGAAAATATTACAAGGTATGAAAAGATATTTTTAAATAATCGAGTTTGCCGATGCTCGCGGCAATGCAGCGCACAGAAGGCCTTCAGGTGCTCATTATTCATTGGTTTTTGCAAAGTGTGAGCGCCGCTCAGCCTCACGGTTACCGAGTGTGAACGGCGTTATTAATTCATGCGCGAGGTCCTACGCCATTAGAAATGATTATCATATTTTTCCTAATACATTCCCAGTTTAATTGTATTACCTTCCCTAACCTGCCCACATCACCTGCACGAGCAGCCGTGAACATTTCAAGCAGCTGAAAACGAGTTAAAATACCCAAATGCGATTTAAACCACTGCTGTCGGTCCGCTGCGCTCGCTGACTGCAAAGTACGCTGCAGAAGCTAATGCAGGACTTTTATCGCTCACAGTTTATTGACTCAAGCTGAATAATTTCACTGTGCAGGAACGCTGGCCCACGTCTGAGCGTTTTCCCTCCTGCAGAGGTTTCCGGCACCCCGACTTCTCGCTCTCATTTATACCGCAATCCAAAATAATTCTCACAAAGTTTGTCGGTGGGACAGCCACAATGCATCAAAACCTGAAAAGATTCCCAAATTAGAAAGAAGAAGGATGTCGCAAGCCGCAGAAGTGCCACTTAGGATACAGATCAAGCAGCGGCAGGAAATAAAACTCGCTAACAGGCAGACGCATTGAGAGGCTTAATAGGCAAACTGCAATTAGGTTTTCCGCTACAGCAATTTCCAATGAAACCATCTCCAGCATCACAGGCACAGTCCATCTCATTTTAATATTTCATAAACTAATTTTCCACTATCGTGATTCAATATATTACAGGGTAAAATGACACAAATTGTCCTTCGCAATATGATGGGCCGCATTCTGAGTGTCCCATTGATGAATACTGTATGACTTGTTTGTGACCGGCATGCAAAGCTGCTGTAATAACTGCTGTCAGTCGCGGTGAAGTGGTCCTGTCATTTGTCGTATTATCAGGCAGCTGAGGAAACCAAAATGCTTCCCTGTTACTTGCCAATTTCTGAATTTTCACAAATGCCCCATTTAAACTTTTCTGCAGCATTTACTGCCTTCTTCCAAAATATGAAAGCCTGACATTGAGATGCTGGGTCTATGGCAAAGGACCGAACGCACTTGCTGGAAACTGGTTCTGCCATAACCGACTACAGTTCAGGTCCAGGTTAATAGTCTGAGTTGTGCTTCACATGGCTTCTTCGCCAGATATTAATGTATGCTTAGATGGACATTTTGCTGAAGAACGAAGGACTTCCCAGCTGCCTGTAACCATGACCGAGCAGCTTGTATGAAACGGCCTATGATGTTCGTGCCTGTTGGCACTGTCAACCCAGGTAAAGATCACCAACTCTGTGGCCAGCAAAGCAACCACAGACCATGATGCTGCCAACTCTCTGTGTGTCTTAGAAACACCGGATGACTGGAAACTCTGAGTGGTCACTGGTCACTGGTCCATCTATGGTTCTGACACAGTCTGAAGCAACCACACTGACATGTTTGACAGCAATTGTAAATTATAACTTATTTACACGGAGGCTTTACATATACGGTCAGCTGCCCATGAAAATTATACCATGTGGCCTTTAACATTAATATTAAACCCCCTAGAAATCATGTTTAATTCCATGTTTGGCTGCTGATACAGAAGCACCAACAGTCTGACCTCATGAAGCTGAACAGGGAGTAACAGAGAAAACTTTCTCAAACCAGCGACTGGAGTAAGAGCCGTTCCTCCACCACTGAGATGAAAACCTTATCTGTTCTGTGTTAAATAAAGCAATGGGCTACACATTGAGGTGGCAGATCCACTGGCCTTACGGTGCATCTGGTTTAACATCAGTGCCTTGATTCTGCTGTTCTACAAACACTGCCGTCTGGCTGAGGCTTTGCGTCTCTCAGTCGGACTCACTTTCAGTGCCACGGCGGCTTCACCACTCTGAATTCCACAGCTGACTTTTTTCACAGTCACATTCAGGGGCTAAAGCACGGCAAACAAACACAGCGGATGAATGCCATTTTCCAGAGCTTGTGTGTTTTCGAAAGACCTGCGTTTCCCTGTTCCTCTTCTCCACATTTACTACGGTAGCGCAGGCTGACAACTATGCAAAGTGTCCTCGCTTCTGGGACTCTGTATCAGTGAGTTAAACATTGCAAACGTATGTGCTGCTAAAAGTGTGATCTGTTCCACGCACTTCAGAGCCTAGGAGGTCCACTTCTTTCTGATTATGTTGCAGCAACACGTCAGGCAAATGAAAGCTGTTCAGTCTGAGGGCTGAACCGCAGAGATGTGTGCATGCGCCTGTGTACAGCAACAACCCTTCCCTGGTTACTGAACGCTTTAGCCAGGATGTCAGCTGGCGTTCGGGAGGGCCACTCTTGAAATAAACATACATTGCATGCAGCATATATGGTATAAAAGGTACTGACACCATACAGACAGAGCCCTGCTAGGTTGCCAACCTCTCTCACAAAAAATTTATGATGGTCGGTCATGGACAACATAACAAAGTTAAACAGTGCGGCTTCATAGAGTATAAAAAGTAAAAGCAGGTAATACGCCACACTATATAAGACGCTTTTGTACTGCTTAGATCCCCTGCTCTTGTATGGGGCCTCCAGGGCCCAAAGACCACCTGAAGTTTCATTTCTAATTTAATTTAAGGCAAATCAACATGAATTGCTAATGTCTGCTCATGCAGATACTAACATCATTTACCCAAGTAAGCAATAGACAACCGAAGCAGGACCGTGTGAAAAAGCCCTGTGATGTGCTTGTAAAATTCCTCCATCCGTCTGACTGCGGCTCACAAATGCTTCTGCCAAACAGCCTGTGTAACCCGAGAGGCAAACGCATCCTGGGTTCGATCGCCGGAACACACAAGGCCCCACGACTAAACCGGCCTGTTCTAAAATGGTCAGGGGTCTCAGAAGGCAGGCAAAAGGGTGCGTGGCCATACGCCAACACCCATAAGCCATTCTGCAAACGGTGCTGTACTGAATAAGCAATTCTCACTCACCTGAAAAGCTGACCGCATGCATCAAAGTGTAATATCCTTTTCCTAACCCTTTGGTATTTCCCTGCTTCCTACAAGCTGGCAGATTATCCAGCACGTCGAGATGCTCAGCAAGCAGTGGAAAAAACGTGCATTTGTGACACCAGCACTCCTTGCTGATGGGGACTCGATGCCATGATGGACGACACCTGCATACTGGCACCCTGGACACCTTTACTAGCTTTTAGTGACTGTAGCAACGTTATAATAATTATATATTTTAATGTCTATACTGCGTAATGCAGATTTTCTATAATGTACAGTGACTATTTTTACCCTGTTACATACCCTAAAGCATTCCAAACATTCACTTAGCGATCTAATGGCTGCACAAATATGAATATTTTTAGAAAATGTGTTCAATTCGCTTCAATTTCAGCATTTTTGCGAGGTAGCAGAAATGTAATAAAAACCGTTACAGAAATATAAAAGAATTAAGAAATGTTTAAACTGACTTGGACATGTTTGACATGGATTTTTCCACGCGTTCTGGTGCTGCAGAACGATTATCGCTTTACAGGGTCCTGTCAAATTCCGACACGTTCCCTAACCTCAGCGACTCAGAAGGCTGCACGTGTCCCAGCGTACAGTCTGCTCAACGCACTGTACCACCGGCTACTGTACGGGGGGGGGGGGGATTCACTCAGTAGCAGGCTGCTCATTTTTCAACCTGGATGCCGCTTCTCCAGCACAGCAGCTGACAGTTATATCATCAGAACCCAGAACCTTTGACGGTGCTGCATCAGGATTCCGGCGAGCAGCACGGCTGATGCCTACAATGTCCAGCAGGTTAAGGCAATGTATCAAACGTCTGCAGCAAAACCTTGATGATTTACAGGTCAGCAATTGTCTGTTGTTCACTCCCCAACACGGACCGGGTTCTGGCTCTCAGGACAGCATTGCTGCGGTTCAGCTCCGCAACAGATCCATTACACTTCTGTTGTCTGTTATGGTTCTGATACATAACAACGCTTCTAAATCGCAGCTCCTCAGATCCTCAGGCACAGCAGAATGGAAAAATCCATTGTATAACGTTATCGGAGTATTGCGGCATTTTTTTGTGACTATACATGGAATTCTTATTTTGATGAAAAGAAAATTCAAGAATTTCAATGAAGTTTAATACAATTTAATCGAATAACATTTAAACAAAAGCAATACCTCTGCCAATAATTTACTGGTTCACTGAAATCTGATTTGTTGCTTTAAAGTGTGAACACAAGTGACAGCCCACAGTTGCAACTACAGTATTAACCATGTAACAGTAAACTGTAACATAACTTTACTGTAAACAATGAGAAGGTCATGAAGTCGAGGCCCATTGTGTTGCATGCTTTGTGATGCTTCAGGACCATGGACACAAACCAAAAAGGCAGCCCCTCAGCCCTCACAGTATGGCTCCTGTACAGTTGAAATGCACTACAGAGATACATTTGTATATTCGTTTATTTGTTACAAAAGCATTTCTGCGCTATTTCTCTCCCACACCTAATATTTTAATTCTATACAAAGGCTTTTGGACAGAGGTATACACTCTGTACTTGACCCCTAGAAGGTTTGCATCTCTTTGCTGGAACATCTAATGATTTTCCTGGCTATATAAAGAGTATTAACCTTTATATTAACCTGGAAAATAACTAATGTAAAAAAGGAACCACTAGTGTAAAAATGCTACATGAATGGCTGTTGTTGGCCTCATTTCTTTTAATACGGTCACACTTTTCCCAAATAGAACCAACCATTGATAATGGTGAATTATTTCCGTGAATTATTTCAGTCATTATTACTTCATGTAGCCGCTGCTTTCTTCCAAAGTAACTTACTGAATAAAGCCACTTACAGTCATTAACCCATACGTATAACAGTCATTTTTGCCAGAACATTACAGGTTAAAAAAAAAATGATCAAGGGCAGTACAGTAGGAGGTGGGATTCGGTCCAAGGATTTTCAACCGCAAGGTCATAGCACTGACCATTTAACCGATCTCAGCAACAGTTGGCGACATGTAACTACCAACATCATTTAAATCATATAAACAGCTTTAACAACACAGACATCCTTACATTAGCATAGACGGTGTTAATCTCACGATCAAATTTAACGTCAAACATTTGTTAGCGATTTGACGCAGAACCTCTAAAAGCACAGCATCTGCTTGCTATTCACAGCGAAAGACAGAGGCAGTGATGGCGTAAAATGTATTTATTTTTACTCGTGAACATCTGTGAGCCAAATAATCAAAATGCCTTCATCCAGACTGCACTTCTCATGCCCTTTGATTCCTGGATAGCCTCCAGGCCACCACAACCCCGTGACCCTGTTCGGCGATTGTTAACCAGCTAAGGAATATATAACATTAAAAGACTGCTTGGAAACATACATATCTGTTATTTTAGTATTTTAATAAATTTTAGGTGAGACGACTTTTCCTCTGCTACATGAGGAATGGTAGGTACTTCCTTTTATTTTTAGCATTAGCTACTGTAGCAACCATAAGTACATTAACTTATTTGAAAACTCCATTTATCATCAAATATATTTTTTTAAAAATTTAATCTCTTTATGCACACATCTTTTCACACTTTTCACAGAAGTAAGCAGTAGAGACTGAAGCCGGCAGCCAGACCAGCCTTCCACAGCTCCGTCCACTGCCACTGGGGTCAGAGTGCGGTAAACAACAGCCCACAATGTAATCTTCTTGGGCACATCCACATGCGGCTGACTGATCAGCATTTATTGCTTGGTCTGAGAAGACGGTCACATGTGGCTTTGCTTATGAGAGGTGACAGCATTAGTGAGGTTATGTTTCCTCTTTGCCAGTGGTGGGTTGCTCCCGCCACCCCCCCTCCCCGGCTCACCATGATGCTGCACCCTGAACCTCATGCCTAATGCCTCCAAATGATATTTCCAAATTCTGATGCCTGTGGCTGTGGAGAGCAGTTGCCCCCCTGGATGTAGAGCAGTGAATGCAGAGCCTCCCTCACTGTAGTCACCATAAACACACCAACCGCGTTCACAGAGCACATAGAACATGAGCCACACGCGGTTCCTTCATGACACACACTCATTCCGAAACACACCTGTTCACATCATTTATGCGTACGTGTAGTCTGAGTGCGTGGTGTACAGCACACACCACAGCACTCTTGTGGCCAACAACTACTTCTCTGGGCTCTGATCCTACAGGTCACGGATGAGCGGAATCAAGTTCTGTAAATCGAGACACACACCTTGGCAAACTGGACTTCCCAGTTCATCATCCCTAAGCAATGCTCCGGCTGCAGGTTAGAATTCCTATGGGGTGCCTGCCCCAAGGAAACAGTGCACATTGCCATAGCGACATGAGCATATGGACAGATGGATGAGTAACACAATGTAGAAAATGGAAGAGAAGATGTGCACTTACCATGTTGACCTCTGAGACCATGTCTATACTGGCCACATCTATACTCATGCCGACCGCCACCGGGGCCCCTGGAACACACACACACAGTGCATGTCAGCACTAAGGACAGCAGGACAAGTGTGTGTGTCTCAGGCACCTGCGCTGCATCCGATCACTTTACCTCCAAAGTCTGGCCGCAGTCGAATGTCATAGCCCTTCAGGAGTTTGTCCACTGTCTCTTTGACAAAAGACATATTGCCGGGTTCATTGGCGCTGAAAGGAGAAGAACACACGTGCGCGCATACAACCACACACACACACACACACACACACACACACACACACAGCAGGTTATTGCCACTCTGGCCACCGCACACGCTTCCTCCCAGCTCTGTGCCCGCACACACTCACCTCTGCGCCCAGCACACGACAGCCACGATAACGGGCGCTGAAACGACACCGAACAGCCTGGTGCGAGACGGCCGCATGCCGGGCGGTGCAAGCGCGATGCGCGGTGCGGGATGCTGCCGAGAGAGGGCGGGGGGTGGGGCAGGGGGGATGGATGTGGATCAGCAGCAGAGCGCTCGTGCAGCCACGCGGGCGGCTCCGCTCGTGTGCGCGGACGCGACGCGATGCATGTCGGGCCCCCACGCGGAGAGGCGGCGGCGGCGGCGGCGGGGGCGCCTCACATGTGACCCAGAGGCGCACGTCTCCTGTTCAGCGGCCGCTGCGCTGCTCTACCCTCCACCGCCGCATGTCGGCCCCTCTCCGCCAGTCCGGCCCTCTTTTTATTTCTTTTCTGCTTCTTGATTCTCACATGCAGCCGCAAGCAGCGTCATCCCCGGGCGGCGCTGTATAATCCGGCTTCGGGCCGCCGTCTCCGCGGTGCCTCCTGCCGCACTGTTTCGCTGCTCCGTCGCTCCGCCACTCTTTGAATGGGGGGTGTTCGGGGGGCAGAGGGAGGTGTGTGTGTGTGGGGGGGGGGGTTACGCAGGTTCCCTCAAGTTTTGTCGGATGCTGGCACGAGAAGCCAAGCTCGTATAATAATAATAATAATAATAATAATAATAATAATAATAATGTCACATTGTGCCTTAAGCAGAGAAAACCATTTTGAAAAGCGCCCTATTTGAATTAGTTGCCACACTGAAATCTTTCGAGGAAAAAAAACTTCATGGGTTAAAACGGTGTGCGTTCCAGCTGTGTGTAACTGTTGCACACGTGTGTAAAACCGTAGGTAAATGGCGCTAACTGATGTTTTCTTTTAACCAAGTTTTCATTTGAAATATTTGCTCTGAAAGCGCTTCAGTATAAGATTAAATAAATACAAAATGCAACTGGAGTGATTTTTGGGGCAGTGATTTTCTAATAAAGTTGCCTTCGTTGCAGGAGGCGAGCTTAACGGTTCCACACGGTGAACTACAGAATGAGCCGCCTGAAGTCATCTTTGTTCTCCACACGCAGCCAGGAGAAGCTGAAGAAGCTACAGGCCGCTACTGTACCGTGTTGTAGTGCCTTCAGAATGAGCTACACAGGAGTATCACACACATGTTGAAGTAGAGACCACCCTGCTGGATGGGAGATGCTGTTAGTTCCAGCAGAACATCCATCCTGAGTAGGGGGATCACTACTTGTATTTTTGGCAGGTGTTCAGTGTTGTTAAACATCCTGGGAAATCCAGGTTGTGACCCAAACCCAGGGGGACACCCCGGAGCCTGAGCACCGATCACCCTCTACACCTGCACACATTCACCCTTAGTGCATTCGCCTCCTTCCAGAAGGACATCCATCTATCTTTCCCTTATCCTAAACTGCTAGCTCCTAGTAAGGGTCATGGTTGTCTGGATCACTTGACGCTCAGCTAGGAGACACACACGCACGCACCCACATTATGAGCAGCTTACATTTTCCAGTTACCCACAAACACGTCTTTGGACTGTGGGAAGAAACCCACCCAGTCATGGGGAGATCATACATACTTTGGGTTGGAATCCACAGCAGTGCACACGGTCCTAACAATAAGTTACAGGCTAACAAGTCACTGTGCTCCCATCTTCTGCTTTACTGTTTGTACGCTTCACTGGCAAGATGTGGCATTACAGGCAAGAGGTGATGACAGCAGGGTGACCGGTCAGCTTCCTGGCAGTGCAGTCCAGCATCAGAGGTCTGCACATCCCACAGGGGGTTAGAGCCTTCTCTCGTCCTCAAGAAGGTCGCAGGTCTCCACTCCTCATTAGTGACTTACGGGCAGCAGAAGGACTCCAGGGACTCCTGGCAGTGTCTCTTTCTGACTTCACTAAATAGCAATGGCAGAAACCACAGATCTGTGCGCTGTACAAAATGTGTTGAGTGACGATCGATGCTTGGTCCAGGTTGGGATCCTTTGTATATTGAGTGTTTCAGAAAGAATCAAACACTTTCATGAATGTAACTCTTCTTCTTCTTCTTCTTCTTCTTCTTCTTCTTCTTCTTTCGGCCGCTCCCATTAGGGGTCGCCACAGCGGATCAAAAGCTTCCACTTCCTCCTGTCCTCTGCATCTCTCCTTTCATGAATGTAACTGTCAGGATAAAAGTGTTGTGGGACACCGGGGGGGGTGTCGAGCAGTTGCAGGATTAAACAAAAACCAAGTATACTGTATATAAATATAAACTTAGAATTAAAACTTAAAATGTACGAATATGTGTGATTTTATGTCTGTCTTCTCAGAAACAGGAGGGTGGCAGGCAGCTGAACAGAAACTTCTCCCCTGCCCGCCCAGAAAGTTGATATTATTGCAGGAGCTTGAGGCGAAAACCCCGCAAGAAGAGGCTGAATAAGAATAAATGTACAAAACATACACCATGCAGACGCCTACAGCTCCCCGTGCTCGGTTGCTGCAAACAACAGCTTTTCATCCTGAAGATGTTGGTGGTGGAGGAACTGGGCCCAGCAAAGCCCACATCTGGGCTGTGACTGGATGGAGCAACAAAAACACACATGTTTGCTCCTCTCCTTCTCTGTCTTATCCATTAAAATGGTATCTGTCCTTCAGCAGCGCGCTGTGTGCGAAGAAGCTGCTGTGGAGCCCAAAGTGGCAGGAGAGACCTGTGATGTCACAGTCGTCCTTCAGAGGCACAGCAAAACTCTCCTGTGTGTCCTGCTTTGAGAGAGTGAATTCCTCTCCCTCCAAACAAATGAGCTGAGAATCAAAGTGAAAATCCCACTATGCTGTGAAAACAGCATCATGTCCACTGGAAGGTTTAAAGTTTGCTGAGTGCCGTTTCAAACGCAGCACTAAGAACAATCAGGTGACAGGCGCTGCACATATTGATAAATGTTGCCATCTGACAAACACACAGCATTTATGTGTAAAATTAATTCTCAGCGTAGAACTGGCATCCTACCCAGCGTCCCCCCCCCACCAGCGCCCAGTAATTCCAGAACAGACCATGGACCAGGACTAGCAGTTAAGACTAATGAATGGATAGATGCCAGAATTACTTTCAAAGGAAGGCTACTTCTTACCTTGTGTCATAGATGGCATAGAGCTTCTTATTCCCATCAACGGCGTTCCTGTTAAAGAAAAGGGAAAAAGATTACAGTTGGATGAGTTTACAAACAATCCCAACTTTAGCTCAGAAGGAACAACCACTAAGTAAACAAACTGCTGAAATGTGTAAACTGGCAAAGAAATGTGTTGAGTAATGATCTGTAATGCTGTGCTATAAACACTGATGACGATCGGTACTTGGTCCAGGTTTGGATCCTTTGTATACAGAGTGTTTCAGAAAGAATCAAACGCTTTCCTGAATGTAACTGTCAGGATAAGTGTCATGGGACACCAGGGGAGCATGGTGAGCAGTTGTAGGATTAAATAAAAACTGAGCGTTAGAGTTTAGACTACATGTTCATATGATTTGTGGGTACTGACTAGTACATTGTTGGAAGCATTCGATTCTTTTTGAATCCCCTGTATTGTTCTACTGGGAACTGGAGCTGTTCACCCATCCATGTTTCAGCAACCGTTTGCAGTTATGGTCACCAATCCATTGCAGGGCTCTAACACCAACACTCTCAGGTCAGTTTAGCTCATCTGAACACCATTTGAGGGAGAAACAGGCTCACATGGAGAAGGTCAACATGACAGAACAAGGCCCAGGGTCAAAGGTGAACGTGAACCATCACTGGAGGCATTCAAGCTGAGCAAAGGCCCCCTGAGGCGAAGAACAGCTCCGATGTTCACGATGTCAACGTTGCTCTTAGACCGCAACTTCTCACTGCTTTGTCCTGCTGCAAGTGGAGGTCAGCAAGTGTAGCACAACTTTTCAGGACAAAGTGGTGTGGTCATGGGATGGTGGGCCTGGGATGGAGATGTTCTTCAACAGAGTAAATCAATACTCCGGGCATTTCTCAAGCCTCCCCCAGAGGATGTGCAGCATGACTAAACCATGGGCAAAGTAAATTATGGTAATTTTCTCAAATGTTTCACTTACAACAAGAAGAGCAATGAAGATGTGGATCTGATTTGGTTTTCAGAAATATTCCAATCCTGGTTTGCTGTAGTATATCCTTTGGCCTGGTTAGTGAATATCATGGTCTGTAAATGCGAGAAACAACTACAGAGGGTCCTTCTGAAATGAAAAGATTATTTTCCTTAAAATATTTAATATGCAGGACTGGCCTGTGCAAATGTAGCTTGTATTTACTGTGGAAGTTCGAACTCTGTTCAGACAACACCGCAAAACAAAGCCTGAAATTTTTAAAGAAAATACTTAAAAATAAGAATGTAGTGCAAGCAGATTAAAATAAACATTTACCTGTTGGTTGTAATGAATAGGGTTTGGGTTGTACAAACTCTATTCATTACAGACGGTCTGCTGTAATTATCGCAGCAGTAATGTCTTTTCCTGCTCAAAAGAGTCATGAATTATTTTGTAAGGAATGTTGTTATGTGTCACACTCAGTAGTGTGGACTTTCACTTCTAATACTGAGATATTTTAGTAAATATTAAGAATTATGTGGTTCTTATTATTATAATTGTGAAATTATTGGCTATTTAGCATGATTCGAGCATTCCAGAATACAGGCCACTGCTTACACAGATTTTTTTAGTGTTTAAGTTTTTTCAGCTTTTTCCTGGAATAAAATCTGCAAACGAGGTGTGGAAAATCGAGCATGGACTGCGGGTTAGAGCCCCTCTGGATGAAGATCCACTCCGAATGCATGATGTTGTTGTACAGACAGGAAGCCTTAATCCCACCATTGACTCGGATGCTGTCAGATGGTGAGTGTCAGAGGCCAGGGAAGATGGAGCGTTTACCCGGGGGCCAGTGCAAAGCTCCGAGGTGAAACACCTCTGGAAGGACATAGCACACAGCTACCCATACCTGGCCACGGTACCGGTGTCTTTCTCTGTCCCAAATGACACGTGGAGACCATTCAGTGCGGTAAATATAATTTAAGCCCGACTCTTTCTGGAACAACTGTTTACTAGGCGATAACAGACGGTGTGCTGTTACTTCTGTCTTGACACTTTTGGACTCAACTGAACCTCAGGTGAGGAGTTATTAAACATCTCGATGCGTATTCGTACAATGAAGTATCGGGAACCATGAGGTCACGCTGGCGCATACATCGACCTTGGAGGAATCGCACATAGTATTGTTAGTTGTTCACGTTTTAAATTGCGGGGGTGCTTTTAAAAGGCCCACTGACAATGGAAGCGCAGGATTACAGCGTCCCCTGACGGCCTCGGCTAGGACTGCCCTGCTCTCAGCCGCCCCGGTCCATTGTTCCAGGTCCGAACGTGTTGGCCGTCCGCAGTCGGCGCTCTGCTGGGGGTAAATTTGAGGCTGCGGATGCGGTGCGTGTCAGTGCGTTCGTTTTAGCGTTACTCGAGGTTATTGACTGACGGCGCAGCATCCTGACTCCCTCTGATGTAGCGGCGCATCTTTCGGTGGACGCGCGCCCGCCCGCACGCACGCACGCAACACGCGCGCGCGCGCGCGCGGCTTCGTGCCTCTCGCGCTCGCGGTGCAATCCGACGAATTGGCAAAGTGGAGGAAAATGCAGAGTAAGCACCGGAGTCGGGGAGTTGAGCACCCATGCAGTCTGTCATCGCGGCGCCGGGTTCTTTCTCTCTCTGCCTGCACCGGAGCAGCCTTTTCGGCTTAGCGTCGCCTCTTCTCTACGGCTATTTTTCGAAATTGTTTCTGCTATTTTTGTCGTTCTCGTTGAGCTTGCGCGGCTTTTGCGAGGAACTGTGACGAGAGACGTGGCTGCGCGCGGAGCCTCCGGAGCAGCGGGTAAGAGCGGGAAGCGCGAGGTCCGTCGTGGCGCGCGCGCGCGCGCGCGGCTGTGGGGAAGGGTGACAGAGCGCGGGCACGGGGTGCGCGCGTGTGTGTGCGTGAGTGTGCGTGTGAGAGTGAGGGGGTGCCCCCGGCAGGTACCCGGGTGCGGAGACAGAGACAACGGGGTAAACGTCGTCTTTCTCCAAGCGCTGACTGGAATGATGATGCGAAAATGTGCTGCGCCGTGTTTTAATGGCAGAAAACTGAACAAAGGGCGGGAATAAGGGCTCCTTGGCCGGCGCGTCTCAGAAGATGAGCGAGGAAGCGGGCTGGCAGAGCAGCTCCTTCTGCAGCTTGAGCCCGGAGCCCATCGCCAAAGCGCTCGTAGTTTGCGGAACATCTCGTCATTTTTTCGTCGTTTCCATGGGCGAATAAAGGAAGAAAAACGGGCACGAAACTGAAGACCTCGTCGTCCTTCTTCCTGTTTCAAACTGAGTGCCTTTAAAGGACATTAAAGCGTCGAAGCTGCGCGCCTGAGGCGATTGGGGTTGCGGCAAAGCGCCGGGCGCTGCGGACCTCACGCCGGGGCAGAGCGTGACTGTGGCGACGCTGCTTAAGGACTGGATGTGGTGGTTAGAAAGATCGGTAGGAGCGGAGGAACCTGCAGTCGGTAAAGCAGTTTAGAGAACACATCTGGAATTATATTAACGGGTCGTGTAATAATAATAATAATAATAATAATAATAATAATAATAATAATGTTACGTGGTCTACATTTGTTTGCGTTTCATAAAATACTGCTTAGTGCAGTGTCCAGCTGGACATGTGTCACATCACTTCAGTGATGTTCATAGTGACCAGTTGAAGCCACCAGGTCTCCAGTGGTGAAGTAAAGTGCATGAGGTCTACCTCAGGTCCACCAGGTCTGTGATGCAGTCCATCACTCCTGTGTGCTCATTGTTTCTTTCAGGGATGGATGATGGAATGGCTGCCTTCTCTACTATGAAAATTCCCTTGGTCTTTCTAATTTTGGTTGGTTTTACCTGGCCATTAAGGTAAGGTACAATTTGTTTTTTTAACCCATCTTAAAATTAAATCACAGTTCTAAATTCTTGCATCGTGTTGCTGTGAAAGTGCTTAAAAACATAAACTAGCAATCTACCGTTATATCTCCCTTTATAGGGCTGCCTATGTATAATAAAATTACACTTTAGGTATTGCACAATACCTGCATTTTTCATGTTAAGGCCTTCCCATTTCTTACTTGTGCTTTCATTTATAGTGATATGCAAAAATGTGGCTTTGATTTTATTTGCATCATTGTTATACCTTCAAATGTTTTTTCTAAACACTTATTAAAATGTCACGCTTACTGTTTTGTCTCCAAAGTCTTTCCCAGACTACGGCAGGGACTCTCAAAGAGGCAGAAACAAATGACAACATCACCATATTTACCAGGATCTTGGATGGATTGCTGGATGGTTATGACAACCGCCTGCGTCCTGGCCTGGGAGGTACACAGAACAACAACATTTTGCTTGTGACCCCTTTCACCTTCCCATTCATCAAACCTTTTAAGTTCAGTTTTATGGCCATCTTGGTATTCATGTTTTATGTTACAGCATATTGATGCTGCAGGGCTTTCCACAAATGACTGAGATGCAGTTATACCGCACTATAATGTTATGGTAGGAGTCCAAAAATTTCCGTGTAAAATGTGAGGTTACCTTATTGCAGGTTTAACGTAAAGCAGTATAGAAAAAGAAGGTGTCCTGGAAATGGACAGATTATTACAAAGTGGGTACATGACGAATATAATATGTAGTAATACTAACAGAATAACAATAGCGTTATGACCCACTTGAGTCTGCTGTCAGCAGTGTTATGAAAAGAGGATGGAGAGAATGGACTGTGGCAACACCTGCTTTTTTCTTTATGGCATGTTGAAACATTGGCACTCACAGAGCACAACTACTCACCTGCCCCAAAGCTGTCATGCAACGTGAACTCAGACAGGGTCAGCGGTCTCCGTACAAGTCCACACAACATTTAGACACATCTATTTACAGACATGCAGTAGCGGTGCATTATGGGTGAGCCATAGCTTTCTCTCACAGCTACTACAGTACTAATAATATTAATTGAATTTTTTTTACCCAAATGTACGCTGCCTTCAGTAAATCAGAAGATGATGTTTGTGACTGGAAATGGAGTGGGAAGATGGAAGCAATCATCAGTTGTTCTATAGCCTGTTCACCTCATCCTGTGGCGCTTTACTGCGTTTTATTGTGTTGCTGTACTGAAAAATTATTTGAAATGTAGGGTGTTATAGGTCTCCAAATGCTTTAAAATGATCACACAAAAAAGGACACGTCTGTTTTAATTGAACTGCATCATTAACGGACAGAAATGTGCTTATAACCGTTTACACTCCCCTTAATCTAAAATGATAGCAAAGTATTTGGGACCAGGGTGTCACTACAGTGGCCAAAGTGGACATGGATGGCACTTCCAGCTTGAGCAGAGTCAGAGTCAGAGCCCAGCTCAGAGTTCTCTTCATCTGCAGTCCCGTTCCCCAGCAGCAGGCGCTCAGCACAGCTCTGCATAGCGGTCCCACCGCGTCGTGTGTGTGATGATATGGCTGCTATTTCTAACATGTACATACTGTAAATACCACTATGAAAAATTAAGGAAACAAGAATTAAGAAATAGTTTCATGCACATGGCACATATGTTCACTTTTTTTTAACTGCTTCCTTTTTGTGGAAATAGCATTTTTACTTACAGTACTTTATGTTGTTTTTCTTTGGTTGATCTGTGATTCCTTAGAATTTAACTTAATCATTTGATTTAGTACATTTCATGAATGAGACCATTTTTATCAGACATAGAAAATATTTTTACATGGTCTTTATTCCCCAGAGTAAGTTTATAATCGTGCAAAATTCAAACTTTTGTTGGGAATTTTTTTATTTCCCATTTAACAGACCAACACATACTTGTGTTTATTCACAGAGAAAGTTACTGAGATTAAGACAAACATCTTTGTCACCAGCTTTGGCCCAGTTTCAGACACTGAAATGGTAAGTAATTGATTTAAACACATTCCTCTTGAATTAAGTAAAATTGTGTGTACAGATAAAGTTGTTCTTTTTCTTAGGGATGCATTTAACAGTGTGAGATGATGATGTTGTTTAAAAGTATCAGTTTGGAATCAATCGGTAAAATAATTTTCCAGTGCTTTTAGGACACGTGGATGTATGTGTGGAGTGTTGCTGACGTGTCCCCATGGTAACCCTGTACTGCAGGAATACACAATAGATGTGTTTTTCCGGCAAAGCTGGAAAGATGAGCGTCTGCGCTTCAAGGGCCCTATGGAGATGCTGCCCCTGAACAACCTGCTGGCCAGCAACATCTGGACTCCAGACACTTTCTTTCTTAACGGCAAGAAATCCATTGCGCACAACATGACCACCCCTAACAAGCTGCTGCGCCTTAAGGACGACGGCACTCTCCTGTACACTATGAGGTATGCAAGGTGGTAGTTCTGTGTGCGTACCAAGTTGCACGGTTGTTTAACCTCATATAATATGTGGATGAATTAATGAAAAAAAATGCAGTTATACCATGGCATTAAGCATCTGTTTAGTTGCAGCATTTTTCTTTATGTGAGTTGTAAGTGATAATTTTTTTGTGTTCAATTATTATTGTTACTATTTTATATTTGACTCTCCATTAAATGATCTTCCACATTGGCACAGGAAGTAGCACTGCGGCCTCACAGTGCCTGGGTTGTTTGGCTATGGGTTTGGAGCCAGCTCAGTCTGTATGGAGTTTGCATCTTCCCCCTTTGTCCAATTGGGGATCTTCCAGGTGCTCTGGTTTCCTCCTGGAGCCATGCTTTTCAGGTTGACTGGTCGTCATTAATTGCCCACAATGTGTTTATGTATTTACAGCCACTCTGTGACGGACTGGCGTCCCATACGCGGTGTAGTCTGCTAGACCAGTGCTCAGCAATTCTCCGATAGACTCAGGACCACTATGATCCTGACAAGCATAAAGTGGTTTTCAATAATGGAAGGATGGATATCTTCCTCCTGTCTTTTTGTGTTTATGCCTCTTAACCGCAAGGCCGACAGAAGCTTAAGAGCAATGAGCGACAGTTATTCCTGACCTGGTCTTTGAAGTGGGCTACATGGTCACATTGTATCTCTTTGCACAAAAGCTTGGGAGTCTGTGCTCCCTGTGGGTGAAACCCACTCGATTGTGTTATGGCCAGGACCGCCGGTCCCTTAAAGGCTTCTGGTGCGCCGTGAAAGCGAATGTGACCTACACGAGTGCTCTTTCAGGGAGACGTCAGTGTGCCGTACAGAATTCTGGGAAAGCTGAGGTGTTATAATGAAACTCAAGGACACGTGAACTGGTTCCAGCTTCACGCTGCAGAAAAGAGGGCAGCTGTCTGAGTATTTTTGGAACAGCGTGTACAGCACCGCGGTGCAGATTTGGGGCACGCAGTGCCACCTACGTATGGCGAAACAGCTCTTGTATGCTGCTTTCAACTTGTTTCACTGCTTGCATTAAGATGTAGCCGAACTTTTCTTGCATTCATAATTCATACTGCTGCTCTGAACAGAGCCACCCCCCTCCGAGCTCCCATGACAAAATATACGATACATCTCATCCTACGTCAGTGCGGTGCGCATTACACATAGTGGCAGACAATTATGCATGCGCAAAGCTTCTAGATGAATATCAGGCCTCTTAGACAAAATGTCAGAATCAGATATTAATGAGAGAAGTTGGAAGAAGCGGATGAACACATCATGTAGAAAGGAAATGGATTCTTAATAACTCCTGCTATAAACCGGCAGGCATGTTGCATTTTATAACAGTGCAGCTATTAAAAGGTTTTTAGGGTTGCCTCTTAATGCATTTCCATTACAAGAGCAGAGATTAGCTACTTGTACCACAGATGCTCCGAGATGTGTGCTTCAGGATGGTGGAAAGGGGGCAGGAAAGCCGGATTCATCGTTACAGGAGAGTGGCGGGGTGGGTTTGAACAATGTGGAGTTCCTTCTGGTGGAGGCTGTGAGCAAGTGATGGACTGTTTCTGTGTTGTCTAAGCAGCACGCAGTGATATTTGCACCATGTTCATGTTAAGGGGGGGGGGCCTGCAGGAAATGTCTGAAAACAGGGCCTCTAGCGCCCTCTACTTTCTGTTTTTCATCTTAGAAAAAGAACGTGCTGTTTTAAGCATTTGTGCGCATCAATATTATATGTGAAAAGATCTTTAATTTATTCCAGCATTGCTTTTAAAATAATATAATTGCTCATTATTGCATCATTTCCCCTGTTTGTGGTTTAATTTTTAAATATATTTTGAGCACTTTAGGAGGGCTGCAGGCCACAGTGTGATTTGGATGACTACTAGAATTAGGCCTGTGCTCATTTGCAGCAGGTGTAATATAATAAACATTATTGTGTTTTTTCACACTGGAGGTCACAAGTGGCAGCTGTGTGGTGCATGGCTCTAAGGCATGAAGTTGCACTGGGCCCTCAGCTTACAAAGAGAACTGGGACTGAAAATCTGCTGGTAACTCTGTTTCTAACACCAAAGTTATTTTAACCACTAAGTGGCAAGAAATAGAAACTGAAAAATACATATGTGTTTCTGCTCCGCTTAATGGGTTATCTATAGTCCAAAGCTCAGACAAAGCTATGGCAAATAAAAAAATGCTTTATAATGATTTCATTCACTGGGCTCCAGGGCAAGCGGTTAAAGATAATGGAATGAATTTCATCCATTTTCAGTAATTGTTTGTCCAGTGCAGGGTTCTGGTGTCCAAATTGTGTCCCAGAACCATTTTAACTTATGTTCTTTTTAAGCTTTGATAAAAGCTTAAAAAAGTATACCTTGATTTATGTACACATAAGGTTGTATTAACCTTGCTTGGCTGTAGCAAATAGCAAATGCAGCATTTTGCAAGACTTTCAATATTTTTATTGACTGAGTCACATTATAGCAATTAATTTTATATTTGCTGTTTTTCCTGGTGAGGGTCACGGTGGTCCGGAGCCTATCCTGGAGTCACTGGACCCTAGGCCGTGAAACCACACCCTGGATGGGATACCAGCATATCACAGGGTCACCACAATATAACTAGCTAAATAAAAATACATCCTCCCCACAAACCCGTGTTGAGTGCCAGCTGTTCATTGGTCCTATAAACATAAGCAACATTTATCATCTTGTTATTGATAGTGGATGCCGGATACAAGCTGTTAACACTGTTATGCCGCTGGCCCATCATTGTGCCACTGTTCTGTCTGCCATCTAAAGGCTGCACGTAGAAACACAGGTAGCTTTTGTTCTGAAATCGGCAAACATTTTCAGAGACAAAACTGAAAATGCTGTTGAAATAAACTGTTTACATTGTTTTCTCTTTGGAAAATGTGTAACTTCACTGATCAAAATACAAAGAGCCAGTGCAGTATGCAGAGGAGAACCCAGTGGTTTCACTAGAGAGCTGTATGTCTACATTTACACTTATTTCCAAAAGATGGGCTGCATAGTTGTTGAAGCAGTGTTTTTCTCAGACACTGAGTGCTCCTGGTGCTGAAAAATACTTTTGTGTCGGTAGAGGTTATAACAGAAAACTAGGCTCTGAATTTGCTTTAATTGGCTTTTACTTACTCTGATTATTTTGATGATTCTGGAGCTTATACAACACAGCTTTACATCTGGTTCATTATGACTGCTGCGATTGATATGTGGGATAGCCATAGAGCTACTTTCAAGTTTAGATTGTCAAGGGGGCTTTAGTTTTGGGAGTCATGAGTGCAATTGTGTCCATTTTTAAACCTTACTGTACTCTGTGAGCCATGATGGGGGGGGGGCAGTTCAACTGACAGATAGCTCCCTGCTGCCTTCAGTGGAATAATGGCAACTGACTGTTGCCAACTGAACACATTTAAGGTAGTCAGTCTGAAGCCGGGTTGGAGGGGGTTTGGGGTGATATCATTGTTGTGATATGTGATCTGTGTTGCTGGTACTGGTTCCACTGGAGTCCTCCTTTAAAGGGTCCAGGTCTCCATTCTGGCTGTCAGACTTTCCAAGTAAACCCTCTGTTTGTTGTGAACACTGGTGATCTCCACCCTACACTGGGTTACAGAACACGATACTGAAGGACACTCAGGTAGGGTGAGATTAAAGAAAAATCTTACCCACCCCACTGAAGTCCAACTAGGGGTATTTTATTTCTTCTTTTGAGTGAATAGCCTACATTTGTACAGTAAAACAAATTTTCATTGTGACCTTTAGGCCTGAACACTGAACATTTACACAATAAGCTATTCCGACTGTACCAGTTCATGCTCAAAGGTATTACAATGGGAGCTGGTGTTTTTAACCAATTTCCTTTGACTAGCAGTTAATAAGAAGTGTAAAACCTCTTGAAGCTGTTTAAGTAATATTACTATTATTTATTTTTTTTATAATGTACTTTGTAGTAGTTGGTGTTACAGTTTATGAAATTTAAGATCAGTAAAGTGCTTCCAGATACTGCAGGAATTTTGACGCAAGCTAGCAAGTCGTTCCAGATGTTCACACCTCCTAATGAGAGCTACAGTAAGTCTGCATTGTACTACAGAACATTTGAAAGGTTCACTAAGGTAATGGTGCACCACAGTTTAACAGGGTTGAACGTGATCCTTGGAGCTCTCCTCTCCTTTGAAGCCATCTTGAGTTCTTTTCTAGGACAAACAAGATTGCCCCCAGTTTTGTCCTCATAGCTGAAGAAATACTCCTAAGTGCCTAATGGATGGTTTATTTTGAAAACTAAGGAGGAATATGTGATTAGATGTGCAGATGTGTAGCAGGGCAGTGGGGTTGTTGTGTTGTTACAGCCACTAGATGGCAGTATAGCCGCAACATTCATTCCAAGCATAGCAGTGTGTGGCGGCACAGGGGTGGAGAAGGTAATGCTGGTGCCTCCTAGCTCTTGAGAGGATCATTTGGATGGAGGCATTCTCCCTCGTTCCCTACCTGTGTTTACTACAGAAAGCAACTGTAAACCACCTTTATGCCCCTGTGACCCAGCTGGCCAAGTAATGAAGTCAACATGAGGTTACTGTGGATCCACAAGAGATTTATTTTGTTTTAGCAACACACCACTACTCTATTTACAAGTGGAAAGGTTTCAATAATGACTATTTACATAAAGCCAAAATCTGCTAGGAAACCAACAGACTTCACATTAATGTTCATGTCCCTCCATCATTCATTCATTCATTCATTTGCTGTTTCTCTCTCTCTTAGACTGAGCAACTTCATACAATAAGCCATTCCATTTAGTATTTAAATAAACAAACATCTATTCCCTTTAAAAGTGCAACACAGTAACCATCTTTAAGTGAAAGTTCCACATATTATTCATTCTTTAACACAAGACATCTCACAGTGTTTAAGTGAATTCAAACAATGTCTATTTGTACTGTGAATTCTCAAATGGATTCTTCCCTGGGTATTTATACACTACAGTTCCCATCTTCCCTTCTTCATAACCTGGCCCTCAGCTTCCATTTCACTGCAAGTAGGAAAACTGTATGCTGGTCCTGTAAACAGCTCGTTTACGTAAAAATTCATGGTGACATTGTGCATGAAGGTGTGCATTCTTAAGGCACTGTAAGTCTGTGTGTGCACACACAGATTCCTTCACACTCTTCATGTGTTGCTGAAAGATGTGCATATAAGGAGAACTCTCTTAATTGCCTTTAATTCATTAAGTGTATTGTGACATAGCAATATGACACACAGATCTTTTTGAGGGTATTTTGCTTGAATTACATTCTTTCCAGTTGAAAAATCAGAATGGAGCGCCTTAGTAGCACAGTGTCAGGGGTAACAAAAAGCTGGCTGTACATTAGACAAGACCAGCATCAGAGCAGAGACAACAGAGAGGATGAAACAGCGGGGGGCATCCCGTTAATGTGGATTCAGCAGGAGGTCTCACTGACAGACGGCCTGTAGGCTGACTAACCTTTGATAAACCGTGTGATGCCAGATAGCGACCAGCAGCCTCCATTGCTCACACAGCCCCAACTGTGCACATTAAATCAGTCGTCTTTAAGGAGCTGCTCATTTCAGCATGGTTTTACTGCTCTGGCTTTCCTGAATCATAGCCAAACATCTTGCTTGTGGAACGCTGGTTGATGAAGACCACAAAGCATGAACTTTTCTGCAAAGAGCATCAGAGGTTGCAGATCGATCTGCAAGATGGATAATGCAGCAGAAATACTGCAGTTTTCCAACTTTCCATTTTCATTGTCCTGCATGAGACCCTGGGGGGTCAGCAGAAAAACGGGCTGCCCGAGACGCATAGATGGGAAAACCAGGTAATAAAACCTACAGAAAGCATTATTATTAAACAGCAGTTTAAAAGGATTGTGTACTTGCTAGACGAGTTTGAAATTTCATATAAAGACATGGGGTTTAAACATTTATTTTAATGTAATTTGATTTAGTCTTAACCAGAGCACTTTAAAATGCATTTAAAACAAACAGGCTTTTGTTGCATAATGAGTATAATTTGTTTCTGAAAAGCTTGTTGGGTGAATTCTCCCAAAACACCTCATTAATTACCATTAATAAAACTGAAAAAATAATGCATTTGTGAGCCACTCATTTTTTTTCCACCAAACATACAGAATTGCTCTTTTATTTTAAACAGACAGAATCCAGGATGTCAGGCCAGATTTTTGCAATGTGGCTGCTGTAGTCACTCAGTGTTCAATGCCACGTCATTTGTGCTGTAAATGAAAAGTAAATCAAGGTACAGCCGTTCCTGATGAGGCTGCCGTCGATGATTTAATCACATTGCGTTTTTGCAGTAAGCTTTTCTTTGTCTTCTCACCTTCTCAACTTAGTAATTTGTTTGAAACTTTTGGGCTTTAAGACTTAATGACGGAGGATGGCTGAATGTCGTGAGATGTGGGAGCGACACTTGCCAACGGGTACACGAATGACACAGCAGAGATGTTTAGGAGGAGCTGCGCTTGGGGCCAGTCGCCTTGTGTGGGGTGTGATGGTACCAAAGCTCATGTTTTGAATCACGTTTTGATTTCTGTTCTCATAAAGTGTTTCACCTAAATGTGAGTTGAATTTGTCTTTTTGCACGTGAAGACTGTGCATATACATAAAGATGAAGAAATCCCACTTCTGCACACTTGTAATTGGTATTTGGATTAAATATTCAATAAGCTAATGTATGAAATTAGCATCTAAATGCATAGGTGTCCATATTTTGAAAGAATGGGGCTGAAACATGATGCAGTTTATATGTAAGCCAACCACCTCTGTTGCTATTGGATACAGTGGGACTTTTCTCAGGTCCCAGTGTATTGCCACTGGGTGGAGACCTTGTTCAAAAATGAAGGTGATCTCATCCACCAAAAAACCCTCCCTGGTGATGTTGCTGAGAAGATAATGATTATTGTTTTTTCAGTTAATGTGAAAGTGTTTGATGATGATGGTTTATTTTTTAGGTTGACCATATCTGCTGAGTGTCCCATGCAGCTGGAGGATTTCCCCATGGATGCCCACGCTTGCCCCTTGAAGTTTGGAAGCTGTGAGTAGTGGCCCAGGCACTGAGATCACCACCTTTTTAGAATGATCATCTTGCTTTGCGTCCATCTGTTTTTTGTCACATTGTATTCAAAGAAACAAATCCCATTCCTTGTGATTGTATTACAGAGTTAAGTTCCAAAAATTTAATTCTGTTAAAATTAATGCCTGAAAAGTATTAACACGTGCTCTGATTCCACTCATCTGAATGTAAAATAAGAGTCTCTGCATTATGAAAGAGTGCAGAGTGAGACCTCAATGCAAACTAAGCGAGGCACCCTGGCTGCAGCACAGCTTTTGGGATGGTTCTAATCTATACTGTTGACACGTTATATGACTTTAAGTTTAAAAAATGGGTGTGCAGTTAATTATGTTTATTCATTCAGGTGATGTCATGCCCAAATCCTCAGGTTAATTACGTCCGCGTAGGGTTGGTTCCTGGATCAAGGGTACAACAGCAGGTGCAGGGACTGAAACCCAGATCTAAATGCCACTCCCTACACTGCCTCCCACTCTGAATGAAGGCGGTGTGTATTTATTGAAAATACCTGTTTGTGTAAACCTACAGAATGTATTTAAGGAGACTGTTGTTGAGGTGTCTGAGTTGTAGCCTTTGTGAATGTGAGGGTCATGTGGTCTTAATACTTTTCTACTGCGGATTAGTCAGTAAAGGCTATTTGACTGCATCCCTAGGATATTACTGTAAGCTGAAAATAACGTGACACCTTAGGTGTAGGAAGGAAGTACTGAACACCTGCTTTAAAAGTCTGTTTATAATTCAGAGTTGAGCATTTGATAATTTCACACTTTTTCCATATCCACTCGTGCTGCATGAATACTGCAAAAGCAGCTGTTAATAATAATAATAATAATAATAATAATAATAATAATAATAATAATAATAATAATAATAATGAACTGCACAACAAGAATTGGCCTTATATAAATGCATAAGCAGGCTGTCACTGCAGTTGGAATGTAAACTGTTAGAGATTTGTTATTGGAAGAGCCAGCATTTATGTGACACACCTCGCTGCAGTGATGAAGAAGATTAATTATATACAGATAAGGTGACATTGTCTCTGCCAGGTTTTATTTTGCTGACCTTATGGTGTGGACAGATGGTGCAGGTGTCCGAGCATCACTGCTGTGATGTCAGCTGAGTCGGCGCTTTGCCACAGGTGCTTCTGTGGCCCTCAGCATTGCACCATGCAGTGTGTGCAGGGCAGCGTTTTACAGGTCTGTGTCGTTACTTCTTATCCCACTGAGATGATACAGTTGCATTTTACAGTAAGAGTACAGAAAACAGCTGTGCATCATCATCACTTTCTGTAAACCACTGTTTACAGTAGTACAACTGCAGTGCTGCAATTATTCTCACTCTTACATTGTTACTATTCGTATGTCACCTTGTGACACACATTAATATTCTTATTAATATTATTTTCACATGCTTTTGTATAAAGAAGCTTTGGATGTTAAGATATGGAGCAGCCCTGAATCTGGTACTGAACTCAAACCAGATTTTGTCTCATCAGGGCCGAATGTGATGAAAATGCAACGTGAGCTGCTTTTCCCACATTCCAGCTGTGTGTTACAAAGATTCTTTGTTACATATGAAAACCTTTTGTTTTTACAAAGCTCACAAACAGGTGAGAATAACACAGTGCTGAATATGCGTCCTGGTGTGAAAACCACCCCACAGGTGTTTATTACCTCTGTGTGTTGGTGCACAGATGCAAAAAGCCTGTAAACAGCTTCTTCATAAAATCTTTGACAATAACTGATGTTCAGCACAATGGAATTATGTTAATATGGCATGAATTTAATTTAATGATCGAATTTCCACAAGGTTACGTGCTGAGACATGGTCCCAGCTGGCAGTGAATGCTGTGCACCTGTACTGCGTCTTTTATGAAGCAAACGGGGTCTGTGTGAAGTTTCAGCTTTGCTCCATAAAGCTATTATGCTTTGCTGTTAACTCATTAGGGTTTATTAATCTGTGCAGCACCCAGGTGATGATCAGGATTAAGATGATCATCTTGCCCTGCATGGCTGCAATTAAGTAGGAGTGGGGAAGAGGCCCTTTGGGTCAGAGGGCTGTCCTCCTGCTGTGGCCCCCGGAACTATGACCATTACAGGGTGATGGCCTGGAACACACAGGTTTATTATGGGAGATGAGAGAGAGCGGCCACGTTTATTTATGACTACTATTGGTAGTGTGGGCAAGGATGGGGGTGGTCAGCTATGGCAAAGGGTTCGATCTCCACACATCCAGCTAAGGAAGCAGCTTTGAGAGGTTTTGGCTCCAAAAAAGTACACCAATTTTCAGTACTTTTGTGATTTTCAATTAGGATGTGAGGTAAATCCACTTACGGGTGAGGTAAAGTTAATTAGCTTGTGTAGCGTTGCTCAGAATAGCTGTGCACATTTGTTTAAGCTTTGTCGTGACTGAAGAATAAGAAGGAATAAGATGCTCGAGGGTATGTCGCTCACTGTAAGTGGAGCAGATCGCCTGTCGCTTGTCCATGACTGGGAGGTTCTGTAAGCGGTTTTATAAGCTCTGTCTTCCATCGTCCCTTTTAAACTGCCACTGAGGTGTAATAGGATGACACATTTTTGCATCGCCTGTCAACTGTCAGTGAACTTGTAAATGTCTGGAAGATTCTGCAAGAAACTTGGGCTTTATGTCGCTGCTTTATGTTGTTCTCGCAGTTGGGGATTCCTAGGGTGAAGCCAAGCTGTAGACGCTGGTGCACAACAACTGCTTAGCCACTGGTGCCTGGCTGTGGCTCCTTCACCCATGCTGAACTCTCCCTGCCTTTACATCATTCTTTGAATTCAATTTTCCTTCCATTCCATGTCTGTTTAATGGACAACTGGTCTTGTCTCTTCATGCTTCTCCTGTGCTAAGAAGACCTCCCCATTGTACCTGCACTGCACAAGACTTTCATCCCAGACTCTCTACTTTAGACAAAAAAAAGAAATTGGCACAGTCTTCGAGACATTCCTCACCTTCTGTATCTCTCTGGCACCTGTTAAAAAGCACTTTTTGTTTTTAATTGCTGTGTTCTTTTCCATGTTGACATGTTTATAGGTAGGAGCTGCTCCCTTCCATGGTCCCCCTATGGATGCCTGGGTGTGTGGATTGTGCCGTGTAGACATCTCTCTTAAACCCTCAGTTATCTTCTTCTTCCCACTGTGTGATGAAAACCATGTTTTGTATTGCCTGTTATTTTCTCAATTATTTACTGTAGAAATTATCAACAGGATGTGTTTCTCTTTCCAGAGACACTAAAGGTAAAAATATTTACTTGAATGTACTCCTTTTTTGCATAAACGTGGCTAAGCCCAAATCCCTTGACCACCAAGACCCAGGTGGTGCTTGACTGACCGACCCTTGTAAACATGTGAATAACATGAAGCTGTTCTGCATAATTCATTCTTTTGTACAGATGTGCTCAAAGCTGCAGATTAATAGCAAATTGATTTGCCCACACTGTACCTTTGAACTGTGCATGCCCATCTTTTGCCCATCATCGGCTCACCACATCTCTCTGCCTTGGCAGTCTGCTAGTAGAACTGTGGTCACAAACATTTCACAAGTGTATGTGTGGCACCAGTAATGAACTTCCATACCTAAATACATTTCTCCTCAAGCTCTTCTGTAAAAGTTCAGGTGGCCACAGTCTACCAGGAAATGTGAGGTCATTTCTAGCAGGAGGTCAAAGAAATGACTGTTACCTCGGTTTACCTGAACCTCCTTTTCAGATTTTTGTACAGATCTTCTTTGGAAACTACAGCTTTTTGCAGGTTTCTGTGTAAGTTGTTTCAGAGGCCACCCATACACGCAGGTTTTCCTGGCTGCAACTCCATCACCATCTTGCGTCACACTAGTACAGTGCTGAACAGTCTATCTCACAGGCCAGTCAGCTGTTGATGCTTTTGATCAACTTCACTTGTTTCTCATGCTGCTTCTGAAAGGCCACACTGAAGACATTTTGATGTCATAAGATCCTGCTCTATCCCACTATATAGCGGTATTCTGGCCTCAGCAGGTTTATGGAGGCCTGACGACTGCTTTTAAAACAACTGGGAGTGGTGGAGTGATGATGCAGGTTAGCTTCCCCTTCCAGGTCTGCCTACACACAGTGCGAGTGAAGTGAAGGGCCTGCCCATGGGAAAGCCGTGTTGGATCAGCACTGTCACCTCAGGGATTGTGGGGACCCTCATTTACAGGGGAAAGTACGGCTGCCTCATCACAGCTTACGCTTGAGGCCTGCGTGGTGCCCAGTGGGCGTCATTAGTGCCACACGTTGAGCCTCTTCTCTGTGTCTCATAACTTCCTCACGAGAAAAAACTTTTCTCATGGTTAAGTGTGAAGCGCTTTAACTTTAAAATGAAACAAAGCTTTTGCAGTCTGCTGGCAAGAATGATAGTGATCATCATGTAGGTATGTTTTAAAGCAGCTTTAAAATTTCTCTGTCACAACCTCTAGCTTTACTGCATTGTTTCATCACAATTTAATTAAAAAATGTTTACATTTATCAGTCAGTTCACAATTTCCTCTATACTTGCTGGCCATGGCAGTAAGTCCAGAGGAAGTTTCAACATAGTCTTTAGTCACATTTATATAATGGATTATTACTGTTATTATTACTGAAAGCAGTGCTGTAGCTCACTGAAGTCAGTCCAGACACCCAAACTGTAAAAGCAGAGTTGATCTCAGCTCATGTAATAATGTTTAAATAATGAATTTCAGTTTTTAGCATTGTCAAGGTCTTGTGGGCCTGAATAAGATTTTTGATTTATTGAGCTTAATATGTTTGCAAGTTATCATGTTAACTACTCCACTGGTATTAATTTGCCACAGGTGGTAACCTTAACAGTTTATTTGTGTTATTAGTGCCATTTAAATATTCAGACAAATAACTGCAGTTTTCAATCGCTTTTAAAATAGAAATCATTGGAGTCACTGATTGGAAGGAAAGGGTGTTAGGGAAACTCATGACTTGACAGAAATTGAATGTAAGACTTGCATCCTAAAGCCTAAGGTTCGACCTTCCTCTTTGTATTTGCCAAGTTCAAACTCCTCACTCACAGCTTGAGCAAACTGGGCACTGGGGAAGTGCTTGGAAAGGAAACAAGCGCTCTAATCTTGGAGTTAAGAAGGCTGAACTTTGAGGACAGGTTTTCTAAAACAAACCTCAATAAGATTAGCGTGAATACAAACGCAGAAGACCTAACTGAACCTGAGGCTAGGGAAGAAATAACTGGTGCTGTCCAGGCATTGAGATCCAAACTGAGTTTAGGAGGCTCTTATATTCACTTAGTGCCTTCTAATGTTGCAAGTTTTCAGCTCAGTTAAGATGGCTTCAGATGCCATTGGTTTACAGTGTGGTCAAAATTATTGCTACCCTTGCATTTTAGGTGGTGAATCATGTGCAATATCTTCTGAAATGAGTGAAAATCCACTATATATAGTATTCATTATTGCAGTATTTAAATATCATGGCCAAAGTTATACAGAAAAACAGGTCAACTTGCATGTAGTTGTTTTTCAGAATAAAAAGTAAATATGACCTGGACAGTATTAACGGCACCTTCCCTGATACTTGGTTTGGTTGCACATCCCTTGGCCATGATGACGCCTTCAAATGCTTCTTGTACCTTCTATAAGCTTCTTGCCCCTTTCTCTTGCTAGTTTCTCTCATTCTTCAACTGCAATTTCTTGTAGCTCTTGAATGTTTGCAGGATTCTTTTTACCAAAAGCAGATTTCAGCTCTTTCCCAAGGTTTTCAACTGAACCAAATCATCAGGTTATTTTCCTGCTGGAAGACCCATGATCTTTGATCCATACCTAGGTTTCTGTCACTTGGTAGCACATTTTGCTTTAAAATGCTTTGTTATTCTCTGATTTTGCAGCTTTTTGGAACCTCCACCATACTTCACTTGGGCTGTTGTTTTCCCTATAAACTTAATTTCATCACCCATAAACAAATTGCTGGTCTGCAGTGCCTTAGCCTTTGTTCCTAAAGCCCTTCTCAGTTTTGTGTGTGGCCTGTGGTACGGGTTGAAACCATCACTCCAGGTGGCTTTAACCTCTTTGGATGTTTTATGATGCTGTTTTTTTTTTTTTTAACAGTTTGTACCAACCTTTGAAAACTTCTTGGATCAATTTTCTTCTTCCCACCACATTGTGGGAGGTTCTTGACAGTTCCGTGAGGAGCAAACTTCCTAAAAACATTGTGAGCCGTAGAAACAGGGATGCCAAGGTCTCTGGAGGCAGCCTTGTACCCTTCTGAATTTCTATGTTTAGTGATAGTAGATTTACTGACGGTCTCATACAGCTGTTCTGCTGTTGTCAGCGTTATCAAAAAGGTGCAGGGCATGAAAGTGACCTTTTTTCAGCCTTAAAGCCACATTTACTGGTTAACCACCTTTTAACTCATGTCACGTGAGATCTAATTTATCACAGGTGGGTCTAATTTCACTGTAGAGCGATTCTAGGTCTTCTAAAGAAACAGATTAAAATTGTTTAACAGGGACTAATAACTGTGTTGTGGTAACTTTTCAATGTTTATACCATTTCCATCCATCCTTTTCAAATCCTTTTATTCTGAACTGCTCATTTTTTCCTGGAGATGCTGTACACGATTCACCTAGAATGTGAGGTGCTGATAGTGCTGACCACAGCCTGAAAAATATCTCTGAATAAAAAGAATGACAGTTGGAATAGCTGGGGAAACCAAAGTACATAAACTTAATTGCAGATTACATACTTACTGGATGGTGTAATTGTAGCAAAATAACATAATTACACTTTAATAAAAGAAAAAGGGAGAAATAAAAGGGAGAAATAAAAGTGTAACAAAGACATCTACACCAGGAGATGCAGGACACCAGGAGATGCAGGACCAGAGCGACTAGGATCGTCGGTGACCTGTCTCATCCCAGCAACCATCTATTCATCTTGCTGAAATCAGGCAAACGCTTCAGAAGCATTATGGCCAGAACGGAGAGGCTCAGGAGGAGCTTCTATCCACAGGCCATAAGACTTCTGAACCCGGACATGCTATCACAATCCCCACAGAACAGGGTCTTCAATATTCTGTGACCACTCCCCTCACTGTCACTGTCCTTCCAGCGCACCTTAAGGTTTCTTTACTGGTTATTTATTTATTTATTTATTTATTTATTTATTATCTTTCTTATTTATTTTACTTATTTATCTATTTGCTGTTTGTTTCTTTTTTTTCTTGGTGTTCGGTTGTTTGTCTGTTTTATTTTTTTTCATTGTATATTTTCTTGCAAGTCTATCCTGGATCGGGGAACATTTCACTACATGGTATATAACCATGTACGTGACAAATAAACTCTTTTGACTTTTTGACTTTTTTGCAGTTGAGACTGAAAGAAAATTGCTGTAAATTTAATTACTGGAGCCTTAATTTTCTTTCCTTAATCTTAAAAAGATCTAAATTGGAGGCTCAGCATAAGATTTTTGCAATGAGCATTTACAAGCACTTTATACTTTGTTGTGCAATTTTAAAATCCATGGAATTCACAAATGATCTGCAGTGTTTTCCAGCAGTTCAGTGCTACCAGCCAAAGACGACCATATTGCACTTTTTTGGGCAAATCTCATTACCTGCTTGCTGGGAACTCTTGAATTCCTCAGCAATAGGAAGTTGGCACTCTGAATTCGGGAAACGGGATTGTAAGGAGAATGAATACACTTCTGTCCCGGAGACATAAAACGGTGAAAATGGCTCCTGATTTGATTCTTCACCACACCCAGCACTCAGTTACGTTTCCGTGTAAGGAGGTTTAGGACTGCGCTCGGCATGTTGCTGAATGGAGATGTGTATGCACCCTGTACAGGTACCAATGTTCTGATATTCTGATGTGAAACTGACTCCTCCTGAGCCATTTCTGTAAGGTTGAGGGTTGAGTAATGAGACTGTGGGGTACAAGGCCGACCATGTGTGCTCATTCTGTCTAATTAATATTTTGATTATTAAGACAACACCGTTTGCTGCATTTGTGGATGTTTCATAATGTTCCCTTCGCCTAATAATCAAATTGATCTTCCCGAATTTCCGCTCATCTCTGTGATCTCTTTAGCTGCCCCACATTTTTGTTTTCTACCTGGACACAGGTTCTAATGTTGCAGAACATTTCTTCTCTTACAATGGTGTCCAGTCACCTGTTGCCGCCTCTTTATCAATCCAGTTTATTTACCTGTCCTGGAGGACAGTGACTTGACCTAATGTGGAGCAACACACTTTGCTGCTCAGGGGATGACTGGCAGCAACACAGTTAATGGTACAATCTTCTAACCTGATGGTGATTGGTTAAAGTTCCAGGAGGGGGAACTGCTGCTGTGCCCTTCAGCAGGTCTTTAATCGCAACCTCGGCTACAGCAATAAGTGGCTGAATGTGAGCATAGGCCCGGCAGTGTGGTCATTTTAAAAGCCTTTCTGGAGGCTTCGGTTTTTGGCAGATGGTGCAATGTCTGAATCCCAGCATCCCTATGCTCTCTACCCCCAGTTTGGAGGTGCTCCTGCTGACTACTGGGGGACATGTGCACTTGGCAAGAAGGCTCCCCGAACAGGAGGTCGGACAGCAGCCTACGACCCCTCAACATGTGGACAGTCCACTTGGTCTGGACGGGCAGCTTTTGCTTGAGTAAAGGTTGCTGATGATCTGAGCTGCTGAGGTGAAGCAGGAAGCAGCTTGGCATCACCTGCTGGACTGGCTGCCCACCTCTGGCACAGCACCAGTTTCTCCAGCCTCTTGGGAACATTTTGCTGGTGTCTTCTGTCAGCAAGTCTGGAGTTTAAATGTGATGCGACTGCAGCTGTGCATCTTCTGTTTCAGTATAGCACTGGAAGTTTACACTGCTCAGAACAGCGCCTCTGTTTGTTGAATTAAAACAATGGAAATCTATGTTTCTAGCGGACCTTAGTGGATCGGCTGCATTTAGATTTAGACAAGTAATTTAGACGAACTACGTAGAATTAAATGTGTTGTTTGTAAATGAAGCAAAAGTAATAGCAGCAAGGAACCGATCAGTTCCTTCAGTTCACAGGTAAACATGGCTACCACTGTAACAAAACAGCTCCTTTCTGTTGTGTTTCTACAGATACAAAATAGCTGTGCCACAGAAAACAGCTGAATTACAATGCAGGAAAATGACTCCCAAACACATTTTGACTACAGCTCAATGCTGAGGAAAGAAAACAGAAGAGTATTAGTTTGACTAAATGCAGAGGCAGCAGCTTGTTGTACACCGTGGTGCTTTTTTCAGTCAATTCTGTAACGGCCCTAGATACTGTGTTGAAAATGTATAAACGTGCAAAAAGTGCTCCTTCCATAATTTATCAGCACATACTTGGTGTGCAAAGAACACAGGCCTTCTAACAAATCTGGAACTGGGCCAGGTGTCCAAAGTGTTCATGTCAATGCACCTTCTGGACGAGTGAGCGGGGAACATCACGTTTTTGATGCCCAGTGTGCTTAACTTTCATTCCGCTGCTGTCGTATGGGTCTAACAAGGTTCTGCGTAAGGTACTTGCCAAAAATATCCCCCACATGTGTAAAAAGCAGGCTGTGTTTCTAATTTGTGTTAAATGTCACATACTTGAGGACATTGGCACAGGTTGTATGGAAGTGGCACCACTGGCGAAAGTGTTTGGCTTGAGTGCAGTGCTGGAGAGCCATCGCTGACGTTTGTGGAAGAAGGGGAGGTTTGATAAGGCCACTGTCCTTGGACCTCAAGCAGGAGCTTAATATAACAAAGAATGATTGGCAGTGTGGCTGCACTGCTGTCACAGAGCACAGATTTAGGCTAAGCATACAGTCAGGTCTCTAATGGGCTCGTAAATTCTAGCTACTGACAGGTGGACAGCAGGTGGCACAAGACAGGTGCTTGTAACCTGTGCAAGTGGTATTTAAGGTCCCAGGAAGATCCCTACTTTTAATAAAGCGTTGGATAAGGATGCAGTACGTAACAAAGCTAAACATAGTTAGGGCAACAGGACATCTCTGCCTGCTGTGATGATGTTGTAGGACCAGGACAAACCTATCCACAAGTCCATCAGAAAAGCCCTAGGCTCAGCAGAGTGTAACAGCTTAGAATGGAGCTAAGCCTTCCTTCTGCCCTGGTTATCATGCGGGAAACCCTTGGCCATGGGTGACTACGTGAACAGGCCTACTTCACCTTAAGCTGTAGTGCTGGCAGGAGCTGCTAGTTACCCCCCAGCAGACTGTTTCTGGGGAGGAGAGCAGATGCTGGCCAGGCTGATGCAGCAGCAGCAAACTTATGAAGTACATTGGAAGGAAGGCCTACCTGAAGTGCACAGCTGGGGACAAAACCCAGTCAATCTCTCACCGTCACTCTTGACTGACATGCAACCTGACGGTAGTGCTTTGTTAGAAAGTAGAGCCCATGAGTTTCTCCTGGGGTTACACATGCCTTAGGAAGATGGATTAAACTACATGTTTATTTTAACCAAGTTGTTTCTGCAGACCCCTTTTCTCAAATTTTATCACAAGATGGATGTCTGCCCGCTAACACTTACGGTTCCTGTACTCCCTGTCGGCTCTGCATGAGGCTGCTTGCGCAGTGTCGGCACTGGCTGACTGGCCGTGCCACGGCAATCGTGTCTGCATCATTTGGAGAGACACACGTTTGTTCTCCCTGGGTCATATGGCACTTTGGAAAAAAATCATCCACTAAATGAATAAATGCAAACTTCATAGTAATTTGTGATATTTTTGGTGCCGCATAACTGTTGTGGATTTCTGGCTGTTTGTCTGCAGATGCCTATCCGGTCTCAGAGGTGGTGTATACCTGGACCCTGGGTGCAGCCAAGTCTGTAGTCGTGGCAGAGGACGGTTCCAGACTCAACCAGTACCATCTGATCGGTCAAACTGCAGGGACTGAGGACATCTACACCAGTCGAGGTGTCACCTTTCTTCCCTTCAGCCACCACAGTCAGGACTGTTTCACGCCTTTCCGTACACCACATCACTGAATTTGGTTTATACATTTTTTCACTTTCATTCTGCTCATAACTTTAATCGATGTTTTAATTTTAAGCCAGCCTGGTCCTGCAAGACAATGGCAAAGCCTGGTGCTGGATGGATGCAGTAAATGAATGTAGAGGCTTTGAGAGCACTACAGCCAGATGTCCCTGGGGCTGTATGGGCAGGGGGGACACTTATCCCTGCCTTGAGCTATTAGGACTCCAGGGTAATCCGAGCAAAAATTCCTATCAGTTGTTCATTTAGAGAGTGATGTCACTGGATCAGGATTGGATAACGTGGTGACACGTGGGCTTGTAAGGCATCTGTTTAATTCTCTTACATAAATGCGTAATGCATTCTTTTTTGTTGCCACGAGGCAGAAAGGTTATTAAATGTGTGGACAAGATGGCTCATGCAACAGATGCCCGCGTGTAGTCTCTGCGTGAGGCCCGCCCTCCCCCCGTCTGTGTGGTTTCCCAAGTCTGCCATCCAGCAAGGTCCACCCATGATGCCTGGCCAGGTGCATCAGTGCAGCAACACTCAATGAAAATGGGGTATGGACCCCTTCATGCCTCCATCCATCACATCCACCATGACAATTTGATGTGACGCTGAGTGGCATCGGGCGCTCTGTCTGCTCCCCCTCTGTGCTCCCTGTGCCAGACGGTCCGCATCAGGCAGCCCCAAACCCCTTTTAAATCTTTCGCCCCCCTGGGACCCAGCTTTTTAATTTGTCTAATCTGAGGTGCAAGCCCTCTTTAGCCTGACAGGAGGCTCACAGTGGGAACATGTTGTCTGCAGTCAGCAAATCTCCTAGTGTGAACCACGGTCAGGCAAAAGCGGGGAATTAAACACTTATCGAAGGTGTGGGGGGCTGGTAACAGAATGTGCTGCCTCTGTTGGTGATAAAACCAACTTTGGGTAAAAAAACGAAAAGCTTCTTTACAGGGAAAAAAATGACACCCGGCTGTACTCACCAGTTGACCAACATGGCTGCGTTGTTCTCCGCAATGAATGGAAGTTCTCCATAGGTGCTCCAGAATCCTAGCAGTAAAAGCCACCAGTGGTGCATGTTGACTCCTGCGGGACCCAGGCCCAACTTCATGTGCTCAGTGGCGCGCTGGCTGGTTCAGGCTCCGAGCCGCTGACCTACAGGAGAACAACTCCAAGAGGAGGACAGTTGTCCACTTGCAGAAAACATGGTGCCCGGCTGCACCTAAGGAAAAAAAACAATCTCCAAATTTTCTTCTGAATCCCCGCAACCTCCTTCGGCCAAAGTTCGTTCCCCAGCAGGTTTTGCCTGACGGAGCCTGCTGTGTTCCCAGGCGAGTGCTGTCTGGAGGAGTGGGCAGGGCTTTGTGATGCAGGGCCGTGGAGGACAGGATGCAGATTGCGTCCCAGGGATTAACGAGATACAAAAATCCGATTTTGCCAGGAGAAAGCTACAGTCTTCAGTGGTTTTTCTATAGTTCATCAGACCCAGCACAAGGGCCACAGAAAGGATTGCTAAAAGCTTCAAATGCAATCTTCACTTGGTCAATAGGATATTAGGAATATTTTCTAGCTGTAATGAGTTTCCTCACACTATAACTGTTGCGTTCCTCGCTGCGAAGCTGACATGCGTGGAGAAGAATTTAATCTGTGGTCAGCTTGCTTTTTCACTTGTTTTGTAGTGTAGTGAACAGTGATTTATGAAAGGCTTTTAACATCCCTATCGCCTGTTTGACAAGTAAATTGGAGCTTTGTGTTATTAGTTGTCATTGCATTTTTATTTTCCGCTTAGTGTGGAGTGATTTGCTCCGATGTGTATCGCTCTGTCCTTTCAAACAAAAGTTATTTCAGATATTACGATTAGTACGAGAACAGGGAAGTTCACCAGTATCAACAGCATACTTAGTCATTTATCAAGCAGGTCCCTCCCCACGTCTACACCAACTTCTCTAATCTCGTTTTTTTTGTTTTAATTTTAAAAATGTTTTTGTGTTTGGTTGTTTGCTTTCCTACCTTAGGAGAGGGTCCTTCTTCATTTTGTACACTGGAGGGCAACCTTCAATACCACTTCCTGTAAACGAAGAGCCACATGGTTGCTTGTGAACGTTTCTGATCAGCCGCTGAGCGGTTCTCTGTCTGTCTCAGAGCTAAAGTTTCCCTCCTCCGCGTTGGGTCTCAGCTCACCACTCTCTCACTTGCAGGGCAGTACACGGTGATGATGGCCCATTTCTACCTGAAGAGGAAGATTGGATACTTTGTCATCCAGACCTACATGCCCTGCTTCATGACTGTCATCCTGTCCCAGGTGTCCTTCTGGCTGAACCGAGAGTCCGTGCCAGCCAGGACCGTCTTCGGTGGGTACGACTTGCTCTGCACCTGCTGCTCACAAATGGTGACCAATTCCGCTGTGGTTAGATGCTTGGTGGCGGCCAGTTTTCAACTGGGCTGAAACCGTGACACAGCAGTGACGTCAGTCACTGTAAACCTCATAAACAAATCTCACCTATATGTGCATTTTTTGGAATCAACACATTCATCACCCCTTCTGTGTGTCTCGCACCTGAGGCATTTTTAAGATGAAACACAGCAAGCCAGCCCAGTGCTGAGCGGCGAGCTGGGATGAGTCGGCATGGTTTGCTTTTTTGACTGCATTGCTCATGGCGCCTTTCAGTCTTTCGATTTTCGACCCACCTGCACCTATGTACTCATTAAAACAGAAATGCGAATTGACTGGCAAAGATTTTTAAAATTGCATTTTTAATCCCCGCAGATTACTGTAATAAATCCAAATCGGGATTTAGATGCAGCTTTGCATTCACGCATTTTGCTTAGCTGATAGAGCAGCACAGGGACACTCGGGCGTTTGCAATCAAATAGCTTCGAAAATGTCCACCGTGCAGATCCACAGCTCGGGCCCTCCGGGGTGAGCCAAGTTGAAATGCTGCCCCCTTCTGGTCTCTGCAGGCGTGACGACGGTTCTCACCATGACAACCCTCAGCATCAGTGCACGTAACTCGCTGCCCAAGGTGGCCTACGCCACCGCCATGGACTGGTTTATTGCCGTGTGCTACGCCTTCGTCTTCTCTGCCCTCATCGAGTTCGCCACTGTGAACTACTTCACCAAGCGGAGCTGGGCCTGGGATGGGAAGAAGGCCATGGAAGCCCAGCAGCCTAAGGTGGGAGCCTCAGCATTGTAGCCCTGGCTGCTGATCGAACAGCTCGCGCGAGCCATGGGGAAATAGCGGCTGTAAGTTGCTGAATAGAGTCCTGCCCCCTAAGGTTATAGATTCATATCCCAGGCACTTCACCCAGTGATACAAGCTTTGAGTTATTAATCATTTCTGCTTGTTTGAGGACACTGTGCTCATAGTTTAATCAACTGCACTGAAAGAGGAAGGGGACCATCAAACTGCAGAACAGCACAGAAAGCAGAAGTAACGAAAGCTTCGTTTTCAAACACCGAGATATAGCCTCTGTAATATTTATACCCATGCCGGAGACTTTAAGAGCAAATGTTTATGTGCATTCCACGTCTGCAAATACACAGAGAGGAGGGAACTTAAAAACAATTTTCCCTGCCCGCATCACGCACCTGCATCGGTGTTTCGCAAAATCTGTTTAATTTTTCTATTTTTTTTACCGCAGTTTGTCAGTTATCAGTCCTTTATTCAGATGACAAGACTCTCCGAGTTGTGCAGTTGTGGCTCTATTGAGTTGCACTTCTTTTCAGATTGTTACTTAAAAGGCACTTTATTAGAAACAATAGTGTGATAGAACCATTTAAGACTCCTTTTAAACCCGCAAGCCGTCCCCTCCTACACAGACCGTCTCGGAACGATTGCGCTCTCCTTTGTTCCTGGGCAAATGAGGCTTTATTCACAGTGCGTCTGCTCCCCACTGACAGCCTATCGCTGTTCTTTTCTTCCGTGCAGAAAAAGGACCCCTTGGCACTGTCGAAGAAGCCAAACAACGCTTGCTCTGCCGGGGGCGTGAACTACACGCCCAACATCAGCAAGGACACAGCCATCGCCACCATCTCCAACAGCACCTCCGTGCCCCTGAAATCGGCCGAAACAAAGGCACCTGATCCCAAGAAGACGTACAACAGCGTGAGCAAGATCGACAAGATGTCCCGGATTGTGTTCCCGGTGCTGTTTGGAACGTTCAACCTGGTCTACTGGGCCACTTACCTCAACCGAGAGCCAGTAATCAAAGGTGCTGTGACACCCACATAAAGAACCCTTCCTTCACCCCTAGTCTCCCCGACGTTAGCCATATTGCTCCACAAACCAGGTTGCCATAGAAACCAGTTTCAAGCACTGAAGACTTGCTCTAGTCATGGGTTGTGAGAACTTCCCTTTTTTTCATAAATTGCATGACAAAAGCTATATGGAATTTACTCTTGCCATGTTTGCCTTGACTCTTTCTACTGTATTCTAGTCAAATAGGGTTTCTTAAAGAATGTTGCAGTTTATTCGATTTTTACCATCGCAGGTTACTTTCCAAATTCAGCGATCTGATCTGTACCACATAGCATTTGATGCCTACATCTTTGTCATTAGTAGAAAAAAAAAAAGACAAAAAAAAGAATGACGCAAAGCCAAATGCTATGCAAAACATTTTATGCTGCACCGCGAGGCAGTACGTACAGCACATTCACATTTTCCGGAAGCTTCTCTTATTTAGCAATGGACTTGGCTCACGCGAAGCTGGAAGCTGCAGTTTGAAGCAGAAGAACAGATGCGGGGAAAAAATGTTGCCTTTGGTGTCAAGCTCACCTACAGACACACGAAAAAGCAGACATTAAAATTTCTTGCAGTTTCCTATTTAAAAAAAAAAAAAAATTTGTATATCAATCCTTATGCAACTCCTTATTTCACCTACTGGAAAAATCTGAGTTTAACACAGAAGTGTGTGTTTAGTTTTTTTGCTTCAAGGTTAGGGTTGAAGGTACGTTTGTATATAATTGTCAGCTGTGGTTTTGACTTAGCTGTTTATACGTATTTATTAAAGATGGAACCGAACGACTGCGCTGCCGTGTATTTTACAGCTAACGCGACATCCGTATAATCTACCTTTATTCTTGTGACAATGCGGAAAGCATTAAGATTCAAAGTCTCGCATTGATAGCTTTGGTTGAACTTAATGCTATTTTAACACAGCTGCTCGGTTCAATGACCGTAAGGTAATGAATAACCCGTGTTTTGTTTCTTTTTCAACATTGTGCATCGCTACTTTTTGCTTATTTGCATACAGTAGTTGTTAGTTTTGACGCTTTTTGAGTGCGCACATTTTCCTTACTATTGAAAAAAATATTATTACAGTTTTTTAAGGTCAAGTTAAATTGTATCTTTGGCTGTTTGATTGCAAACTTGCTGAGGTGGCTTTTAAAGCTGTCTGCTGTACAAATGCAAGGGATACTTTTTTGGGCAACGTCATCAACCATCAGCATCAGTTACTGTCTGCATAACTAAAGTTAGACCTGGGTGTAAACAGTTTGTTTGTCTGTAAGCAAATGGTTTAAGAAGTAATTCATGCTTAAATGTTCGTAGTTGTGCTACTGGTGAGACAGAAGTGTGACAGGTCATGGAAATGGGGTGTGGGACCGGGAAGGGGCCGTGTTCGCGGTGGGGGGGAGTCACTTCACACCGGGCCTTTAAGACCCCCCTGGGCTGTAATGATGTTCCACGGCTAATTGACCTCCTGCCAACGTTGGGTCTTTGATCCAGGGCATCGCCGCGTTTTTGTTGGGGTGTTGAGTAAAGGGGGATGTGGGGGTCACTTCGTGGTGGGGGGGGATTTGTGGAGATACAGACACAAGACAACCGGTTCTGCTTGCCCGTCCTCATCTGTGAGCAAAGCCCTATGCTGCCGGGCTTCATTTCAGCCAACTTGGGTTGTATGTGAGACCTGCATCATAACTTCTGCTGGATTATTGTACAACGTTCATCTGAGGCATAAGGTGACAAAAGCAATAATAAAATGAATGACGTTCCATGCGCACAGTTCTCCATCTTTTGTGTGTGGAAGGAGTGAAAGGCTGCTTGTGTCACACAAGGAGCTCTCAGAGGAAGCACCTTTTGGCTCACAAAGCGTGCATGGTTCCTGTAAGTTGCTGAATAGTCGAAATTCCCAAATTTGTCCATTTAGCCTAGAAAAGTCGGGGTCGATTCCCACAGGGGGGTCTTCAGAGTTGGCGTTCAGCTGAAGCCCAGTTTCTTCTTCCACTGCATCTATAGTAACTTTCTTGGCCTCCATACTTTGGTGCTGACCTTTTTTCTCTCTCCCACGGAATATTTCAGTTTCCCAGGAATATAAACGAAAAGGATTGGTGTGGAAGAACTTGACTTTGCTGGCTTCTGCTGAGCTGCTGACCCTGTCTGACCTCAATGCTAGGAAGATGGAAGCTCTTCTTGCAGATCAGCTGTTGTGCGCACATGTAGAACTTTGCCAAATGTCGGAAGGCATCATCATTTGAGATGATCAAGAGCAGCTCCGTTCACGTTGGACAAGCCAGATGTTATCATTACTACTGTTGTGCTTCACTGATTCACTGCTGCATTACCCTACTGTCTGCCCGTGTCTTCCACAAGAGCTGGAGAGAATGTTCCAGAACATCATTTTAGGACCAAGTTTCTCAGAAGGGATTGGTACTTTTACCCTCATTCTTCCCTGGGTTACAGGAAGGCACCTCCACACTGGGCCGCTTCCAGCAAGCAGGGGATAGAGGATCTGGACCCATCTTTTGCGACAGCAACATCTGGCATCCATCTGCTCAACATTTTAGGTTTTCCCCCATTCTTGCACTTTGCGTTTGGTTTGATCGGTACCGTTTTTGCTCGGGTCCTGGAGAACGGAGCTCCAGAGCTGCTCTGGACAGCTGGTGGTTGGCGGTGAACCCAGCTGCATCTTTTGAACTGGCCCGGGTGAAGTCAGGCGAAGCAAAGTAAGGGTCAAACTCATTTGCTGGAGGAGTTCAGTTCAGATCCACGTTTCTGCCTCTCCTTTCCAGCACCGTACAGCCATCGCCATTTTCTTCAGCGTCCACATCCTGCCATTAACCCATCAGTTGGCTTCATCCTTCAGAATCGGCATGGCGGCAGTTCTCCAGGTGAGCAAGCAGCTGTAGTGCCTTTGCAAGGTTTTTCAACGTGGTCTTGTACAAAACGTGGGTGAAGCGGCAAACTGCAGGTTCGTTTCTGCTTCTGGAAGCATTCACCAGGCTGCACTAAGCTGAGGAGATTCTCGAAAGTTTTATGTGCAATTTTCCTGTGGCCTTCAGCTGCTTCACCTCACTTTAAAGCACATCAAGTTCAAGAGTTTTAGCCAGCGATTCAAGGGTGATTTACCAGGGACTGGAAGGATGGAAAACCCCCTGTCGAGCCCCGGTTCCCTCACTGGCGTTCACCTTGGCACACACAGAGGAGAAGAGCAAACACCTACCGCGGCCCTCTGTCCCCAGAACATGGCTTCTGCGGCCGTTTTGTGACGCTTTTAACTCCCGTCGCTCTGCTCTTAAAGTAAAACAGAGATCGATGGGCACGGAGAGGCGGGAGGTGTTGCTCGGTGAGCACGCCGGATCCTGGCTCCGTCACCCTGGCCGAAGGCCGGGCTGCACACCGAACAGCCGCAAGAGGATGGACTGCCGCTCCGTCGAAGGAAGTCCCACCCGCATCTCGCAGCGCAAAATGGTTAAAAATGTGCTCCCACCGCAGGTAACATCGGCGTATTTGACACAGAAAGTTAAACGCAGTTCTCCAATTCCTTTGTAAAGAAGTAAAAAGGTGGTGAAAAGGGTGCTTATCACAGAAAAATGCAGTTTAAAACGAAGTACTGCGGCGCGGGAAGCGCGTTTATTCCCAGGGGAAACTGCGGCTTTAACGCAGCTAGATGTATAATAATAATAATAATAATAATAATAATAATAATAATAATAATAATATATTCATGTGAAACAAGCCAAACTCTCGCTCACAACTCGTTTTACGCATCGAAGCCGACTGTGAAAAGTTGGACTTAATGCCACCAATTGTATGAGCGTTACTGCTTTCAGACTGTGCTGAATTCCTCCAAATTCACTGCACCCCCCATCGCCTCCGTTTTCACCCACAATTTATTTGCATGCACAGAAATAGTGCGCTTGTGTCACGCCGACAGCCACGTCCACAGATCGCACATGTGCAGTAAAAAGCATCCCCCCCAGTTCCACTACGCACCGTGTTTTCTGGAACAACCGCAGGCAAATACAACGCGAAAGCAACACATCCTGCAGCACCGGCAAAAAAAAAACATCACCGACGGCTCCGGTTGAAAAGTGAATTTGGGCTCGACAATTTGGGGGGGGGGGGGCGAGAATGTAAAACGCAGTGAAATACGGAGTGTCGGCTGCGCGAGCGGCGGAGACGCGGGGACGCGCACAGGCGCGCTCACTTTGTTACTGTCCCACCCGCACACTTTTCCCCCGCTGTGTGACGTCATGTGAAGATGTTGGGCTCCTGGGGGAGACTTTAGGGAGGCGGGGGGGAGTCTGTGGATTTCCCTCTTGGGGAGTCGCGCTCCAGCCGCCGAGACCGTCACTATGTCTTCGACGCAACTCTAAGGCGCACGGGGGACTGATCGGTCGTTGGGGGGGCGAATCAATTGATGATCGATGCCGGTCCCAATCCCGACCGGGCGGCAGAAGCTCAGGTTCGCCGTGTTGCTGGATTACAAACAGCTCGTCCATCCGGCGTGACACACTGGTGGCCGAGGCGTGGAAGGAGAAGGACACGGGCTGCTCCTCCGTCAACCCTCCGAAGATCCTTGTGGCGCGACAAACACCTGGAAGCCGCATAAACATGACAGAGAAACTGCTGGCGTGCCTGCTGCTCCTCTCAGCCCTCGGCGCGAGGTGAGTCACGATACACACCTGTCTCACACACACACGCACACACACACACACACACGTTACACTCCCGTGGCCTCCGTGCAGCCGATTCCGCACAAGTGTGACGATGCTCGGTGCTGCGATTCATTGCAGAGGACAAAAAGTGCGGCCGATCTCACCTAAAATCTCTTCCAAAGTTTCTTTCTTCCGAGCTCACTTGTAATTTTATGCGTTTCTACTGCCATTTCTTCAGCCGACCTCAGTGTTCGCGGCCGTTTGGTGTTTGTTCACATCGGGGAGGAAGCGGGTCTAAACGTTTTTATTGTTTCAACCACTGGGACCGACATTTGCTGCTATGAAACTGCTACTGTAATTGGGGGGGAAAAGTAAATCGGCATTAAAACTTATTTACATCGAATTGTGAAAACCCCAAATATAACGGCATACACGACACCAACCGCTTAGTCCTCAGACCCGATGAAATTATTTTTATTATAAGTGCATGTACCTGTGCGTGTCCTTCGAATTTTAACTGCAGCATTTTTATTTCAGCATTTAATCGGGGTTTCATTAAAGACCTCATAGTTTCCGTTTTTTCCCCCCATTTCAAATGTAATCCATCTTTAACGATGGCGTTGACAATGAACTGAGGCAGATCTGCGCTCCTTCTGTCGCCCCAAAGTTTGCCCTCCGTGTGAAAATACAGCAGGTCGTCGCATTAACTTGGCGCTTATTTTTATTTTCATTTTTATTTTCCGTGAAATAAACGGCCGACCGTTAGACGCGCGCACGTGACGCGTTCGTGTGACCCCCCGCAGTGCCCGCGCGCTCGAGTACGAGGAGGAGTACGAGGACGTCACCGTGAACCAGATGCTCGCACCCAAGGCCCAGGAGACGGACGCCACGCAGATCCTCAACAACCTGCTGAAGGAGTACGACCGGAAGCTGCGGCCGGACATCGGCGGTGAGTCCACTGTGTTCATGTCAGCAGAACAGACACGGATCACAACGCGCGGGAAGGCCCGCTCGCCTGAGGCGTTTCGCCTGGACGGCTGACCTTCTGCTTGGCGCCTGCACCCCGGGCCGAAAACAGCCGAGCGGCGAGGCTTTCGCGACTGCTGGCCAAAATCACAAAGCAGGTGGCGCCAGCAGTGTGCGTGATCGCACACCTGGGAAGAGCAGGTGTCCCTGCCCGGTGTGTGCGTTGTTCCTCCTGCCTGTCTGTCAGCATTGGGAGTTTGAAAGGCCTCTCCACGTGTGGTGACTCCGCTTATTCTCTACTTTTGACTGCATACAGCTCTTGGGAGCGCTGCACGCGTTCGCTTCTTTTACCCTCTTGTAAAGTACTTAATTTGTCAAGTTAACATTCACTTGTGAAGTAGCAATGCGAGCACGTAAGGTGGAGGCTGGCGTGGCAGCAGCCCGTGTCACTTCAAACAGCTTTGTCTTTAGGCCGTCGCTGGGCCAGATCTGCTGCAGAATCCCTGCATCTCCACGTGTCCGCCTGTCCCGTTTCTGCAGGCGACTCAGAATCCCCCGCTTGACCGTCGTGGGGTAAAATAACCGTAAAACATGCGGTAAGCCTGCCTGTGTTCGAGCTGCAGTCGCACAAGGAGCGGGTTTCCCAGTCAGGGCCAGTTTCTCCTTTTCGGTAAATTCCCGGTTTGCGGAACGTGGCCGTCGCAGCCGGTGAAGCGAGCGGGTTTGTTCCAATAGTGGACGTGCCGGCTCTTCTGGGAACCTCGAGGCCTGGAAGATGCCGGCTGGGCTGGGCGGTGACCGGCGCGTCAGGGTTGAGTCAGGAGTCGAAATCCTCGCCCGGCTGCTGAAAGAGGCAGTGACCCTGAGAAAAAGCGTCACCCCTCGCCTCCGTGTTCGGGGAAAAGCACAGTGAGCGAATCGCCCAGGGACGACGATCCTCTGCTGTATTTTCGTCTCCACTTCATTACTAATTTTATTATTATTATTCTGCTGCTTAGCAGCGGGATATTCGTGCAGCGACAGCTCAGGTTAAACACCTCCTCGGCACCGTTGCTCTACAGCCCCTTTGGGGCTCTCCCCCCTGTCCTTTACCGTGGTATTACTTGTTTCCCAAACAAGTGGTCACCAGTGATCTAAATTACACGTTCAAAACACGTTGATTTGTGTAGAATCAAAGCCGCTTATTTGCCCACAGGATGACGTGTAGTCAATGCAGAGCTGTGGCCTCTTGCAGTTGTTGCTAGCAGTCGGGCATCTGGAGGGAGTGTCAGCGTAAACAAAAGTACGTACATTAAACAAAATTTGCATATTAGCACTGCTTTTCAACAGGAATCGCAGCTCTTTGATGTGTTACGCTCCCGAACTTACTGTGACAAATTGTAACAGTTTCGATGACTTCACAACTGTGAGTTTTATGAGGTATTTCTGGTGTGGAAAGCAAAAGACAGCGTGTCGGTTTTTTGTAGGAGTAAATAAGCAAAAAAGTGCAATTTCTGCCGTTTCCTCGTGCTTACAGAGATTCCAAAGTGGTCAGCGTGCACATTCACATAAGCAGTTGTTATTCACAGTAACTGCAGACTGTTTGTTTTGTCTGTATGTGAACATGCAGTCCACGCGTGCTTCTTCCACGCACACCAAATAGAATTTGGGACAATGGCCGGGCTGTAAGGATAACTACTGCACTGATGCGTCCATTGTAAGGTGTGTTTCGTAACCTGGTATTTACACAACTGTCTAAGAAAAATATCTGGAAATTTCCTCAAACTTCTCAAACAAGACCTTGTGTCGGGGCCGCAGTTTGTACTTCCATGCCTCGCTTTATTTTACACAAAGTACCTTGGTCATCAAGTGGAAAAGCGTCCTGAAAGATTGAGGTTTGTTGGCGCCGTCGCTGGGCTGCAGGGACGGCACACTTTATCCCTGCAAAAGAGGAAGATGCTGCGTTAAAAGTTGGAGGTCACGTATTTTGCGTTTACAGCAAATTTATTGCAGCTACTGTCATGCTGAAAGACACGGCACCACCTTCTCCTGGAGCCAGGCCGGAGAGCTGGCCATAAATCAGCCCGACATCCCAAAGAATCTGAACGTATTGATTTTTGTTTAAAAAAACAACACAAACATTATGGCAATACGTACTGACACGTTGGATTTGTTATAAAACTTTACAGTCCAAAAATCTTGGCTATTAATTTGGTGACAGCTGTCACTGTTTTTGAATTTTCCATTCAGACGTTTCTAGATATTTCCATTCACTTTGAATCTCTTTCTCTTAGCAGTCATTCGATGCCGGAACATTTCTGTGGGGATTGCGGCAAGAAATGTTGGAGGTGGAAGGTAGTTGTAAAAGTTGAGCCCATTATGGTGGCAGCAGCGATGAAGCAAAGTACAAGGCCTCCATTAACCTCTTCATCGACATGGAAAAAAAACGCAACGGTCGAACATAGAGGCTTTGTGGGAGGCAGTGAGATCTTCGCCTTAGAAAGTCTCCCTGAGTTCATCAGCTTCACCGGCCATCGCAGTTTATTCTGTGAGTGCCGGTGTGCAAAGGTGCTGATGAAAATTAAAGCTTGTGTTCCTCCAGTCCCGTCAGATCCCTCATGATGGAGGCGGGTTGTTAACACAATACGAAAGTGCGTAAAACTCAAAGTCATTGCAGTGCAATTCAACTTCTGTCCAGGCTACATTTAATACAAGTACACTAGTGCACCAGGATGCCCAAACGAATGGTATAAATGGTAATTTCTTTATAGCCTTGGCACCCAGGGCAGAACCCCCCCCCCCAGCCCCTACCCGCTGCAGCTGTGTAGAAGCTGTGTGTTGGTAGTCTGTACATGATTGTGTGGGACAGAAGGGGGCGTTGAGGAGGCCGACTGGCTGTTTCCTTTCCCTGTTATGTTGGCTTCCTTTTGGCCTGAATGGGGTGTGCACTAAATGGGTCACAGGGGCCTTACCTGCGATGCAGAGAAGCCACATGGGAGGTGGAAATCTCTGCTAACCACTTGTGATGCTGGAGGGGGGGGGTTGGCACCAGCCATCACCCTGTTTGTGGCATTTTTCAGGGAAGCTGTGAGGTCTCGCTGGGCACATCACACTGAACGAGCCATGCCAATGGCATGTTGTCGGGATGCTGTAAACACAGGCCTTTTATTGGTCACAGGCCGTCACCTGTCTGTGATCCGAAACCTTCGGCCGTCCTGCTGCCGTTGGCTGCGGTTTGATTCAACGCTCCCGCTTCTTCTGCATGCGTTCCTCCTTTTTTCAGCCCTCCATGTCAAGCTGCTGAATAGAGTGCAGCTGCTTCCCCTGAAACAGCAAAGGCGTGTGCGGCTCTGAACTGTTTTATCTTTGAGAACACATTCGTTTCTGACGTATCTGCCAATGACAGAGAGATGAAACTTGCCGTACTTCTTCAGATGCTTTGCTGAATAATTCAATCTGACACGTTCTAGTGATTGCCAGAGTGTAGCACTGCTTTTACTGTACGAGGACCTGTTTTGTTTTCCCTGTTGCAATTCTTCATCGAGTCATTGCTTAACAAATGTAAAATTTTTGTGCAGGCCAATGCACAATTTTGCTGTAATAAAATGTACCTAAGCTTTTAATATCAACTCCTGCTTTGCCCAGTAGATACCCCACTAAAACACAGCCAGAACACGGCAGCGTTAAATTAGTCTGCAGGAGACCACGATGTCACAGGAGAAGCTCTTCCTCTACGGTGAAGTACGGCGAGTTGTAAGTGACTGATAGCTGATATCCTTATGGTTCCCTGGCTTGTGTTTGCTTTGTTTGTGCAGTGTTTCCATTTTAATCTTGTAAATACAGCGGCACAAACCCTAGTGTGTGTACTGCGCTGCTGGGCCTGGTGCTTCACAGGCCACAAGCTGTTTTACCGCGTTCTACTGATATTCGGCGCAGAGTTGGTTTGGGTTTTCGGATGGCCTGGAATGCATTATTATTTTCCCATTAAAAAAGTTTTAAAACAGTATCCCTGTATACTCAACTGCATTTTTAGGAATGTGTTAAGGGTGTAAAATGGGGCTGTATGTTTAATACTGTATGGTTTACCCACAAATGGTTTATCTTTGCTGTGTTACCAGTTTATTTGTTTATGATGCAAGCATATAATGTTGTTTATTTCTATATCTTATGCAAAGCACATCTGTTGCTTCATCACCCTGCAACTTTCAACACTGTACACTTAAGGTATGTTACAACCCAGCTTGTTGGCTAGGGGACCGGCAGTAAGGATCGTAGCATTTTAAGTAAAAGGAAGAAAAATGTAGGTGGTAGGAGAGAACCCCTTTTAAAACGGACCCCAAAATACGGCACAGTTATCCAATTTTTAACAGTGACAAAGTGCAGTTTATTTACAGTGAGCAGTGATGAAACTGAATAAGGAATTGTATACAGAATACACACAAACAAACAAACAAAAGAACCAAGCACCAGACGGTTTGACATAATATAGGCAGTTCCCAACTCAAAGACCAAAATAGAACAAAACAGACATCCCGACCTGGGCCACGAAAAGAAAAGAAAACAGACAAGCGAAAACCCTGCTGACCAACACTAAAGACTTCGCCAAACAATACAGGGGTTGGAAAACCGCCACTTTGCCTGGTGTTTCTAGCATACTGTATGTGTACAATAGATCGCGGAGTGTTAGCACCAGGTACACCGAGGGGTTGGACACGCCACGGTGCCAACACTTTACAATAAGGGCAAACGGCAAAATCCCCACTATTTTGAATGTCATGGAACGCAACAAAACACAACCAAAACAAAGCTGCTGCCCCCGCCTCCATGGTGGTCCGCGCAGATAAGTACTTGCAGGGGTGACGTCATCCGCCGGCAGTCCTATCCCGTACTGGGGTCCGATGGACCTGTCGAATGCCGAACCCCTATGGAGAGACTGCGCGAACAGGAACCACAGTTCCCCGCCCCATAACCGTAACAGGTATTGTATTATTACATGAATACGGTTGCTTCTCAAAACCACAGCAAACTCTTTGTTTCAGAGAGATGACATTTGTGAATGGAAATAATTAAGTATACATGTTTGTGAAAACACGTCTTCGGCTAAACGTCCCCATTACCAGTAGCAGTTGGTTAGCCGAGTGGTGAAAACGCCACGTGAGCTTCGCTAATCCGAGCTTTTAAAGGCCGACTGTGGATACCGTGATACGATAAGTAAGAAGGTTATTTTGATTTGATGTAATTGTGTTTTTATCCGTTCCTGTTAACATATCCACGATGCTCACAGCAAACAGCAAAACAGGAAATTAGTGCTCGCGGCGCTAATAATGCAAATGGTGCTAAACAGGAAGTGGCAAGAGCCGGCGTCTAAACAGCACACCCTCGGGTGTCCGCCGAACGCGAGGGCACAATGCAGTCGCCTGTCAGACTTTCCCTGCATAAAGAAATGAATATTTGTATAAAAAAGTAATCGTGAGCAGTTGTGCCAAAAGCGCTTATAAGCCAGCCTTGGCTGCAATTGAACGGCACAGTCATTATTGACAAATGTGGCATAAAAGGAAGTGCTGTATGAAAGGCTTTCTTGTTTGTTTGTTTCAGCAGCTCTGCTGTGCTTTAGTCTGGCATCTAACAATCAACCAATTAAAGAAAAACTTCAGTGTCACCGCTGCCCACCGCACATCTATTCATTCGGCGGAGACGCACAGTTATGCTGCGTAGTGTTAGGAATTTACTTTTTGCAGAGCTAAACATTCTACACCAAGCACATTTATTCACGTCTGTAATGTGATCGTACAGTCCCACACTAGGGCAGCTGACAGTAACCATTTAACCCGAAACAAACATCTTTGGACTGTGGGAGGAAACGGAGGCAGATCACACAAACTCCACGCAGGGGATCTAACCGGTCGCAGGGTGCAGGGGCGCTATCTGCTCTGCTGCCTTGCTGTATATTTCTCACTTAATTCCCAGAGATGCAGTGATTCTGAATGAAGGGAAATTATGAGCTGTTTTTGTGTCGTATGAAGTGCTCCATCTGTGGGCAAGCCAGTGAAATGTGACGTTTGGCGCCGCCTGGAATTTCCTCCCACCGCCTAAGTAGCCAGGTAATAAATATGGTGTAATGCAGACTCTGACAGACAGGGTGTCCGTTTCCTGCTGTTTATGAAGAACAGGAAAGTATTGAATATTTGGGACTGTAAGCGCTGCGAAGTCTGGTTGCTAAGTGTTTCCACGTCCCTTGTCCAGACACTAAACTCAGTCACATTCCATCTGACTCACCTGAGATGGACCATACGCCCATAGACAGCTGCAGGGATCGTTTTTGAGGGTCTCCACTGGGTCATTGAAGTTCTCTGGGCCACATTTCTCAGAGATCACATCATTGTGAAAGGGCACAGTGAATAGGCTCAGCCAAACGCCCAAAAAGATCCTGACAATCCGCTGAATTGACATTTATCCACAGGACCTTGTCAGTGTGGTTGGAGATTCCAGCAGCTTCCACCTCCCTCACCCTGCAGTGTCTCTGGCTTGTGCTGTGGTGGAGCTCTGTTTGACTCCATCAAAAGGGCTTTCAAAAAGCCCACCTTTTTGCTCCTACCTTTTAAATTCTGTCAGGTACATCTCGGTGCACACAGATGCTCCATCTGCTCTTTCGCTGCCTCCTATGCATTTTTCATGTCCGTCTCACAAATCCGTTCATTTCAGCAAAGTTAAAGCAGCGTCCCCCTTACATCTCCTTCCCTGCTTCTTCTGCATGTTTGATGCTGAGCACCAAGAATTGCTGCTCAGTACCGAGTCTGTTGGCAGGACATATTTCATAGTCAGTGACATTCCCTCATATTACATCCATTCTTTACCATTAACTGCCTTATACTGGTTTGAGTCACGGTGGTCTGGAGTCCACCGTGGAAACACTGGGTGTCAAGCTATGAAACTACACCCTGGATGGGATGCAAGCATACCCCCCCCCCCACACACACACACACGCACACACAATCACAACAGGCAATTTAGTTTGACCAATAAAACTGAAACACACAACTTTGGACTGTGGGAGGAAACCAGAGCACTAATAGGAAACCCACACAGACACAGGAAGAACATCCAAGCTCCACACAGACTGGGCTGGAGTCAAACTCACAGGTGCTCTATAATATATAAATACTATAACTCACAATCTCTAAAACCAATAAGTTTTAGAACTTTTGTTTTTAATTCAGAACTTAAGGTATATCATTTTAAATCAGAAACTAACAAAATTATTGATGCCCCAGAGGCAATAAGACTGTGGTTGAAATGTAGAGGCGTGGGGCTGCGGCTAAGCAGAAGCGAGAGGCGCAAAGTTATTTGGAAAAGTGATACTTGTGGTAGGTAAGAGAATTACTGATTGTCTACTTTGTAAATTTAGCAAAATTGCATGCTTAGCCTCTCCTTCTGAAAATCCTGATCTAATACGGCCTGACAAGGCCACCGGTAATTTAATTTATTTTCCAAAGGGATATGGCCCTGTGGCTTTGTGTTCTGGTCCAGTGTTCTGATGTCCAGAAACATCAAGCAAACCGAGGAAGATCTGCCACTTGGAAGCCGTTTTCCTTTAGCTAATGGCTCTCTATTTGTCAATCAGTGCAAAGCTCCCAAGTGGCTCCGGAATGGGAGCGTATGATCTGCAGTCATGTTGGTTTAGCATCTGCAGCCAGTGATGCAATGACAGACATGCCTTTGGGGAATATTTACCTTGGCACTGGCAGTTATGGCTGAGAAGTCATTATTTCAGGGTAACAGTAATGAATCCCTATTTTCATACCATTTACCCAAAGTCGATACGATCCCTCCTCATTCAGCTACTTGCTGTGGTTAAAAAAAAATTTGTGCTACAGGTTGTCACTAAAATTTGATAAAAGTCTAGGACTGGGATGTCGCACAGGGATTGAGGAGAGAATTGACCAAAGCAAAAAGGAACCAAAACCTTGCGAGAGATGAAAACCAGGAGGAAACTCTTAAGAAAACATCACTCACCCCTTTCCAGCAATTTGTAAAGATTCAACACCGCTTACACTAGGGCTGTACAATAAAGATCACTGTTAAATGTACCGCACAACCCCTTCTTTTTCTGATATTCTCAGTTTTTAAATGCCTTCTTTTCAATTGGCTGTCCAGTGGCATTCTGTTTCCAGTTTAACGCCTGGTGATGGGAGACAGAACACACACGAGTACTAAAGGCCTCCAGATCAAGGCTGTAACAAGTACATTCATAAAATAAAATGGCATGATAACAATACTGTCTAATGATTCATAGCCAAACACAGATTCTTCAGTGTTTTTGTTTTGTAAGTATCATCTCTTTCGCCAAAACAAGATGCATTAAAAAGTGAGTGTGCTGTACTTTATTCAGCAAAATTGTAGAAGCTGAGTAATAGTTTTGTGAGGCTGTTTCATCAGCCTGGGTGAATAAGGGTACCTGCACATGTGGAATAGGACCTTCAAAATAATGAATAGTTATTCATCCTGACATCACACTCCCTTCCAGAGCTCTGTTTTTGCCACAGGACCACAATTAATTATTGTCATCCACCTCACTCCTCTTCTAGTCTGGTTTTCCCGTTTTCTACAATCTTCTGGATGTGTTGCCTCCTTGGAGATATTAAAAATTTATGAGCATGTATCTAATTCTGGGCCAGACCCCAAAGACGGGGGCTTTTCTTCTGCAAGACTTGTGCCAGGGGAATCGTTTTTCAGTCTAGTAATTCGGGAGGATTCTCTGTTAGTTAGTTAGTTAGTTAGTTAGTTAGTTAGTTAGTGAGTCTCTCCATATATCCATCCATCCAAGCAGGTTACTATCCTATCCAGGGGAAGGGGGCTGTCACTGGCTGCCTGCTTGCACTGCTGACGAGAGCTGAATGCAGATCTGAGAAGGAAACCAAATGTGAAGAGAGTATTTATAACAGAAACAAAATGAACACATTTATTTGATTTTTAGAACTTGAGTGCATCTTCAATAGGAATAAGGCCAAAAGCTGCTGTGGTAGATGGGGCTTTGGTGTTTGCTGGGGTTTATTCCTCCATTTGTCAGAGCCAGATGTGTCTTTCTGTCACGTTTACCGTGAGTCTGCTTGATCAGGTTTTCCTACCAGTGAACGGTGACACAGAAGCCCCACAGAGGAAACGTCGCCCACGTAGATGGCAAAAACAGACACGTCAGTACATTGGTTTTGTCACTGTGGAAACATTGACTGTTTCTCGTTGTGTTTTCTACTTCCTAACTTTTATTTGTGTTCAGTCTTGACAAAAAGCGACTGCTTCCAATAATGAGAAAGTGAATCAAAAGTTGTACTTTTTAACTGAGTGTAAAATAGAACAAGAGAATTTCAGTCAGTTCAGCAGTTGTGCAGCAACGAGTTAGTGAACAGATGCAGTATCCCAAGCAGCACGGTGATGTAACCGGTTGCCTTCACATGGGCTTCAGTCCAGGTCGATCTCCTCCCTCAGTCCAAAGACATATGTTTTTTAGGTTGAGGGATGCAGCTTCAGAAGCTTGAGATTCTGCATTGCCTTGTGTGGGTGGATGATGACCAGCAGAAAAACAAAATACAAGTGATGCTGGAGGTAGAGCACCAAATCCAGGATATAAATTGTTTACAAGGTGTCAGTGAAGAGCAGCGGAGGAATCCTGCTGTAGCCGGGCAGGAGTGCCAGTTAACTTGCTGCAGGTGTTGGAGGACACTGGAACACAACTACATGACACATGGGCAACTTGAGGAAAGATTATTCCTTCTGCTGTTTCACATGAAGGTCACTCACCTCTAGCCTTTCCTGACCTTCATGGGGAAGCCTGTGGCACAGCTTCCTGTTTTATTTCTTTTATCCACATGGTCCAGTTAAAGACCAAGGTCTGTTTGAATTGAACGCATGTTGCAGGTTGTCTGCTTTAAACAAGGCACAAAGCATTTTAATTCCCCCCACCGCTTCTGTGGCGATAACAGTAATGGATGTTTGTGGGAAATGAATATTCATTCAGAGTTGGAAGTATTAGACTGTTTGTGGTTTGGATGGCTATACAGTCATTTAGGGGTCTGGAGGCTGCTGGAGGGCTCACACTTGTTGAACCCCTTTGGTTGGACTCTAAACTAGATGGAGGCAGTGGATTTGTTTTAAAAAAAAAAAAAAAAAAACTGCTCCTGTTGGGTGGAAGTAGCTGAGACGCTTGTGTGTGTGTGTGTGTCTGTGTGTGTGTGTGTGTGTGTGTGTGTGTGTGTGTGTGTGTGTGTGAGAGAGAGAGAGATTCATAGTGGAGTGTAGCAAGGGGTTTAGTCTAATACATCCACCCCAAAATTAGTTTTTTTACAAAACTTGAATTTTTTGCCCTGATTTCATGGGATGTTCTTTCTGCACTCACTGTGCACCTTTAGCTTTTTTCTTTTTTTAATAGCTATACCCTTCAGAGGAAACATCACTAAATGGCCTCTTATTTACCTTTCTGCTGTAGTCTGGAAGGTTCTCTTGACATCTCATCTTTCAGATGGGGCTCTAACCTCGGTCCACGATTACTCTCCTCCACTCTCTACATTTCTGTTCCATTATTTACTTTAAAAATTCAGAGTGTTGTGGAGTCCTCAGAATGCAGTTTAATATGCATTATTTAAAGGAATAAATTCAATATCTTGGCCACCTTTCTGGCTACCCAGCCCACCTGCTCTTCGGCTGACCCACACGGTGGTTTGTTTTGCCTGTAAATGCCGTTATTAACACAACAATGCAGCAGTACTGAAATTAAACAGCAAAATGATGCAGAATTTCACCGTGAAACATGAACATAAACTGGAACGCTGAATGATCAGAAACAAATTCCTGCAATAACCTCACAGTGCAGTGGCTCATGGCAGACTGAGCGAAAACTATACACACACACAGGGACGCTGCATGTACCTTTGAATAAATAATGGAAAATGAATGCAAGAAGGGCCAGGAGTAGAACTTCCACATGAGCAGTGCCCTAAAAGTAGACCCTCTTTGTTGGCGGTGGTTCAGATTTTTGACGTTTGATCGTACCGGGTAGCTGTTTCCCCCTGCCAGGTAAAAGTGGGGTACAGTAGTGGCAAAATGATACTCATTTTTACTTTTTGCATGATTCCTGCCACTCAGGTGTAAAACAGAGCTGGTGATGCTAAGGTGAAGCAGTTATTACCCCTTGCAGTGACATCGTGAGGTCTCTGCTTCTCACTCTGCCAAGCAATCAGGTTTCAGCGCCTCTACAGCCGACTTTACGCAGGAGCAGATGACAGGTTTACTTTGTGTCTGTCATTTGTGGATGGGTGGCTCTGAGAGCAACTCTGGCAGCAGAACTTTGAGGACAGATGAAGAGAGATGGCTGAACATCCTTTTTAATTTAAACCGGGAAATACTGGTTTCATTCATACAGTTTCACAACAATGAACAAAACATTCAAATCCTTCCAAGCCTTGCAGTTATTTTTCCTGCAGAGAAAAACCTGGTATCAACTTGTAATTGATCCTTTTGTGAATGGTTCCACAGTTGCATTTGTTGTAATTGATCATTTGTGTGACAAATATAATAAATTCTGCTCTTGATTATTTTTCCCTACGGTATGCGACTCATAATAGGTTATAGCTAGCTTGGCACTCGGGCTTATTTGATGGGCATTTTAAGATGTAAACTCCACTGCACACACGTGCTGTCAAATGATGCGCTATTTCACACACCCATCTGTTTGAAAGATGCAGTAGTGAACCCATGACAGACGTGGTGAGTAATACAGGCTGTCGGCAAAACATCTTCGGTCTGCTCAAATGAATGCATCGCTGCACCTTCAAATAAAATCCAAAGGCACCCACTCGCATGGTACTGAGTACTCATATACAGGCATCTCTCAGGTGTACGAACGTAATTCATTCCTGTAAACCAAAACCCAATTTCCCATTATTTGCTATGGGAAAATACTGTACTGTACGTTACTGTACCGTGAGGGTGTTTCTATCTGTGCTCGACTATACAGGTCTGACGCAGGGTGCTGAGCTCTGCTGGCAGCTCTGGGCAGAAGCTGGCGAGAGACAAATTCTGGGTGCAAAGGTCATGCTCCAATGTAACATTGGGCTTGGCGACTAATGGCTGTCAGACAGACCAGAAACCCTCTGGTGAAAAACATTAAAGATGAAGGAAAAGGTGGAGTCATTTGGAGAATGAAAATGTACGCGTCCTTCCTATTGGCTAGGAATGACAAATTATGGGAGCATTCAAATAAGGGCATCTAGAAATATGAAATAAAAACATTTTTATTTCACTTTATTTAACTAAATGTATCATTTACAGTGCTGTACCATAGTAATGTTTTCTTTATGCTTGTGTCATGTCCAGTTAGAGAAAACTACACTTTCATGGGTAACCAAATTATTATCATGCATTACTTGAATACATTGATAATAATACAATACATAGTACTACAACTACTACTACTACTACTACTACTAATAATAATAATAATAATAATAATACAGCACTAGAAATTATATCTTTTTATTTATTTTATGTAAATTTTTATCCTGACTGGGCTGCATACCGATGTCAGGTTTGTAACTTTAAAACAAAGATGTGTGCGTATTGGGAGGGAATTAATTTTCCTGGGCTGTAACTATGATGGTTCCTACACTGAGGGACCCCTGTATTCACATTTGAAATTCTCATGAACATTTCTGTTACTTTGTTTTTCATGCATGTAAATTAAACAGAAGTGTTTCTTCCTCATATACTTAATGACAACAGTTGCTTTTTATATTAACATAACCTCTGAGGTCCTTTAAATTTTTTTTTCCCCTCATCACTTCAGATGTAGAAATACCAGCATTCTTTCTATTTGTAAAACTTTTTTTTTGGTTTGTTTTTTAACCTTTGTAAATGATAGCGTTTTATGTATGCGAATGACTGCTTGGATGCCTGTGGAGTTGCCAGTAGAGTTCAAGTGGTCGCTTCTCCTGCTCTGGTTTTTGGAGCTTCGCTTTGCTGCTGATTCCACCCCAGTCAGCACATTTTAGATATTGCAGTGATGTCTACAGTATAGTTGTTCTTATTGATGGGCACAGGACAGACCCATCCCCAGTTCATCAACGTTCGGTCGCACCTGATAGAACGGAAGTGAAGTCCGAGTGTGCATTACAGTTATGTTTTACATTTCATTTATTAGAATAAATTATTCAGAATGACTTTGAGTAAAACTGGTCTTAAACCAGGATAAGCGGGACTGTTTGCTGTGTTGATATTAGCACTTTGTTTTCATTCTCTTTGCAGTTATGCTCCTCTTGTCACCACTACTGCTTTTGCTGTGAAATTAAAATAGCTTTAAGCCCCCCCAGCCCTGGCTGTCAAGTGCCGTCTGCTTTCCAAAGTTTATTTATTTTAGTTTGTCACTTGAGAGCACAGTGATGTTTGACGTTGACAGTGTTAACACTGAGAGAATTGATATTGCAAAATATAAAGTATAAAAAGGGCAGTTCATACCCTTTGCAAGCTTTGGCAGAGAAAGCCGTGCACTTCAGTTGTACTTGATGTGGTGCAAACAGCGTATTTGGAGAACCCAACAGGCTGAACACACCCCAACTTTAATCTTAGTGTGACCACAACATTTAACTGTTCCTTGAGCAGTGCTAAAGCTTTTATTTGTTATTATTCATTTGGGAAAGACGCAGATTTTTCCCCCCATCCCCTTTTTTTCCTTTGCCATTTTCTCAGTGCCGCCTTACTGATTTTGCAAAGTGTTTCTCCTAGTCGCAGCCTCCACACCGGAGATGAGTCAGCCAGAAGCGTAACTGAGCCCAGATGCTTTTCGGTGGGTTTTGACAGCTGTAACAGGTGTCAGCAGAAACAGTTGACTGAGGACGTAGCAACTACAGCTGGAAACAAAGGTTTCCCTTTGTACCGCTGCTTAGTTGCACCACACAGTGCCACTGCACTGTTTCCCCTGTAAATATGTAAGATGATCTGGGCAGAAGGTGCGCTTTCCTTCTGTTTGTGTAAAGCAATTCCGAGGCCATTTCTTCATTACACCAGCATCGTCTGAGCAGCTGCTTGTCTGGCACGTGGTCTGGTGGGCTGTGTGGTGTCTCTGTCTCACGTAGGTCACTCGAGTCATGAGTCTCCATCCAGCTGCTGGCTGAGTTGCTACAAGCAAAGACACTGAAAAGTGACAAAAATAGTTTTTCTCTCTCCAGATTTTGCTTTGTTTATCCGCAAGAGTGTTTTTCTGTGAAGACTTAACTAAGCCACAAAGCACTGCTCAGGGTACTGATTTATAGGAGTTCACAGGCGGTAAAGATTGCTGGAGGTTTGGCCTGCACCATCTAAGATGTCGTTTTAAAACTGTTTTTGCTGTTGAGCGAAATTTCCGCGGTCTTGACAAATAAAAGAAATTCAGGTTCAGACCACCGGGATGGTGTGTGTCACTTTTTGTGTGATGTGTGAGATAGGTAAAGTTGCACGTAATTGAATGGGCAGAGCAGAGTTGAGCTGAGGCAGTGTGGTACGGGGGGCCATAGGGGATCTTCTTATTAAAGCATTTAGCTGCAGTAAATTGATTGTGTGGGACCCTGTGACTCCTCGCCAATGAGCTTGCGGGTATTCACCACTATTTCTAATCGTGCGGCTGCAGTGCCGGCTAAGGAGCAAAGTGTTACGAGCACAAGTCAGTTTTGCTCCGTGCTCAGATTGATGATGTACGAAAATTTGTCCATAATGTGACTCTTTGTTTCTTTGCCCCTTGCAGTCAAGCCGACGGTCATAGACGTGGACATATATGTGAACAGCATTGGACCGGTGTCGTCAATAAACATGGTGAGTGGCTGGCTGTCGCTTCTGGTGGCATCACACATGTAGAATGAATGTGGCTGCCCCTGATACTTATTTGCCCAAATAATAATAATAATTTTAATAATAGTAGTAGTAATACTAATAGAAAAAAAATGTGCAGAATGGATCATAAGGTGAGAACCCCCATGGTCACCCCTCCACTAAACATTATTGAGCACCAACAGGATAAGTCAGAGCCTCTAGCCACTAACAACCTGTATTAGAGCCCTCAACTTCCTGACGCCTTTCTTAGGCCAGGTAGCAGGGTGCGGCACAGAACCTTGAGCTCATGTTAAGGTCACGAACCCAATGGGGGTGGCACTGCTACTTACCCTTACCTGCTATTGTTAAAGGCCCCATTTACAGAAGTTCAGTAACAAAGTGCTACCTTCATTCTGCAAAGAATAACATAAACAGGGTTACATTAAAAATGCACTGAAGCCATGTAATAATGTTTACTCTAAAAGTAAAATAAGCAGTAATAAACCTTTAAGTATAAATTGAGTTGCAACTGTTGCTTTAAGTGGTTGAATTTATTATATTCAGGATAAACACTAAGGCAGTGAGCAGTTTCGCTGTAAATTGTGCACAGTTTTTTGTTAGCATTTAGCTTATTTAAGGACTGAAGATGTTTTAAGATGACAAAAACACACGTATGAATACATTTGTTGTGAGAGAGAAGTGTGGGCAATGTTAAAAAATACGATGCAAGAGATATGGCAGCAGTTACTGCTCTGGAGACGGACATCCGACTGTTCACCCTGCACTGGAAAATGGACTAAAGGAAAGTATTGTAGCGTCAAGATGCCACTCAGGAACATCCCCAGGTTTGAACGGGATGTAAACGGTTGCATTTGCATTCGAATGGTGGGGAACGTGTTCAACTGTGAATCAGACTGCGTGCTGCTGGTGGCGTCGGCATGGTCCCTATTCATGGAGCTCGCTGCCGAGTTTGAGCAAATTAAATGTTTTAATTTGTCTGCTTGTGCATATGAACATACCCGGTGACTGTAAGTGGCCATGAGGGCCGTGTGTGTATCATGCCCCACACCCTGAGCTCAGCTCTGCTGTGACCAATGCTGGACGCACCATCATTCACGATGGTTTCTTTAATTTTTTCTTTTATTGCTGTCATTTCTTTATGGTGGGAAGCAATCGATCTTCCTTACTGGGAAGGGGTTTTAGGAGCTGCTTTTAAATGCTCTAAATAATAAAGACTATTTGTGTGACACTGCCTAATGTCATAATTACTGTAAATACTCAAATGGAATAAACTGCTGAGCATTTGTCATATATCATTTCCATTATTGTATTTATAATATTATTATTTCAATTATATTTTATTTTGCTCCTTTTTATTCACTCATTCTTTCCTGTCTGTGGTGCCCAGTAGACTTGGCACTCTAAGTGAACACCATTTGCATTTAAGTTTTATATAATATACAGTACATTAACATTTGCCATTTGAGCATTAAGAGGCAGCAGCTTCCCCTGTAGACAACGGCTGTCGTATTTTTCCTCTGCGAGGGGAGGTTTGGTCCATTATTCATTCACTTGTTGAAAGATCTGTTTAGTAAGAGTCAGCCAACCCCATCAGTCATATTTAAGTTGATATCGACCACATCTTGAATGATAAGAAGGCGATAAGAAGGGTTTGCGTTTGAACCTATTGTCTAAAAAAGGGGGGGAAAGGCCAATTTCTTTTAGCCGCTGACAGTAGGAAGGAATATCGTAGAGTAAATCGAGCTTTTGCTAACAGCTCAGATTATTAGGAGTTGCACCATTACAACAGGACAGTTAATTTTGTGTCATAAGGAAAACGGCAACTGCACTGAAGTACAAGCAGCGCATGGATATGTAAAGCATTTGAGAATGAATGAATTGATTTGTGAATTGTGGCATAGGACTTACTGAAGCTTTTGCTTGACTCACTTGCTTTCCAACTGATCTGCGCTAAATAAGAACTCGGCACAGATTCCCTAAATGGTACCTTGAGAGGCGAGAGGGTAAAACGGCGCCGGTCTGAGAGCAGAGAAAGGTGAGGTGAAACTAAGGAGATGCCACCCACATGTGGCCACATTCACCAAACCATGTTGTTGCCCAGGTCCCTGTTTCATCTTGCCACATTCCGGTGTTTCCAAAGCTCAAAAAGCCGTTATTGATGCGCAGGACTGTCGTACTTCCAACGCGTGCTCAAATTTGCAATAAGTTTTTTAATCTGACACTTTGGCAAAGTCTCAGCCGAGTGTCTTCTGTATACAACATGTTTGCTGGACAAGGAACCTGGCAGAGGGGACAGCTGGCCAGAAAGGACAGGACTTTAAAATGTAGCAGAGTGTACAGCTTAGAAATTTTAAAATATTAGAATATAACACAACTTTCGCAGTTACCAGTTTATTGTGCTGAAACTCCCCAGTATTTTCAGGGTCTGCTTGTCCCACTGTTTAGCATCAAACAAGCAGGTTTGTTTAAAGGGGTTCTGGGGGAGACATCCAAATAAAACAAATGTGTGGGAAAAACCTAGAAAATGTGCTGCTGCTAAAGAGGGATTAAAAATGGGTGCAAACCTTAAGCTTCCCAGAAAGAAAATGGTTTAAAAGCCTTTTTGTTTCATTGCAGTTTGTTTTACTTGGTTCAGTCTCTTTAGGGTATTTTGCATTGTTCAGGCTTCCCTTGCATTATGTATAAGAAAATGAAAGTCCCTAAAACAAAGTCTCAGTTATTGTTAATATACAGTAAATGTGAAAAAAGACAAAACATTCTTAGGTCACAAAATGTTTGCTGGTTTCTTTTAATCAAATATGCAATATTAGTAAATGTAGAAAAATTTTAATTCAAAACCATAACTGCGCTGGACTCTTTTGAATGGAGTCTGGAGGTCCGTATGTTGAAAACTGCTTACTTGCAGCACATTTTGTTCCCCTTTGCAGACCCTTTTTCCTGTCCATCACTCATCTTCTTACTTTCTTTATTTTGGGATCAATTATGTGTGGCCATTGTTATTTGTGATAAAGAATAGTAAGTTCAATCAGAGTTGTGTTGCTTTTAGTTCCGTGTCATTTTTTTTGTAATTTGAAGCTTTACACTGATCAAGGGATTCCTTTGCCTTTTCAGGTTGTTTTTCTGTTTCTAATACGTCCTCATAAATGTGAGTCGATTATCATTACACTATTTATCACTGTATGTATAATCGTGCGTCACTTGTGCTGTTTTCTGCTTCACATGATGTCTCTTTGAAGGTTAAGCTACAGATTTAATTTCTCATGAGGGCTCCTAAGAACCTGGCTGAATGTGAGACGGTCACATGGCTCCCAAACCTGTGCATGATGGGCTGGGGGACAAAGTAAAGCCTTAAGGCGTGAACCTGTGAGATGGAATAAATAAAATATTACATTTTTGAAGTGCACAGCAGGGTCAGTGGCTGTGAGGTATGTTGCTGTGGTGTAAGTGGTCCACCACTGCCCACCTCACCTCAGCACCATTATAGGAGTCCCAGCTCAGCCAGTGGCTGAAACCTTGATGTTTTCATTTGGAGAAGAAGTGGCTGTGAAAAAGAGCCAACAGTTGGGGTCATTTAGCTCCATGTTTGATACTGCTTGAACGAAAACGTGTCAGCATCCTCTTTTCAGACTTGGCAAAGAACAGCTTAAAGGATCCACTTTGTTCTGTATGTGTGTGAGAACGACTTACCGTGATGCTGCGCTCGGAATACCGGCAGTTTGGGAACAACAGGTGAGGCTGTGATTCCAGCCTTATCGTTCTTCCTGACAATGGCACCATTAAGGATGCAGTGTTAGCAGCAGAGCAAGCGTGACATTCCTGTTTTGTTCTCTCTCTTTGTGTGTGTGTGTGTGTGTGTGTGTGTGTGTGTGTGTGTGTCTGTGTGTGTGTGTGGGCGGGTGAGTGAGTGAGTGAGTGAGTGAGCGAGCGCCATCGCTAAATGGTGGCTGCTCATCCCTAAAAGAACTAATTACACCGGTTCCACAGAGAGATTCTGTTTGTGTGGGAGAGCTCTCATTTCATTTGCCCCCCCCCCCTCCCCATGCTGTCCATCCCCTCACCCTGTCGCTGCCACCCCCGCAGTCACACACACACACACACATACAGAGTCATGGAGATGATTTGGGGGGGCAACTACATTGTCTGTCTCACACCTGTGATCCAGCAGCATAAGGTGACTCTGGAAAATCTGCACAATGAAATAAAGAAACAAAAAAAACTCCTTTGATTTTAAACAATGAATGAATGATTTAAAATGTTAAAAAGATTTTTAAAAATGTAAGCATATTTTTGTCCAAACATTACATATAGCAGTGTAACACACACTCTAACCTGAAACCACTGTCAGAGTCTGAAGACTGTGCATGTTGTGTAAGATGCAGCCTCCCACTGTCATGGAAACAGACAGGTAAAAACAAGATGCCCCCATGTAGCAGGAAACTTTCGCTGGCAATTAAAACCACCGTAGTGACAGGTTACACTGTTTGTCGCCTTTGTCAAGAAAGCCAAAGTTTGAAGGATGGCTGTGGTACGGGACCATGGCGACAGCTATTTTTAGGTTGCCCCGTGTCCTAGGCAACGGTGTGTAGCCAAGGATGCACGGGTTCCGTGGGAGATGGAGCCGGTGCAGCAGGAGCTCTCCTGCAGCCGAATCCCCTGGGGGGGACGTGGGCAGAGCCTCTCAAGCTGGAAACATAATATGTAAATCAATTAATTCCCCCTGTATCTAAACAGGTGCCTGCAGCACAGAAAGTGGCAGTTAACCTGAGATGCTGCCTCAAGAAAACCATTTCGGCTCTAAACTCGCTCTGTGCGTGTGTGTGTGTATGTGTTCCCGTTCCCTATACCACCCCCCATCTCACACACACTCTCATAAGCTGGTTGCCCTTTAACCCCGTCCAAAACACAACAGTGCAGGCTGCTGTGCATGTGTTTGAAGTTTAATATCTGGAAAGTGGCACTGTTTTTTACCGTCCATTTGTGGCCACTCACGGAATTATTGCTTTGCTTCCTGAGGATGAAGGGAGGAGAAGGAAGCGGTTAGATGCCCGCTGTGTGCAGAACAACAGTGACACTCACACTCTTAGGTCCTTTGTTAAGGTTTCCTCACAAAACCTTTAAATCTGTGTTTTGTTCCTTGGCATAATGGACAATTAGATTTGTTGCTGAGATACTGGAGATTCAGAAATTGGATTATTTCTCCACAAAGCCTGGTTTAGTTCATTAGCTCCAGGAAAGCCATTCATCCCACTAATCTTTATAGAAGCATTCTGTAATGAAGGTTTTTGGAATAAAGCAACATTGTCAGGGTTTTGACAGCAACCCAGTCAGGGCAGCAAGCAGAGGAGCTGAACTGGTTTTATGGGCCAAATGGTGCAAAATTTGCAAAATAAAAACGTGAGAAAGTGACCGCAGTTCCCTTTGAGACGTGTGTGCTGTTGTCTTAGAAGGTCGTCTTTGGCATTAGTGCCCAGACCATTAGGAGTCTCTTTTTGGTAAAGGGAAATACAATGGTTCCTTAGCCACCTTGGTCCCAAGAGGACAGCAGAATATGGGGGGGCGGGTCCATTGATAGCTAATGATTGCTTTTGTCTCCCTTTAGTGTGGGTGTCCCATGGAGTTCAACTCTTCCCTGTACGGCTTTCTCACACACAGCTCACCTCCGCAGGACTACACAGATCTTAAGAACAACCAGCTGCACCCCCCCCCCCAAAGTCAGAATCTTTTACTCCAGACAGATCCAGGAAGCAAAATGTGAGTTTATGCACCAAAGCCAGAGCCCTGCTTGGCCATGAACCCAGTGTGAACAAACCAGAGGCCAGCAGTAATTTCAGGCTGCAGTCCCAGACATTAATTACACTCCTGCCCTGCCGTTGCCAAGCAGTTCTTAATAATTTAGTGGCCAACAAATATAAAGTCTGTTTTCTGCTGGTTATATGAGTAAAATGCAGCAGCAAAATGGCTCCCCACTTGAATATTTTGCTCCAGTACAGCAATCTGTATTTATTATTCTATTTCCTCCCAGAGTGCTCTGTAAATAGAATTTGCATTTATCTTTATTAGTGTCTTGCTGGTCTACATGAGGAAGAAGCTGGTAGAGGTGTGTGTGCATTACTGGTGTGGGAAAACTGATATGAAGATCTCACACAGTCTGCTGGGGTATGGGTTGAAATCCACGTTAGTATGATTCTCCCTGTGTTTCAGTGGGTTTTCCTCTACAGTCCAAAGACAGGTGTTTACAATAAATTGGTGACCCTGCAGTTTCTTCTGTCTGTTGCTTCCTGTGATGGACTGCCATCCTCTCTGTGATGTCCTCTGGCTGGCATAGAGCACCATGCTTCTAGAATAGTCTCCAGAATACCACTGCCCAGACATGATAAAGATTTTAAATAAACCAGCCAGTTGTCTTAACAGGTTCTCAGAAACTAACAGGTGGTCTTACTAGCTGGTCAAATATTAGATCTCCAGGACAAATATAAACAGATGATCTTTAATAATACTTGTGTCTGCCTCTCAACACATCACAATTTGCATATCGACTTTTTGGCTGTAAAACCGGAAAACAAAAAAGCTAATTATTTACAGTGAGGGCCCCATCACTGCACGATAAACTGGGCTGGCAGAGTTTTGACGCCAGCTCAGATAGAGAACATTTATCAGACTGTTTGAACAGCAAAGGCAAACATCTGCAGATGTAAAAGCTGTTCTGACCCGTGGCAGCTTGAGGGCACAGCACAGAGGCCAGATCCCTCACAATGTGTGGAAACGAACACAATAGACTGCGGTGATTGGTATCGTTGTTGTTGCTGTAGCCATAGCCCAATAAACGGAAAAACACGATCGACGGAACCCTTTTCAAAGCCTTGTTTGAAAGCAGCACCCCAGAAACAAAGGAGATGAAGCATCAAGCTGCTTCTGATGTAGAGCATCTTGTCGTGTTGAACTCTTGAAGTTGCTGTAAGATAGGAAGATAGGACAAGCAAGATATGACAGTAAAATATTTTGATGTCGTATTCAGAAAGGTGTTGTGTTTGCACCATGAGACCTTGGTAGTGCTCCTCTACAGTTTGCCTTCAGGGACCACATTGTGGTGAACAAAACCATCCTCCTCCTGCTGAACACAGTACACTCCTGCTTGGGCCAGGCCAGCAGAGCTATAAGGGTCCTCCTCTTTGTCTGCTCCAGAGTACTGAGCACCATACGGTCTGGACTGTTGGGGAGCACCTTCTGGATCTACTTGACTGACAGACCACAGTTTAAGAGGCTGTGGGATTGTGTGTCAGACATGGGCGTGAGCAGAATAGGTGTACCCCAAGTCTTGATTCTGTACCTGTTTACACTGTACACCTAGGTTTTCGGTGAGTGGTGTTGTCTGCAGAAGTTCTCATGATATGGCTGCTCTGGGGTTTATCATAGATGGGCAGGAGAATGAGTGCAGAGGCTTGGTGAAGGTTATCATCGAGTGGGGTAACTGCGGGTCTACTCTTGAAGGACTAAAAAGAGGATTCAGAACTGCAAAGGTGGGCAAAAACTATCAAAGGAGGAGTGGAGGTGATGGTGATGTGCAAGTACCTGGAGGTGAGCTGAGGAAGCAGATGTGACAGTAATGTACACAGTAAAAATCCAACAAGGGTGCATCGGCACTGATCTGCTACTGCCGCAAGCACCAGGGAAGCCTGGCATGTAGCACTGCTCAGTGGACTCACTGTTCATCCTCCACGTTCAGCACAAGAGCTTCTTTGCCAGAAGGAGGATTTTCCTTGTTTGAATTTGAAAACAGTCCAAATGTGCCATGTCTGATGGTAAATGTGTCATCGAATCTTTGGAAACAGTCACTAATGTGTTGTCTTGCAAAAAACAAAGCTGTTGTTGGGGAGGCATGAGCAGCCTAGCTTTGGAAAGAACTGGAAAAAATCCCCAAAATCGGTCACCTTCGGGTCTCTGTGACCCGGGATCTCATGTGAGCAGAGCCGATGTGTTGACCACATCATCTTGCACTTGTTTAGGTGCCGTGATATACACGTCTTTTTGTTTGAAGGACTTTGAAAATAATGGTGGTGGAGAGTGAATTTCCTTAAATCCTGCCTCAAGATGTCATTTATTTCTTTGGTATTTCAACAAATGCCACGGGGTTTCTTTAATATTTATAATACTGCCTATGTCGGTGATTCAAGAGTCTGCGGATGCTCCAAACTGAATCTGTTTTTTTTGGATTTGAAGAGATGCTGCTCATTTGTTCCTGTCATTCACGAAATACGTTGAGATACTAAAAGCTTCTGAAAATGTGCCAGGTTTGAACAGTTATTCTGGCTTGTGAAAATAATTAAAATACAGTTGGCTTGTTTTAAATTATTCATATTTCTTTTCCATTTTTGAGCAGTATTTGTGAGCGCTGGACGTAGAACCGAAGCCCTTAAAGGAGATGTTGCCTGTTGTCTGTGTGGCCCACAGCTTAGGCTGTAATGCAAGTCTGTTCCCAGAGAAGTGAGCACAGCGGGAGAACTGAGTGGTGCGTGAGTTGTTCCTCTGGGAAGGAATTTCTTCTGCATCCTGGCATTATTAAGCTCAGGTCCTGCATTCAACAGTTTCTTGATGTTGGAAAATCCTGCTGAGTTACAGAATGCCAACACACACACGCGCGCACACACACACACACACACACACACACACAGAGAGAGAGAGAGAGAGAGCTCTTCCAACAGGGTGGCTGCTTAATGGCTTCTATTTCTAAGGCTTTTTAATTCACAAATGAAATGGAAAAAGAAAAATATGCATTGATGGTCCTAGGATGAACATGAGGCTGAATTTGGTTTTCATTTTACCACAGTTGGTAATAGTTTTATTGTAGTAAGTCTCAGAGTAGGTTCAGGTGTACATCAGGAGGTGTCGTGGGCGCAGGGTTCAGCGCCTGTTGCTTCAAATAAGTGAGCAAGGTGAGCAAAATAACAAAATATGAGCTTCCAGAGAAAGACGAAGTGCAAATTACATCGAAGGCCGCAGAGCAGTAGACTACCTGTTTGACCGTGGGGTACAATGCTTCTGGAGGGAGCAAGTCCACCTGGAGCATCCCAGACCTTAGCAGGCTGCATCAGATGGCCAGTGACTGGAAACAAAACTGATGTAGGGCTTCCTACTTGCATTGTGGACATTTGTCGGTGCTCCCCACTTTCCATCGCCAGTCCACGTTCATTCCTGGGAAGGGTCAGCATCGACTAGCATTGGCTGAGGTGTCCATCACATTCGTGTTCCTTGATTCCAGTTATCTCACAACAACAACAATAGCATTTATTTGTATAGCACCTTTCATACAATGGTCTGTAGCTCAAAGTGCTTTACAAGGATAGAGAGACAACAGTAAGAAAGAGACGGTACAAAAAAGAAAGAGAGGGGGCAATGGTGGATATAAAACAAGAAGGATGTACAGATCAAATACGGTCTAAAGGCCAGGAGGACAGAAAAGGCCGGGAGGACAGATTAACAAGGACCATTGGCTGGTTCGTCTATTAGACATGTTTATTTTGGGAGGTCAGCATGATGTGATGTTTTCTTTTTTTAATATTCCACAACACTAATTCTTCTGTACTTGGCCCATTTACCGAGTTCGATAACAAAGTACCATATTTGGGGGCTGCAAACCGGCTGCTTTAATTTGGGGCTCAACAGACAGCCAAACTGCTGCTTTAGATACGGATTGATTGAGGGCAGCTACACTGGTATGGAAGTAGAGAAGCAGATAAAGAGCCTAAGTTCTAAAGCAGCATTTCTTTAAAAAAAAAAAAAAAAAAAAAATGTTATCGATTGTCCATGGGAGGAGTTAAGGTTGGGTTGGTTAGGGTTTTTTTCTGAGACAGAAGATGGTGTGGGTTGTCAGCAGAGCAGCTAAGCTTTGGCTTTATTGTTCACACAGCTGAGGCCGCCACACAAACCCTGCCTCTGTGTGTGAACAAACGTGAAATTGTGACGTGGTCTTGCTCAGCTCGACTCTACAGAGGTGCAGTAATGACCAAAAGCCCCTGCCTGCAGATTTGTTTTAACTGTTCAATATGACTGTGATTGTAAAGGGAGATGATGGTGAGCTGAAGTTACGAAATGGGATATTGCTGTCTATTTGATGTAATCCTTTAACAGTTTATTCACTGTAAAGCTATAACACAATATTCAACATGGTCTGTAATCTGTTATTTTTAATAGTACAACTGAAAATTGAAAAAATGTAAATTAAAATGTACTAAATGAATCAAAATTGAGTCAAACTAAATAGCAGCTATTGTTCAGCACTAAGTGTCAGAGACAGAGAGCACGGGAGGAAAAAAAAAAGATTTTTTGGCACTAAACTCCCCCTGGAAAATAGCCACCTTCCTTCAGTTTTATCAATGGTTTGCTGCTGAGCTTTTTCAGCATGAAGTGGTTCGATTGGCAATAAGCAGAACCCCGTTTAATAGGATTCTAGCGCCATTAAAACATGCTCATTGTCCAGTCCAATAAAACTTGTCTCCTCAGTCCACATTGACAGCATTTAAAAGCTGACATGGACCCAACCTTAAACCGACTTTGCATAAGCAGTAAGCGGGCAGGCTTTTGCCTTATCCATCTCGTAAAGGAGGAAAATTGTGTTATTGGGGGAAAAGTGCATGTTTAAGCAGCACGATTTTCTAGCTTTCTGCAGCCCCTGTGTGAAGGCAAAATTTGCTCAGCATTTCAGGGAGATTTTGCTTTTGTCCACCTTTGCATTATGCCAACAGATTATGATGCAAACAACCTGGAGTCCTTCTGCGGAAGACATTTAAATTCTGTGTTTCCCTTAATCTGCTGCCTGCATTTTCCTGCCCCCATTTGTTTGGTGGATAACAAAGTTAATTGCTTTTATCACACCTACTTTTCCCCTATTTTTTAGACATTAATATTTGATGCATACATAATGAACATTGAAAACATAAGGAGAGTGGAATTGCAGTCAGCAGGGCTGTGGCATTTTGGTGATCCTTTGTTCAGGACTGCATCAGTATCACTGTGGGTCACTTCATCAGACAGGGAGCAAAATAAAGGAGGCGACAGGCGCGACTTTGTGCACAACAGCGGTAGCCTGGGGAGGGTGGTCTTTTCCAGTCGGCTTCCCGAGGGCTGGGATCTCCCTGGTGTGCTGACATGGTGGGCTTGGAGCATGGTGTGGATGGTGGATCACATCCCCCTTGGAGAAGACATGCGGATGGGGGAATCCGTCCAGGAGCTGTTAACCGCTCACTCTTTACTACACGGGTTGAACACGTTTCTCTGCAACTGGAGGTTTGCTGAAGCAGAACCGCTTGAACACTTTGATCAGGGCCACAACAGCAGTGTCACTCAGGATGTCGGCCCACAGGCCTTTAGTCCCATTGCTCAAACACGGCACAGTGTGCACGTTCTGAACCTCCAAACAAAGCACAGTGCAGGGTGCAACTCGGCTTGCTCCATAATTTAAAGTAAATGAAGTGAAATCCATTGCCTTCACCACATTTCAGGTCTTTGGCTTCATCCACTGTGGCATTCATTCCTCTTCAGTTATTTTATCCAGGCTGTGGCATCTTTGCTCAGCTGGGCTGCTTTAGGCTGCTGGCCTGTTTGCTCCATAGAATGCATTGACATTGGACCAATTCAGGGGTTTGAACCTGGGACCTAGGGACAGAACATCAGACCTAAGAACTTAGAACCTCTTTGTCACACCCGCTTCCAATATTTGTGTGCGTTTCTAACATTCGGGTTCACTAGAGAGAAGGAGGACCGATGGCTAAATGTGTACACACTGCTAGCTGTAAAACGTGGTCCAACATTGCACTGGAGGGTCAGGAGCAGAACTGGGTGAAACCAAGGCTGTAGGCAGCTATGCACTGTACTTCTGGCAAATGTTACTTATCAAGTGAAGCATTTTTCTCGTTGCTTCCAAGTCTCAGTTTTCTATAAAAGTCCAAAGAACCTCCTGGCCCAACTGGTGAATCTGGCAAGTTCTCACTGCTGGCTGTGTACGCAGTATGTGTGTTGCTGTTGGGAGTCTAGTGTTTTCACCTCACTGCTTATGGAACCTGAAGGTTACAAGGCCATTTCCCGAACCTCCATTCTCTTTATTTTAGCTGAATTTTTAATGTTTGGAGAGAAAGCATCATTCTGCTACTCTCATGTTTGAAGTGGAACAGCATGTGGGAGGAATAATGTCTTCCTGTGCCCAGGTTATTAAAGGGAGCATTTTGCAAAACGATCATACCGGGTCTGATGGAAAACTTTCTGGAGATCATTTCAGTTCTGCCCTTATCACCAAAGTGTCCACGTCGGTTGGCTGGACTACCTGGCACTGTCCCATACCTGCTGCGGCTGATGGGACATTGGTTGTGAAAATTACTCAAGACAAACAAACATATAGACTTAATGCCCTGAAGCATCATTTCCTTTGTTGAAAGTGCCTGTCTGAAGTGTGGCGACTTGGCTCTCCTAAGCGACGAATGGGCTGTTTTTGTTTTTCCACATTCTGTGTTTTGATGGAAGAACGCTTGCCAATTAGGAGGAAATGAGACTGTAAAACTAGAGGGGGCCTGGAGACCCTGTGCCTGCAGTCTCTCTCACACATTTGTGTGTAGCTGTGCTTCTTGAAGGAAAGCGGCAAATTGATGAAGGCTGCGTACCAAATGTCACCACAACCGCACGTGTCGTGATTGTCATGTTTGCTGTGTTCTTATGCTCATATTTATCAGCAGGGATTAAAGGGAAGTTCTCAAGCCATTTCCACCGCCTCCGTTTTCTACTGAACCTGACTTCAAAATCCCGTTTGTTGCCATATGATTAACTGTGCATCATCTTGTGATTTATTATTAGTTCTGTTCATTAGAGTTTAGTAACTACACATCCAGGTATGGGAGTAGTGAACCTGCAATGGGTAGGTGAATGTAAGGTGAGCTGCAGGCTGGGTGGAGCACCACTCCACAACTGGGCACTTGGACAAAAAGCATAATTTGGGCACCATGGGGCTGCCAGTTTTCCTGAGAAGAGCAGGTGTCTGGATTGGAGGATGGAGCCAGAGCACCCAGAAGAAACCCAGACAAAGTGGGTGGGGCACAGCTGGGGCCTCCTGCTCACTGATACCATGCAGGACTATACTTCACCGCTTCTGCATCATGGTCACTGGGTGGCTTTGTGTGGTCGGCGCCTGAGTATAGCTGTTCAAGCAAACTCCAGAGTAGTGAATTAATGGCGTGATGTCTGAAAAAGACCTCTGGGTCCCAGATTGAAGACAGCATGGACCCCTTAAAGACTGACCACCGACTCATGTGATAGCAGGTTAATTTGTTCTCTACCTAGGATTCACCATTTAACAATCACACTGGTAATCGATGGATTTCACACTGACCGTTGAACCAAACTTGTTTGAACACAACCAACAGCCACAGACTGGAGCACAAAAAATGTCCAACAAAACTCTGTAGATGAAGGAGCCAACTCTGCCATCATTTTGTACCTCCTCCTACTATCTACTGCCACTGGTGGGCCAAGTTTCTTTCTGCAGCAGAAGAAGAGATGGTTGGCAGTATGGTTGGTTGCCAGGGTGGCAGATTGCTGGGGGGGCGGGTTGCCACGTTGCCAGATTACCTGGTTGATGAGGTGGAAGGTTGCTGGCTTACCGGGTTAGCAGGGTGGTGGGTTGCTTGTTTGCCGGGTTACTGTATTAGCAGGTGGCCGGTTGCCAGGTTGAAGATGCAGAAGCGAAGCAGAAGAGCTGTTTTCCTGTGCTGTGCTGTGAACATACAATATGGTTACATCAAAATGCTGCAATTTTCATTATCTTTGTCACTAATAAAAAGTGTGTGCCAGTGTATCAAGTGTATGAGCTAGAGACCGTATCTAGGACTGGAAAATGAAGGCCAAATTGTCTGAATTAATCAAACCAGCTAGTAACATGTAGTTGCCCCCCCCCCCCCATCCATCCATCCAAAACGCTGGACATTTTCCTGTTTTTGCAACACAATTGTGGCTGATAATGGGGCTGGATAATTAGTTTAATCGCTAAGGGATTTTGAAAATGGCAAACAAGGAAGAAAGCGGAAGTACAACAGGCCAGTAGCCGAAGCCCATGGTGAGGAATTAATGTGACACTCATTGAGGAGAAGAGAAAAGCGAAGTTATTAAAAAAGCCACTTAGTGCAGCATTTGCTCCCAGCGACACACAAAGGATGAGCGAAGGCGACTGGTTTGGCCGCCGGTCCTCTTCTCTCACCACCTTGTGGCTCCAAACACAAGCTGTCAGCCTGGCTGCGGTCCCCTCCTTTTAATGAAACACCTCACATCAGGTGAACGTTTGTTTTCCTGCAGAAAAGCGCAGAAGCACCTCCGACTGCGGAGAGAAAAGCCTATGCTTTTCTCTGTTTTTGTGTCCTACTGAAGGAGGCCCAATATCACATCCTGCTCTAAGGCAGAAAAGTAAGAATAATGCTAATAAAGAATACTAAAAAAAAAGCAGAAAGTCACAATTAAAAGCCTGTCTGACAAAATCCCAGCAAGGGAGCTGCTGTGTTACAACATAGTGAAGCTTTTGTTCTGTCGCTTGGTGCGGTTTGGGTTAGAAGCTGTCCAGCTGATTGGGCGAAAGAATGTAAATGTGCATAAATTGTTTATAATGAAAGTAGCTGCCTGAAAACAAAAGTAAGGAACAAAGGAAAAGAAGATATATTATTGGGCGCAGTTTAACATGAAGGACGGCTCAATATGCAAACTGGAACTGGTGGTGTCGTCTCCAAATGGTTCATATTGCTGCGCCGTTCATGCTGCGTGGCCTTTTGCAGGCCCTGAGGAGATGCGGAAAGTCATATTCATAAAGGCAGTTTTCTTGTGCCTCATGTGTGGAAGTGGCGACTGGCACAAGAGCAGCAGACACATGGAAATACCAACAAAATGTCAGTGGGTAGGTGGCCAGGCGGCTGCTGGCAGCAGTAGGGACGCTGCATGGCCGGGGCTCGGCCAGGGGCTCGTGGGATCGGCCCCGAGGAGGTGGAATCACAGCGGCAAGCATCGGCCCGAAATAGAACACCTGCTCGTGACTTTCAGCGCTAACATGTGTCTTCTTCCAAGGAGGCTCATCTGTGGCAAACAAACATTTGCGAAGCTACGCAGCACCTCGACTTGCACTGTTTGCACGTTTTGCAGGGAGACAGGTGGAAATCTTGGGCTGCATCTTGGATTCTTTAAATTTTTCTACTTCTTAATCTTTCTTAATATCGCAGCAATTTGCAAGGCAAGTCATGAAAATATCTCTGTGCTGCTTTTATGTGGCTGTGTTTTGCCAGTATGGGTCTCCACTGACAGAAACGCAGCCAAGAAAAGTTGAAGGTTCGGCCACTCTTGCACTTCGGCTCATTGATCAAGGCATGTTGACAAGATGTGTGGGAGTTTTCCCGTTCCTTACAGCGGAATGCGGTTACTTTATTGACAGTTTTCTGAATCAATAGTTTGTATGGCGCCAGGGAAAGAGGTAAATAGAAGAACAAACTGTTTTGGGTTTTATTTTTTCATGATGGCTGTGGAACAGCTTATTGAATCCTGATTACATTAATGCTGTTATCGCTGCTTTTTGCCTGTCCTGCTGCTGCACTTGGCCTCAGAGCTACTGGAGATGCAATGAAAATAGAAAATAACAGGAAGACGGATATTAGATGTGTATAAGAGACAGGGAGGCCCGGGTGAGGTGGGGTGGGGTGGGGTGGGGAGGGGAGGCTGGCCTTGGGGGCACACAGGACAAAGCTGGACTGCTGTGCGGCTCAAAGCGGCAAACAAGGTGCTCGGTACGAACCAAAGAAGCACAGAAAACGATTTACTTTGTTCACAGTGAAACACGGTAAAGTAGGTCAGGGCTGTGCCGCTGTGATGTCATAAGCGAAGGAAAAAGCAGGAATCCTCAGAGGGCCGCATGGGCCCCGTGCTGCACTCTTGGATTAGTATTAATGAATGATCTTGTTTAAATAGATTTTACATGTATAAGATGTGAGGAGATCTCTGCTGTACAACAGCTGCTCACACCTTTGAACCCGATGAGTAAAGAACCAAGAATTGTGAGGATGAAATGGAGAAGCACCCAGTGACCAGGAGAGTGCTGAACCCAGATGAGGCACTGAAGATGTGATGGTAGAGCTTTTCTCCAAAGTGAAGCAAAATGTTCTGCCATCATTAGCTTTCAATGAGGACAGTGATATAATCTGCCCTGGTGGGGAGGACATTAGGACTGTTCTTTTTACTGAGAAATAGTAGGAAGGGGAAGTCGGATCATTTTCATTTCCTCTTAAGGAAAATGAGTCCTTGTGACAGACCAAAGATAGACCATGGTGGCTCTGTGTGTGTGTGTGTGTGTGTGTGTGTGTGTGTGTGTGTGTGTGTGTGAGAGAGAGAGAGATCTGTGATGGACTGGCCTTCTGTCCAGGGTGACCCATGCCTCATACCCTACGGCTCTAGGACACCTCTGGTACTCTGCAACGAACATGTAGTTATCGATGGATTGATGGATGGATAACTTGTAGATGAATTGCTTTACTGTAGTTTTCCCAACTATTTGCTACTTTTGGTAACTTTAACCGGACCTCAGGTGGAGCTGGGTGTAAATTTCAGAAGTACGTTATTTCTGGATGTATTAAATGATTCTCTGGCCTTGTTGTATTTGTACTTTTCCATGCAAAGAGAGGATTAATCAATACCATTAATCATCATCTAATGTAAAGAGACAGAGTTAAAACTAACACAGGTTTTGACAACTTGGTCAGTTCATGTCTCTTTCAGTTCCATGGTTTCTTGTAACCTTTCAAGGGTTCATTTGTGTAGTCTGGGCTCGAATGATTCTCACCCGGTTACAGCAGTAATGTGGAGATTCGAAATGTGAGCCTTTCCTTCATGGAGGACTGCTTTTGTGATGTAATGCATAGATGAGGTGGACATGAAATTCTTAACAGAGCGGAAACCAGACGTCTATAAAAATGCAGGTCTGAAACGCAGATCAGTTCTGATACTTACTTCTTCACAGGAGAGAAATGAATCAGCGTCAGTCAATCACTTCAGCCTCATAGGTCTGTCTGTTCTAGATTTTTCTCTTGCGGGAATCATCATCATCATCAGCATATTTCCACATGGATATGCATGTACCAGTCAGGGTTTGTGAGGGTCAGCATCTACACCCCAGCTCCCATAAACTCAGACTATATCAGTAAAATCTGACAACTACTTTATTTTAAAATTGAAACATCCACCTGCGTCTTATACCAACTTATTCCAGCTGAATTACCCGGTGCTGCTCAGGACAAAAAGGTGTAAGGATGGAGAGGTAAAAAGTAATAATATGTAGCATTATCTATCACCAAATTCTATTAGCATTGAAGTGGTTGCATTTAGTTCACAAGTATTATTGGCGCTGTCAGACGGATTGACGCTGCAGAGAGCAATGTGTTGTGTGTGTGTGTGTGCGAGCTGTATAATTTCTTTTGCTATTTTTTACGGTTTCACTTTGTTTGATTGACAAATAGTTTTTTTACTGTTGTACATATTGCAGCTACTGGTTCCTGTTGTCACTCCTGTGGACACAGTGATGGTGGTGATGATAATGATGGTCTTTGTCCATTTCTGAAACACCCCAATCACCCGTTAGCCTCGCCAGTTTGGGTCCTTCCTTCAGCACCCCCCGATCACCCCTCCCTCACAGCCCATTGTCACTCAATCCTGTTTCCCATTTGTTGTCCCGCTGATGAATCAGCTCAGAACTACCTGCTTGCACCTGTCACTGCTGTGGTTGTGTGTGTGCGCGCGCACGCGGGATGTGAAGCACCTGTGTGCCACATTTCATGTCTATGGCTTGAAAAACAAAGCCATATATAAAAAACAAACAAACAGACAGACAAGAGCTTTACAGCTATAGGAGCCATTACAGGTCCAAAGGTAATTTCATGGCCAGCGACAGCGCACCAGTGATGCTGTACAGCTATTTAATTTGCCCGGTGAGCTCCAAATTTAATTTTACGTTAACCACTTTTTCATAAGCCTTATGCATTTTTTTTGTGTCATCCATGGGAATTCAGTGTGAAAAGGCACTTCTCACCCCAATTATCTGTGACATACGGCAGGGTTGCTGTATGAACCTGCAAGAAGAACAGTGTGCTGGGATTTTTAAAGGTGGCAGCATCTGAAACAAACTGATTTTCCATCTTCCAGCCCCAGAGGGGACACGATCAAACATCTGGTGTTTTTTCCAGAATGTTCAGTCCTATTCAGCGTTGCCGAGTGACAACTAGGGGCAGCCATAACCTGCCAGTCAAATGGGGAAGCATTTTCACTGTTTAGAGCAGAGTGGCTATTGTTTCCTGAAATGTGCAGGCAGAAGCACTGAGTTCACCTTCTTTTTGGGGCCCTTGGGGGAGGAATTCTACAGGGGCACAGCATGAACAGGGCAGGGGCTGTGAAAAGTCAGTCAAAAACTTTAAAAAAAAAAATCTTTATTCCTTTTCTTTTCATATCCCTACCTGGTGTGAATGCTGTGAAAATTATATGGAGAGCCATTAAATCATGCTTTTCCCTCTTCTGTTACTGCTCATCTGTGCACCATTCCTCAGCCTAGATAAAGTCCAAAAAATGTATGAAAAAATAATGTATAAAGTGGTCAATTTCAAAAGCTGCTGGGAAACTGCTTGGGTTGCAAAAACCTTATAGGAATAAATGTGGTCAGACTTTATTAGAAGGAGCAGAGCAGAGCATCCAGGATTACCAGCAATGTGCTGAGCTTCTGACCTCCCTCAGTTGTCCAGTGTGAGGCAGACAGGTGGCATACTTTCTGTTTCAAGTGGCGAGCTGGTGGAGAGATGGACTTTGGTCCCAGTCCCAGGAGAGGAATTGTTCTTCTGTCCCTGATGCATGAACTGCAGGATGTACACAGCCTTGTACCCTGGGCCTGAATTGCAGTTGCTGATGACAGATGGATGGACGGAAATTTTAAAACATTTCTCTTCGACAGCCTTGCAGATGTGCTGGTAAACATGCGTTCACTTTGTGTATTTTCCACCCACATGTGTTGCTGCGGTTTGTTTGAGCTCATAGACACTTAATGGTAACATGACAGTATGGTGAAAAATCCGACTTTCCGACATGGAATATTTTTTCATTTCCTTTTTAAATAAAATTAAATAAAACGATGGCGCAGATTTTAAAGTAAAATGCAAGTTGATAAATTATCTCAGCACAATGGGAACCTGGAGGGGAGAAAACGCAACAGAAATCCCCAAATATCAAAATAATTTATGAATATTCAATTACCGTCTTTGGTGTTGGGGAGTAGCACTGACACAGAGATTAGCTGTAATTACATTAAATTCACAATTAGCACGGCACCTCTCCAGCTGCACAAATTTAGTTTGAGCAATATTAGCATTAAATATATTAAATAACTCCACCCTCTGGCTGCCTTGAACCAGGAAACAGGATCAAAGAAAAATGCAGGAATAATAAAACAATCTGAAGGAAAATGAGACTCTTCAAGCGCTTCTCTGAATACCCGACTTGCAGTACGACGTCACGATGGCCGTATCTCCCTTTGCCAGTGGGCCTGTGCTGAATCTGGGTCCTGCCTATGACAGTTCTGGTCTTGGTCTGGTTCTGGTCAGCTCGCAATGGTGCATGCTTTTCTTGTTTCTCCACAGACTTATTATTATTATTATTATTATTATTATTATTATTATTATTGTTGTTGTTGTCGTTGTCGTCGTCATTATTGGTCTATTTTCAGTAACTGCTTGTCCTGGTCAGGGTCATGACAGTCTGGAGTTTATTCCAGAATTAATGTATGCAAAGCAAGGGGGGAGTACTTGGCAGAGCACAGCAGGCCCTCACAAGGTACACACACACACACACACACGCGCGCGCGCGCTACAGGCAATTTGCATTGGCCAGTTATCCTTAATCACATGTCTTTGGACAGTGAGAGGAAACCAGAGCACCCAGAAGAAGCCCACACATGAACATACAAACTCCACACAGACTGAGCCGGTTTTGAACTCATGGATGGATGGATGGGTGCAGCATGTTGTGTGCTGGACCTTTTTGTAAATAACACACTGCCATCACATTAGAGCAAACATTCAGCAACATAAGTCAGCCCAGGTCCTGCAAGATAGAAATGTGTTAATAACAATAGAAAGCACAGTAATATTAATTATTAGTAGACCCAGGGAATAATAAACATGCTAAAAATAAATGGCATAAATGTGTTCTTGTTGTCCTTACCGATGTTCTTCCGCTGGACTTGAGCACTGAAACTATGGACCTATTATACATTCAGTGAGGGAGCAGAGAATAACAAACGGAGCCATTGTGCGCCTTTCAGCGAGCCTTCAAAACCTCATCAAATCCAGACAAAGAACCTGAGGTGGCCGAAAACTGAGTTAATAGATGTGCCAGTTGTATATAAAGCCAGACAACCGGATAAGCACAATTTTGCACAAGCTGTGCAGATGACTCCAGTGTCACACATATTTAAACCCCCCAGGTTTAAAACACCTTCATCCGTGTTTTCTTTTGCCCTCAGCACAGTGTACTGCATAAACTTGCGCATGTACTGACGGTAGTCTGAAATATGGCAAAAAAATGTGAAAATTCAGTTTTTCTGAGATGCTCTTCTCAGCGATGTGATGCCTAGCACTGAACACTTCAGCATCTGCAGTGACACATAAGTGATGGTTGAAGGAAACAAATGGAAAATAAATGTCAGACAGTTTGTTACTGCACTGTTCAGATATGAGCTGTATGCACTGTCTGGCCGAAAGAATGTGGACGCCTGAGCATCACCTCCATATGTGCTTGTTGAACATCCCGTTCCAAACCCGTGGCCATTAACATGGAGCTGTTTCCATCCCCTCCACTTTGCTGCTATGACAGCCCCCACTGTTCTGGAAAGGCTTGCCACCAGATTTTGGGAATTTGTGCCCATTCAGCCATCAGTGAGGTCAGGTGAGAAAGCCCAGCTCACAGTTGGCGTTCCAGTTCAGACCAAAGCTGTTTGGTGGGGTTGAGGTCAGGCCTCTGTGCAGTCACTCAAGTTCTTCCACACCAACCTGGGCAAACCCTGTGTTTATGGAACTCACTTTGTGTGTGTGTGTGTGTGTGTGTGTGTGTGTGGGGGGGGTAGAGTCATGCTGGAGCAGAAAATGAGCTTTCTCCCCCAAACTGTGGGCACAAAACTGGAAGCACACAGTTGTCTAGAATGTGTTTGTGTGCTGTGTGGGTGCAGCTCAAAACAGCTCAGCTCAGTAACTGGAAGGGGGAGGTCCACATACTTATGGCCAAGGAAAATAAAAAGTCATCGGGCAAAGAAACTGGAAGAAAAATAAACCTGGGGAGCTCCAAGTTGCAGTGGCTGCCCACCACTCCTAGCCATCCTAGTGTATCGCAGTGGACCTGTGTGGTGCGTTTGTGTAGCTGAGGAGCAGAGTCAACATAAAGCAGCCGTGTCCGTCCGGTAGGTGTCGTTCTCCGGTCACTGCGAGGGATTTCCCAGGTGATCCATGTGATGGATGTTAGGAGGGTTTGCAAAGCTGAGGATGACTTGACCAAACTATGACAGAGGGGGACAGGATAGCATTTATATCCTTCTACCTCCTCACCTCACTGGAGGCGCATCTCTGGTGCAAATTGCGTCAAGATAAATGCTTGTGGTTAATCTCAGAGTTACACTAACTGCCACACAAACCAGTGACAGATTTAGTGCCATTAACAGCGGCCTCCCTGGGTCTTCACATGACTAGTCTGCATCCTCAGCCATCACAGCATCTGCTGGCCAATTTCTCGATGATCCATGTGACGTGTAAACGGTGGTGCCCATATGCAAAGCATCTCAGCGGCCTCTGGATTATGTTGCAACTAAGGGAATGGCGGACAGCCACGTTACCATGGTTCCCCGACACTGTGGATAGGCAGCATTTGTCACAGTTGCAGGGTATTGGTGTGCTAAGCAGCAATTAGTGGAACTCTTCTACAAGAGAAAGAATGAAGACCTCTACGATGATGAATTTGTCTGATGGATGAGCGCTAGGTACTTCATGTGGACGGGCTGGCCTGGTGTTGAAGGGGTCATTGTGTTAAGCGTGTTAAGCGTGCAGGTGCCTCATTCCAGCAGCAGCTATTTCACCTTTACACTCCTGCACATGTGTCCACCACAGTCTTTCATAAATGTTAAAGGTAATAGATCAGAACTTTAAAGAGTCAAAGTACAGCTGAAATTTCAAATCTGGGCTTCCTTGTCCATCCATTCATTTTCGTCATCAAATGTTCTCTGGAAAGAGCAGATGCTGCTTCAGCATCTTTTTTTAGAGTTCAGTTGTTCTCACGGTTTGCAAATACATACAGGAACACACAAAACATTAACAATGGGTTTTAAAACAGACACAAATCCCCATTTCACCCTGGAGTCAAAGAACTTTTTTTTTACGGATGCAAGCGGTCATATCGGCGAAATCAACAGCTGTGGTACAGTAAAGCAATAGAATAATCCTTTCTGTTGTAAAGGGTGCAGACACCATTTCTGCACTGGTAACTTCCCTACTGCCTGCTGCTTGTGGACCTGGGACCATTTCAGATACGCAGTGAAGAAGGAAGACTTCCACACACATCCAGGCTGCATACTTCCTCCCAGCTCCCAAAACAGAGTAGCTTAGGGGCTTAATCTTACATCAGCAAAGTGAAGAACCTTCAGCAAAAGCTTAATGTGCTGATTTCAAACTCAAGGGTTTGTTGTCACTGAGAGAAAACAGTGTAAAGCCTACAGTGACAACATGAGCAGGGAATTAGTACCCAGCCTTTATCTGAAGGTGTTGCTAGAAGTTCTGAGCTGAGGGCTTTTGAACAAGATCACAACCCTGGACTGCGTCAAGAAAATATAAACCTTCACAAACCAGGAAGATTATAAATTATTTTGCACAACAACATGTGCTGGCCAAAAAAAAAAAAAAAAAAAACAAAACTTTTATAAGGCTTTCCACACCTTTCCTGTCATTTTCTGCAGCCCCTCTGTTCACCATACAGGTGGGAATCTGTGTAGAGGTCAGAAAAAAGCAGGAATTCCCAAACAATGAACTCAAGTGAACACCTCCTCACCCCTGATGGACAATCCAAATTCCTGCTTGACTTTTATGGCCAAACTGTGTTTGTTAGCGGTGATCTTTGTTGCAGACAAACCATCACCGCTGTAAATCCAGCCATTCCCTAAAGCAAGAGGAGCAACAAAAACAACACGACATCCATCAATGTCATCACTTCCCTGAAGAGGGTTGTTTGGGTTCACAGTTACTTCCTCTTTTCTTGAATTTTCTTGAGCTCTACCTCTGTGGAAAGCCTGAAACGCTAAAATGACCGTCAGTCTCAAACATATACAAGGATGTGCTTAGCAGTTGTGTTTCTCCACCGCGGTGCAGTTCTCCCATTCAGGCTGTTGAAATTTGACCTCACAAGGAGCTTCATTCAACACTCTGGTTAGTTTAGGAAGCATTTACTTGCGTTTACGTGGCCCGAGTTTGGATTTTGTGCTCCTTGCAGGCAGATGAGCAGGGCAAGGTTAGCGCCACCACTTGGCTTGTGTTCCACCAAGTCCTCGGCTTCCATCACCCCTTGTTTGCCAGTTTCAGCTGTTTAGCCCCCGCTTAGACCGTCCGACCAGTTTCAAATGTCCAACTGTTTGGTGAGTTGTCTGTTCATTAAAAACTTCACAGATTTTCATAGCTGCTTTTTTTTGATTTTTTTAATAATGTTGTAAACTGGTGCCGGTGCTAGATAATCCTTGCACCATGTTGATAAAAAGTCAGCTCTGCCTCTGTGACACATCACCCTGTCATTGTGTTTGATTCCGATGCCACTGTTTTCGTCTCATTCTTCAGCTCACACTTCACTCATCCAGGGTTTTATTTCAGCTTCCAGTTCTCCGAAATGACAAATGATGCAGGGAATTTAATCAGTGGAGGGACGGTGGAGACCCGCAGCTCCACAGACTTGGCGCACAAATCAAACCGGGGTCCACGAACGGCGAGACGGCAGGCGAACGACATTAGTGTGGATGGCAGGAGCTCGCTGCTGGACACCTCCGCATTTACACCGTTCCTTTTGGCCGGAAATTTGAGCAGAGCTGTTGTGCGGATTTGAATGCTGGCCATTTCGGGAAATCTTCCTCACACCGCAGACCCTCAACTGGACCGGTGAATGCAATGAGTAATAAATATTCCTCGTAGACGCTTTAGTTTGCAAATGAATGAAACGTTCCCATCGCTGTGCTGCGGTATTAATCGAGCTGGACTGAAGCGTTTCTGAAGGTGGCCGCTGCTGGGCAGAGCGAGGTGAACTCATAGAACTTGTTTTGGCTTTGCATTGCGACCCGAATTCAGCGTACCGTTATTAATTTCCACATTCGCGGACCCCACGCCAATTAATAAGCGCAGAGAGCGACACTCGCGTTTCCGCTTTGACCAAAGGCCGAGTTGCAGACGCTTAATCCTTATGACAGCTAACTGAACATTTGCCAGCAGACTCATGCAAATAAGCATTGGGGCATTTGATATTTTAGTGAACCACATAGCTGTCAAGACTTTACTGAAACGTTGGTAGGGAAATGACACGATGAGGTCGCTTGTGGAGCTTTGTTTGTGCAGCAGCGTTTTGGATTCGTGGCAGACAGATGGACTGGGGATAAATGGCCACCGGTGTTGAAGATCTCAACTTCAAACCCGCAGAAGGACGCGAGAGACGATGCCTTTGGTGCTCGGCTCGCCAGGTAACGGTAAAACAAGCAAAGCAAGGGAACTGGGGGCAGGAAGGTGGATGAGGTTTCAGGCAGTTGTCTGCTGCACTGCTTTTGCTGGACACCAGGTGGCAGAGTGGTTTGAATCCCACCTCCTGCTTGCATGTCTGAGAAGAGTACTTGGGCAAAAGAGGAGTGACCAGGTGCACAAAAATAATTAATTGCACGATAAATACCTGAGTAGCGTAATGCTGTGAGTTGCTTTGGACAGAAGTACAAACTAAATGGGAGAATTTCTATTCGAATTGCTCTGTGCGCCGCTCAGCCCGATCAAGGAACGGCGCGATAATCCGCCATAAATCACAGTCGAGCAAATATTACTGCGCACAGTGTTGTTGTGAAATTGCATTTTGATGTCCATACTTCCATAATACTGTCATTACAGAACCTGATGGAGGCTTGCTGGAGTGTTTTTGTGTTGTTTTATGGTCTTGTAAATGTTTTTCTGCCGTAGTGCGTAATGTTGGCAGGAAAACAAATTCCCAGGCTGCTGGGTGTCCGATATAACTTAGGAGGACAGAGTAGAAAGTGTAAAACTCATTAGCCAACTGTTTTCAACTCACCCGATCATAAAATACCGCAAAATATGTTCTCTGTCCCCCGTGTATGCATAAAAAAGCCAATTAAATAATCCTCGGTTTGTTCTGACCCTGAGCCCAGTCACAGTTGTGGTGAGGAATGTGGAAAAATAAATGTTGAATAAAATTACGTTGTAGTTAGAAAAATGGAAAATAAAAATATCTGAGCTCAGGTTGTACCTCAGCACTGCGTCAGTGTGCACAGCTTCATTCCCACTTTGGTCACAGTCGAAACTAAACTGATGCCGAACTCTTGAGTCTCGGTTGGATAAAATCTGAGAATTTTTATTTGCACGTAAAAATGTTTATGTTGTTTAAATAGCATCGATGTGAAATGCTATCGGGTTTTAGCAATGTTGCCTACTTTCAAAACCCAGTTTTCCACTTCAGGCAAACGGCAAACACGTGAGATGTCAAGAATGTAGGGGCAGACTATAAAACAGCTTTAAAATGTCATCCTGGACCAGGGCTGCACTTTAATTAAATTGCTTTTAAGTCCACATTCTGACGCTCGACAAACGGTGATGGTTTGGTTTGAGTTGCATAACAGCAGCACACAACATCTATTTTAATTTATCATCACTGAACAAACTGACTTTTGCACCGTTTTCAGTGGTGAGTAAATGTGCACCTTTTCTTCCGCTTACAGGAGCAGGTTGGGGGCAGCACCTCAGCAAAGGCAAAAATGACAAATTTTGGGGTTCTTTAAAATAATAAAAGTTTTGCCAATGTCACTTCTGCATTGGTCCAGATAATTGTGTGTGTCTTCTCACAGCTCAGTATTTTTGCAGGCTAAAAAAAAAAGATGTCCAACCTCTGCTAGAGTCTCTCGAATCACCAACAGAGTCGACGCCTCTGTCTGAGAGGAGCGTTCTGCTCCTCCTTCAGTGAGCTTACATGGACACAGATAAAGGAGCCCTGCACTTTAATTCTGGCTTAAATCTTCTGTGGCAGAACTGAAACGTCCTCGCAAACTGCTTAGCCATGGACCTCCTGCCACCAGAGTGCAGTTCTCTTCTGCTGGGCTCCTTCCTTTCCATTCATTACATTTGCATCATTCTCTCGACCCATAGTACATAAATGCCTCTGATTATTACATCCCCGCTTACAGAGGCAACTTTTGAGGGGCAGCCCAAGAACAACGCCATCTTTCCACCCACTGGCTGGCTAAGTAGCCCCTGAACCCCCAGCGATGCTCAGTCTCAGCTTTTCTGACACTTCATGCAGTGAAGCCTCATTGTCCTCCAGTCACCCCTTTTTCTACTTCAGTGAAAAGGTTGGGCTTGTTCAGCTGCATTCGCTTTATTTTTGCATTCATTTGTTTTGCAGATGCTTTTCTCCTAAACAAAAGTGTGCATTTTGTGAAAGGAAACGCTTTGGATGCAGACAGACAGCATTAAGGCACATTTAGTTTGTTTGCTAGTTTGCTGGAACACATTGGCTGCCTCCACTGCACAACTGGTGGGAAATACAAAGGTGATCATGACGGATAAGGCTGTAAAAAATGGAAGCGCCAAAGCTTTTGAATGATGGAGTAACTGAAATGAGCAAATTATCTGGTTTGGGAGGCAGTTTTTACAGGTGGATGGAGGTTGCAAAGGTGAAGGATGTCCATCTTGGAGAGACTGGGCTGTACACGGCCATCCAAGTCAGTCATCTGAGAGGAACATGCAGTGTGAAAACATACAGGAGGAAAGGAGAAACAGAGCAGTGACCGGAGAGAAGCACTGTAGATGGCGAAGAATAAAGGACCCGGACACTGACCCCTGAGGAACACCAGGTCAGACTACTGAGCAGAGCAGATTGGGCTAAGTAAGATGTAGAGCAGGGATTCAAACCCAGGACCTTCCAGTTGCAGGCGTCTGGAAGGCTGATCGCAGCACACGGTGTTTGCCTGTTACATCAAGCAGTTGTTTCCTCCAGCTATGGCTCGGGAAAAAGGTGACAAAACTTGCAACAGCTTCCAGCCGATAAGTGGTCCTGGTGCACAAGGTAGCAGAACCTGGTGCTGCTCGGTCGTCTCTTGGTTCATCTGTACCCGAAATCCATCTTGGCTGCCGTAGCCAAACCCACAGCAGAGCACGAAGTAGAGCAGCATGATGGCACAATGAAAATGTTTGGACCCCTTGCTGCTCTCAGGTGACATTATGAGTCCACCTCAGCATGCTTTGTTGTCAGTTGCATTCATTTTATCCTTTGTCCTTTGGGTTGGAGAACACAGTTTGAGGCTGATGGGATGGGAATGGGGATGTTTTTCTGATAAACAGAAGCAGATAAATATTGAGCGTACGCAGACAACACCATGAATATTGCATTAGCAATTACGGAGTTAAACAGCAATATGGTGACACAAATCTTGCAGGTCTTTTGGTAGTAATGAGATGTCTTATGTTCCTAACGTCTTCTTAATGTGTGACAGCAGCATTCCACAGCACTGGGTAGCTGTAAGTTGTATGGATTTGTGTGCGTGTGTGAAAGTAAAAAGTGTTTTACTCTTTTAAGGAATTTCCATTGCAAAAATGAACCTGAAGCCACCTGTACATTTTCCTGGAGGACGTTAGTCTTTGAAACATTTTTCCCTCTTCAGTTTCTAAAAAGTGTACGGGCACCATCTGTGCCTCCCTTCTGTCCAGATGCGCATGTCAGCTTCCATTACGTGTGTTTATTTTTCCCATCTTTCCCTGGGTGTTTGTCGCAGCCTGGGTCACACGCTGCCTCCTGTGACCCTGTAGGCCTTCACTGCAGAAGATCACAGTTGGTCTGATGAAGCTGCTGGCTGTAGTCCATAGCGTTGGGTTTGCAGCAACCGGGGCCGTTAATTGTATCTAATGGCACTCATTATGGGCCCATTTGCCAGAATATTCCAGGTTCACCTCTGGTCCCAGCGGTCCAAACAGCAGCACCTGTTTTGGGAACGGTGGAGCTTTTCTATGCCCCCTTCTTTCTGTCTCACGTGAGGTTTTCCCACCTTCTTTCTCACTTCTTCCTCTAGCGTAGTGTCGCAATCCTGCTGCTTCTCCACCGGAATTGGGAGTCGATGTGGCGTAAGGATGTCGGTGGAGCGGGGAAGCCAACCCATCGTTTTTTTTTCCTGCTGTTTGTGACATTATCAGGAAGATACTGAGTTGCTTTCCTTCTCTAGCAGAAGCTGATAATTTCCACTGATTCCAGCACACCATAAACCACATGTTGATGTCTGCGCCTTCCCCCTCCTCCCATGGCCAACTAACTATGGCAGCTGGGTATGTGATGACTGGCAAGGCAGACGCGTTGATGGTTCTGATCTTCTTCTTTCCATTCAGTGCCCGTTTAAGATCTGTCTTACTCTATTGAGGCATTCATCCATAAGACGATGGATGGATGCCTCCGTATGAATTCAGTCCGAAAGAGAAGAAGAGAATCGCACCAAAGAGAAGACTTGCGCTTAGGGAGTTTTGAATTGATTTGTACAATAAACCTTCTCCGCAAAGAAAGAGCTGATTTTTTTAAATGTACCTTATTCTTTTTGCCCGGAAGACATTTCCTTTCCGGAACACTTAAGTCATAAGAGCGGAATGTGTTTCGCTGTTTAAATGGTCGCTGAATCACTTCAGGACTCGATGAGATGAAGGTGTGTCTGCGGCGCAAAGGATAAGAGCCGCGTTAAAAGGAAGCCTAGAAGCGAACGCGGCCTTCGGAGCAGAGAAGGTCCATGTGCTGTGTTGCATTGTGTTCACTTTCTCTCCGCACACATTTTGCTCAAGGGTGACACATCACTCATCCCCATACATTGTCTGCCTGTTTTTGTTGACTCCTCCAACTTTGTGGATTTCTGCATGACATTTCCTTGCATTTTATCAAATAATGAACAGCTTGGGGCCAGGGAAGACATGAGAAAGTTTGCCTGCTTCTACTGACTGAATGCGCAGCCGCTGGAGGTTACAAGGGGCTCGTTCAGAATTTTGCTAAAAGCCGTGATGTTATTTGTAGGTAGAAACTTATTTATATATTTTATTTAGCAGATGCCGTTTTACTAGAGGGCTTTTAGTGCGTGCAGCAGTTGGACACGAGCGATGGCTCCGTGTGGTTTTAAAAAGCCCCTTCCGGTACCGTACATTGGTTTTTTTATGGGAGCAACACCTCATTTACAGCGCAAACCTTTAATTACTGTTTAAGCATTTATGTTCCTGTGTTTTATGCACTTCGCTCTGTTTTTCCTCAGTAGATTGGGGGGGGTATCCAGCCTGTGTTGGCAGTGAAGATGAAGACTGCATAGTGGTAATGGGTGGGTTTGGAAGCGCCTGCTTTCGGGGTCTCATTAAAGCGTCTGAGTTCTGCCTGTTACATCGTACAACAGTTTCACGGAAGGGTCAGCATATGAGCTTTTTTTTTTTTTTTTTTGCCTATGCAGAGTACAGAGCAGTGTGTTGGAGATCCGCTCGAGGGGCTGGAGCAGCCTTTGTTAAGCTGCAAACTGTTTCATAACATAACGTTTCATAATAGTGTCATGAGGGCATTTCAGTAATCTGTGAAATTGGTATCAGTGGGGTTGCAGGGTGTGGGAGACGCTTGGGGGGGAGGGGGTGGTTTTCGCCAAATCTCTTGTGTAGATTGAAATCGAGAGAAACAGGCTGATCCACCGACTTCCCCGAAACGCCCCCCTCCGCCCCGACCTCGCCCCGGTTTTCAGCTGTCAAAATTGCGTGAAAACAAACCGGAGCTGAATTTTACCCTTCGTCCAAGTCGCTTCGTTTGGCGGGACTCCGTTTCGGAACCCCGAACGGGACGACAGAAGCTCGGCGAATTTGAATAAAGCCAGCGCGCTTTGAATTGAAACGGGGACGTGGGGAGGGGGGTTTGTCTCTCGGCCGCCCAGGGGAGGTGCGCTTGAATGAGGACAGCGAGCCAATGACATTTACCGGCTTGACTCCTTTTTCAGCCCCCACCCCCGGGCCCTTTTTGCCCCCTCTTCACTATGACATTTGTTACATGGCTATAGATATGTTTTGGAATTTTTTTTTTTTTTTTTTTATCAGTACATCCTCACATCAGCTGCAGTGAGCAAGAAAACATCTCTTCAGTTGTGTTTTGTAAGCCTATGACTGCTTAAAATATTGCTGTTTGTGAAGCATGGTACCAGCACCCTGTTTGCCAGGTGAGCAGGATGCTGGGCCTGGGTGGAGCCCTCAGCAGTGGTTGTGATATTACTGCTTATCCTTGAGGAATGGGTGCGTAATCCCAAACTTAGCGCAAACCCAGTTAATCTTGCTGGTGCCTTGCAGCTCATTTCAACACCCCATGAGATTTCAGCCCTCTAGCCAAGTCCCAGGTCCTGCCAAATTTGATCCTTCCCATTTAACCAGCCTACTGTTTCTGTGCCGAATGGATGGGGACTTCCTGATGCTCAGCTTTTGGCTGCATTACAACTTCCCAAATTTTAGGGTGGTGAAGGATGCTGGAGGGGTGAGGGTCTGGTCTGCAGGGCTCATTATTTGGTGGTCTGGCATGCAGTGACACATGCTGTGCTGGGATTTTGCAGGTTAACTCAGGACATGTGTCCAATGAGAGTCTTTATTGCAGGTTTAACCATATGATTATTACGAAAATGATTCGCACATCTGGTTTCCCAGAAACTGCCTAACTGGGCCATTTTTTTTTTCCATTTTCTAGCAGCTGCAATATTTGTTACTTCTAAGCAGTCCCATTTCTGATGTTTGCAGGAGTACCAGATTGACATCATTTTCGCCCAGACGTGGACGGACAGCCGCCTTAGATACAACAGCACAATGAAAATACTGACTTTGAACAGCAATATGGTGGGACTAATATGGATACCTGACACAATCTTCAGAAATTCCAAAAATGCCGACGCCCACTGGATTACGACTCCCAATCAGCTGCTCCGCATCTGGAACGACGGGAAGATTTTGTATACATTGAGGTAAGCAGAAAAGCCATCTTTTATTGGCCAAAGGTTTGCTGATGGTGTCTTAGTCGTGCTTTGTTGGCTCAGCACTTAGATAAACATCAAAATAAAAACACGAGCCTGAACTTTATCAAAGGAAATGAAACTTGACAGCAGTCTCATTTTCAGGAAGTGCACAGGGAATGAGTCTACCTTGCAGGAATAAAGTTATGGGTCAGTTGTTCTTGCCAAAGCCAAAATCTAGGTGCAAAAAAAACACTTTTGTCTGATGATGATCAGATGGATGCGTCGGTGAAGCAATTTAATTTACAAAGAGAGAGATGAACGAAAAAGCAGCAGCAGGTTCACCGAAAGGATTTCTGTCCGTGTTCAGGTCGCAGCCAAAAAAGGCGGCTTCCTCAATGACCGCTGTATGTGGTTTACGTGTCCGTAGAGGGAGCCCTGATTTAGCTGCTTGTCTGCAGGGGGTGCATCCGTGGGGTTTGGTGCCAGACGGGGCCTGCGAGTCCTTATTGTGGGACAGGAAATATTTCATTTGCATCTGTAATAGGAGGCCTCTCACTCTTGTCCAGGTTTGGACGTAGGCTTGAGTCCAGCCTGCGTTTCCTCTCACCGCTTCCCTCAGTCCAAAGTTGTGTGTTTCCGCTTAATTTGTCACTCTAAACCACCCGCTTGTGCTGGTATGCGATGGCACCCTGAGATGGACTGGCGTCCCACCCAGGGTGGACTCTGCTTGGAGTCACACCTTGCGTTTCTGCTTCTAACCACCACGACCTTGGCCAAGTGCAGAAGGAAAGTAGGTGATTTGTCAAAATTTCCATTAATCTGTAGGTGCCGTCGCGCTTAAATGAGGTTTATTTGTACTGCGGAAGTAAAGTAGCACTTTGCCATTAAACACTGCTCTGTGCTGTCATAAAGACCTTTTTATAAAGTGTAATTGAGTTCTCATTAATAAATCTTTAAACAAATGCTTAACGGTGTGGCAGAAACTAATGTCTTTTTCTCCAAAACTTAAAAAAAATCTCTTTCCCAGCTCCTTCTCATCTGCATCCATGTTGCGCTGCCAGGCTGCTCTTATTGGAAGTGCACAGCAGCTTCGTTCCCTTTTCTTTCCTGTTGACAGTCGAGGAGATCAGGTCTTTGTCTCTGACGTGCAGATGACAAACTGGAATTAATATATTTTTGCTAATACACACTAATGTGTTTGTGTTAATGTGTTAAATCCACACGGAAGGACGATCATTGACGCCTCGTCTTGCTCATTGTATTTCGTTCCAGCTGTGACTCAGATGAGTTGCCCACACGAATGTTTGTTGTTTTTTTTTTTTTTTTTTTTTTGGACCGTCCCAATCCTTTCAGAAAGGTGAGGGTCCCCAATACCAGGCTTTCACAAGAGTATACTTTGGATGAAATAAAAGCGAATGGTACATCGTATTTAATCGATGACCGGATTTGTTTACCTAAACCTTCAACAACACACTCATAAATACACAAAAAAAACTTCAGGTCCTTCAGGTCCAGAGTCCACTTTTTAAAAAGATGCTTTTAAAGATAATGGTGTTTTTATTATTATTATTATTATATGCTTCTGGTGCCTAGGCTTACGCAGTGAATTTTAAGCTGTCTGAAGACATGACTTAAAAAAAAAATCTTTGCTCTCGCTTGAAAGCGTTTGTGAATATTCTTCAGGGGGTCTTAACCAGCAGCACAGCTACAGGCCCCAAAACTGTAGACATTCCAGAAGAGCAAATTGAAACTGTAAAAGCTGAAGAAGGCGCGACTGCTGTTGTTTTGTGTTGAGATGCTCTGAAATGCCTAAACTCGGTAGCTTGACTGAGATTCAGTACAAACCGAAGACTGCCGAGAAGAAGTTTGTGCTTCTGAGGAACAGTGATGGAGGGTAATGTGGCTCTCTTTACCTCCTGCCCTCAACTGAAGCGCCAGGTTGTCCCCTGCTGTCCCTCCCTTCATGCCGAAGTCAGCTGCCTGAAGAGAAAGTTTGGACCCAGAAGAACTTTACCACTAAAGGAATTTAAATACTGAGATTCCCTCCCTAGCAACAAGAGAACCTGGTTCCTTGCTAGAGCTTGGGTAAGAGCACAGGCCGGGCAAATCAGACTGAAGCCTGGCTGCTATCTTTCCCTGGTGATGGTTTACAGACAGACGATTTTTATGGATTCCAGCAAATTCGGATTGGTGATATTTGACGATTAAAGGGAAAATGGAGAAGCTGAGCATCACAGCTACGTTAATTTAGATTCTGTCAAGGCAGGGAAACACCTCTAGGGTGTGGCCTGACTTTCCTTGGGATCTCTGCTGTACTGCCTGAGCTTTGTGCCAAGGCAAAATCGAAAAACACAATTTCAGGTCACGCCCAGGTCTGTGAAGAAGGACACACTGCAACATAACACTTCTGCTGCCACCAGGCAAACCTCTGATCTTCAGTCCTCTACAGGTAGAAATGAGCCTGGAGCAGAAACCGAAAAAGTTTGTCTTGTGTGAAACGTAAGAAGTCTGAATATCGTCCATGGGGTTAACGGAGATCTTCCTAAACATTCAAAAGAGTCTCAGATTTATTGGCTGCCATTTTAGATGGCAGTTCCAGGTCATCATGTGTTCTAGTTTTTGAGCACAGATTTAATTCGCACCTCATGTCACTGTTCTGGCAGATGTTGTTAAACTAAGAGCGGGATTACTCTGCAAGTCTGTGCTGGCCAACTGAACTAAAATGCCTTGGTTGACCAGTTGGTCTTCAAGAAGGTTCTCCTCAGCAGAGCTGGGAATCATTTTGTTTGGTTTTCTGACAAAAGTCCCAGAGCTTTTTCTTGCTTTGCTGAACTTTTGACATCCATTCCAGCATTAGTAGTGCCATCATACCACAACAGAATAGCTGGCCATAAAGAATTATGGGTTACAAATCATGAAGTTTAAAAGTAAGGGCACCAGTAAACAGCCTGGTGTTTCATTCATCAACATCTGCCTGCAGAATAAATATGTGTGTTCTGTAGGCCTGATTTTAAAACATGTTCTACATTCATGCTTTTTTCAAACTCTCTGGCAGCTCCTGGTAAACTTTCAGCTCTTGGGGGGAAAGTGTGTGCAAGTTCCTCAAGGCTTGGAAAACCCTGCTTGTTTCTCGTCTCTTTCTGCTGCCCAGACTGACCATCAACGCAGAATGCCAGCTCCAGCTGCACAACTTCCCCATGGATGAACACTCGTGCCCCCTCATCTTCTCCAGTTGTAAGTCCCCTCTCTTTTTTATTGTTATATATAAGGTTGCATAAATGTATAAACATGTAACCAATAGTTACATTTTGCCGCAGCCCTTCATGTTGAGTATTTGCATAAAGCGATTTTTATTGCAACCTTCGGGTTATACGTTTATGCCCTTAACCACCGTGGAAGTAGCGCCGCTAACATTTGGAGCTGAGCAGATCTGGAGGGGCTTTGACCACTTCCAGCCCTTTGTTTCCCCCATTTGTACAACTGGATATTTTTACTGGTGAAATTCAGGTCAGCACCCTTGCTTTGTAGTCCTCATGGAGAACACGGTACATTTTTAGCTCACTCCTCTGTCCCACTTACACCTGGAACTATTTGTGTTGTTGAAGTTTTATCAGTAATGAAGCCAACTTTACAAGACAGCTCATTTGTCACAGTCAACAGTTTCTGTGCGGTAAATTTTCATTTAAAATAATTTCAGTTGCAATGCCCTTAATGCAGTATCCATGAACCAAACTAATGTGACTTTTTGCCACATAAGGCACAAACCATTCCTTGGAAGTCCCGTTTCTCTGCCATCACAGAAGGCTGCAATGACATTGAGATTCGGGCGATTAAGGATAGCGGAGTTTAGTGACATTTAAATGGTCTAAATCTTTCTAAATAAGGCCAATATGCTTAAAATAAGTACATTATCCCACATGAGAGTGCGTTTATGTGCTTCCACCGCACCGCTGATATCAAAGGTAATTTGGATTTTGTGCTTTTTTGCAGGTTATCAAACACTAAACAAAAACTGGGTTTTTCTCTTAAAAGCAGTGTCCTTATTCTTTTTGAAATAATGCATGTTTGCATATGTGCCCGTAAGCCCTATAATTGTCCGATGGTGTGAGGATTCGTTTTTGCGCAGGAAGATCACGTTTGAAGAAGCTCACTTTGTGCTCAGTATTTTAGCAAAATTTGCCAGTTAACATTTCATTTACAGGTGTCGCTGGGTTCAGTAGCTGAAGCGTTTACTCTCGGCTTTTACCCCAGCGCAGTAAACAGTCGCTTGTTGTAAACAAACAAAGCACCGACTTTTACACAGGAGTAGTACGGGTACAGGAGATGAAGATACATTTTACTACATTTCACTGTGGTACAGGTTCACATCATTTTTTTCCTCACTGAAATTTGAGCAACACAGTTTTAAAAGCGCTATTTTATAATGCATTAACATAAATGCTATTTGTACTTTATGGAGGTCCACAAGGCTGCCGTTTGACTGGCCACATCATCACATCTCAGTGGACATCCATTTCCTGTCCTGATTTTTATGCTAAAGCAGCAACATCATCATCCGTTTCCTTGTGTAAAAGCCGATCAGCATCTGCATGATTCTGGGACAAGAAGCTGGCAAACTGGGAGAGAACGTTAGTGTCCAGCCTGAACTGCATTCTATGTGGTCCATGCATGTTGCTGTAGGCTAGTTTACCCTGTTTACACTGCAGCCTCCCAGCACTGTTGAGCCTTGCTGAGCTGCACATAGTTTGCACCTTGAACCAACATCAGGTGGCCCAGCCTAATGCTCTGTGTGTGTGTGTGTGTGTGTGTGTGTGTGTGTGTGTGTGTGTGTGTGTGTGTGTGTGTGTGTGTGTGTGTGAGAGAGAGAGAGAATACACAGTTGAGTCCCATAATCCAGGGAAAAACATCAAAATTCTGGGAGTGTAAGGCCTTTTTCTGTCCCAGTGTTCTTAACCCACATTTGATTTCTGAATCTGAACATTTTCATGCCTGGATTGAAGGTTCAAATGTACGTGAGCATTAGCCATCTGAGACTAATATCACGAGCGTCAGGTGAGGGGTTCATTTCTCACTCAGCAGCGATGGAGGAGCGAATACACATCTTAAGGCTACCTGTGGCTCCAGCTCTTGTTCTTTTAAGAAAGTTTAGCAATGTGAGTATTATGACATCCTCTTAAAAGCCGCACATGATATTGTGTAAATAATTTTCTTAGAGTAGAAACCACCAATAACCCAGTTTAGTAATCTGAATAATTGAATAAAATTGTAGGATTTTTAAATGGATGCACTTATTGCAGAGTTAAGCCAGTAAACCTGACATCAGGGTGAAGTGCAGGCAACAGCGTCCGCGCTGCAGGATTCATTCAAAGTTTAGCACATCTCCTCTGCAGCCACGGTAAGTATCTGTTGAGAGAGATATATATATATATATATATATATATATATATATATATATATATATATATATATATATATATATATATAAAATATAACAGGATGAAAGCTAAGAGACTCGTATCCATCTCTCGTCCCCTCTTTTGTTTTTGTGCTACAGCTAATCATATCCAGAGGGACATTTAGCCAAGTAAAGCATCTCTGCAGCTGCATGGTTTGTTGTTTAGTTTACCTTTTTAGTGATGCTGCTGCAGGGCTCCTCCAGCAACCTTGACATCACACTTCTGCATCAGTCATTTTGCTCCAAGGTACCTTATACCTGGCCCAAGAGTTGTCCTAGCATGGTAAACGACATATATTTACCACATCCACACTTTTCCCTCGCACCCTTTGTGTGTTTAATCCATCCAAAGTCGCTCTTGTGAGGAAGAAGCTTCTCAACTCTGCAGTATTTAATCTACTCATTTAAAGGTCCTCCTTGCAGACCATTCTTCTCGCGCCTCTGTGCTGCTCCTCAATGGTAGCACAGATTACTCACCGTCACCCTTTGTAATCCAGTCGCCTCGTTCATGTGAAGATGACACGCACCCATCTGCAGCCAACACACAGTCTGTATCAGCAAACACTGATACAAGTTGCGGCTGTCGCCACGAGAAAGGAAAGCGATAGTCGCTGGAAATGGCTGAATGCTGGTTCTTTGTGATTCTTCAGCACTTTCACAGTGAATGCTGTAGGTGCTTTGGTGCAGAGACCTGATTACATCTAATTTAGACCCACAAAGGAACTCAGACTACTAGCTTTTTCCTTGTGGTTCACATTTTGGTAAAGATGTCACCTTAGAGTCACCCTGTGTATGAGGTGGGCAGAGTTATGGTCACCAGGACACTGCCCACAAAGTCCCATTGGCTGCTTCCAAATGAATTCCGATTAAAGAAATGCCACCAAGCTGAACATCGCATTTATTTTTATTTATTTTGCTGAGCGTTTTCTTCAGAGCATCAGACAACCTCGCCTACAAGACTCAGCCAGGGTTGATCAAGCCTCAGCTTGCATTCAGGTAGCACTACCTTGTACCCATAGATCTGCTCCCCTGATTCACAGTCTCAGTTACAACTGTGAAAGCCTCCCTAACCTGGTAGCCTGTAATGTACAACATGCTATAGACCCTAAACAGTGACTTCCCTTCAGTTACTTTGGTGAAGATGCATCTCTCCATCCAGCCTTCTGAGCCACACTGCTCCACCATTTCCTCACACCTCACCACTATCCCTTCATGTGCTTTTTCTTTCTATCTTTCTCAAGGTACTCTAAGGTCCATCAAGATATCTTGCTTAAAGGTTTCAGACAGCAGCACAATGTCTGATCATAGATGTCTCTTTGATGGTGTTCAGATATCCAAGCTGCCTTCCAAACCTACAATCTTCAACCATTAATTGCCAGTCTCAGGCCCAGGTTGGATGGACTAGGCAGCACATCATCAACTGCCCGGATCCAGATGTTCACATGCTCAAGCACTGGTCTTTATTTACCAGCCAGTAACACGTACAGACACCTCATGTCTAGCCAAATTTAACATCTCAAACACCTTTACGGTCCGAGTTTCTGTCTCAAATGTTTGGTGGGTAGGATCCCGACCAGATGACCTTTTAAAATTTTTACCAGGAGACATAATGAAGAGCAACGTGCTGTAGGTGCTGCAAACTCTAGTTTGCAGGAGGATCAGAGTGACCATGACACCTCCGTGATGGGTACTGATGTGGAGTGATGAAATACTGTCTGCTTCGCAAGAAGCCGGCAGCCACAAAGCTGGTGAATGTCCATTCATCAGAAGAGGTTATGGACTTGAAGGAGGAGAACACGAACAATCCATCTTGTAAGCCGAGGATGAAAAGCTGACAGAGAACAAGGTGATGAAGGGGAGGAAATACGCAGCCAGAAGACAGAAAAATGCTCTCCTAGTGAACAGTGCGTGTTGACTCAGCAACAACGTGTAAACCGTGATGCTTTTGTCCATGCAGTGAAGCATGTAGGGCCACCTTCCCCCTGTACCAAACTGTGAAGACTTTTTACCGCAGTCTAAGAACCATGTTTTAGGTGCGCGAACGTAGAGGAAGGGGTGAGCACCCCTCACACATAGGAGCACAAAGTGCTTGGATTATTTCAGCACTGTTAAGGAGTCTGCGGAGCCGTTTGTTTTGCTTTATTTATTCTGTTTATTGAACAGATTGCTGGCTGTATTGTTTTCGAGGCAGCCGATAGCCTCCCCCCCCCCCAGAAGGAGGACATTTGCCTCAGGATGGTGTTAATATTCCACAGATCACATCCAGTGTGCAATTTTCCTTCAAAAGCGTATTAAAATAAGCGATTATCATCAGAGCCCTAGTGGTACAGTGTAAACATGCTTTGGCTAGACAAACACATTATATTAAGAAGAACCCCCTTTTCTGCTCTTCATGCACTGAGACTTTAAATGAGACCATAGGGCAGCAGTGAGCCCACAGTCCACAAATTATCTTTCCAGCCAAAGTAAAACCTGGTTCACGGTAAGGCCCAAAAACAGCTTCAAAAATATGTTGATGGTCTGATGGGATCTGTTCACCACATAACTCCGCCAGCCCTGCTGGGTTTTTCTCCTTCACTTGTGTCCTAGCATGGAATCGGCTGTAAATGGCGGAAACCCTCCGGCTACACCGGTGCTCCCTTGCTGCAGAACCCTAGAAATAACTTGTTTGGTTTCTACTGATCGCCATTCAATATTATTAAATTAAAGAGCTAAATATTTGCATTGCGGTTGTTTTTTGGTAAAAGTGCATTTGCATAACAATGCCCCCCACATCTGAAGAAAGAAGAAATGAAAACATCCCAAGCCAGGGATCACAGAACACATCAAGCTCTAAAACGACAAGTTTCCAGCTTCTGGATGTATTTTGTTTCGGCAGTGATTTGATGCTGACCTAGGGTGACCATGGTTGGTATTTTTTGCCATTGCACTGCTTTGTTTCTGTCCTTATAGCTGTGAATCAAGGAGTGGGACCAAGTTCTTCCAAAGCCGTGTGAAACCCGTATCAACAGCTACAGGGAGCTTTTTAGTTGCAGTCATTACATCTAAAGGTGCCACAACCGATTGCTACCTGTGAAGGCCGCTCATTTTTTCTGCACATCTAACTTTCCACTTCAAGGAGTTGACAGAAACAAAGCTGACGTCACTTTTTCCAAAGGCTCCATTCTTGCAGCACTGAAACGGATAAAAAGATCTGAAAAAATGTTCTACTATGCAGAAAGTTGCAAAGGGGCAAATACATTTTCACAGCACTGGAGTGGCACTGCACCCTCCCCACTGCAGCTCCCTTTAAGGCATTTCCCTCTCTGTTGTTATGGCCCTTACCTGTCCATGGCCACACAGCAAGTTAACCAAACAGCAGAGATATGAAATACGGCAGAACATGGACCAAAGTAGGAAGCACAATGGTCATGCGGTTATGTGTTGCCCATTGTTGAGAACAATGATGTCAATAAGTCCTTGTGGGTCAAGTAGAGCAGGTTTTCCACGCAATACTGCACTACTGACAGGGTAGTATTGCCAGAACAAAATCCCCTGGAGACAGACCTGTAAATTGAACAGTTTTGGTCTATCAGTTGTGGGTATTTACATCTAAAACCGTATTTTCCCAAAATCCCCTACCCCCCAGCCACAAACATGTCCCAATGAGACTAATATAAATCCAAACCTGTGTGGACAACTCTCTCCATTCAGGACCTTGTGGCCTACACAACGCTTGATAACATCACAGATTCTCCATTCATTTAAGGGACGAGGAGCAAACTGGCGAAAGTGTTGAAGGGATGCCATTTCTTCTTCACAGAGCACACTGCTGAGGCAGAGGGCGTTAGGATTCTTAGTTCCTACCTTATTTCCATTTTAAAAGAAATCTGTCTCTCAGTCTGCCTCGAATGTGAATGTGAGTCCCATCATGCTGTCCCTCAGCTGGGTTCTGAACTGCTTTGTGTCGTTATGCACACGGAGCTCTCCGGTGCGGGTCGATGTGATGGAGAATCCTGCATCCGAGTAGAGCCGCTTTCCATTTCAGGTTTAATCGTAACCGTAGGCTTAGGTCCAGCTGCAAAAGTGCGTTTTAAACGTTAATATTCTGACAAGGATTCACTTATGTTGCGGGCTGCTGAGCACTGCCACTGGTTTCCCCAGAAACACGCTGTGCAAAATCCTCAGACCGCAGCACAGGTCAGTGACTGTAGACGTTTTGTGGCCACATGGATCCCACGCTCAGCTATGACTTATTTATAGAGAAAACAATTGTTGCAGCCATGTCACTCCGGGCTGCTGTTTCCGCTCCAATGTGTGAGTCCTTCAAAGAGATTCCGAGTGTCACTTCCATTGTGCAGGTGTGCTCACAACACACAGTTGACCATGTTGTACAGTAGGTCTTAGGTGGAACATCATATAATCGGGACCAGGGGACCATTTCACATTGTTTGTTCTGTTTGACCGTCAGAAAAATGCATTGTAATCGTAGCCGTTCGTCCAACTGTTATCAAAAACCCCTTCCCCAGCGTGCGTTCAGCGTAGTATGGAACCTGTTCTGGAAATATAGGGTGACCATCCATCCATACACACGCTCTCTCAGTCTTATGCACAAACAGGGCACGTCCACCTGAAGGGTTCTCTACTGCTTTGCCTAACCCTAACCTGCGCAGATGATGTTTACATAAATAGCTTAACCTAAGGGTCCAAGGTCGACATCACTACGGAAACCCAGCCACCTCGTTTGAGCAGAGCCAGCAGCTCCTGTCCAGGGAGCCAAAGCTACAGCATCCTCAAGTCAAGAACTGATGACTGAAGGAGGATAGGATGCGAAGCGACAGCAGGTGTGAGGGGTTTCCTTTGTATCTGACCTGACAGATCTCCTTCTTGCAGTCTCACCTTTCACTACACAGTTGCCACTCATGCTCTTGAACTCTTCTCAAAGGCTGAAGCTGCTTCATATATTTGAATTCTTTGCATTTGTTTGCTAAGAGTAACTTTTGTGTCATGATGTTGTGTTTTGCTACTTGCATTTCGGCCCTTTCGGTACATCTGCAGTGCGTCAGACCGTTAAGCTCTACAAAGAGTGGTCAAGAGAGCACAGAGCATTACCAAGACTGATCTGCCAGCCCTGCAGGACCTCTACACCCAGCAGTGGAAGAAGAAGGCCCATAACATCCTAAGGGACCACAGTCACCCCAGCCACAAACTATTCTCCTTGCTCCCGTCCAGGAAACGCTTTAGAAGCATCCGGACGAAGACAAGCAGGTTCCAGGACAGTTTTTTCCCCCACACCGTAAGACTGCTAAACCACTGAACCCTCCCATGGACAATGGAAACAGTCAATTGAAGTCTGTCTGTATGCCTGTCCGCCGCCCTCCCCATTGTATAAAACTCTGTCGGTGGTGTGTTGTTATTGGTTTGGTTGCTATGTGTTGTTGGTTTGGCTGCTGTTGTTTGGTTTCCATTTCTGTTGGTTTTCTTCTCTGCTACTACCTGTTCTGTCTGCCATCCCTCCTTACTAACCTCTATGTATATTTTCATATCTTATTTCTTATTTACTTATTCTCCTTATTTATTTATTTTCCTTTTTCTTAATTTCAGTACTTATTATTTAATTTTCTATACCTATTTACTTATTTATTTACATATTTATTTACTGAGGATGCCTGGAAACAAAAAACTTTTCATGGTGACAACACTGCTATGCTGTGTTAGTACATCCATGACAAATAAACCTTGAACCAATTGAACCAATCAAGGTGTTGCCCTATTTGGAAGATGGGTGGTAAATGCATCCTGTCCATCATCACCTACCTGGACAGAACCAGGAGTTTAGCTTGTAAGACCAACCATTGTGTCTCTGGCTGTATTATGACAGCTAAAATAAGATAAGAGGGGCAGAAGTATGAGCAGCACAGCTCTTTCTAAACACAAGTAGCAATCATTTTGTTCATGCCTCCTTCTTTTCTTCATTTCTCAGCAGGCCATTGGGTTCCAAGCTGAAGTCTGCGCTACATGCCAGACGAAAGGAATAACTGTGTTTCGCGTTTCCTTTGGTTGCTTGGTAATATTTTCCATTAGGAAAGGTCCTAATGAACGTTATTTAATCCAACCTGAAGCAATCTTAATGTTTAAAGACCCGAGAAGCATCTTTAGGAGTCCCATTGTGCTGATGAACAACTTCTCCTTTGTAATCTCTCTGGAGTGACTTCTAGCGCTAAGATGCCTGTCAAAAGTTATCAGTGTTTTTCGGCACATTCTGAAAGCGTAAACCCAAAAAAAGTCTAAAGCAGGTTTTGGTAAAGTAAAGGTCTTGTCGAATTTTAAATGTAGGCGCATGAGAAATTTGTTTCATATCTCAATGTGTCTCTGCGTAGAAAAGTAATAGAAAGCGCCTTCCGTGAGGTTATGGTACTCATGGCCCAAATGTCAAAGACCATCTCCTGTGTTTTGCCCTCCATCTTTCCCGATGTCACGTCTACACCACTGTTCATTGGTGTTTGACATTGCACCTGCTGCTTTCTTCACACCCATCATCAGCACCGAGGCTGCTTTGTACCAACTGTCGTTCTTGACGGCGTCCATCTCAGCGCATCTTGATCTTTTTCAAACTCCTGGTCCTCGACAAAAGATCAACCATTGCTGCTACCGGGCCTTCAAATCATGCTTTAAAATCAAACCGTTTCCTCATCTGAAATCTGAAGTATCCAAGGTTGTGCCATGAAGGACTTGACCTTCCCCACACGTAGTTCACTCCTTCACATGACTTCCACAGCCTGCCCATATGCAGCACGTGTATTTTGGACTTCTTATTCATTTTAAGTGACACATTTGTCTGATCTTTTTTTTTTCATAAGAAATCAGGTTGATGTGATCCCCTCGCAGGGGGGCTTTGCCTAATGGGGTGATTTCACGCGAACGAATGAACCCCTTCAGGTAAGCGGTGGGTGTGCTTGGTTTTGCTGGGAAGAACTGGGTTGGTAGTAATAAATAGCATGAAGGAATGTCCTCCTCCAACCATCGTCCGACTGTCTTCATTCAAACCAGGATCATTGTTCCAGAATATCTTGTACAAACCATATAAATAAAAGCATAAATAAAAGTTTTAAAAAAAAGATGGCGTAAACAGCGAAACAGCTATTTGACAGAATTATAAGTTGGGTGAAAAAAGCGTTGTCAAGTGTTTCTATTGCTTTGTAGCAATGGTGCAAAGGCAGAGTTTCACCCAGTTTTTACTTTACTCTGTTTTCAAATACATGCATGCACAGCGATTAATGTTCAGTATTTGTATGTGCATAGGACAGAAAACATTTAGCAGAAAAGCTCGGCTGAAAAAGTGCTTTTGTGCGGATTTTCTCATTTTTGTGATATCCATTAGGATTTCACATAGGGGAACGGCTGCGTCCATCAGTGTGAACCCAGATGTTCGTACCCTGGGTCCCAAGGAGACCTGGGCGGTTCAAAATAAAAGTGGAAATAAGACAAAAAGGCACAATTTGAAAGTAGTTGGTGAGATAAATGGAGAGCAGCAACAATTTTTTTCCGTGATTTTTTTTTGATAATTAAAGAAGTCTTCAGCTGAGAAGATGTTAGCGACCTCTGTGCTTGATCAGTTTACCTTCTCGCCAGATGTTGTGGACATGTTTTTACCGTAACCATATTAAAACCTCCTCTGTTTTTTCTATTGTAGATGTGATTCCTTTCAGCCAGTGAAGAGCGCGGTTTGGTTAGGAGTCTGGATGTGTTTGATCCTAATTGATCTCCACTATGAGACAATATGGACCTTCACTTGAGCCTTCAGCAGACTCATGGCTTGATCTTCCTTTGTTTGCGCATTTAATACGCGATGGGCAGTCAAGATTGTTTTCACCTGTTTCTGTGAGACGAGTCGAATATCTCTGTCCCTTCTTTATCTACACAAACAGGCGCACTGCAGGACACGAGAAGGAGCCGAACTGAGCGAGGGCTCGAGCAGATGTTCATTGATGCTTGGTCCTCAAAACACCTTGTTGTCTCTCATCTGTAGCTCTGCTTATGCCTTGAAAACCATTATTTTTTCACATATCTCAGTGTTTATGCACTTTGTCTGGGATTGGAAAAGCTGTGGGCAGTCGGGTCGGCGGTGGGGTGGGGGGGTTGCTATGCCGAAATCCTGAGCCGTATTCTACGGAGAGAAGATGTTGAAGGAGCAGTGCAGGACACCAAACGCAATTATTATGAAACCCTTCCAAAAATTGCGGAGGTGTGAGGCTGTGACATACTTGATCGCTTTTAACCATGTGGTTTCCCCCACTTTTGTGGGAGTGCTCACACTTTTAAACACCACAGCCCAGCGCAAAGGACTGAAATGTCAACCTGACGTTGTCCAACGCTGCATTTATTAACCTTCATTTAGCCGCCACCTTTGTCCACCTCATCTTACACTGCAGATTTGTATGCTAAGCTACTAATAACTATTTTTATCATTGCAATAATTCAGTGTAAGTCCTGCAGCAGGAGCAGGATTGAAGTCTGGAAGCTTCTGGCTGAGGAATCAGTTCCCAACATTGTTGAACCCAGAGGGGTAGAAGTGTGGACTCCTCCTCCTCGGGTTGCAGGTTTCTACCTGAGCCACTGCACGACCTTCTGCTCTACATGTACACCACTGGGGGCTGCAGGGACCGTTGTGACCGTTCGGTGCAAACTCTTTTTATTAGGATTTATTAGCAAATTGAGGACGGATCTTGTGATTTGTCCCTTCAGTTTGCTGCTTTGATCAGTTTAGCCTTTTTGTCATTTCTGCCTTTGTTCTTCCTGATCTGAAGGTCTGAGGGACATGGGGCGACTCAGCATCCCTCAGCCCCAAACGTATCTTCTTCCTTGCTTTCTGCCAGTTTATTATCGGTAACAGAACGTTTTAATTAAGCAGTTCCAGCAAAATGTAATTAATTCCAAGTATCTGAATCGGGATTAATACTAATAGATCTCACGGTGGAGCACCATCATCGCCATTGTTCAGTGCCGTTCTGCTTGCCTTGGCTGGTGGCCAAGGGGTGGGAGCTGATTTGTTTATAACTTTGCATGTTTCATACACAAGCTGAAGTGCGGTCTCCTGAATGGACTTTGCCGTACTACTGCACTTGTCGGCAGCTGTGGAACCGGGCCAGCGCTCGCAGTGAGCTGGTACCCATTCATGATAGAAGAACATTTTGTGACGTCTCCTCCGCTGTGGGAAAACAAGCTAAACAAAAAGCAGCGTGCAGGCACAGTAATGACCATAAATGTGCACAAGTGGGGTTTTTTTTAGCTTTTAAAGGATAAAGTGGCGTAAACTGAGGTCCTCTGAGTGCGTTCTGGTGCACATCTGCGCCCAAGAAGCTAGGCCTACAGATACCGGGTGTGGACACATCTGTGAGCAAACAATTTGTTTGCCAGGGTTTTTGTTTGCTCAGCCTGAGACAATGGTGTCTGTTCATGTAGCAGCTCTGCACTCAGGATGTCAGTTGTGGATTATGGTAGTCAGGATTAATGTGCTTAAATGCGGAACAGCCCCCCCCCCCCCAAAAAAAAGAAAACTAGAACTCTGGCAGAACTAAAGAGAGAGCAATGCTGAAGGAATGTAGGACAAGCGTTTGTAAAGTTGTCCAAAATTCAGCTCGGTTCTTCCATTGGAGTCCAGCGAATAATAATTTCAAGCTCATTCCTCTTTCTTCATTAGGCAGTGTTCAGATGTTTTTCTGCCGCCCTTTGTTTTAGTTCCTTTTTTTCACTCGCATTTGTTGGGTTTAAGACCCTCTGTCTCAGACAGCCCCGCAGCAGGAAATGCTGGAGAAAAATAAGCGCAGAATAAGCTGTGTTCAAACCATCTGGGTTCGATGTATGGATTGACTCAGCATCTCGTAAGGTCCCAGAGCAATTAAGGAGAAGTCCAGCTAAAGCAACGTGAGAGTCACTGTTACCTTCATTGTCCCTAAACTCCAAAAAAGTCTCTTTCTGCTTCGTGGTCCTGTCCACCACGGTGACGTGAAGTAGCCGCCACCATCTTTCTCCACCAAGGCAGCATGGTGGCAGCCACTCTCTCGACTTGCATGTATCCACACACTTTCCTCCACGGTTTGGCAGCACACCTGACATGTATGTGTGGAATGGATAGGAAAGGGAAAAGCGATGGTGATGCAGTACTATAGAGCAGTTTAGGAGATCTAGAGAGAAGTGGCTATGGGTTTCAAGATCTTCTTGAACGTTGAAAGGGATTCAGCTGTTTTGAGGAAGAGAGGAAAATTGTTCCTCAAACCCGAAGGCAAATCCGGGAACCTATGAGCCACTGATTTTGGACTTCTGGTGTGTGGAATCATCCAGTGGCCTGAGGTGTTGCTTGGGTGTAGGGAGTGATCGGGCCCTGGAGGTAAAAGCATTGCAGTGATCAATACACCATTTAAGTCTCCCTCACTCAAGCGGAACAAAATGAACACTGGAGAAATGAAGGGATGTTATGCTGGGATGGAGAACACTGCGTAGCTGGGAGTGGCTGACCGGGGGCTGAGTAAGTCTCACATTTTGGGTAAATCAATAACAGACTCAACCATAAATTGTAAAAATTGCTTAGCGATTTGTGGTGATAAGACTGTGCTGCCTGTGTAGGCCATTAAAATCGAAATTGCATCGCATTCCATCTTGCCCGCGAAAGCTGTGGCTTGGGAGGATCTCGTCTGTCGGACCACTTCTGTCATTTGTGGGCGCTGGGTCTGGTCCCACTGCGGTAAACGTGCAAAGATCTGCACCTTTCAGAGTTCGGCTAAGTTTTGAATGGAAGCAGCAGGGAAACAAGGAATGAGTGTCTTGGTGGATTTAACAGCTTTGATGTTTGTTATTCTAGTGGAAATCCTTCTATGAACACAGAGTTTGGGGTTTGGGGCAGAACAAGGCAACTTTACAGTTGGCTTCAGTTAATTACCTTTTTTTTTAAGGGAAAAAGTGCTGCTGTGGCTTCTGCCAAGTGGCGCTTTTTGTCCCACACTTACCAGTTTAACTTATTTTTCTGCTGCACGTACATTAGAAATGACAGCATGACTCAGTTTGCGCATTTCTCCAAAAACACTCATTCAATTTGGGATGTGGTGCGTAAACACCAGTGCACCCAGCACCCCATTCACCATAGTTGACGCGCCATAAAGCTCAGCTTGGGACAATCTGAAATGATCTCTGGCGGATGGTGGCCATGAAGGCCCGCTTCTGACCATGAGCTGTGGCAGTCATGGTGGAAAGGCATCTCTGCAGCAACAGCCCTCAAGGCACCAGGCCAAGGCTGCTGGGCTGTACCTGCTGCGTTTCAAGAACATCTCCTACTCAAGTTGCTTGTCGAATTCAACTAGAGGCTCAAGCCAATTTTCGCTCTGCTGGTCCACGAAGGTGTAACACGGTAAACCACGTCCAAGCTGAAGACATTTAGGAGGACAGTTATTGCCAGCATCCAGTACAGAATGCTCAAGGCCTAAATCTCGTTCTTTCGTCCCAAACATTTGCCGAAAAGCAACGTTTGGGAAAGCATCGACTCCCACGCTTAATATGTTTACCATGTTAATTGAATGCATGTTGCCTTAAAGTGCTGTTAGAATTGATCGTGTTTTTGTTTTCTGTCAATAGGATTAATTAATGCTGCGTAAGTTAAGAAATTTTATTACACCGCATTTCTAATAGGGTAAACGGTGGGGGCGGTGGGGTTTACAGAAAATCTATCACAACCGTCCTCGGTCAACTTTTTATGCTCTCGTTGAATCGAGGAATCATTTTCCTCCTAGCTCCACTGGGCCGTTTGTTTGTATTTTCAGGTTCATACAATAGGAGGATGGGGCAGTTGCTTTCAATATTTTCCAGAATGCGCTGTGAAATGTCAGTTGACCTTCCATAGGTTGCTGACGCTTTTGCCAAAAGTCACTTGCACTTTCAGTCATCCGAGCAGCTGGAGGGTTTAGCATAGAAAAGTTTCAGGGCGTCTCTGCGGGATTAGACCATCAGCCACCATGAGCCAATTGTGTGCTTAACCGCAGTTTAATGTGTTGCCCCTTTTTCTGCAATCCATGTTTGGTGGTGACTCTGAATCTGCATCACGTTGCATCTTGGAGAGAGACAGAGTCCTTTGGGGGTAGAGGTGACCAGGATTGGACCTCCAGCTGGATCCTCAAACACTGTGATGCAGTATGTGTTTTGTTCCCAGGTCTCTGACCTCCGTGGGGTTGAGCCCAGTCTGGCGGTCAGCGGGAGGTCAGCCTCTGGTATCATGATGGATTAAACCTGGCATCGAATCAAGCCTTTCATTTACTCTCCCCTCATCTCACCTCCATCTTTCTGAGGCTAAGGGCTTTTCGCTAGCAGGTGTTAGCGTACAAAACAAATGTTTTTGTAACGCGGTGTGCAAGGAATGTCGGAGTGGGGTAGAGGGAATGAGGACAATTTCGGAAGATGCCACCTTGGGTGACCGCTGCCTCTGCTTGTGATTACAGACGGTTACCCTCGGGATGAGATGATTTACAAGTGGAGGAAGAACTCGGTGGAAGCGGCAGACCAGAAGTCCTGGAGACTCTATCAGTTCGACTTCATGGGACTGCGAAACACAACGGACATCGTGAAGACCACAGCAGGTAACAGGGAAGCGGCTCATTTGTGTAGGCTGCAGACTGTACTTCTGCGCTCTAAGTCTGTATGTTAGAAGTCACTGCTGTAATGATGGTTATTAGAAAGCAGAAGCCTGATGATGTTCTGTTTGAATACCAAGAAATGTCACCCGATTTCTCATAGACCCTCCACTGTTAAGTCACTTTTTACGCAACCACGTTACAGCGTGGTTTGCGGTCAGAAGGCTCTGTAAGAAAAGGGGTATTTACGTATTTGTTTGTCGGGCAAGGAACAAAGGACATTTAACATCTGCTTGACCCACCAGATTCGGTTGTGGTTGGAGGAAATGTTCTTGCTGTCTGTCCAAAGTAAATTGTGGCTACGGTGTGTCCGGGGGAAAAAAAATATCCGTAATCATGCGCTCAGCGGGTCGTGCTTTTCTTGGCAAAATGTGAGGGTTATGGAGTGGGGTAACATTTTCACAGCACAGCTCAACTGCAGCGTTGCAGAGACCTGAAGGTCAGAGGCATCGGTCGCGCTAAACTGTGTATGAATTATGCCTGGCGTCGCCGTATCATCACCACAAAGACACAAGTCCACGGCCGGGTCACATCACGGCTACAGAAGCGTCGTGATTTTGTGTCCACTACAAAGCCAAAAAAGAAGGGAAACACACAGGCACTGTTCCTGACAGTGGAGATACCTGGACTCGGGCTGTAGAGCAAATTCTTCTGTACGGACCGACCGTGTTTATGAATACGTTAATGGTCAATAAAAGCAATGCGATCTACAAGCAGCGGTCAAAAAGAGGCTGAAATGTACACAGCTTGAGCTTTTTTAGCAGCAACTTCCCTTTCCTAAGCTGCTCCATTACAGGTTAACCATTTTGCCGTCATTTGCATGTAAAGTACAGAAAGTAAGTAAAACACACAGAGATGTGACTAATAAAGCAGTTGGTAAACAGAATGTACAGTTCCTGTCGTATTATAATCAGTCTGACTGTAATCCACATTAATTCTGACAAAATGAAGGAAATGAAAGTGCAGCAAAATGGGGATAAAAATGCTATTTAGCCAGAAGGGTTTTGTACAAATGATTTATGAAGGAAAGCGCTGGAATACTGCTTGGTTAAATTAAATATGACAAGATGTTCAGATAGAAATTTGCAGTGACTGTGAGTAACGGCTGTGCGGATGCTGAGCACAGACGCACGAATGAAATGGGTGCTGTAAGAAGAGGCAAAAGGATAGTTCCTGGTACCGGGCTCAGTTGGTGGTAACAAATTCCTCCATTCCTAGTGAGAAGCGGCCTGTGCTCTTCTTCACCAGCAAGGCTAGGGGGGTGGGAGCGCTTTTCTCAGTTAAACAAAAAGGTACCGAAATCAAGGTAAATATCTACTATATCTACTATGGTACCTGCTAAGGTAAAAACCAAATCTGAGTATCTGGTAGAAATGGTTTAAATACAGGAGGCCTAACAGATCAGGTGTGCTGAGGTGGCAGTTTACCAGCATTAGATGTAAAAAAAAAAAAAAAAAAAAAACACCCCTCCCCGAAATAAGAGGGTCAGTTTGTTCTTCTCTGAGAAATGGGAACGGGATACAAGATCCCTGATGCAGATCCCTGTTGTGAACAAAATCTGGATGAAAACCATGTCAGTTAACATCTATTAATACAGCAGAGCTGCATCTGCTGTGGGTTTTGGTGTGGAATCATTAGGGGATCTTGAAAAGCTGCTTCTGCTGTTGTACCCTGGAGTGAGGTACTTTACACCCTGCGCTGCTCCCAGGTGGAGAAGTGTTAAATCCCTATAAGGTGCAGGTCACTCTGGAGAAAAGGTTCTGCTAGATAATAATAAAAAAATAATGGTGCTGGGGGGGGTGTTTCTGCTGTGATCTTACGTGTACTTTAAGCAGAGGTGGAGATCAGTGTTTGGAGATTATCAGCTCCTGAGCCGAAGGTGTGAACTTCTTACTGCATTTGGTTTTCCCTTGGTAGAAGCTCGGTGTCCATACAACAGAGCAGAAGATGAGTTAAAACCCCACGCGTTATTCAGTGCAGCAGCAGCACTACAAAGAAATTTGCGGCCATATTTTAGAGAGGCATGAAGAAGAGAATGGCTGGCTTTGAAGAGAAGCTATTTATGGGGAGGGGGGTGAAAAAGTACAGAGAATTTTTTTCAGTTCTGAGAAGGGAGTAACATTTTTTTGTATTTTTTTAGATCAGTGCTCATATAAATTTTGGAAGATTGAACCTCTTTTACCATCAGAAAGAATTAGAATAGAGAGGAAAAGTCTATGACTCGGCAGAACGAGAACTGCATGTGGAGGAGACGCGGTGGGATGGAGTGCAACGTTGGTGGAACTTCACACATTTCCAAGTAGGACTTTTTCAGAAACTTGTTTCTGGCACCATGAGCTGCTGAGGAAGGGTGTTGTTGTCCTTCTTCTTTGTAGCAAAGCATCGTCTGTTTTACAGTGTTTGCCTGCGGTACTTCTGCACGCCCGTTGCTTCCTTCACCACACGTGAGTGACGTCTGCCTGCTGGCGGCTGGACAAATAAATCTCCTTCTGCCAAATTAATCGCTTTGTGGGTTTGCCACCCACCATCGACCGCACGGCGACTTTTTGTGGATGTGTTCTTCACTCCCTGGGTTTTCGCCTCCATGGTCCACAGCCATTCTTCATAGCTGGGGGCGTGGAGCTCCACGCCACTTTCTTCTGAAATAAAAGTCTTTAAAAGGGGTTATAAAGGGAAAGCCTGGGAGCTAGGAGACAGGCACACCCGTGCAAGCTTTTGTCTTATTCCTAAGCACCTTGGGAAATGCACTCTGTTGTTATGCACAGGGCAGTTAAACACGTCCAAGCAACACACTGATCTCTGCAAGAATGGGAAATATAAACCCTTGATCCCATACGGATTCACTGCTGGTTTGCATGTTTCATTTTTTTCCAAATAAGAAGATGTACGTGAGCAGCACCACCTTGGGGAGTTCTCCTTCATCTGTCAGTCTGCTGATTATCAGTCGTTCCCATTTGGTCTCTCTGAGGCAGATTAGTTTTGCCCGAGGGAGCCGGGGCACCATAGCCCTCACCGGGTCTGGTTTTGTCATTTCTTTATGTCTGGATATCAACGGTTCGTAGGGACCACGCACCAGGAAATATGCAAACACAAGCCAAGTTTACTCTGTCAAGACAAGGGTTGCAGGAGTTCTTCTGAGAGATGTCTATGCTCTGGACTCGGAGGAAGGTTTTGCTACATCTGAACTCTAATGGTGAACTGTTACTGGACTTTCATGCCCGCCATGCATGGTCCATTATAAACGTCATGTTCAGTCTCAGCATGGTTGGCATGTCTTCCTTCCACAAGATGAAGGAGTATTTGATTTTTGGATTAAAGCCCATCACTGTGCCTAAAGTCAGCACGTTTGCCACTAGAGCTCAAGACCGCTCTCGCAGTGGAGCTGCAAAAGGAGGGTGACATCAGCCAGGGATGTCGATGATGCTGGATAGGGTGAACATGGAGTGCTTCTGCATGGAATTTGAATGAGATGCCACAGTATTGCCAAACTGATGTAATGGTCTTTATCCTCAAGACCATGAACCTGTGTGTGTGTTCCAAGTACAAGGAGGTCACATTTGTCCATGTGTGCTGCGCTGATCTGTGGTGAACTGGGAAATGAGTCTTTGGCTGAAGCTCCTAGTTCACCACTCGGTCTACATTTCCATCTTTACCCCCAGTTAAAAATCTCCAGTCATGAGGTTTGGGTAATGACCAAAAGAATGAGACTGTAGGTACAGGCAGCCAGAATGAGGCTTCTTTGCAGGATTCCGGGTCTCCATGACAAGGCGAGGAGTCCAGTAGTTCAGGTCATTGTCCTTCTCAGTCAGCAGCTGCCAGTTGGGGTACTTTGGGTATTTCATATTTATAAATAAATAAATATAGATATTGACAAATCGTCAATGAAACTTAAAGGAAACATCGCAGCACATCATATTACATTTTTTCCAGGAGACTACGTGGTGATGACGGTGTACTTTGACCTGAGCAGAAGAATGGGCTACTTCACCATCCAGACATACATCCCCTGCATTCTCACCGTGGTCCTGTCCTGGGTCTCCTTCTGGATCAAAAAAGATGCCACTCCAGCCAGAACTGCTCTAGGTCAGTGTGTACGACCTTAACATTTTGAATCGGTGAGAAACCGACAAGGTAGGGAGGTGTGCTGTTCCGCAGAGGAACCCGGCCTAAAGTATTGACCATGAGGGCCACAGCTTCTTCTAGAATATTTAGTGGTGCATTTCAGCATTTAAAGGCAAAGTTCTTGTTCAGGCTGTCAATCACGAGAGTACTGTTATGTTATGTGTGTCGTTCCTCATTTGGCCTTGCTCTGTTATCCTCACCATCACTCGCCATACCTGTTCCTCAGTTTTGTTTTTCTTAATTAATTTATTTTGTCTTTCTGCTTCTTTTTAATCACATCCTCTCCTTTCGCGTGCAGTCCCATGGAACATGTGGGTGAAGGTAATTGCTTTCTGTTCGTTCTTTTCCCATCTTATGAGTTTTTGAATTGTTTCTGTTGGTTGTTCTGCATAATTCAATATCAGCTCAATCTCTTGGAATTCACACCACTTGGGTGCACCTTCGTGCCGTGGCGAGCTGAGGGGACGGAGGCGGCCGCGTGCTTTCGGCTCTAATTATCTGCTCACCCTTGAAATATAAACCGGTCTGTGCTCCTGCTGGCTGTAAGCATCCCGAGCATCATTTCACTTAGAGTGCCTCTTTGTGAAGCAGACAGCATTGCAGCTTTGCTCTATATTTCGGATGATGCTGCCACCTTAGAGCTCAAATGCTGTTTGGGATATGGGGCTCCACATCAGCACGGCATAGTACTGCGGGCTTCCTACAGGTGGCTTTGTTTTTTTTTTCCACAGTCCAAATACGTGTGTGTCAGGTTAATTGGTCATTAAAATTAAAAAGACGTCCTCTCTGGGGTACGGTCTCCTACCCGCGTGCCCAGCAATGGCTGCGGACCATCACAACCCTCACAGTACGAGTGGGTAAGGGCAGCGGACGGTTGTTTGAATTACATTCGGAAGCCTTAAATTAAAATATTTTTGCTTACTACTACAGTTTAGCATATTTTATTCCATGTCCATTCTATCATCTTCTCAAAAGTGTTCGTTTTCAAAACATTACCTGTTGCATTTTTATCGTTCTTAAATAATGCTTGTTTCTCCGCATTGGATTATAAAATAAAGGAAACCGAAGACCAAATCGGTAACCTGACAGTGAATGGATTTAGACGAGGTTTTAACTGCAGAAAGGTGCAGTAACAAACAAACATACCGTCCTTTAGACCTCTCCCTGAGCCTTTATTTGTACATCACTGGGACAAAATTTTCCTGGACGTTTTACGTTCAGACCTTAGGCAGCCCACAGAATATACAGGTCAGTTCTACTGTTGACCAAGCACAGCAAAATGTCCTCTCGTAGAGATGCGGGCCTCCAGGGGACAAAGGCAGGAAGAATGGCAATAGGTGCCGAGACACAGGAAGCTGTTGTGTCTGTAACATGAGAAGAAAAAGCGGATATTTGCTTTTCAGACGCAGCTTTTAATCAACCGAGTCCAGAGAGGAAGACGGGAGATAAGAGGGAGGCAGACAGGGCAGCCGGCCGCCAGAGTGGCAGCACACACAGCAGCAAATGGGAGCCGCAGGCGGGTGGCTGTTGCGGCCAGAGATGGACCCCGTACCTGCGATGTACCAAGGGACACCGACATTCCACCACAGCCTCCGGGAGCCTGTTATGGCTGTCAGTATGGGGTTTGCTGGAAGGAGGTCTCTTCCCTTTCTGAGCAGCCGCTCCACCTGCCACCTGCTTGACTGAGGCAGGAAAAGAGCCGTGTTGCTTGCTGACGTTCCGTCATTTCTCTGCTTTTCCGCTTATTTCCCGTGTCAGACATTTTCCATCCATGTCTGGGACATGGCTGATTGTCTGGAATTTTGCAAAAGGTGTTTTTATTTATCTGGGTTTTTTCGCCTGCTTCATTGGCTTTTCCAGAAAGTTCTTCTCTTTGCAGCCCTCAGGTGTGTGCGGAAATACTTTCTTAACTGCCCGCTCTCTCAGCCAGAGGCAGGCAAACAGGTGAAGGTATTCGCTGCTCCCGCAGTTCCAAAGGAGGGAGCCGAGTGCGAGACGCTCGCCCGAAATAGATGCGCCCCGCTTGTTTCCATGGAAACAGCCGGGAAACAGTGTTTTGTTCTCCCCTCCCTCCCTTGAAGAACCCTTGCGGAAATGTCGGCGAAGCCGCGCTTGTGTCGCAAAGGCCGCACGGCTGCAAGTGGGATTTTCATTTTGCACAGTTTTTTTAAAATAACATACATTGCGAGTCTGGGAAGAAAAAGTTGTGAAGCCCAGAGATTTGACGGCGAGCATAAATGACGCTGTCATGGGAACGTGTTGGTCGGACCGCCGGTTCTGAGGTCAACGTTGTCTCCTGAGCTTTAAGGTGGTCGTCAGATCGGTTGTGCTGTTTATTTGGTTGTTTGGGCTTCTCCCACTGTTAACTACATTTGTAATTCTGCTTGCCTGTACTGTAAAAGCTCTGTATTGCAAAAATGGCTTCTTTTGGAGCTTTGTCTTGGTTCTGTGACAACGACACATTCGTGGTTACGTTGCCTTTGATTATGAAAACTTAACAAGGATGCTGCCGCCTTGGTTTACGGGGCATTTCTTAGCGTTTATGAGGGATGAACTTCTTCTTTGCACGTCTCCTGGCAGCTGAGCTTCAGCAGGCTGCCGTTCCTGTGGGGTTGTCCGTGCAGCTTGTCTCCTTCTTGTGTTACATTCTCATCGTCCATCACCCCATGTCTGCTCGCTTCCCCTTAGGGTTGCAATTGTGGTAATCAGGGCTGCTTAGGAAAATCCAGACCATCTCAGCTTCTTCTGTCAGTGTTAATTCATCTGCATTGTTCTCATCGGCTTCTTTTTTCAGTACTGCCCTGTTTTAAAGCTTGAATTAATACATAAACACCGAGTATCACATGTATGTGTGTTTTGTTTGTTAGGGTTAAGTTTATGGTTGATTGCTGTAAAGGAACCCAGCTACGCAGACAGCCGATCATACAGTTGTACATACAATTTATAAAAGAAAAACCTCCTTTCTATGTTGTGTCGAAATGAATTATATGAAGCAATGAGGTAATTGTATCCATTTCAGTGCAGTTTGGCGACATTTTAGCTCCAATGGGTTTCAGTTTCGAGTATGCATAAAACACGTTACCTTTGAAATTAATGATATTAAATAAATTATTTGTGAGGGTTCACCTTGCAAAGAGTTTTTGGAGTGTGAATTAGTTTCATAAGATAGGAGGAGGCTGTTTAGCTTCAGTTCATGCTATGTGAGGTTATGTGACCATGTGTGACCATTTGATGGTTTTCAATTTCTAGGCATAACGACCGTTCTGACCATGACCACGCTCAGCACGGTAGCCCGGACGTCTCTGCCCAGGGTGTCCTACGTCACAGCCATGGACCTTTTTGTGACCGTGTGCTTTTTGTTCGTGTTTGCGGCCCTGATGGAATACGCCACCCTCAATTATTACTCATACAGTGTCCGCAAGCCAGCCTGCAGCAAGACTAAAAGATCGGTGAGAACTCCACTCTCGCGGTTTGCCCGTGCTCACGACTTTACTGTATCTGCCACGTTTGGAGGCCTCCCTCTGCTACTGTACAGCTTTAACCTGTTAATGGCTGTTCACGACCTTGGGGAGGGGGCTGAACATAGAGCTGGAAGTCACCGTTACAGTTCAGTCCGCTGATTTGTTATTTATGGCCTTAACAGATGCTTTTACCCAGAGCAATTTACAGTTCTTGTAATTTCTTTGCATTATTTCTGCGTGTCTCTTTCATTTTACTTAAGCAACTGGGATTAAACACCAACAACCAAGGTTCTAACAAAAGGGCCTCTCTTGGCACTAGAAACCAGAACAAGGACATCGTAAAGTCGGGTCCTGAGTCAAGTACTAGCCAGCTAGTTGTTTTTGGGATATTAACTGTATATTTACTGTAACCTTAGCACATGCGTGAATTAGCTCAAGGCTATCGGCTCTCCTAACTTGAACTGTCGCTCCCTTACGGTATGTGGGTTTAACCTCACAGTACTTGGTCACGGTCCACTTTTCCTGTTTGATGCAGTGGTTGCCCCTCACCAGTCCACTCAAGATGTTCTTTTTGTCCTCTTTCAGAACTACTCTGTGCTGGACGTGGGTCCACCTCCAACCGTCATCACACTGAACAACTCGATGTACTGGCAGGAATTTGAGGAGGCGTGTGTCTATGAGTGCCTGGATGGCAAGGACTGCCAGAGCTTCTTCTGCTGCTATGAAGAGTGTAAGGGCGGGGCCTGGCGACGGGGGCGAGTCCACATAGACATCCTAGAACTGGACACCTACTCCCGCGTCTTCTTCCCCACATCATTCCTGTTGTTCAACGTTGTCTACTGGGTGGGATACCTCTACCTTTAATGAACTCATGTTCTGTCTGTGAACTGTGGCACTGGGCCTTTCCTTAGCAAGGATGTCACAAGGAGGAAAGACCGACCGGGGAAACAAACAATACACATTTGATGGTAACACCAATGGTACTTAAAATGTTTTGCTATAAAGACTTTGGTAGAATTATATCTGGAATTTATTTATCACAGGGTTTGGCATACTAACGCTTACACCTTAACTACTGCTTGTCCTTTGAATCCTGACCTAGGTGAAGATCAGGTTTTCTGTACTTGAGGTTATTTTGAGCAGACACCTGTATTCTGGCGATTCACCACCAGAAGTATCTGCCTTGTACTTGGGCGCCAGGAAAACTCATAAGCATAAACAAGTCTACCCGTCATGTACAGAGTCCCGCTCACAAGTACATATATTAAGTACGCATCTTCGGGAGGGATGATGCCTTGACAGCCACCTTCTCCTGAACTCTGCAGCGTAACTTCTGTCAGCATTTTCTCAATGAATTACAGATTTTTTTGCTACACTGCATCTTAAACCACGCATAGTATTAACGTTCAAGCCACCATGACATGGAGATTAGTCAGAACTGGCATGCAGGTCGAGATAGGGACACCTCACGCCACCCACAGTGCCTTGATCAGGAGGGATAGATGTTTGCTGTGTGAACCTTTTAAAGGCAGCCAGTTATGGCTGATCACCACAGCTACGCTCAGTCGTGCTTTTATTTATGCTGTTTCCTCATTGGTTTGTACGCAGAGCACCCTTAACTACAGGGCTGTGAAAACGTATTTGCAGGCTTCCTGATGTCTCCTTTGCTGCACATTTGTCACACTGAACGGTTTTGCATCTTTAGACAAAATGTAAAATCGGACAACGGGAGCACGAGCAAACACGTAGCACAGTTTTTAAATTGTTACGGAATTTATTTAAGGAACAAAGTTATCCAATACCAACATCACCCATGCTGAAAAGTAACCGCCTCCTTGCCAGCTGACCGAATCTAATTGATAACTAAGATTCAGCCGACTGAACGCGGCAGCCCTGTTTAATGTAAAAATTGGTATAATATATTGAACTTCACCATAAGAGTGAAGTGGTCACCACCAAGTTTCTGCAGGAACATGATCAAAGGAAGCTCCAGAACAGATGAGAAAAAAGATGTGCATCAACAAAATGCAGTCATTGCACTGTAAGAACATAATACCAACAGTCAAACAGTGATAGTGGTGGTAGTGTGATGGTGTGGGGATGTTGTGCTGCCTCAGGACCTGGATGGACCTGCAGAGTGGAAGTTGCTGGTGCTCTTGTGTGCACATAACTTAAGGCTGGGAGTGGCCAGGGTCTAATCCTTCCCACCTTATGTCAGTTCCACCAGTTACCAAGTGTACCTTTTCACATGGGCGATAATGGTGTTGGATAACTTTGTTCACTTGTCATTTATTTACAGATTTATACTTTTCCAAGAAGCCCACTTAAACTGTCAGCTACTTGCAGAAAGCGGTGAAATCCATATAAAGGGTGTTTAAATATCTAATGAATTGCATGCTACAGTTAGAAATTTAAATTAATTGAATAATATGTAATGTACATCTCATTTCCAGTTCTGTTCAGTTCTGCTGATTTTTATACATCGCTGTTCTCACCAACACAGACAGGGTCTGATACTGGAGATGGAAAGGCAGCGGTTGTAGTCAACTGTAAGGTAAGCTGGCTAGCAGGTGAGAACAGGAATGCAAAAGAGTCCCAAAAGGGGAGAAAAGTAAATGTCTGGGGGTCCAAGTGCCAGTAACCATCCACCCCTCCCAGGGATTCTTGGTTCGTGGTTACAGTGGACCTGTTTGGGTATGTATAGTACAAAAAAAACACAATGTTTGTCAAGATGGAGTTATAGTTTTTAGAAGCTAAATTTGTTGTTCAGGCCAGTGGTTACTTTTGTCAATGTAAGATTAGGTTGTGCACATTTTTTGTCACTGCTTTTATGGAACAATCTGTAATGCGACTGCGTGATCCAGGAGCTTTACTTTTTACCATGGTTGTTCAGCCACAACCCATAAAGTTTGCAGAGATTGCGGGGTCTCCCTAAATATTTAAGTGAAGCAGTCCCTCAGTTTAGAAAATTCATCCATTGCTGAAGACATGTAAAATCATTTTGAATACCGAAAGCTGATTTCCCATTATTGTGCCACCCTACCCAGCCCCTCTGTTCACCATAGGGAGGTCAGACCTGTCTTGAGACATGCGCGAGAGATGGAGAAGACCGGAGAACTTCACAGTCCATAACTGTTCGCGCAGTAAAGAGTAATGAACACGCACGTCCGCCAGACCAGAACTCCGTGTCGTTTGCAGCCGCGATTAATGTTCACAATCTAGCGTAAGGTAACGGAAAGCAGCAAAAAACAGCCGATGGTCCAATGGCCCGAGATGCGCTACTCACCACAATTCCGCTTCACCCCCAAGATGCCCGCATTTATTTATTGAATTGTTTTGCCCAGGCTTGTGATAAATTTCATTGCACTGATGATGGTGTTGCTGGATTTTTAGGCATGGAATTAGTTTGGAAGTAAAAAAATTGGCTATCGAAAGCAAAGAGTTGTTATACTGAAATTTTATCCACAGAGAGGGATGCCTTCTGAAGGTAACTTTCAGGGTAAAATTAGTTATGGATTAAAGGCGACAAAATGGCTCAGTCCTGCAAAGGCTTGCGATCTACTTTCTATCCCGGGCGGAAACGCGATTTAATCAGGAGACCGCTAGTTCCCAGCCAACGGTCCGCAGATCCCATGGTTTTCACAGAAAATTATTTGAGCCCAGTGCTCCACGCCTGCGAGTTCCGCTCCTTACGATTTTCAACCAAGTAGGAATTCAAGCACAGACATGCCCGTGTCGTCCACAGTCGGCGCAGACTTTCACAACAATCGCAGACGGTGCTGCGGAAAAGGAGGGCATTGCCATCGAAATCGAAACGTCAAGGTTCCGTTGCAGATTTTTACCGCATGGTCCAGCCGTGACCTCAGTCTGACAGCAGGCCGGCCTCGTAGATGTAAAACGGTGCTACTGGCCGCGTCCGTTCACCTCCTGCCCACATTCACGGCACAGTTTTCAACTCTTAAATCCCTCAACGCAAAGTCTCCACGGCCCACACAGTTCCACCGTCCCCATCAGTGTGCTGGATGTCAAGTCGGTAGTCGATGTCCCTTCTGGTCCTAATGGGGACGGTGAGGACAGCTGCACTGTACGTTGTAATTGCCTTAGGTTTGTGCGCGAGCGGCAAATATGTGAAGATTGTTCCTGTTTGACACACAAAAGGCTTCGCTCAAAGCAGATGAGGATCTCCTGTTTCATGACATGTGGAACGGTGCATTTATTTTGCCGTTTTTATTAGCGTTTTGCGTGTCCGCCATGTTGTATTGCTCACGAATGTCCAAAAACGGGCCGTTCAGAAATTGATGAGCTTGGGCTTTACTTTAAGGTGGGGGATGTTCACTGCCCTCAGCATTTGTGTGCAACACAAAGAAGGCTTCCTGTTTTTGCTGAGAAGCCAGGCCTCCTGGTTGCCGGAGGAGGTTCGGGACCTGCCGGCAGAGCACAAATCAATCTCGGAAATCCAATTCCAAAGACTCGTCGCCCCCCCCCCCTTGCTGCTCCACACGCCGCTTTTCCATCTTCATAGCTGTTTATTTGACGCTGCCTTTCTCATCTGGTGGACTTAAGGTCTTTCTTTTATGATGGATTACACAAAGCGTCTGGTGAATTCAGGTTGTCGCCGAGTTTGTTGGTGACAGCAGGCCCTCGGTTTACTGTCAATTTTGAGCAGGTAATTATGCCTTAGCTTATCAGTACCTTTTTTCCTGCTGAAATGCTTTGCCATCCCTTCTCCTGAAAGGTGATAATCCTGCTGTCCTCTTCTCCTGCTGCTGTCACTGCAGTCCGTGCCATTGTGACCTTTCGGAGGTTTATTCACTACTGCGTGAAATTTGCTGTACTTTGCTCAGAAGGACCTGACGGGCTGTGTTTCTGGGTGGTGGTGGTGGTGGTGGTGGTGGTACTCATACTAAGCAGCGAGTTAATGCTGCCCAGCGTGGGGCATCACCGTTTCAGTGGGTATGCGTCTGTGCGTTTGCTGGTGGGGGCTTGAAGGTCAACCTAATCTGAAATGCCATTACTTCCCCAATTTCATAGCGGCCGTCTTACCAGCGTAAACGCCTGCTTTCCTGGGTGTCCAACAGTGTCCTTAGGATGAAGCAGGACACCAGGCGCTGTTATGCCCACTGCTGCAGTTTCCCGCTAAAGCACAAGGTGACGTCCCCGTCCCCCCCCAGCGCCCCCCAGGGCTACAGCAACGCGGGAGATGGGCTGAGATAAACCGGGTGCCGTTGGGCAGTTGGTGTCGATGTGCTGCAGGAATTAGATGCCATTTAGCGATGCATGAATCACCGAGCCGCATTGTATTCTCCCGAAACAAAAGCGTTTGATGAGTTTTGGATAAACTGTCTGCTGTTTAATTGCGATGCAAACTGAAGTGCTATGAGTGCGTGTTAGCGAGTGAGAAGGTTGCCGACAAGCAAACAGCCGTGCAAATGTAGGCGTCTTTCCCAAAACCGAGCGGCGAGAGTGATGCTTTTTGGGCGAAATCTGGCCAAACTCCGCGTCAGACCCCGGCCTTAGGGTCAGCTGGGGCCAACTAGGGCTGTGGGAACTGAATTTCGTTTTGGTGGGATGTCAGTCTTCATTTAAATATTTGTTCACTTTGAAGTGTAAATTTAAAAGGAATGAATTCCTCACAGGTACGTGTGCAGGTTTCCTGTCTGTCTACGTTTCAAAATTGGCATTTTTTGCAGTTTTGGGGGCAGTTTCCTCGCCGACACCGTGACTCAGTCGAGCTTTTGAGAAGGCCGCAAGCACTCGGCAAGAGGTTAACATCAACGCTCGCTCAATTACTGTAATAGGGGAGGAAATAATAACCTGAGTTAATTTTTAGGCTCAAATGCAATGGTTGTAATTTAAAAAGCTATAATTGTAACTTTGAGGAGTGAATGGACACAAAAATGTATTAATTCTCACTAAGAGATGCAGATTCATGCAAATGCACTGCACGTGTTTGCCAAGAAGCTAATTTTGGCTATTTTTCCAGCGGCAAGCGGTTCTTTGCTGGGGGTGGGGGGCGAGGCTGTAGCCGGTGTGTAATTTGTGCGATATGGCGTTCGGTTGTTTTGAACGAACGTGTCTGTCCGCCGTTTTAAACGGCATTCCGAACACAAGATGTGGTCTCCGGATGCTCATCTTGGAATCTACGCTCGATCGGTCTTCTATTACGTCCTTCGCGCAGGTGAATGCGTGACCTCCGGACTGTCGGCAATTCATTAGATTCCCCTCTCCGTTTCCATACGGCGTGCGTTCTTTTATATTGGACGTGTACATTTTAGGAGTAATAACAGAGTACTTTTGTTTTCCTGTGTACCATCGCAATCGTAATTTTGCACTTTATAAGTGTCTTAGTTAAATGTACCTACAATAAATGCGACTATTTTATAAGTGGGGTTAAGGTGAACCAGTTTTGTTATATTAAACATGGAAATAAATGTTTTTACCTCTGTGTATGTTTTTAGATCTATTAAAGACAATTTTGTTTCTGTAGCGTTGCCTTTGTACGAAAGCGAACGCGGCACAGAATGACCCAATGGCCGGAGGGACTTGGAACCGAACGCGATACCTGTACTTTCTCTCCAAGTGATGCCCCACCTGGGAAAATGACATTGCAGCGAAAAGCTCCACTCATCAACAGTGTGCAGTAAATGCAGTGCTTACTGTCACCAAAGTGTAGTACAAAACCAAGGGGTGTGGTAAACCTTGCTGAGATGCAGCAGCTGTCAGTGGAAGGAAATGGATGGGGAGCAGGGGAGCTGCTGCTGCCCGACGTCGGCACCAAAAAGAAGATTCATATTTAACTCAGTTTGGTTATTTATTTGCTGAAGTAATGCGATGGAAAATAGGGGTCGCAGTGCCTGTCTGGGGTGTGAACAGTAGAAGCAAGTTGGTTAAAAGCCCTGAAGAAGCAGCCACTGAAGTCAAAGCATGGAGAGGAATCTGGCCAACATCTCAAAACCTAACCTCCCAGCAAAATTAACGTGTCGGACAGCCGTCCGGCCGTCTCCTTCTAGAGTTTGAAGATGTTGCGCTGAAGACTTCATTGTTAAATATTTTCACTTCCACAAGATATTGTAGAAAATGGGAAAGAGAGCAAATGTAAGTGCGGATTTGCTGCTGCTTTCTGATTTATTAAAAAACCCAACGAGCAAAGGTAGAGATGGACTCCTTTATTTGGCACTAATATTTTGGGACATTCGTTCTCAGAAGATTCGCAACGTCCTCAAATGTACCACTGGGTCAATTTGATGAAACATACATGGCTCTGCAGTGGGTAGCTGTCTCGCAGTCCAAAGGCGTGCGTTTCAGGTTACGTGGTAACTCTGACTTGCCTGTGTATGTGTGTGTGTGAGAGACAGAGATGCAGGGTAAAGGTTGTCATTCCAGGATAAACTCCAGGCTGCTGCAATCCTGACCAGAACTGGCATGGTAGTAGATGTCAGGCACTGGAGTCCGGTATTCCATACCTGTGTGCTCCCGAAAAACAAATTCATCGTTCCTAAAATGTTTTTAAAATAATCTAAACAAAAGTTAATAAATGTAATTAACGTTACCTAACACATTTCCATTTCATCAGTTCCGTTGCTGATGGGAATCATTTTGTACCAAAATTATGTTCCCACCTTTCCTTTTGCTGACCAACAGTTTGTCCAACGCCTCCTTTTTGCTACTTGTGTGTGCATCTTGCTTTTTTGGGCGGTAAAGACCAGTGAACGGGGTGCAATGATGGCGCCTGCGCCCACCAGCTACGAAGGCACCCGCTGCCCATTCCACATGCAGGAGTGGCATCTACGCTCTTTAATATGGGGCTTAGCCATGCGGTCCCTCGAAGGCTAAGGTGAACAACCGATGGGGAAAAAAATACGCTGCAGCGCTACGGGCGAATCTGAAGCGCTGCGATCACAGCTCCCATCCAAGCAAACTAACTGTGAAACTGGCCGAGCGCTTAAAAGTGGGCTGCTGTCGGCAGCCTCCTTAATAACAGTCCGCACGAGCGTGGGCATCGCCTGCGGCACAAGCAGGTCAGAACTCACCTTCAAATATCACTTCCCCTTGTAAGACAAAACTAATTGCCGTCAATCATTCTGGCGACGGTAACTACAGGTCTGCCTGCTTTCATCTGTTCTATTAACTGCCGCTTTCTGAAGCAATAGTGATAAGAATGGTTGCTATGGGAACCGAAGTCGTGCGGCACGTAATGAAATGGGACCGAGAATGTAATGGGCAATTAGAAACTGTACTACGTGACACATTGTGAGGAGCATTTTACATGCTTTTTGGTTCTGTTTGTTACTTCCTTCTGCTTTGCTGAGAGCGAGGGACGCGGCGTTTTCATCTAGTTGGGCGTAGCCGGGAAAACGGCTGCGGAACGGCGCACGGTCTTGCGCTTGTAAAGTTAATCGCGGTTAGCTCGACGCGAGCTGCACCGCTGCCTCATTCCTGCAGCATCTGCGCATATATTTGCTCACAGGTTGTTTACTTTGCAAAAAATAAAGCAAGCAAGTAGCTGCTTTCGGGAACAGGTATGGACTTATTTTGCTGTCACGAATGGGCGAAAGTGTCATTAAGCGAAGCCAACCCCTTCCGCAGTATTTGTGGAGATGGCTTTCGTGGTTGTTATTCCAGCTCGAGCCCCGCAGAGGCGTCCACCTGCAGGTGCTCGGGCAAGCAAAGGTGTGGTGTAGCTATGGCCTGGGTCCAGCGTCATTTCACCCGCTGCAAGGATGCGTTTGAAAGGAAAGCGGTTTTGGTAGACGCCTTACTGGCAAAGGGTGGCAGCTGGAAGGGGCAAAATGCTGCACTTTCATGGCAGGCCAACCATGAGCAGTTTCCAAACACAGAGTAAGCAGAGGAGAGCCATATTTGCACAAGCAGCATGGGGTTCTGCTAACGCCGTCACCTGGAGAGCCCGGTCGCGTCAAACGGACGAACCGGTTGACCTGGGGCGCAGGCGAGCCTTGCGCTCTCCTCTTACTGTCATGTGTGGGAAGGATGAGGCTGAGGCTGCCCGCCTCTCGCTGCGCGGATTACTTCATTATCCAGGCTGACGGTGACACCTCGTTGCTTAAATTCGGCATTAAGGGATTTTTATCTCAGAACGACGCATGCGTTTCTTGTTCCGCCGAATCGCCTTACGCTTCCCACGGTGAAAGGACGCAGTCGTGCTTAAACCCATTTGGCTTACATATCAGGGTGTCTTGCTTAAATCCCAGACTGCAAAGTGACTCACTTACAAGCTCTGCAACACAGCACTTTGTCTGTGCGAGTCAAATTCCCAAAGCTTTCACTGAGACAGGATTATATTTTTTTTATCCCAGAGCTGCGTGTTTTATATAGAAGAGTTAATTTTTTAAAAAGAGAGAAACCTCAGACAAATAATTTAGTCTTCTTGTATTTTATATAACTACTTTTAGCCAAATGACGCCTCGCTGTCTCTTCTAGTTTTTTGTGAAGCGTTACTGTAATAAAAGTAAGTAAATAGAATAAAATATTATAAATTAGGTAAATAAAAATAAATATTGCCCTGCACTTGATGTAAGTAAATTCACTGCTTGTGAGGCATTGCCTGCCATCCAGAGGGGTTTGGGAAAACTCGACCATGTTGGTGTTTACCGAGGCTGTTCGCCAGGGCCCGACCGTCTCCTTCATTCTGTGGATTTCGGACCTCGCGGCATTCCAAATTTTGAAGCCACTGTGGCAAACAAGGCCCTGGCGGTTTCTTCCGTTTCACGGGAAGCGCAGATTGGCCAGAGCCCGTGGAAGCCGGTATGAAATTCCCAGAAGCGTCCATTGATGGAGCGGAGGAACGGCTCCATACCTCCCATATTAAATCGGCAGAAACGAGAGGGGCAACTGAATTAAGTGCAGCAGCCGCCGTGGTGGTAAAACAGCTTGCAAAAGGGCTCTGTGGTTAAAGTTATGTTTCCGAGCATTCGCCAACCTTAATTTCACCAGAAAGCTCTTTAAGCGTTTGCTAAGTAGGCAAATTATATAACCAGGTCTAACATCAAGGGGATGCTGCTAATGCCCTGATGCTTTTGAAGTCCGACAGAAAAATCTGAATCGTTGTTTTTTTTTTTTTTTTTTGTTTTTTTTTTAACACCTAATATTTAGATGCGTAAAATCTGGACTTCCTCCTCGCCCGGCCTTTGCTAAGTCATCCTTCATGCCACAAACAACACTGCCATATGTTTCTGTGGCTTCGAGCAGCAAAAAAAAGGCCATGCTAATAACAAGGCTGAGTCAACGCTCTGGAAGTGCATTAGTCCTGCCTTTCCGTGTGTGTGCGAAAGGTCAGATCTATAAATGAATATGCAATTTGACTGCAGGGACCACATCGGGATTTTTGTTCATACACTTTGTACTGATGCCAGCAGAGAGAGGCTACATGGGGATTTCGGTGGTCGCTCGTTTTAGTGGTGCGTTGCGAAATATGTGCATAAAACCAGAGGTAAAGGGGGAACATTTGTGATTCGTACAGTTGTGGTCAGCCCTACCAGCATCTCACATTCCTGGTGAATCGCGTGCAGCATCTGCGGGAAAAAGTAGGCAGTGAAATAGCTTTGGTCGTGTTGCAGGCTCACCTGCGATAAATTAGATCTCACGTGACATGAGTTAACCGGTGGTTAACCAGTAAATGTGGCTTTAAGGCTGATAAAAGGTCACTTTCATGCCCTGCACCTTTTTGATAACGCTGACAACAGCAGAACAGCGGTGTGAGACCGTCAGGAAATCTATCGCCAAACTTAGAAATTCAAAAGGGTACAAGGCTGCCTCCAGAGACCTTGGCATCCCTGTTTCTACAGCTCGCAATATTTTTATGAAGTCTGCTGCTCAAGAACCTCCCAGAATGTGGTGGGATGAGGAAAATCGATCCAACGAGTTTTCAAAGGTTTGTGCAAACTCTTCTCCATGAGACATTGAGGTTCAGTTCAGAACCCCGAGCTCTACTGTGAGAGCTCAAAGTTATAATGAATTACGTTACGACGTAAAGACTCTTTGTGGTGGACAAAAATTTGTCAACCTAATGTTCACAGTTTTTTATTGCACATCAAAGGTTATTGTCAGAAAATCACCTTGTAACTTTTGGGCCAGCGCCACAGCAGCTAATTTAATGGCATGGAACATTAATGGGTTTCACGTTTGTCTAAAATGAGATGAAATCTCTGTGGCATCAAGAACTCTTTGTCAAGAAGACGGTAGAAGCACTACTGGGCAAAATTTTATTAGCACTCTGAAATGTTGTGTGCCGTTCTGCACTGCATTACACCACCACTTGAACACAATCGCCACTTTAAGAGCTTTTCATTACTTTTTCAGCTGTTCATACCAGTGTGTTCTTCTCTTGTGGCAGGACTCCATCTAACATCAGAGCTCAATCCATGCAAGAAATCAAAGCAATAATCTGCTTACTTTATTTTTCTATCGCACTGGTACACATTTTAGAGAGATGATTCAGCCAGACCTTGCAAGAGATACAAGGACCAGAATACAAGGTGGTGCTTTTGGAGGAAGGAAAAAGTCAGGGCAATCAATGGCTGAGATGTTCTGTCGTCTCTTTTGAAAATATCAAAATATTTATGGCACATGCAGTTGTGTCAGAGACGCAGAGGCTTCGGCGCCAGCATAACCAAGGCTACACACAACAGCTGGCTACCCCATTCATCTGAGCAGGGCTTTGGCGGTGAAATGAGTCGGCCTCTTCTATCTCAGGGATGAATTATTAATTCCTAAACTCTATTCATCTTCAAAAATGACATTACCAGAATTCCGGCATTCTGGCCGTCCTTGGAGATACATTGGGCTTCCCATCTATCCGAGGCCAGACCAAACGAGAGTAGGACAAGTTGGCCAAATATTCATGCGTGCTTATTTCGATACGCAACGCATACTATAAATGATTTATGTGAATCCATAAAATGGGCATTAAAAAAAAACACCTGGCGCCATTACAGGGAGCCACTAAACACACGCTGGGAGGGAAACTTTTAGAAAAACTGACACTCACGCACACACTTCTGAGTGCTTATCGTTGTGGTGACTTCAGGCTGATTCCCTTTAATGCAATGGGTAATTTCTGAATGTAGGATCCACTGCAGGCACCTCCACACAGCGTCCATTTCCGCAGCATCCACTCACCTTCTGGGAGTGGTTTGCTTCAACTTATCTACGCCAAGTTAGCTTGGTACATAAGAACACGACGATGCTTTAACTACACTCAACAGTCTGGTAGATCCAGCTCGTGCTTGGATATGAGACAAAACCTTGGCTGCAAGCGGTGGGTGAGAGGGTAGCCGCTGCCAGGGTGGAGCTCTGCTCATCTGTTCTTCCTTTGCAATGAGACTTCACTCCATTAGCAAATATTTGCATTTTAACAAGTGGGCAAAGCACAAACAGCTCCTAATGCACTCTTCCGCAGACTGTTTTAACCCAAGAGATCGATACAGCAGCCCCCGACTGGCCCCGCGCTCGTCCTGCATGTTAACCAGCCTGACGAAAATGAGGAGCATCAGACACCCCCAGGAGATGATGCAGCACGTTGCTTTTTCATGTACAGCTTAGCAGCGCATCAGACAGACGGACGAACAGGCAGACGGATAGGAAGATGGATAGATGGAGAGAGAGTGTGTCAGTGTGCATCCCAGAGGCACTGGGCTTTGAAACTACATTCAGGTTGGGGTGTCAGTCCTTTATAATATATATTACATTATATATGTTATGTACACATTTTGCATGTATTTTTCGTAGGCTATATATATTTAGGTTAGGTTTATTTTAATATTTATACATGTAAATGTAGCTGTCTCGATTGCCCGAAGTGAGATGAGAACCTTCCCCTTCCCCACTCCTGCACCAGAGTCCCATCCAGTCAAGACTCACTTTATGCACATGAACTTCACGATGAGTAAGTAAATATGACACCGGGGAGTTTGCCTCCGGTCCTGCTCACCAGCCACCCAAGGTGTTACTTGCGATATTCTAACATTTTTCTGGTATCATCCACCTTAACCCTTGGGGTGGTTCCTTAGGGCTTGATGCACTTTACTGCTGTGCCTGAGAGAAGCAAGTGGACTGACATGGTGTTTTTAAACAATCAGTCCGGCATGCATCTGTAGCAGCGCTTTGGGTAGCCTTTGGGGAACCGATGAAAAATTAATGTCTGCTTTTCCGCAGCAGCAGATAATACGCACAAACTCAATATTTGTCCGCCAAGCAAAGACCCACCAATCCCTTGACCCCCAAACTGCAGAGGGAGCTGTAACATATTTACTGTTGCAGTTGGGGTGAACAAAAGTTGTTGCCAAAAAATCCAATACAGCCCAACAAACACAGCAGCATTAATGTCAGGCTGGCTAAGTCCTGTAATGAGCTGGCATGGAAACACGGTTTGCCTCCAGTAACAGGAAATTTCTACATAAGGATGTTCAGATGAAGGTGTCAATCCAGCTTAGTTCGCATGTTCTCTGCATGTCCAAAGTCTAAGGGTCGCTGATCAAACCAATAAAAGTGCTGACACAACCATCAAAGGAAACTGTGTTTGGGCTGTTGTGTCAGAGCAGTGGTATCTGAGGTCTGTGGAGGTGGAGCGGTGAAAAAATTTCTAGAGTGGTGGGATGTTGGGCAGATGCTGGTGTACCTTAGGTGTACTTTTCACGTGGGCTGAGGGTGCACTGGAGGGCTTGCACCCACTGAGCAAACTTGGTGGACTTCAAGAAAGTAAACCTGAGGTGAGGTTAAGCATTTTTCGGACGACATAGAGTTCGGTGCACGAGTATCACACAGAGAACGTGTGCATTGGAATGGGTATTGTAATTGCTGCACGAGCCAGGCTCCTTCATTCGAATATGTTTTAGAGCACTTTTGCAGCAGTCAGGCAGAGAGCTAAACAACAACAGATGCCAGTAGGACAGTTAGAGAAACAGATGACCTATTGCTCAGTTGGATACGTAAACCAGGCTGGCAGCTGAGGAGAAGAAGTCAAAAACTTCCGGCCATGGAAAATAAGCCTCTGGAGGTGGAAAAGCCAGCCGTAACACCGTTCCTGGGAACGCTACGCATGCTAGTGGCAAAATTAGTTCAAGCGTGTTTTGAAATGGAGGTGGCATCGGTTCATTGAACACCGCAGGATTGAAGAGCACCAAGCTGCACTCTGATGGACTATAGTGATCATGGAAGATAGTAGAAGGTACTTGGCAAAAGCAGCATAGCAACACTGCACAAATAGGGATGTGGGATTGTGTAGAGGTGGTTACTGTTCCCAAATAACAGTTTGGAGATGATAGTGTGTTATGACCGTGAATTTGAGTTATGAATCAACCTTGAACATTGTGATGTGCAAAGTTGTACAGTACAACTCCAACTCCCCTCTGAAAAGGTATGCATTCATGACTTGGAGGCTCAGTGAAAAGAGGCCCAGACAGACACTAGCAGGTCTGGTTTCTCGTGCCTGTCTTTCACAAAGGATGCACTGAACAACACGGCTAAAGAGCCCAGGAGCCCAGGAAACAACTTGAGCAGCAAAGTCCAACAGGTGACCAGCAGGATTCCAGGGGAGACACGAAGTGAGGGGCTGCATGTGAGCCATGGGAGGCGGTGGCGGACACAGCAAAAACAGCCCTAACATGTGGATCGCAGCTGGGCACAGCAGGTCCCCCTCAGCAAGAGGCAGAGAGCAGGCGGCACCAGTGAGGTTAACGGCCCTCAGAGGCCAGGCAGAACTGAAAGTGGACAAAATGCCACAGAACAAGAGCAACAGAGGAGGAAGCGGAGGCAGCACACACCCAAGGTACGGTGTATTATGGCGGGGTTTGGCTCAGTTGGCTGTCTCCCGAAATGCAGTTATTACCCACTCCAACAAACATTTTACTCTCTAAATATATTGAAATGCATTTAAATTTATTAAGTTCAATGTTGTTTATTATTTATCATCTCCTTTTTTATGCTCCTCATTAGCTGCATACACAAATGTTTTGATTCAGCTGCGAGCAATGCTGGAACACACAGCTGGGCAGCTTCCACTGCTGGTTTGAAGGCTTCTTCAAAAACAATCGGGCAGGATGCTTTTGGCAGCTCTTGTTTTCAGTTTGGCTTTATTCTCACGGTAACAACTGTAAATATTCTCATGCCAGAAAGGTTTGGCTGTAATGCACCCCAAAATCCATTGCAGTGTTATTATTCACACTTATGCAGCTCATCCAAGGGGACCTTCAGAACGAAACAACGGCTCTAAGCTACTGCCGTAGCTGCTTCTGGCCCACTGCAGGTTCCCAGTTTAATTCCCCTTTCAACATGACTTCCTGATGGAATATAAACTACTTTACCTGAAAATATTACTGAAAAATTATGTCCCTTTGTTCTTAAGAGAAGCCTTTACGCACCATTTGAATGCAATGAAATCCCCAAGTTTGATTTTTTTTTTCCTTTCAAGAGACTTATTTGTGAAAAATGACCAGAGGTCTGGCCTGTTCTACACAGCCGTGGGGAACGATGGACCATTTCGTTCCCCACAAGGTTCGCGGTGCGAAGGATGCCCTTCCGGACCACCAAAGTTCGGCCCCTAGCATTGCTGACTTCCTCCCTGCTTCCTTCCTTCCTTCCTCTTGCCGCCCATAGACAGAACTATAACTGGCATCTCATGTTGAAGTCCTACTTGTTTAAACGATAAAACTCAAGACAAGAGGCCCGCTTGCAGATTGAGGTTAATAAAAACTTTGGGGCATTTTGCATATAAAGCAGGGCAAAATTATTAATCAGAAAAGCAGGGCAGGGCGACCGTAGACGGGGTGTCTGCGACTCGAGTAATTACCATGGCAGCATAAAACGAAATCAGATTTGATGTTTGGTGCTGGAAAATCGGATATTATCCAAAAAAACTATATTCGTAATCACCATTGATTGGTTAGATGTGAATTTTTTTTTTTTTGCCAAAGAAAGGCTTTTCAGTTGGAGACGAAAGATTTGAAAGCAAGAAGTTATGAATATTAATGTGTAGGGTTTGAAGGAGTTAGACGGCTTGTGGCAGCTACTTACTGTAAGGCCTGTGCAGCAGAAGCAGCAGCACGTGCGTGATGTTCAAGAAATGTGTCTGGCTTTATGGTCAATAAATAAGGATGCTGGCATCTGCCATGATTGTGTCTGATCTTGCAGACAAAACTTCACTTTTCAGCTTAAGTCAAACCTATGCATAACTGTTAGCAATAAGGAACTAAGTAATAAGTCTGTCTTGATTCCGGCCTTTTCTGAAGCTTTGACCCACATGAAAAGCCTGAAACAGTTGGAAGCAAGCAGTCACAGCTGAGCTGCAATTTAAAGATGAAAGTGACTGATCTAATGGTTCTTCAGCTTCTCTCCTTCAGTCTTCAAAACTCCACTCAGAAGTCCGTGGCATCCGAACGAAGCCCTCTGGACACAGAGAGCGACCGTGGCGTTTAATTTTTAAAGAATGCCCAGCGCATTTATCCCATTCTCTGCCATTCATCAGGATGGTGTGTTTGCGAGATAAAAATGTCCTTGGTTAGAAATACTGCTTCTCCATGATGGAGAAACCACACGAGGGCTCTAAGGTCTATCAGACTATCTAGAGAATAATAGGGTAAAAGAGTAAGGCTGCTACAACATAAGTGGTCCTGAGATGGGTTTTCAAAAGCTTGTTGGAGATCAGAAGACTGGTAGCACACCTGAAGTTGAAGTTCCACCATTCGGAAGGTTGGGGAACACACACAATTCTTCCTTGTGTGCCAGAGATGAGGCAGCAAAGAAAACAGGTATGCATAGGTGGAGTAGAGGTTACAAGTAGGACACTGGAGGGTACAAGGGATTGAAGGAAAATGGAGTGAACCCTTTAATCCCAAAAATAGTGGTGTTTTTTCTTTGGTTGACATTCTAAACCTGAAAGGACTCCAGCAAGAAGAAATAACACATTACCATATTGTTGTATAATACTACATATACTACATTTCAAGGGTTATTAGATGTCCATAATTTGGGCTAAAATCAAAAGTGCATGCACAAACATTACTGGAATCTGCTAGCCACTGACCTGACCTTCTCCTGTGTGCTGCTACGCGAGTTAAGTCCAAGGTTTAGCACATCTATAGGCCAAAAATGTGTTCTTGGAAGCAACAAGCTGCCCTGAAATTAGCATTACAACAAGCTACAGTCAATGAAGTAGTTCGGGGTGGCAGGAAGCTTCATTGCGGATCTCTCCAGCTCATCTTCTGGAAGTACAAGATGCTTACAGCTTGTGTCATGTTTGCTTGTCCAAGCACAACTTGACCCGTGACCCAATCGCTTGCCGGCTCTATTATGACAATAGTGGCACCAATTAGCGGTGTGCACAGATTTTTCTACTCATTTCACTGTATTATTGCCAGCCATATAACACACCCCCCACCCCACCCCCTTCCACCATTAGAATTCTTCACTGTTGTATAAAACTGGGAAAAGCAATCTGCCCTCTGCTGAATATTTGCGCTCGTAAAAAATTGCCTTTCTACGGCTGACTTGCAACTGGTTGCCCGCCTGTGAAGTGAACGGCGCGATGCAGCTTTTATTTTAGCGGTCCTGTCCCTCACATCTTCACCACAGCACCTGCTCAGGCTATGCACTTCAAAACTTTTTAATGGAAACATGAAATTTAAACCGCGAGATTGTCTGAGCTGTTTTTTCTGATGGGACTTTCCAGACATCTCTTTAAGGCATTGGCACGAAATCCCTGCTTTTTTGTTATTTTAATTTCTAAGTCTGCCAAGGTTTTTTGGGGTCCTATTTTGGGATCATGGGGAAAAATGTATACTTGTGGCATAACAACGCCCCCTGTGAAATAAATAAAGAAAGAAATAGGCATATACATACATATTGTACCATTGATTTCGGAGCTGCCTTAAAAAAGTGCATACAGAAATACCTGAAAAATAATAAATGCATAAAACGCAGCTGCTGCTGTTGTCATTTATGTTAAAGTGAGAACTGTGATAATTCCCCGCATTACAACGAAATCTTTGTCTGTTTCTGCACAGCCTCACAGGGTGCATGCTTGACAGGAGCACAACCTTGCGCCATTTGATTTTGGGAACGGTTGTGCTGGGTTATAGTTTGCCTCCGCCAAACCAAACTCCTTTAATGAATGAAGTGTTAGAGTCATCACCACAGGAGTATCAGTTGAAACAACAATGCCGTAATAGATGCACGAAGACAATTCTGCTAAATTGACTGCGACTTCTGTGTGCATCTGAGCTTAGATTTCTGCCTCATTTGCTCCTATGCCTGCGTTCATGAAGAGAGAGGAGACGCGGACGAAGGGAGGGAAGCTTCTGCACCCCCATTGCGTTGCAGGAGATTTCATCAACCGTCCCCCCGCCAGCCCCTGTTGCCAGACAGGATTGACAATCTAATGTTCCTTTTTTGTCAAGGTGATTTCCACAAATGGCAGGACAACAAAGACAATGGCATCATTCAGGCCCGGCTGGCGGCCCGCATACCGGCCACATTCCCTCTACACCCTGCTTCTACAACCTGTTGCACAAAACCTTTGTGGTATGCAGGGCTATGGGCTCCTCCCCCACATTCTGATGCTCGAGTTCACTCTCTAAATTTGCCTGGAGTCGACAAAAAGATTTCCTCGATAATAAATCCAATTAAAAGCCGATGTCCAGTGCCTGCAACTATCTGCTATGTTTCTATAAATGATGCTTCTAGATATGCAAGTAACTGATAAATATTTATAAAGAGATGTGTTCATCTGTCACTATTATACAGTTATCATATCAATATTTAAATTTACACACAAAAAACAAAAAGACATGATTTCTCATGCTGTATTATTATTATTAGTAGTAGTAGTAGTAGTAGTAATAATATCTGTTGTATTATTTTCAGTGCATTTAAGCAATGCATGATAAAGTGGGTATTACACAAGAGTAAAGAAAACATTACTACAGTACAGCACTGTAAATGTCACTTTCCGGATGTCCTTATTTGAATGCTCCCATAATTCGTCATTCCTAGTCAACAGGAAGCACGAGTACATTTTCATTCTCCTAATGACTCCGACTTTCACTTCATCTTTAATGTTTTTCACCAGAGGGTTTCTGGTCTGTCTGACAGCCATTAGTCGCCAAGCCCAATGTTACGTTGGAGCGTGACCTTCGCACCTGGAATTTGTCTCTTACCAGCTTTCGCCCAGAGCTGCCAGCAGAGCTCAGCACCCTGCGCCAGACCTGCATAGTCGAGCATAGATAGAAACACCCTCACAGTACAGCAAAGTACAGTACGGTATTTTCCCACAACAAATAATGGGAAATTGGGTTTTGGTTTACAGGAATGAATTACGTTTGTACACCTGAGGAATGCCTGTACATAGACACGTTTATTTGTAAAGTTGTATGTGTTTGTTTTATTATTAACTGTAATCTCTGGACATATCTTCATGTAGATTTATCAATATTTTGCTATAATTTGCATTGCTTCATAACTGCTTGTTTTAGGCAGCAATTCAGAAAGATTTCAAACTGCTTGCTATGAAACTGATGCAATCCTTAATCCTTCTGGCCCATCATGTAATGTTGGTTTTTCAAAATGTTTTGAATATGTAAAAAAGAAGGTGTTTTGTAACAGTACTTCAGAACTTCATGCACATGCATTTTCCGTCAAGATAAATAATTTTCAGCTCCAGAACATGAGGGTTTGCTCAACAGATGTGATAAGTTATGCTGCTGTGCAGTACTACATCAGTGAGATCATCAGCGATGCACAGGAACTGTCACTTCATAATATAATTTCAACTTCCTTATTATAAAATTGGCATTTGGAAACATAAGATGAAAACATTGTTACATCTGAAAAGGTTCTGTGTAGGTCTCAGTGCTCTGTGGCCAGTGAACGTCTTTAGGTCTTAGCATTGGGTAATTGGACTGTTTTCCAAGATTTCCCCACAAAAATTAAACTTTGATTTATGATGGGTTGTGCAAATCCAGCCCCTTACCGAAGACCTCCTGATAAGCTTATATAACAAATTACCTCCACTTCTACTGTGCACATCTTTGACAAACAGGTTTATGCTAATCACCATCTCCCACTGGAGAGCAATCCTTCATAAAAGAGAGATGGATGGGCAAAGAATAACAAACCTGATGATCTAGCAAATTTCAGGTATGTTACCCACTGTTGGAAACCAGTCCCATGTTACTGGATTTTAATTAATGCATTTAAGGAGAAGACACTTCAGTTCACCAAACCACTAGCACCCAGTGCATCGCTATTGCATCCCATTTTTAGTGTCAGGGTTAGGATTTCATAAAAAAGTTTTAGGATTAATGCTCCATTGATAATTTTTACAGTTATGGTTAAGGCTAGGATTAGGTTTGGGGAAAAAAGGCTCCTCCCCATTGTCTGTGGAAGAATAATGGCTCTAGCAACCCCTAAGTGTCCACCAGTTTTCTGTTCATCCTCCACTCAGTACTGGTTAAGGCCATATGGATATATGGTGTCCAATCTCTTTATCCATTCTTTTTCTTTCCTCCTCCTTTCTTCCCATGTCCAGTTTTGGCTGAAGTCTGTTGCTATGATCTCAAGGGCTTCCAGGCCATGCCCAAGAAAGTGTGACACTATGTGGGTGTTGGTACTTTTATGGTTCCTTATGTTGTATATGTGTTGCACCGGTCTGGTTTTGAGGGGATTACCTGTTACCCCCACAGATCCCACAAAGAAATTTGACATTGTAATGCATACACACAATTAAAGGTGGTTTCACTCAAGTCTGGTCTAACTGTATGCCATCTGTTGCCGTTATTCTTTAACACCATTTTATGCCTGCAGTATTTGTGGCCAGGCCTTGCAACTTCATTCAGCAAAGGCAGTTTGCTTTTTACCAGATAATCTCTTGGATTTTTATTTCTTTTGTACTCTGATATAACTCTGTGGCCCTCCAATGTTTTCTTGTTCCGGACCAGAGTTTGAAGGTGTTTTTTTTATTTTGTAATGAGTTGTCACAGTCAGCTGGGAACAAGTTGTGACTGGGGGGATATCAGTGGCCTCTCTTTCTGTTCTGGTATGGAAGGCACTTTTTATGGTCCTTAGAAAGGTTCTGTTGTACTCTCTCTTCCTTAAGGCTTTGAAATGCACACTAGTTGCTTCTTGGAAGTCCTCCCGTTCTATACAGGTTCTGTAGAATCTTAACAGATGTTATGGTTTGGGCTATGGTTTGGGCAAAGGTGATGGTTAGGGTTATGGTATGGGACTATGATTACGGTTATAGTTATGGTTTTGGTTAGGGCTACGGTTAGGGTTATGATTGATGGTAGTGTTACGGTTAGGGTTCAAAGAAGATATGCTTGGGTCATTGTTTTATTTTTGTTTCTCCATTCTCAATTGTTGGTTGAGACCCTATTTTCATGTCTCTTTTTGTTCTTTTATGATCCATCCATTTTTTTCTCCATTTTATTTTTCTACATTGTTTTTGTCTGTGATTTTTTTTCATGTCATGTTTGTGAAGGTATTAATTTGTTTAGCTATACTTCACTTAATTTGTTTTATTTTTTCCCCATTTATAGTTCTTACAGATGTCAAACCCACAACCTTGTTGTTAGCGACTGCATAGTCCAACCATCTGAGCTAATGGAGTTATGGTTGTATGAGAAATGTTAGTTCTAAGTTTGACTAGAAAGTTGTGAATTTTGGTTGTGTACCTCACAATACTCAAGTAACCGAACTGCTCTGCATAGAAATGTATTCAGAGTTCAGTCTTGTTTAAGCAGCTTGGCCAAAAGGGGGCGCTCTGCTGGATTCGTTGTCTTGGTTGTTCTCCGGGGCTCTAGAGAACGGTCACGATGGCAGCACTGAATCACTGGGCCAGAAAGCTTTTATCTGAGAAATGAGTGGAACCAAAACGGCTTTCCCAGAAGCCTTGTGCTTCAGTGGGGGGACCCCTGAGAGGCGGCGATAAGGAGAGTCTTTTTGGTGGAGGGGGTGCCAAGGAGCCGGTGCAGTGTTGTCTCCTGGCCGCAGAGGGATTGTTCAGGCCCCTGTACATGGCTGCCTCAAACAGCAGCACACTCATCACTTGGTGCCACCTAATAATGTGCCTTATCTGATGCCGAAAGCCATTTTCTCTGCAACCTCCAATTAATTTCCTACTTCCCACAATGCAACTTGGCTGTTGTGACTCTCATGCACACCTGGTGGAAGAGGTGTCAACATTCTTCTAAACTTGTAAAGTTCTTGTCTTTTTTCCATTTCGGAGCAAAGCGCCAGTAACACATGTTCATTTTATTCCTTGAAAAGTTGCTAAGGACAAGCATCTTCTACACCACGTGACCAAGTGGCTGTTTTATTACCAAGAGTTTTAAAATGGCTGCGGTTAATGTCCCACGCATGTGTAAATGGTCCATTCGACTGTCAACACAGCTCCAGTTTTACTGTAATGTTTTCGTTGCTGCCCTCTTCTGCACCCCAACTAACCTGTAGGTGACTGGGCTTAGTCATGGTTCTCCATGAAATTCCACCCAGCATCCCTCTTCCAGAAGTCATTTAGGTGTGACACTTATTAGGATCCCCCAGCCCACCAGCTCCAGCCCAGTGAGCTCAGCACTGGTCATACCTGTAAAAGTGTTAGTCATGTCTGTTCAATGTACACTGGATCCCTACCTTCAAGTTTTTGAAGACCCAAACCTTTTTCTTGTTTTTTCATTTCCATCTCCTTCATCGCGGTACTTTCAGAACACTTCCAAGCCCAACTGGTGTTTGGCTGCAAAATGCAGTCAGATTATCCCATATTTTTCCCAACAAGGTCCGATTTGCCTACGCTGAGGTCCACAAAATGCAAAATTTGAAACCATTACCCCACGTCATCCTTCATTATCTCCAAAACTCGTGCTGTGCTTTTTTCCAACGGTGTAGGAAGTTAACAATTCCAGGGACTCGACAGCTTGAGCACCTTCCTGCTGTCTGTCACCCTGTTTTTCCCTTTAGAGCGCCACAGAAGAGCAGCTTACAAACCAGCATGAGGATATTTGGAGTGAAAATGACATTTCAGCATTATTTTGCTCCCACCTTACAGGCGCCGTTTGAAATAATGGGCCCATTTATATTTGCATCACACAGCTTCTGCAGAGTTGTACTGTGAATAAGTTCAATTCCGTCTCACTGTACTGTTTCATTCTGTGGCTAGCGGCTCCCGTCCAAGCTTGACCAATTAGTTCACAATATGTCTGACTGGAATATGAGCTCTGACAGGGCATTTGATCTGAATTTGGGAAGGGTGTGTTTGTACAGGGATGCCTTCACTTCGCCGGACCTTCCTGATCTCACAGGTGGCCCCTTGTTACCATGATAATCGATCTCCTTTGGTTCCATGTACCAAACGGTGTGCTGTTCCCTGTCTTGCAAGGGAGCATTTCTGCAACACGACATTAAGGTTTGGTTGTCATGAAATAAAAGCCACTTAAACTTGTTTTCACATTGCAGTATAACGTTCTTTTAACCGAATTGTGTTTTCCTAGGCTTCTAGCTACTTCCAAGATTGTAGGAAAGTTTCAAACGTATGAAAAGGAGACAGAGCCATGGGTAGGAGTGTATGAGCAGGCAACAGGCCGGCGGCATCACCAGAAATTTGGACACCACTTGTGTGCATGGCTGCAGCCCTCTGCACAGGGACAGACCCAGTTGGACTTTTTAGGGCATCCAGGGGAGCCGAGCAACATCTCTGGGAGGCTATCAAAGCAGCAGATGGCATCGCGCTCACCGAGAGGGATGTGGGTGTAGATGGGAAGCTGTGGCTGGCTGCTCTACTGAGCCCCTCTCTAATGGAACTTGCTGCAGGCTGTTGGCAACCTGAGGCTCCCTTGGGAGTGGTTTCCTACACCGGGGAAGCGAGGAGATGGAGGAGGGCAGTCCAAAGCATTTTCTTGGCACATCCAGTAGCATCTTCCTGCAAGCGAATCAAAAGAGGCTCCTGAGGATGGCGAGTCGTCCAGGTAGACATCAGGCGCATTGCAGTCTTCTGCTTATTCCTCAATTTCCTGGGGTTGTGCAGCACATGTGTCAATGCAGTGTCTGAGTGCCTTCAGGGGATCGCTGAGAAACAGCCTCCAGACCCCCTGGAGTTTCCCACCAGCCGCGTTCAGCTGGTGCGCCGCTCCAGTCCTGCTGCCTTCATGATGTGTTTTGACAATTCCGTCTTTCTGCACAGAATGTTTTTTTTTTGCAGTGTTTGGGTTACCCAAAAAATACATATTTACGCCCACAGTGAATGTATTATATTCTCATGCTGTGTTTATTTCTTTTGTGCTTTGCCTATGATGCATAATAAAGTGCTCTGTGCCGGTCCTGTGTGAAGGATGCCGCACGTATACCATAGTAAAACTATTGCATGGTTACAATGTAGGGAAAACAGAGTATCTTTACGTAGAAGAAACTGAGGTGAGAGCAGCACTTTGGGAAAATGGGGCAAGATGGTCACCGCCCGGCTGTACTCTGAGTCTGACTAAGTGGCACGGCCTATGTTTGTCAGGGGCTCTGGGGCTGCCAGTTTGCCCAGAGGGGTGAACACAGAAGCTCCCATCTCATTGGAGGTTTACTCCACTTCCTCTCCCCTTGGGAGTCAGAGCAGCCTAATGGTGCAAACTGGGCTTTGAAATGGGAAGAGGGAGATCGGGTCTGTGCTGCATGAACAGGAACTGGTTCGGTGCTAAATCTGTTTTTGACGCAAAGCACAGCTTTAAAAATTCGTCTTCTTCCCACTTTTCAGGTTTGCTCTGAAAGGAAACATGAGTTTTCATCACATTGGAATCTCTGTGGGAATCTAATGCCTAGGATGTAAAAAGTCGGATTACCTTAATGTGTAGTACGATGGTGGTGTGTGGATGTTGTCATGGATACAGTGGCACATACTGTGTTAGCAGCTTAAGCATCCCTGTGTAACCCAGCATTCTGGATGCAGATGTACGGTGCAGGTAACTGACTCCCAGAATCATGCTGAAGAAGGTATTGTTACCAGTCACCCAAGCTTGCTGATTCTTCTCACCTCTCCCCACACCAGACCCATTTTGCCCCGGTCTGGTTTCCAGCAGAACGGGGAGAGGGGTGCAGCAGACTACATGCATAATCCCTTCAACACAGCTGGCCAAAAGCACAAGTCAATTCCTGTGCTTTGCACACAGATCAGTCTGCACACGCAGAACAAAAAGTGGAATGAAATCGCTGCCATTGTCCTTCAGGTCCTCTCTGAAAACCTCTGCTCGCTAAGACCTGCCCACAGTCCTGGAGGGACTACTCGAGGAGGTGTTTGTTCCAGCCAGCTGCTATCCACCTGATTCTACTTATTCTCTTGACGGAACACATTTAAATCCTTTTCTGAGCTCCACTGGGTAAAGGGAGGGGGGTCCTGCTAGACTTGGCTGTCCAAGCATGTGATTTGCGGAGCCCCGGTGTGAAGCTTTGTCACCATAATAAGAGCAAACAAATGGGGGAGGCAGATTTCCTCAGCTCTGAGAACCTAAGGGTGTGGGACAACTCTATTACTCCTTTTTTGCACTTCATGTCTCCAAACATATGGCAGATATGGCACCGGATTTCACAGCAGCATCAAGTGTAAATTAGCTGGGACCTCACTGCCACAAGCTCGATGCGCTGGTCTTTGGAAGTATGGGCTGAGGCGTGCGGTCTTTTGTTGAAAGGCGCCCCTCTCTTCCCTCTCCTGGAAGGCTGAACATTACACCATGTTCACAGTTACACTTCCTCACTCAGCAGAGGCGTTTCTCCAAACTGATGTACAAATCAGGGTGAAGAGCCAAAGAGCTTCAGACAGAGGCAGGTCATTGCAAGGACAGTCCCTTTTTCCAGGACTCCCTTTTTTCAGTGCACATTTACCCAAGTCGCTGAATTGTTTCTGAACCGAAGAACAAAGGTGTTTGTGACAGATGAGCTGATGAAAGTTTACAGTGCTGTTAAGAGACCTGGGGAGACAAGAGTCTGGCAACCTTCTTGAATGCTGAAAGAAATTCAGTAGCTCTGAGGTGGAGTGGGAGCTCATTCGGATAGATCAAAGCTAAAACAGAACCTTGAGACTTTCAGATCTTGGGTTTTGGACCATTCGTGAGTGCAAACACCAAGTGGCCAGCTGGGGAGGGATGCAACAGTCTTGTTTGGGTTTAGGTCACAATCGTGCCCTAATACAGGTGATGCTGTCTTGCAGCAACGTGGGTTTTGTGCCAGTATCCGTTCCGTAAGCTAGACCTCCATCCTTCCTACAGCACCCCTCCTGCGATTTGACCTGATGCTGCTTTCAGAGTTTAATTTGGCGCAGTATCTCAATACCAACAAGGTGATCAATTGATGAGTGATGCTGCAAACTATAATTTGCCCAGCCCATTTGGGGATTTGGGGAAAACTGACTAAGAATAATGAAACTGTTTGTTTAAAATGGATATTTGATCAATGACTAATATGAAATTGTCATTCAATTTTTCTAAATGCTTCTGATAAATGGAGTGGCTTTGATCATTAAACGCATTACTGGCTATCAAGTGACCCTTAATAATCATGCAAATCTTTTCAACTGAACCTGACGCATATATTAGTAAATATAAAAACACGAGTGTTGCTCCTGACCAGTAAAGGTATGAGTGATATTAAATGCATTCATTAAAAATATTCACATCCACCTAGATATCAGAGATTTGCTGAAATTCCAGATAGCACTTCCACCATCACTAGTCCTGCTGGTCTTCAACCTGTAGCTGACAACTGTGCTCCTCCATGGCTCTGGTTAATGCACAGATGTCCAGCTCCACAAAGCATCTGCATGGCGGTCGCTAGATCTGAGATGCAGAAATGAAGAGAAACTTCTGTAAGCGGAGTGTTCTGGGAAAGACGGGAAGATGAGCCATTTCGGCATCGTGTGGCCATTCCGAAGAATAGCACATCCCCAGGAGAGACCCGAGGACAAGTTCTCAGGTTATTTAAGAAATGAAGTTCATAGAGTGGGAAACAGCAGATGAGGCTACACTGGAAATACTAATGAGGTTTAATTAAATAATATCTGAAGTCAAATAGGATGATTCGATTACAAGCCAGCGTGGCCTCTTGTAAGGATAATGAGGGACGAGGATTCCCCAGTCTGATGGGGATGCTGCAAAGCCTGATCAAAGAAGCCAACGGAGGCCTGGGTTTCACCTGGCAACTGTCGCCACAATCGGGGCCAGATGGCGTGCTCGCCGGCTCTATGAGCAGAAGTGGGAAGCAGCCATGGGTTCTTGACCACAGAACCCCGTGGCTGTTGTTAGCAGCCATCGTCTCTATCACCTGTTCAGAGGGCAGCAGTACAGGAGGTGCTGGTATTCCAGGATGCCAAGACATCTCAAGGAAATCGAGGGGGGAAAAAAGAGGCTGAGTCAAGAATACTTTTACTGGATCTGCTGGATCAGCTATAAGAAGTGGGTTTTCGGCCTACTTTTAAAGGCAGCGACAGATGGCCCGTGATTCACTGTAGAAGGTAGGGCTTCCCCTGGCTTAGGGGCTGAATGACTAAATGCTCTGCGCCCACAGTCTCCATACAGATCTCTAAGATCTCGACCAAGTCAGAATCCTGTGACCATAGAGCATAACCGGGCTTGTAGGTAGCGAGGCGATCAGTGATGTAAGATGGCGACAGACCCTTGAGCACCTTGTTAGTTGCAAGCAGCACCTTGAGGTCGTATCTGTGGCCAGTGAAGAAATAAAGAATTAGAGTGATGCCATGGTGTTTCTGGAGGCCGGGCACAATCCTGGTAGTTTCTTGATAAGTTTAAGAGGGCAGACGACATAAGCAGGGCTGCCAGACAGCAAGGAGGTGCAGTAGTCGAAAGCACTGGAGATCATTGGGTGCAGGAAACAAGTTTCCATAACTGACAGAGTATTATCGGTGTAGCAGCAGAAATGAACACTTTTCAAAATATAACTTAGTGGCAGCAAGTAAAGCGAAAAGAGCGAATTCGGTGGACATAATGAGGGTTGCCGAGTTCCGCTCACCAAAAGCCTCAAATGATCCGAGACAGCAGCCAGGTGGTGAGGCTCCATCAGGGGTTGTCCTGCTCAGTCTGCAGTGACATGTTGTCATTTTCTGGGCAGAAGTAATCCAGGAAGTCAGCGACAAACCTATGAGGAACCACAGCAGTAGGATTGTTAAGTTAACCACCTTCGACCTCACAGTAAACAAACCAGCCAAAAAATCCCTTAATATGCAGATTGATTCAATTTCAGGGAAAAAGTGTGCGCTGTTGTGTTCTGTGCCAGGCAACGACCCGCAGTTATGTTTGCATGTTTGTGGGTCTTGTCAGCCTTTAGCTCTGCAAGCCTTGCCCAACCTAGCTCAGCGCACGGGCCTGCCAAGCACCACGCCAACAGGAAAGGCCGGATTCGATTTCCGTAGCCGGATTGCTTTAGGGACGTCTGAGAATGCAAAAGTCGGACTGGAAATATTCACAAGCCCTAAATATGAGGTTTGCTGTCAATTCTGTTCATAATAGGAAATTAGTTAGCAAGGAAGCCGCTGCTTTAGTTGAATTCCCAGCTCAGGGACAGAAGAGCATTTCAGTCTATTATAACAAAGCTGTAGGTGAGCGCAGCACTAGCGTGAAGCCTGCATCTCAGTCAGCTAATGCTGTAATGACCTGTCAGTGTTGTAAATATTGATTTTTTCAGACACTTTGAGTACAGCGGGTCACACGGCCCTGCAGCCAAAGCCTTTCTCAAACACAGTCTTAATGACATTTCATTCCACTTACCTCAAGCTTCCACATCAGTGTGGCCTTTGCATGCATGACCCTTTAACATCTCAGCCCAGATAGAGAAACCAAGGCCAGCACAGACCCTGGCTGAGGGGAAGCAAGGGAGGATGAACAAGAGTGAAATAAAACACTTGGTGCTCATGGAAACGTAACTGAACTTCTTCCTAGAGGATATGAGCATGCAGATGAAGGCCGATGTGTAGCACAGAGGTAAATCACTGTGCAATTACAGGTAAGCACTTGGCACCACAGAGCTGAAGTGGGCAAAGTGACAGCCACCGCACCACACAGTCATACCAACCCTTCACAGAGATGCTTTCAAAATACATAGCTCACAGGAAAAAGTTAACACACACAAAAAAGTTAAAGAAAACTGAATTTTCTTCTTACCGAAAAAGGAGGCATGCACTGAAGCAAACAGAAATACTGTGGCTGAGATGTTAAGCAAAATTTCTCCTGTGAACCAAAGTTAAGGTGTTTGTAAATAAACATTACTGTGGTTGACTAGTGAAATTGTTTCTAAATGATCGCTTGTCCTACTGCAGGGTCACAGAGGTCCAGAGTCTATCCCGGAAGCATCCCATAGGTCACTGGGGCAATGCCAGACCATTGCAGGGTGGCACACACACGCACTTGCATACATTCACACAGTAAAGACAACATGGAGTGGCCCATTCTTCAGAAAATAGTGTGTATATGTTTTTTTGGGAGCTGCTGTTTTCTATAAAAATTGAGGTTTTGGTTTTGCCTGCCATTCCCTTTTTTCCTCTAAACTGGTGAGGGCAGAATGTCCTGTAGAAGCAACCGCAGCATTTTCAGTTAAAGTCTTTGATCTTCAAAATGCGATAGAATTCAAACACACCCTGGGCATGCTACTGAAGGTGGAATTTATTTGTTTCACAGGAAAGAAACACTTCTAAGCAGCTTGCATTCTGAGGCCTTTGTTGGGTGCGGGTATTGATGGGTGTTAACCCTTTCGTGTCATGTGCGGTCAGTGCTGAAATACAGTCACATTGCAATGCTATCACAGGTGTGTAAACCAATAATTCATCAGGAACCATCAAAATTGTTAATTTTTTTATTTTGCACTATAAAAATTGCATTGCATTTGACATCCAGCAGTAGAATGTGACCCGGTGTCCTCATGACATTTGGTCATTAAATCTGTGTCCATGTCAATAATTTTTTTGTAATGAGTTACACTGCAAGATGCTGTGTGTCCAAGTGCACGACAAACGCAACCATTGCCAACAGAACAATGCGAAATGTTTCTGTCTGAACCTTTTTACAGCCATTTTAGCCCAAGGAAGACAGAGACACGTGAAAAACAAATGAGTGGTTTAGTAATTGACCTATTTTGGTTCATCACACAAAGTAAAATATTGTCAGCAGAATTAGCAAGTAATTTTATCATTTTAAACACCACTGCTGCTTTTAAAAATGCAGGCTTTCTAATATATTTGGAATTAATTTAGATTGAAAGGATAGAACTGAAGTTGGTTGTTTGAGGATGAAGACAGCTGCATTGGAATGAGGACCGAACATGTGAGCAACATGGTAACTGCGTGGTTTTGAGATGCAAAATTAAGGACTGTGCACGGGACATGAAAGCAAGTACAGCAAATTAACAAGAAAGTATGAATTACCATAATTAACCTCCACTATTAATATCAATGACTTTGAAGTCTCACAGATAAAACAACGGATGAGATCACGAGGACCAAAAAGTTGCCCATAGAATTTTGAAATGAAGTTGTTTGGAGGAAAAATGGAAGTGAAGGTTACTGAAAGGTTGGCACAGCTTTGAACCTACCTAGGAGCACTGTGACCCCAACACCCAGATACCATCCAAGATGGGGGTTGCAGCATCATGGTGTGGGGCTGCTTTTCAGCAGGAGGAACTGCAAAGCTTGTTGCCATCAAGAGCAACTCAACTGGAACCAAACAGAAGCAAATCATCAAGGAGAACCTATCTGGATCACCGAGAGATCTGCTTTTAGGGCGAAGATCAATTTTTCAGCAGGACAAAGACCCAAAGCACACGACAAAAACTACTGCTGTGGAAAAGTGACAGTTAATATTCTGGACCAAGAATCAATTTTCTCTAAGTTTTTGAGGATACACTAGTGACCACATTGAAGGAATTCACAATCACATGTGCAAAACTATTGAAATGTATAAATCAGTTCAATTATTATGTGTTTTTAACTTTTAAAAAATTGACAGCACGTGTTTTTTACATTGTTTTTCCATCCATCTGCTTGTAAGGACCTGTACTTTGTTTCATGCTGGAAGCCAACTGCCTCTCTCAAGTCAGTGAGAAAGAATAGGCAAGCTGCACAGCCATTGTACCACAGGGGATCCAAATCTAGATGCTTTCTTCAGCTGTAGGTACAAACTCTCTGCTACAGAAATAGTGACAGTGGCTCAAGACTTCAGCAAGAGCTGGAATCATTTCCACTTACCAGGTAACTCAGTGAATAGGAAGCATCATTAGATCTGCTGTATAAAAAACAAAAATTTATAAAGGTTGTGTAGTACTTACTGCTGGAGCCCTGGGGGTGGATCCAAAATAGTTAGCGGTCAGAATTAAAATGTAAACAAGGCAGAATGAAAGACACAACTGAAACTTAATGAAGATTTTATTCTCATACATTTGTACTGTTTTTCATTTTGAGGACGGCACAGTTTTCAGCGCGACACAATCACAGTGTTATTGGCACAAAACTGCACCTAATTATGAGGAGAAAAACAAAATGCAAAAAATGTTCAGATCAATACGGGCAGCTGGACATTGCAACAACTCCACCAATTACTGACTTGTGAAATGTGTTCACTAAATGTTCTGCTTCCTCTAAATAGGATTTACTTGGGAATCAAATAATCAAATTGGTATTTCTTATGGCAATTTAATGCATACAGTAACTACTGTCAGACAGACATGGGACATGAAATAGTACATTGACCAATAGAGATTTAAGGGAAGTGGGTTGGACATGAGCTAAAATCCCTTTGAACAGGTTTAACAGTACCTTTAAAGTCACAAAGGTGTTGCAAAAAAATGTCAATTTTAAAAAAATAGTCACATGCCAACAATTTACAATTTTACCACAAGAACATTTAGATGCGGATTCATTAGTCGCTTAATGACAGCCGTGGAGGGAATTTGGGTCCCATCCCTCACATGCATCCCAGAGGCAGCAGCACCGGACACAAGTGTGCAAGTGTATTGGGGCCTTGTGCCCACAGCAGATACTCATTTATTCCCTTGGCAGGTAGGTCTCATTTTTGCTTGGAAGTGTATGACTGCATCCTTGTTCTGTAGAAGAATCTGGAACCTAATGGACTCTAAAGGTTTGCCATTGTATCCCCCCCCCCAATTTTTCATGTCTTCATTTCGGTGAGAGAGCACTTTTCCCTGTTTTGTCTGGCATTTCAAACGGTGCCCTGAAAATCTGTCTCTTTCGCTCTGACGGTCAAGTGGTGACTTTAGGTGTTCCAGCCCAGTCCAACATGAGTGGCTAGGAGGTAGCACATGCCCATCGTGCAGGTCATGAGCATCATGGGAAATCCCAGCCTAGAAAATAGAAGGTTTATAGCTTACAACATGCATTAAATCATAGCTTGGGACAGTCAGAAGTGACTTGGATCCAGAACTCCAACTTTGCGATTCTATTAAAAAGCATTCTTAACAGTCTGTTGGAATGCAGTTCAGACCTGTGTTTCACTTCTGTCCATCTATCAAGACTGAGTAGTCTAGAAAGTTTTTTTTTTTTTTTTTTTTTATTAATAAAACAGACATGCACAGCAGCGCAGTCACTACACGTTTCAGCTTGCAGACCCAGGTAACAAACAGCAGGACTGAACCACCTTCTGTCCCTTTACATCTGCATTTGGATTGCACATTTACTCATTTAACAGACGCTTTTCCCCAAAGTGCCGCACAACAGTGGAAACCACTGCAGGACAAAGGTCTAACCCAGTTCCTCAAACTGCGAACTCATGGCTTGGTTCTGAAGCGTGAACACAAAATGATATTTGAGGGACAGAGACCTCCAGTCTCCCAACACAGTGAGCAGCTTCTGATGAGCTTTGCCCATGTTTCACAACTGGCCAGTGTCCCTGAGTCCGCTGTTAGGCCTTATCTACTGGCTTCCAGAGCATGAATAATCCCACCACAAACCATTACGAGTGTGATCACAACAGTTTAAGCAGTCGGTTACTTAACTCGCCTTGTGCTTTAGCTTCACAGTCTGGTTCAGCTCTCTCTTGCTCGCTCGCCCTCTAGCTGCTGAGAAGTTGCTCTACTTTTGTGTCCCAACTTCAATTTAAATTCCTGAATTTCAAGTCGGGCTCATGGGGCCTGGACCCTGGAATCACGAATAACACTCAGTGGGAGGAGGAACCTCAGCCACGACAGCAGTCCTTTACAGGGTACTTAACTACGGGCAGGCAAAAGTCACCAATTAACCTGAAACACATCTTTGCATTGCGGGATAAAACCCAAGTAGATATGCAGAGAACATGTAAACTCCACACACACTGAGCCGGTTTTGAACCCACGCCCAACCAGTCCAGGTGCTGTGAGGCACCAGCTTAACCTGGACTGGTGGGCACATGTAGTATTAACAGCAAAAATATGAGCAAATTTCATCAACAGTCTAATACAGATGTAGAAAAGATGTGTTTCTGGCAGACTTTTTTCTTTTGGGAGAGACTGTGGACCACCGTGGCCTTGCCCTGATGAATGAATGAATGAAGGAAGGAAGGAAGGATGGATGCATGGAAGGATGGATGCATGGATGGATGGATGGAATTATCCATAGTTAAACAACTTATTCTGGAAGTGGAAATGTGAAAAATGGTTTACCCACTACAAAAGATACATTTCTAAACATGTGCAATGTAAATTATATGGTCCAAAACCACCTAATTCAGTGGAAAGAACAGCCCCTGTAGACCTAGATATCAGCAGCCCATCTGGGGGTTCGAGGTCTTTGAGGCTCGGAGCAAAGGAAAGAGATGGAGGACAGGCGACTGAAAAATGATGTTCTATTAAGTCGTGCAAAGGCTGACAGATTAAAAAAGACTCCCAAAAAACATTTCACTACAGGGAAAATTTACCCCTTCATTCCCAGAACCAAAGGAACCCCTTTGAACGGACTGTTTAGTATGTCAGAGTCTAATGTTAGGGGGAAAAAATTGAAGACCAAACTCCACAGCATTTTAAAATTGTCCAGTGTTCTCTGCAGTGAAAACTAGTCAGGCCTGTAAAACCATTTGCAGTTTTTGTGAATGAAAATTTCTGAGCCGTATTTCCTCAAACTCATTGCATTGCACTGTCGTGCAGGAAAATGTTGCAAAATGCTCCTCTCCTCGGCAACTATGGTAAACGGCACCTGTCAGGACCATACAGTGCAAGTGATCTGAAAGAAGAAACAAACATGTCTAATTCTGACCATCATGCTATATAAAGACAACCCACCAGCAGTCCATCACATCCAGGAAAACAATGCGAGTAATTTTCACTCCGCAAATGAAAGGGATGTTGATTATGACAATAATTATTCCTCCTCTGATTGCACTTTCTTAACTCATACTTTTATATAAAACATTCAAATACAGAATGAAAAAATAGAGATAAAAATTTGTGGTTTTCAAGTGCAAGGGAGGATGTTAAGCATCATTTATGAATATAACAACCTGAATGATCTGACTGGTCCTGAAGTCCAGCAGAGAGCAACTTATCCTCTCATTTGCAGAGAATTTCGATTAATGGCCAATCACGTTCACTTCTTGTGGTTCTTCTTCCAGGAAACTGGGTAGCTGAGCAGGTTTTTTCAAATCTACACTCAGATTTGCTGATTCAGGTTAATATCCATTCGCAAAGGACCACCCCAGAGGCCAAGAAGCAGCAGAGCTGAAAGGAAGTCGATGCAGGAGCTCCAACCGAATCCGACGGCGTGAGGGATCCGCATTCAACAGAGTGCGTTTTTACCTCAACTAATCATCATGCCAAATAATGAGAACTGTATGCAAACTTTTCTGCAAATTTCTTTTGCATAATGAAAGGTTTATCTCTAGCAGAGAGGTTGCGGCGCAGAAAACTGGGTCCGGTCCATTAAATTCTACATGCAAGAAGACAAATAATGGAATGGACAGATCAAATCCACCGAGACTCACATTGATTATTTTGCTGAAAAGGAAAACCGTACACTTTGGCCACAGCATCATCAAATTTTATCTTCACTCCCAAAACGCGATCTTGAAGTCATAATGAAAAAAAATTACGGCTAAATGAACAAACACACAGCATCCTACATTTTTATAAAAGGTTTAAATAATCAAAATAATTTGTGAGAAAACTATGCGAATTAACCTGTAACCTCCTTTAAGGGAGGTAACCTCAACCAAATGTTTCCCATTGATCATTGATCATCACTTTGGAGGAAAAGACATCATCAGAGCAAGAATTCAACACGTGCCTTTATGTAAAGAGAGATTACAAGACGGCTTTGAAGCTCACAGCTTAGCTCTGATAGAAACAGCACTTGTCTCTCTGCGCGGGTCAGGGCCATTTTGAAGAAACAGCAAAAAGCACATGGAGGACGGATCATGCCGGAATGCCAAGATCCCCCTATAGGCAAGACTTTTATCTCACCCTGCTGAAAAACAAAGCATGTGTCACACCTCAGAAGTGCACCAAAGAGACACCTGTACCTTCCATTTTGTTTTGACTCGTCCCTAAAGCCCAGCACTGTGGGAAGCTTGTAACGGTCCCTCAAGCTGTAAAGCGAAGATGTTGTCCTACATCAGGCCTCCTGGATAAGAGTCCTCCCCACTGCTCAATCTCGGGATCCTTCTGATGCTTGGCTTACAGCTCAGAAAAAAAGCTGTTTGTTCAGGTGCCAAAATAAGATTCTGAACATTGATGGAAGGTGCCGGATGTGAAATCTTGAACGAACATCACTGTTGCATGTCAGCCTGTCTACGTGCAACCACAGCAAAGCCACACGGAGGCCAGGGTTTGAATCTATTAGCTGTCTCTCAAACTGTGGCTGGAGATGTGAGATATCTTTAGGACTTTGATAAAAAGTGTTCACCTGTCTTGATATTCTTGGCGGACAAATCTGAAGAGCCCCACCTGTGGCTATGTGCTCACCTTGCTAATGGCTGCCCTATTCGCCCTTGTACTGGATCTTTGCTTACAAGACCCGATTCGCTTGACACGCAGTCCCGTTCCAACAGCCAGGTGTGTCACCTGCACCCCTGTTTTAATTAAGGCAGAATGTATTATCCCCCGTGCCCTGTTGCTGTCAACAGTAAGACCGATCCTCCAGATCCTATAAATAGACAGAAACTGGGTCACATCCATTCGTCCTAATGGTCTCTTAATCATCAACAGAAACTGCATCCCGCATGCAAGAAGTTCAGGCTGTAGCGTTAGATGCTACCAGTTATTGGCACCCCCTGCGAAGCTGTACGTGCATTTGCCGCCAAGCCTCATCTGTGACGTTCCCAGGGCTTCTCTAAGAGACCCTTCAGCGCTGAATGGTCTGTAGCACCTGGAGAGGCTTGTAAGTAGTCTTCTGCAGAGCAGAGTGTCAGCCAGGTTAGCCACAGCGCGTCCTGTGTGGCTCATTAGGAGCAACCTCCGCCATCACGGTCTGCACCTTCAACGGAGGTCTCCTGCACTCTTCCTTACCGAGCCACTCCGATCACAAATGACCAGTTACTTCTGCCAGGGGAACTCCTACAGTGGGAGCGCTGTGCAATTGACGGAGCACCAAAATTCTATTTGGCCTGATGTAGGGTGCAGAAGGACATGACTACGCCACCCCTCAGCTGAGTCCTATAGCTCAGAGGAGCTCTGGCAAACAGAGAAAGAGCTCAAAGGTGGGTAACAGCCAAATGCAAACTTATCTGCACACTGAGGATGGGCTAAATCAAATAAATAAGGATTTGCCCTGCCCAAGCAGCATAAGAACCCCACGGCCAAAAGCTGACAAAATGCAACATACCACTCTAACATGGCAATGACCCTGCAGCCAAGTGAGCCCTACCTGGTTTGAACCTGGGCAACGGATCAGACGGTACTAATGCAGGTCGTGCATCATAGGTGATGCAGTCTTTGGACTCCCAAAACTTTCAAAAAGGGAGACACCGTAAACTGTCACCAATAAACTGGCTCTCATCTGACACATTTTTTTCAACACCCCATCCTTAAAACACTACACAGCACAGTGTGCAATTTTCACTGCAGCGCCAAACTTTTAAAAAACAAAAAAAACATTTTAGTCATATTTCTGCTAGCTCCTTACCTCAGAAGCTGGGTTAGCTGTGGAGGACATTCTTTCAGCACCCAGGTAGTCTGTGTATCTACCTGCTGTGGCTCAGTGCATCACCATGTTTACAACCAGCAAGCTGATCCAACCGGCTACCTGAGCTGCTTTATGCTTCTTTGTATACATGACAGTTCAGCAGACCTCTGAAGCCCTCGACCAAAGTGGCAGTGCTGGAGGCCAAGATCATTTATGAGCAGGCTGCAGTTTTGGGGCTAAACCTGAGCATAAGCTAGAGGGCAGCTCGGGGAAAAACAGCGGCGCATCTGATCCGAATCACCTTGTTGGGCTTTTTTTTATCCTCTTCCACACATCAATGTTCAATTGTTCCTTATTCAAACCTGGGGGCTTTCCGGGACTATCTTCACCTTCAGGTTCAGGCTTTTGCTTGAATTATGGGAGGGCTTCTTCTTTGGCAGGGGCTACGTAGGATCGAGCGTAAAGTTCACGACCGTCTCTTCGGCCATGTTTTGAAACCGAAACCAAAGCAGTTCTGAACGCAGAGACCAAGTGGTTCCCAAACAACCATGCAGAGTACATTTCATTCATATTAATTAGACATCCTCCTACAAAGGGCTTTGAGTGTCTGCCTCGAGTGGTTGGTGGGGTTTTTGTTGTGAGTCTGAAGGAGGTCTCCTCCTGCGTCTGGTTGCCTGCCAAATGTGGAGGTGCACCTGCTGTCTGGAGGCACCAAGGACCTTCGGGAGCCGAAGCAGACAGCAACCACGAGAGGGAATATTAATTTTGCAGTCTCACGGGAGGGCCTCCGATATACACTGCCATGCTACCGCCGAAACGAAGACTGCTTCGTTTGTACTTTTCGTCCATGGACACTGCTAAGTGAGACAAACAAAGCAACGGAATGAAAGTCATCCCCATAGAAGAGAAAAATGCGCTGATTTTAAACATGGGGTTGGGTGGGCTTCCACATCAGGGACATTCTGTGCCTCTGTTGCTGGTCCACGTCTCTACATCTGACTCAATGCTTATTTTGCCAGAGCAAAGTATATTACATTATGGGTTAGCAGAACGACAAAAAAGATACTTTCATGCAAATCATTTTACTATTTTATCTGTTTACACACCCATACACACTCAGTCCTCTTATGACAGGGCCCCACACCAGAATAAAACTTAACAAAATGCAGTATGGACCCTTTTTTTGTAGAACAGACATATAAAATGGCCTTTTCTCCCATTTCCTGGTCACTTTGTGTTGCTTGAGCGGTCCTGCCAAACACAACAGACAGCTTAGCCACATGTTTAAGTGTTGGGCCGCAGTTTGGCAATCCTTGACATCACAGCTCTGTTCTCCAGTTATCGATTCAGAGCACTCAGTTGGCTCAGCAGGAACAAAGTAAACAACAAGGCAGAACATTTAAGAAAACTGCAATAAATTCATTTAGTAACCCTCGGAAACTTGGCTGCATCTAGCATGACCATTTGTTTTCCCAGTAAGAAAATAATGGCAATTCCAATAAATTGTGTGTAATTAATTATTAACAATAATGGCAGCATAGAGTTCTTCAAAAATGAAAAACCGTTTAATGTGCCTTATAAAAGCAGGGTACAGGGATACGGAAATGAAGTCCCTCCTGCTCCACAGTGCTCGGTACAGTTAACAGAAAGTAAGGTAAATGTACACGTATATACTGTATATTAAAAGATAGATAATATAAAGAAAAATATAACAAGACAGATACAGTAAACATAAAAATGCAGTCTTAATGTACCGTACATAATAAATGTGATGTCAATGAGCTGGGAGTCAAAGGTCATGCCCAGTGGTGGCGGTCCAAAGCTGTATAGATCCTGAGTTTATAGATCACATTCAGATTCTGGCTACAGACAGAGGTTTAGTCCGAGTTTTAGGCAAGAATGCAAAGTAAAGAGTTTCTGTGCACGCAGCACTTGTGGCAAAGTGGCAGTCACAGCACAATGGATGTAAAGTTTAATTTGATGTATTCCTCTTACACGGGAGTCCCTGCCTCACCGTGCCAGTGGCAGGACTTTCATTTGTCAAGAACAAATTGATGCTGTGCTGCATTGCCTCATTACACTTCTCCCCGTTGCCCCGAAAATGGCATTACAGCCACTGGTCTCAATACCCCCCATTTTCATGATGCCAATAAAAATATCTTCATTGAATAGACCCTTTAAATGCTTTGCTAGCAGATGTAAGGTAGGTCAAACAACCATTACACCAGGGAAGCTCTCATCGTTTCATTAACTCTGAGATTCCTTCCACAAATCAGAACCGGTGCTAAACCTGCATGTATGTTTCACCACAAAAATCAATGCAAACGCTGCTAAGATTCCCATGCGACATGCATCTGCGTACCTGGACCCTCCTGAGCACAGCTTAGATCCTACAGGACGGCTTCTATCTAATATCAAGGAAAGTGTGGAAAGCAGAACATAAAAAGGGTCTAGGAAGGGTCTGCCCAACAAGGTGCTCAACACAGCCAAGAGAGTAAAGGGTCCTGCACAGAAGAAGACGGAGATGCACGTGCCACTGGCCAGCTGCCATCAGGCAGGAAATGCTGACTTTGGTCTTGGAGATCAACCAGAGAAATTAAAAACTTCATAAGTGACAGGCAGTGGCTATGTTGTACTATGAGCTGCTGAGGAGAAGATGGTATGGAGGCCTGAGTCGGGTGTGTGGGAGGTGTCGTTCAAACCCACCACCTCTCACAACCCCTAAGGGCAGATTATGTCGCTGCCATGACTCCATTTCCTGTTTGTTCAGGTACACGGTTGTGCATGAGTGTGTTTTCAAAGACAGAAGTGGAGAAAGACGCTCAGTGGTGCCAGAAACGGCAGACCTGGGCAGCTGCAGATGTTTGCACCACAATCCGCCCTCGGATTTTACACGTGGAAAGGAATGAACCTCTAATCACAATTATGTACCTATGTCCCTTTCCAAGCAGTTCTGGGATGGGCAGGAGGTGGAGGTGTTTAAAGATAAATGCGCAACTACCCAACCATCTGCTGTTCCTCTGAGTCGTTTCCAAGCCACAAGGGAACTTGTGGCAGATGCCCTGGCCAAGTTGCTTTGACACCCAAGTATCCTACTGGACCCACGAGAATTACAGCAGTGGTAAAGGAAAACCTACACAGCACACAGAACCTACAGTTCCAAACTGCAGTGTCTTTGTTTATCAAATTTTTGCCCATATTTTGGCCAAGCAGGGCCTTCAGCCACAAATCCATGCAGCCCAAGCCCCAAGTTCTCAGCCGCTGTACCGCTTTCTGCCACTTACCAGTGAACTGCACGTAACAAGCATGACTTTTAATTTTATTTATCTGAAAAACACCAGCTTTGCTCTGTGGGAAGTTTGCAAATTGCACCCGTGTCTGCGTACACCAGGTCTCCTCCAGGCGCTCAAGTTTCCTCCCACAGTCCAAACACAGGTGTTTTCGCTGGAATGCTGATTTTCAAGCTTGTTTGTACTGTGTGAGTGTGAGTGTGTGTGTGTGGTTAGCGACAGTCAGGTGCTGAGTGAAAATAAAACACAGTTATCAACTGTCATGCTGATGTTTGCCAGAATGTCCTCTGTAAACACCATGCTGTGGTTTTTATTAGCATTACCAAGCCGACTAGCATATCCCATGGTGCTGCTGTGTTTTTCCACAATAAACAGGCAGAAACTCACATTCCGGTTTGCTCTGACGCTGCAAATGATTAAGGCTTCACTTTAACCGATCAACCCTTTTCCCCTCATCCAACATGAAATGCGCACTTGGCTGCTTTGTCTTAAAACATCAATCTCCATCCATTACAGCCCTATAAGCAGCTCATGTGTGAGGAGGCCAATTGATCTTAAACAGCACTTAGCTGTTGGGGCAAAAGCCCTAACAGAGACTTTGGGAAGACCTGCATGCCACCACGCGAGCAAAACAGCTCCCGCGTATTAAGACGCTTCACCTTCGATTTGCTGCCAAGCAAAATAACCCTCAAGCATCAGTTTGGAGGAACCACTGCACTGACAGCAAAGCACATCAGCTTCTTCTCCCCGAGAGGCTGTGAACAATTTCAAAAAAACGTCAGTATTAAGGGTCCCTGAGAGCGATGCAGGAACCCCAAAGATTATCATCAAACCGAAAATGACATGCAGTCATTTGTCCTGTGTGTGACTTTAGTTCCTCGAGTCAAACGCTCAGCAGCTGGGAATTCACATGCATGCCAACTTATCTGTTTCGACTTTTGAAACCAGTGCACAGCGATATATTTATTGCATGTAAAGTACGGCAAAGCGGTTATACGGCACGGCTCCCGACATGTTTACCCCACGGTACCTGATATAGAACTGAGCATCAGCATGACAAGTGCACCTTACTCACAGGATGGAAGGCACAAAGCAATTTTTGTGGTTTGGTTTTATAACAGTGGGCTTTCATAAGAGGAGAACTATTCTGAGGAACCATCCTGATGCAACACTTCCCCCAAAGGACTGTGAGAAGCTGCCGCAGCACAGCGCTGCGTCTGGAACTCCACACTCCTGCAGGTCTAGAAGAAGCCAAAGCTGGGCCGGCCCCCTGCGGCGAGCACTTAAAGCCTCATCAGACCTGCATTCCAGTCTTTCTTCTGGCTGCTGACCACCAGCGAGGCACGGGCCGCAAAACCACGAGCAAAACCAGCTGAGGAGGCGGAGAAGCTCGGCGGGAGCACGGAGGAGCCCCAGTCACGCCGTGTCAAACAAACAAAATGTCCGTTTACCTTTAACCGGGGGAATGTCGGGTGGAGACCAGGCTGAAGAACACCTCGCATTTAACACCACCGCATGTTCATTTTTTTCACAATCGGATGCCTGATGGATGCACAGCGTGTTTATGCTTCACAATATGCAGAACAGAACGCTTTTAAGTTGCACACGTCTAACATTTGCAAGGTGCAAAAATCAATATTTTGAAATTCCCACTGCCTCATATATCATCCTGATAGGCTGTGCTGCACAAGGCCCTGGGGGCCTACAGCACTAAAACTTTGGGGTACAAATCCAGAAAGAACTTTAATTAACTTGCATCCTGTCAGTAAGGTTTCAAAAGGAGAAAATGGCCTCATTTGTCCATCAGAAAACTGCACTGGCCGCCCCTGTGGAGTTCATCTTGCAGCTGACAGGCCAGCTTTGGAGCTCCAGGATCAATTGCAATGAAGGCGTCGGGGAGAAGGTGCAATAAATTGCAGGTGCCTGACACCTGGTTCCAAGTCCCTGGAGCCATGGCATGAAGTGCAGGCAGCAGCGGTGGGGATGTGGGGGGGGCTGTAATTTGCTTTCCAGTGTTTTGAAATTTGGACAAAATCTGCCAGGACTATTTTCACACCCCCCTCCCCCCCACCTACCCGTCCCACCGCAAACTGGTGACTCGCACACAGGTAAACAGACAGGTGTCCCCGGGGGGTGGGGGGGTCTGTGCTACCTAAATGCTGCAAGGTGAACCACGAGCTCCTCTAAAGGAACCTCTTTGTAGCCATAAGCCAAAGGCGTGTTTGTTTTTGGGATCCATATTTACGAGGCTTGGGATCAGTGGCCTTCATCAGCGTGGAGGGACAGGGACACAAAACCAGGGGCTGGGAAGTAATGAAATGGACCATAGCCAGTAAGTGGAACGCGGGAATTATACCCAGATGAACCTGTGTGACAAAAATACTTACTGATGTCTGCTGGCAGTCTGCTGCTGCTCCCTCAAGGATTTTGTTAACCGTACCGTTGTGCACTTTCACAGGTATCGCACATGGAACTTAACTCACCTGAAGAACTCCATGAAGGAGAAGCCGTAGCCATGCTGCTCGGCAATCCCGGCACAGACCACATTGGCCGACGCACCAATGAGGGTCCCGTTTCCTGCACGAGGAAACATCTCAGTTTTGTGACACAGACACACTTTGGAGCCACCCACCCACTCATACCAGACGGTAAAACAGCGGCACAGCAGCCACACACGGCCTCTGTTTGAAGTTCTACAGCGGCACTGGAGGCCAGACCCTGGAAACGTGCTTTTTGTAGTAAAAGCGTGTAAACATGCAGGCCAAAGCTGTCACAACACACTGGACAATATGGGCGGGGGGGGGGGGTCAATAAGAGCAGCATGGCTCCCCAATTGGCCACTCAGAAAACACAAAATTAAGTCATCGCAGTAAAGCACAAATACAAAAACTGGGAGAAATTTCATTGGCAATGCATTATGGGACAGCAGCTGCAGCATTTAACAACGCAGTTGGGATCTCAACACCACAGCATCTAAACTAATGCAAGATTTTATAATTATTACGTGCTTATTCTTTTATCCATCCCAAAATGTCTGCTTCTTGTATTTATTATTGCGTGTTCTGTACATTTGTAAATTTAATTAAATTAAAATTTTAATTAAAAAGGAGTTTGTGGCCCGCAGATAGCAGTGGACCAAAAAACGTGAGGTAAGTGGTCTCTTTTTCACACCAGCGTCTCCATGAGGCCGGTTGTTAGCGTAGCTTCCAGAGCCGCGAGCTAGTAACCCGATTGCTATAATGTGTCATTGCAGAGAAGTTTATCTTGGCAGTGGCTGTCACGTCGCCAATCAATAAAAAGCTGTTTGCGTCCCGCTGACAAACGTATTACTGCAAACTATATTTCTCGCACAGATTACTTCCTGTCTGAGGTATGATCTGCTGATCCCTCTGGGCAGAAGTATTTCCTACCAGACCTTTGCTATGTGCAAAAGTCTTATCAAACGGCATCTCTTAACCGACCACCTAAATGCTGGCACCATCATAAGGATCGAATGATGAAAAAAAAACTGAAAATTTATTCCAACCCTTGAAATAGGAAAAATCCATAAGTGAAATGAATGCTTTCTAAAAAGAAAGGGAAAAATTTGTACCTCCTGTCCAGATTCTCACTAGATGGGTTTGGGAACTTTCCAGATGTCAAACTGAGCCCACAGCCTATGGCTTCCTGGCGGTCCTTTTTCACGACAGAATTCATGCGCAGCCAGGTTCTTTACGCTGGCGGCTTTCTATAAAGTCAGGAAACTTTCCCGTTTCTGCTCCCCTTCGAGGAAGAAACACCCACCTGAACAGCATGAGAGGGCATCTGAAAATGTAGGGTGTGAGGCAGCAACTAGAAGGTGTGCACACAATTGTGAGCTGAGATGTTTCTCCTGCTGCATGAGCTGGTCGAGCATCTCCCTTCAGGCTCCCATTACGTAACCTGACGCATGAATAAATGAACGTGTTCCTTCTTTATGTTTCATTCTGCTCGGCTGCAGCGAGTCCGTTCCTCCACTCACCTCCAAGGCAGGCTCCCATGGCCAGCGCAAAGATGAGGGGCCTCACCGGTAAGTTCACATCATTGTCTTGGCTCAAATTGATGAGTACGGGAATCTGGTAACAAGCAAACAAATAAATTAAATTCAGATTCTGCAAGCAGTTTGAAATCTCCAGCTTAAGTCTGAGACTTTCATTTGATAGTGGTGTTAAAAGTTTGGTCATTTACAAGGATGCTAGGGTAACCGGCAGTCACAAAACCCAAAGATCTCACACACACTCAGCTAAATCAAGCTGAATTGAACTGAAACTAAGCTGACCTGAAATTAAATTATTATAGCGGTATGAGCTAAAATGCATTTATACATTGCAGGAGACAATTAAATGCTGCAGCTTTGTTTCCAAATGACCACCATTTTCAGAATTTTTGGCTTCTTCGCCTAACTGGCAACATCCAGTCGCACACATAGGGCAGCAAATCAGCTGTTATTTGTCCAGCCCTCCAGTAATTTCCATCACAAATGAGAGAGCTGTTCAAAGCCTTGCTTAAGCTGTGGTTAAGTTAATCAACATTCAGAAGCATTTAGAAATAAACTGTCCTTATGAGGGATGGCTGTAGGGTCGCTAAAAATAAAACTGCACCCCACTCCAGCAGAAAGACGAATGGATTCATCTCCTCAGCGAATACTACGGGAGATTTCAGCACTGGCAAACTCCATTTGCGGGTAAACAATTTCTTACAGTCCAAGTTACCGAGGGAAGCGGTTTCAGCTGAATAAGTGAACTGCTGAGCTCAAATGCAGAAGGAGGAGAAGGAGGAGGAGGAGGAGGAAGGGGTACTTATTCTCTTCATAGGGAGCGTAATGAATTTTAATTGGGTGTTTAATAAAGTGTCGACTATGGAAACGCATGAAGCCAGCACTTTTTTTGTATTTTTCTTCTGTCTTCTTTCGACCCGCAATACGCTGGGAGATAAAGAGGGTGCGAAAAGGTGCGGTGGGTCTGGTGCTCACCATGGTAGCAGTGAAAGGGATGTTGTCAATGAGGGAGGATGCCAGTGCAGATACCCACACAACCAGGATGATGGCGATGGCCAAGCGCTGGTCCTCTGGCACTGCCTGAGGGGAGAGGAGCAGCTAAAATTAACACACAAAACGGGTCGAGAGATGTCTATGGCATTGTGATGCAAACCTTCTGAAAGAAGAAACTTTAAATATTAAGATGGGGGAGGCAAGTCTACCCATCAGAACTCCTGAAAGCCCTTTTGACTAAGAATTTACAGTGTAATCTGGACCTTATTTGGACCTTCGGAAAGAACAAACAAAAAGTCTGACATTCCTGCAGATTGAAGATCTTTTTTCTTATTTCTGACATACATGAGAACCAGACCTTCTGTCCAAAATTGGGCAGCGGCCGGAGCAGCTGGACATGGTAGCAGGAGAGACACTACCCAGAATTCTTTTGCCCTCCCTCTCCCCCTCTGAGAGAGAGAATCCGCATTCGTTGCTGTCGTGTCCATGCATTGGGTTGCCAAGCAATGGTGTGCGAGGTAAGAGAATCCGGGGTGCCGCGGTGCCTGCCGTGCATCATTACGGCCTGTGACTTCATGCGGTCAGAACCAAACCTGACGTGTGCGCCTGGACGTAATTCTGGGGTAAGCGAGCTGCCGTCTCCTTGCTGTCAGCCCTGAACGGGCTCGGCCATGAGATGTTGAACCGGGCCTCGGTACGAGCCACGCTCAAGCAGCAGCAAACATCGGGGGCAAAATCATTTCACGGGTATTATTGTGGGCCTCAACGAGTCACAGCCTGCATGTTTGTGATGCCAGAGTGCATTAAACACAACGGCACCACACACACAGACAACACAGGCAGCGTCGTGCTCACAGGACAGTGACCTGAAGGTTGTTGATAAGTCCAACGAGGATTTTGTCAGTTAAACATCTACTAGAATAACAGGTAAAATTGTATAGATAGATAGATAGATAAGATTGGGGTAAAAGCACTGACTAGGGAATAAACCCCATTAATAATATTTCACAAATACAGGCTGCTAATACATTTAAAGAATAGTGCAAAGATTAATAATGACTGTGAAAGTGTGTGAATACAAGGACACTTTCTTTATGCAAATGTCACATCAGGAGTAAGTTTTCCCCTTTTTTACGCAGTTTTGGCTTAGAATGACCATAGGGAGTCCCCACAGCCTGTAGCAAAAGAGCTACCAATGAGAAAATTGGTTTTAAATTCCGAGGAGAGACGGGGTCCCCTGTGGTGGTGCTGGACCGAGGCCTGGTGACATTTTCCTCGGTAGATAAACACGGCTGTGGTTAGAAACGGCCGTGAAGGGAACCCCCAGCTCAAAGTGAGACTTGGCCGATTGTTCGTCACCCGAGAGGTCGTGTTGCAGAGGCAAACTGGGGACAAAATCGAATGTTCATTCTACAAAATATCAAACACATTTTAGACAAAAATCAGAACGTCGAATACAGTGTAGGCATAGAGGAGCCAACGTGAGGGCCGTGAACCGCAAATACCTTTATTAATGCTGCCGTCTGTACTCCAATGTAGTCTATCAGCTGCAGCTGAGCCAAAGCCTGGTGAAAAAATCAAAACTCACATTCAAAAATCCATATTTTGGCGCTATAAAGAAGCAAGACCTTTTGATTTGCAGCACTGCTACGCAGGCCATGGTTCTGTTCAAATGTACAGTATTGATTTTTTTAGGACTCAGGCCGAATTCAGGAAAAAAGAAGTTAATAAAGGATAAGAGAAGTGTTTAATGAAAAACAACAATTGCTGTGTTTTGCTGGACCCCGACCCTTTACGCATTCCAAAAACAAAAGCTAGGACAGCCATAGATGCTTGAAATTATTTGTGTTTGACGTGCACGAAGCAATGCCGGAAGGCCTGTGCCGCGTGATCATTCATTTGTTTTCTTTCTTTTTTTTTTGCTGCATCTGTGCTTTTTGGGAAAATAAACATAACCCTGAACCACTAACAGAGCACATTTTCCACTTCACTTTGCAGGGCTAGAAGAGTAGACAGACCATGCAGTCATTTATTCAAATAAGAAATAACCCCCTTAATGTATTTTCATAAAAATACATTTTTTAGCTATTAGGGATCTTCTTGAGAGTTTAATGAAAAGTGTTAAATATGACAGTTTGGAATACTTGGCCTGCGATAATTAATTTCAGTCCAGCAATATGGATCCACTGTGCATTCCGCTGCTTTCATTGGTAAAGTTTTTGCGTCCGATGGTGTTGCCATGATAAATAAGCAGCATTATTATAGGCAAAAGCCAATCCGTTCTTATTGCAGAAGAGAATGACAAACAGAAAAAGTCCTGCCTCCATGAGGACAAAGAGGGCTGCGAAGAACAGCAGCGTGGCCCATTCCACCCTGTGGAGGATGATCTCGAAGTCCTGGATGTCCGCTAGGACCAGCAGCCACAGGGCCCCGAGGACGGCGATCCACCCTGGCGGGGAAGAGGAAGATCCATCACATTGCTGACCCCCCAACAGCACAACACACCAGCTATCCCACATATTCGCTGGTAAATCCATGGGAAAGCAGCCACACCATATTCTGCCCGGCATGAACATCTCCATTATTTTTCATTCCCTGAGCAGACCTACGGTACGAAGCTGCACACTTCTGGCCTTTCAAACAGCCGGAGGTATTTAGGTTCAACGCGTGGCAACGAAAAATCAGCATAGCGGCCCAAGGCCACAGACCCAAAGTCACAGGCATTGAGATCAGTTCCATTGGTCTTTAACATTGGGGTGCAACAGAACGCAAAGTGCTAGCAATTATTTTACAATAAAAATTGTTTAGCTAATCTACTCAACACCACTTACACTCCGCTTCCCCGAACACCTCCAAGGTACAGAAAATAATCTTCCGTTTGCTTTGGGCATCTTAAAAGCACATTATTTTCATTCCTGTTCAGCAGAGGTCCTGTCCCCGAGCTTAATTCACTGTAGAAAACCCACATGATTTCAAGCCATTTTCAAGACATTTTCGCCCCCAACCAGAGCAGCTGCACTACACTGAAAAATGACCCCAACTATAAGCAACAATTTATTAAGCTAATTTATTCACGTTATTATTCTCATTCTCCTCAGACGCATTTATTTGTGGGTTCCCTAAGAACGCCTGCCTGTACCGCAAATTATTGACATTCCTGGAACGTCAAACCGACAGCAAATGGAAAAGTCTGTCAGTGGTCAACGTGAGGATTTTGGCCACAGCGTTAGATATCAAAAATAAGTCAGGGAAGGAGGTTCTACTGCACTTTTATGGCATCATTGTAACCACCAAAAATCCACGTGTACATAAGAACACAATGCAGCATTTCATGCAAACTCACAATGAGCCTGTTATTTGCTCTGTTTTATGAAGTCTGACTGTTTGTTTTGTTGTTGTTCTTCACTCGTAAATTTTCTTCTTTCTGGAATGTAACCACGCACAGTCTCCTGTTGAATCAGGCGTATTTCGTTGCATGGTATACTCGGTTGCTATGTACTTGACAAATAAACTCTTTTTGATCTTCTTGATTTAAATATGTTTGCTTTTTCCCCAGAAGTTCCTTTAAATTCATGTTAACATCGGTTCTGTGTAACCTCAGCTGCGTGACCTTCTTGTAGGAGCGCAACCAGGTAAATGTTCAGAACCTCTAGTTGAGGGGTTTCATTCTGGTGCTGGGCAGCTACGCTGAGAAGAACAGCAGGAAGCAGTGTCAACGGCCTTCCGAGGGTGCGAGCGAGGATGCCTTAGCGCTCTTTATGACACTGCAGCAACACTGAAGGTCAGAAAGCTGCAAAATTTAAGGGCAGTAAGCAGTTGGCTGTGGCGAAGAAGAGAAACAATCTTTTTGTGGTGCTGCAACCTGTCAGGAAAAGAAGCTTTTATGATACAAACCAGTTATGGGTATTATTAATGAAAACACACAGCACTGTCTTCTATGAGAATGACATCTTTAAACTTCGGGTTCCACAGAATGGACGAAAAACGAGCACAACCGATAAAATCATTGCGTTAGAAAGATAGCGGTTCAAAGAAATGAATACGAAGGGCAAAAAGGCATCTCCATTAGGTTGCTCTCCTGCATATACCATGGTAGCACACTTAGGTTGAGAGCACAGCCCTGCTTCTGCAAGGCTCTACAGGCAATGGGGATTCGGAATCGCTTTCCCGAAATGTGTCCTTCCACAAAAATATATGACGTGCTAATTCCGTATAGCGGAGGATGCTGATACGGAAGCAGACTCGGGTCAGGCAAGCGCTGAAATGTTCTCACTGATCAGCTCCCGTTGGACTAGTAGGGTCAGGGGGTTGGAACTGATTTGTAAACTTCAAACTGTACAGCAAGGTATAGCCATGTCAGCTGGGCTCAGGAGTCACACTCAGGCTGATGTGTCTGGCAGACAAGATAAAGTTCACACTTAGAGCAAAGCTGCAATCAAGCAAGCGATACCTGCATGGAATTACGTGTAGCGGAGGGACAAATACACAACCCAATGTTCAAGTTATTAGAAGGACTGCGAACAGTGCTGCTCTGGGTTGACACGTGAGGGCTGGGGACTCATGAGATTTGCTGTATCCAACATCTGGACAACTTCACGAAAGGAGCATTAAGTAAAGATCTGTCGTACCTGTAACAAGGTGTCTCCAAAGGGGCTCGCGAAGCCAACCCCAAGTGAAGGTCACATGGAATGAGACACCACTGACCATAAAGATAACAGAGAGGGAAAACCCTGAAATCACTTCCAGAACAAATCCATTTGAAACCATGACGTCTGGTGAAATTTCAGCATGCACTTGGTAGGTAATTCAGTAATGATGGCAAACACTCAAAGTTTGATTTCTGGGAACTTCATTTTCTTCCCAGCCTGAGAATGCAACAGAACCCCACAAAGTCCTTTCAGAGAATGGGAGGTCTGAGCATGCAGCACCACCACTACAGCATCATCTATGAAGAGCAAATCTACACAGGTATGTGCTGACAGATTTATAAAGAATTTCTGCAAAAAGGTTTGGTCTGGCTGACCAGATCCTTGGAAAGCTACACTGGAGGAATACATCCACAGAAGGCTTAGGAAGCTGCCCAGCACAAGGCTTCACCACCGGATCACCAAAAGCTTTGCTGCCATCAGTCCCTAGCATGCTACAGCCAGGCATGACCGCTGGCATCCCTGAGCTGTTGAGGGGGAAACGGCAGGTTGCCAAGACGGGCGGTGATGCTCCTGGGAACGATCCAGCGCGAGGAAGGCGTCACGGTGTGTAATAGTATAACAGCGTACACACACAGCAGCATCGGGAAGCTGAAAGCTCATCAGAGCGACAATGAGACGTTGGCAAATGAAGCAGACTGCCGGGAACAGCCACACCTCCCCACTGCTGAGTCTGACGCACAGTAATATTGGTTCCATTACGCACGAAGCCCAGCACCACCTACAGCAGCCATTGACATGCCAAGTGATATAATGGCTGCCTAATGGCTGCGCTATTATGTCACGAGCGTCACCCTTCGGCCCCCTGGCCTCGATTCCAGTAGGTAATCACTCTGAGGACCGAAGTACAAAGCGTGCTAATGCCAGGTTTGAGGATTCGACGTGGCAATTAGAAACACTTACCGCGGGACCATGGTAAAATAAATGATTGACAGCCTTCACGCCCACAACGCTGTTGAAAATGACTGCACTGTCAATAAGTTATGATGCTTGTGGCAAATTTACCATAGTTTCTTGTTTTTCAGTGGTCATTCTGTTGTGTAAGTGTCAAGATGATACTGGTAGGTTATTGAGGTGCATGGGACGAGAAACTGCACAGTACTTCAGGTCACGTGTCAGTTCAAGACCCAGTTCTTCAGTTTCCTCACAGCTTAACACTGCACAACACTGCACACAAAACCCACACCTGGACACCATGCCAACCTTAACACGCTTGCCTAGTTATGATCAACAAACCCCTTGCCGTGACATCCCTATGTAAGCCCTTGATGGCCCATGTCTGTGGGAAGGGGACTCTGAAGTGAGAGCCTGAGCACTCAGACCTGTCCTGACCACTCTTTTCCCTGACTTGTGAGATCCAAATAAAACACTGAAACCACAGAAAGCTGCAACCATGTCTCCTTTTGTCCCATAAACTGGTGCAGTTGTCACAGCAGTGTCGGAACCTGGGGCTGTCGTGGACAACATGCTTCCGCAACACCTCTTTGGTCAGCTTACAGTGACCCAGAATAACATAATCACAAGCCAGCAGGGGAAGCCTTGAGTTATATGGGAGATAGTTGCAAGCCAACAGCAAGGGATGCTGGCTGCCTTCAGAAACCACAAGGTCTGCACAGGGGGCCTGAGGTGAACCCCAATTACCCTGAGACCTTCCTCAATGTCTCTGACCGCACCATAGGCGACACCTTAGTAGCCACTAACTGCTAAGATTACAAAGCCATGCACACCACTGCCATGGAGTGAGTGGGCCTGACCCCTAAGGGACACCAAATGAAGCTGAGAAATCGCTACTATGAGGATGTCGGAATGCCATTCGCTTTCCCCCAACAACTGCTCGACACCTGCAACCGCTGGCTTCTTCCCAAGCTTGAGGACACCCACCGAATCACTCAACTCATCACCCCGGAGCAGTTTATTCCTGACCTCTGAGTTCAAAATAAAGCACAGAAAGCTGCAGCCTTGCCTCTCATGAACTCTCATGAACCCGTGCACTTGTCACTGTAGTTATGTTCAGCAAACTTGATTTTAAATGGAGGATTTTTTAATTGTGGGCATTTAGGCCCTTCACTGCCTTCTGGCATCCACTAACAGACCACCCCTGTCTCAGCAACTGTAATTTCTGGCAAACGCTAGGACTTCCTCACAGGAGAAAATTACACCATCAAGCACCCCATTGTTCAAAGCCAGCTCGTGAAATATGTTTCTCACCGCGCAACTGTCAGTGTCTTTGAGCTAAATGGGCTCATGAACCTTAAAGCTCTTAAAAGTGTAAAAACAAGTTAAAGTCTATTGAAGGTTTTTTACTTAACAAATCTTCATTTTTGTCCACGGAGAAAATAGTCACTCATTACAGCGTACTGCCGCTCAACACCGCGCGGTGTAAATACTTTTTTCCATCCTCTACTTTCATCAGTACCTCTTTCTGAAGGCTTCTTAAAGGGATGAAAGAGGGAAAAGAAAATGCGTCTGAATTTACTGCCTCCTCGGAGTTCTTCTGAACTCCTTCTCACCTATGCTATAACGGAAAACAAAACAGCACTGGACCACAGCAACAGGGATCCGAAAATATTGCAGATGCATACAGATAACTAACACACAAAGGGTGCAAATGGGGCTGGTGTTCAGCGGTGGTGGTGGTCATGTAGCAGTGCTTCCAAATGTTGACCAGACATTCCTTAAGTTGTGCAAATTTTCATGCGCCGGTGAAATAAAGTTACAAATGTGAGCCAGCCACAGTCTTTCAAAGAAAATATTTGAAACCCTTGGAATTATCTGGATTTCTACATGAATGGCTCCTAAAATGTGAACTGATGCGCGATCTGAGAATGGCGAGAATCGTGCAGCAAGTGGACGGGCCATGACTAACTGGCACTGGATGAGGAAGCGGAGCTGCGACGGCTGAACGGAGGTGTGGACTGAGGAACAGAAGGAAGGGCTAGAACACCCCCCTTACCCAAAAGCATGACTGTCAGGAGTTGGTCGCTTCACACCAGTTGGGTGTCCTGTCGATGGGTGCACAGAATTTTAACTACTCCTGTTCCACTAACCCTGAACCACAGCTCCTTCCCTTGCAAGATGCAAAACAATAAAGAACAAAATAAATGAATATTTATTATCATTTTAACAAAGCACATTAACTTTTAATAACTTGATTTTGTGCAGTCTGATTAGGTATAACATATATAAACCTCCTGGACAGAAGCTGCCTTTCATGCTAAAGTTACTGGAGTAGCTGAGCAAGAACCGTGGGGTGGCTTGCAGTTTACATCCACCCGTAGCTGATGCTTTATATGCTTTATTTATTCATTTATTGACAACACAGTACATTCTGAACTGACAGTGATAAACAAAACAAGCTCAAACAAAACTTACTTTGTGAGCAAACGCCAGCATATTAAATAAATTTTGACCTCAACGCCAACAGTATGCCAAGTTAGTGCGACAGCCTTCAGACTGTGTTGGAGGACATCACCGTGTACAGGCAAGGTGCACAGACAGATGGGCCACCCGAGAGAAAAGTGCCACAGCCAATAGCGCTGACATGGGACAATAAGAGTGATGGATTCTGACTTCCCGTCTGCACTGATATCCCTGCGAGGGGGTTCTCGAAATCTGAGGGAATCCATCTATTAAAAAGGGCTTTTTGTCATTTGTCACTTACAACCCAACACATTCGCAAGCCAGCAAAGTGTATCATGAACACCTTTCCAACTCCTTTTAAAATCTCAAATGAATCATCAAACACCAACGGGTTCACACCATTAAACTGTGCAGTACAGTCGAGTTGAAACTGGGACTTTGTGCCATTTTGTTTTTAACAACTCCAGATGTTACCAAAATATGAATTCAGACATATCAGATAAATTCTTTGGCATGCAAATTAGCTACAAGCACCCAAAGCGGCAGGACCTTTAGCATCCATGCAGCGGTCGACCGCGTAAGAATGCACCCACGTGAAAGCACAAACAAAATACTTCAGCGTCAATTAAAGGCCATTTCCGCAACATCTTAGTGAAATTAATAAGCACTGTGCTGGATCTTTGGCCTCTGATCTTGCACTGCACGCGCTAGTATGAGGAAAGGACGGCAATGTTTGCCACTGAGGAGTGGGCGGCGCACGGGCGCTCTTTGCCACATGGCGAGGAAGAGGTCGGCAGCTGTCATTCACGAAAATTCTCGCTGTTGTTGTGCCGCACCGCCAAGATCGAAGGCTGTGGGGAAAAAAATTGCTTTGCGTCAAGTGCCATGAAGGTTCAGAAAGGGGGATGTCATCCCGTCCTTGCAGGCAGGTGTTTGATATTTGCAAAGCATTGCATTCTTATGGCAATATGCAGAGTTTGGCGTGGCCCGAAAATGGCAGACCTGACCCACATTGCCCAAATTAGCCCTGTAGGTTGACAAACAGGAAGTAAAGAGCTGGCAAGGAGTCAGGGGGCCTGGACTAAAGGTTTCTGGTTTTGCGATCAAAATACATATGAAAAGGAGAAAATACATTTGGCAACCACAAATAATCAAAGAGGATTGGTGGACCTCAAAGTGTCCTCAGTTGTACTTCTAGCAAAACTGCAGTCACATGTGTTGCATTTACATGCACTGAAAACGTGGTCCTCCGTGGTTTTGGAGACCTCAAAGGCTGTCTTACACAATCATACACAGTACAGCAGCGCACTTCAGCTGCTCACCCGAAACCCATCCGAACAAGGGGAGTCAAAATCCGCACATCCTGAGCAGGAATCAAACCAACATCCAACAAGAAAACTTGGGAGCACATGGAGACAAGCGTCAGAAAGTTCCACACAATGCAAGCAAATCCTTGGCTCCTCTGTGCAGTGATCACACTTGTAATAACACTCGTACCCAGGAAGCAGCTGCTGAGACTAAAGAGGCCCAACAGTTAATAATGTCAAGGACCAAACTCTACGACCATGACAGGGTTGGCCTCAGCTTACCCAGATCAAGATGTATGCTGGGGATGAAGGAGTTGAGGAAGAAGATGAAAATGACCACCCCCAGGACTGCTATACATTTAACCAACAGGGTCTTGTCTGTAATCCTGTGCTGTAATAGGGAAATAAGAGGGTGAGATACACAACAACGCTACCCAACAGGTGTAAGCCCCCTGTTCTCTACCGCGTCACACTTGCTCACTTTCTTCTGCAGCTGCTGAATGTTGGTCTCCCAGTTTTTGTCCTCTTGGGAAATTTGCCTGCAAAACAAGGATGTGACTTGTTTTGGGGAAAAAAGTTACAACCAAACCACTGCAGTACATAAAATTTTATCACCACTTCACCAGCATTTACAGTTGGTGATAAATGCATAGCAGTAACTCTTTGGCAAGCCATTAATATTCATCCATGCTAGCGAGTGGCAGCCAGTCTGCCACGCGCCTGCTACTGCTCATACGGTAGGTTCATCATTTCAGCAATGCTTTGGAACTCTGGGCTTTCCAGCGCCGACACACAATATTTTAATCGGTTTCATTGTACGTGGCACTGATGAGATGTGACATGCACTCAGACGTCGACACGCCGCACGCTGCGGCCCGAGTCCTGTCCTCACGGAACAAGCGGCAGCACGGCACTCACGTCACTTGTCAATGTTTAAAAAGTACAGCGGACCATCAAACTTTAATTTGCTTTCCGCTGACGTCAGTGGACTTTAATGAAATTCAAACATACATTATTGATCCTATGGAAGTTCAATATGACGTGACCAAACACATTCTTCCCGAACCCGTGTGGCCTGCAGTACCTAAAGACTCAAGGCTTTCCAATCAAATGGTGGTTGCAACCAAACAGCATGCTAAGCCAGGCCAGCAGAGAGCAGAGTCTAGGTTTAGTGATTTGCACTCAAATGAACCGAATTTGAATCTCAACCCCTGCTGTAGTACCCCAGAGCACACACCAGCTACCCTGAAATACTTGAGTAAAACCGCCCATCTGTATAAATGAGTTAAGTGGCTTAAGATTGTGGGTCACTTTAGAGAAAAGTGTCAGTTTCAGCAGTTCTCAAGGTGTGGCCTGTGGGCTACCAGCGGTCAAATTGCTCAGAAAAACATTGGTAATTTCCAAAAAAATTGAATTCAATATTAATCGTTTTTAGTAAAACACTACAGGGTAAGAAGGGGAGATTAGGTGGTTGAAAACATCTGTGGCTTAAACCAAATGGTGTTGTGGACCACAGATTTTTAGAACCACTGACATAAATGCATAAATGAAAAAGTTGCTTTGGATAAAGGTATCAGCTGCACAAGAGAGGGTAGTAAAAGTCAGGGAACCTCTGGAAGGTTTTCAGCTTCTTGCGCAGGAGGCTTTCCAGGTTCAGCACCTTCTGCATCAGGAGGCACTTGACAGCAGTTTCCTCACGGCTAGCTGGGTTGATGCGTTGTGCTGTTTGCCTCCAGACCAAGATTTCGTGCTTGAGCTCTGTGAACAAGCAATGAAGACAGAGCCAGCCATGAATAAGTGCCATACACACACACACACACACACACACACACACACACACACACACACAGAGTACATTGAATGAAAAGAGAAACGAGAAATGTTTCTGAATCCTGGTTCAGTAGCTGTGTAGCCACGCGATAAGTCTGAGGAGCACTTTACTTTACTTTCACCTCTTTTTGTGGAGTAGCTTAGTGGTCTGTGAACTACTGGCAGCCCTTGGGCTACTGCTGCTCTGTGGTGTTGATCCACATCGTGGTTGGACCAACGGCAACAGGCCAAGCCAGAAGAGCAGCAGGACCTTAGCTCTGGGAAGCTGAGCGGTCCTGTCATTTCTTCACTGCTGCTGAGTCCCATCAGTCGCTTATTTTGACAGTGGGCCAAGGTCTGCAAGCACAGAGCCTGAGGTTGAAGGCCAGTGTGAAGCCCACATGTTTGCATGGGCATCGATTTGCACAGAGTCGCCAATGCCTGTAGCCCGTTGTCAAGGGGTTGCTATGTAATTAATGTGGTTCCCTTAAGAGAATGTAGCCGGGATCGGGGGGGACATGCAGTTCTGCAAACAGGGTTCACAACAGGCCTCCTGATCGAAAGATGCCACCCTGCCTGAGACACAGCTCAGATATTTTTGAATTTAATCTGCATCATGCGGTCACTGCTCAATGAAGCTCAGGCAGAGCCACAACCAGTCTGAGAAGCTAGGACTGCGCACCTAAACCACAGGTCAGTAATCCAGGCAGCTGTACTCATCACTCTGCATGTTGGGGTAGTTGCCCCCCAGCATAGCTCCTGCCTCAAACATGCATCCGCCACGCTCCATGCAACTGAGCTGTTTGAAGAGTCCACACCACTATCTCAGAGCCATACTGCCACTTGCCCAGCTGCTAGCAGAGATATGTGTTTGGGCCGTCTGCTCCATCAGGATTGGTCCGCCTGTCTGCCCTGTCATGAAAGGAAGGGATATGAGGCGGGCAGGGCCATAAAGCGCCACCATGCAACACTACCTCATATCATAACCGCCAGCACTTGGGGTCAGATTATCAGTCTTGGGGGCACCGAGGTCACCAGGGACCATCTTGAAAGATTCTGCAGTGACTGATGGTGGTGAGACAGGTTAGCACTGAGCCGAGCAGCCATTACAGATCAACACAGTGAAATATTAATAACGCAGACCTTTCCTCTGTAGCACTGACACATGTACAGCAGGCCGCTGCCTCCAAGTTACCGCAGTCCTGCGTTTTGTTGGAGCTTTTAAAGCTTCCGGAAAAGTTTCAGGTGGCCTTCATCCAAATCCATCACGTGCAGTGTTTATTGGGTCAGCATCTATTTCAAGGGGACACGCAAGAGGCCGGTTACGGTCCCCTTCAGACAGGCAAGGAAGTTAATTAGGTTTCGGTGAGGTCACCTCATGAATTTACCCTGCAAGCTGTTCCTTCTCACAACCCAGTTGGAGCCAATTTCAGAAGTCACATTTTTAACAAGCAGTGCTGTGGGTTTGTCTGACATCTGTTGACTGTTAAAGTCATCCTGCTCAGTTTTATAATCTGAGTAAAGTATTTAAAATTTAAAGTGGTGCAGGTCAGTGTTGTGTGAGGATGGCGTTTCTCAGCTTGGCCTACATGGGACCTAAGCAACATATGCTAATGCATCCCATGCTGCGAAACTATTCTTCTCCTCAAGACTTTCGAGCAAGAAAAGGTTGCCTTTCAAGACCTGCGAGCCACACTTTTGGGAGTGAAGGACATGCAGATGTGATTAGCATGCAAACGGCTGGTGTTTAGCCTCTGAGTGAAGTTGGCAAACATCTGAGAATGTTAAATAAATTCTACTGATATACACAGACACAGAGGTGGACAGAAATGTCAAAGTAAACTTCTCCACATCACAGATGGATGTTGGTTGCAACTCACCAACGATCTCCACGGGTTCCTTGTTGTAGAGCTTTTTGTTCCAGTAAAGCAGTCGCAGGAATGGAAATGAGGTGAGAAGCACAAGGCAGATCCCCAGGAGCATAAACCCAGTGAAGACGGCAAAGTCGATGCCCTGGAATGGGAAACACATCTGGCTGGTCATCTCACACGCTACTCTCAGGCATCTGCAGCTCAGCTTCTACACAAACCGCACGCAATGCGGAAACCCAAAGGCTGCCGGTTCAGGCACTTGGCAAGGTGTTGCGATTCAATCTTTGAGAAAGAAAGAAGGCGACTCAGGAACGATATCTGGCAACATGGAGTAAGCAGGTAAAACTGTAAGTTATCTTGGATGGAAGCAAACTGAACAACAAAATAATTATTAACATCCAGTTAAAATGCTATGATGACAAACTTTGAACTTCATTGTAACTGCAGAACAGTCGCCTGCATTTGCACTTTCCACTCTGTGGATTCAAAGTAGTTGACAACAGAACAAACTCCAGAGGATCTTCGTGGCATCTGTGAAGTAATGCAGCTAAACATGACTTTTGCATGCAATAACCCAACAAATCTGTCCAGACTCAGGCATTGCGTGCCCTCCTCATAACACCACACCATCCAAAAAAAAAAAGGGAGAGATGGGAAAAGCAGCACAAGAAAAACCAAATTGTGTTTAACTTTGTGATGTCATCAGTTGAACAGACAAAGCCACAAAGAAGAGATCCCTTTGCTCTCGAATGTAATCCAAATAATGAGTTTCTTAAAGGCTTATCTCAGAATAGGGTTTGTAAATTGTACGGTGTGGTAATATGGGGCTTTGTATCCCTTTAATGCACAGATTTCTTTCTATTTCTGTTTCTGGGAAATGGCATGAAGAAAGCCGAAAATTCAATAAAAGAAGAGTAGGATGATGGTAATAGCCTCCTTGTTAAAATTCAGCTCCACATGGCTCCAGTTTGGCAGGGACTCTGCTGCGGCTTCCCAAGGAAACCCAGGCTCCCGAAAGCTCTGGATTCTCAAAAGCTGCAGAGCTGCACGGAAAAGCTGGCACGCTCGACAGACAGCGGCTTCAAGAGGCAAAGTTGCCTTATAGAGTGGCAGACAGAGGAGAAGGAGACGGTAGGGCAGATGGGAGGGTTATTCCCTCACCAGGATGTTGCTGATGCTCTGTGGCAAGGCAGCACGGGAAAGCAGAGGGGTTTGCAAAGGGACAAAGGGTAAGTGGTGCACAGTGACCTCTGCCGGACCTGCTGATGTTGGCAAAGGAGAGCAAGCCAGAGACGCAGATGCAGGGAGAGCGTCTGTGGGAGCGCTGAGGCTAAGCAGCCTCTCAGAGGAAGCACTCACTGTTTATTAGGACTGCCGCAGCTGCACTTGCAAAGCTGCTCTACAGAGTGACTAAGCGTCTGTTTGCGTCTTAGCTGTTTTCTATTCTGCAGAATCCACACAGGTCCCATTCTGTGCCAACTGAACAATGACAGTCGCAATGGCTGCCACAGAAAAACACAAACAAAGATTGAAACTCGGCTACTCTGAATACTCTGTCTATGATGCTCGCGCTCGCCCGGTGCGCTTGCTGGGACCAGCGTGGCCACCACCCTCTGCACCACCACGAGGCAAGTCGTCCGCATCCCAGCATAGCTGTGATCGCAGCATTCTCACCTGCAAGCCAACAGCAGCTCCCAGAAGTGAATCCCTTTCTCTCAACCACCTCACTGGTCACTCCGCCACACCGTCACTTCGGCAACCTGAGCAGATCAACTGAGAAATACCAGCTATTCCAGGAGATATCAAAATGCGTTACCCCTCAACAAGTGCAGCCCGGTCAGACTTTCAGAAACGCTTCCAGGTAGCTCTATGAGATGTGTACCTGAGCTGGAAAAGGGAAGCAGATGTGACTCCTTGGGACATCACAGTTGTGCTAAATCTACAGGCCTGAGATTCAACCAACCTGAGGTTCATCACTGGGACGCAAATCCAGGCGTTCAACTACCGCCGCCTCCTTTCAGTTAAACATTCATAAAGGCTGTGTTCACCACACGGGAGATGGTCAGAGCCTAGCAGACGACCCAAAGATGACGCAAAGGGGCCAGCAGGCAGTCCTCCCCAATGCATTTATACCTGCATGACCCCGATGAATCAAAAGCAATGTCTTTGCTTACTGCTTGTTTAAAATGAGCTGGTTGAGCCCAACGGGTGTGGAGAAGCATTGAGGTTTTCAGGGAGACATCTGTTCTGTCCAAACAGCCAAGTGCTGTGCAATATGAATCACCTTTCACTTTTTAAGCAGGTGCAGGAGTGTCGAAGCGAACAAATCTAAATCTCCCCAATTGTAAAACCATAAAAGAGAGTTACTGCAGTCACACTGACAAAGAATGACTTCAGGAAACATCTCCTAGGGTAAATACATAACATCTACACGTTAACAACGCTTTGCATGCCACGTGAAGACCTGCATTCTTCCGAAATAAGGACAGTAAATGGTGGCCGTGAGGTCTGTGAGCCTGGCCGCAATTTGGCGGCATTGTTAGAACAGACCCATCGCACACCGGAGTCTGCGCATTTCTGCCCGGAAATGGCACGCGAGAAAGAACACGCCTCTCACTCTATTGCACCGCTTCCGCAGCAATCGCATCACTAATTCACAATCTTGCGGGCATCAAAAACAGGTCATCGGTTTTGATCGGCAAGATTGTGTTCCGGCCGCCCATCTGCGTTTACCGCGCCAAATGGGTTGATCTGTCAAGAGCAAGTTATCACGCGGGGGGATGAACATCACCCGAGCGCTGCAGGTCAGGCCCGTGCTCATCGCCCACCACGCTGCTCACATTAACGGCTGCCAAAGGCCACGCTATGTCGCAAGCAAGCGACCAAATGCACTACGCACGGTGAGAGAAGACCAGGAAGGAAATAAAAACTTTGTGGAATAAATTTCAGCTGCTGTTTTATCACTTCTGAAATCCCAACTACATCCTCACTTTCCAGGTGCACTTCAGGAACCGTACTGAAGGGTCGGTGCTATAGTAGGGCCCCTCAGTCTGAGCACACAGCGAGTGAGCAACACCCTGGTAAATAATTATAAACCGTTAGTTTATTCCTTCATGAAAGAAAAAATAAATACACCCACCTCTGCCATATTGCATAGCAGCAGCCCTTCGGGCATAAGGAAAACTTTCACCCGTCTTCAGCGCATTGTGAGAACGCAGTGATTTATAGACAACGTACTGTGAAACGTGTTTCCAGGATGTCTGATGAAATATTTAAGGAAATGCTACAAAGGGAGATTCTGATAAATGTTCTGTTTAAGGAACTCACCCCGTAAGTCATAGTTAAAGGGGAATGCTGAAATATTGTACATCTGCTGAAGTTAAGCTGAGGATGAGGAGGAGGAAGACGAGGAGGACAGACCCCTGGCACGGTCTGTCCATACAAATGAAGAAGAGAAGCAAGGTGATGGAGAAAGGCATCTGGGGGTCAGGTGGGGGGGGGGGGTCTGACTTGAAAACAAGCTCTGAAAATCACAAGAAAAACCACAACCTGAACAGAATGAATGAATGAATCCAATGTATAATGAATGACAGATCTTCTGTTCAATGGGACTGTAAGAGTGGACAAAGCTACCACACACACACACGCGCACACACTTCAGCATCCCTAAGAGTCTTACCGCATTAAGCCTTTAGCTGTAGGGTTCATGTTTGCTGAGCCTCTCCCACCAGAACCTACAACAGGTGTCCAGGGTCAAACAGATGCTCCTCGAGCCCACCATCCCCCTCCTCTTTCACCACAGGCCGGATATTAAATCTCCATCCAGCGCCACAAGGCCTATCCGACCCCCGCTCGTAACGCCACCAAACAAACAAGATCCAGTTGGGGCGCGACCGACGGCGTCAACAGCAGATGGCACCTGTGTCAGCGCTGGTGGGTGCTGTTCAATCGAAGCGGCGAAAGAATCGATATTTAATCAGATCACAGCAGCATTTGGCACGGTGCTCGACCAAGGGGTGACTTGAAGGAAGTGTTGGCGGTGTTTTAAGCAAGAGGGAATCCATCACTCAAGAATCCATCACGCGCCACTTGCATGCATAATGTCTCATGGGTGCATCTACACAGAGGACCTGCAGGCAGTACACATTAAGCTGTAACGTGTTGAAATGTTAGGTGCAAGCCCCACGGAAAGGCCTTGTGTTTAGGGTAGGCGTTTGTAGAACAGCACTGCCCGCATCGCGCTGTCATGGATTTCTCTGTCTAGATGGCTGATTCCAAAAAAAACGGATTTGGCGCGCGAGCCAAAAAGTGGTCCCTCGAAGTGAACATTTAAAATAATTGCGCAAGACACACGTCACATCGCAGTGCTGACACTGCTGTCGCGGGCTGTTTCATGTTTGTGTCACAACTCCCCCAGCTCCACTCCAGCAGGAGTGATTTCCCCTTTAGCAACACACAGGTGTGTGTGTCATTTGGTTAAAGTGTATTTTGCTCTTCTGGCTGCAGTGTGACCCTGGACCTGGCCCATTTCTCCACATTACAGCACCAGGTGGCCTCTGCCATGCTAAATCGATGAACCAAGGTCAAGTATTGAGCAGAAAGTCATTGTGGCTGGAAATGCCTGGAAAGAATGAAAAAAAACAAAGGAGAAGGAGAAGAAGAATGGTTTTTGTTGCCAGAACCACGGACGGATACCACATCACCAGCACTGGACAGACCTGCTGCATCTTTGCTGGCAGAAGGTGCCCAAAGTGCACAGGTGCAGCAGCCATAAGTCTCACTTTTGCAAATAAACAAACTTTCTCAGAAGCTCTGCGTTTTTGCACTTCACACGTTAAAGTGGCATCTGGAGTTTTTGTTCACTTTATGCAGACGTGCATGAGTACTTGGTGAGCACAAACAGAAAAGAGGGAACTGCAGAGAAAAGTTTGGCCAGAAAGGAGGACATGAGTTTTTTTGAGGATGGTGAAGGAGTACAAGCAGCACCTAATGCCACTTCAGAACTCCTAGTGACGACCAGCAGCCACCATCACGTAGACCACCAAGGCCAGAGAGGGTGCTGCTCTCTGAAACCAGGAGGTCAAGCTGGGTGTCAGAGGCCATAAAGGCCACCTCTCTGGTGTGGAACAGCAGGTATATTTTTAGTTCCACTCAGAAGGCGTCACTCCCATCTTTACTCCAAAACTGGCTCATTTAATTCACTTTAAACAAACTTGGCATTTTTTAATGAATATTCATAAATCCAAAGTAATTTTTACAAAGATTATAACATATATGTAACATGTATTACATATAAAATACATAATTATATTTTATATGAAATGTATAAAATATATTTTATATAAATTATTATTTTATACTGCTACAATGTAATGCATTTTAATCACAATACCCTTTATGTTATCGTTCTTTTTTATGGCGAAATATTATAAATTAAAACTAATTTAAAGCGACTGAAAATAAAAATATCATCTCAGCAAATTCTTATTTAACGCTACTTGCTGACCACCTCATCTTGTAATTCCTTTCAATGCATTTCAACACAGGCCACGGAACCTCAAGAGAACCAAACTCCGGTTGTAAACACTGGATGTGAGTTGAACAAACTCGGGGCCTCACACTTCTACAGTCACGGTTTATTTTACTGAGGACTGACAGCTGGGAGCAGAAACACAGGAGTGTTGGGCTCAGAATAAATGCCACGTTTTAGTAATAAAATTTATCTAGCATTTACTGTATTGAATCGTACAGAACTGGAATGAGAACAACATAATTGCTTTGTCTGAAATGGGAAAACTTCAGCATTTGTGCACTACGAACTTTTTCCTTCAGGGAGATTTTAAGTAAAAAATGGAATACCTTCTTGCGCAGGTCCTGGTTTGAGACTATTATGACATTTGGCGGATCCCCAACAGCTGTGGCCGCTCCTCCAATGTTGGTGAAGATTACTTCTGCTATCAGGACATGCCTGGGGTCCAGATTAAGCACCTCGCACAACCTGCACAAGAAAAGAAAATCCTTTAAGGCTTTATTTTAGCTTCAGGCCTCTTATTAGCTCAGCCTCAGGCCAGCTATTCATTAGGCAGGTTATTGTGTCAAGCTGCTTTATTCCAGACTGTGACAGCGGATCATGTGCAGCGGAGGACATCATCATAGAGCACCACCACTAAACACAACCACCCAACATTGCTACTGCCCACCATCACTGGCCATGTTGACAGATCATGGCGGAGCATCATGGCCAAAAAAAAAAGATTTGCAGTTCTCATGCTACACAGGGAATTACTCATGAAAAAACAAGAATGGTCACAGGTTAATCTCGGCCTGATAGAGGGGGAATTGCACTGGGCGGCTTCACGGGTTCAGGGGAGCGATCGCCTGTGTTAATGGCTATTTACAATATGAAAGGGGCACTTCTCCCCATCACACAGCTCGGGCTGATAAGGCAACAATAAAGAAGGGAATTACAAGCCAGCGTTGGCAACAGAGGAGAGGAGAGGTATAGGCTGTGCGCGGGAGATAATGGGCAGAATTTACATTTCCCCCCCTTTTCTGCTCGGTAAAAGAGCAAACTTTTCAAATAGGACATCTTTCAAACAGGAAACGGCCATTATTTTTGCATGGCATCGGTGAAAAGCAGGGTAAAAAACACAAGTGAACAAAGTAAAAGTGGGCAAAAAAAAAGCTCAAATTGCAAAACAGGCCCAGCAAACCCCCCCCCCCCATGTGTTTCTGAAAAGAAGAGATTTTGTGAACATGGCCCTGAATTAAATTCAAAGAGCCGGCCAGAGCAGCCCTATTCCGCAGGCGAGGGGGAGTCCCGTGTCCCGCTGCTTCCACACAAGGGGGTTCCATACTTGGGAACCTGGCAAGCTTGCTGTGTCAACACCTGGACAAACATCTGCGGTAACACACACGTCAAAGTTGAGCCCCGAGAGATTAAAGGCGCAGATTATCCCTCTTTCGCTGGGAATTTGGCTGCATCCATTTTATCTGGTCCACATTTGTCAATGAAAGGAGTATAAAAAGGATTCAAAACACCAGCAGTCAACCGTGGCACAAAAAAAAGAGCGATGCAGATGTGCAGATGACATCCTGTTTTGTCGGGTTATGACCTTCATCTCATGGAGACTGAGGCGATCTGATTTATGCCGACATGTCGGATGAGAGCCGTATGGTAACGCAGGAGAACAAAGTAATAAACACACTGAGACAGGGACATCATTTAGTCACAAATGTAAAGTGACGGTCCTTCTTACGGCTGCTGTCTAATGAATCTTTGCATGCAGCTGCCAGTAACACAGGCAGTGATAAATGTCAGCAGGCGACCCATCATCCTTATAGCTTTCGCGCAACAACGCATGATGAAGAGATGGGAAAAGTTGCTCAGGTAACAGCGATACTGTACCTTATGGTGACAGGAGTGAAGAGCATCATGGTGGTGACATTGTCAAGGAAAGCGGATAGAATGGCAGCGATGAGGCAGAGGATGGTGATCATGGGCCACACTCTTCCCCGGGACAGTTGGTAGGCCTGGATGGGAAGCAGAGAAGATGAGCAAGAAGCAGCAGGGATGACAGTGCAGTTCAGTTATTCTGCTGGGGATGGGGTTTGGGGTTGAGGAAAGTTAAAGAGTTGATGCAAAACACCTCTCAAAGTCCAGCATGGCTCTGTGGCCAAGTGGATGGAAAGGGAGAGAACACATGAAGGCCAGAGACAAAACTTTTTCTACAGGTTTCTTGGATTCTCCTCAAAAGGACACAATGAACGCGTCGCTTCTCATTCCCAGCTTCTCCGTGCTGGACGGCTGAAACTAATCATCATCGGATTGTTTTCATCCCACAGTCACATTTAATGCTCATTCATGTGAGAAGCCTGCCGCTTTATACACTGTGACTCACACCGCCCTTCTTTCACATCGAGTTAAAGTCAATTTTACACACGGGTGTGCGGCATTAAATATGAATATGAATTAGCAGAACAACCACCGTATGACAATCGGAGCCTCGTACAAGCTATTACCCGCATTAGAGAAATGGATTCTTTGCCGGGTATGAGGTTAAAAAAAGAGGACAGCAGATTAACGGGACTGAAGGGCTGCAGTGTAAACAGAGGAGATGCATACAGGCTGAAAGTAAATCAGTGCAGAGGCGCGCACACAAACACACCTTTTATTCACACACACACACACACACACACACACACACACACACACACACACACAAACTCGAGCAAAGGTGGGGAGAACGGTTCTCCCAGATTCAAACATGCATCTAAATGCACCGCTCAGGAGAGAGCAGCATCTGTGTTTCATGGTGTTTTACCGTGCTGACCGAAATAGAAAGGGTTTGGATGAAATAGGTCAGTGCACCAGTGCACAGTAACCGTCGATTAACCCCCTGTCAAGTAGGAGGTGGGATCTTGGCAAAGCCTAATTTTACCATGTTTTAGGGCCTATGTAATAACCCTAATGCATGCAAAATAAACACCTCTGTTAAAATTCTGTAGCGATTCTTAATTTGGGAAATACTGCATGTTTCAGATATATTTTCTAAAAAATTAAGCAGCCATATTATCACTTAATTCACTTTAATTTGAACCACTAATTTCTAGCAAACTGTAGGCTGACATATTTTTTATTTCCCTATGGGGAAAGACCCTGACCCCAGCCCTAACCCAGTCACAGGAGAAAATGCACTCAGCCCTCATGTAACAGGGCCTCCTACCAAAGGGAACCACTTGTGAAAATGTAAGTTTTTCTCTACAGTCCATCATTTTACTTTGCCAACTGGCATTTTGTTCACCCACTACTAAGTTTTTCACTCTGGATAGCATGCATGGTGAAATCAGCTGCTGTAAAGAACTGCACGTATTATCATAGGGACAGTCGAAACAAAGATAAAGGTAAATACCGAAAAAGGTAAACATGGCCATACCCCGGTGCACACCCTCCCTCTTTATGCCTTTCCCCAGCTCCAGGCCCCCCATACAAAGCCACACCCATGTCTCGCCACTGGTACAAGGCATTAATTCCATGTATTTGGCATAATTTAAATACTTTTATTATTCCTTCAAGAATTTGTTCCATCAAATGTAATTTCTCTGAGCTGAAAGAGCCCAAACATTATGGTACACATTTGAAAAGAAATCGTTTTCATGGTTCGGTCTGCATGTAAAGATAGAGCAACAGGGATATGGAGGGGAAAGGCCTCAGCGAATGTCTGCCATTTGCCCCCTAGCCAGGAAAAATAATGGCCTCCGTGTTTTACACACCTTCCCAGAAATGATGTCTGCACGATGAGTTTTTCGGGAAAGTGCTCAACACCCCTTACATACACTCCGTGGTTACTTTATGCTGTGTGCACTATAGCTGTGTTTTGTGTACCGCTTAATAATGCACGGTTTTTATGAATCCAGATTTAAAGAACGGAACAGAGGTTATTCGGCCCCGACAGGAGGAGGCAGACATTGTGGTTACCGTTCAATGGCCGGCTGCACCGGACAAGAGACGCCGGTGCGGCCTACTGACCACGAGGCAGTAACTCGGCCTTGGTGCAGAGAGGTGGCCGACTCACCTTTACGGCACAGTAGTCGAAGAATCCCGTTTCAGAAAAAATGGCCACCAAAATCATCTGCAAGAAAGGGCCACAACGACAAACAATAAATGCTCTCCGCACAACTCCACATCAACAGTCCTGTATGCAAAATCTTTTCAGAGGCAAATCTGTGCTGTGAAAAAGCTGGAGTTTTAAGTCACTCTACAAAAGAGTTAAGGGTCATGAATGTGGAAGAATGACTGCCCCTCCGGCCCCATTGGGGAGAAACAGATGATTAATGCGCTTCAGCTGTGGATCAGACACCCCCTTATATGTGCAGATACTGTAGGCGTTCACACGGCACTGCAGAGCGAACAAATAAAAGCTGGAACACAAGGCTGAGCCACACTGGTTTCTGCTTCCCCATTTTTTGCGTTGGCCAAAGCAATTACAAGAGTTTTCCGCAGTTAATTCTTACATGAAATACGATGAGACAATGCAGTTTTTGTCCCCACAAAATATGCTTAATAATGCACAATATTATTTGTTTATGGATCCATGAATAAGGACTTATAATCGGAAGCAGATCCCCGCCACCAGGTTCGCGTATGCAGTTTTCCCCGTAACAACTTGCAGCACTGTAACAGTGGCGGCAGCTGCAGCTACGCTCCATCAGACATGCTTGTGCAAGTTTGTTGCTATGGAAACACTGAAAGCGCAGCAAGATGCTCAAATCAAAATACTTTACAGCGGAGAGTTGGCGAGAAACACGAATACACAAAGACGGACGGACGGAGGAGTTCGAATGACAGGAGTGACTCGTACTCACCATTCCAAAGAGCAGTGCCAGTGTTTCATAGTCGATCCATTTCACCACAGTGATGAGACTGGGCCTCTGCCGAAAGAAGAGGACAGAACACCTATGCAACCTCCGTGCAGCTCTCTTCTCTTCACCGTGTCCCCTATTACTAGGCCCCTTACACTGCGCATGAATGGCTGTTTTCATATTTTTGGTAAATAAATCCCCCTCATTGATGGGAAATTTAAGAGCATCCTGCTGCAACAGGTACTCATGCTTAATACTATTATTGCACATTTGGGACCTTCAGGAGGAGATGCCCAGCAATATCTCAGGAGGAGTAAGAGTAACTTGTTCTGTACGGTGGCAACAGTTTACAACTTACAGGTCAAATTCATACAAATTCTTTCTTATTTTTTCGATGAGAATAATTTACTGCATTGTTGGGTTTGTTGCCGAAATTCATTTTCACAGCAAAGGCAGACAAGGGCTTTGGTCGCAGAAGGGAGGACATACATCACCAATGATGGCCAGAGCCGCCAGAGCAGCCAGGGAGCCTAGCATAGCGGCCAGGGTCCGGTGCACGATCTGCAAAGACAACAGCAGAGCAACAACACTCATAAAACAGCCACAGGTGTTATTATAAAACATTCATCTGCTGAATAAATCAGTGCTCATAATCCCAACTGTATCATCAGATACATTTTAACCATTAAAAATCCTTTATATTGACCAGATAAAACCATTTTTCAGGCAGCGGTGGACTCTTACATTGACATCCTGCAAGAGTTTGCTAAACTTAACCTGGATTCAACCCCCAAACAGAATAGGGCACCAGCGGTCCGGTCACCAGGAGGCTGCCTGGCATGAAGAAAGCTTTGGCCAGGAATGTGGTGAAACGCAGTGAAATGCGGTGAAACAAACTCTGTTATTGTTACATCCTCAGCCCAATGTGGGGGAGTCATTCTGGAAAACACACAGGAGCCCTAAGAAGAAAACAGCCCCGCAAGACCGCTTTCTAAACTGTGCCGTTTAATGGTGGAGGCGAAGGAGGCAACAGCTTGCCAATTTCCACCGCTCTGATAAATAGAAGAGGCTACAAACCCTTGAAAGTCTTTCTCCAAAGTTTACCGTTGTGTTTGTTCACTGAAGCTGTTCCCCAGAAATACGTATTGAAGGCCATTGCTGCCATGATCCCAACCCACAGACTGTTCAGCTCCAGTGTGCCAAATACTGAAGAACCGAGCCCGAGATAAGGATTTGCTGATTTGCGTCAGTCCAGTTTGCATGTCTTTCCTGCCATGAGGACATAAACACGGCATCTACACACCTCTTGCACAGTCAGCCTCTACGAGTGCATTAAAGGCGCTAAAGAGGCGAACAGGGGTGAAACATCATAGCAACAGCCTCTGTGCGGCGCAGGTTCTGCTGGAGGAGAGTGAGGGGGGTCCTTGTCGGGTGAAAAGAACGTTCTGGAATGGTTTTGTGCTGGCACACAACTGATCCCTCTGAGACTTTCCTTTTAATGTGCAGTCCATGTGTCTGGCATAAAAAATGCAGCAGGACGCTGGCAGCGAGGCCCCCACCTTATCTCAGGTTATTCATATTTCATTGCAACAAGTGTCAGAGAAGTGGGTCACCGAATGCAAATTTCCACAAGACAAAACCCCGATTAATGGGCCTGCAGATCCAGATGCAGGAAAGGACTCTTTCGAGGCTGCTTCTTTTTAAGTGGGACCCTGACACCGCAAGCCTGGGATTCAAACCTACAACCACTACAGCACCCGTAGGGTTCAACACACAAGCAATTTGAAAGAAAGTCCAAAAAACGTGTACATTGCTATGCCAGCAGTCAAAGGGTAAATAATTCGACTATAGAGGACCATCCAACTCCCTGACTGTACAGCAGAATGAGCATCAGCGAGTTTACTTCAGATTCCTGCAAATTGATTTACAACGATTTATTCCTTTTCACTGTGCCGATTCATGGTCAGCACCTTGCTGCACGGTACTGCAGCACTGAACCCTGGTCCGTTGGGCGCAAGACGGCAACCCCAAACTACAATGCCACCTATGTGGACAGTTGAGAGCTTCTCTCATCACAAAGGATGACCGCATTGTTCAGCAGGAAATGTAAGAAGATCCAGGAAGAAAAGCTGATGAAGTCTCTCTGGTTTGGCACTTGGCGGCTGATTGAGAAATAATTACGCCGAGTTGTGTCTTGACAGACAGAGGACAAAAGAAGTGAGCGCGCCGCTCTTTTTTATTAGGTAGAACCCAGAGCACAAAGGAATCGGCTCTTTAGGAGTCTGTCCTCCACATGAAAGGCAGAAGCAAAGCTTCTACACTAGTTAGAGCCGCAGGGCTTTGTGATAAAACAGACTGAAAAAAGGACACGCTGGTGGGCAGAATCCCACGGCTGAGCACAGGGCCAGCAGCTCCTTCGAGGTTCGGTCACTGAGCCTTCAGTCGTCTTCTATCTCCATCCTTTCGGAGTGCTGACAGACAGGCGCTCCTCTAAGGCGCAGTGTGTTGTGTGCCATGTCGTGTAAGGGTGTGTGTGGTGGGGGGGGGGGCAACCTCTGTCCTGTGGAGTAGATTCCTAAGGATACACTGACACCACCTGGAGGAAAGGTACTGGGTTACAGCTTTACTTCTACTGTGGGCCTGAGAAATGTTTCCTGCAGAAAGGAGGAGGCCAGGAGCTGGGTAGAGCATTCCGCTACAGGAGTGAAGCGATACTCCTTCTGTCCCTGAGCTGTGTCAAACCCTGAACTGAGGGCGGTCGGCCTCTCTTAGGTGAGGGGAGGTGGGTCACAGAACAACAGGAAGCCATAGTGTAGGTTCAGCAAATGTTTTTACCTCAAAGATAATGAGGACGTAGACTCCCGCAAGGATGACACCGGCCACCACTACCTGGGCCTCCACATTCAGGTACAGGGACTGATAGGTGATAGACAGAGGCACAACTTCGTTGTCCTGAAGGATGGCCTGGATGGTGACAGTCACTGGGCCTCTGTTGAGCAGGACAAGGAACAAAAAATCCTTGAGCACACATAGCTGAACCTGGGAAGAGATGATGGTTGATTTCTAGTGCTCAAGCACTGCTGCAGTGTTGCTTTGAGCCGAACCTCTGGTTCCCAAAAAAATACTTCAGTATCCAAAAACTGTGATGTTTAAGCTGAACTTCTTTACTGAATGTTCAGCTTTGTAAGGATATGCACTTTCATCTCTCCATCCTCTCGGGTTTGACAGCATTTTGTCTAGAAGAACTTCAGATTAACTGTTGCCTCCCAGGTGCTGCACAAACGCTCGGCATTTGGGGGGGGTCATGATTGGAGCTGGAATTTTTTTTTATCATTCCTAATGTCAACCCTTACCATTTACCTAGGATAGAGGCCAGCCCTGACAAGCCAGCAGTTGGCCAGTATCTCTCTCTCTCACACACACACACACACACACACACACACACACACACACACACACACTATGGAGAATTTATAATCCCCAGTTACCCTGAAACATGTCTTTAGACTATGAGAAGAAACCCATAGACAGAGGGAACACATTCATTCCCATTGACATTGGAAAAATGAATCATGCAAGAACATTTTAAAAATATTTTTCCAAAAAAAAATTACATAAAGTACATAAAGAATGTGAAAATACATTTTTTTCCAGGAATAATAAAGTTTTACCAAACTAGCTTTACTACAGCTGTTGGAATCAGCATGCAGAATCACATTTTTGGGCCAGAAAATGTGTGACATCAATGCTGAGCCATTTGCACAGTGAATGGGATGAACCTGAGCAGCAAGGTAAAGCCCACAGCAAACGCCATGTCAGCAAAAGACATCACACATTGCATTCCGGAACCTTCAGAGCGAGGTACCTGCTCGGCATCTCAAATGATCTTTCAGTCAAGATCTGGTGGTTCTTCTCAGAATGTAATGGCACCGTCCAGTTGTAGGTCACCTGCCAAATCACAGCAAGGCACTGCACATTCATATCAGCCTCACTGGATCACATTTTCAGGAGGCGGTAGGACAGAAGCGACAAAATGAGCTTCTGAGCGCAAACATGACATAGGAGAAGAAAGGAAAGTTAATGGGATACGTGTATTCAGCGCGACACTGCATTATCTGACATTCAAGCACTGCTCATTTTTTGCAGAGCGCTGCATTTAAATTAAAAAGAACTGATTTGGGTTTCTTCAGAACTGCTGTTACAAAACCCGCATTGCATCTAATCTGCACTTTATAAGAGCTGCTGCTTGACTTTATTCTCTGCTCATGGCTGGCTGTTTGCCATGGGAGGCCAGGACGTGGTTGTTGTATGGAAATGACTTTGTCAAACCGCTTGACTGAGCCCAGAGGTGAGGGATCAGAGGAGACTCAAGACCCCAAGTGAGAGGAGAAGAGAAAGTGGGATGGGTTGAAGGGGGTATAAGCTGCTGTGAGATGGATGGGACGGTGGACGACTGCAAGGTGAGGCCCACCTGCTGCGGGCGCCGTCTCCGAGGCGTGGGTTCCTCCGTCTGCTCCACCTGGATGAGGACGTACTCCCCCGTGGCACTGTCTGCAGCCCCCCGCACAAACGGCCCCCCCAGCTGCAGCCTCAGCAGGGCACCGTCCCGAAAGTCGCTCACGTTCATGGCTGCATGCGCACCATTATGGAAACCGACCGTGTTCACAATGACTGTGAAGCACTAGAGAGGACTGCCCAGCTGTGGGTGGTCCTCTGCAAATTCTGATATGGCAGAATGGATGACAGTCTGTCTAACAAAGGTGTGATATTTTACCCATGAAAACAGAGGGCAGTTCTCATTATAAAGACAGAAACATGCAGCCATTTTGTCAACGATGTCAGAAACCCACCAATAGAATCACGGTGTAGTATAAAGACTTAAAACATAATAATAATAATAATAATAATAATAATAATAATAATAATAATATGAAACGGCAGCGGCCACTATTTGAACATAAAAACCAAAGTGTGCAGCTGTCAGCCTACATTTATTTCCCTTTAAATGCAGATTTAAAAAAACATGGCTTCAATATCCAAAACAGGCTGATACCAAAATGTGACAGTGCTGAGCCAGTCTCTCATAAGGCTCAGCCACTAGTCTCCCATCCCTTCCCCATGGTTTGGTACCCTTCCAAATCCCCCTCTCGCTCACAGTTCCACAAATAAGTTTGATCATGCATGGGTATGAGGGCTGCACTTGCTGCTGCTGCCTGCGTGAAGCTCGCCGGTGATACACAGGTTGTCAAGCAGTGAGTCCTGTTACCTCCTGACCATCACCAGGTACCTCCCACCCCTCAGCTCAGAAAAATCTGGAAAAACAGACCTTCCGTCATACGGGAGCCGACAAACCGAAAAGGATACAGAAGCTTTCAGCTGAAGAGACGGTCAGCATTTGCCAGGGCTTCTCGCGATCAGGGTACATGCTGAAGAATAGCTGAAAGGAGCAGAAGGTCCAGTTAGTTGTGAAGTCCATACCCAACGTGAGCCGACACACAGCCTTCCCCAAAAGGAGACTTCTCTCAGACTGGGGGCATAATTATGATTAATTTCATTGCTATGAATTTTTGCACATATTCCTCAACCCCAAACCTAACCCCTGCTGATGCTAAAAATGCTATCAAAACAACACGGCAATGTCCCTTCACCGATTATCCTGCAATGCTGTATCTCTGTCTGGCTGTGTTTGCTCAGCTCTTTTGTCGCTGTTGCCCACCTTTGTCCACACACGCTGATGCTTGAGGACAAATGATGCTCAACATCTAGGAGAAAAGAGCAGCAAAGACAAAGCAAATCTGGGAAAGGGGTGCGAGTGCCCATTGTTTGGATAGTGGGAGCAGGAGTGAGAGCTGGGATTAGCACGATTTCAGCAGGTGAAACAGGCAAATGGGGTAAAACAGTGGGTGAGGAGGCAGTGCGAGGCCAAGTGCAAGGGTGACAAAGATTCGCGTAGCAGCTGCAGCCTCAGGACGCTCAGCTCCACATTCAATCCTCACAAATGCAAAGGTAAGCCGCAGAAGTTGAAATAGAGGAATCAGCTGAAGGATTTTTCCAGAAAGCCATCTCACAACAGCTCTGATGCATCTTGTTCTCCTTCCGCTTCTTTTCAAATATAGTTTCAGTCTGAATTAAACCACCTTAAGCAAAACCTCCATGGTTCGTGAGATCAGGAAAATTAGATGATCGCTTGCAAACCACGGAATGTAAACTGGTCTTTTCCGGTCTGTTGTCCACTGTGTGGTTTTCCTAATTTTCCAAGGCTTGCCAAGCAACAAAACCTCTGTGGTCATCTCATCTGCTCTGGTTGCCACTGTATTGTCTCCATGTCTGCTTGACCTTCACTGTATCGTTGAGGTCCGTTTGCACCTTTGTGCATCCACTGCTGAGGTTGGACCTTCTTCATTTATTTGTTCTTTCACTACCCAGCATGAGTGCTGGGCATGCAGGTTTCACCACAGGCTTTTTACCAGCGATGTCACAGCCATAAACCATAAAGAAACCTTAAACCGGAGATCTGTTTCAGGTGCCTTGGCGTCAAACGAGATCTAAACATGGTTCCAGCAGCAGCATGAGACCAAGATACCTAAAGGTGTTAAACATGAAGTGGTACTCACTGTGCAGAGAACAACCATGACGAATATACTGGCAGTTTTGGAGATTTTCAAGCAGTACCTGTAAGATAAAAGCTGAAAATTAGCCAGGTGTTTATATCATATGTGTGCAGCATTTTTGCACAGTTAGAAAAATGTTGCGGCAGGTTGACTTATGTAAGTCTATATAAAGTGCAAATTGCTGCATTATGTCTTTATATATAGTTAAGCCAAGGAAGAATAACATCTGAAGTTCTGGCCACGCTGCTTCCCTTCATCCAGACCCAGCTTGAGCTGATGCAGCAGGCTGCAGGAGAAGCCATGGAATGAAAAGAGAAGAAGAAGCCGCACAGACATCCAAGTAAGGTGACAGTCACTCATCATGAGGCTTTTCTGGCCATTTCTGGAAAAGTGATGTCCATCTGCTCCACCCCCACATCCCCACTCCATAATGGTGCTTCACAATTCAGCAGACAGGTATGTCAGTTCAGGAAGAAAAATTAATTTCTCTTCAGTTGTCTGCATAACCGAAGCACTGCACCAGTCCACACGCATGCATTATCCACACACAGTAGAAGGTTGATTATCTGAAAGTGAATGAGCCGAACCACCACCGACCCCCCCATAAAAAAAAAAACAGTATCTACTTATTCGTTTATTAAAGTTATATGCGGTACAGCACAGGAGTCTAAATTTGTCCTCACAGGAGCAGAAAATAGATAATTCAGTCACAAGAAGATGCACAAACCAGTGTATTTCTTCGTGGTGGTCCCAAGCTCAGATAAACAGGGAGGGTTGTGTCATGAATGGCATCTGGCGTAAAAATTTGCCAAACTTAATATGTGGACAAAAATACAAATTTCCATACCGGATCAGTCGAGACCCAAGTTAACAACGACCGCCACCAGTACTGCTAGTTGACAGGGTACTGGCAGAAATTGGGATACTGTTGGCCAAAGAAGGAGAAGAAGCTGTAGGAAAAGAGGAGGAAGGCATGTCCGGAGGAAGGAGGAGAGGGGAATGGTTAAGAGAGTGGATTTGAGGGTAGAAACTTTGAATGTTGGTAGTTTGACTGGTAAAGGGAGAGATCTTACTGATATGATGGAGAGAAGGAAGGTTGATATATTGTGTGTGCAAGAGACCAAATGGAAGGGGAGTAAGGCTAGGTGTATCGGAGGGCGGTTTAAACTGTTTTACCATGGTGTGGATGGGAGGAGAAACGGGGTAGGGATTATCCTGAAGGAACAGTCTCAAGAGTGTCTTGGAGGTGAAGAGAGTGTCTGACAGAGTGATGGTTATGAAACTGGAAATTGATGGTGTGATGATGAATGTTGTTAGTGCATATGCCCCGCAAGTTGGGTGTGAGATGGATGAGAAAGAAGAATTCTGGAGTAATATGGATGAAGTGGTGAAGAGTGTACCCGAGGGAAAGAGAGTGGTCATTGGAGCGGATTTCAATAGGCATGTTGGTGAAGGGAAGAGAGGGGATGAGGAGGTGATGGGTAGGTATGGTGTCAAGGAGAGGAATGCAAAAGGTCAGATGGTTGTGGATTTTACAAAAAGGATGGACATGGCTGTGGTAAACACGTATTTTAAGAAGAGGGAGGAACACAGGGTGGCGTACAAGAGTGGAGGAAGATGCACACAGGTGGATTATATCTCATGCAGAAGGGCCAGACTGAAGGAGATTGTAGACTGCAAAGTGGTGGCAGGGGAAAGCGTAGTTAGGCAGCATAGGATGGTGGTTTGTAGGATGACATTGGAGATCAAAAAGAGAAGGAGAGTGAGGGCAGAACCAAGGATCAAATGGTGGAAGTTGGAAAAGGAAAACTATAAGGTGGAGTTCAGGGAAGAATTAAGACAGGCACTGGGTGGCAGTGAAAAGTTACCAGTGAGCTGGACATCTACAGCAGAAGTGGTAAGGGAGACAGCTAGAAAGGTGCTTGGTGTGACATCTGGACAGAGGAAGGAGGACAAGGAAACCTGGTGGTGGAATGAGGAAGTACAGGAGAGTATACAGAGGAAGAGGCTGGCGAAGAAGAAGTGGGATAGACAGAGAGATGAAGAATGTATACAGGAGTACAAGGAGATGAGGCATAGGGCGAAGAGAGAGGTGGCGAAGGCTAAAGAAAAGGCGTACGGTGAATTGTATGAGAGGTTGGGCACTAAGGAGGGAGAAAAGGACCTGTACCGATTGGCTAGGCAGAGAGACCAAGCTGGGAAAGATGTGCAGCAGGTTAGGGTGATAAAGGATAGCGATGGAAACATACTCACAAGCGAGGAGAGTGTGTTGAGCAGATGGAAAGAGTGCTTTGAGGGGCTGATGAATGAAGAGAATGAGAGAAAAGGCTGGATGATGTAGGGAATATGAATAAGGGAGTGCAATGGATTAGCAAGGAGGAAGTTAGGACAGCTATGAAGAGGATGAAGAATGGAAAGGCTGTTGGCCCAGATGACATACCTGTGGAAGCATGGAAGTGTTTAGGAGAGATGGCAGTGGAGTTTTTAACCAGATTTTTTAATGTAATCTTAGAAAGTGAGATGATGCCTGTGGAGTGGAGAAGAAGTGTACTGGTACCAATTTTTAAGAATAAGGGTGATGTGCAGAGCTATAGTAACTACAGAGGGAAAAAACTGATCAGTCACACCATGAAGTTATGAGAAAGAGTAGTGGAAGCTAGGTTAAGAAGGGAGGTGACGATTAGTGAGCAGCAGTATGGCTTCATGCCGAGAGGTTGACAGATGAGATCAGACAGGAGTCACTGTGGACTATAATGTTTGCGGATGACATTGTGATCTGTAGTGAGAGTAGGGAGCAGGTTGAGGAGACCCTAGAGAGGTGGAGATATGCTCTAGAGAGAAGAGGAATGAAGGTCAGTAGGACTAAGACAGAATACATGTGTGTAAATGAGAGGGAGGACAGAGGAATGGTGATGATGCAGGGAGTAGAGTTGGCGAAGGTGGATGAATTTAAATACTTGGGATCAACAGTCCAGAGTAATGGAGAGTGTGGAAGAGAGGTGAAGAAGAGAGTGCAGGTAGGGTGGAGTGGGTGGAGAAGAGTGTCAGGAGTGATTTGTGACAGAAGGGTACCAGCAAGAGTGAAAGGGAAGGTCTACAAGATGGTAGTGAGACCAGCAATGCTTTATGGGTTGGAGATGGTGGCACTAACCAAAAGACAGGAGGCAGAGCTGGAGGTGGCAGAGTTAAAGATGTTAAGATTTGCATTTGGTGTGACGAGGATGGACAGGATTGGGAATGAGTATATTAGAGGATCAGCAAAGGTTAGACGGTTTGGAGACAAAGTCAGAGAGGCGAGATTGCGTTGGTTTAGACATGTGCAGAGGAGAGATGCTGGATAGATTGGGAGAAGGATGCTAAGGATGGAGCTGCCAGGCAAGAGGAAAAGAGGAAGGCCTAAGAGGAGATTTATGGATGTGGTGAAGGAGGACATGCAGGTGGTTGGTGTGACAGAGAAAGATGCAGAGGACAGGAAGAAATGGAAACAGTTGATCCGCTGTGGCGACCCCTAACGGGAACAGCTGAAAGATAAAGAAGAAGAAGGAGCAGAAAACAAATGTCGGCTTTAACTACAGCATGGACTGAGGTCTGCATCCCACGTTTGTTATCCACGGTGAATGGTTTCCTCATCTATGTTTTATTATTTAACCTGTTTAATTAACCAAACTAACCTGGGCCCAGATTGGTCCGGATAATCGAGGTTCTACTGTAATATTCGGTCCCCTGGTACCTCAACCCTGAGTTAAGAGTCCCACAGCAGAAGCAGGGGGTTATGGGGTCCTGTCAGTTAAACTGAATTTGGGCAAAAAATGCCTGAAGACAAATGTAGGACTGCAGCAACAGGAGGCTTTGGAATAATAAAATGTACACATTTTGCAAATCAGTGAAAAACTCATAAAGGTTCAAACTGCATATCAAAATCTTGACATTTTGATAGCCAATTGGTTCCTTTTTTCTCTGAGCAACCAGGCTTGGGCCCGTTGTCGGTGATTAAGCATTTGGGTACCGTAGGCGGCTGGAGAGCATGAAGCTGAGGTGCAGATTGTCCAGCGGGTCCGACTTGTCTGTGGAGGTGGAGTGAGAAAGGCTGGTGACCTCGCTCCCCAGCCGACACCTCCTCTCCAGCTCCGTGGAGCTGCTGTCCCATGACTCTTCATACAAAGCCATGTATGTGATGCTGAGGGCAAGAGGAGAGAGTCCCTTACAACACACCCCCCAGCAATGCAGCAGTTCCTTGCGTTGCTAAAATATCTTTACTTTCCAACACTAACTACACCCACATGCATGCAGCTTTGAAGAGATCACTAACCTGAATGGGACCCCTACAGTCATAGGAGCAGTCCTGCTTTTGTACCCTTGAGTTGCTCACACTAATGGCAAACAATACAGTACCAACTGTCAGATTGAATTCAAAGTACCACAACAAACCAGCACCGTGAAGGTCCTCTCACTGGAGGCCAGGATGTAAGGCAGAAACAGTCAGCAACTGCTGGATCTAAGGTAGACATACAGTAATGCTTCAGGTAAATGCACCATTACAGAATGGAAGAAGGAGGGTGAGAGAGGTGAAGAGGAAACCAAGGATCAGTGTTTTGGAGTCACACAGTTTGGTGGAATCTTGCCATTGTTAAGGTTGACGCTGCACCTCCTCCATGTCAACCAGCTCTGTGGAGGAGGTTGCTCAGAAGAAACTCCAACTGAGCAAAAGCCACAAACTGCAGCACCTGAACTCTGCCAGGCATCAGTGAAGCTACAGCTGGAAATGTGTGCTGTGGAAGAGATGAAACCAGAATCAAAGTTTCTGGCCGTTGGCATCTGTGCTGATGGAAGAGGACTGAGTACCAGGAGAAGCACCTGATGCCCCAAGTAAAATATGGAGTGGGGCACTGGCACTTGGAATGATGCACTTTGGTGCTGGGATGTTTTAAGCTGAAACCTGGTAAAAATATTGACCCCATGTATATTAAACCGAGCGTAGGAATGGTTGCAAGAACCCAGAATCACTGTTGCACGTGGATATCTCGGCCTCTGCTTCTGGATCCTCTTGGAAACCTGAGGATCCTGTGAACGCGAAGAGGGAAGTTCACCAGCAAGGACCCAAGGGTACGTATAAAGGAACTGGTAATGTTCTGCGAGGAGGAGCGGCTCCAAGACCCCCATCCTGATGTCTTTCAGCCTTGCCAGATGTTGCAGGTAGAGGCTTGGGGCTCAGGGCTGTTGTCTCCAGCAGAGGTGTCATCAAATATGAACCATGGGTGCTCCCATTTATTTAAGCTTTATTTTGTAGAAAAAAATTCAGCAACTGTTTATGTTTGAAAATGAGAATATGTGGCTTTCCCATATGTGTTTAAGCCCAAAATATCACCCACTGCACCTGTTGTTCATTTTATATGTTAAGCCAGGACATCCTGAATTAATACGGTGGCCAGTAGTCATGACCACAGATCTTACAGATAAATGCTATTAGGAGATTTATAGAAGGAAGTGTTACGTTGCAATTATTTTTAAAAAGCTGTGAGCACAACCATTTCCCTGTCCTCCTGTAGTCCAATTCCACTACTGAGCAGAAACGGTGAGGATCTAAGAGCCACAAATTGCTCACAACCTGTTTGAAAAAGCTTCTCATCCAGAGGGATGCAGAGGTCTCAGCTGCCTGAGATGCTTCAGTCCTGCTGATTCCAATGCTTTCTGCGACGGCAGCCAGGTGAGACGTACCCATTAGCGGCGCCTTGGTTGAACGGCAGCAGTGGCGTTTTCTCCGTGTGAGTTCCTCTCTTGCCTTTGTACAGTGCAATTTCACCAAAGTCGTGACTGCAGGACGAAGAGAAAGGAAAGATGAGGGTTACTCGCTGAAAGCTGTAGCCACAATGACCGGGGTCGCGTACTTCACAAAGGAATAGAAAGCACACGTAAAGCAACAGCTGCGAAAAACTGACCATCACCTTTTCAACACCATTCAAAAGTGACATTTTCCTGCAGATCTCCTAGGATGGATCATTTAGAAAAAGTTTTCCATTAAATAACACATGAAATATAAAGTTTCCAAGCCTTTATATTGGGTTTCTGCGTATGTGTGTGTCATTAATATGCAGGCACAGGTAAACAAACGTGCACATATACACTCACCTTCTGGAAAAGCAGAACAAAAGTAAATAAAAATTTATAAATAAGCTGAAATGCTTATGAGAATTAAAAGATGATGGTTGTGATGATCCCTTCAAACCCTTCACACACAGCATGCAGTCCAGCTGCCCTGTGTTACCGCTGCATGTCCTTATTTACCGTCCTGATCTTCTAACGTGAGAAACCAGAGCTCCTCAGCAAGGTTTGGTGCATTTGACTGGCAGCAGCAGTGGCTGCAGGTGAAGGCCATGAGGAAAAAAATAGCTTCCCTGTCAGAAACCAGCGATCGTCTGTCATTCCCCTGGAAGTGAGGCATTTTCTTGTCTGAAGTCCTAGGAAGGCGGTGGGTTTCCCTAAATACCCGGGGTTTACCTCTGCCACCCTATGTTGCCTTCGTTCATTTAGCCGATACTCTTCTCCAAAGCAGCTTACTATGATTTTCACCCAGGCTGCTTTTACCGCATCAATCCAGGGTAAAAGTGGTGTTAGGGCAGGAGCTGGGACTCAAACCTAGGTCCTTCAGATACAAGGAACCAGCTCTAACCATCTGCCAATCTCCACACAAGCTGAGCCAGAGTGCACACTCCATGTAAAGTATAAGGCACCAGCGTTACTACTGAGCCATTGTGCCATTCTGTGGCCTCCTCCTACTGTCACCTTTTAATCTGTCCCCAGACGAGTAAAGTCTTACGTTACTATTAGTTACATTATTACGTTATAACGTTATTACGTTAATATTAGTCACCTTACCACCTCACTGCTTTACTTTACTATTAGTTTGCCCTCATGCCTGTCTGCAAATAAAGACCTTAAAGAGTTGTGTTTTTTCAGTGGATCTGGGATTACTTTGTTTTAATCCCATGCACCCAGCCATGTTGCTGTGAAATAAGAAATCATCTGTCATTATTTAAGCACAATGTTTTTAACCAACAAAATAGAGTGGACAAAAGGTGCAGTTTGGATTGTGTAAACTCCCCTATTACTCAAGTAAAGTCAGGTGGTGGCTTTCCTGTAACTTCCCACCATAGCTGGATGCCCAGTTAGCATATTTATTTTCATGTAAGGGAGTTAATGGAGCTACCATAAGCGTATGTGTCACTACTCAGACTGCAGGAGTTGAGCTTTTCTTGCTGATGCTGATGGATTCTAAACACCCCATGATGCCAGGTTAGGTCGCTGGTGATATCCACTTCCGCTCCGAGATGTGTCAACCCTCACCCAACACACTACTGGGTTCCGCTCTACATTCACTTAACCAGGTCACCGTTTCCCCTACAAGTTTATCCTCTGTTTTCTTCATTAGAATTGAGGTCCAGCAGAGGATGGGACACACAAAATAATTCTTCCACATTAGCACACAGCAACATGGACTGTAGTCACTTCCATCATGCCCGGGAATTTTGTTGAAGGCACAAAAACCAGTGATTCCAACCAGCTGCTAAGTTTTGTACAACGAGAGAAAGAAGTCAGTATCTCTGCACCCAGAGAAATCCCACATTTTTCCCCTCACGTGTCAAATAGATTAGATAGGATATTTAAGGCTCTTAATCCTCTCAAATGCCGTTACACAACGATGAAGAGATTTGTAATGTTAGCTCAGAAGAAGACTGCAGTTTAGGAATTCCTCATGGCAAAGCCTGGCCAAATATTACATTCCTAGATGTGGCTGAGGGGTGATGGAAGGTGGTGCTGAGCACACACCAAAGACCTATGTGAAGTTTCCACACGGGATGTTCAGAAATATTGGTAATCAACTCTACACAGGCAAAAATGCAATGGCAAAACCTCCGTCTTCCTTTTGCCAGCACAGGAAGGGATTTGAACACAGAAACTACAGAAACAAGCAAAGGCCCACCATACATGGGGCTACCGTGTGTTTCCTAGGAAACTCTTCCCCTCATTGGGGACCGAACCTGTGACAGATCCAGCATAAAAGAGCATATGAGTCTTCCGTCCCCATCAACAGCTGCTTAACCCCCTAAACCTCTTATACTGAGCGGCAGGACTGACGTCATCCCATGAACAAGGACAAAAACAATGTATTTTACAGGGGTACTGGGGAAAGGGTGTAACTACTTTGAATATCAAGCAGTTTTTTTTTACCATAAATCATAACTTCGTGTACCAGCCAGACATGACGATTTTAGGGTTGCTAATATTCCCTGCTACCTCTAGCAACTTCAGTAAAAGGTGTTTCATTTTCCTGGGATGAGAAACAGTGTGTGTTCAGAAATCAAACACATTTACTGCGCTAATAAAAAGCCCAAAGACTTGGCTTTTTATTCTCAGCCCCTTCAAAAGCCTTTGTCAAGGTTTCAGGCTAAAAATTTGATCACAGTTTCCTCCTTATTGTTCATTTTAAACACTCGGTGCAATTTTGACCAATAAAAAGGTAAACATTTGCTAGGGCGAGGCATCCTGTCTTTTCAGAGAGTTTACCGTGGTACACAAAAGCAATAACAGTAACTTGCTAATTGACAAGGGAGGAACTGAATCCCAGGCAGCGCTGAAGACGAGGAGTACGCATCTTCAGCTGACCTGAGATGTCCTGGTTTCTGGAGAACAGCAGTTCTCGTCTGTAAGGAAAGGCATCATCAAAGCCACACAGGTGCTTTGTGAAAGGATGCAGGAAAGGGGTGCCAGGTGCTGACAGACCTCCTCCTCCTGGTAATTGGGCAAAAACCAGGAAATTATCACCTACAGCCGACTCACTACTGCAGACAAAATGAGGATCTGCTGTGTTCAGTCCTCCGTTTACCCTTTTAGTACGCAGGTGAGCTGCACAGATGCTTATGCATATAAAAGCTCAAGGATTCTTGCCGCATCTTCTACTGGATGAACCAGCACCGGTGGAAAACAATCGAAGTATATGGAAGAAAATCAGTGTAAAAATATAGTAAGTGGCTATCGGAGAGGGGAGGATGGGATTTGTCGGCTGAGGAAGGTCTGTCCAAACCTCCCAGCTGCACCCCTGTCGCAAAGCATGAGCAGAGTAAGTCCCACAGCCCATAAAGTCATCCCCAGCGCTTCACAAAACAAGACCAAAATGTTCATATTTATCTAACACATTTCCTGTGCAACTCAGCGCAATAAGCAGCTTTCAAGGGTTTGTTTTATTAAAGAAAACACAGTCACCAATAGACACCCAAACACAGGGCACTTAGCACAGAAGTAAGGATTGGTAAAGAAAATACAATATACAAATGTCAGAACTGCACAAATATAAAAGGCCAATAATACAAATACAGTGCAGTATTATATTTTCGTCCTGATTGTTAATTTCACTTCTCTAAATTCACTTCCTTTTATTTTTTCTTTTCAGCACCACCAAAACATTCACGTTTGCCACAAAGGAGCTTGGATGGAGTTACAAAGGTGACATAAAACTGTAAATAAAATGCTTTATTAAGTAAAGCACGGTTGCTGGCAGACACCCAAAGAGTGAGCAAATCGGTTGGAAACGTGAGTTTAGCGGTCGAGCAGCCGGCGTGGCGGTGCCACAGACAGAGTCGTTGCTGTTAGATATTATGGTCAAATGTTGGGGCACAAAAATATTTTAATATGACTGAGGGGCGGCCACTGTATGGTCAGGCGGTGCAAATTTACCACAGGTGCGGTAAACACAACTGATTTCAGACCGCATAAAACCAGCAAGGAACAATAAAAACGTTCACCTTAGAGCTCTCTATTCAAACACACATTTGCTAGAGCAAAAACATTGTCAAATTTCTCTCTTTATGTTGTCTGAGGGTAGAACTGTTTTAATCTAAAGCAGTGCCGTGGAAGCACTTATTAAATTATGAATGTAAAAATAATGATGGTGAAACAAGGACCCTGGCTGTCAAGAAAATGTAACAGTGCCATAAGAAAATGGAGTGATTTTACAGGGAACGGCCCATAAATATAAATGATGAGCCATTTATACTGAAAAGGTTTTATTACTAAAGTACTGCCAAGTGGGGGGGGGGGGGGGCAGACAAATAACATGCAGCTGGGGTGGAAAGAGAGACAAAGAATTCACCTTGAGAAGAGCAGCACAGACCGCAGCTGAGTGCATGTTTGGCTTCGTCCATGTGGTACACAGACAGTGTCAGTCCCAGTGGTGACTGATGGGAAGTAGTGAGGAACAGCAGGGTGTGAACTGCTGGCCTCCTCCATCAATCTGGGCTCCTATTGTCTTATCACCCCCCAACTCATCTTGGACAGACTAAGGTGGAAAATGGCGAATGGGGAGAGGTGAGCTGGAGCCCCGACCTCCTCGCAACACACGGGCTTTTTGTCAGAGCTGTGTTAAAGTGCGATGTGTACTGCAGGTCTGACCAATGAGCATTAAGGAGCCTTTGCACTGACCAGTAGAGACAGGCATACAAACAGGAAGACCCACCCACATTTCCTCAACTTCCTGGTGGGAATGAGACCAGGACTGAGGCTGCAGTCTACACAACAGTCACCCTATAGTGGCCATATAGCATGAAACACACACCTTTGGACTGTGAGAGGAAAGCCACTATGGGAGGACATGCAAACTGAGCTGGATTTGAACCTTGGCCTGATCAGTCTTTGCAGTGCAAGGACAGCTGGGGCTGCTTCAGTGCCGTTCCACCCCTTACGTACGTCACTTTATCTGAAAGTACAAGGTTGCCACCTTTGGACTTGGAGGGTACAGGTTTGAGTCCAGTCTCCTGCTGTACCACGCTTGAGCAGCTCACTTACCCTGCACTTTTATAGTAAAATTATCCATCTGGGTAAAACCATGTAAGGAGCTGAACTAAGGACTTATAAATGTACTGCCTGGGTTTCCCTGTCAAAGTCCTGAAGGGTTGCTTTATGTGCAGGTTCACCAGGTCTTTTGAAAAGTCTTCAACAAGAACGCCGTACCTCTCTTCCTCGTGGACGGCACTGCAGCTCTCAACACAGATGACGTAGTGTGCCGGCATGACGGCCGCAGCCTGCAGAGGTTTCTGGGTCTCCCTCACACCTGAGAAGCCCTCCAGTAGGCGCAGCTCATCAAAGTTCTCCACAGCCATGGTATCAGACTTCCTGCGGTTGGTGCAATCCTGGTGGCTCTGAGTCATGTTCTGGGACATCTCTAGGTCCAGGTTGTTCTTGTTCTCCAGGTACATCCTGTATTTGGCAACTGGGGAGAAAGAGGAGCTGTAAATGTCAGGCATGCATGAACTCCAAAGGAAACTACATGGGCAACAACAGCACACATACAACAACCTGGTGGCAGAAAGAGAAGCTGCGATCGCACAAAAAAGTACACCTGGACAAAAGTAAGAAAAGAATAAAAATAGCAATGACCCCAATAAGAGGTTGGTACCACAGCGACGGTGAGTGGACTCATTGTAGAGCCCAAGGAGAAGAGCGCCGCCACATCCAGCAGGGAATTAACATCGTCTGCTGCACTGGAATCCTGGCATGTAAACTGGAGACGTTCCTGTACCATCCAGGCCAAGGGTCTGAGCTGTGTCAGCACTAACTTTTCCAGGGTCCAGGCAGTCTTTAAGTTTGACAGTCATCCTTTCTTCAGACAGGACAAAAGGTTTCCCTTCTTGGTACCAAGCAACATGTTTTCCACCTCACAGGTCCTGGGGTTCTGCTTAATTGCCCTGCACACACCTTCAGCCCCGTCAAACTTACACCATCCGGCCCTGCAGCTTTTCCCTGCCAGCATCTCCACTGTGCTGCCCCCACCTGGACAGCTGTAAGACGCAACCAGAGGTGCAGATAATAATGATGATTTTTTTTTTTTAAACTGACAAGGCATTTCAGTGAAAGGCATCCTGAAGGGAGGTGTACAGCGCCACCTTGTGGAAGCTCACACACTACTTCCTCCCAAAAGAAGGTAAAATTGCAGAAAACGGTGAGGCTGCCTTTTCCCCATAAGGAAGAATATTTTTTAAATGGACAACAGCAGTGAACCTGCATTTAAGCCACTGTTTATACAGACAGGTGACAGTGGAGTGCATCCAAGTGAAGCCAAATTTGCGTTAATCCTCCATAAACCTCTTTCCCTATTAATGATAGCTGAGAATTCTGTCATTTTTGTGCAAAGCTGTGAATTTACATGCAAATTCTGTAACTAAACTCATATGCTGTGTTCCTGTGAAGTTTTGCTGCACACCAAAAAGCTGTTTGTTTCTCCACATGAGCAGCTTCTCTTATTAAAGATTGACCCCCCCCCCAACCCTATCCCATCTGAAATAAATATTCCACTGAACTTTTTAAACTGGGCAACATGTGATAAACAAACTGCCTTCATCTTATTGCGCTGCATTTCCAAAATCCAGGAGCATTTGGCCATAAAAGCCACAAAAGTGACACTAGTAGACAGTGAGCAACCACACAAAGAGAGGCTAATAAATACAAAAACTTCCCCAGTGGCAGTTGGTAATCATTAACACAAAAGCCACTGAAAGCACCCCAGCTCACCTCAACAGACTACATGGTAATGGATGATGGGAAGGTTCACATCACATTACCGCCACAACACTGGAGCGTCACGCCACACGGTTTTAGTGGCCCAGAGCCAATGGAGGCCGCAGTGAATGAGGCCTGCAGGCATCGAGCTGTGCGGCTCCCAGGGCTGACCGAGGAGGTCCGAGGCCCAATGCACTGCTTAAGTGTGTCACTCAACGGCGACATAAACTTGTAAAGGTTGTGGGTCAACTTAATCTGAATCTCCCTGGGCTGGAAAACTCGAGGAAGTAACCGAGGGCCACTTTGGGGAAGAAGTGCCCCTGAAATAGCAATAATAAACCAGCAAAAACAATGCAAATGTAACCACAGGAATCTGCAACTGCAGGAAATAACACTGAAAACTTTCAGATGTCAAATTCGTGCATTTCCTCATTGTGGACTGACTCGCTCTGCAAATTCCGGTGAACTTCCTTAATCGTAAGAACTCGGCGGCAGACACTGTGTGGGATGTGGTGGCCCGGACCAGTGCCTAGAGTGTCATCCAGCAGGGCGTTCGTCCAGAGCAGCAAAGGTTATGTGGTTCAACCCTCCAGCCGCACTTTGGGCTCCAAAAGCCATTTATATTTCTCATCAGGTCATTTTCCACAGACATTACAGTTGCAATTCAGACAAATTTTCCTTGACAAATCATTTGGTTGTGTCTTCATTTTTGCACCCTGTAAATGGTCTGATCTCTAAGTCTGTTGGCGCGGTAAGGAAATAAAAGAGATCGGCCTTGAAGAGAGAGTGCATCATATAAAGAAGTCAGGAACGGGGGTGTTAGACTCTTAAAAGGTTTGTAGTGGATGGAGATCAGCACACAGTCTGGCTTCTGCCCATCTAATCCTGCTGCATTTAAAGGAGGCAGAAAAGGAATTGAATATTTAGCTGGGTGACGTGATTGCACCGTAACTGAAAAGGATGCTAAATTCTGTGAAAGACAGCAGCATGCACTCTAAGCTCTACAACTCAGGGGGGTGATCTGACAAACATAGGAATCACAGGGTCTAGCATGATCATCGGCATAACCAAGCGTATTATGGCCATAGCTCTGTTTTATCAGAAAACTGGACCATCGTTTGTTACCACTTATTTATCATTCTCTTTCGGGTTTTCACATGTGCAAGCGTACAACTGTCGGGCTTTTCCGAAATCCAGCATTCAGCTTGATAAATGACCGGTGAAAGGTGGGGAAAAGTAAGACATTGTCACCATTTCCAGAAAATCATCAATTGTTTTTGCAGGGAACAAGAAGGCCGATGAGAACGCAGCCCGGAAAAAGCTGTGCCGCAGTAACTTGCTCCGTTCTGCCCTGTTCAGACTCTGCACAGCCACGTCACTTCAGTACCCAGCACCCTGCTCTTAGTCCACACCACTCACTGAATTACAAGATGTGACTGAATTATTTAATATAAGAAAAAGCTGTATTTTTTAAACAGTATTTAAACAAGACCGTGAAATCTAACCGTAACACAACACCATTTAACAGCGGTTTTTAGATGGCACTGTACAACCACAACTGTACCCTATTTGGCCCTGTTGTGAATCAATAAAAATGAGAACAAAAGTAATGCTATTTATGAAATAAGTTTGGCAAAATGAAAGAAGTTTTTATCAATACATTTTAACAAATTCATGTAAATTAACAGTACAAAAAGGTGGAAGCATAGCTGCCAAAAAAGTGAAACCCTAACTTACCTGACTTTTGTGTGTAGCAGTTAATAAAAATTCTCTCCTTTTTTTTGAAACTTTTAAAAAGTGTTGTTTGAATGTCGAAAGGGGGAGAAGTGGTAATCCCTTCCTCCCTTGCATTTAGCCCAGAACCCATCCAGCTCGCAGCAAAGTGTTTACCTTGAGGTGTGGCAAAATGCAGGACAGGTGGGAAGGACCCCAGGAGTGCAGCCACCGGTCCACGGTTCCTACCAGTGTCCAGTGAGGCACAGGCAGAGGTTCCGGCTGCAGGTAAGGACGTGGGAGCGGGCACCCAGTGAAGCGGTCTCTGCCGGGGTCTGGGGGCCAGGAGGCGGACCTTAGCGCTGTACAGCATCTTTGTGGCAGTCCAAGACGTCCCCCCTCCCTCTCCACTCCACTTCACCCCCATCTAGACAAAAAAAAAAAAAAAAAAAAACATGTGACTGGGTGATTATCGGCCGTGTGTGACTGCAGTGAGGTGGAACCCCCTCCCCTGTATTCAGGGGCATTGCAGAAACAGGGAGGGAGAGTAATGGGTGGCTCTGGGCTCTGCTTTATACACCGAACACACAAAGTCTGATGTGTGGAGCAGTTTGTACTTCCAGGGGGCTCGTGAGCGCAGCACATGGAAACTGAACCTGCTAACCAGTACAGGTGGTGAAATTTAACAACTCCCACAGTGCGACATCTTCACTAGCACCAGAGATCTGCGAGTTTTGCCACAACCCCCGCCTCAGTTTAAATCAAGTTTTCACACCAGCTTTCTGCCTAAAAACACAACCTTCGGTCCTGCTCCGGGGTTTCACCGCAGCATCAGCAGCAGAACTGGTGAGAATCTCCTGTTGTCACTGGCCAGCCCTGATGACCACCTGAACTTGACCTGCCCTGGTCTTTGCGCTCACTGCTGCCCTGTAGACCGCATGTGGACTCACGGCGGCGTAGGTAATCCCGCCATTCAGACGGATTATGATAATTCAGGCTAAACTTTGTGCCTCCGCACCGATTAACTTTTGTTTTTTACCACCTCCTTTTCATTTTCACAAAAGATTTTACAAAGGGATTTACGATGGCGCCCAGAACAGCTTGCCGGCATGGAGCCCACAAACACAACGTCAAACTACACTGAAGGCCAGGTGGGCTTTGGCTGCAACCTCTGCGCAAGTTAGGTAAGGTGTGTAAGGAAGGGACCTTCTGCTTCCAAATTCACGGTTAGGAAGCTGCACAAAAGTAGAGCGTAGCTGTAATGTCAAAGGTATATGTCACAGTACATGAAGGAAACGCTTAAGGGACAACCTTTCTCCAGATCTTTCTTTGTTCACCTCCCTTGCTACACATCACATTCTAGTACTGCCGTAAGAGCTCTCATCCATCTGCACGAGCCTTCTCGGGACCTCCCGTGCACAAAGGCAGCTTTGAGCACCGGGCACCTTCTCTTCTGCCTTTGACATCAGAGAATGAACCCAGGAACTTTTTGGCGCCCAGAGCTACAGGGGGGGGCATCACATGCCTGGCGTCATCTCCAGCTAGACAGCAGCCACAGCCCTGCGCCGAGCAGACGAGTAAACCGAGCTTCACAAAAGGTGATTTAGAGGGAGCTACAAATTAACAAAGGGCTGCAGACCTCCAGGCAAAGGGCTGCTGAGCTCACATGCTGAGAGGAATTTATTCCCTAGCTTGCAAGAGTCAAAAGATAATCGGTGCCTGAGGGAAGGTTCTCAACAAGTCAGAAGTAAGTGCACCCTGACTAGATTCTTTCAATTAATATGAGATTAATTCCTTCTTCCATCCATCCATCCATCCATCATTACTCTTTACCACTTGTGCTCACTAAGCTCAGCTGGGGTGCTTGGAAATGCAAGACTTTTCTGTCTCCCAAAGGCAGACCAATGTTAAATGCAATCTGAATTTCTCAGCTTAGCAGGTTTCACGAGGCCCAGAAGGTCAGGACCGTGTCCAACCAAACACCTCATTTCCGGTCCACATGCACAGTTAACGTGTGAGGAGCAGCAGCGTGTGAGAATGGTGACACATTAACCCTAAACCTCAATGAGCAGTGCATTTTGAGAAATACAGGAGTGAGAGGAGGAGAAGGAATGCATTCATCCATCTGCATGTCTGAAGGGTGGGAATGGGCTGGGGAGCTGGATCACAAGGAGGCACAGGATGATGCTGTAGGTTTGATAAGATGGTGGTGGGGGGAGGGGCATGTCAGTATTGCCACACTCTGCATGTGACTCCAAGCAGAGTGTTGTCTGCTTATCGGACCCTCAGACAGGGCAGCACAGGAAGTGGCACCGTTTCCTCACCATGTGGCCCTCAAGCCCACCACCGGAAAGAGTTCATTCTCATACGTTTACAGGTCGCGTGCCACTTGGGGTGAGCCAGATCGCCAAGCACATCTTCCGCTTGCCAGTCGGAAACCATCTGCACCCAAGGAATGCTGGGAATGCATTTGTAGGCAGGAGGTCACATGAAGCTGGATTAATCCGCTTTCTGGGTCATCGCCTTGAGGAAGCGTCTGACATCTCCTGATGGTAATATGAGGAGCACACACATCAGTGGTTTTATGGCTTTTTCTAAACAACAGATCATCACGTACATTTACTGTAGGTTGCAAAATCAGAAAGATTGCATTGAAGTTGAGACCTCAAATGTAGCAGCCTGTCCAGTGACAGCTCAGTCAGTGCCTCTGGCTCTGAATGCCAGTTCTGACCCAAACACACCAGACTGCAGGGGGCTGCAGGGCTTTACCCCCTCTCAGCACATAACTTCCATAATCCTCAGGACTGAAGCTGCTCAGCCGCTGGTACCACTCCACACACCAACATGTGTTACACAACAGAGGCACAGATACATTCAAGCCTGAAAAGGCAGGCTGAGCAGAACCTTTAAGAATGACCCAATGTAAAATATTCATCCATCCATCCATCCATTATCACTCACCACTTCATCCTGATGAGGGTCACGGTGGTTCACAGCCCATCGTGGAATAACTACACCCTGGACTGGACACCAGTCCATTTCAGGGCAGCAACACACATTATGGACAGGTTAGAGTAACCAATTGAACTGAAACACTTGTGTTTGGACTGTAGGAAGAAGCCCACAAAGACTGAGCTGGATTCAAACCCACGGTCAAACAACCTGAGCACTGGGATGCAGCTACCTGCTGCACCACCATGCTGCCCCAACAATTAAAATTAATACAATGGAGTCATACTAAATAAATGGATACATTTGTATGGACTTAAGGAAGCTTTTTGTTCTCCTCCCTCCACATTTTTCTCAGAATGCCATCAAACTATTGCATCTGCTCTGTTAGCTGGAGGCACAGTGCCTACGCAGTTCCAAGAGGCATTTGCAGCCACGTGAAGGGAGAACAGCGTCCACGCTGCTGCGAGAGAAGCACCTGACCCGTCCTTCCATAACGTCCACTGAGATTTTGGGAAAATGACAAGTTAAGTCTGCGAGGAATGCTCTTGATTTTTAAGTCAAATTAAGCCAAAGAACATTTTTCTGGGGAGGAAAACTGTAATCCTTTGAAACTACACACAACTGTATGTTTTGTAGTGGAATGAAAAGGGGGTTGGTTGGGGTGGGCCAGCGTCACCTCTAACCCCAGTAGATTCCACAGCAGCAAGGGATGTGCACACGCCCTGGGAAGAAGCGCGTGCGGAGCTGGGGTGCAGTTCGGTTCGGTTCTGCAGCGCGAGCAGGAAACTTCGGCTGACTTGCAGGAGGCAACTGGGAAGCTGATTACAAGATTGCAATAATCCTGCTGCAAAAACAACGGAGATTTTGTTCAAAGTCAGAAAAAGTGCCTTAGGCAATGCAGCCACTCCATTATTAGACAATATATTATGAATATTTAAAACAGTTTTATAATTGCCAAGTGCAATATTGAAAGAAGTGTGAAATCCAGCATAAAGATCACTGTACTGCCAACAAGGAAATGGATTTGCAGTCGCTGCAACTGCAAAGGAGTGACTTACAGGGTTGATCAGCATTGAAATCTATTTATTCACAGGAAATGAGATACAGTTCATGGATACATGGCACAATCAACTTTATATACATTTTGCCAAAGAGAACAGTGCATTACACGGTAAAAGGGTCAGTGGATGCGGGTATGGTGACGAAGAGCCTTAAAATGACACCTTGATGGGCTGTTTAGGAAGCCAGTAGTGAGAAACACTGACAGATTCATAATCAAAAAGGTCTTATCCAGAAACACTGCTATTAGCAACAGAAAAGTATTTAAAATACTATTTTTTGTTTGTTGTACATTTTAAACATGTAACATAATAAGGTCATGTAAAACTCACAAAAATTAAATAAAAAAAAAAAGGGAAAAAACTACCACAGTGCTAGGCTAAATGCCCCGTTTTGGATTTCTCAGTTCTCTCTTTATAATAAACATAGCATTAGTAAACACAACATTAATTTGTGCAAACTCTTAACTCCCCACACATTTCTTAAACAGAAAAAAAAAAAAACAAAAAAAAAAACGCTACTTTTCTTCACGTGAGAGTGCCTTCAAACTAATTGCAATGTTATCATCATTTACAGGACGTGTACAGCTAGTTTCTTCTTAAACTTCTGAAGTAATAACCACAGATTAAAACAGACATCATTCAGCTCGCCGTAACATCTCCTTCCCAGCAGCCCCTGGGCCTCACCCAAACAAAAGGTCGAATGTCATGGGGGCGGCAGTCAAAGGAGGACAAAGCCTCTCAGTGTCCGGTCAAGTAGTCCTGCGTGGAATCAGAGGCAAAGGAGTCTGCGTCCTCGTTGTCCGAATCCTCGCTGCTGTCGTCGGCGGCCGGCTCACCGCTCAGTGCAATACGTGCATAGTCGTCCGTGTCAATGGACTTGCAGAAGTGGATGGCGTATTTGAGCTTCTCCTCCAGCACCTGTTTGCACGAGTACCTGGGCAGCTTGAGCAGAAAGAAGCAGGTGTATGACTCTGGGAGGAAGTGGTCCGGCGGATTGTACTTGTCCAGCACCTGACAAACGAATAAAGCAGGTTAATAACTGATAAACATTTCAAGCAGCACTAAGCCAGCAAGGAAGCGAGGATTAAAAGGACTTGACCACATATCACACAAAAAGAGAGCTTTGCAACACACCTGTACCACAAAGTCCCGTCCACGGAAGTCTGCGATGGTCCTGGGCAGCCGGGTGCGTCCCCACACAAAGCGCAGGAAAAGGGAGCGCTCCGTGTTGGAGAAGGACTCCATGACCTCCCAGAACCACTGGATGAGGGGCACGGTGGGCTCCACACCCTTGTAGGTAGCCACCGACTTCAGGAGGTGCAGTGGAATATCTGGGCTGCCGCACACCTGTAACAGAGAGGGACGGAGTCATGAGCGCCAGTTAAAGGGCCAGCGGTGGCGGACACATCAGCACCAAATCCACTCAGGCTGAGATGACACAAAACTGCAGGAAAGAATAAATAAAATGTTTACAGCAGGCAAACTGAATATCTTACCATGGTCTCCAGTTCATAGCCCGTGAAGAGGGAGAGGAGGGGCACGGGGACCACACGAGCCATTCCCTCCCGCACAGCCGACACCTGCTCATCAAACTCATGGAGCCTGCAGGGGAGGCAGCAGTGATGTGACCATTTTGCTCATATTATCAAGGTGAAGGCTGACCAAATTCTGAGACATTCCAGCCTCTCACCTCATCATAACAGTTGTGACTTTAGACACCAGCAACGCCATCCATGCACACACTTTACACACCTGTAGTTTATTGCCAGCCTCACATACTCAGCACGGTTCTCCAGTGTTATGTGGGAGTACTTGGAGCTGAGCTGGATGTCCTGGCCGCTGGCGCTGGGCACAGTGAAGGGCAGCGTCATTGCCTCAAACTCCTCAGATGTGGCCTCATTGTCACGGATGTACATCAGGCCTGGGATGAAGTCCTTATCGACCTGAGGGAGGAGCAGCACTGTCAAAAGCGAATACTGTGTGTGTGTGTGTGAGTGTGAGTGTGAGAGAGAGAGAGAGAGAGAGAGAGAAAAACACAGCAGACCAACAGCCAGCAAAGGGAATGACTTGGCTATGATAGATGGGCACCTGTGAGGTGTCCTCTGCCCGACACCCCCCCCCCCACGCCTCCCGGAAACTCTGTGGACCACTCTGACCCTGACAGTACCAAGTGAGCGGAAATAAAATTATGAATTGTACCCCACAAGAGTTGAAAAGCATATAAGGGAAATGTTTGCAAAAATTCAGTGAAAGTCTACAAATGTCACAAGTTCCTTAGTCAAAAATAAACAGAAGAGGAGCTTTAACAGGAATCCCATCAGTCCAGTGGAAAGAGCAGTGGTCCTCAGAGAGCTCCTGTTTATCCCGCCTGTCAGGGGGCACGCTTATCCCAGAGACCACAGGGATGTGTTCCTCACTCCCACCAGTGCCTGCGGCCCTCAGTCCATGCGCAGCACCCTCCTGCTCAGTGTGTGACTCGCTAGTACTGCATGCCTAACCTTTCCAACAAAGGGGCCCTCTATGATGGCCAGCATGTGTGGAACAGAGCTCATGACCAGAGCACGAAGCAGAAGTACAGTAGGAGACCCGATGGACAGAGACGCATGCGGTTACGTTGACTCGAAAAGCACTTTACGACCCAGGTTCTTGGACGGATTCTAATGTGGCTTTGCGAGTCAGGGCTCTCTTTGTGCTCTGGGCTAGTGGGTGAACATGAGAACAGTCTCTCACTCACACTCACACACACACACACACACACACACACACACACCTTGTACAAAGACAAACTGTATTGATCACAAAGAGAAGTAAAGCTGAACAGGCGATATTAAAGAATGAGCTTGTGTGCTGGAATCACCATAATATCTTTTGCTTAGTTTAACAAATTTAATCCGTGTAGAACACAAATGGTTCCTTGATCAGCAGGCATCTACAACACATACAGACATCAGTAGTGCCCGGGAAGTGGGACAAGTTAAGACATCCCAAGTGTTAGACAGTCACTGCACATAATTATTTCCACACATGGATTGGCCACCACAGAGTCCAGACCTTAACCCCATTGAGAATCTTTGGGAGGTGCTGAAGAAGACTTCCCGCAGTGGTCCGACTCTCCCATCAAAGAGTCAAAAGAGTTTATTTGTCACGTACATGGTTACTGAGTATACCATGTAGTGAAATGTGCCCAAAATTAAAGAAAAAACGCACAGTCTTCCTGGAGCGATCAGGTAGGCGTCTGGACGTGGCTGCACCATTTTGATGACGTCATCAATACAAGATCTTAGCAAAAAATGAATGCAACTCTGGATGGAAATAAATGTTGTGACATTGCATAAGATTATCAAAATGCCATAGGGAATGCGTGCCATAATCAAAGCTAAAGACAGTCCAACTAAATATTGTGTGACTTTTTTTTTTTTTGGCCAGGCAGTGTATATTGTCAGAGCCCATTTTGTGTAAATTGCATTTGTTTCAGCCAGTTTGAGTGCTGTGCCCCTGACACCGTGAGTGGAGGTTTAAAGGCCTGCAGGGCTGGGTGTTGGTGCCATTACCTCACTGAGGTCAGCAATGGTCAGGTTCATGCCTGCCAGCTGCTTCCACACGGGTTCAGCCAGGTTCAGGCTCAGGGGGCTGCCGCTGCGAATGGCAATGCCCAGTAGGACACCTTTGACAAGAGAGCATGGAAGTTAGCAATCTAACATGCACGACACCCTGTGTTGTCAGTCTGACTCTCTCAGTGGCCAGACCCACCTAGGAAACGGAACATGTTTATGTGAAGCGGTGATTTGGCAGCAGGGTTGAGCAGGAAGCAGTCACGATTGGCACCCGACTCGTCGCGGCCATTGGGTGTCACGATGAGCAGTGGCGTGAGGCCGTTCTGCAGCTCCTCGCACATCTCGGCAATGGACTCACTGTAGCCACCACCGCAATCGTCCACAGATTCACCTGAGGCCCACGGCACACACACATAAGCGTATTAAGGTAACTTGTCTCATTCTGCTGGTTCTGCTCTGTAACCATGTTTTATATTTCTCAAAACTTGAGAGATGCTTGAACATACCGACAAACTTGACCTTCCAGACACGGTGTGGCAGTAGCAGGCTGTCAGGGCTGAAAGAGCTCATCTTGGCACACATCTGGCCAAAAACAGACTTGGTGCCATCGGGCCCTGCTAGGCCGCCTTTGCTCCGTGAGCGCTTCACCTGGGAGTGGAGAGGGGTAAACGGCAGAACTGGTGAGCTTTCACAGTCATGTTCCCACTAAACTGAGCTCCATGGCACGCACAAAAGTGCCAACACTGGCCAGCAAGCAGTAGCAACATGCTTTAAGCAGCTAGGCTAAAAAGGCTGTGGGATACGATCTCGCTCGCTGAGGAAGGGGGGGTCACATGTGCAGCATAATGCTGGACCTGCAGCTAAACACCCTCCAGTGCCTCAATGAGGCAGCGATATCTTAAGAGTTTCACAAGTTTCCTTTCCCACAAATGAATTCAGTGACCCTGCTTACTACGCCTACATCACACACATACAGGAAGGCAGAGGCTAGTAATGGTCTTCAAAAGAAACTTATTCCTAAAAATATCCCTAACGCTGGTGCTGAATGTTAAGCTCTGCTGTAACTTTCCACAACACAAACTAGCAAGACTATAAACATAATGAAATATATATTTATATAAAATATTAACGAAAAGCAATGGCTGGTTTTGTTTCCTTTTAGAAGACAGCTAAAAGGCTTTGGACAAATCTGATTGGTACCTGGATTCGGTTGAGCTCCACCACGGGTCCATGTTGTCTGTCTCGAACCATGGTGGCCTGGACAACTTTGCGGAAAGCTGCTTCCTGGAAACCCAAACGACAACATTAAAAATTAAGCAAGCGTGCAATGCGAACACCGAGTAAACACATGCATCTGTGTGTCTGCATGAGTGTAGAATTGACCAACATATGCTCCACACCTTGCCCTGTGAAATGAGGATGCCTCTTAGCGTGTCGAAGCCCACCGAGGGGCCCTGGCCCGTCTGGCCCAGCCGACCCTCCAGGTCGAACATAGGCATGCAGGGGCAGAAGAGCTCGGAGATGTGGTGCAGCAGAAGCAGCCGGTTACGCAGGGCAATAATGGGAATCTCCTGCAGGTGGTTGTATTCCATTGGAACCTGGGGGATTGGGCACTCAGCATCAATAACACAGCCAACCACTCAAAGTTTGTTCACACTTAGCCTACGCACCAAAAGATAGCCAGTTCAACCTCTTGAACTGTTCCTGTAAATGTAAATCACATTGTAAATCATTCCTGTAAATCACAGTGAGATACAAAAGAACTTCAACAAATAAAAATCCAAGCATTTCAAATCATTGGTCAGGTTCCTTAACAATAACCCCATTTTCTGCGCCATGCTTTCTGCTTTGCTGCATTATGTACACAGAGTTGCCAATTTATGAGGTACAGGTACCTTGTGGTGTAATGACCCACCATTAACATGAATTCATTTTGACATGGTTTCTACAAGCTGATGGATGCGCTGTGCAAGGATGTTGTACCCTGTGACACGGTGCATCATCACGCTGGAACTCCAAATCGAAATGGGATAAACCACAGCCATTAAGGGATAGAGATGGTCAGCAATGATATTCGGATATGTTATGTCATTCAGATGTTCTTGAGTCCTAACTGAGCTTGACTTCCAATGTGTGCAGGAGAACATTCCCCACACCATCACCTGCCACCAGCAACTTGTACTGTTGACACCAAAGAGGACAGCTCTATGCACTCAGGTTGTTTCCACTCAGATCTTCCATCAGTCTGATGCCAAAGGAATCTGCATTCATTCAACGTGGCAAGGTCCATTTTTTGATGCTCCTCTGCCCACAGGAGACACACTTTCTTGTCCTTTACAGACAGCATCTGCACCTCACATAGTCTTCAGCTGCTGTAGCCCATCCAAGACCAAGTCCATTAAGCGGTTTGTTCTGAGAAGATATCCTGCACACCATTGTTGAATCTAGATATGATCTGGCTTGTGGTGGCCTGTATGTTTGGTGCATGATCCTCCCCATTCTACTCAGATCCACTAGCCATTTTTGCCCAAGGGATCACTGATGCTTTTTTTTGCCATTTAGACCGTTGTCTGTAAACCCATCAGCCTCACATATAGGTGAGTCATGTTACACAGGACTTACCTGAGCAGGCAGCTTGCCAGCATTTGTGGGCTTACTGGTAGACCAAGCCAGTGTGTGTGCAGAACCACAGGCCACTCTGTTTATCTTCTTCCCTTGGAGCGCTGCTACCAGCCGTGGCCTCTGGATGGCGTTGGTGGTCCCATCCCCCAGCTGGCCTTCGTCGTTGTCACCCCAGGTGTACACTTCTCCTGGGATAGAAGGAAACACCCATCAGCATCCCCTATTGCTAGACTCAGCACAAACTCCACCCAATGGCTGCGATTGTATGACAGATTTGATGTTTAATTGTATTTCTCATTACAAATATCATATTTTATCTTTGATAAATGGACAGAAGCAAAGAAAAATGAAAATACATGTAAAGATGATGATGCCAGAAGGGTTAGGGAATGGCTTTCCTGTACCGGAATATAACCAGAGTGGAGAGAGCTTTCATTTATACATTTTGAGAAAGTTGGACTAGGAAGAGAAACGACATCTGAAGAAAAAGAAACTTCACAGATCCATCTATAAGGAAAGATACTGCAAAGTGGTTCAGAAAGCTCCTACCATCCTCAGTGCAGCAGACGCAGTGCAGGGACCCTGTGGCAATAGCAGTCACCTTCTTGCCCTGCAGGCCCTGGACCTGGCGCGGGCGGCGTACATGGTCATCAGAGCCATGGCCCAGTCGGTGGTAGTCTCCTTTCCCCCTGTCGAGAGGGTAAAGGGGTTGATGAGGAGTACAAAACATGGTGGCTGGGTTGTCACTGCAACAATTATTAGCATCAGTAAATAGACATCATAAGTTCATTATTACTATTCATTAACTATACAGTGGACATTCAAATTAACATATTCCTTTTCCACTTTGCCCTTGTAGATTAATAAATTCCATGACATCAAGGTGGTGCAATTAATGGTTTTAAATTGCTGTTTTGTCACACAAACTGAGGAAGAGTCATCTGTACAGCCAGCCTGGCATCACTCACCATGTGTAGACAGAACCCGACTTGGTGAGTGCCACGGAGAACTGGGAACCGCACTCCACCTTGACCACACCGAGGCCCGTGAGAGAGTCAATCTGCAAGCCAAATTGAGGGTGGACACCAGGAGAGCTCATATTTAGATACCATGGCAGCAGTGCACAGGTGAGAGGTGTGGTGCTGCTCACCTAATAAAGTCGCAAACCTCCACCATAGATTATGACCTCATTTCCATTGACTAAATTTACCAATTTGGGAAAAGTTATTAAAAAAAAAAAAAAAAAAAAAAAAAAAATTAAAAAAAAAACCCATTACATATGGATTGACATACTTTTCTCCAGCTTTATTTGAAATGACTGAAACAATCTACTGGGGAACCATTTTGTAAGGGATCTGATCAATAAGGTCCCATGACAACCGAGAGCAAAACAGAAAACTCACCTTCATGGGCACCTTGCAGCCATCACTGCCACCCCGGCCCAGTTTGCCGTAGTCTCCATCCCCCCATGACCACACCATGTCATCATCTGTCAGGCATAGAGTTTGGGCATCGCCACTGCCGCATGCCACATCAATGACCCTGTGACCCTGCAGTGCATCCACCTTGACAGAGAATAGCATCCAAATTATCCTGAGCAAGCAGCTCCCAGAACCATACAGTAGGTGAGGAGCAGGATGAGAACTTAAAAGAAAAAATTACAAGGCAAGGCCCCAAATAGGACTTCAGGATATTTTGGCAAGCAGAGCTAAACTTGAATTAATAAAAATATCCAGCTGTCAAAAATGGGCAAATATACAATTAAAATAAATCTTAAATGTACTGTTTTGCATTTCACTGACATACAAACTGTGTAGGTAAACCAACAAGCTGTCCGTGTCAGAATATTAGCTTCAGTGCACAAAGGGGCCATGGGGATCACGAGCACTTCACCTTGTGAGAACATGACCTGGTGCTCAGCCTGGGCTTTTCAGGAAAAACATCACACAAACAGCCACATCCAGGGCACTGCTAATCACAGCAGAGTCCAATCAATCCCTCCTTTAGCACCTCATACCACCTCAGAGCATTACAGTGAACCACAGCCATAAAACTCTGGTCAATGGGGACTGCAGAGTTTGCTGGCGTACATTTTGCTTCAGCTCCTAATCGCATTATTGCAAAGTCATTAGTTGGATAAGTCATCTTAATTGTTTCAGGTGCAAATCGGGTACTAGTTATTTATTCTAAACCTGTGGGACTCCAGCTTTTGAGGAGCAGAGTTGGTCAGCTCTGGACAGAAGTATAGGGCTTAACAAGCACTTGTCTGTTTCCTTAAGCTGCCCAGTGGCAGTGAATAGGTGAGATAAGTACCAGTTTGGGCTTCAGCTGATCCTCACTGTCCCCGTGGCCCAGGCGACCATAGCGCCCTTTGCCCCACGTGTAGAGCTCTCCACTGGCAGTGATACAAGCACTGTGAGCGCCGCCGGCTGCGATGTCCACCACCTCCACACCACGCAGAGATTCGATCACTCGAGGGCGATCACATGGGCTGCCAAGGGGGAAAAAAAAAAAAAAAAAAAAAAAGGCAATCAAACAATGTCCTTGCTTAGTAATCCAAAGCTCAGGCAAACTCACAAAATTTACCCAACAAGAAAAGTATGACTCATAACAAATTGTCCCTCACCCCTTTATGTGAAGGATGCCTTATTTCCTTGTCTTTTGGAATATGGAAGTATGTGACATGTTACAATGCCATCTGCAGGCCATTATGGATACAGCTGCATGAAAGTGAATGAACCTGTTCTGCTCTGAAGATACCATAATACTTTGATCAAGAGATGTTAAAAGGTTGGATGACTGCTCTGGCTGAATTCTGGTTATGGAAGCGGTGCCCTGACCTCCTATTGCCATGGCCAAGTTTTCCATCTTCAGCCTCGCCCCAGGAGTAGACTTCCCCTTCAGAGGACAGGGCTAGGCAGTGCTTGCCCCCAGAGTTGACAGCCACCTTGCGGATGAAGACGTGTTGGATGGACTCCAGCAAGGTGGGTGTGGACACAGATTCAGTACCCCCAATACCAAGGCGGCCCCCTGCTCCATAGCCTGTGCCGTATAGCTGGAGAAAACATGACACAGGTCACCCATCTGCTCCACTTTAACAACTTAGAGAATTTTTTCTTTCCTTCTCCCACAGGTACAGAAGAGGTCCTCACCTTGCCATCGGCTGTCACAGCAAACAATGTCTGCTCTCCACCAATGAGCTGCACAGGGCGGAGCATGGCAAGTGCTTCAGTTGGGGTGGGCACCTTGACTTTGGCCCCCTCAATACCTCCCAGCTGACCTCTGTGGTTATGCCCCCAACCATAAATGGTCCCACTTCCACCAGCTGAAAGCGTCCAGTCATCAGGCCGCCTGTAGATAGACAGAGTGGCTCACAATACTATCCCAAAGGCGGCAATGTGACATATACAGATATCCCAGCAATTAACAATTACATTCTGTAAAAGCCACAGAAAAATGTATAATTCGTAACACCCTGCAACCCTGTATAGTTCATAGGAACGCACTGATATACCCATTATTTCTTTATGTTGCTGGTTTTGTCCCCGTGTTTCTCTTTAGTGACCAAAGTCTTGCTGATGTTGCGATTAAAAAAATAATAAAAAAAAAAGCTTATTTAAAATTACTTAAAATCAAAATGCATTCTAACCACAAACCCATACCCCTGAATGCTGACAGATTCATGTCATAACTGTGCCAATATTTGCATCTTCAGCAACTCATAACTGAAAACTTCATAATACAAAGAACCATTTTACACAAAGAAAAAGCAAGGAGAGACCCTGAACAGAGGATGCTGTGTACCTGTTCATCCACTGGACAAGTTGCTCATCTTGCTCTCTCTTGAACAGATCGTGGCTCTCGTGAAGGATGTTCATGTTCTCATGGTCTGCCATAAGCTCGCGGATTTTCTTGGCCACCTAATGATACCACACTCATTAAACACATTTTTGAGGATTGCAAAGGACAGATGAACTGCTGCCAACAGACCAGGCAAGAAAATGCACCTCATCAAGGAATAGACGTGGCAGCGGTGTCCTCTTGTCCAAAGCTACAGCCACCCTGGAAGCAGTGCAGTACCTGCGGAACCAGGCCCACTTGTGGGTTTCCGCACAGCAAGGCAGAGTATCCAATTCCAGGTCACAAGCTAGTGCAACCAGGACCTACAATGATGCATAACATCAGCATAACCGTAAACATCACCATTACCAGTCACTTCACAAGCACTACAGAAAGGAACTATTTTATCACAGAGGAGTCATAATACCCCCCCATCTGGTACCTTGAAGAAAGGGCTGTGTAGCAGCTGTTTGCCCCCTCTCACAATAGGGTCCTCGTACTCATACTGCCTCTGGAGGGCTTCGGGAAGCCCCTTCACCAGTGCTGCTAGTGCGCTGCCAGTGAAGCTCTGAAAAAGACAGCACAGCCAGGTGCTCACATTTGTATGCCAATGCTAATTATGGGAAACATAGTTCTAATTTACAGTCAGATACAAGGCATGATGGTCATATCCTAGATGTATTCACACTTGCCATAGAGCGGGCCTCGCCATCACCGTCACCTAGCAGCCTGTTAATGTTGATGGACTGGCCAAACTCTGTGGTCAGCAGCTTGCGCAACCTCTGCAGAGCCCACATGCGGTGTCCGGCTGCTGCAGAAAAACATGCACCCATACGCACACTGCTGAGTATACCACTTAATAGTGGATAAGTCATAACCCCACCCACGCAGAAAAGTCCCAGCATGGTGTTTTTCAGGATTTACCATCCTTGTAAGAGCACTTTCATTAAAAACTGCCACCAAATAATTTGAGAAATGCATGCAAACACATTGTTTGGAGGCACCAGGCAAAATCCTTTGAGGCTGACCTACCTAAAGCGCTCAGCTGGGCACAGGCAGCCAGTGAAGCAGCCAGTCGTGGTACAATACTCCTGTTGGAAGCCAAATTGAGCCGAAAATCCAGCAGACAGGTGACCAGGTCCATTGAAGGGCAAGATAGGATGCAACGGTCTGAGAGTAGGTCCTTTGGCCCTGTAGCAAAGGCAGCCAGATTCCCCATCAGCCACTATGCAGGCAGCACAGTATTTAATGAACCACAAGTGTGGCATGATATTTGTGACTAAAAGGTTGCTTGGTATACTACTTTTTCCCTAAGAAAAGTTTTTAAACCTAAAGGCTTTCATAAAACTGAATTGGATTAACAGCTGAATAAATGGAAAACATTTACAAATTTGCGTTGATAGAATGAGATATGGGATGTACCAGCTGCAGGCATGATGGGATACACTGTGAACCGCCAACCCCAGCCATTGACAGAACCATCGCTGGTGAACTTCCATTTGAGTTCATCACCCGGTATCCGGAGCTCACTGGACCAGTCTGACCACTCCCGACCTGAGGGGGGGGGAAGGAGAAAAAAAAAAAAAACAGGGCTGTTACAGAGAACATTCTGAAAACAGGTGTTGAAATAACCAATTCATACAAATGCACATCTCAAGTCTGATTACAAACACCTAGAAACAAAGAAGTTCCTGCTTTCAACCCAACCATGACTACTTGATCTTTTTAAAAATCGAAATCCAAAACAGAAAATGATATGCAATCATTACTAGGCAAAATGGCCCCATCTTTAATGCTGTACTAGAAGTAGTATCTAAAATATACTGAAGAAAACAAGAGAAAATAGCTTTGGTCACCTGATCGGACGGACACAATCCTGTTGGCGCCATCCATAATTGTGAGTGGGTCATGACGTCTCTCGGTGGAGCACTGCCGGTCAAACTCCACCCTGAGTCCCTCAGCACCTGCAACAAGCCGAGCACCACTCCAGTCAGTCCAGTCTAGCCAATCGGACCTGAAAGCATACAGCTGCTAACAGCACACACTGTTCTGTAGAGGAGCTCAAAGCTAATGGTTCTCAATCATAATTTGTTGTAAATGACATTTTACTTGTATGAATCATCTACAGCACCTGGAATCTTGACAGTGCCGCTGGTAGAAGTGTCGTCGGTGTAGGGGTGACTGCTCTCCACGACGACAGGCTGGGAAGACAGTCGCCCGCTCTGCGAGTCCGTGGCAACATCCTCCAGCTCAGTCACACACAACTCTAAGAGCACATCAGCCACCTGCCCACATGCACACACGGATTAAGGTCAACATCTCTAAGGTCCAGGAAAGTATTCAGCTCCAGAGAGATAAGTTGGCATCATAGATATAAGTAAATAATGGGATACACACAATTATTCCTTTGCAGTACCAATTTTGAATGTTGAAGATGTAAACAAAGTGACAAAAATAGAAGGTGGCACACCTGTGGATACGCTGTTCCCATGCCAGACAGAACTGCAGACAGCACCTCCCGACCCTTCTCCCCTGCACGCATTGACACTGCAAGCTTGAGCAGGTCCACCATCACACGTGTGTCATCCGGCACTAACAGGCTGGTGAACTCGTCTAAGTACTGTGGTTCAGGCCCAGCGGCTTTGTTCTGGCTCTCCGAGTCCTGTAAAGAGTTGAAAAAGTTGACAACCACAACAACATTACTGGAGTCCTTGTGCTGCAAATTCTGTACATCCTCCTATTCAAAAAATTTTATATATGAAACAAACATCTTTGTTCAGTTCTGCCATTTCGATTTAAAAACATTGAATGAACACCCAGCGCAGACATAAAAGCTTAGATTTTCCCATAACTGCACACATAAATGCACTCTATCAGCCCCGTATATATATACATATACACATATATATATATACATACATATATATATACACACACACACACACACACACACACACACACACACACACACACACACACACACACACACACACACACACACACATATTAATATATATATATATTTATTTATTTATTTATTTATTTATTTTAAAAAAACACTGCAAAGGAAGAGTCCACCATCCCATGTGTTCTGGCACCATGAAAAAGTGAATTTGTGCACACATGAATGCACTCAAACCTATGCAGTTTAGACTGATAATTTTGTAGTTCAGTTTTCTGTTGTATTTTTTATATATTTATAGAAGAAATATTGTTCAGTAGACCTGAAAGCATCAGGGCCAGGTTTGTTATGGTACTCAATGGGCACTGATGTGTTACAGATGATGTTCAGAAGTAAAATTTGTCTTCCAAAAGTATAATAACTTATTTTTCCAGAACCCCTAATCATAATTAACACTGAATGTAATGGGCTTGATTTACACATTTTCTGCTTAAAAATGGTTTCTTGGGAATGTATTAAATTAGTAGCTTGAGGGATAGCTATACTTTTCCCCTAAGACATTTACTGGTTCCCAGTGCTAACCTCCTTGGTTTTTGTCATTGTCTCTGCAATGATGCTGGCTGCCCCGGGGTCATCGGTCACTGGTATGAAAGGGCGAGAGGAAGCTGCTACTGCAGAAGGAGTCACTGCAGAGGTAGGAGTCATCGCATCCTCTGATGAGGCCACCTGTCAAAAGGAACACGAGTCAGGTCACACCCTACTAAATATACTGCATGTATGCAATTTTCAAACACAGCATTCATGGAGAAAACACAATTTCATCTAAAAGCCTTCGACCTAACCTCCAGGGCTCTACCTTCCATACATGCAGCACAAAGACCTCAACTGATCATTGGGCCAAAGGGGAAAACAGCAAAAAAAAAAAAAAAAAGGTTTGTCAAGGGTTACCTCCCCTCTCTTCTCCTGCCAGGGGTTAGGGCTGTGACGTTCCTCCACCTCTGTAGTCACTGGGGGGCGGTCAACCTCGTAGGGACTGGAGGCCGTGGATGAGTCAGAGGGTGGGATAGGTGAGTTGGAAGGGCACTCCACTGGCAGAATCATGGAGGCAGGCATCAGAGCCCCCACCACTGCATCCCTAAGGAACCAGGATAGGCCCCGAAACACACACACACACACACACACACACACACACACACACACACACACACACACACACACACACACACACACACACACACACACACAAATTACCAACCAAGCCGAAGCATTCACATTTATTTTTTTACTTGACATTTCTCTAAAGCAACTTACAAACTAAGCTATTTATAATGATTCTGCCTTTTATACAGTAGGTTCATTTGTACAGGAGCAAAACAGTAAATACCTCGCACACTATACTACTACTACTACTACTACTACTACTACTACTACTACAGCAGGAGTCCGGGACATTCGAGTGCTAGGCATAATTTTTAATGAGTTTAGTGTTTGGTACCCTGGGCAATATCAATTTTTGAGATGCCATGTATTAGAAATTAAACACCAGAGGAAGTGTCAGTGGGATGCAAAAGACATTTCAAAATAGTTAATTACTTCACTGTAGCCTTTTACAAAAGGTTAACAGTTCAGAGTTAAAAACAATGTTCTAAATGGATGGCAAGACTACAACTCTTACCTTGCATATATGATTTGCAGGGCACAGAGGACATGGGACAGGGCCTGCTGCTTGGCCAGGTTGCCATCCAGTGAAAGCAAGATCTTGGCCAGGGATGGCCGGTTCAGCTTTACACTGCTCTGTCCACTCTTGTTACTGGCGCTGGATGAATCACTGTCTGACTGCACACCTGAGGATGAGATAAAAGGGCGTGGGGGGCACCCAGTTATTTACGTTAATGGTATAATTCAACTTACAGGGAGTGAGAGTCCAAACAGATGGACTTTTAAGCCAAGGATCGCTGCTGTTCAGTTAAAAAAAAAAAAAAAAATCTAATTCTTACATAAATACAAAATACTATGAACCAACTTTGAAAAAGTTAACTAAACCATATGAATAATAGTTGTGAATGCATACGAGAAACTAAGGCTTCGTATCGCCGCATTTCCCAAATGCAATGTATCCCTCCCTTTTTCTGTGAACTTTGGAAGTAAACTCAAATATAAGCAAACACATGGTGTACTCTGAATTCCAGAAAAAGTAAAACCTCATCTTAGAGAAAAGAAAACAGCAGAACAGGCTGGCAAATTACCCAGATAGGATGCACCCAGCGGGTCCCTAGCGGTCTGGAAGAGCACTGGCTCATGCACAGAGGGTGTAGTCACATCCACAGTGGTCCAGGCCACACTGTGTGAAGAACCACAGGCCACACGTGTAATCTTCTGACCCTCCAGGCCCTGTACCAGGGTGGGCTTTCGGTTCACTGTGGTAGTGCCGTTTCCCTGCTGTCCATGGTCATTGTCGCCCCAAGCATACACCTGTCAGCAGACCCCATTGTAAACAATGAGTCTCACTAAGGTTTATGTGATCAGTGGGTGCAGCTCATCTCTCTCATCTCATCAGATGGCACAATGAGGCAGGTCAGCAGAGGACACAGTGAAAGCACTGCAGGCAAATAATTAAATTTGTATGGCCTATCACCCTCAGAGAGGATAAATGCATTATTCCCATCTATCACTTTGGACTTGAAGGCCAAGCTTAAAACAAAAGCTGCCAAAAAAGAAAACACAGGATGCTGGTCCACATTATTAATCATTCATATGGCTTGCAACACAAATACTTCTGTGGTGCTTGCATCCATTTGGCACAACGCTAATTACCATTCATAGTCTCTTGCTGCCAGTGTATGAATGTACTGCAGAATATAATAATGCATTATAGTTCCAAGAGCAGTGCAAAACCCACTTGTCCAGTGTCAGTGACAGCCAGGCAGTGCAATGCTCCGACAGCCACATGCACAATCTTCTTTCCCCTTAAGCCCTCCACCATCTGAGGCTTGCGCACATGGACGTCGGTGCCATGGCCCAAGCGGAAGTAGTCTCCCTTTCCCCTGAAAAAAAGACAGCAGCTAAAAATTAAAACCAAGAACAAGACAAAAGATTCATGCAATACTAAGATACTAACAACAACATATTAGCAGGAACATGACAACCATGCAAGACATTACCAGGTCCAGACCACACCAGACTTGGTAAGAGCCAAGGAGAACTGAGCCCCACACTCAATTTGACACACGCCCTGCCCGTTGAGCCGCTCAATGTTCTGGGGGACGTTGCAGCCTTCGCTGCCGCCCCTTCCCAGTTTTCCAAAGTCCCCATCTCCCCAAGAGAATACCAAACCTGGAGAGGAGAAAAAAAAAAAAAAAAAAAAAAAAAAAAAAAATCAGAAAGATGTCACACAGCCCCATAGAGTGACAACCTTTTGGCTGTGAGCGGGTGCCAGAGCGAGTACCTTCGTCTGTCAGGGCCAGAGTCTGTGCATCACGACTTCCGCAGGCTACCTGGACAACACGATGGCCTAGAAGCACTTTTACCTGTGTTAGAAAGAAGAGGCAACCCATCAAGATGAGGTCCAGCAAGCATACAGGCAGCACTACAGAGGCACCAAGGCCAAAAGACATGTACCAGTTTGGGCCGAAGCTGTGTGGTGTTGTCCCCGTGGCCCAGCCTCCCATACTCCCCCAAGCCCCAACTGTAGAGCTCTCCACTGGAGGTTATGGCCGCACTATGGGAGCTCCCGCAGGCTATGTCCCGGATCCGCTTGGTTTTCAGGGCCTCTATGAGCCGTGGTTTGTCGCAGTTCCTGTGCAGCACACAACAGGGTTGGCTAACTGTGTCCAAATTGCAGAAATGCACAAATACTGCACAAAGACAGCACAAAAACTCAGCTACTTACATTCGGCTGAAATGGCCAAGTTTTCCGTCATCACCCTCTCCCCAAGAAAAGACCTTCCCATCCACTGTCAGAGCCATGGCATGGCGTCCACCTACAGGTACACAACCAACAGAAGAAAACACTTTGTACATGTATCACAGCTCATGATAAAGGGCCATCTCTTTCTGTGCATGTTCTGTGATTTGTTCCTGATGCTAATGGTTCTAAATGTTTGTCTTTTTGCATTCTTCAAATTTTGGCTACTTCACAAATAAAAAAAAAAAAAAAATTTCTCCACTGAAAACTTTTTGTAAAACAGCCATTGTTTGACTCTAACCATTTTCCATAAATCACTTGCCTTTTCTATGACAAGTTCAAAGGGTAAACTGCATGCAAAGCAAATTTAAGCACAGAACACAAGGCAATGCAGGGATGCAAAGGGTATCATTGGTCCCTCGCACATCACGACTGTGCAGGGGGACATTGATTCAATCCCCATCCACTCTGTATGGGCTTAAAATTGGTCACCCGAAGTTTTTATGTGTGAGGGTCTGAGTGTGCGAGTATTGCATGACTCCACTATATACTGTAAATGAAAACTAGCAAGATATATTTGGGGACAAACCTGAGTGTACAGCCACCTTCTTCACCACATAGTTTCCAAGAGCAGTAATCTGTCTCGGGATGGGGATGGTACCACTAGAGAGGCCTAGGCCCAGCCGTCCATTTGTGGCTTCACCACAAGCATACACTTTCCCCTCTGCGGTCACTGCAACAAACCAAATAGCATCTCAGTGTTAGCCTTTAACCAGGTCTCACCAACACCCAGTGATTCACCAAAGTTCAGCTGAAAATGTAATAGTACCAGAAAATATACAAGATGTGACTGAACAGCAAAGATTTATTATTTGATTCATAAGCACAGACAGAGACACATATCAAGTACTATTCCCTAAAACTGTTAAATGTAATAAAAAAGGCTTCTTTTAGCATGAAAATTTAACAAATGATTCCCAGAGATGTGTGGGACACACCTGCAAACAGACTCTTTGAGCCACCTGCTACCTGTACCACATTCAGGGCAGAAAGGGTCTCAGAGAACGAAGGCACCTTGATCTGCAAGGGAGGAAAAGAAATGAAGACAAACCTGAACACAGATCATAGAGCTTACAGCAGGGGAGAAGAGTACTCGACCTAGACACTGAAGCTACCTTTGATCCCTTCAGCCCGCCCAGCTGGTCTTTATCATTCAATCCCCACACAAACACTTTAGTCCTGATGGTGGCAGCAGACTCCAGACCAGTGGACTTCTTCCGAGCCAGACTTGGATTAGCAGGTGAGGAGAAACAAAAACAACATTTCAATCATTTCATGGAGTAGAGAACACCAGATGCATTTCAGCCAAATGGAGACTACCAGTAGCATGGGAACATTTGTGATGGACTGGCACTGTGGCCATTTCTGAATTTTAACAATCAAAAGCATCATAACACGTGTACCTAACACAATTCTACTTGGTGTATGCATTATCATTAGGTCACATAACACCTTCAAACCAAAGGACTCTCACTGCTATTACCTTCCAGTGCTGGCTTTGTCGTCATCATCCTCCTCATTGTCAGAAGCCAGAAAGGGGACAGTGGCAAGGTCCTCATCCTCAGCCCGAATGCGGCCCACAATGCCCAGCCCATGAATCTTGCAGTCGATGCCTGAGCTGCGGCACTGCTTGATGGCAATCTCAATGTACCTATGATACTGTGGTCAAAAATAGGACTTTTAACAAAACCTAATGAGCACACAAGATAATAGACAAGTTTACATTGGAGGAAAAAAAATTATCTTTCTGGACGTTTTTTGCAAAGCTGCTATATAGCAAACGAGACCACAAACCTCAGTACAATCACTCAGCAGAACAACTGTGGTGTCGGTGGGATTAATGTTGATTGTCTTCAGCTCTATGAGGTTGTTGAGAGAATTGCCACCTTAAAAAAAAAAAGTACGTTTAAGATAAAGAAAATGTAAGTTGAGCAGCCAAGTGTACAAACAATTTCAGTAAGAAGTCTGTTCAAAACTTGATTAGTTTGAAAATCAAAAAGTAATTTTACAACTAAGACACAATCAATGAACCATAAATAATACATACAGGAATGAGCTATTCATGCAATACAACAATTTCTTGCAGATGAATCTCTGGTGCTGCCTTATGGTATATCATCTACTGCACAAAACAGCAGGTGCTATTAAATGTTTCGGTGGCAAACTTGTATACAGCAGGGCTGTACCAGGGTTTAACACAGGACAAAACTAAGCATTTATAAAACCCAAGTGATTTCTTACCTGACACCACTACAAGGGAAGGCATGTAGCTGCTATCTGCTGGGTCTACAATCATCTTCAATCTGTGTACCAGAACATCTGGGAAAAGTTCCAGTCGTATCCAGTGCTGAGACCAAACCATAAGAAACCAGTGTTGGCCTTGCAAAGCAGAACTTCCGGAACAATCGTTCGCCACACAGACAAACTGTTGTTAAAATTAATAACCTTACAAGTTCAGAATTACAACTGACACCAATACCAAAAACCTAATTTGCTGTCCACTGGCCCCCCTTTGCTTTTCACCCAGATGGCTGCACCTGCCCTGAAGTGCCCACCTTGCCCTGTGACCCTGAGGACTGCCAGCACTGCTCACTGCAGTCGATGAGCCGCGATGCCTGGTTGACGGATGATGACACGTTGAGGCTCTTAATGACGCGTGACCACTCATCGATCAGCACACCACGCTGGCTGCTGTGGCGCCTCTTCAATTGTTTCCCAGACCGTCCACAGAACGCTGGAGGTTGGCCTGCCAGGAGGACAACGAAGATGGGCACTGGCCAAGGAACCTACATGGCTGATATGGAAGGTGCCAACAACAGGGACTCACCTGGCTCGTTGATCCTGCCAAAGGAATGCCGAGCGCTGTGCTTACGAGTTTTAAAGCAGCTTTCACAGAAGTCAAAGTCATCACAGTTCCTGCACTTAAACCTAGGGCCATTGATCGGGAACATCTGGCAGCCATCACATCTACAACAAGAAACAATTGGAGACCAGTTTCCTTGACTGTCAAATATCACAGTCTATGAAGTACAATAAACAGAAATGCACAAAAACATAGAAAAACAGCTTTTCCGCTTTATTACCAACAGTGATTTGCTTCTTTCTACACAAAGACTATCAGCCAGAAAAGTACAACAGATTTCATCATCTATTACTCAAGAAAATGATTATATACACACAATGCAGAAAGGAAGCTACTGTACAGCAGACTCCACAAAAGACCTTGTTTCTCATCTCTTTGCTCTCAAGGAGCAAGACAGAACTATGAGTGACAGGCTTGAGTGAAGTGGACGCCCACCTTACTCCAGGATGGATACTGGGCACAAGTTCCATCTCAGACAGCAGACCTGTCCAGTGGGACTGCTGAGGGAAGTCAACGATCACATCTTTCCCATTGGCACTGAAAGCTGAGCAGAGGACAGATTCCAGTCAGACTAAGGACAATTCAGCAATTCAAATGGGAGAAAATCAGGGTCGTCCTTATCACATCAGAGCTGCAGAGAAACTCCTGTAGGCAGTTTTTCCCGTAAGTCACCCAGAAATATTATAATTACCTTTTACAACACCAACACTCCTGTGAGTGACCGACCCCCACTTGTACTTTGGCGTTGTGACGGTGAGTTTCACTCGAACTTTGTCTCCAATCTTGATGTGCGAAGGGGAGCTCTGAGGTGGGAATCCTGGAGGGAAGCAAACACTCATTAAAATATTGAAATTGAGTGCCACAGACAACACTAAACTCACGCCCAGCTTACCAAGCAGTTCTGTGTGGATGTAGCGCACCCAGTAGGTGCCGCCTTTCTGCTGCCAATCACACTGCACATTCAGGTCGTGCAGCCCATCCCGGTCCAGCTTGATCACTTTGCCAATGTCACCTTCATACACTTCCTCATACGTTCGACAACACCTCACCATCATTCCTACCTGCAAAGGGAGTCACGTGACTGTGCTCTCAATTCCAGTCCATAAAAATCGCACAAGTGGCTAGAACAGACATCTTATTAACTGACGACAAAAAAAAAAAAAAAAAAAAAAAAACCCACCTGAATGTTTTCCCGGACATAAACAGCATAATCATCATTACTCTGGAAATCTGATCTTTTCTTGAATGTCTGACTTTCCGTAACCACAGCACCAGGGGGCTGGGGAAAAAACATTTTAATAACAAGAACATGGGATAAGTGTTCTAAGGGTTAACTTTAATAGTAGGAACAGAAGCACTATTGGTGGTGCAAAGGAATTAGAGCCAGGCCCACCAGGAGAAAGACACCTACCACTGGGTAGGCCACCTCAGGCTCCTCCAGCTCCTCCACCACCTCCTCATCTGAATATTCATCAGACACAGTGTCAGCATCAGACAACTCTGTGATGTGAACATCAGGGTGGTCCAGGAGCCAGCCCACCAGCGCCTCCACTCCTACAGAGAATAAGCAGCTTTGGCATATTCCATTTTTGTTCAACATAATGAAATGGTCTCACATAAATCAGAATAATAGTTATAAAGATATGACATTATTAGTCACCGCTTCTACTCAATTTCACTCAACCTCTGTCACATATACAGCTGACTAATGTACTAAAGCAGCTAAGTTATATTCTCAGATGTATTGCAGTTTGGTCCTTAAACTTTACTCTACCCACCCCTCACTTAACAGGGTTAATTTGTTTCATCTCTGCAAACAGGTCCCTGTTTTGAGGGAATCCAGTTAACATTAATTCCTGCTTTTGGCACTGGCATAAATCAATACATGCGATTGGCCAAGACTGCCAAAATGAGAGGACACTCTTCCCTCATGTTTTTTCTTTAAACATCATTTCTGTATGCAGTTAAATGAATTTTTTGTATTCTACTTTTCTTAAATGTTTATGTGAATGCCTGTTCTATGTTTATCTTCTTATGTTGACCTGGTCTTCATCCACTTCCGACACCTCTAAGCATAAAAGCTATGATGTGAAAAGCTGCGGTACCTGGTACCCCAGAGGCACTACCGGTTGTCCCCGACAGCGATTTGAGTGCAAACTCAATGTTCTTCCTCTGAAAACCCATCTCCATCAGTTGCACCACAATGGGCAGTGGGGGAATGGGCGATGCCTTGCGCCTCTTCTGCCTTGGGGGCCGCACGTGCTGCACAGTGATGGGGGTGGTCGCCTCACTGGAGCTGCTATCTTCAAACAGCGGGGATGAAGGGTGGGTGGACTCCACTGCCAGGTACTGGCACACCGCCAGAGCAGCAGCCTGCCTCACAGGACCCACAAAGAAAGGAAATATGAGAATTCATAAGTTACAGTTGTCTAGTAATTCCTGCCCTGAAACAGCCATTTCAAGTGACACTACATAACAGATTTCACACCATTTCCCAGTACTGATCAACAATTAGGTCCCTTTCGTGTAACAAGGGGATAAGCCTCCAATCCATTTTCCTTCACTATTACCAACTTAGAATCCTTGAATGCCCAAAACAGCATTTACATCAGAGGTTACATGGGCAAAATTGAAACAAGATGACAAATTTCATGACCACCCCCCCCAAAAAACAACTGCTATTTGACCCACACACAAACACGCACCTCCAGTTCCTGCCTGTCAAAGATGGCCTTGATTGGGGAGGGCTGTGTGGCTGCTGAAAGCAGTTGCTGCAGCAGGATGAGGGGTGGCAGGGGACCCTCTGGAGATAGATCCCCAACATCTAGCGATGACACGACACCATCATCTGCGTAAGAGTAGGAGGAGGAACAAGTCATGTGGAGACCCACACCGCATAGTATAACCAACTCCCTTGCAAGCAGACAAGACCCTCAAAACTATTTGGCTGTTAACTAGAAAACACTGTTTTGGGCCCTGATAATACAGTGCAGTGCTTGTAATGCTGAATGACCACAATATTTTCATTTCCTCTCAAGTGGCGTGAGCTGTTCAGGACTGCTGCGTGTGATGTGTGGGTGGGACACAGCAGATTGCTTAAGACTAGTGAAATTCTGTTGAAGAGCCCCAGGAGAGCACATCAATTCCACTGATAGATGCATCCACCCACACTTTTGGCATCACGGGTTCTGTGATGCGGTAAGCAACTGACTTGAGAGGAAAAGATATGCTGTCACAGCCTCCCCCAGACTATCACGAGTGGATAGGTGAGAGGAGGACAGGATCATTATCAGCTATTCCATACGACTCTGTGGGAGCAGATTTGCTGACCCATCAGCACTTACCCCCTGGGCTGGGCACGGCCTCCAGGATTGCAGGCTGGGATAGAATCTGTCGCAACTTGTCTTGGTGTGAAAGCAGGGCCCGTGCTGCCTTCAGAACGTAGAGTCGTAACTGCTGGCAGCGCAGCAAGTGAAGATCAACCTGGTCTGCTTGGGGAACACAAAGGATCAATGACTGATGTTTTTTTTTTTTTTTTTTTTTTGGGGGGGGGAGTCCCATTTAATCTCACAATCAAGTCTCTGCATTCATGAAGCACCATCATCAAACCTTGTGCATAATTCATTACATCAGGCAAGCGAGATAACAACATCCTTTCAAGCTGCTACATGTTGGCCGAGAGCAGAAAAATGAAGGCTAGATTAATGGACATGGGAGACTGTACTGAAACCATCCACCAAGCTCTTATTAAATCATGGGCGGAAGATGCATTAACCAAGTCAGAATGCCTAGGTATATATGCATTATAGTGCATTTATGGCAAACACAATCGATTTTTTCCTAATCTGCAAATGTGGTTTTACTCAAAATGTTCTTGTGGAGGAGTTTGTTACACATGAGAGGCTCGTGTGCCTCTTAGCTCAGTGCAGACTGGTGTGCCTGTGTCTGAAGCCACCAGCCTTTTCCTTCCCTAAAGCCATGCCCTTTAGTACCAGTGAGTCCCCGGCTTAGTGGCTTCTTCAGACGCTGCTTCTCCAGCTTGCTGCCTGCCAGGTTCACCAGCTGAGCCCACACGTTCAGCATGGGTTCTGTGAAGGGCAGGTTATTCACAGTGAAGGGCACCACTGGCAACTGGGGAAATGAAAGGAGAACAAAAAAATAAAGACCCACACAAAGGGCTTCATACAGACCAACCAAAACCACAGTCCATCATGTAACCGAAAAACTGCCACAACATAGCAAACAATACTGCAATTTAGCTTCCCCTCTTACTGCAGTGCATTATATAATGATACTGAACAAGCCCTGTCTGAAACATCACGCACCGGTTTAAGCTGGCTGAGAAGGCACACCCGGGAGGTCCTCATCTCATGGAACTGCACAGTGATGCGACCCTTTGGTGTTATCCGAGTCACTGTGCCCTCCCCATTCTCCTCATGGACAACTTGGCCACCCAGTCGCAAACGGCCATCAATACCTCCAATCACTGCAAGCACTGCCATCAAACTGCCCACCATGTGGCCATCAGTTTCAGGAAAGTATTCCTCCAGCAGGGTCTGTGTTGGGGAGGTAATGTGGTAAACACCAAGCAAGGACTGGGCCAAGGACAAGCTGAGATGTGTACTACAAGAGGTTTGATGTCTATAAAAAGAAAGAAAGACACACACACACACACACACACACACACACACACACACACACACACACGGAGGTATATGGCGTTCCTCACAGCACAGTAATTACATATGGAGCAAGGTTCAATTGTCTGCATATTTAAATGTTTGTAACATTTATATACAAACCAATTAAACTGCCCCAGTAAATAAAACAAGTTGTACAGCAAAGCAGAGAATCTGCTCAGATGACTATTGCCATGTGCCCGTCAGATTTCGACCATTATACTCCTTACCGCCTCGGACTGGCGACCTGCCATGATGTCACCAATGCAGCCAAGCTGTGAGTTGATGAACTCATTGATAAGTCCATTCCACTGGCTCAGTGAGTGCAGTGTGCGGAGCACAGCCACAATCTCCTCCGCCAGTGTGCTGCTGTGAGTGGCTGTCAAAGAAGCCTGGGGGCGAGACTTCCTACGGCGCAAGGAGCCTTCTGTGGTGAAAAGAGCACAAGTACAAGATGTGCCAGTCAGATGTCAAAATAGTCTTTAGTTACAGCTGTATTTGAATATGAGGATTAAGTGGCATTTGAATTTACTTTTAAAAATTCTGAGAACGTACTCAGATGTCCAACACCACTGCCTTACCTCTCAGCAGAGGCAGGTCTGAAGAGCAAGTGCTCAGCAGGCTGCCCAGGAACCCAAACAGCTTCTCCACAAGGAATTTCATGTCTTGCGAACGCTCAGTCTTGTCCCAGGATGGGAGCACTGCCTGCAGCAGACGCAGTGCTAGGATCTGGGGAGGGAAAGACACAGTAGTAGGGGTTTCTTTTCAATGTTATCTGCGCACTATACCTCATTACAAGTTACACTGTCCGGAAGGCCCGTAACACAAAACTGTCAGAAGGCAAACCCAGAAAATCAGTCTCATCATTTCATTTGAGGTGCAAAGAATTTTCAACAAATCACACAGATGTATCAGGCCAGCATGAATTCTTTTAAAGAAGTGTGCAAAACTCAGCAATTGACAGCATCTGGGCCCAGCAACTCACCTGCCTCTGCAGAGTGATGGCAGTAAAGGACCGATGGCCCTCTACAATGCGGATGAGCAGCCCAATCCAGGCCGAGGTGCTCAGTGTGCGGCACATCTGAGGCATGAGGGCAATACTGCGAATAAAGCCTAGCGTGCACCAGCTGCGGTGCTGCTCCTGCAACACCTGATGGTGAGCAGAGCAGCCTGAGAGGGGAAAGAAAGGCAAAGTCAGCACACCAAAATGCACTTTCCTATGTATACTCACTTATAAATGACAGCAGTATGTTCTATAAGTGTAGCAGATACTGAACAAATGGCCAGCTGCCTATAAAGGTGCCTCAAATTATATCGTAAAGGGTCATATCAATGAGATCAAAGAAACATGACCTGGGTTCATGATGCGATTCAGTTCATTTAGACACTCTTACCAGTGATCAGACTACAGTTAGCACTAGCTTGTGCCTATAGCGCTCCTTTCTTGAGCCACAGTAATGCAGGTGCCCTCTTTACAGGCTCAGTAACAACTTTCAAAGCCACCCTCACCTGGTTGCCTGGGATGGACAACATACTACAGATCCTACACAATGACTTCCCAGCAGACTCTGCAGCCATTTCAATGGGCACACACATCAACTTCAGCCTTTTTTTACGCAGGTCCTGCTAGATTCCCATACTGTAAGACTCTGCCACATCCTTTGATACCTGTTTATGCTGCTTTGGGGCAGCTGATCCAATAACACCCAGATTCACAGGTTGGATGGACTAGGCAACACAGTGCAATGTGTCTGGATCTGGACTATTAAACAACTGACCTGTGTTGTACATTTCTTACTTTAGCCTTGAGCATACATGCTGCAGACAACTTATATCACCGACTGACAATTCATGACCTTTGAATTATGCAATAATCTAAAATAGCAATAATGTATTGCAAACGATACAAAAATGTAACATTCTACAGTATCAGTGACATGGATGTTTCGTGGGAAGCACAAACACTTCCGAGCTTCTGAATTAGTGACTCTAAATTCCATGCTGTGATGGCCTACAACCCCATCCAGGATATAACCTGCCTCCTCACACTCTATACCTCCCAGGACTCACTCTGAACCTACATACTGGACAAGCAGATTCTAAAAATTGTTAGATGTGACATTCAAAAGGTATAAGCTAAACAGTAGAAGTATACATCAATAGGTTTAAAAAATATAAATTAAAATAAATAAATAACTAAATAAATAAATAAAAAAGGTGGAGATTACCTGTCTTGTCACTGGTCCCACTCTCTACCAGAATCCTAAGCAGGCCACAGAGTGTGCGCATTGCCTCTGTCTGCATCACTTCTGCATGGATCCCAGCAGACATTGCCAGCGTTTTAAGCAGGTTTACCGTAGAGGTTAGCATTAGTGCAGTGGGATGCAAGCTCTTTTCCACTGGCTCTCCTTCTATCCCACCAACAGATACAGTGATGTATGTGGAGAGAAAGAGAGAATAATAAACAAAACAACAAATTCTGGTAGACAGACCAAGCAAAGATAAAGAGGCCAATGAAAAGAGTGTTCAGAGACAGCAGTGGACTTTTAACACCAGGGACGTTACCAGCATCATCCTCAGCATCAGAGTCCTCTGTTGTGGTCTGGATGGCTGGCGGAGGTTCTGCCAATTTGAGGTCGTATTTCCCCTCCTTTCCCATCCTGTAGGAATTAGTACTGCTGGTGTCCCACTGCACACGGATCCAGCCGTCCTCACCCAGCTCCCCAATCACACGTCCCAGACCTGGTGGCGGGCCATCCTAGAAGGGAGTACACACACTATGGCACCAAACAGCAAACCACCCGCAACAGCGCTTAACACTGTTGGCTGTCACAGTGCTAAAACCAACAAAGTTCTTCCTCACCTGATCACCCCACTTCCAGTCTGGGCCCCTCATCACCCGGGTCCCAATCTTCATCATGGCTGCCAGCTCTGGGCCCGTGGCCGGCAAGGGAGTAGGTGCCGTCTCCTTTCGCGACTCCTCCAGCACAGTGGCTGAGCCACAGTGCGAGGCTAAACCAGGGTCTTCTTCGGTGCTGTCTGTGCTAGGACCTGTGCAAAGAGGTTTTATTTACAACTGCTTGCTTTTACCAAGCAATTTATAGTAATGTCTGACTGCATATATACAGTACATCTCACATTACAATTTGCGATTGTCCAACTGCTCGTGTATCATCCTGCAATTCTGTTAACAGCAGTTGTGCATAGAAAAAAGGAAAACATATTGTTTGAAACAACTCAATTTAACAAAATTGCACACTGATACCCTGGAAAATTAATAAACAAATTTAATCACACAAAAATAAAAGCTATACAGCCATAAACAAATTTCAATGAAATAATCTAGACTGGCTCTTTCATCCCTGACAATCAGAACCCAAGTCCTGGACCATGCTGTAACGCATGTTGAAAGTCACGCACACATGACCAGGGGATGTCCTACCAATAAGCCTGAGGATACTCTGGGTGAGCGCCAGCATCCCTGAGTTGAGCAGCAGGCTGAGGCTGTTGGCGCTGTGTTTGAGGGACAGCATATTGAGCATGACCAACAGGAAGCGTGCTTGTGGAATGGTGCCAAGACTTGGTCCTGCTGGGTTCTCATTGGTGATGGTCTGCAAAGGTACTGGCTGCACACCTGGATACCGGGAACAACAGACCAGGTGAGTCACAGCACATTGGGGTTAGAGTCAGACAAAGTGGGAAACCAAAACAACACAGTATGCTGGTTTTCAGAGTCTTACTTTATTTAAAAAATGTCACCCTTTCTGTGAGTGGTACAAACTTCACTAAACATCAACTCAGACTAACTCCCAGGGTATCAGAGCAGATAGGTTGCTTACCAAGCTCTTTAAACCTAACGGTGGCATCCAGCAGGATGGTGCGCACATTCTGAATAGCCCAGGTGTACAGCTTTCCAAAGGTCACCTCAAGCAGCATGCGGTTGAATGGAGGAATGAGATCCACATCTTTCAGGCAGTCAGTCAGTGGTTCCCTGCAGATAAAAGATGCACTTTTTAAAAATTTTAATTTTAAAAAAAAAAAAAATAAAAAAAAAATAAAAAATTCTGAAATTAAATCCTTGCACAAACGTAGAAAAAATGCATAGCTATGAACAACAAAGCACAGAAAAAAAACCTGAATGCTATTTATGAATTATTGTAACTATCCACCAGGACAGAAGAAAAAGAGAAAGTCGGTAGAAAGACAAACCCAATATTGGTCCCTTCGGGGATGAGCCTCTGCCAACCACACAGCATGGCATACTGCACTGAAGGCAGCAGGAAGCTCTTGGACGCCAGTTTCAGCATGGTGTCGATGCCCTCCAGCCTCACCTCTGCCCGCTCCAGCTGTTAGGCACAAGTTATGCAGAATACTGTGCATGGATGCTACGTGGACGGTTTTGTTTAGAGTGATTTATACATATCCTTTACCCTTTCGGATATAAGGATTAGTGATTCTAGTCAATGTTTGCATTCCTTCAGTGGGTTTCACCTTACAAACCCAAAGACATCACCGTAACCTCAATCACTAAGCCCCCAGAGAGTTCTCACCTGCTTCAGGAGGCACTTTCTCATCTTCTCCACATCCAACGGCTCCTCCTTAAGGGCAAACTCCACGATGGTGGCCATGAGGCTGGACTGTGGGAAAGGGCCTTGCACACTGTGTTTCAGCCACCTGTACTTGTGCACGCTAGCCACAGTGTTCAGCAGTGGCTGCCACTTGTCCTGCTGCAAATGTGGGCAGCTGCATCATAACTTAATCCTCTCAACTACATCTTAGAGAACCCAAATTAACTTGAGATAATTGTGTGTTATGTAATAATGTAATTTCTTGATTAAAAACACTGAAAATATTAAGGAAACTCTGGGAGGCAATATGCTCTGACCTAACAGAGACACAAAGGAGGGATACCAAAGGCAGCTTACATTGGGGGGCATCACCTGCAGTGGCTTTTTGTCCGCCATTGTGGGGCTGCTGGGGACACCAGAGGGTTCCTCAACTGCAGCCTCATCATTCTCAAGCTTGAACTCCTCCACATCAGCTGATTCAGATTTCTTAGGCACTGAAACACACCACAGATCTTAAGTATTACTATCATATCACTCCATTCTACACAGTAAAAGCTGGGACTTAAATCACCAACAAGATCCTGAGTACAGATAAAGGTGTGATAAATGAATCATCAAATCCACTGCAATCAGAATCCTAAACACGTTAAAAGATTTTTTTTGGATTACCATCCCATCCAGGGCATACAATGCCTGGATCAAACTAAAATGAGTTTTAAAAAGACGCTTTCTTACCTGACTCGGCAGACTTAAAAATACATACAAAAATACAATTTGTTGCATGTGGTCATTGAAAAGCATGTTAAAATTCTGTGCGCTGAAGCACTATCTAGACTGAGCCCTGCCCCAACACTCCCACACTGCCCACCTCTCTTTCGCCGGCGATCCCGAATCAACTTCTGTGTGATCATCTTCCAGCGGGGCTGTGAGCTCAGCAGCTTCAGTTTGGACATGGTGGACAAGTCACTGCTGGCTGCAGGCCGCAACTCGTTGAACAGGAAGCGCAGGCGTTCCACCACAGGTGCACAAACCTCTTTGTAGGAGCGGCCCTGTTCCTGGTGGGTCTGGCACAGGTAGAAGTAGTAATAACACATCAATGACACAAATGAGGCCATTCCACAGGCAGATCTTACACAATGGTTTGCTTATTTATTAAAACCTTTATTTTATTATTAAAATTACTTATAAAAAAAAAAAAAAAAAAAAAAAAAACAACAAACTCAAAATATACTTTAGTGAACAAAAAACAATTTTGTACCTTAATCAGAGAGCACTTAGCCTGGTATACCATGCGACACACATCAATCACAGATTTGGGAAGGGACCTCTGCTTCCCTTGGTCCACACCCAAGGTGCACTGGTTGACGAGTGAAAGGGCCACATGACCTGGTGGAAAGCGGACAGATGTCAGATTTATTATCCACGTATTACATAAACGTAGATGGCATAAAAGTATAATAATCTGTACAAAAATACAGTATCTTTGCACAAATACAAGTTTTTTTTAGTATCTTTAAGTGAATATCAGAAACTTCACTTTAAAAACCTAGTTGATATTCAGGAGAAACGCATCCTCTCATTTTTTCAGCCCTAGTTCCATTAGTTTCCCAGGAAGTCACTGCAGCACATGTGTGATGGCGGTTGGTATTACCCAGGTCCTGATGTTTCAGCAAGCAACAGAGCAACAGCCGCCCCACTTCCTCCACTGGATGCTCTGGAGGGAAGGTGATGGGGGTAATGAGATGGTACTGCTTGCAGCAGCGCTCAATTTGGCACAAAAAGTCCTACAGATGTTAAAGGCAGAAAAGAAAACAGCAGCAGTTATCTTTGGTTCAAACACCATCCACAAAAAAACATTTATTCTAGCTATCAGACTTTGGTAAAATTACCCCAAATCCATTATGGATTGTTCTCATGCTGCATCAGGCAAAGGATGCCAGAAGGCAAAAATACAGACTATTGCTCAGGGGACTACCTTCACATTGTGATCTTGGATATTGTTGTCAGCAATCGCCTGGAGAAAGGGTTGAGAGTGGTCATTAAGTGTCAGCCGGCGGGAATAAAGGCGGGACTTGTCGGGTGTGGTGGTCCCTAGGGAACTGCAGTGGTCCTCATCCTTCTCTTCATTGTAGTTGTAATGAATCTGACTTGTTTGTAGGCCTCCAGAAAAAATAGATGACTGGAGCCACTCTGAGGGGAGAAGTACAGAGAAAGAATAAGTGAAAAGCATGTATACTGGTAAAAGCTCAACAGAATTATAGGATAAGACACAGATACAGAAAGGTTAAGGTCAGGGTTGATCATCACTCACTGCCACATTCAATCTCCATGGATGATAAAGGTGTGCTCCTGGCTAGGTAGGAGGCATGGAGGCCCAAGAGGAGTCCCAGATTTCTCTCGGTGTCAATCAGGGGTGAGGATAGACTGCTCAAGTCTGGTGTGGTCACAGTCTCCTGGTTGGGCTAAGAGGAAAAAGTTACAAACTTGGAATAATCTACAGAGGAAAAGGGTGGAGAGAGAGAGAGAGAGAGAGAGAGAGAGAGAGAGAGAGAGAGAGAGAAAGAAAAACTACAGCTCATACCTCCATGTATTGCCCAACACAAAAGGCCTGCATGGACTCCCTGGTGTCCTCAAACTGCAATGCAGCTTCCAGGGCAACAACTGGATCTTCTCCAGCAAACTGGGCTAAAAGGGGGGGGGGGGGTAAAATAGCCAATTAACGGTTCACATGAGTCTTCAACCATGCTGAGACAAGAAGCAAATCCCCACAATGATAGAATCCTTTGGACTTCAACTAGTTCTGCTTACCCAGAATGCTGTTTCCAGTAAGGGACTGTGCTTGGAAGTCCTTGATGTCATAAACCTTCCCATCAATGACGGTCCAGAAACCACCATCTTTGTTGTGATTCTCCAGGTCAGCCTTGCGGATGAGGGAAACCTCTTCATTGTTCCTAGAGCTCTGAGCTGCGAAGAATGAGCCTGTGGCCAGAGACCATGGTTTGTCACACATGAATGCAGTGCTTTTACCCTTCAGTAAGTAACTGCAATATCATGCATAATACCAGAACTCCTCACACACTACATGAAGACTGTTTTAATAAATAGGGTTTGCTCTATTCATAAATCAGCACAAAAATGCTGAGGACCCAGCAATCTTGCATCACATCACCTCATTGCCCACGCAACATATGCCCAAGCAAATATTACTGCTACACTGCGAGTAATGCTGAGAACAGTACAAATTCATATTGTTAGAAACCAAGAATCCTACAGATTTGCATCCATTTACCCATGATGCCAGGCCAGGCCAGATCCTCATTGTCATCCCTTTCGTAGCCAGGTGCCAGATGGTTAAAACGGTCCAGGTGCTCAAGCAGGCTAGCAAGGAGGGGGATAGAGCCTGTTTCCTGCATGAGGCCTGCATCAATGGTGAGTAGGAGCACGATGGAAACCACCAGTTCAGGGAGGAGGATGCCTGTAGCACATAGAACGCACAGCTCATGCACGCCGTCACACGGACATCGCATCTCCACTAATGTTGCTGCTGTTCAAGAGTGCAGTACGTCACCTAATATTCTTATTCGTAGTAACTCATATGTACCATAAAAAGCAGTATAAAAGTAAGAACATACTTTGAAATAAGAAGACTATGACAACAAGTCCTCCAATTTGTCTCCAGTATCAGACACAGATCAAAGCAGTCTTGGAACGGTATAGCTGTACAGCAAAGTTTTCACAATGGTGTTGAAGGTGATTTTACCTGTGAGGTCACCTTCGATGACACGGGACACCTCAGCAAAGTGGCGGTGGCCAGTGCAAGCAATGCTGGTGGCCACAGGCAGGATATCACCAATGTGAGTACAGAGTAAGGCAATATACTTCTTCAAGAGGGACCCCACACCCAGCAGCTCTGGGTCTGCAAACACAACACCATCCCATCAGAAACACATTTTTTCAATGTACATAAAGTGATTTAATGCACATTTCTTAATCCAGTAAACATGAAAAACATGAACACATCAGCGTGGTCAAGTTTGACAAAAACCAACTTTTTCATGGTCTTTTGATACGTCTTCTTCATCTTTCGGCTGCTCCCGTTAGGGGTTGCCACAGCGGATCAATTGTTTCCACTTCTTCCTGTCCCCTGCATCTTTCCCTGTCACACCCACGACTTGCATGTCCTCCTTCACCACATCCATAAATCTCCTGTTAGGCCTTCCTCTCTTCCTGTTGCCTGGCAGCTCCATCCCTAGCATACTTCTTCCAATCTATCCAGCATCTCTCCTCTGCACATGTCTAAACCAACGCAATCTCGCCTCTCTGACTTTGTCTCCAAACCGTCTAACCTGGGCTGACCCTCTAATATACTCATTCCTAATCCATAGCTGGTCTTACTACCATCTTGTAGACCTTCCCTTTCACTCTTGCTGGTACCCTTCTATCATAAATCACTCCTGACACTCTTCTCCACCCACTCCACCCTGCCTGCACTCTTCTCCACCTCTCTTCCACACTCCCCATTACTCTGAACTGTTGATCCCAAGTATTTAAATTCATCCACCTTCGCCAACTCTACTCCCTGCATCCTCACCATTCTTCTGTCCTCCCTCTCATTTACACACATGTATTCTTTTTTAGTCCTACTGACCTTCATTCCTTTTCTCTCTAGAGCATATCTCCACCTCTCCAGGGTCTCCTCAACCTGCTCCCTACTCTCACTACAGATCACAATGTCATCTGCAAACATCATAGTCCACGGTGACTCCTGTCTGATCTCATCTGTCAACCTGTCCATTACCATTGCAAATAAGAAAGGACTCAAAGCTGATCCTTGATGTAATCCTACCCCACCTTGAAAGCATCCGTCACTCCTACCGCAGACCTCACCACTGTCACACTGTCTTTGTACATATCCTGTACCACTCTTACATACTTCTCTGGCACATCCGACTTCCTCATACAATACCACAACTCCTCTCTAGGTACCCTGTCATATGCTTTCTCAAAGTCCACGAAGACACAATGCAACTCCTTCTTACCTTCTCGGTACTTCTCCATCAACACCTTCAGGGCAAACATCGCATCTGTAGTACTCCTCGGCATGAAGCCATACTGCTGCTCACTAATCGTCACCTCCCTTCTTAACCTAGCTTCCATTACTCTTTCCCATAACTTCATGCTGTGGTTGATCAATTTTATCCCTCTGTAGTTACTATAGCTCTGCACATCACCCTTATTCTTAAAAATTGGTACCAGTACACTTCTTCTCCACTCCACAGGCATCATCTCACTTTCTAAGATTACATTAAAAAATCTGGTTAAAAACTCCACTGCCATCTCTCCTAAACACTTCCATGCTTCCACAGGTATGTCATCTGGGCCAACAGCCTTTCCATTCTTCATCCTTTTCATAACTGTCCTAACTTCCTCCTTGCTAATCCATTGCACTCCCTTATTCATAATCCCTACATCATCCAATATTCAAGGAATCTTGAATATACAGATTTTATATCTGAGCATAACTTGTTTTAAATACAGAAACCATAAGTACGGTAAAACAGAAACTAAAGTAGACGAGATAAAAAGACTTAATTTCAAAATATATCCTTTAAAAAGCCTGACTAACATAAAAATTGGGACCAAAGGACCAGCATACCAACATTATTTTTTTTTTTTTAAAAATGGGTACGAGGTTCCTATGGCATAAAGGTGCCAGCAACCTTTAATTTCTGAACAGACAGAAGTCTTGGAGACACCAGATGCCATTATCTTCCTTGCAGACAAATGTGCCCCTTCCTGGTACCAATCTTCAGATGTAGAGAGAGATCTCACTCTGATCACTGAAGGTAACAGCATGAGAGTGAAAGGTATAAGGACTCACTGTAACCGCTGACAACCTCAGTCCTGTTGACACCCATGTAGAGCTTGCTGACCAGCAGTCGCTGGAAGCGGAGCAGCAGATCAAGCGAGGCTGAACGCTCCCTGCTGATGTGCTCAGAGTCCAGGCAGCTGGAGATGCGGCGAGCTACATCCTTCAGCCGTGCAATGGTCTGGGAAGCAATGTTCCTATGGACAGCAATAGCCAACAGAGTAACTCCCCCAATAACATTCTTCACATAGAGTAACAGTCCCTAAAGCAAATATGCTGGTTTGTTTGTAGTAATGTTCATTATACCATCCTAGCTCAGTGCTAAAGTGAAAAATCTGTCAAAGAGAGACAGAGGGCAGGTGGAGAGTGACCAGCAGAGAAGGTGGAAAGTAATACCTCAGTAGCTGCTGCACCAGCTGCACGAGGGGCAGGCTCTGTTTCCCCGTGGACTCATAGATCCCAGTGTTAATGAGGTCTTTGTCCAGGGGTGTCCTGCTCCGGTTCAATGTAGATGCATTTGCCTCCTGCTCATCAATTTCCTTCTCCTTCTGAGCCTCTTTCTTGGCTTCTATGTCCTGAGGAACCAAATAGTTGTCTATCATTACTGTCACAAAACAATTTTACCAAATAATATTTTCAAGAACCACTTGTAAAGAGCAGCAAACTAACCTGTATCTCTGCAGTGATGGCAGCATTGAGTGCAGACTCCAAGCCCCCGTCTGCCATCAAACTGCTCACCAGGAGATCGATCATAAAGCGCCGGCCAGGACCAATACCCATCTCATTTCCAGACACTGAGAGAAACAGAGCCTTAGCAAGACTGCCTCTTGCAATGCTCAGAACATGTAGTGTGTAATGTGCTGAGTTTCAGGCAATGAATCTAGTCTAACACTATGGCAACTGAACCCTTTGAAATGACTAATGATCCACTGGCAATGTGCTTTTGAGCCTAAATCTGTAAAGGACAGCACCAGCACCCCACAGGTAGTCCAATTCCTTCCCACAGTCTAAAAACATGTGCAATGGTGACACTAAACTGCTACTCGTGAGTGTGTTCATTGCTCTGGTATAGAAGGAGATGAGGGAGTCTAAGTATAAGCGCTATCTTTTGCTTAGATACAAGAACACCACTAGTTATCAGTTTGCAAGAAATACATGAAATAGTTATCAACCTTGCAGATATGATGCGGAGTGCTCTGGGGGCATTCCTTACCTGCATTAGGGAGCAATGAGGACAGTGCCCGAGCTCTCTCCTCAGCAGTGGGCAACAGCACAGACCAGCCACTCTGCAGGACAGCCTGAGCAGCGGCCTGCACAGTGCCCAGCACGCCTGCGTTGCTAGCTAACGTCACCACAGCCTGTTTCAGGCTGCCCAGCAGTACGCTGCCTGGGCCCAGGCCCAACTCCTCTGGGTCCACCTGGTTGCTGATAGCAGAGTGAAGCTGTATTTCGGGAACAAGGTAAACAGAGCACTTTTAGAAACAAACACACAAAGGAACTGACCTGACCGCTAAAGTGAAAGGAGCTCCAGGAATAAATTATTAAAAACTCAATTCTAATCAACTCAATTAACAGAGATTGGAAACAACTTCAGCAGTCAACCACAAACACCCAAACTTGAAATTAAGTTGCTACAATCAGGTCTATTTTGGCAAATTCGCTCACAGTCCAAAAGGAAGCGTCATATTCTTTCTATGTGCAAGAGTCCTGGCAAGAAAGTGATTCTGTCTTATTTCTGTAGGCTGCATTCTTGCTTGTTTGTCTTGGTCACATACCTGAAGCCGTAGTAGGCTCAGTGTGGCCACAACCATGCACTCCTTCTCATGCGGGGGTGGCCAGTCTGAGCTACCGTCCATGCCCTCACTGACTTGTCGTAGCAGCAGATCTAGCTGCTCGAAGGTCATGGGGCAGACATCCACCACAAAGGGCACGCGGAGTCCCACTGACCACTCCGAGCAGGAGGACCAGGCAAAGTTCTGCATAAAAAGCATACAACCCACACACAGGGAAAGAGGACAGGTGAAAAACGGGGGGAGAAAAAAAAAAAAAACACACAAAAACCCTGTGGAATGTGTGTATGTGTGTAACAGACATTGTGCGTGACCAGTATACATATTTAAAAGGGTGGTGTTATAACAAGACGTGTTGAATCCTGGGAAAGGGAGAAGTAATATTTATATAGAAGCTGCTGGTGTGGCAAAAGTAAAGGTAAAACAAGCTCGTGCTGTTGTGAAATTAATAGGAGATGCAAATATTGATCACAATTATTGTTCCCTCATAACTGCCTTGATTTATGCATTTTCGCAAAACGAAAACTTTTCAGGGACCAATTACACACATAAATGGCGGGATGTCTATATATATATATTTTCTGGAAAAATGTTCTCAGATTAACTTAAAACTTACTCTTCACCTTTATCCATGGGGGGGGGGGGGGGGGGAAGAGTTCTGGAACAAGTCTTAAGTCACTTTGCAACTAAATTTTTACAATGTTCAACCCCATTTACTGTCAGAAATGGCCAATCTATCAACTCAGTTGAGTCTTGCACCCATACCTGACCGGGACCACAGGCAATGCCCACAATGTGTTTGGAGTTGAGGCCCGGCAGTGCCTTCGGCTGCTTCTTATTGGAGAAGAGAGTGTCAAAGTGCTGGAGTTTGTCATTGCTGCCCCAGCTGTGCACTTCTCCCTCATCTGTGAGGGCCAGGCAGTGTGTAGAGCCCACTGCAATGTCAACCACCTTCTTTCCTGCAAATGCACCAACATGTATCTGCTTCAGTAACTCAACCCCATAAAAACCACCTGGCTTGACACTTTCATTTATAAACTGATGGGTTTCTGGAAGTAAAACAACAAAGTGCAGAGCCAATACAGTGCAAACAGAATGTAAACAGAGTGGAGAGGGGTTCCCACTCCTAGTCTCAACATCACAGCTGGAAAACTCTGGTCATTAAACTCACCCTGCAAGCTGTCCAGCAGCTTTGGGTAGCGAACATGCTCATCAGTGCCATGTCCCAACCGCTGGTTGTCACCTTTGCCCCACGTGTACACCTGACCATCCTTGGTCAGAGCCACAGAGAACTGGCTCCCGCAGCACACTTTTACAATGTCCAGGTCCTGTAGCTTCTCCACTAACTTGGGTGTCTTGCAGCCGTCGCTGCCCCCACGGCCGAGCTTCCCGTAGTCACCATCACCCCAGGACCACACCTGACCTGCACATAAGAGCAAAAGTGGGAACTGTCATGCACAGATAGCATTTCCTAAAATATGGGGGAAACATGTGGTCGTGTTCTTCACCGTTCTCAGTGACAGCCAGGGTCTGTGCGTCGCCACTGCCACAAGCCACATCAACCACCTTCAGTCCCTTGAGTCCCGTCACAAGCATGGGGGTCATCTGGTCTTCACTGGAGCCTTTTGGGAGGGATGACCGCCATCAACATCCCAGGCCACGACCATTTGATAATTCATGTTTAGAGCCCAAGCATCTTTTATACACTGCCTGGCCAAAAAAGAGTCACACACCATAATATTTTGTTGGACCGCCTTTAGCTTTGATTACGGCATGCATTCGCTATGGAATTGTTTCGATAAGCTTAAGCAATGTCACAACATTTATTTCCATCCGAGTTGCATTAATTTTTTGCTAAGATCTTGTATTGATGATGGGAGAATCGGACCGCTGTGTAAAGTCTTCTCCAGCACAACCCAAAGATTCTCAATGGGGTTAAGGTCTGGACTCCGCGGTGGCCAATCCACGTGTGAAAATGATTTCTCATGCTCCCTGAACCACTCTTTCATAATTTGAGCCTGATGAATCCTGGCATTGTCATCTTGGAATATGTCTGTGCCATCAGGGAAGAAAAAAATCCATTGATGGAAAAACCTAGTCATTCAGTATATTCAGGTAGACAGCTGACCTCATTTTTTGGGCACACAACATTGCTGAACCTAGACCTGACCAGCTGAAGCAAGCCCACATCATAACATTAAGTTAAATCCAGGTGGTGACTTTTTTTTTTTGGCCAGGCAGTATTTACTGCAGGTAAATTACTGCATATTATTATTGCAGTTCAAGCACAACCGAAGTTGGGACCACAGATGGCATACCATGCCCCAGGCGGCCATAATTGCCCCGACCCCAAGTGTAGAGCTCCCCGTCAGCAGTGATGGCTGCGCTGTACGTGCTCCCACAAGCAATGTATACTACATGCTTCCCTGTTTGTTTTCCTGTGAATGCTGTGATCATCGCTGGCTCTTCCAGATACCTATGACAAAGACACAAGAGATTACATGTCAGCACAGGAGACAGAAGGGACAAGAGGATGATGACCACCAAAGGTGTCCATGGGACGATTGCGTACGTGGTGTCTCCGTGACCCAGACGGCCACCATCCCCACAGCCCCAGGAGAAGACCTCCCCATTGCCTGACAAAGCTAGATAGTGCTGCCCATCTGGATGGGCAGCAATCTTCATAATCTTCCTGGAGCTCAGGGCCTGAATCAATGTCGGGGCCTGGAAGCACAAAAAATGTTAAAGAATTGAAAATTGTAACTAAAAGCAACTCTTCCAAGCATGTGTTTGAGAAATCAGTATCTGTTCCGTGGTAATCTACAACACTAGGCTGCAAGGTGTCCAAGTTGTTGGATGCATGACTGACTTCTCACCAGTGAAGTGCTCTTGTAGCTCTGCATGTAGACAGCTCCACTGCGAGACAAAATGAGGAAGGACTTCTCAGCACACACAATCTGAGTAACCCCCAGGTTGGCCAGGGCCTTGCACTGGACAGGGCCGTTCACATTAGCATGGGGTTTCCAGCCTAGAAGGCCCCACCCGATCACCTCCTGATGAGTACCCTGGAGAGGTATGGGGGATTAATACAGGTGTTCACACAATAAAACTACAACACATTTTATTCTTGCATATCTCAAGGACAGACTCAGAGGCCACAAATAAAGCAAAAAAATAAATTAAAATCACAACTTGTTAGAAAGGAGATTAACTAAATAATAAATAAATGAATGCAACAAAAATAAATGTGACAATTCTAGCCATCCCCCCCCCACCAGGCCATCAGTCTACTCAGGCTGATTTCATAGCAGGTAACAAGTTTAAACTGTCAGCATTCCCATGTCAGGATTCTGCTCAACATTAGACTTCCATTACATCCCTAATTCACTACATCAAGGATCGTCTACTTTTGCATTTGGGGGGGGGGGGGGAGCTGCTCCCCTCTCAACTACTGTTTCTACAGCAACACATTATGTATGGGAATAAGTATTACAGTAACATCAAGCATTCTCATAGCTACTGCAACTCAAGCCTTTCACCCAGACTTTCCAAGCATAATTAATGATTTTGTTTAGCCTTTTATCTACTTCAGGAGGAACATCAAAAGCGCCACGGAAAAAAAAAAAAAGTAAGACATTAAAGTACTTGCTCTGTATCATGTCTGAATTATTTTAAGACATGTCTCTACTCACAATCATTTTATTAAACCTATTAAGCAGTTTATGTATGAGACATCTGTGTAAAAAATGTACAAAAGTTTAATACTGTCACATCTCCAATTACCTGCAGTTAAATTTTCCATTTAAAATTTTTCCCCCAGACACTGCACAATAAGTTTCTCACAAGAAAGCAAAATGTACTGTGAATAATAAACCAAGCTAAACTAAAGACAACAGGAGGTGCTGAAAAGAGCAGAATTACCTGCATGTTGCCATGGTCCTCCAGCAGCAGAACAAGAGAAAGAAAATATAAAATGAGGCCTGGGTCATGCAGACAGCTTTCTCTATGCCAACCAGAGTCACAGCTACGGAGCTCAAGACTAACTTTGCAGAACCACAAATCCCCATCAACACACAAGGTCCACCAGAACTTTATGAAATGGACCACACACAAACAGTTTCACACAGTGAAAAGCTTTCTTCTCATTCTCGGTCGAGCAAACTATAGTGTGCTTTTTGGGTACTGACCCGTAGTAGTACTAAAACTATCACAGGAAATCCCAGAAAGACACCAAATGTGCTTACTGCTTAGATTTCAGACCTGAGGCAAATCAGCAGCAGACTGGTACCTTGTGTGACGTGGGAGAGCTGCACTGAGGGGGGCTGAAGGGGGCGGCCAGACGATCCAGGTGTGCCATGATGACCACTGCAGTTTGCCGCAGGTCAATGGCCAGGTTGTTGTCCTGTGGCAAAGTCAAGTAGCGCAAGAAGCTTTTGTTGGGACTCAGCGGAGCTGTCAAAATCTGTTAAAAAAAAATAAAATAAACAATTGTCTTCACTAAAGCTCTACAAATACCTTCAAATGCTTCACCAGGAACAAACCATTAAACAAAAAAGGGAATAGACACACACCTCCATCTCTTCTTCTTCAGTGCCTGGCAGATCCTTGCTGCAGTGAATGTTCTGGAAGCGATGCAGCAGGGGAAGCAGTGGGGCACAAGTGCCCTGGGCAGAGCGCTCGTTGTCGGTTTCTCGCGTGCCGTTGTCCCACAAGCGGAGCAGCAGCAGGACAGCTGACAGAAGCTGGCTGTCAGACATCAGGAGAAGGGAGATCAGTGCTTTTGCAACAGTGTTACTCAAAGCCTGACTATCGAGAAGCACTTCATTATGAAGCCCACTGAGCTAACATGATTGTGTGTTTAAGAATAGCTATGTACGAGGAGTGATCCAAAAATTTATTGAATGAATGAATGAATGAATACATACAAGCTCTTCTCAGTTTGACAATGGAGGGAGGGGAACCCTCATGTGTCCTGATTACTACAAGCTGCTACTGTCAGAAGAAATGCCACAAAGACACCTAGATGTTGACAATTTGGCGAGCTCCTAGAGTTTGGGCTGGTGTGGGCCATGCAAGAAAAAGAGCTGCACCTGAGGGTCCCCCGTTGCACCGCTAGCTCCAAGAGGATGGCCAGGGCCAGGTGCTGGTCCTGCAGTGGGATGGTGCCTGCCCCTTTGCCACTAGCGCTCCCATGGACATCACTGCTTGACAGAAACAGAAAAATGTAGCACAATGATCAACAACACAGGTATATTCTGGAATGAATTATTTATATCATGTTTTGTTGTGTCTTCAACACTTCCAAACACCTGCAAAGATGTGCCCATTATCATTAAACTATACATATACTTATTCCCTCATGTAACAGGGTGCCATACAATAAAAACCACTACAACGGCTCAGAAAAAAATATAAACCCTTTATTCACAAAACAGGGTTGCGAAGCTTGTCCTTCATGTCTGCATGCTGTTGAGTGAATGATGATGACCTTGTCCTTGAATCCTGTGCTTTCATTAACGATTTACAACCATTTATCCAATGTAGGGTCACCGTGGGCAAAAGTCTACCTTATGTTAGGACAGGGAATGGTCCATTGAGTAATGGGTGTATGAGAGTTCTTGAGAAACATATGGGCCACCATGGCAGTGGTGAGACTGACCTGAGAAACTTGGTGGCCCTCTCCACCACCTCCAGCCACACAGATGACACTGTCCCTTCATCAAACAGAGATGCTTCTGGGAGGGCACGCAGGGCATCCAGGGACTCCTGAAGGAGCTCGCTGCACAGGTCTGCATCCTCGCCTTTCCCAGAGGACAAACACAGAGCTTTGTGAGATCAGCAAGCAAAACAAACACTACAGTAGCCCAAGGGCTTAAAAGAAAGGCCCACTACAGTTTGTGTCAGCACAGATGCCCTCCACTACTTTCTCCATAAGCAGAGGCCTTGACTAATTCAACACGATACAATCTCATATTTTTAGGGGGATTTGATTCATTGCAAACAAAAACTGTTGCAGCTGAATGTCACCTGCAAAAAATTGAATAAAATGCTTCATGGATTAAAAATATCCTGTAAACATCTCAGAGAGATTTTTCTAAAAGCTACCATCTTTTACTTTCCACAGAATTCACCTAACCTGCTCCCAAACAAATTTTGGCTGGGCTGAAAGGCATTTGTTGGGCCAGGGTGATGCTCATCCAAAGTCAGAGGGATATTATGAAACAGTCCTGTTATGCGATCTGCCTGCCGCTGACCTTGATATGGATGGAAACAATTTATGAACAGCGGTGCAAGACCTGTTGACAGATGGTCCTGATGTCTATATTCTACCTCTCAGTCCCACAATTTGTACAGCCACACCAATTTCAGCAGAGAAGGGAAACCGAGCAGTGATCCATTTATCAGAAATACACAAAGCTCATTTCTCATTTGGTTCAAAAACAGGCCCTACTGCTGAAATAATGACCCTTTTCAAAAACAGCAGGTAAAATTGTTCAAGGTGAGCAATGTGGATGATAAGAGGTAGAAGAGGCTTGGTGTTACTCACCTGACCTCCAGGCCCTGCGGAGGAAAGCAAAGGCGAAGGAAAGTGCAGCCCGAGAGCCCACCCGGGCAAGGCCCTCCACACCTTTCCCAGCTGGTCGGGGGCTACAAACACACACGGTCATCACTACATGATGATCATTATTATAATAAAGGACATTTATTCCATGCAGCTTAGAAGCTCACACTTGTACTAATGATCGCTACACTAGAACAAGTATACACGGGCTTTTGCCGCTAAAGGGTGCGGTCCAGGTAGAATTTGCTAGCGTCTACCTCTTTTCAGCAGCAGGCAGTGGGGTGCTGGCTGGGCTCTTCCAGCGGACCTTGTACTTCTCTTCCATCATGCTGTGGCTCAGAGAGATCAGGTAGCGCTCCAGGATGACAAGCCGTTGGCGCAGGCGCAGGGCTGAGAGTGCACTCTTGGCTGTGTGTGCAACCAACTTCTGCTGGTCCTCAACCAGCACCCGCAGGCAATCTTGAAGCTCACACTCGTCTAGGGGCGGTCAGAACAAACGGTCAGTAGGTCAGTCGACACGGTTCCAGCCTGTATTACTCAAGAACTAAATTGTTGAAATTAACCAAAGCCTTGATACTTTGGTAAGCCTCATTTAGAATCAGCACAAATGAAGATTTACTGCTCATGCTTTTCATTTCAGGACAGAAAATAAACACAACCGCATTCTGATGTGGATATGACCGTTGAGTTTAAGCACTACTAATTAATTTCTTTCTGAAAGGCAGGTAAGGTTATTAACTGAGCCTGTACAGTATGGGTATGGAATGGGGTCTCTAGGACCCAGTTAACCAAATGCCACCATATTCTGCATCAAGGGAATTTAATCCACAATTCAAGGCCGGGAGACACAGACACATCTGTCTTTTCAAGAAGTGGGGGCTCATTAAAAACACCACTTTTCCCGTCAGTGAAAGTTTGAGACCCTAGATTCCTGGTAGATGGGAGCTTGTACCTCAGTTGATTTAAAACAGGGTAAAGGTCATTCTTTGCCTTAGAATTATACCCAATGCTGTTGTAACTGCACATCATTTCTAGAACACAACAGCATTAAATTAAGATGTCCTTCTATTGACAACACCAATGGCCTGTTCTACGTGACAAACGCTACTTTCACGGCTCAGTTAAAAAAAATATATATATGTAGGACATATTTCCAATTTGTTGCAGCAGATCCATTAATCCCCTCAAAACAGCACCAACCCACAGGGAGACTATGACCCTTTGGGAAGACTGAGGGAAAACAGGTCGGAAAGTAAAATGTCATTCATAGCAAGCATGCTGAAAGTGAACAACCTAATAAAAACAAATTATAGCTGCCAACAATCTCACAGAATTTTATTAGCATAAAATCAGAAGGTAGGACAAATAAACACTCAAAAGACTAAAATTACAGGACAACTGCATGTGTCCTGAAGATCGCAAAGGTGACCAAAAACAGAACACACACTCAATCAGGTCTAAAAATAAAGGTAAATGCAGTGAGGCTTACTTCTGCATTCCTACTGAGGGTATTAAAACATCGGAACGTGGCCCACAATGAGGGCTTCCAAAGGCAAAGAGGGCAGAGACTGCGAATGTCAACCTGGAATCCTTTTCAGCCTCAGCTGAGCCAAGAAAGCCGGTCACCTTTCAGACACGGAAGAAGCAGAACACAGGCCACTTTCTACCCCAGGGTAGGCAGGAAGGCAGGAAAACATCCTTATTTACAAAGGAACTGCAGATATCAGTACACGCTCTACTTCCGAACCATGTTTTCAGTAATTGGACAGAACAGGAGAAGCTGGCTGGCAAACCACAACCACTCTTCAACAGAACTGCACTTTAGTGTTATTTCTAATGGCTTATTGTACATTTTTCATCTTAGCTCTAGAAATTTCTCAGGGTGATAACGTCACCCCCCCCCATAAATCAGTCAGAACTGGAAACCCATTTTGGCTTTAATCCTGCACAAGACAGCTAAAACCATGATCGATACACACCACAAATGAAGATTATAAAGATATTAGCATCCATTTTCACATGACACCTGTCAGCAATGCCATGACGCACAAATGCCACCAGACACAAAAAGCTGGTCGCTTGCCCTTTTCACTCTCACAGCACAGCAAGCTGTCAAGCAGGCTTGCCTGGGGGCTTCAAGCCACCTACCCACCCAGAACTTATCTCCCTCTGTCCAGGCTTGCCTGTAAACATGCACTCAGTGACAGCATCTCATCAGCACTGGTGCAGCTCCAAGTCTTTCAGGGAGGGGCTGGGAGGTGGAGTAAAAATAGCAGTACGGTGCACACACTCTGTGCATTTACTGGAGATCCCAGCTCTCAACAAACAACACCAGCCTCATGTCCTGGGAGAGCAAAAACACCAATAGTAATGGAATCAAGATGATGGCAGTCAAGCGTATTGAAAGGACCAACAACATGTTTGCAGGGGTGCCAGGTAGCGATCATTTCACAAGAGCTGCTTGTCACTCTGGTGTTCAGCTGACAGGAGGAAAATTCAAACTACTGCAAGAACTCCTGAGCACCTAAAATGTCCAAAATGCAATATCTTTGGCTTAAATATACACTAATTTTTACAAGACAAACGTTAACTTATTCATACATGAAATGTAGCAAAAATTGAGGCCTTATAGGTATTTATGTTTCAGATGCATTCATCAGCCAACGCTTTTTAACATTCTGGTTAAGCAGAACAGTCTAAATTTCTCAGATGTTACCAATGTGGGTGACCCCACCTGGCTGCCTCCCCCAGTCCCATGTCTCGATGATGGAGTGATGGACTGACTTTGACACTTCCTCTTCCTCTTTTTTCTCCTTGTCATTAGATTCATCCTTCTTCTGACCACCAAAGCAATCGACACAGTCTTCTGTGAGGGGGAATGAGAGAATCCTTAACAGGAGACTGAATTGGTGCAGCCAACTATACACTTATCACCTCTGAAAGAGCTTTAAATTAACCTTAAACAATTTTATCACTTTTAACACTTTATCTGTTGTCTTAATGGCAATTTACATTGCTGCACAGAGGAGAGCAGTACACTTTCCTTTCTGCTCACCTGGATGTGCCAGCTGTTCCCCGTTGCACGTGACCTCCTCATCCTTGACCATCTCGTTCCACATCTCGCTGAGACCCTCCGGGGAGAAGGCGCGCTGCAATAAAAGCATTTCTCAGTCAGGTGCACGAGAGCATCACAAGCCAAGCCACATGGCGACAAGGGCATCAGATCTTACCAGAAAATACTGCTACCTGTGTACAGAGTGCGGTGGAACTGAATGGAAAATGTAGCTCATGAAAACGTATCCAAGATATTTAAAGATGTTCACCTGACCTGTGAGAAAAATCAAACACCCAGAACACTTCAAATAAATTAAATAAGTAAATACAGTGCATGCCACAAGGGCAAGCCAAAGGTCATCACAAGTATCCTTCAGGTGAAACCCACCTGCTGCTGTAGAACCCCAAACAATCTTCTAACCCTGAACTGTTCCAGTACAAAAATTACCAAACTTTTCAAATAGGTAACTTATAATGAAACTCTAAGCTTTAGAGAAAAGGTTCGGCTAAATGAATAAATAAATACCGGAGTGCGGACACAACTATCACAGCAGCCAATAGCACAAAGACTACAGGCACTCCGAGATTTATTCCCAGAGCCTGACAGCTCACCTGATCGTCAACCTGACACATTAAAATATTAAAAGTTACAAAGTCTGCTTTTTAAAAAAAAAAAAAAAAAAAAAAAAAAAAAAATCTGTGGGGTGGGCCTTTTCTCCTGATCACTTTAAACTTCATACATCACTTGTAAGACAATTTCATTAACACGCAACATACATCAAGGTTTTTACCAATGAAATGGACCACCAGAAAAAACATTTATTTCTTAAATTCAACTAGAATTTCATGACAGTTTGCAGTTTCCCGCAATACATAATGACTACACACTTTGGGTCTGTGCGATACCTCGTAGTTGCCGTGAAAGCAGACTTGTTGTTATGTTCATGTTTCAAATGTCAATAACAGAGCCAATTAAACATGACACCAGGCGTGCCACACCACACCACACAAGCATGACAGTGAGACAGCTTCGACTGGTCTCCACTGGGACACTTCTAAATATGGCTACAGGGACATTTCAACATCTTTAAGCCACAGTAGGTCAAATGTCTTTAAAAAGCAAAACACTCTCTTCCGCTGCACAGCCTACTTCCAAGCAGCTGACTTCAGGACAAGAAGTTCTCCTTCAGTGTTCTGTAAACACAACATGGCCATTTAGACAGATGGAGGCAAGGGAAGTCCAGCATCAGAGACCTTAAGAAATCGCCAGACTCATCTGACACCAGAGCACTGGAGTTCCCACGTAAACGGCCAGGAGAGCTGTCCACAGTACTGAAGATGCAGCACTCACATACTCCACTCCCTGACTCTTGGTGCACTGAAGCAATACTTGTCACATTTGTTTAACATCCCTGGCACACAGCACAGAAGATGCCAGAGCGCTAAACGCTGTGTAAAATACAGGACTTTTGTTTGTTACCTTATGCCACGAAAACGTAGCTCTACCCAAAGCACCAGCACTTGAAAATGTAGTTTGTTCACCTGCTCAACTTAACCTCACCAAATGACCTTGCATGCAAAATCAAATTTGCTAAATAAGATTGAAATGCACCATAAAATTCTTCTCTACATTATGGCTCCTTAAAACCATACAATCATTGAGACGTAGTGCTGTTACTGTAGGGTCCCCCCCCCTTAATTTACCATAACAGGTTGCCAGGATCATGGAAATACTAACATTAAATTACTGTGACAGTGTTGCACCTTACAATTTAAATTCACTGCACTTCCAACACCTTAAATGAAATTTAAATGACGTGTTTTCTTTAAATAAAGCATACACTGGGGGAGTTTAAAGCTGGCCGATATTAAGCTCCCCAAGAACAAGGCTTCCTTGTCATTGTTCAGCCTTCGGCTGCACTTCAGCAGGAGACGCAGTCCTCGTTTCCACAGCAACAGTGTACAACACCGTGGCTGCCAAATCATGCCAGTTTCTCCAGCAACTCGCTGCCTCGCCACACCCCCGTTCACTGGGAGAGTGCAGGTAAACAGCCCTCTGAACGACCACAGCCGCTCGCCACACCAACAACACGGACAACCGGGCAGCTCAAAGGATCTCATTCAAGAACCTCTAAGAGGAAGGAAAGATGGAGCCGTGTCTACAAAGATGAGACGGTGCCACTATCATTGATCCCAAAACAAACAGCAGCTTCTCAGTGTGTGGCTGTACAGCTGTGTAATGTGCCTTCAAGCCAGGCATAGGTGTCTGTCTGCTGCATCACCCTGAAGAGCAGGACGCACGTTACTTAAAAATATATATATTTTTAAGCAACAACACTGCGTTACAGCAGAACTGAAACAAAAAGAAACTGTATAAGAAAAGAAAAAAAAAACAGGTCCATCAAACTCAATACAGGAAAATCCCTTGATGCCAAAAATTCAGATATAACGTCCTTAACACTGGCTCTGGCTCCCGACCTGCTGTGGAAGTTTGATATCTCAGTGAAAAAAAGTGGGATCTCTGTAAGGTGTGCAAAATGACGTTGTACAATGTGAAAATTGCAAACAACTGAATACACGCATTTTGATATTCTGAGCTGGATTTTGACTGGTGATGAGCGTCCCAATTATGACTGGGAAACCCACAAGGAAACGACTGCAAACTTCTCAGCTGAGAAGCATTAGAGAATTAAAAGACTCAACAAATAGTATTATTGCTAAAATCTTACTATTGCATATTATATTTTCACATGCACATCCTGTTTGTAAAAACCGGTCCACTTCTTACACGTTTAACAAAAGCAAATAAATTAATCCTTCTTTTTATACATTAACAGGAAAAACAACTGAAAAAAAATGTTTTTCCATTAACCTCCCAATAATGCATCCCTGCATTTCATGCGACTGAATTTTTTGGCCCCAACTTAACACACTATGGTGGGGTTTTACTGTATGAGTTTCCAAAGTGATCAAGTACCACTGCCCTGAAAAGTGTACAGACTTCCTATGAGTGCTGATATAGATTAATTATTAACGTTATGCAGGAATACAGAAGTCACCATTTGAAGACCACAAGATCAAAATGCAAGCAAGCTGCTAAAATTGAGAAGAAAAAAAAAAAAAAAAAAAAAAAAAAGACCAACATACATCTTTGCAAGACTGCACTATTTTCTTTTCTGTATGAAATTTAAACAAACTGAAGACCACTTGCAAATAATTATACTGGCATCAAAGGTGATCATTTCACCCAAATTTAACTCAGTCTTACGGTCCTTTGCTCCTAAACATGGCGGCGGAGGCGAGAGATGAAACACAGCAACTTGAGTTTAAAAGAAATTGACACGAATATTGCAGGAGGCAGCAGGCAGGCTGGGGAAAAGGAGCAGGAGGGTTCTCGGGGGCCTCACCTGCAAGTCAATCTTGAGCCATTTGTTGTGGAAGCGCAGCTGGGCGTCCAGGGAGAAGGACGGAGGCGGCATGGCTCCCGGGGGCCGACCTGCGCAGCACATAGGGGAGAGGGGTGTCACTCAGCACCGGGGCTTCCAGGGAAAACGTCCGGGCAGCAGAGCCGAGCGCCCGTGTTCGTGACAGAGAACCGCTGTCAGCTACAAGGAACCGCCGTCCCCTCCTCACGCACAGTCACACTCGGCAGCGGTTGGGAAGGAAATGCCTGTTTTCACACCGACGTGAGAGCCATGGCCAACGCGTGTTTTGCGCCGTCTGACGCGCCTGCAGTTGGGCTCCCGGGGGTCCCGGCCGGACGCAGCGCTGTCATCTTCTACAGCGCTTCATTGTGTTTTTTTAACCGGGCTTCGCGGTGCGAGGGTCACGAAACAAACGACATCTTGGACGGGAATCCCAGAGAGCCGAGCAACATCACCCGCGACATGGCTGTCAGGGAAAACCGTTCAAGGGCCGTCGCCGCGTGTAAGAGGGGTGCAGCAGTGCGACGCCATTGAGAGGGAGAGGCGACGGCGACGGCTCGAAAGACCTTGAAAGAGACGCGGCGCCGCGGCGTCCTGCTCGTCTCACCCTTTAACGGGCGGCTCGCCGTCCGCTCCTCACAGCAACACCCGCGCCGCATTTTGCACGGCTACACGGCACCGTCTCGCCCGCCTCGCTGCACTTTCCTCCCGACCAGCGCTGTTCTTAAACCCAACAGCGACGATGCAGGAAACGGCGTTTTCTTACCTGTTTGTTTTGGTTTATTCTATTTCTGTCTCCTCAGCCCAGTTACCAGGTCTGCACCACTCTAACGCCATCCATGTTGGACACTGACTGACAGTCCATCGAGCCAATGGGATCACGGACTAATTACAGCCGCCGGTCCGTGGGTGGGACCGTTGCGTTCTAATCAAGGTAGGTGGACGTCGCACAGGGCGTGAGCGCATTCTTAAAGAAACAGTACTCTTTTGCTGTGTTTACGGCAGTTGGGTTCGCTCACTTAAATATTTAAAAATTCTGGAAAATTCTCAGCCAGGCAGGAAGCCGCGTTTAATTGTCGGCAATATTAAATGTGCATGCAAATATTCTAAAAACTAACGGCTCATGTTATCGGGTAAGACAATGATATGCACAAAAATCCTGTTCCAGGAGTGATCCACCACTCAAATCCTAAGCAAAATATTAACGTTGGATCAAACATTATGTAAATTTCAATGTAAATTACGTTCCTGTGTAGCCCGTGTAGCCCATTCGTGTGGTATATTCATTTTCTACAGGGAAAATAACCAGCATCCCTCAGCGTGAGCCGCGCCTATTGGCTTGAAATGCAGCAACAACCTACAACCATGAGATATTTTTTGTAGTAGTTTATCTGATAAAACTAGAATGTTTAAAACTGGACCTATAGAAAAAGCTTATGAAGACCTTTGAGACTTAAATACCCCAAATTCTGGGCTGGACGCGAAAACATGGAAATGAAACAGAGAGGCTGTGTGCGTGTCTCTGTATCCGCCAGCAGAGGGCGGTCAAACTGTTCGCCAGGCTTTCACTCCCGTTCGGCTTCCGGTTGGTGGAAGTACAGTAGCGCACTTTACTGTACCTAATGTTGGCTTCGCAGGGACAGTTTCAGAAACATTTATTGAAGCTCATAGGCGTTGACTTTTCTTCTGAGGGTCACATTTGTTGAGAGCGATTAGAAACGCAGCGTTGGTGAAAATACAGTCAGGAGGAGACGGAAGGCGGAACCAGAATGAGTGTAGACGTAAACGCCGGGTCCTCTGTGGGCGTCGGCGTCGGAATCGCCGTTGTGTCCAGTTTCATAAATGGCTCCACTTTTGTACTGCAGAAAAAGGGAATTATTCGGGCCCGAAACCGAGGTATCAACTCTATTACGACAACTAACTGACTGGTGCTTAAATAAAATGTGATTAACCCTTTAATGTTTGTTGTGCCTGAGATGTTAGATAATGCGCATTGCGGGAATGTATCAGAGTATTATTATTGTTATTATTAGTCAAAAGAGCGTTCAGAAGCTGAACCTGCTGGTGTGCATTTCACAGGCGTTCCCTACTTCACTGACTGTGTTTGGTGGAGCGGCACCCTGTCCAGTAAGTACACAGCGCCCCCACTGGCTGGAGTGCGCAGTGCCGCCTCACTGGCGATGACGTAGCGAAGAACGTTTTATAAGTGCGTTAAATAAAACGGTTGTTTGAGACGGCTTGTGTTTGTGTTTATCCGGGAAGAACAGGTGCCTCATCCAGGGTTCACCCTGCTAAATGTAAAAATGGCCTGGTAAATTGGGTGGACGTTGCTTTATTAGTTTAACTGGCACTCCACTTCAAGAGTTATCCATTTACACAGCTGGGCGATTTTTACTGTCTTCCATTAATCAAGGGCACTACGGTAGGAGTTGGGATTCAAACCTCAGTCTTTCAAGTGCAAGGGGGCAGCTTTATCCATTCTGTCATCTGCTGCCCCTATAATGTGCTGTTTTGCATTTGCCTTTAAATATTTTGTTTTCTTATAAGCAACTAAAATAAAATTGTGTTATTTAACCTTCTTGTGGACCTTTTTCGAATAGTGATTGTGGGGCAAATAGGCAATTTTCTAGCGTACAACGCTGCTCCGGCAGTACTGGTGACGCCTCTGGGAGCCCTCGGCGTCCTCTTTGGGTGAGTGGCACTTCTTCACTGTGGGGGTTCTGTCAGTAAACTGCTGGGGTTCCGAGCAGTTTCCACATCCTGCTTTGCCAGTTCGGTTTGGTCTCAGAGCAAAACATACAGCCTCAAAAGTTATCAACATCTGGAATACGCATCGTTCGTACATATTTTTTTCCAGTCAATATTTTTATACATATTCAAGAATGTAGTAAGCAAACTGATGCTTTGGTATCAAACAGCACAATGTTGGCCTCTGACTTCATCAACATGTCAGTCAAAGCTGGTGGCAGCCACACCCCCACCCCTTAGAAGTCAGAGTGAGACCCCCAGTGCATCTCACACAGGTTGAGAGGAAGGGCCAAGTTGAATGAGAGATCATTGAAAGGTCCAAGACACAGGTTGTTCCCAGGTGGCGACTGCACCGATCCATTAACATACAAGCTACATTCACACAGACATTTTCAAGATGTCCATCTCGGTTTGCATTTTAGCTCTAACTGCAACATCCCCTTCGTAATTTGACATCCGTTACGTACAGCAGCAGTGCAGGATAGTGATTAATATTATTTATGAACAGTTCAAATTTGGGATAACAGCTCTTGAGTTAGAGGACCCTGGTAGCTATGCTGCCCGGCTGCCTCGGCAGTAACCGCAACATCTGCTGTGTGTTGCAGGGCTCTGTTGGCTTCCAGTGTGCTGCAGGAGCATCTGAACGTCCTGGGCAAGCTGGGCTGCCTGCTGTGCTGCGCAGGCTCTGTTGTGCTCATCGTTCATGCCCCCAAGTCGGAGAGCGTCAGCTCTAGGGCACAGCTGGAGGGCAGGTTTGCCGATCCAGGTGAGGGAAGGTGCCGTCACACATGTAAATTTCGGGTTTTTGTGGGTGCGGCATCTCAGCGTCCAGCTCGAGGTCTAGGCTCCACCGTGGTTTATGAGATGAGAAGCATCGGTGACTCAGAACTTCCCTTGGACAGTGGATGATTTTAGGAAGGAAGGCATATAGGCACAGTACACTTATCCTCAGTAGCCAGTCCTCCTGTCCTAAAAATAAGCAAAATATTGTAGTACTAAATTATAGAGAAACTTCCATCTCCAGTTTGCCATCCATTTTCATTACCCACTTTAGTGTTGCAAGGATCACTGAGGTCTGAGAATTGAGCACTAAGCTACTAAACTACATCCTGGATGGGATGTTAGTCCATTGCAGAATGATAACATTATAAATACAGTCATAATACTATTACATATTTTTAATAACGATGCCAAAATATGAATTTTGGCATCGTTGCTGCTTTTTTCCGTAACTCACGGTGTGTGGACAGGCTTGAGGCAGACAAAGACTATGTCATGTGTAAATAAAGGGACAATTAGAACATTAGCGCTCAGTGGCACAAAATGGAGGACGGGGCCAAAACTGACAGTTTCCATAATGCACTGCGTCTCATGGTGTCTCTCACAGCCTCTTGATGCCGTTTTCAGCACGGTCGCACGGATATATAAAAAGTCAATTAATGTTAAGTGGTATTTGTAACTGTGGGGTGAACAAGTGAAAAATCAGGTACCGGGAGGCTGGAAAATGGAATGAGCATAGGACAGAAAGACCGAGGATCAGTTTTACGCATTCCTTGTGTCTGCTTTTTTCCATAACTGGCTGCAGTTTAAAAAAAGAGCTGCATGAGCGAAGGAGTCTGTTTCCTCTGCAGTGCTGTGGGCCTACGTCTCTGTGGTTCTTCTGCTGCTGTTCCTGCTCATCGTGTGGGGTGTCCCAACCTATGGCACCTCCAACATCATGGTGTACGTGGGCATCTGCTCTCTGCTGGGGAGCTTCACTGTGTCCAGCTGCAAAGGCCTCGGTCTGACTGCCCCAGACGCCCTTGCTGGCGGAGCATCTAGCTTCAGGGCGCGCAGCTTGTTCCTGGGCCTCCTGGGGACACTGGTGGTCAGCATCCTCCTGCAGTTCACGTTCATCAACAGAGCCCTGGAGGTTTACAGCTCCAGCACTTTTGAGGCCGTGTACTACGTGACGTTCACCTCTACAGTCATCCTGGCTTCAGCCATCCTGTTCAGGGAGTGGACGGCACTGGGGCTTGTCGACTGCTTGGCCATGTTGTGTGCCCTCATCACCATTTTTGTTGGTGTCTTCTTGCTCCGTATGTCAGAAGATGCTTTGCTTACCTGGAGACAGGCAAAACCTACAGCCAAAGACGACTGAGCTCAGTAACCGGGCAACCTGAGACACCGTAACCTGGTTAGGTGCAAGGTCTTCACCAGTCTGGGTGTCAGGAGTTTTTTTTTTTTTTTTTTTAATATTTATACAGTTCTGATTGATGTGTCAAACTAATTAGATGTTTTAAAATAATTCTAAACGTTTGAGCATTTCGGCGAGTAACCTCAGAAGCTGGGAAACACTCCTTTTCCTTTGACAAAAATATGAAAATGTGAATAAAATACTTGAGGCCGTCTTCAAAGAGGCACATACAAAGCGTCAGTGTGTATTTGATGATCACATCTCACAAAAATGTACCCTGTAGATGGGAACCGGACAAACTGCACCGACGAGTGTGTTTACATGCACAGATTTTGGTGTTTTACTCAGCAGCCTGACTGCGGGTGGACAGCATCGTAACACACGGAGTCCTGCTGCAACCCAGGTCCGAAGCAGGTAGGACACATCCCACTCTGAAGCCAGAGGCAAATGAGGACTGTATGCCGAAACCTGCGCCGGCCAGACACAACCCTGGGCCGGTTAATTCCTGTTTACATAATGAAACTGGGAAATGTAGTGACGGCTTTAAAGTTTGATCAGCTAGAAGCACTGCATTTTTTTTTGTATTGTAACACCAATGACAGTTCTTGAACACCCATTTTAAAGTGCCAAAGTAAAATAATTAAAACCTCTTTAAAAGGGCCAGGACCTCACCTTAAACTCTTCTGCTCATTTCAGGCGAAACAAAAGTACCTCAGACTCAATTATCTTTGTGCTTCATCTTCCTACAAGAGGCCGGATGGGAGCTGAGCGCTGAAGTGGAATTTCAGGTCTGTCCTCTCTGTCATTCCAGCAGGGCTCAGCGTATCGCCTCACATGTCTTCTCCAGTTACACCGTATCACCCTCTCGGTGAGTGCCTTTAAAACTCAAAGGCTTGTTTCAATAGTTATAGAGGAGCAAAAAATAATCGCTTTGTATTCTAAGATGAGAAATTTATTTGAGCTTTCAAAAGGAGCTGCTGTGTAGCCACCTGGTAAAAGCTGGCATACTGGAAACTTTGTGGCAGTTTGGTGCTGGGATACTCACACTTTAAATGCTGTGAACCTGTGGCCGGCACAAATGGGCTCAGTTTCAAGCACCAGCTGCTGTGAAACCTTGTTGCTTTGAGGGGGAGCATTATACTTCCGCTGTTTTCTGAACAGGAACCACATGCAAAAACATTGCTATTCACAGGAGCAACCCTGTCACAATTCTTCTTTCTTCGTGGCGTGGAACACACCTCTTTATACTCTCGTAAACCTTAATAGTTTTATACCAGCAAATGGTGAGTTTTTGCAGTCCACACCTCTTTGTTGTTCATCTGAATAATTTAGTGAAATTCTAAACATGTCCAGAGTATTGTCCTTCTGTTCAGCTCCTGCCATTTGCATAACTTTGTATGGTTTTGTTTTCCTTCCATTTGACCTGTTGACAAAGGACGTTTCTCAGTGAGACCTGGAATGGATCTCTAGTGTGTTATAGGTACAAATATTAAACAGATAAATGTCTGAGCCATCAAGAAAGAATACACAGAAAAGTTAAAAGTTGAAAAAGGTTTGATAAGCAAGTTTTTCTGTGCGTCTCCAGAAGAATAACCCACAGTCACGAAAAGCCTGTGGGTCCCATTCAGATGCCGACTGGCTTTTAAGGACAGGGGGTCGGTCTCCTCCCCGCAGCCGACCGTGGGGGCGCTGCTCAAACAGGCTGGACGTTCGCTCTTCTTCAGCAACTGCATATTCTGGCAATAAAGGGCCCGAAGCGGCTACACCAGCGCACTGCAGGGCAACTACACGCACACACATTCACTTTTACTCATTTCACAGACGCTTTTAGCGAAACTCGGGAGTAAACGACAGTGCGTTCGACCAACAGACAACACTCAATTCTCGTAATACCGCCACTTTAGCTGCTTAATAGTTGCACACTGGGTGGACATGGGAGTCGCATTCGACGGATGAACTTTTCAAGTTACGAACCAGCCGCATCCCCACCCCCACTGGTTTCTAAGCTGGGAGGGTTTATAGGCATCGGGTTACAGTCAGCCTGCGCGTCGGACCTTTGACCAGTTGTTCACACCGCCGGGTGAGTCATGGCTCCAGGTTCACCTCACGCTTTTATGCCGCAGTTAATTTTTGCGCCGTTTTACGAGCTGCGTCCCGCCGACCAGGGTTGGGCTCTGGCCCGAGCTCGTGCCGCAGTACGACCAGCAGCACGCGAGTTCCGGTTCTTCCTTCCTTCCGTCACGCACAAAACCGCGTCTCGAGGCAAACGCGCGCATCACCGCAACTCGGAGCTTCTAGTCGTAACGGCAGCCATGACAGCCGCACTCCGATGACGCAGTGCCGCATGACGCACACTCGTACGTATGCACGCACGCTGGCTCGCCTGTGCTCAGAAGGTTCCGGGCGCGGTGAGTGGCGCCCGCTGAGGACCGACAGGAAGATGTGAGTGGGGTTCCGCTGTTCGCCGCCGCGTTACAGACAGGTACCGGCAGCCGCCGCCGCCGCCGTCGTCAGGTCAAGGGTATGGGAGGGTTGCGTCCTTTTCGACGAGAAAGGCGTTGGTTTGTGCCCTCGCAGCAGCGATCTGTGGTGGCGCTTGAAGCACTGACAAGGCCGCCTCGCCCGCGGCCGTCGCTGTGTGAGCTGCCCGCTTTTAATACCACACACGCACACGATGTCCGTCATGGCGAGGCAAAGGTGGGGACCGTCTGCGTGCCGGGGAAGCGGCCTCCGCCGAGCCCGGAAACACTCGTTGTTGCCTTTATGGGATGGCCGTCAGTGTAGATTCCAGCTGTACGGGGACAAGTACGGCTCTGCGGGGCTCCGCTCAACACTATGCACCTTCACACCTTCTAGAGCCACCTTCCAGGTTGTCATCTTATACCCTGTACCCTTGACCAAAGTACTGTACTCACCCTGAAGTGCTGCAATAAAAAATACCCGGGTGTCCAAAGGTGAATAATTGTAGGTAAGGTATTGAACAGAGCCAATGTCAGTCCTGCTGAACGAAGGCATCGACTAAATGAAGTAAGAAGTAAGAGCGTTGCCATTAACAACCCCGGACTGCCAGTCTGTTTGTGCCTGGTTTTGTTTATAAGTTGCCACTTTTCACCACTAATTCACTATCAACAAAAGCTACAAAACACCGGCGTTCCTCTCTCCATTTTTGAATTCTGTAAAAGCTTTAGTTTCATGTGTGCTGAAATAAATGTGGAAAGAATTTCAAATTTTAATTCAAAGCTGCCAGAAGAACTAGTGTAAAATTTATTAACTTTTATTCAGTGCCGTTTGTTCACTGCTTGATCCCAGCCTCACATCCTGTCATCTCCATGGCAACTTGTTTGACACACTGCAAGCACGAGGTGTGGCTGGACTTTAGTGTCAGCCAGGCAGGTAAACCGAGGTTCCCTGTGCTGTGCCAAGCTTTCCGGTCCCAACATGGCTGCTGCTGTTTCACTTCTCTGCTCAGGCTCAGCTGTTGGCCAGAACTGCAGCACCAGAGGCTTGTGGCTGCTCTGTGGGGACGTCAATGTGACCAGCTGTGGTGGCACCATCTGCATCGCCATGAGTCAGGACCGCGGGAAGTACGACTTCTACATCGGCCTGGCGCTGGCCATCAGCTCCAGCGTGTTCATCGGTAGCAGCTTTATCCTCAAGAAAAAGGGTCTTCTTCGGCTGGCCAGAAAGGGTTCCATGCGAGCAGGTGTGTGCCCAGCAGCAGGCTCATTGTTTCTCCTCCGCAACAAGCAGTGAAGGTGATGCCGTTGGTTTTGGTTGCAAATGCTGGGAGTCTGGATCAATTGGGCTGCATTCTTTGTGAGGGTTGGGAGAGATTACAGATGTTTCTGTGACAGTCGGGGGAGGAGCAGCCGTGCAGGGCATGGAGACGATGGCCACGGTGCCATCCTGTCACTAGCTCTGTCAACAAACCCTTTGTTAGGGGCTCCCCTTTAAACATGCTTTGAGTGTCACTGGTGCCGACTGACCACACCTCATCTGGACTGTAGACTGGAATACGTGAATGTCTATTCACCTGTACCCCGGGGTCCCCGTTTAACTGGTTCCTACAAATGGCTGACATACCGCCAGGTAGAACATCAGGAAGTTACTGCCATTCCTTCTTGTGAGGAAAATTGTGATTTGTTGCAGCATCATCTGAGGAACTTCAGTTAATTCCCCCAAAATACCCGTTACAGGCTGATAAAGACTTCAAACATCAATTACCTGATTAGACAATTAATGAGGCAATTAATGTGCATTTGTGTTTATGTGCTTTATTTGGAATCATAATTTCATCATAAGTAGCAACAGTAAAACTTGTGTACAAAAAAAATGAAAACAGGATAAAATAGAATAAAATGTAGCTACAGTAATGGGCTGGAATGGGGGGACTGACCCTCTTGGACAAAAGTGACTGATGCGAGTCGGCTTTGTTCAGACACACCAGTTCAGCTGTTAATATGTTCAGCTCCTTATACTGGCAATATCGTGGTACAGGTATAAATGTTTCGTGAGCTCATTAGCATTGTCTTCTTGGAATTACACAAAAAGTAAACATTTTGAGAGGTAGTTAAGAAGTGTGATTTAGTGAGTCATAAGCATAACAACCCTGTCCTGCTTCCACAGGCCAAGGTGGACATGCGTACCTAAAGGAGTGGCTATGGTGGGCAGGCTTGTTGTCCAGTAAGTGACTCAATAAGGGAGGCTCCTGCTGCACTGGTTAAGCGGATGCAGAACTGCGCCTTTATCTCCTTTGTGCTGTGCGGAAATGAACGATGACTTGACTGCTGCTCTGCTCTGCTGCAGTGGGAGTTGGGGAAGCGGCCAATTTTGCGGCGTATGCCTTCGCTCCAGCAACACTGGTCACACCACTGGGGGCCCTCAGCGTTCTAGTGAGGTAAGTTTTTCCTCTTTGTGTCGCTCTGCAAACAGATTCCAAATATAGGGTCCAATTCACCATGTTTATTTTTTCGTTCAGTATTCAGCTGTTTAGTTACGAGTGTACAGTTGGGTCATTTTTGCTCGTTACTTCAGAGTACGTACCTTGTAGGAGGGAGAATTTGATCCTGGGTTCACTAAATGGAAAGTGGCGCCACCTACTGCCCATACCCTCAAAGTACTGCATGATTTGGGCATTCTAGGGCAGCTGTGAATGTGAAGTAACTACGAAGAAAAGTGTCAGCTGTCAGAGTAAACATCAGTTTTTAAGATTAGAGCAGGTTGTGCTGTTGGCACGTTGCATTGGTCTGCATACAAGCAGCAGTGTCAGCTGAAGTGTGTGGTGTTGCAGTGCCGTTCTATCCTCCTACTTCCTGTCGGAGAGGCTAAACCTGCATGGGAAGCTCGGCTGCATCCTCAGCATCTTGGGGTCCACCACCATGGTGATCCACGCCCCCCAGGAGGAGGAGATCAGCAGCCTGGAGGACATGACTGAGAAGCTTGTCAATCCAGGTGGGTGAGGAGGCAGGGTGTCTGGGGTTGGGGCACACCTATGACATGGAGGTGAGTGCATCTGAGGCGGAAGGGCCAGAGAATCAACTTTTGCTCCTTTTGTCCCTCCAGGCTTTGTCGTCTTCGCGACTTTTGTGGTGATCGTGGCGCTCATGCTCATTTTCGTGGTGGGACCTCGACACGGACAGAGCAACATCTTGGTGTACATCACCATCTGCTCTGTGATCGGAGCCCTGTCGGTGTCTTGCGTAAAGGGCCTGGGAATCACCATCAAGGAGTTGTTTGCAGGGAAGCCCGTTTTCAAGACTTCGCTGGCTTGGGTCCTGCTGCTCAGCCTGGTGGCCTGTGTGAGCACACAGATCAACTACCTGAACAAGGCGCTGGACATCTTCAACACATCTCTGGTGACACCCATATATTATGTGTTCTTCACAACATCTGTGCTGACCTGCTCCGCCATCCTCTTCAGGGAGTGGGAGCACATGGCCTCGGGGGACATCATCGGCACTCTCAGTGGCTTTGTCACCATCATCGTGGGCATCTTCCTGCTTCATGCCTTCAAGGACATCAATATCAGTCTGGCCAACTTGGCCATATCCATCCGCAAGGAGGAGCGGAGCCCCCCAGTGGCAAATGGTATGGCAGCGCACGTTGCATACGAACTGCTGGGCAACAGCACCTCAGTGGATGTGGACGAGAGGGAAGTGGCCTTTGATAATGTCTCCCGCAGGAACGGCTCAGCAGCCCCTTTGTAGGTCTGCAACTTGTCACTCCAATGTTAAAATTGTATGTTTAATTGTTGAGAGAATCAAACAGACAATCAGATGGTGGAAGCGACCGAAGCCGTACCGATGTTTTCTTCTGCCTTACGTCTGTGGGAGCCACCTACATGGGAGAGGGACTGCTGTGTTTGTGTAGCACTGTACATATTCCCCCATCTTTTTAAAATGACTTTTCTTACACCTGATGTACAGAGACCTGTATTTACAGCCACTGAGTTTATTTCTACAAATTAATCGGTTAGTTGCTTTAACTTGACAATAAATCTGATCCGGCCGGGGTTGTGAACTGACGAAATATGAGCGTAGCTTTTGCCCGTGTTTTGAAGAGCAAAGCATCCAGCTAAAGGTGAATTTGTGGGATGGTTGGGGTTTGAAGCCCAGTATCTCACAGTGCTGCACAGCAATGAGGTCCAGGAAGTCACTGCAAAAAAGAGGGGTCACTTTAATGGCCACTGTTTCCTCCTTTTATGCCCCATACAGCTAACTGTTCCTCTCTTGCCAGTAATGTTTTGTGGAAAGTGACATGTATTCAATCAGCCCAGTACTTGGTGTTGCTACAGAGTTTGTAAGCAGCCAAAGCCACCAATTCTGAGGTCTACAATGAAATATGTCCACAATATTCTAAATGTCTGTTGGCTAAATTCTACATGGTATTTCCCCATGTTTAGAATGTGAAAAATATATAGCTGTACATAACTTTCAACACTTATGAGGTTTACAGCAGTTAAAATGAAATGGCTTGTGGGCAACAGTATTTAATTCCAGTTGTTTGTGCAGCTGCCGAGGAGCCCTGATACATCCCACTTGCAGTGGTGGGGGGAGAGAGAAGGGGTGTGGCCAGCTGTCCTGAGGGGGGTGGGACTTCTCGCACAATGATTTCAGCTTTTAAATACTGTGGGGGGTGTACCGGCTGTCGTGCTGCTGTGAGACACTGCGCTTCTTAGCCTCTGAGGATGCTTTTTCAAAGCTGTGAAATTCAAACTGCTGTCTGGGTCACTGCTGTGGAAGTGACAGCTTCCTACCAATGCTTAAGTTCCAAAAATATTTACTAAATGCATTCAGATTAAACATTTCATTTATTGAAATTGAAATGAGTTTACAACAGTTCAAATACAAAAGTTACAAGAAATAAATGATTATAATGGAAAAAGGATTAAATGTGGTTACTTACCAGGTTAAAGTTTGTAGGATAGAAAACTAGCATGCACTCAGCATTAAAGTGTTACCTACCGGCAAAACCACTTCAAGCAGCAACAAGTTCACTGCATACACTTTAAATAATCATTTCATTTAAAAAAAAAAAAAAAAAAAAAAGTCATTTGCGGTCCCTTACCATTTTCCCAGTATCAAAAACAAAAGTATGGTAGTATTCTAATAAAATGTTAAACAGCCATAATCTACTAGTTAAGGCACAAAAGTGTACAAAGGCCATAAGAGGATCAGCTTTATTTGGTAAACAGTCAGTGGCCCTCCCCCTCCATATGCACAGCCATTCAGGGGCCAGATTATTAAACACAGCTGCCAGTTGGGGCCAGTGTTCTTGAATAGTGCTCTTATTAACTACTGAATAGCTGACCTGATACTGAAGCCTCAGTTACTGGCCAGTGACTGGTGGATGGGTGGCTGGAAGCAGCGGACGTGCTCCACAGGCATGTTCTCTCCATCTCCCGCTTTCAGGTACTTGCTTAAGATGGCAAAGATCTCGTCATTCAGCACTTGGAATTTACGGATGCGGTCCACCATCTTCTTCAGCGGCTGATCACCAAGGGGGGGGGGGGAAGAGATCATAAATAGGAATTAAATGAATCTTCTACATCCACAGGTTCTGTTCAGAAAAAAAAGGGGTTTAAGATGAATACTGTATGTATTTAGCTCTACTCCACTCACCACGCTCTTGATGATCTCATCTTTGCCGTCATGCTTTTGCACCTTAAGTAGGTGGTAGCTGAAGTCCAGGATGTCAAAGCGCCTCTGCTGGCCCAGCAGGGTGATGATCATGCAGCCGGCCCAGTGAAGCCCGTCGCCAAAGCACTGCCTGTGAAGAGATAGGGTGTCAGAATAGATCCGACACAGAGCACACAGCGCTTCACAATGGTAACCACTTTGGGCTGTATATAAAATATGACTTTTGCAGTGTTTCTGGCACAAAATGCTTGTAAACACCTGGTGAAGTCTTGGGTACACCAACATAATGGCCGTTGCCACCATTTCCAACTACAAGCCACCTACAATCATAAATTCAGTCTTCTGATTCTAGTGTTAGATGGTCAACTTGGCCCTAATGCACCCATTTACACTGTGCCAATTCATGACCGAGGACGGTACAAGGGACCCTCAGCTGCAGACTGATGTACATTAAGGAGAAAGGGATGCACGGCGTGGGGACTGGAGGCCACTCACTCGACTGTGAACTCGTGTGCCCCAACGGGGATGCAGTACACAAATTGCATGGCACTCCAAAGCCGGTGGAACTCCACGCACTCATCCACGTGCATTACACCATTGCTGGGAAGCGGTCCACGCCAGATAGGATCGTCCAGGAAGCCGCGCACACGCGTCAGGATGACCTCAAACATGGAGAGTCCGCAGCACAGGCGCTCCTTGGTCAGTAGGTCACCCTCTCGCGCAATGGCAATTTGCTGCAGTGGGAACACAGAAGGTTGTAGGGCAGCAACGTTCCTCTCAACAGCATTCCAGCTTCAAGGCCTACGTGTACATGCAGTTTTTTTCCAAAGCATTTTATTATAAAATAGGCCGAATCAGATTGCTATGAAGTAGACAAGAAAACCAATAACGTAAACATGCTGCAGGGAGAAAGAAATTTGCGTTAAAGGCAAACAGTATTCGGCTACATGAGCAGTGGAGATGATGTGTACCTGGGGGGTGCCAAGGCGCTCGATCAGTGGGACCAGGTGCAGTGCCGCGTACTTGGTTTCCAGGCGCTTCATCTTGGCATCCAGCCGCTCACCCTCTGCAGAGAGACCGCGTGTCACCCACTGGCACAATAGTGCCACATGTCCTTTGCCGAGCAGAAGGCCGCTCTTACCTTTGACGTGGACCCTTGGCAGAATGTTCTGGAAAGGTGCAGCATGGAGGAGGTCGCACACTTCTTCCTGAGACTGGTGACAGGAAAGACCAGCATACAAGTTAGCAGCAGTGCAGGACAGTTTCAGGGTTCATCGCGAAGGAGTCTTGAGTGGTATCACCAAAATACAAGACAGGTGAAGACCACTTAAAAACAAAATTATAATGTACAGCATCACTGCACAATAGGACTTTAAAATACAGCTGTGTTTTTGTGACAACGGAGAGCTGGTGAGGAACCTTTAAAATGGTGTCACTGTGAGGTATGAACATGGACACCATGAAGATGGACTTTGTGTACAGTAGTCAGAGGAAGAGGGCGGCACGACAAGGACACGCACCAAACTCTGCTCGCTCAGCAGGCAGAAAAGGATGGCGTTCCCCACCTCCCGCAGATTCTGGAAGCACACAGTCTTCAGCTCTGCATACTCTACAATGTCCTTAAGCTGGTGGTGGAAGAACTCCAGAATTCCTGCAGGGACACCATGGGTTAACACACTAACATGACACGCCCAAGGTGTTGTTTTTAAAACTAAGCAGCAGCACTGCAAACACAACAGGAAATAGAAGTATTGAAAGGAAGTCTCTTGGCTGTTTTTAAAGAAAAGCTGCTGCAGTGATTTTTCATGGTACCCTGCTATACAACTGCTGATTGTACATTTACTTCTGGAGTGCCTTTTCCCATCTAAAATGCAACTTTCTGTTGTCTAACAGCAGTGAACAAAAGAGCAAAAGAACTGAAAAACTTCAAGGGGTACATGTGCACATCAAAGAGCTGCCTGTGACAGAAAAGCCTAGAGCTGGCCGGTAAACCTGTGCTACACTACATACATTTGCTTCCAGAACACAAGTGAACAGTGAGTGTGGTCACTGAATTTGTCAAGAGAAATTCATTTCCATATGTATGTAGTTGAAGACAAACAATTCTCCAGTTTCCACATGACATTCCGGTTGCATATAGCGCTTTAAAATGTGAAATTTGATTAATTGGTGCACTGGTATTTTCCATGCCAGTGTCTAATATGAAGCAGTGAACATGAGAAATGCTGTGACAGATGGTGCGTCCAGGCACTCAAGTAGGCGATTCTTGTGCCGTCTGTTCCTGCAGTGACTTACAGCAGCAGTCAAGGCAGTGGGCTATTGTATGCAGAGCACATCATGCTGGCCAACCTGGCCACCAGCACCCAGCCCCAAGCCTGTTTGGCTTACCTGGAGAGCCGTACTCGTGTCGAGGCAGACGGCAAATCTTAGGCATGACCTCCATCAGGGTCTTGACATACTGCAGAATGGTTCCCTGGAGCTTTGAGAGGTAGACAGAGAGAAAGAGGGACCAATTTGAATGGTGGCCTTAGGGGAAGTGATCCAGTGATCTGGTCCAGTACAGATCCAGGTCTTTGATTCTGACTGGGGAACAACAAAGGGTGTTGACAACTTGAACTGCAGAAGCATGAGCTGTAAAAAGGACTGCCTCTCTCAAGAGGACTACAGGCAACATCTGCCAGCATTACAGCACATAGGCCTCCACCCTGCCAAATACACTTTGACAAACAGACTGGAAAGCACAGTAAGATATCCATTTGTAATGCACAAAACCCTTAAAGCATCCATTCATAATTTTATGTAGTTTTTTCTGTTTAAATATTTATTTAAACTGATGTCCATAAAATGTTTATATAATTTTTTTGGCCTACACCAGTGGTTCAGCACTGAATTTGGCTTCTCCTGTACAAGGCCCAACCGCTCCCTTACCAGGCTCTTGACAACCTTCAGGAGCTCCTCCATCACCACAGCAATGCCCTGGTAGCCCAGCAGTCGGCACATGGCCTTGACGTGGGGGGGTCCCACGAAGTTTCGGTAGAGGCCAAATATGCTGCTGTAGGCCAGGTTCAGGGCCTGTTTGGGGAGATGAGCTTAATTTCAGTTACAAGCAAAATGAAGAGTCAAGCAGCGGCATTAAGGTTATCCACTCAGATTACCCACTAGGCTAACAGTTCTCCAAAGTAGTCCTGAACAGCCTCAGAGTGGGCAGGTCATCCACTTCTCTTTCAAAACCTGACCAATGCTCCTTTTTTTAAAGACATGATCTGACCAACTCCCAGCTCTTCAATAAATTCAAGCGCTCAGCAAATCTGGGGTGCTTTGTTTCCTTGAAATTTACACTGCCTTACTGCAAGAAACGGCTGCTGATCAAAACAGGAGGAGACAACCGCTACATAAATAGGCGTTTGATGTCAGCCTCAACCCTGTCAAGCGCACCAAAGCACTTGCACTTCGACCTTTTCTCAGGCTGCACACCACTGCACGAATGTGGCATTTCGTGTTGTAATGGGGTGAGAGCAAAACACTAATAACTCAACTCTGATGCAGTGGAGCCCCCATGAGTTACAGTGGCTACCGAGTGTACTTGTAAACAGGAAGAAAGACTAGCTTGCAGGGGGCTTACATACAACCACAGAGCACACAGCATGTCTGCGTACCTTGGACCCATACAGGTACTGCGGCTGTGCATTTGGCGGTTTGTCCCTCTGGAACTCCTGCGAGAAAGGCAGCACTGTGCGGACAAACCTGCAGACCAAGACATAGGGGGGGGGGAAAAAAATCAAATGAAATTCCTTTTTAATCTTCTTGACAAGTGTTTTGTTATTCAGTAAAATATTACATAATCAATCCAGTTTTCCAGTTGATGAAACTATCAGCCAGATACACTTTTTAAAGAAACTCAGAATTTAAGTTCAATGTGTACAGTGGAAGTAAGGAGTTTGCTGGCAGTTTATTTTAAATGTATGCCAACAGCATCCAAGCATGAAGTGGTGACAGCAAATTTACCAACAGTGAGAAAGGTAGGAACATGCAGACATACAACAGACCAGTTCAGATTTCTAGGGAAAAAAAACCAAGTTTAATTTATTTTATATTTTAAAGAATGGAAAAAGGTTGAATAATTTTGCCTAAATTAAAAAGATTGTGAAGCCAATTAATTTCAATAGCATTACTAAAATGGCATCAATGGCATGGTAAAACAGTTTAAGAATCCCTCAAACCACAACAAGGAAAATGAGAGACTGTCCTCTGAAACTCAGACTTAAATCATTAACATACAGAAAATGTTTCTAAAACATATCTATAGTAGGTGACAACAGTATCACTTCAGCCTCTTCATCTGCAGGTGTACAACAAGTTTGAATGGAGGCACCGGTGTTTATTTTAGTCCCTTTTGTAACAGGGGAATAATGAGCACTTCGTATTCCTTCGTATTTAGGTGGAATGTGACATCTGGGCAGAAACCTTACAAAGGCTGAGGAAGGGTTTGGCAGCCCCACCTGTTTGTGGAGCCGTTGTAGCAGTAGTTGGGCAAGAAGTCATAGTTGAGCTCCCAGAAGACATGCAAGGTGATACGCCCATAGGGTGCAGACACGTTGTGATTTGCCTCGCGGAACATGGCATCCATGGTGTCCAGCGTGAGGAACTTGCTAAGGAGCTTATGAGTCATGCGGTTGATCTCCAGCAGACCTTCTAGTTCCTGCAAAGGACCAATAATCAACATGTTAGATTGTCGCAGCAAAACTTTTCTTTTTCTGCAAATATCTCACTGCTTCTTTGCATCCCATTTCCTGTCCAGTTTAGTCCCAGCCTCCTCAGAGGAGGCCCTTGATAGACATTTTAGCATTTTCACATGCAATAAAACAACTAAATTACAAAAAGTAAACAAGTGGACAACTTAATTATATATTTTATTTATATTTAAAAAATATATAGTATGTAACCAAAATCCAGAGGAAACAGAAAAAAGCCACAGCTGCCCCCGATCTCACAGCAACCCAAAGTCAAGAGTATAACAGATTCAGCTCATATACAAACATCTACTGGGGGTAAGCAGGGTGGAACAGCCCTACCATGATGGAGGTCAGATCCTCACTCTCGAACCGGCTGATGGCGAGCTCCAACGACTTGTACATGGCAGCTGAGACCCTCTGAGTGATCAGCCTGTTCAGGTCAATGGACCGGCCCAGAAGCTGAGGCACAGAACAAAAAGGAAATGAACATTAGGGTTCAACAACCTGTTCCTCATCTTGCGGTCACAGCTTGGTGTGACTAATTACCCACTCAAATCCTTCTCCTGAACTTTAGAACAAAACCCATAATCCTGCAATAATCTTAATTCATCTTAAACTGTGCTGAGGAATCACATGGTACAAGCTAACACAGAGCAAAATGGGGTAATCTGAGGTCACTTTTAGGTTTCTGCCCCATCTTAAACTCAAAACACCATTTATCTGCCTGTGGTGATGCATTTCCCAATTTGTGTAGCACTCTTTCTGACACTATTGAGAAAAGAGGATATTCTGGTGTTATGAACCCATAATGTGCCAACTGTCCTACCTGGACATGCCTCTGCTTAAGCAGGGTCTCATAGCGGTTGGAGGATGGCCAGGGGATGTTGGCTCCCTGGTTTTTACAGTCCGCTCGTAAACGCTTATCAAGCAGCAGGCTGACACCCCCCACAAGAGAGCAAGAAACACACACATACACAATAATAACAGCACTGTGCCATTTTGAGGTAATCCATAGAAAGGTACAGAAAACAAGCTCCTCAAATTTACTCCATTCACCATTTCATAGAATTTTTTTTATATTCTTAAGTGATAAAATTCTGCCTATCTGTAAAAATTACTTGTCACTGTCAATATAAAAAATGCAACAAACCTTCCAGCTAGAATCTTATAGTAGGCAAATATTTGGTCAGCAAGCTTGTAGACAAACTGGTCAAAGCACAGGTTCACCTGAAAGCAAATGGGCAGTTTAACATCTCACAGGGGAACAAACTTGAAGAAACAAGCTCAGCTTCTGACAGCACACACTGCCTTTTAGCCTGTCACCAAAGAGGCTAAAAATTGACAATGATCAGAATCAGCTTTTAGAAGAAAGCCTCCAGCTGTAATACACCACTGCGCTAAAAGAAAAACACTATTTGAAGACTAGGCCATACCTCAGCCTCAATCTCATCATAGAGGAACTGTTTCTTGAACTTGGTCAGGGCATAATGTGCACTGTCATTGTACAGGTCCAGTGGATACAGAACATACCTGTGAAGAGAAAGAAAGGGCCAGAAAAATACCACTTAATCCTAGTTCTATATCAATACAGCACAAGCTACTCAACCCTTAGCAAGTCAAATATTATTCAACTGTTTATGGAAATAATGAAACCAGCAAGGTGAATTTCTGTTTGTAGAAGTACACAGACACACACACACACACACACACACACACACGTACACAAACACAAAAAAAAGATACTTTAATGTTCACCAAAGGTTTTTAAAATATAGCTTCTGTCCCAACTAAAATGTTCTTTCTGTAAAAGGTATGGTCTGTTGAGTTTTATCCGGTTACTCTACAGTGCACCGTGAAACAGGCAAAACACCAAAATTTTCAGATGTTCTCATTTCTACTCTACATTCCTGACATGACAGTTCTCAGACTAGCTATAAAAAAACCTCACTCCATCATGGATGCCTCCTTGGTCTCTAGAATGTGGTCAGTGAGGATCCAGGGCATAGACATCTCAATAGGGAACTGGATCCTGCGGCCCATGGTGAGCTCCAGGAAGAATTCTCGGAACCACAGCTGGGATAGGTCACAGCACTGCTGCAATGTCTCTAAAGGAGGCAAAAAATAAAATCACTGCATATTTCCAATGACAGAAAATCTGGGAGTCAAAACCTGCCTTTCAACAAGTTTACAATCATTGCATAAATGCATTCTGGATAATTCAAATTTTTACAATCACTACTGCATTCAACAATCGGTCAACCTAAAGTGCAAAATGTATGTAATGCTTTTCTAGAAGTGGAATAATCTTTATACATTAAAAAGAGCTGTAGGGAAGACTGACACAGCTGAATTTAAATTCCAACAGTGTCCTTACCACTGAAATTGATCAAATGAGTGTAGAAGAAGGATTCCCGGTGGAACTTCTCGATGTCCAAGATGGTTGGTCCCTCCAGGCTGCTCCTGAGTGTCTTTTTGGCACCACTCTTGTCCGCGATGAGGGATTCCAGCATTGTTCTCACCATGTACAGCTACAGAGAGATGGAGGACAGAAAGAGAGGGCAACTCTGAGTTCTTAGTGTATTTCTGCACACATACCTGCAGCTTCCTTACCTGCCACAGTCCATCCAAACACAACATACAAGTCTCATGGATGCAACAGTATCTAGAAGCTCAGGTTTTTTCAAGACAAATCTAATGGTCCCATTAATCAAAACTAAAAAGCCACAAAACTATCTTATTCTGAAGCTTGAAGAATGTACCTTCATCTCTGTATCCAGTAAGAACCTATTGGCCTTGATACCAGTGTTCTACATTACTTTGACAAGTAATACCTGTAAGAAATCCTTCTCCTTTATTATGGCGTGTTGAAGCTGAAACTGTTTTGGATACCTTACAATATTCTGTTGCTTTCCAAAGGGCTTTCAATCTGAACACTACAAACAAAATACTATTAAAATAAAGAAAATTCCAGTGTTTTACAAGTTTTTCAGTAAGACCCCAGAGGGATAAGGCCCAATATATTACATTTTTATATTCAACATTTGTGTTACTTTTAAATAATTAAAGGTACCAACTGAGTAACAATTAAGTAAGCTTCAAGTTGCTGCAAAGGTCTGGTAAATCTAAGTACATGCTGAAGGAAAGGCCTCAGAGACTCAAACCTGTGTGCTTGAGGGTCCAACAGCACGACGAGGGACTTTGATATCAAAGCCGCCCTTGGGGTCTTTCTCTCCACGGAGGGCGGGGTCGTTATGGGGTTCGCGTCCAGTCTCCCAGTCACAGATGGTTTTCCTGATAGCCTGGAGAACACTGCAGGCAAATCAAGATAACACATGGGAATGCAAGCCTGGCATCACATGAGCGAAAATAACTGTGACGGTGCAAATACCACAGAATTACCAGGAACACAAAATATATGGTCTGATCAATTGCGTTTGAATAATTTTGAGAAACTAAGACACATGAGCAGTCGCAGTGAAAGAGCTTCAGGGAATTCTCGTGTGTATTTCCATAAGTTCTCAGAACTCCCTTGGGGTTCATTAGTCATTCTGACCCACTTTTTGAGGCGGATGAGCTATTCTATTATGCGCAAAGTTTTCTCACCAAATCTTCATCTAAAGAAAGTTGTAGTGAAAGTGGTCCAGAGAAGTTCTCTAACCTCTGAATCACATTCTTCTTTTTCTTGATGGCCTGTCGCAGGGGTTCTCGTAAGGTGATCTGGGCAAAGTCCTGCAGGGCAGCGTAGATGGTGTGGCGGATAGCGTGGTTGAAGACACTCTCCATGCGGCCCATGAGCACCTGCAAGCCCTTAATCATGGCTATGACCTGATGGAAACCAACCACAGCACCACCAGTCAGCATTCCTGCCAAATGACTGAGGAGAATGAGGCTCACAATTCCATCCATCTCCAACAGGTGTCTACACAAGAGATGTGTGGGACAACTGTACTCCCAAAAAGGCCTGCTCAGACACACATCAGCTCCCACGACAGATGCTATCAGGTGTTTTGGCTTGGACTCTACCGCAAGCTTCATGTAACACACAAACAGAGACACTATTCTCCCTCCTACCAATTGTGGGTCTGCATCAGCATTTCCATCTACAGTTACAATTCCACCTGCATGAGACCTTTTGCCTTAAAAAGCTGCTTTGGAGAAAATTAGCAGTGGATTAAATGAACACTTGGTTAAATGGGACAACATTAAGAGAGATTTATTATAACCATTTCTCTAATATTTTTTGACAGGGTGAACAAAAATTAGAGCTACCAGCAAGAGAAAGCGGTATCTACCTCAACCAAGGCAAACTTTTCCTCGCTGGTATAGTTGTATCGGGTGGCTCTTTCGTACTCCTCCGCATTGTCAGGGCACTCCTTGTTGGAGTATTTGTCTGTGGGGTGCACCAGCTTCCAGGAGTACTGCAAGGAAGACAAACAGGGTTTAGAGTAACCCCAAAGCATGCTCACAAATCTAAAAAGAGGGTCTCTAATGTATACAAAGGTTTTTCAGGATTTATATATAAAAAGTATTATACTACACTGAAAAACACTTGACTACAACCAGCCTGTGCATCATCTATGTGTTACTCATGCTAACAACACTTATGCACTAAATACAGTATAATGGTACAACTGTTGTGATGATTATATACCGTATTTTCCGGACTATAAAGCACACTGGATTATAAAGCGCAATATTAATGAATGGGTCTACTTTCATACATAAGGCGCATCGGATTATAAAGCGCATTCAGCGAAACAAAACAGTCAGATAAGTCAAACTTTATTCAACTCATTCACAATAACGCATCTACCTGCTGTTCTCTGTTCAATAACCCACTGTTCAAGTTTGTCCTCTAACTGTGGCCATCTCGCTTTGTTCCCTCGGAAACTCTGTTTGGTCTTCTTTACTTGGCGCAGGTCATCTTCTTGCTTCCTCCACTTCCGCACCATTGATTCATTAATGTTGAATTCTCTCGCAGCTGCTCTATTCCCATGTTCTACAGCGTGCCTGATAGCCTTGAGTTTGAAATCCGCTTCATAAGCATGTCTCTTAACAGGTGCCATTTTGGGGTCCTAATAAACACACCGTAATATTATGTTGAAGTACAGTACGTATTACTCCGCGAGGCCCCTGACTACGGTAGCCGTAATGCTCCAACAATCCATCAAGCGGTGCGGCTTCGTAGCTTACCAAAGTCATTCTAAAACATTTTGACAGATTTTTGAGCACCGTGTACCACATAAAATCGGTTCGAGGTCAGTAAGCACAACCAGAATTAATACATAAGGCGCACCAGATTATAAGGCGAACTGTCGATTTTTGATAAAATTAAAGGATTTTAAGTGCGCCTTATGGTCCGAAAAATACGGTAATGCATCATTATATTTTACCTTTCTTCCACTAAACATTTTTGACTTGGACAAGATTGGGTAACTAAGCTAGTATTTAATAAACATAACTCTCTCATTGCACTATGAAATCAGCTTTCATCATATACGCAAACCAGTAACTCAGTGCTGCTTATTTCTATGCAGTTTTCTGTTTTCAGGTGGTCAGACTGGATACAGGGCTAGTGAGAGATGAAAAACAACCCTAGAGCTCAACTCTGAATGTGTAAACAACCAAAACTGAAATTCTCTCAGTCAGCTGTTTATGACCTCAAATATGTAAGTGATGCTGGAGATAAGTGCCTAGACAGCCCAGAAGCAAATCTACCACAGACCATTTCTCCTCTCGTGTGAAATTATTAGCAGCACTACACCAGCATCCAGGGTTTTTCCCCCAATTACAAGCCAACCCAGTTATGTTACAACTTACAGTACTTTCATGGATACAATTGCTGCAAAACTGTAGCATATTATTTCTGGCTTTAGCCAGGGCACAGAATCACATAAAACATTTTTAACCACTGATAATGTTACACTTTAAAATAACATGATGGCAATGAAGTGTAGCAAAATCACTCGGTTAGGTTCAGCTAAAAGTCTAGACCAAAGCAAATAATCTCAAACTAGAATCTAAAGAAATATATTTACATTGTTTTATGCATTTACTTGGTAAACACTTTTCTCCAAAGTGATTCATGATGACTCAAATTTGTACAACACAATAATACTTACTGTACCAATTCAGACTAAGTACTCTGCTTAATAGTGTTACAGCAACACTGAGCTTGGAACCCAGGTCATTTCAGCAGAAAATGGCAGCTCTACACTATCTGCTGCCCCCTACAGCAGAACACAGGATCGGTCTCACTCTAAAAAATACAAATCTATTCCAAAAAAAAAAAAAACACACAAACAGAACAGTATAAGACATAAGGACACTTATGTAAGGAGTTCTGACTGGTAAGCACTCTGCCTGCCTTGGAAAAACATCCATTTCCACATCCCAGCCAAGCAATTAGGTGGCTACTTACCACCTCCATGACATGTGCGCTCCACTGGGAAAGGAGCTGCAGGCCTTGGAGGGAAAGGTCAAACAGCTTCCTGTACTCCACATCGGTCTTCTGTGCTTCCTGGCGCCCAGACCCTGTCACCACCTGTCCAAGACACAACACACCTGACCAAGCCGCAGGTGGCCTTCACATCACATGCCCTCTCTACAGGTACTTTTCTGCTATATACAGCAGTTTGTGTGTTTGTATTCACAGAAATACTGTACATATTGCTGCACATCTGGCATCTTGACAAATTGTTTTTTTTTTTGTCTTTCACTCATTCCATTTAAATTTATTAATTTACCTCAATATGTAAAAAAAAAAAAAAAAAGGCCTTATTAAAGACTACTCAAACAGTAACACTAATTAATGTGAACACTTAATACATGGCCTACTGGCCTAGTACATCATTTCAGGTAAACAAACAAAATGAAAGTATTGAGGCCTGACAAAAAGTAAATCAGGTACAACAGTTCAGAATTTTAATTTAAAATCCAGCTGCTTGTAAAAAGAATAAAACTTGTGTGTGAATAAATGAAAATCACTTAATACTTTATGCACATTTTCCATAATTCATATGAATAACACAATCAAGTTCATTTCTAATTAAAGCACCACAATACTAAAGGAAAGAATATGACGTCTCAGAGCAGTACAGGACTCCTGCAGGGCCTCACAGTCTGCCTGCCCACCTCGCTGTTGCTGTAGCGTGCCAGTTCTGAGATGAAGCGCATGTGATCCTCTCGGATCTGGATCATCTGCTCACAGATGTTGTACTGAGGGCTGCTGCCTGGGGATGTGCAGGACCACCTATGGGGAAAAAATGACAAAGTCAAGGATTAATCACTGGGAATGAGGTACATTTATAAAGTAGTTCACACACAATAATAATTTCATTTGCTTAAAATGTAGCTGGTTTCTTAATCAATGTTCAAAAAGATATGATATTCAGTTCTTAGAAGAGACCATTACCCCACAGTTCACACAGATCTCAGCAGGACGTGTGCATCATGTTTACCTGCAAAGGTACCCAACTGAGGTATACTGATGGCACTGTCAGAGTCTCACCTGGATTTGTTCTCTTCGAAGTGGGCACTGTTTTTGATATAGCGCGACAGCTCTATCTGCATGTCCCCAAAGAGGGGCACCACCTGGAGTTGCTGTGGGAGACACAGCCAAAGCACACTCTTCAAGAGCCATATATTCATGACAACACATCAAACATCACCAAAGCTCATTCTGTGTCTATGACCTCCAGATCCCTGCATCCGCAAAGAAGCACATGTCAAGCCCACCTTGAAAAACTTATCAATCTTGGTCAGGTTAATCCTCTTCTTGGCATCCAGTTTATAGATGTTGCTGTTGGACCCATCCATCAGGTATAATCCAAAGCCCATCACCTGGATAACACATTCACACAAAAAGTAATTTTCCCCCAATAACAAAGATTACTATATCAAATCAGAAAATAAATATATTTAAAAGTAAGAAGGCCTAGCAAAGTAATTATCTTCACAGTCTGCCTTCTCTTTAGTTTTCCATTTTATATGAAACCAGAGATAACAAAGAAATTCATGGCTAGTTACCGGGGTGTCCATTCAAACAGCAAATGCCACAGCGGACACAGCTCAGCAGTATTAAACAAAAGGTAAAGTTACTTTGAGCAGCATGTGCTTCTCGTTGGGAGTGAGGTACATCTTGTTCTCATAGTAGTCCACACAAAGGTTCACAATGTCTGCCAGAAGCTCATCGTAACCGTTGATCACCTCTAACTGCTGCTGCAGAGACTGGAAAAGTTAAGGGGAGTCTTATTAGAAAGTGCATCTAAAACATACTATGTTGAAAATGCCTGTTATCATTTGTAGTGGTGGTCAACAAATTTGTAACACCTGAGTGATTTTGTTGTGGTTGGCCAGGAACATGGAAAGGTTCTGGGACTCCTGGATGGACTGGGGTTCGGACATCTTTCTGAGGAACTGGGCAGCCCTGTACATCAGTGTGGAGACAAGACAGCATGAGACCAGCACCACCAGTGTGAAGAAACCAGGGGTGCAAGAAACATAACCACACTGGAGACAGCAAGGGTTGAGACAGCAAGGGTTTAAACAGCATTGCTTCCACAGAGTGAGTGAGCCTCTAAGTTGAGCTACAGGTAAATCACAGTAATACTGAGACATCAAAATACAGCACCCCCACCCCCAGTGGAAACCCTTGGTAACACAGAGATCATGTTGACAACCTGTCACACCCAGAAAAAATGTATGTAACATCTCATGCATTCTGTGGTTTTCAGATATTGCACACAGTTGCTCAAAGAAACTGTACTGAGACTCGCTTCATCACTTGCAACACAACAGAAAAAAGAAGCACCACAGTGACCATGGTACACAAAGGACAGCTAATGTAACCAACATTAGGAAGCTGTCTCAGCGGAAACTGATTCAAAATTCTTTTTAGTCTCATTTCTGTCCTAGTCAGAAGCTGCTTCCTCTCTTCCAATGGCATGTGATCTTTCTCTCGCTCTCTCTCTCACACACACACACACACAAACCCATTGCCTTAATAGGAATTTCATGCTCAATGTCACTTAAATTCCATTAAAAATTCATAACCCAATGATGAAAACAGAACATTTTAAATTTTTGAAAAGCCAACTAAAATAACTTTATAATTTGTTTTGACATCATTACCATCCTCATGGGATGTTTTCTTTTTCAAAAATATTCCAAAAGGATTACACACACGGGTTCCTACATGGTACTGCAATCTTTAATTCCAAGCCTAAAAAGTGCATGAAATATGTAACTGATCATGTGTACACTCAGAACACATTTAAGTAAGATCCACTCTGATGCAAAGGTTTATGAGGGTATGAAATGCTACCTGGTTTATTGATGGCATCAAAATATTTTTGATTTTTAGCTATCAGGAGGAACATAATGACAATCTTGCAGCCAGGTTAATTTGTACTGAAAACAACAAGGAACATATTAAATACGCCACCTAGTGTCTGCTTACACAGAATTCATCTTATAATTTCATCTTAATTTTTGTCAAGTTTTAGATTGAACAGATACATAATTCATCCCTCTTTGCACTCAGTCTACAAAAACTTGCTAAAACAATACTGCCTCATTCATTTTGTAAACATTTAGCCCCACAATAAGAAATGGACTCAACTGACAAACTTCATGCACAAACTGCACAGCTGTTATCCCTGCTTTGTGCTCACACATGCCACAAAGTGCAGCACAAACACAAACCCTTAGCCATACCATGAATGCACACAGCAACGCAGAGGACACTATCTGTAACAAAGTCATACTAGGGGTAGGCAACCAAATATTAAATGGACAAATACAATAACCCACTCTAGTTATTAAACCATAATTATCACTGCACAGACTTAGCACAATATACCAAAACAGTTAAGCATAACCAAAACAATACACACAGTATGCAGCAAAGGACAATGGGCAGGCTAAGAGTGGAGTTATGTCCCTCCCATAATGCCTTGCTGTTGTACATGGGTGTAAAAGGGTGTTTAAACATTGTGGGGAGTTACAAAAAAAAAAAAAAGCCTGAATGGTTTGCAAATGGTTTTTCAGGAAATGTATTACATTTGTAAATTGAGGGAACGCTCTATTGCTAGCTGTCAATGGTTCAGAAGTAAGGCAATTGAGAAGTCGTTGACCAAGATGGCAATTCTGCATCACATAACAAGTGCTAAGCTGCAGCATTCGAGTAAAACTCATGACACGCAGTACCTCTTATAAGCAGAGTGATCGTTCTTCACACTGCATTTCATGTTCTTCAACTCATCCAGCACAGCAAACATGTTGATGAATTTGCCCAGGGTGAGCAGGTAAGCCTCAGACACAAAGTCCTTCCTCCGTTCGGCATGACAAAGCCGTCGCACCTCTCCACAGAAGCGGTCAATGGCAGTGCGCTGGACAGAAGGGAAAGAGAACATGGTTAATTTAGGCTGCAGGCTTAGAATCGGTCCTGCTGTTGAACCTCCCTGTATAAAAAGGCAAACCACTGTTAAGTAATGTTATGGTGTAGGTTGCTTTACAGAAAAGTATCAGCTAAATGTGATAAATGTGCTTAATATTTAATTGACACATACTGTTTTATTCAACATGCACCCACATGAAAAGCTGAGGGACAGATTCCAGTGAAGAAATATTCAGCAAATGCAGATGTATTAAAAGGTACTACACAGGAAGCAAGTCAGTAGTGACTGAATTAATATGATTATATGGAACTGGTCTTTCAGCAGGATGCCTTTTCAAGAAAACAGTACATCAGTTCCAGATATGAACTCAAGCCCAATATTCACCCACACACTGGAAAAAAATCACATAAAAAGTGTATTTAAAATAAATATGCAATTCATTCTGCCATTCTGAAATTCCTACTGGAGCTGAATACAGTGCCATTGCCTTATGCGATTTTCTGACTGTCAATACCTGGAAATACATGAAGTTCATGAGCTTTGTGACCTCAGGCTCCAGAACCTCCACAGTTTTCTCGTAGATCTCCACTCTGTTGGGCTGCTCATTGCACTTCACCTGGGGGAGTCAGGAGATCATAGTGAGGTCAACAAGTGTCTGTCCTGGGGGGGGGGGGGGGGTGACACTGGCTTAAGTTTCATAAAAAGTGATGCAGATATAATAGTCAAAAAGGAACAAAGATGTTTGCATTCTGAGAACCACAGATCTCCTGCTAACGTTTCTGGAACTGAGACCAAGTACGTATGTGAGAAATAGTGGCTGATGAAGTGTCTTAACCAGCACAGGAGAGTGTGAGAAATCATATGACCAGAAAAATTTCAACACTTCGTGGTAGATACAGTGAGAAGAAACACACAGACATGCAGAGCAAGTCGGTACCTGGGGGATGGCACGAGAGCAGCTTCTCCACGTGTACAACATTACAGCATACTCCTGTCCCTCCTCCAGCATCTCATTCTAAACAAAAACATGCATACACACCAGACAGGATTGTGTGATTATGAGTCCAACAGTCCTTAGTAATACAACAGGTTACAAACATGAGACAGGGCCTAAACGTATGCAGAAAAACATCCAGTTACCACAACAAGAGCCTCAGCTGATTAAAAGACCCCTTTGAAAACTATTTCACATCATGCACAAACAACACAAAAGCCTCATTGTGCACTTGAGCAAAGTTTCTCTAAATGAATGCACAAAACACGGGTCTCACTTGGCTGAAAGAGGTGGTTCTCACACAACTGCGTGCGCACACACACACACACAGGAGCCATGAATGGCCACTGTATTGCATGCAGCCTCTCTGAGATGTGAAGAGCAGTGCTCATTGCATACAAAGTGCTGTTTGATGCAGGCCAATGGGGCCTTTAACAGGGCCCTAATCTTTCGCTAATGAGGCCCAGAGCAGCGAACCTCGACAACGGGTGTTTGTCGCCCACCCATTCAAACAGCTCCACCATTGGTCAGAGACTCAGGAGAGTCCTAAGGGACCATCAAGCCTCTGGTGACAGAGGCACTCTGTCTAATACTTTTGAGGCCTGCCAGCCCTGTTCCACTAGTCTATGCTGCTATCTAGAGGGGAAAATTTGTGGGTCGGGAGAGAAAGAAAAAAAAAAAACAATTAAGAACAATAAAGTGAAGAAGATTGTCATGAATATGTCACTTAATGCTAAGAATTTTCCAAGTTCCAAGCCACCGGAATGGATAGTAAATAAGTTAAAGGATGAATTACCATGCTGGAGTGGACCGTGGCTTGTTCGATGTACCGGGCAATACCAGTGACAAAGGCATTACGGTCCTCAAAGTTGGTGTTGAAGTTGGGCTATTGAACAACACAGAACATGTAAAGAGGGGACAAGGAGCTCTACTGCACCATTAAATACAAGGAATATAATAAGTTAACTTGCATTCAAAACCCAAGGCTGCAATGAAGAGCTCAAACACAACACAGTCACTCAGTAACAGCAGAGTGGTTTAGCTGAGGATGTATTACAGTAAAGAGGAAGTTAAGGAGAAGGATATTCCATCTGTGGCCCAGAATATACTTGCATTTCCTAGTGTACAAAAACTTAGCAACAATGAGTTCTAGGTCCTACCTGGTACATAATAGAGGAGGGCAGGGGCTCGATACAAGGCTGCTGGTCAGGGAGTGGCAGTTCTTCCAGCAGATCCACATTGGAGAGGGCATCCTCCAGGGTCACCGTGGACGCCATGGTGCTATGAGCACAAAAAAGAGTAACAACAATCAGCCAGCCGTAACACATCTGAACGTCATATTATTACAAGCAGATTTTAGGAGACAGAGCACAGGGATGCAACACATAATTTAAAATGCAAAAAAAAAAAAAGCTAAAATAATTCTCCACAAACCTGGACCCTTCAATAAACTCTGAACATTCCTTCATCTCATGAAAGCAGAGAAAATATGTCTACCCTTATGCACCACAGCAAAGAATAGGAAACCTCTGATGCTACTGATAACACCTTGTAATCTGTTAGTGCATGTTTTAGTTGCCATGGTTACACACCCCATGTTTTAAAAAGAAGAGGAAGCACACAATTTGTTTCCCCACAATCGGTTTACCAGAAGTCTCCTTCAAATGCTATCCAGTTAACATGGCCTTCACTCTGACAGACACGGGGCACCTACAGATACTCCCAACAACTGACACGAAGGGAAAAGTCAAAGTTGCCACATTAGAGAACTGGGAGAAAACAGCAAAATGCTCTCTCCTCCTAACTGCTCGTATCCTGTTTAGGGATGCACTCATATGGGAATTTTGGCCGATGGCAATACCTGATTTTAATTGTCAACCAATGCTGACACACATAAAAAATACGTAGGAATAATGGATTCAGATCTGCCTGGAAGAGAATTATAAACAAATGTATTATTTATCTGTGTAACATTTCAGTTTTGCAGACAGCATTTAAAATAAATGCATGTCTGGCCATCACATCCGTAAACAGGGAATGGTTTTGCAGGCTACAGCCTTAAAGGCTACATAACATGTTTTTCTTTTCAATGAGGATAAAATCTCATACCTGAAATAATGAAAATTGAAAAAAAGCTGAAATGATACAAAAATTAAAAAAAAAAAAAAAAAAAAAAAAAAACATAACACTACAACACTTTTTTTCTCCAGCAAGTGCATCTTGCTATCTTTTTAGTGGGGGTTCTATTAAAAAGCAAGCACATTTCTCCTTGTCACAGGAAATTCACTTTTTATGACAATATTAGATGCTGTACTGAATGTCTCACTGCTGACACTAAGCTCAAATGTTACAAATGATACACTTTCCTAACTTGCATCTAATTTTAAGAAAGGACAAATGACGAAAGAAAGCCATTTGTAGCATTGGGCACCCATAGCTGCAGAAGTGTGATCTGGCCTTTACACACAAGAGCCAGCAAGCTGCTGTCATCCTTTCAGCACCACTGAAGTATAAGTAGAGGCCACAGAAAACCACAAGAGGTAGCTACAGGACACAGAGCAGTGCTTCTTACAGACATATACAAATAATTTCACACTGACCAGGCTATGTATTTAGTAAAGAAAAACAGAGTCTTATATGGTAAAATATATCAACTGAAATGACAGGACATGCAATAAACCAAAGATAAAAACAGGCCAAATATCAGCTCCTCTCATGTCAACCTGAATGGATACCCAAAAATGCCACCTGCTGAAATGCTCTGCTGGAAAGACGTGCACACTGGTGTACAAAAAAGCACAGCAGAACACTGGTGACTTCAGTCAAAAGAAGCCCGTTTTCTGCAACTTCTTCCTGCTCCAGTGTGACATGTGACTTGGTCACAGAGCAACTTAGTTACACACATCCTCCTGCGCAAAGGAACCATAACCCTCCCAAAGGCAACACTGGGCATCATAAAAGGAGCCTCAGAAGCAGACAGGATTTTCCAACCACAGTTCACTGGACACAAGATAAAGACCCAGAGGTCAAACATTGCCTTTTTCATTATCAGTACAGAGCATGTGAGCAGACACCATGAAGAGGAAGCAGTAGTTGAAGACAACATTTCTAAGCAACGGACTTGGAGAAATTCGTTTCCTGAGTCAGTGGGAAGAGCTCAAGCCTGCAGAGCTCCAGGAAGTGCCACCGCTCACGCATATACAATAAATTAATGGCATAAACAGACAGTCTCAAGGGGAATATTAGCCTGACAACCATAGTTTGTTGCCTCTGCCAGTGACACAGAGGGTGGAGACACCACAGCTCTGATCTGAGTTTTCTGAGAAGTGTACCCACTACTAACCGCGCTTCCTCCCTCAACCGAACCTCACCTGCCACACTGGCAAGGACACGGAGGGTTTGCGTCGCCTCTGCCTTGCAGCGTTCACACTTTGTAGCTCTGCCACGGATGCTTCTGTTGCCAGCAACAAGCGAAGAGCGCACAAAAACACTTTGGAAAGAAGCAAGGCAAGTCACGTGGCAACAGATGTGACAGAGGTGATGACTGCCTTGGCATCAGTAATCATCCTCAGTTTGCAGATCAGTATCTTTGTCACAGCAACAGTCCCACCAGCCCATCAATCTGTGTTCCTGCAAACCGCACACCTTCCTGATACCTTGGTAAAGACTACTGAACTCTAACCTTAATAGAGCATCACTAACATGCCCACAAAGACCATATGAACACTGTGGTTTTCTCTGCGTGTTCCATTATGAATCCCTTTCACACCTCTTCACTTTCTCCCCAAAGTGTATCCTATCATCTTTCAGGAGTGAAAGATTTCTAATGTCATGGGAGGAAAACTATTTTTCACTATTAATACCAAGCCAATATTACCATATTTATACTGCAGTTCTATAAGCTAGTGACATTTTTTGTGGTCTGACAGTGGAAAAACATGGTCTCAGCTGTTTAGTCACAGACCTCTCCTCTGCACCCGGGTCAAATATCATCAGCAGCACAAGTCCTCGCACACTCTGCTGCTCCTGAACTCTGTTTTTTAAAGCATAAGTTTTGGGCTCTGATCTTAAGATCCTGACGCAGAACTGAAGCAGTAAGAATATCCTGTTGTATAAATGGGCAAAACACAGTAAAGAGGAACAGCTTATATTGCAGATCACACTGGACCACAACTTCAGCATAAGGTGTTTGTAAAAATTTCCAAAGCTCAATGTTTAACTGGAACAACTCCAGTTAAGCAGCTTGCTTGAGACCCTCCCTTAGAATGGCTGCATGTAAATCAGAGGATCAGTGAAGAAGCTAAATGAGATGCATCTCCAACATGAGGTCAAGGTACCACAGGCATGACTCTGGTTGGATTCATTAGAGCAAAACCTAAGGCCCCCTTGTCCACACACTCAACTGAACAACCACCCCTACCCTGCACAGAAGTTCTCACTTCTCTAAAACTTCAGCTGCTGTTCTGCCTGTTTAGCTTTTAGGCCCCGGAAAACTGTTCGACATGGAGGCCAGAACATGGTTTTTCGACCGTGAATACAGTGCGCACACTCAACAACACACCCGTCACCGCCCTCAACGCTGTGAACTCCCATCAAACAACCATCTCATGATGATTCTTCCTTGTTTCCACAATTATTCACTCCCTGGACGGCGAGTGTACGGTTTTACAATCCAGTTCAATGCAGCTTCTGTGACACTTTTACAACCACAACAACCAGCCTGCAAGAACGATCACATATTGATCTCCACAAACCCGAGTGTGCAATAATCACCAATGTTACCAGAGGCTAAGTCGCCAAGTGTCCGAAAGAAAGCGAAAAGGATCCAGCGTTCATATTCCGAACCTCAGAAAGGCATACATTTACTATTAAATCCCTGAAAACTTGAGTTCTATTCAGTTCAAGCTTTGCTGACCAGCAATGCCAAAAGTGGTACACATAATGCGTCAAGTACGTGTTGATAAATGCAAATTCTTTTTGGTTCTTTTCAATATAGTTTTGATTTCATAAACAGCCCACCGTGTACTTGGCTCTGTCTCTATGTTATGCTCAAATCCTGCAGATTTACTTCCCTTTTAGCCCACAATGGAACTGATAAAATCCTTTCCCCCCCCTCATCGTCAGTTGACCAGGAGGCGAGTTGGGTCCCTCAGCTCGGCGACCACATTTCACTCGGACTGTACAGCAATTTAACCGCCTGGAAAAGAGCCTAAGTGAAAATACTTTTAAACTTATTCGAAATGCACTACTTGACGAACCAGTCTTCGCGATATCCGGATACTTCCAGGACACAATGCTAATGCTCGCCCAAAAAGTCGCAGAAACCTGACGAGTCATTTCACACTCAGTCACTCCTTTGCGCTGCAAACAACAAACAAAGTACAAACAACGAAAATAGGGACATTAAAATAGATTTTAAAAGTTAAACTGCAACACGATCAGGCAGGCGTCAACAACGCCCAAAGGAATGACTAAAATAAACCAGTTAGTCGGCTGCTAGTTAGCTGCGTGGATAACTCGTAGTTAAACTGTGGGCGGCGAACAGCTGAGAGGAACGCGCGGAGCCTCCAACTTTACAGCGACTCTGCGCCGAGTTTCAGCGGCCATCTTCTCGGAGTGCGGCCGGGCGCCGCCGAGAGCCCCGCTCCTCACGCGCTCTCTGCCCCCCGCCAGCGCGTCCACTGTGGAGTTTCGCGGCGCCCGGAAGCCCGGGGCGGGAATGGCGCGCGGCTCGCGGCCCACACCCACCAAGGCGTCGCTCGCTTCGTTTCCACCGGAGTTCCTGGGAAAAGACCAACTTTCACCGCGCGAATCCCATTAAATCTGCGACAGCTTGCGACTACACACCGCTTACGAGCGCAGCCCTGCGTCTGAGCGCCCGCGGAAAGTTGCTGGGTTGTCTCTGGTCCCTGTGTCCCGGGCGGACGCGGATCGCAGCAAGGCGAGCAGGGAGTTCCTATGTCGGCCGGCCGCGAGCTCAGGAAACTCCGCGTCTCCGCCTTGCAGTGCGCGCCCCCGCCGCTGGGGGGCTCTTCGGGAGCGGCGGCGCGCCCACTCGGGAATGCGTGTGACTGTGTATGTCGGGGGGCGGGGGGACAAATCTCAACGGTGGACATTTTGCAGTTTTTAGCAAAACACGGAGTAGCGCAGTATCCTTTTCCTCGTAAAGGATAATGAATTATTATAACGTAAACAAATGTATTACAAGCAAAAGCCATTCACTCAACCACCTATGTGAGACCATCTTAGCATTCAGAATTCCATAGCAAAAAGTAGAATGTAAGCAATATCTTTTTATTAAATAATTCAAATGGCACGAGGGCTTATTTTTTTCCATCATTATCAATTGCTGTAATAAATGATTTAATTGTGGTAAAATGTTGTGTAGCCCTCTATGGCAGGCCTAATAAAGGAGTGTCCAAAGCCATTTTCCAGCACACCTACTGTATAATTCAAGTAAATATGACCATTAATACACTGTATAGCACCCAATACGTGACTAGGCTGAGCACATGTGAACAGGAATGCTGCAGGTACAGGCAACAGACTAAGAACGCAAAAGGATTTTACAGCATTTGGTTTTGTAGCTCAATTTATTAAACATCCAAAACTGTATCCTTTAAATTAACACAGTAAACAAATATTTTTGTCACATACAAGATACCACGAGGAAATGCCGTCTGCGTGACACCTTGTTCTCTTATTTCCCTCTACGCATTCGGTGCGGGGATGTGGTGACTGCAAAGTATGTCGAATCCTACATTTCAAGGATTCAACATACTTTGCAGTCATCACATCCCTGCACTGAACATTAAACTGCAAATGACAATGCAAATTTTTTTCAAAGAATAACCTTAAAATGTGCAAAAGCTGCCATGAAACATGAGAAATGCAATTGTGTATGATCTTGGATCTTGGGATTGGGTCCAAGGTGCCATTTTGTTGTGTCCGGGAACCTGGTCTTAGCACTGCTCCAAACCAGCCATCAGCGAGAGCGCCAGCGATTCCACTGGGGTTGGGAAGACCACAACAGGCAGCACAGTCATTAAGGAGACACACGCAGAGCCCTCATACAAATATAACAATAAGCAATAACAACAATTTCACACAAAAATTATTCCCATTACATCAGGAAAGAGTGTACATGCAAAGTAAAGGATGTTGGTTCAAATATAGAAGAATCCTGGTTTAGTACCATGCTGACCCCATGTTACCAACATAGGTGCAAATTTTAGAAGATACCTTTCATTTTCCCATGAAAAAGTAGAGAAATGAGGAACCATGTTCAACTCACAACTACAGTACAGTGTCTGCAGTCTCTTCACGATGAATAAAAAAGATGGCACGTTCAGCTGAAGAACTAGCCAACAATCGGTAATAATCAAATAATCAGTTTATGGAAGCAATATTGTTATTTTCAGTCATTTTAAATTGGTTTTAATTTCAATGTAGCTTTAAAAATTCAAAGTCAAAGTCATTTTTGTGTATTTTATAGCCTTGATTGCATAGGCAATAAAGAAAACTCAAACTGGCAAAAACAGACAGGCAGTGCATACAATAATTGGAAAAAAAAAATCGGTCAACCTTTGAGATGAAATAACAGGTTAAGAAGAACAAATTCTAATTTCTGTTGTGGAAAATTAAAAAATAGCAAAAAAAAAGCACAGAATTTATAGCTTCATCAAAAATTAGAAAAAAAAACACAAACAGCAAATAATGAAGCTCAGCATTCAGGGATGCTTTTACTGACTGCGGTTAAGGTGAACATATTCACAAACAAATTGAGCTACAGTCCCAGGTGCGTTGATGTTGCTGAGCTACCAGTTTTAGTTACTTCAAAGAATATGAATGTTGGAGTTTTTTTTTTTTTTTTTAATTTAAAAAAAAAAAAAAAATACAACATCCAATTACACCTCAAAGCTGCAAATCCGCTCTGTCACTAAGACAACACGCAGAATAACAAACTGATTGACAGCTATGAACACGTGCAGAACAGCTAAACCCTTGTTTCATCTGGTTTTCATAAAACTGGATGGAATTATATGACTGTGAAGTATGGACAGCGTGTGTAGAAATATGTGAGAAAAGCCCAAAAGGCTTACAGGCCCTAAAGAAGCTTTCAGGTCTGAGCAAATATTCTCAAGATGAGGTATGTGTGGCCGTGCTGCAGCGTGCCGGACTGACTTACGGTGGGGGAAGGAGCCCCTGCACACAGCCTTGTTCAGTATCGTCACCAGGAATATGTGGCAGTTCTTGAAGTCAGATTCCATCTCGTCGATGGACTCAACCCTTTTAAAAACCAATACAGTTCAATGGTAATTTACACAGTAAGCTGGAATTAGGAACTTGCTGCACCAATTTTTTGACACATAGGCCATGAACATTAGTCAAGTGACTGCAATGTTAGAACAAACATTTCATTCATTGATAGCTCTTGTTAATACTCACTTCCAGGCTCCAAACCCAGCTTTCCATCGGTCAGAAAACATGAGCACCAGATTGAGGACTTTCATGATGGCTTCCTTCACAAAGCTCACCTGCACACACATGGTTATGAATATCATAGGTGGATTCATCAGGTCCAAATGGTTTCAGGAGGTATGCAATGGGCTAAAATGCTAACCTTCTCCCTAAGGAGGCAACGGTCATGGATGGTGGACAGGTATCTGTAGTGGATCTTGATGAGCTGGTCCAGGTCCTTGGCTTCCTGGACCTGGTGCTGGAACTCTAGGCCAGTGCTATGCAATATCTTAGAAATGAAGAAAAGGATACAGCAGTGAAAATTGAACTCTAATACTCAGTATTACATTATCCTTCTCTCTCTCTCACCCCCCACACACACCAAGACAAACTCATAAGGTGAGCATGAACTTCATACACATCAAACACATGGAAACTCATGTCCATGCTTACAGACAACTATTGCTCTCACCCGCGTCATGATGTAGTTGTGCAAACTGTTGACGAAATGCATCAGTCTGACCCGGAGCAGGAACATCCTGTGAATCTGTTCAGTGACAGCCTTCTTAGCTGTCACTTCATCACTCGAAGCTCCATCTTGTCTCTCGGCAGCCACTGTCAGGTCTGTTGAGAAATGGCATCATAACAACCAGAAATCTTAACTACTTTTAAGCACCGAATCTCCCTGAAAAAGCAGAAATATTCTCCCATCCACACAATGTCCAATGTATTATTTAATTTTAAGTATGAGGCAGTGCTGAAGAGTTTATAATGCAGTTCCCACCACTGAATCTGAGTGTGTCCAGGTTGTACTTGGCCCACTTGATCTGCAGAAGCAGGAGAAAAACCTGGTTGTAGATCTTCTGACACTCAGAGCTGATCACTATGTCCACAGGCCACGGTACCTGGAGATCCAAAAACAAGACTGTGTAACCAAAACAACATCAGACCAAGGGCAACTCGTGATTGAGCAGGACCTGTTAAACCAACATACCTTGTAACTAAGAATGAGGCCATCAAGGATATTAACGGGCTGCTTCTTCCTGGCTGGGTCGACACTTTCCAGAAAAATCGACAACCTGGAACATACAACTCAGTATGTTGTCTGTTGTTGCATTCCTGTGCTGGAGTGTTTTAATGATTGGAAAAAGACTGCATCACAGGAAGTACAGATGGTCCCAGACTTACAATGGGGGTTATGGTCCGATAAACCCATCGTAAGTCTAAAATGCATTTTATACACCCAACCTACTGTCACGCCTGTGGATGCTTCAGCAACGGAACGTTGGCAGTCTCTCCGACTAAGCACTGATTGGATGACTGATTGGTGTAGGAACCATTCATGGATGGGATTTAGTTCCTACCAGGACTTCCTGTCAGTGCTCAGTTTCCACTGCCCCTCGAGAACTCTCCTGCAACCACTGTCTTGCTAACACCTTTTATTTTGTTTATTTTGAATTGAGGCCTCTTCCATTTTTGTTTACTGCCAATTGTTAGTTTAGCGCTAGCTCCCAGCTAAGGGCAACAGTCTTTGTCAGAAACAACTCAATAAAGAGTTTAGCAGAACTTAAATTTATGACTGTGGTGTCTCACAATTGCTTCCACCAACTCAGACCATAACACCTACCGAACATCATAGCCTAGCTTAAAAGTCATTACAGGCTTTCCGCTTTCATGCCACTTTCAGGAGACAAAGACAAAGATGGGCATTTCGAAGACATGATGCAGGCACAAAACACAACATACATACGGGGGGGGGGGGGGGGTATCCAAAAAAAAAAAAAATGCTGGCAACACAGAACATTGTAGAGTATCGGTTGTATACACTAGTGACCATGTGGCAGACTGGGAGATTCAAACCGCTGCCACTGCCCAGCATCATGACAGAGAGTATTGTATCACTTGCTCAGGGAGGAAAGAAAGAAAAAAAAAAAAATCTAAATTCAAAGTATGGTTTCTACTGAATGTGCATCGCTATCACTCCATTGCACAGTCAAAAGTTCTCTACTATACAGTGAGTGTCAATATAACCCCTACTCCAGTGCTACTTTGTCTCTACCTGACAGTTGCTTAGAACCAGTTTAGAAACTGGAAAATCTTTTGAGAGAGACAGATTTTAGAGACACATCTGCTACATAATTTCCACATTTTTTGAAAGGGGAGGTAAGATGTAAGCAGATATAAAGCTAAATTTAGTTTCCGTTACCATTATTTGGTTTTACTATTATTTCAATACATGGAGCAAAATGGACTTTTAAACTAAGCAAAGTCACCAAACAAAAAAGCGTTGACTTTACAATGCTAAAGAATGAATGGTACCGTAAAACATAAAATTCCTGAAAGAAATAAAAGTTCAGGCAAAACTTCACTCGAAATGAAAACTTGGGAGGGTACGTTTGTGGGCAAGCGCACAAAAGTTTTGCTCGACACTGCTGTGCAAATCATTATTTTATTTTTTTTTAAAAAAAAAAAAAAAAAAAAAAAACTGCCAATTGGACCAAAACCACTGTGTTTGTTTATTCCCCCTCATTTCATTAAAACATTTAAGGGTATTTTTAATTTTGTTCTTCCATTCCTACATCTGGATTCAAAAATCTTGCTAGCAGAGGCACCCTTAGCAACAGAAGCTGCCTTGCAACCGAATCCTAGAGCGTTTGGTCTTGGTGCCTGACTACTCAAGCAAAAATAAACCAGCTGTATAATCTAGTAAATATTTGTGAATTGTATACAAAGCCTCATACTTTAAGTCACTTTGGAGAGAAACATCAGGTAAATAAATCCACGCAATGTAACCTAGGGTTGCATGCAAGAGTTCCTTGCAGTACCTAGCACTGTCCTCCGGCCGGCGCTGTCCCACCGCTTCCTGCAGCTGCACGTTGAGAAAGGACAGTTGCTGCCAGCTCTCCTTCTCAGTCACCTTGTCGAAGATGGCTGTGTAGAAGTCGTACATGGTGTCGCCAGCCTCCAGCAGGAAGTAGTTGCGCATGGCCTGCAGGTACTCCAGTAGCCTGGGGTGGGGATACATCACAGCAGCTACAGTGATTCTTCTGTATGTTCTTTCTCTTACAAAATCAAATGTCACAAACCAGAAATTCTACCCTGTTCCTGCTTTTATGCTCATCTGTGATTCAGTTTTATATAATCTATCTAGATTTCATATTAACTGCTTAAGGGCAGTAATGTTCGTGCTGTTTAAAAATAAACGGAACTGACTTGACCTAACGTGAGGATGAGATTTGGGGAATGGCACAACTGTATCACATAATTATTACAATCTATTGATTAATTCCTTTTTCCCCAAGGCTCACTGTAACCAAATGACTAATTCAGAGGTGATCATTGGTGAGGAATGCAGTGAGCGAGTAGGTAAAAAGCCCACCGCTGCCTGCCAGTGCCACCCACTTGTGCCCTGTACCCCAGGAACGGGACCTGCCTGTAGTCCTTCTTGAGCGTCTTCATTAGATTGCCACAGCATTCAACGTAACGCCGCTCGATATGGGGGTACAGACAGGAGCGCAGGGTCAGTTCGAATGTCTGGCAGGTCACCGACTCTGAGGAACGGTCCACCATCACATCACCACCTGAGAACTTCTCATGGAAGTCATTCTGCTCCATGTAGAGCCTAGGCCAAGAGGGGGACACAGGCATTGCTGAAGACCTGCTCGACACCATAGCAACATTTGTCCCATATTATAATATTTATTTTAAATCGAGCCACCTTTGTACATTTTCACTTCTGAATTAACTTTTGTCATCATTTTCCTCTATACTGTGGCTACTGAGACACATCAAAATGACAGCGCTGCCATTACGGAATGCAACTGGAGCCCATGTACCCCACCTTGCAAAGTTGATGGCCAGCAGGGGGTCATGGACGTCACTTGTTTCCAGATGCCGCGCCACAATGGACTGCATACGAATCAGGCTCCTGCGAGTACTCTGTTGCCCAGCAACGGTGTCTGCTGGCGACTCCTCTCCACAGCGTAGGCGCGACTGCACCGACTCCAGAAACAGAACATACAGGCTCTTCCGCTCAGCATCTGCAAGACAGAGACTGCTTCCTGTAGCTCAGAAGTTCTCTTCCTTTAATTTTTTATTAAAGGAATTTATTCTTCCTGTATTTGTTACTGTGTGCACGTTTACTACAGCTGGTGTAAGTTTTGCTGTCAGTGCCATCCATGTTTGACCACAGGAGCTAGCAGCTGTTATATGTGACCAAATGAAAATAGAAAAATAAGAAATTAGTATTAGTGATGTAAGAGCAATAACATTTGGTGATATACTGTAGATACTGCATTTTGTTATATCCCTTCCACTTGACTACGACCAGCACATTACACTCTGTACTGTAGTGTTTGCCTGTTCAACAGCACTATCTATACTTGGGTGTTAAATACAACCACTTTAAGGGTAAAGCAGTAAAGTGATTATATAATGTGTTTTTGCTCTTTACTTTTCTACCACTATACTTTTTGACCCAGGCAACACCAGGTCACTGAGCCACCATATCTATATTTGTTTGCAAGTATGAGATCAGTACCAAGTGTTTGGAATTTTGAGTTAAGTAAAGGTTATTATGAAAATGTTTCACCTGACTCTGAGCCCTTTTTTATTATTTATTGTAACCTACAAGAACCCAACAGACACATACAGTCTGCTGGTGGCATCACCAATCATTCTTGTCCTCAGCCAACGCCAAAGGCACCTTTGTATCAAGTTGTGCTTGTGTTGTGATTCCTGTGTGTGGACTTGTGATCTCATCTCAATTTCTGGAGTGCATCTATATTATTAGTATTATGTTGCTGTATATTATTAATGAAAGGACATGTCTGGTTTGTAATAATATTTATATGCTCAAGCAAACCACACATAATTTAATACGCACAAGGAGGACCAGAAAGTGCAAAGGTAAATAGTAATAACACATTATATACTACCTTGTTAACAACTATATTACCTTGAAGTGGTGCCATAAGTGTTGATGAGTTTTGATCCCTCCCTCCAGCACCAACCCTCCCTGGTATGTGTGTGTTTTTGACTTTACAAAAACTCACTCAGGTTGAGAATTTTAAAACTGTGGCTTAAAAAACAAAGCTGTGCATAAAGAACAAACAGACAAAACAGACTGAGCTTTATACATCTCTATTTATAATATATAATCTTTCAGGCCTTTTTGCCATTATTTATCTATCCTACCTGTTGGTCTTTTTGTTTATATATGCCTTTTGTGTCTATCTGTTGATTGTTTTGTCCATGAGAAACTACATTTTGTCCTTCTTGACAATAAAGTGAACCCTGAACCTTGAACTTTGATAAGACACTACACTCCTTGTGTAGTTTTATGAGAACGAAGCGCAGGAATAAAGAATGGGAGCAGTTTATCGGCAGCACCAGTGAGTGCTCCGTTTACAGTGCTGGAGAATTAATAGCTCTGATCTACAATTGTGTATGGTCCACTACATGGTTACTGTCGCAACACCGGTTCCCCTCATCGCTCTCAAAGCACATCAGAACCGAGTTCAACAATAAGCACAAGGACACAAAGCAGCATTTCATGCAAATACAGATGGACGTGGCATCTATTCGAAGCAGCATCAGTCTGCACACACAGCTCTTTGTGCGTTCGCTTGCTATGACTTTCTACTGACCTGAGTGGGCAGCCAATTTGATTTCTTATAGTGGGAGGCATTTCAACCCAAATTCAAAATACCCAGAGATCTAAAATGCTGAAAAATAGGTGAAAGGAACTGTTACATTGTGAAAAATGTTGCATATTCCTAAAGTCCAGATGAGTGAGTATGTGTGCAGTAGATGTGCATAATGGGAAAGTTGCAGTTCCTAACCCAGCAGTGTTCAGCTGTATTACAACAGGGGCTTTTACTGTGATTTTACTAAGGTACCCACTGGCACTTCAAATTTCCCACTAGATTTTATGCAGCGCTTGTCAGTTGTACTGAATTTCACACTCTGGAACATTCTGTCAGGTCATATCAGGGATGAGTTTTTGGTCGCAGCTTTTGGCTGACCTGCAGTAGTTATTGTGGGACTTCGCAAACTATACTTTGCTTGGCATTCTAGTGATTTACTATAATAAAGTGTTCCTCAAGCTGTAACTTCTGAAGGTCTGGTGCATAAGGTGGGGCTGTGATGCAGGAGATGCTGACCTCTGGCAGAACTGTTTGGCTGCCCCGCCTCCTTGCAGTCCAGGTTCTTGAGCAGCTGCATGGACTTGCCAGCCATAATGATCTGCTTGAGCACCGGCTTGAGGAACGAGACCATTGTGTGCTGCCGGTTACTGGAGCCCTGGTCGCTAGCTGAGCTACCGCTGGCAGCGTCACTCAGCTTCTCCTCGTTGTCCACAGTCTCTGAGACACTGTACAGTGTGTATGTGGCGTACCAGAAGTCCCTGTGGTTCACTGGCACATCTTTGTTCCTATTAATAGAGCACTTGGTCAGTCAAGACCCAGCACGTTTGCAAGAAGGACTTTTTCTGCCTCATATTTAGGCCATTCCACTGAAATACACATTTCCTGACAATGACTAAGGAGCACATGCCAAACCTCTGAATAATGAACTCTTTGGCAGGGTCAAAAAGATGGCCATGAACTATCCACTCGTCCACAATCTCCAAGTAAGGCCTAACTGTCTCAACCCACAAGGAAAAGAGCAGGGCTACCTGAAAAACAGAAAAGATTAACAAAAGCCATGCACTGAAACACATGTGGGCTACAGAACACTGCAGATATAAAATACTCAGTATTTCCATGAGAACCCCAGAAGACGACAACTAGTATTCCCATAGCCCATCTGTACATACAAACAAGGAATGAGCGGAGTGAAAGACCAGGCTATGGATGTGAGGTGCTCGCAACACAACTGTTTTCCATACGTGACAAGAGCCATGGACACGGGCTGCAAGAGACAGCACTCACCACCTGCTCAGATGCCTCGCCCACGCTGTCGCACTCGATGATGGCCTTGTAGAGCGTGTTCAACAGGTGGGAGGCCCGCACCACGTTGGGGGTGTCGGGGGGGACCTCCGCTACACCCGTGCAAAAGACCCTGTGTAGGACTTTGATCTGGGCCAGGTGTGGGGTGAGGCGCTCAAGCATACCACACAAGGTCACCGTTTCATCTGGCGGCAGATTAAAAAAATAAATAAATAAAATAAAAATCAACAAACCTATATATTTATCTGATATTTTACGCAACTATACACACACAGACACAGCAGAAGGAAAAATCAGCACAGCACTCCTTAAAAGACCTCTTATTCAAAGTACAGAGGATAAGAGCATGCACTCCCTTTTTCCAACATACACTGCCCGGCCAAAAAAAAAAAAAACAAAAAAAAGTCACCACCTAGATTTAACTTAGTGTTATGATGTGGGGTTGCTTCCATTGGTCAGGTCTAGGTTCAGCAACGTTGTGTGCCCAAAAAATGCGCTCAGTTGACTACCTGAATATACTGAATGACCAGGTTTTTCCATCAATGGATTTTTTTCTTCATATTCCAAGATGACAATGCCAGGATTCATTGGGCTCAAATTGTGAAAGAGTGGTTCAGGGCGCATGAGAGAGACAACATTTTCACACATGGATTGACCACCGCAGAGTTCAGACCTTAACCCCATTTAGAATCTTTGGGATGTGCTGGAGAAGACTTTACGCAGCGGTCCGACTCTCCCATCATCAATACAAGATCTTAGCAAAAAAAATTATGAAACTCCAGACGGAAATAAATGTTGGGACGTTGCATAAGCTTATCGAAACAATGCCACAGTGAATGCGTGTCGTAATCAAAGCTAAAGGCGGTCCAACAAAATGTTAGTGTGTGTGACTTTTTTTGGCCAGGGAGCATATGTCCAAAAAGATAATTTTGTCAAATTTTCCAGTATTCAGTAAGCGCTATTTTTATTTAAGTTGTTGCCCTAGCAACAGCAACTCAGGGGTCAGTAATGAGTTGTTAACTATACTGCTGTAGCTCATCTAGTGTGACAGAGAAGATGCCTTGGCCAGTTTAAGCAAATAAAGATGATGAAATAGCAATTTGCTGCCGAGCATTTTACTGGCTTCCACCGCACCTTTGACAATGATGCCTTTCTCGATAGACGTCAGTTCCTCCTTGAAACTGATGAAATACTTGTAGAGTGCCCACACAAAAGCCTGGTAAGTTCTGAATGGGGGCTCCGAGCCTTTCCTGGAGGGACAGCTGACGCCTGGGGGGCACAGCTCGACGCTGTAGCCAGTCACCTCGTCAATAAAGCCCTGCAGGCGGAACACAGCCTGGCCGTAGGCAGCGATGTGCTCCAGCACCGAACGGAGGCAGTTCTGAAATGAGAGATGGGAGCATTCAGAGCCTCGCATTTATTTCGAAGGAGACAAGGTTCTGAAAGAAGAAGGAAACCCACGTTTGTCAGGTGAGTGACCACGACATCTGCCCTAACCGAGACTTTGCCATCGTGGTGCTGAAATATGAAAAGCTTCTTGACCCCTGAGAGAAGCCTGGAATGAGGACAGCAGGTATTTTAGAGACTTACACTTACATTACACTCCCCCACAGAAAGCAAGGCAATTAATCTTAATGTCTGGGCGCCTTTGTGAAAGAAAGCTTTTTTCACTTGGAAATGCAAAACTTTCCATCTTAAGCACATCGAGCCTGGGCCCTGAATTAATCCTCTGCTCTCTTAGTGCATAGCAGGGATTTCCTTCTGCAGGTTCTGCTTCGGATCATCTTGCCATCTCACCAAAGGGTCTCCCGTATCACTTGGGTCTCAGTGACAAAGGTTTTCTCTTCGGGAAGGTATAGTGGATCAGTGTTGTACAAGTGCTGGTCCCTGTGGAGAGCAGACACACACAGCCAACAAACAGCAGTATGAGAGCAGGCATAAATCAGAGTCAAGAATCAACCCAGACCTCAGCAAGTTGTGTTTTTTACTCCAGTAAAAGGCAATCTTAAATCTGACTGTTTCATCCTTCAATTAAAACAGTACCAGGAGGCGTTTGCTAATTTTTTGGTTCCTTGTAGTATATTAGTGCTGTCTCACCAGACATTGAGCAGGTTGGAGTGGAGATGGAGGCTGTGAGAGAAGCGGGGAGCCTGCGCCACCCAGTACGGCGTCACAACATGCTGCTCTAGCCATGCCCGAGATTCCGGCTCTCCCACTGCAACCGGAGCACATGTAGGTCATTCCATCAAACTCCATAAAGGCCTTTGTATGAAACATCAATACAGAAGAGCCTTCCAGACAGTACAGTAAATAAGACGTAACAATAACTTCTCATACTTTGATCATTTAAATTGAAGTGTGTAAATATTGACTTCAGCATGCTATGCAGGTCATTGCCCTCTAACAAAATCCCTTTTATTGAAAAACACTCTCACCTCTCCAGGTCACCTGTACACCCTTCTTGGAATGGTCTGGATCTTCCTGGGGTGTCCGGTCCACCTGTATACCAGAATCTTCTCTGCTGAGTGGCTGCTGACTGTCTTCCTCCTCACTTTCCTCCTCAGACCACTCCTGAGGACAAGGAGTAAGCAACACTCAATGTTTCAAGAGGAATAAAAATAAGGGGGAGTGACCGCGCTTACTGGTATTTTGACAATGCTTTTCGTTACTACGGGCACGCGGTTAAGCAGTACAGATGGTCCCCAAATTACGATGATGCGATAGCGATTTGCATTCAGTAGAAACCATACTTTGAATTTTGAAATTAGATTTTTTTTTCCCTGAGCAAGTGATACAATACTCTCTCTTGTGATGCTGGGCAGTAGCAGCGGTTTGCATCTCCCAGTCTGTCACATGGTCTCTAATACAACCGATACTCTACAGTGTTCTGTGTTGACAGCATTTTTTTGGATACCCCCCATATCTACGTTGTGTTTTGTGCAACCATAATGTCCACAAAACACCCATCTGTGTCTGTATCTTCTGAAAGCGGCATGAAAGCAGAAAGCCCGTAATGACTTTTAAGGTAGGCTAGGTTAGGCTAAACTAGGCTATGATGTTTGGTAAGTGTTATGGCGCAAGTTGGTGGAGGCAATCGCGAGACACCACAGTAATAAGTTTAAGTTACGTTAAACTCTTTACTGAGTGTTGTTTCTGACAAAGTGTGTTACTGTTAGCCAGGAGATAGAGATTGGCAGTAAACAAAAACAGAAGATGCTACAATTTAAGATAAACAAAACACAAGGTAATAGCAAGACAGCGGTTGCAGGAGAGTTCACGAGGGGCAGCGGAAACTGAGCACTGACAGGAAGTCCGGGTAGGAATTAAATCTCATCCACGATCAGTTGGTTCTGATGCCAATCAATCAATCAGTCTGAAGACGGGGGCGGAAAGACTGCATACATTCTGTTGAGGAAACGGCCATGGGTGTGACAGTAGGTTAGGTGTATCAAATGCATTTTTGACTTAGGATAGGGTTATCAGAAAGTAACCCCATCATAAGATGGAGCCATCTGTAAATGTTTTCAAGTCACTCAAAGATATAAGGTGATATTGCCAATCTTCACAATATATATTTCTTTAATAAGGGAAACAAATTTTGATCAAATGGAGAAAAGTGGTGCATGAGCCAACTTGCAGCATAACTTAGTGCAACCTGGGTAATAAAATGCAGCTATGAGGGTCATTATGAATAATGGTTATGTACTGCAGCAGCAGTTTGCTGGGAGAGCAGCTCACTACAGTAAGAGATTTAAAAAAAGCACTGTAGAACTGCAACAATACAAATAAAAAAAATCCATAAATCACTCACAGGAGTGTCAGGATAAGGACCGGTGTCAATATCCTCTCCTTCCAATAAATATTTAGCCCAGTCAAAGGGGTCCTTCTTTTCTGAAAAGAAGAAAACAATATTTTTTAATTCCAAATCAGAAGTGCAGAAATGACAACTCCACAGTTGAACCCAGGTGCTCACCTTCCTCCTTGCGCCTAGGCGTTTCCTCGTAATGCGAGTTGGAAGGGGAATCTGAGAGGAGCAGAAGCAGGGCTAGGATGCTATGATGAACATCTGTCTGCACAGAAAAGCAGAAACAAAATAATAATTTTATCAACCTTCAAAAACCTTGATGGTGTGATGATGAATGTTGTTAGTGCATATGCCCCGCAAGTTGGGTGTGAGATGGATGAGAAAAGAATTCTGGAGTGATATGGATGAAGTGGCGAAGAGTGTACCCGAGGGAGAGAGAGTGGTGATTGGAGCGGATTTCAATGGGCATGTTGGTGAAGGGAACAGAGGAGATGAGGAGGTGATGGGTAGGTATGGTGTCAAGGAGAGGAACGCAGAAGGTCAGATGATAGTGGATTTTGCAAAAAGGATGGACATGGCTGTGGTAAACACGTATTTTAAGAAGAGGGAGGAACACAGGGTGACGTACAAGAGTGGAGGAAGATGCACACAGGTGGACTATATCTTATACAGGAGGGCCAGGCTGACGGAGATTGTAGACTGCAAAGTGGTGGCAGGGGAAAGCTTAGTTAGGCAGCATAGGATGGTGGTTTGTAGGATGACATTGGAGATCAAAAAGAGAAGGAGAGTGAGGGCAGAACCAAGGATCAAATGGTGGAAGTTGGAAAAGGAAAACTATAAGGTGGAGTTCAGGGAGGAATTAAGACAGGCACTGGGTGGCAGTGAAAAGTTACCAGTGAGCTGGACATCTACAGCAGAAGTGGTAAGGGAGACAGCTAGAAAGGTGCTTGGTGTGACATCTGGACAGAGGAAGGAGGACAAGGAAACCTGGTGGTGGAATGAGGAAGTACAGGAGAGTATACAGAGGAAGAGGCTGGCGAAGAAGAAGTGGGATAGACAGAGAGATGAAGAATGTAGACAGGAGTACAAGGAGATGAGGCGTAGGGCGAAGAGAGAGGTGGCGAAGGCTAAAGAAAAGGCGTATGGTGAATTGTATGAGAGGTTGGACACTAAGGAGGGAGAAAAGGACCTGTACCAATTAGCTAGGCAGAGGGACCGAGCATAAAGATGTGCACCAGGTTAGGGTGATAAAGGATAGCGATGGAAACATACTCACAAGCGAGGAGAGTGTTGAGCAGATGGAAAGAGTACTTTGAGGGGTTGATGAATGAAGAGAACGAGAGAGAGAGAAGATTGGATGATGTAGAGATTATGAATAGGGGAGTGCAATGGATTAGCAAGGAGGAAGTTAGGACAGCTATGAAGAGAATGAAGAATGGAAAGGCTGTTGGCCCAGATGACATACCTGTGGAAGCATGGAAGTGTTTAGGAGAGATGGCAGTGGAGTTTTTAACCAGATTGTTTAATGTAATCTTAGAAAGTGAGACGATGCCTGAGGAGTGGAGAAGAAGTGTACTGGTACCAATTTTTAAGAATAAGGGTGATGTGCAGAGCTGTAGTAACTACAGAGGGATAAAATTGATCAACCACAGCATGAAGTTATGGGAAAGAGTAGTGGAAGCTAGGTTAAGAAGGGAGGTGACGATTAGTGAGCAGCAGTATGGCTTCATGCCGAGAAGGAGTACTACAGATGCGATGTTTGCCCTGAAGGTGTTGATTGAGAAGTACCGAGAAGGTAAGAAGGAGTTGCATTGTGTCTTCATGGACTTAGAGAAAGCATATGACAGGGTACCTAGAGAGGAGCTGTGGTATTGTATGAGGAAGTCGGGGGTGCCAGAAAAGTATGTAAGAGTGGTACAGGATATGTACAAGGACAGTGTGACAGTGGTGAGGTCTGCAGTAGGAGTGACGGATGCTTTCAAGGTGGCGGTAGGATTACATCAAGGATCAGCTTTGAGTCCTTTCTTGTTTGCAATGGTAATGGACAGGTTGACAAATGAGATCAGACAGGAGTCACCATGGACTATGATGTTTGCAGATGACATTGTGATCTGTAGTGAGAGTAGGGAGCAGGTTGAGGAGACCCTGGAGAGGTGGAGATATGCTCTAGAGAGAAGAGGAATGAAGGTCAGTAGGACTAAGACAGAATACATGTGCATAAATGAGAGGGAGGAGAGAGGAATGGTGAGGATGCAGGGAATAGAGTTGGCGAAGGTAAATGAATTTAAATACTTGGGATCAACAGTTCAGAGTAATGGGGAGTGTGGAAGAGAGGTGAAGAAGAGAGTGCAGGCAGGGTGGAGTGGGTAGAGAAGAGTGTCAGGAGTGATTTGTGACAGAAGGGTACCAGCAAGAGTGAAAGGGAAGGTCTATAAGATGGTAGAGAGACCAGCTATGCTTTATGGGTTGGAGACGGTGGCACTGACCAAAAGACAGGAGGCAGAGCTAGAGGTGGCAGAGTTAAAGATGTTAAGGTTTGCATTGGGTGTGACGAGGATGGACAGGATTAGAAATTAGTATATTAGAGGGGCAGCACAGATTAGACGGTTTGGAGACAAAGTCAGGGAGGTGAGATTGCGTTGGTTTGGACATGTGCAGAGGAGAGATTCTGGATATATCGGGAGAAGGATGCTAGGGATGGAGCTGCCAGGCAAGAGGAAGAGAGGAAGGCCTAAGAGGAGATTTATGGATGTGGTGAAGGAGGACATGCAAGTGGTGGGGGTGACGGAGAGAGAGGCAGAGGACAGGAGGAAGTGGAAGCTTTTGATCCACTGTGGCGACCCCTAACGGGAGCGGCCGAAAGAAAAAGAAGATCAACCTTCAAAAACCAAAAGGTGAGAACTGGCTACACTGCCAGGCCATTACCCCACTGCACCTTAGTTCCTTCAGTGTTGGCTAAGGGAGAGTTCAAGAATTCCTCCGTCAGTCGAGTCCAGCTCTCTGCCTTCTTCAGGTCTGAATTGACTACCAGCTTCTCATAGATCCTTAGGGAAACAGGAGCAGTGAGCATTGTCCCACGCCAGCCACCACATGCAGAAAATGGGAAGAAGAACTGGCCACATCCAAGCATGACATTTCACTCACCCACTGATGGTGCGCTGCACTTTGTGGCTGTTGACATCAAGGAAGCGATGAAACCTGAACATCGAAACAGGACAGCAAATAAGCTTTTTGTTGCTAGACATCATAGGAAAGTTAAAAGGTGCAAATGTTTACCCTGCTGATACAGTAAACATGGGAAAATCATGGTAAAGTTCAGCATCTAACACAAAGCTGTCAGCAAGCCACACTCACAGGCCACTTTATTAGGTGCACTTAGCTTGTACTGGTAATGGCCCTCTTTTGTCCCCAGAACAAAAGATACGCAACCACCTGCTGGACTTTTCACAGGGCTCTTGGTCCATGCTGGCCTGGCAGCTGATTCTTTTTACCCTTGTACTTCCATTGAGTTCCACCCCATCCCAAAGATCCACTCCTGGGTTGGAAGGTGGTGCACAGTGAGGGCACTGCCGTGACTGGGAATTCATCCCGAGATGATGAGATTATGCATGTTTTGTGACAATACGTCATCCTGGTGTACATGTCAAACTGAGAAATGCTTGACTGACCATGAAGGGTTACACTTGGCTAACAGCTCCATTTTGGCTCTGTGTGCTGTTCAAAAAATGCTCCAGCATTGCAGCAAAAACCAACTGTTTAACTGACAAAAAGAAAAACCAGCCACCCCACAACTTCTCACCACCGCCACGCACCATAAATACCAGGTAGGAGTGTTGAGGGTACCATTTGTACTCATTCCATTGTGATCGCCTCATCGCAACAAACCAGGCCACCTTCTTTCCCTTCTAAAGCATTCTTCGTGATGACAGCGTGTCCACCGAAACCTCGTGTTCTTCATCTGAGGTCACCACAGATGGATCAAGCTTGATTTTCTGCTGCCGCTAAGCTTTACCTCGGCTGCATGCGGTGCTCTCGCTTCCACATTCTGCTGCTCTTTGGAGAACCAGGACTTTTGCATGCGTACCAGCACTTCCCCTGTGCTTTTACAATATACTGTCAACATCAGCAATATATTCTAATTCCTTGTATTCATGGAGAAGTTCAACCTTCAGCACTTGTGAGTTTCCTGACACCAAACAAATACACAGACCAACGTGGCAATAAGGGGAGAACGAGCAGTCCAAGCAGTGGTCGCAACCATTATGTGCATAAACAGCAAGGTGTGCCTAATAAAGTGGCCGTCAAGTCTAAAGGGCATCAATGTAGAAATGCAACTGGTTGGTTTGAATCCAGGAGAAGGTCCGGGGGGTCACCTGAAGTTGGACCAGGCAAACTTGAGCGCGAGCTGGAAGTTGCGGTCCTGCTCGTCTTCGATGCCGCTGATGTGCGCGATGAGCCTCCGCACTTCGGCCTCCGTCTCTCGCTCGAACCGCGTCCCTCCCGCCATGCCGCCCTTTTGTAGGCGCCACAGTAAAAAGGACGCAAAGACAGAGACCAAGTTATTGTGCTTCGAGACGAAATGTCAGATGGAAGGAAGGACGGACGGACGGCCCGGGTACGGCGATAGCAAAAGCGGGATGCACACAGCTACACGCCTCGGGGGGCCAGCAGGCTAACTGCCGGGAGACTTACACCCATCCCCGCACCCCTGGTTCATGTGCGTTTCAACAACAATTTCCTTAGCGCTGCTATCGCTCCATTTTTAGCAGTTTTAACCGTGAATTTATTTTAACGACGTGAAGCTTAACCACTCCGCACATGAATAACCGTCCCGCCCTCATCGAAATGTGCTGGCCAACCGAACACTTACCGCGAGTGCCGGGGTTGGGGCGGGCGCCTATAGCGGACACTGCAGTCAAAAATAATGTGCAGTTCCGCTATTTTCCCGCTACTGCATCGTTACAGTTCATTGCGATATGGATGTAGCCAAGTTTATATTATACATTTTACAGAAATTATGGTAAGGTTCTGCGCCAGTGCTGCACAGCATTTAAGCAGAAGAGGAGAACAAAGAGATATTTTTCAAATCCAGAAGAAAAGTGCGCGCACAGTTGGGTCAAGAATAATGTATATGGTATTGTTAACACTTAACTAGAATATTGTTTTTAATGTACACGGTACTGTAAAAACTGTTCTAGAATATTATTTTAGTTATAACGTTAACTTTTAACTTGACAGCTTCACTCCTTTCGGACAGAATGGTGGTAAGATCCGTTCGTTGGAATTATTTTTATAGACTTAATATTTGTCATTTTTCGGGGTTTAACTGCTACTTCGGGCCATAAGAAGATGTTTGCCGTTGAGATAATGTTCACTTGCACTATCGGGCCAAAAGTGTGTGGACTTCTTCTTCCAGTGATTGAGCTGAGCTGTTTTGAGCTGCACCCACACAGCACACAAACACATTCTAGACAACTGTGTGCTTCCAGCTTTGCGGCCACAGTTTGGGGAGGAATCTCATTTCCTGCTCCAGCATGACTGTGCCCCCCCCCCACGCACAAAGCGAGTTCCATAAACACAGGGTTTGCCCAGGTTGGTGTGGAAGAACTTGAGTGACTGCACAGAGGCCTGACCTCAACCCCACCAAACAGCTTTGGTCTGAACTGGAACGCCAACTGTGAGCTGGGCTTTCTCACCTGACCTCACTGATGGCTGAATGGGCACAAATGCCCAAAATCTGATGGCAAGCCTTTCCAGAACAGTGGGGCTGTCATAGCAGCAAAGTGGAGGGTGTGGAAACAGCTCCATGTTAATGGCCACGGGTTTGGAATGGGGGTGATGCTCAGGCGTCCACATACATTTGGCCATATAGTGGAAATACTCATTCTTTTCACGTTCAGTACGGTCATCTTGAATAATTACTCATCCGGATAAGACCGGCGGTGGATCGGAGCTCATCTTGGACACACGAGGCAAAAGGAGAGGATACCGATGCTTCAAACCAATTGAACCTGCAGCCCAGAAGTAGGACCACGGCCCCTGCATTGTTCTTTCATACAGGACATCCGAGGTGGCTTTAACTTTTCACTTTTTTGCTTAACCTTTGTGAAGCCAATGCCATTAAGCTGGGACAGCCCATGATGTGGTTATAGTGGCCTTATGCCACGAGGTTCCAATTCCAAACCCTGCTGCAGTACCCATGAAAAACGAACCTTCCTACAAGTTTTCCTCCAGCAGGCGCCCCTGCTGTATAAATGGGTAACTCGTTTCGGTTTGAAGAAAAGCCCGTTGAATCCGTCAGTAGACTTGACTTGGAATGCAGTGTAAGAATGGGATCAGTGCTGGCGAAAGTCCTAAAACCGGACTCGAAGTAACGCTTGGTTTGGTACAGAACGAACTTCAGTCGACATTTAGTGCTGAAACGGAAAACAAGTTCGCCCCGGAGCCCCACCGAACTCCTATTCTGAAACGATGTGGGCGGGGAGCGTGTCGAGTGCCGTGACGTCACCCGCACTCCTCCGTTAAACTTGCCCACGGCTCCGCTCCGCCCTCAGAACACGGTCGCTCCATCTTCGGCGGAGGTGTCTGCGAGGCAGCGGCAGCGCGCGAGGAGATGAAGCGGAGGCTGCAGAAGAAGTACCTTATCTTGATCCTCGGGTACTCGGTGCTGCTGCTGCTCCTCCCCTACGTGCTGGACTATCGCGGCAAGGCGGGCGGCGGTGACGACGACAAGCGCGCCGTGCCGCAGCAGCGGTGCCCCGAGCTGGAGCGCAGCCTCGCCCTGTGGAGCAGCCTCGAGAAGCCGGGCAACGGCAACGGCAGCGACGCGGCGGAAGAGGAGCTGGCGAACGCGAACCGCTCGCGGACGCACGTGTACGTGCACGCGACGTGGCGCACGGGCTCCTCGTTCCTGGGCGAGCTGTTCAACCAGCACCCGGACGTGTTCTACCTGTACGAGCCCATGTGGACCATGTGGCAGGCGCTGTACCCGGGCGACGCGGGCAGCCTGCAGGGCGCCGTGCGGGACATGATGAGCGCGCTGTTCCGCTGCGACTTCTCGGTGCTCAAGCTGTACGCGGGCAGCGCCAACGTGAGCACGGCGCACGTCTTCGGCTGGAAGACCAACAAGGTGATCTGCTCGGAGCCGCTGTGCGGCGCGTACCGGCGCCACGAAGTGGGCATGGTGCGCGGCGACGTGTGCGACAAGTGCAAGCCGCGCGACATCGGCGAGCTGGAGCGCGAGTGCCGCAAGTACCCGGTGGTGGTGATCAAGGACGTGCGCGTCATGGAGCTCGGCGCGCTCGTGCCGCTGATGCGCGACCCGCGCCTCAACCTGCACGTGGTGCAGCTGTTCCGCGACCCGCGCGCCGTGCACAACTCGCGCCTCAAGTCCAAGCTGGCGCTCGTCAAGGAGAGCATCCAAGTGCTGCGCAGCCGGCGCCAGGCCGACAAGTACAAGCGGCTGCTGATGCCGGGCGGCCGCGCCAACCGCGCCGAGAGCTACGTGTCCAGCGCCATGGAGCTCATCTGCGACAACTGGCTGGGCGACATGCTGCTCGTGGCGAGCGCGCCGCCCTGGCTGCGCAGGAGCTACACCGAGGTCCGCTACGAGGACCTGGTGCAGCGGCCCGTGGACGAGCTGCGGCGCCTCTACCGCTTCGCCCGGCTCGGCTCCTCGGCGGCGCTCGAGCGCTTCGTGCTCAACATGACGCGCGGCGAGGGCTACTCGTCCGACAAGCCCTTCCTCATTTCGGCCCGCAACGCCAGGGAGGCGATCCACGCGTGGCGGGAGCGGCTCAGCGTGGAGCAGGTGCGCCAGGTTGAGGCGTACTGCAGCGAGGTCATGCGCCGCCTGGGCTACCAGCGGAGGGGTGCGGACACGACGTAGGTGCGAGCGGCACACCGGAGGAGCCCACAATCGAGGTACGTGCGGAGTGGCCCGCAACGGTCCCGACGGCTTTGCACAGCAACAGGTTGTCGAACAAAGGCTCCCAAGCGATACGCCATCAATTCAGCCATCAGGAACCTCTTTGTCTGTCCCTGGTCTGGAGCCCATGCCAGAATCGCACATCGTGAGCCATTTAGCGACCAATCCACCTGAAACGCATGTTACTGGACTGTGGGAGGAAGACATGCGAACAACATGCACGCACCCCGAGTGCGACTCCTCACGCAGAGATGTGCGCCGGTTAACTGAACTTGTCGCACGCTGAGAAAACGGTTTAAATAGATTTAGGACAGATCGGCAATTCGGCGAACATGAGCGCATCTACCTGCATTGCCAGGGTTACATTAGCAGAGAAATATGCTTAAATTTGACGTTTACACGGAAAGCAGGTGCAGGGTGAGACCACGCCCCCAGACACCGCCTACCTTGTGTGACCACGACCCTCAGTGCTGAAACGGCCTGTTTACCATGTGTATCTTCTGTTCACAATACAGGAGGATTCAAAAAGTGAACACTCCTAATTAAACAGTTCGTAAGTGTTCTTTTTGAATCACCCTGTATGTAAACATCATAAACCACATTAACTCAAATTTCAGCTAAAATGCCAGTGGAGCAACTCAGTGCTGCAAACTGAAATTGCTGCTGGAAAAGGAAACAGAATGCAGTTTGCGTAACTACGTAAACATTTTGTAAGATAGAGTTCCAATCATTTTCATTTTATTTAAGGCTGACAAACTGTTGGCTTCTTTCTGGTTTGACCAGGGTAACTGCAGTGAAATTAGGTTTTAAAAAATGTGGTTTTTGTACCTCTTGGTAATATTACCTGTGGTAAAACGTCTTTCCGTAAGGCTCACACATCCTGCCTGATTCTTGGGCTGGAATGATCTGGGTTCAGAGGTCAGTGGCAAACTTTTACACGGTAAAACTTATGATATTAAATAATGGCCTCAGTGGCAGTGAGGAGGACTGACGCATCACCTATGCGCAGCTTCTTTTCCATCCACGTTCGAGCCCAAGAGCGAGCATAGCATCGATGTCGCTGCCCTCGTTGGTCCTCTTCATCACAGCAGTCGCTTCTTCTGCAGAGCAGTCCAGAATCACCTCCTCCATGAGTGACGGCTGGTATTCTGATTAAATGGCAGGTTGCCTGGGTTCTGTCGCCTCTCCAATTCTGGGATGAGGTTCCTAATCCACAGCAGACCCATTAACTAATAAGCACTGCTGTTGCCATGTGAACATGTCGCTGTACCTTAGCCACTCATTGCTCATGTGTCAAGGACCACACAGGTGGGGTTATGACCGTGGTGTAAAGCAGGTGGCTGACGAGGAGCACCATAACACATACACTCACATACCAGAACATGGTGCGTTATATGCAAACATGCAGTCATCCCTCAATTTACACACCTAGCCAGATCCAGAAAAGACCACATGAAAATGTTTGAAAAGGTGTAAATCAACAGCTTTTTCCATTATGTATGCTGGGGAAAATTGTGTTCGAGCCCAACCCATAATCCCAAAAAATGTTCCCAAATTTCTCTGAAAAAAAACTTAAGAAAGCAACAACACTTTGCCGGGATGTGACAAACACATACGGCAATGAAACCCCTGGAACTTAGAATTGAGGTCAGCGATAACTTATATCCTTACCATATTCACCCATGTAGAAGAGAACCACAGTAATTGTTGCCCTACTCACTTGTGTAGTACAGTACTAAATGGACATCACCACACACAAGAGGAAAGTGTGAAGATATATATAACATTTTTTGGGGGTATCGGGAAGATCAGCATGTAAATCAAAAAGTGATGTTGAAACTCAGATTGCGCTGTAGTGAAAATGCGCTGGCCAGGTTCTCATAAGTCGAGGGATGACAATGTTACGGCACCAGTGTCAGAGGGCATAACAGGAAGAAACAGTTTGACTCACATCACCAACAATATACAGTAAGTTTTCCTGTTATGCAAATATGTCAGTTTGCAGTCGACGCAGAGCCGCGTATTCAGCATGGGCCGTCACAGAGGCTATCTTGTTCGCCCAGACAGATGCCTGGTTTTTGCAAGTCAACAGTCGGTTGCGGTGCCTCACAGACCCAAAGAACCTTCCGGCAGGCGAATAATGTGCGTTTGTTTGCAGGGGGACAGTGAGGGCTACGATGGGTCCAGGGTACGATGGGGTTCGACAAGCAGTGCCTTTCACCGCTGAAGAGGGGTGCCAGGCTGCTCCCATATGGGGGGGTTGGACAGCCCTACATGGCCTTTTCACCCCTGACTCATCCTCAGCTTCCTTGGTGCTGAGTTTACAGTACAGGGATTTGTGACTGTATGTGCACAACCAACAGTGTTCATTTGACTAATAGCAGTTTGTAAACCAGACGGACAAACTTAGCGCTTAAGTATTTTTGCATCTGTGTTTTGACTAATACTATTTTTAGTGTTGTGTATTGACAAATATGCAGATACAGTAAAGTCCCAACACACTACGATAAGTGGGGTCCAAAACGTTCAATTGTGTAAAATGTGGGGCTGTCTAATAGCCAGTGGCATTATATCTAAACTCATCTCATTGGGTTTACTGCATCTGTCATACTTCTTAAATGCTAAAGATGCTAAAGCTGCAAGCAGCCTTGGTAGCAAAGGAATGGCTGTACCATGGTAATATCATAGGACTGGAGAGAGTGTTCAATTTAAATGGCATAAAGCAACACCCCATGGCTATGGTGCAACAGAAGCCCTCGTGCCCACAGGACATGAGATGCCCCAGTGTGAATAATGAAGATAATAAATAGCCTGTTAAAGCAGCCAAGTGGAACACAGCAGAGTGCATAGCTCTCCCCCCCCCCAAAGCTCAGGGCTTTCAGGGGGCTCTGCTTCTCTTCTCCCCCAGGTGCACACTGCACAGAAGAGGACTGCAGGGAAGGTGAAGAGATTCTGAATCCTGCAGTAGCAAAAAAGTTGGTCCTTCTTTCTGTAGCAGTGGGGGAAGCTGCCCCAGGACACCCAGGAGGAACTCCCACTGTGCAACAGGTTGGAAAGACTCACGGACATGTACATATGTATAGAAAGAGGTGTGGAAGTTGTTCCTCTGCATCACTGACCAGGCTTCTGCTGCAACCAGAGGCCAACAGCTGGCCTAGCATCCAGACTCCATTTTCACCAACAGCTCGCCGTGCCCTGATAAGACAGGACATGGATGGTGTTACCAGGAGACGGAGGCTCCCACACAACAACCCCTGGGTCACTTCTCCCCCATCCTGCCACCTCACTCCACCCAGGTCTTATTCCACCGCCTTTGCTTCTTCCACAAGTGTTTGACAAGCGTATAACAGTGTTTTCTGAAAACAATGCGCACCTGGGCACTTCAGCTTACGTGTGCTGCGTAGAACCCGGCAGCCTTACAGAAGGGACCATCGAGCGACTACTGACATGAACAGGAGCAGCCAGGAACACTGGCGTCTTCCTGTGGGAATCTGGACTGCTGCTGGGCATCTGCCTGCCAACATAACACTCCCACTTTGGGAACATTCCAGAAACTGCCATAGCAGATGATATTGTATGATATTATCACAGGTTTCCACTCTGCCAACAGGTAGGTACAGTGGATGGTGACTTATGTAGGGATTAATGTACCTACAGAAAAACACTACATGATAAAGATACTAGATTCACCACTTTGATAGAAGCAAGGTACTTTCTGTTCCGTTAGTGGGATATGGATTCTCTGTACTCATAACAGCTAAAGTACTGAGTGTGAAACTGTCCCTCCTCTAAACCAAACTTATTTGTACAACACCTGACCACAAATGTCAGTTCAGTTTCCAAGACAGTACTTTTAACCTTGACTGACAACTGGATTTATCAGAAGGAACCATTTCATGTATTTATCAACCAAGAAAAAAAATCCTAATTAAATTATGCTTTTGTGTCATGTTAATGATTTTTTCTTCCCAACCAATGTGCAATAGATACAGCTTTTAGAGTGTGTTGGGCACTGGTTTCTTTGTTTTGTGAATGTTTAAGGTATACAACAGGAAGGAAGCTGCAGGCAGCCAGCCCACAGGACTGGTGCCTCTGCGAGGGTATTATTAACGCACTGCTTATTAAATTTCCGCCTCTGGTGAAGCAGCTCACCCTTCCACTCCTAGCTGTGTAGAGGTGGACTCTGTTTCACACTACACCCTGGAGGCTGTTCTCTGGAAGAGATGTGCTACACTGCAGGCTGCACCATTTCTGGTCTGTGGTGAAAAGTAGCAGACAACCAAGGTATTAACATGGTAAATGCACAAAAATTGGCCTGTGTTGGCAGCTGCTATGGAGATGGAGGACTGTTTCCTTACAAGGGTTCATCCTGTTTTAACAACAAAAAGTAGAAGTGGAACCAGTTACATTACTCATGTGTATTTAAAAAAAAAAATAAATAAAAAAAAAAAAAGATGTATAGGAATGTTTTAAACACACTGATGGACTCACCGCACTTTCCTGTAGTACAGAGTTTATTGGCAGATACAGCGACATGCAGGACACGGCCAATGAGACATTGTTCAGCACTAGAAGGGAGAGATGGGAACTGAAATAAGTGCCACCCCCAGGAGGAAACGCTCACGGACTACAGACACACACACACACACACACACACACACACACACTCTCTGTGTGGCAGTACCTGCCCACCTAGAGTTGTTTGAACATTTGCCAAAGTGGCAGACAGCAAATGGCTGCTTCCAGTCACATGTAGCCCACAGCTCAAGCAGCTATTCTGGCTTCTGCTGAATCTCCAGGGCTGTTTAATAACACGCCTCACCCTGCTCTTAAGTTGGTCTGTTTAAAAAAAAAAATAAATAAATAAAACTCGAGAATGTCATCTTAAAGCAAACTGGGCATCTGTCACAGACAGGACGAGCAAGACCCTTCCCCTCTGAAAGTTCCCCCAAATGGGAATGGCAGAAAAGAGAACGTGCTCCTTGTGTCCGCCCACTGTGTGGGTGTGAGGTGCAGAGATTTGCTGTGAGAGGCTAACAGGCCATTTCCCAAGACGAGCAGGAGGTTCAGCAAGAAGCCTCACAGACCCCCCCTGCAGAGCGACAGCAATGCAACGCAGCTCCCGTTTCCCGACAACAGCGGCTCTTCCCTGTCGACTTTACCGCAGTTAAAGCAGCGCAACGCAGACCTACAGAACATGCTGGAAGAGCCCCAGGGCACCAAAACATCCCTTGGCACAAGGGCTCCATGGGTTGTGATAGTTTCCAAAGGGAAACAAAATGCCAGAATTAACAGACTACGGTTTATTCCGATACTGCCTCCTATACAGCTCATGAATATTCACGAGTCTACTGAACATTCTGAACACCAACGCGCGCACACAACCACAGATATAGATGACACAGCATGGGCCACATTTCAGGCGTATGTAGAGCAGTACACAGGGGCCCCGGGTCCTGTGTTCAGAGGCCGTTCAGCTCTGTCTGCATATGAAACGCTTGTGATGTCATTTCCTGTAGCAAAAGGCTAAGCTCAGACTATTTCTGGAGGAAATGAGTTACATTTTTTCCCCATTTATGGTGAGCTACATCCCTGTCTGTAAGAGCAGAGTTTCAGCAGAGATGAGATGGAGTAAAGTTGACCTTTGGCCAGCCTGAACTATTCACCATGTTCAATAGACACTTTTGAGCGAGGTGATGGTATAAAAACATTAAAGCTGTTTTTTGTTCTTCTAAATTTGCAGGTGGGTGGTGGGGGCAGAACACATAAAGGCAAACACAGAAGTGTCCAGATTTCTTCATGACAGGTTGTGGATCATTACCTTGGGCAGTATTTAAGCTCATTAGTAACAGCCACTACAATGTAAGCAGTCAGCTTGGAAGTCACACTTTTCAAAATTCTGAAGACATCAGCAAGAGGACAAGACACCTGAAGATGTGGCATTCACAATGGGTTGTGGTGCCGACAGGTGGCAGAATCTGCAGACACGCTCAGGAAGGGGCGATCCTCAATGGCTGCGTCCAATTGCACGCTCCCTCTGCACTGCCCCATATTCGACTATGCCAAAAAAAAAAATTATGCAAGCCGTAAAAATGTGGAGGCTAATAAGGAAAGGACACAAGAAGGTCAATAACAAGCAAAACAAGCAGCTGGGAGCGAATGCAGTGATACAAGCCATCTGGGGTGTTTTGAGCAGCTTAGCGCCTTGAAAAGGCTTATTTCAGACAGGAGATGCATCTCGTTTGGTCTCTTGCGTCTCGTACCCAGGTCAAGCACGGTCATTTCCAGTGATCCCCATTCTTTCTGTAATACAAGGTGCACTGCTCACTGATGCTCAGTGACAATTTGAATTGGTCTCAACAGGAGATATAACATAACATATGCAGATAATGTCACATTAGCGCTTCTGGGGGGGAAAGCGGTCAACAGTTTCTGATTCTGAGTTTGCCTTCTTTGGGGAGGATGGGAGGACAGCAGCAACTTTGTTCCGTGCTTTTGTTCCAGTTTGGTGGCTAATGGCACCCTATGGGCCTCAGACTCAACACTGGTTGCGCTTAGTGATAGCAACAACACAGTGGGCCAGGATCCCGACCGTTCCTCAAAGCAGAGCGGTTGAAATGCATTCTTGCCTCTGCCTTCCCCTTTCAGCTTCAAACCCCTGGTAAAACTGAGGCATAGCAATTGTTCTGCATGTTCCAGTTCCTCAAACAGATTGGACATCCATTCCAGGCAATGGGAATGAACTGGTGGTCTCTCCTCAGTTCCTCACCTGGGAGCCCATTTTAGATGATTTGGTACAGACGCAACCCCCACGATATGACCCCTTACGCTACGCCTGTGGTCACTCCATCTCCTCACTTGGTGGGTTGACCTCTGCTGTGTTGGCTCTGGGGGGCGTCTGATGGAGCATGGCAACGCATGGGGAGGAGAGCAAAGGGGCAGGGAGGAGTGGGGGCAGGGTCAGGCGTGGTCCTCGATGGGGAATACGAGGCGCGTTCCGCGGCTCATCATCTCATGCTCCGACTCGCGCTCCAGCGCCGCTTCCGTCTTGCCGTTGACACCTCCCCACTCTCCAGGGGCCCCGTCGTGACCCCCCGAAGCTCCGTTGGCTGTGATGGCCGTGTCACCGTAGGTCAGCGTCAGATCTCCATCATTCAGGATGAGGTCAGAGTCAGTGTCCCTCAGCTCCTCATGGTTCTACAGTAGATATAGTAAGATGGTGATGGGGTGGCATGTGTAATGAAACTCCATTAATCTGCTTACAACTTCAAAATATAGTGCAGTACAGTATTCTTTTGTCTTCATATAAACAGATACACCCAAGTCACAGACAGGAGACACATGCTGGTGTGTAGAGACTGCAAAAACATGACGGGCAGTGTCTGTCATTACACACACACACACACACGCGCGCTTTCCAGTCTGAGGTCAGAGTGTGTATATCACACCGTGCATGTAAATGCTGAGTAAAAAAGTGACATTTTTAGAGCCAAATTTTCATTCCCCAACGTTGTAACAGAGCAGTAAACAGTGCTCAAAACACTCTGTCTTACTGAGCATACACACGCGAAGAGAAGGATTACACCCAGACAAAGCGGATCAAATAGAGCAATAGTGATGACGCAAGGATGCCAGCACAATGCTGTGTTTACTTTAAACCTGCAGGGGGAAGAGGTTGGGCTGCAAGACTGTTGTTCAGAAAGTTCCTCACCACATTTGTTGACTACACACTGCACGTTACCAAATTCTGAAGAGATTACCAATTATCAAAAGGGTTACTTTGAAAACTGCAAGATCATCAGAAGTGCAGCGAAACCAAATTTGCCCATTTTTGTTCTGCCATTAAGCATCATCTTCTTCAGTGGGGTTGGCAAGTGGGTATTGTCCATCCTAATGGAAGGAAATAATCTAAAAACTGTGGCAAGACAATTTACAAGATTATTTAATATTTATTATAATGAAGTGAATCAAGTGATTCTTAAATTAGAAGTTCATCATTCATTAATACTGAAAATGTGTACACTCTTGATGTAGTTAAATGAAACCGCTGGCAGTCTGATAAACTTAAAAATACTTGACTATTAAGTGAACACTAAGCTTGGCATTCTCCCATTGATCAAGTTCATCCTGAGAATGCCAGCCCTGTCCTTTAACCTTTAAGCCTAAAAATTTATTTTTGTGCAAAAGGTTTGGAATCCATAGCCCTGGATGTAGACTTTAAAGCCCTCAGTAATCAGCTGTACCTTGACAGACATGCTGGGCATTTCTGTACAGGTCTCTTGTCACCACAAAAATGTCAAAATGTATTTTAAGATAGAGTTGAAAGCAGTGTGCGGGACCTTCAGTGAACACCTAGGAAAATGAGGGGCAATGTTCTAGCACATACCCATATTCTTGGGGGGGAGGGGGGGAGGGTCCCATTTAAATAGTGATGCTCACTTCTTACCAAAACAAACATCATTCTCTCAGCCTGTTCCCAACTGTGTATTTTATTCACTGCCAACACCACTTAACTGTTAAAGTCTCGTGTCAATGACCCCACAAGAAGGACCTTGTGCTGCTCATGACATCTTTCTTAGTCACTTCACAAAAGCAAGAATTCAAAAACAGCACGAGTCATCTGATGGTGGGTGTCAATCTATTAGCAACCTGGACCCCTCACCTGGATTGAGATCAAACTCTATTGCAATATCCCATCTATTAGAATTCAAAGGCTGTGCAAAGGCAGTTATGTAACACAATGGGCATTTGTGAAGCCAGTAACGCAATCGTCTGTCTAATCTGATAATAGCAGCACTGAGACAAATCGGGGGCCTTCATGAAAAAGAGCTCTAATGTGATCAGATTTTGAAATGACTTGGCTACTGTGCTCAAGACATTGGAAGAGAATTGCGTGTACAGCTGTGTCTATGACTAAGACCCCCATCACTAGGTCTTCTGTAAAGAATGAGAAGAGCTACAAGTCAGACATCTTTTTCCCCCCACTGCAGTATCTACATTTGCTCAGTAAAAATATTTACATACATTGTCCTCACTTCTCTGCCACTTGGAAATTTCCATCCTCCAGCCACCAGCACAGGGTTAATAGTTTTTATTTTACCACAATAGATATGGGACGTGAAAGGTTGTTTCTCTGAGCTAAAGTTAACATACTGAAAAGGTGAACTGTACTGGGATAGACTTTGCATGACAGTAGGAGGTAAAGTCACTCAACTCCAATGGACTGGATTTTATAGCAAACAGTAAACATTTCATAGCAATGCATTTTCCCAAATGATCAAATGGCAAGTAGATGTAAAGGTTAACTGTGCAGGAGAAACCCACACACACACACACACACACACACACACGAGATGACATGACTAACCACAGCAACTAGGTACAGAAAATCTGCAAGTGTGTGTATGTATGCACAACACTCACTTCATAGGCCTGGGGGCTGGTGAGGAAACGGGCCAGGGGTCCACAGCACCCGGGCAGTGTGGTGGTGAGGGGAGGTCCACTGTGTGTGAGGATGGGCTTCAAGTAGCTGTCATATGTGGTCAAGGAGATGCACTAAAGTACTGCAGCTGATGCTGGGGAACAGCAAATGCACACAAAGCATCAAGGTGTCTTCGGCAACCTTGCAGGGTTTCCCCACAAACATTCAACACACCTCTAAGGGCCCCCCCTCAAATGTAGAACTGCTACCTAGGAAGAGGAAATTTGCAACGCAGGGTCACAACCTCTCACACCCACATGCCAAAAAGCAGCAGGCACCACCATTGAAGAACAGGAACAGAGTTAATGACACCAAAGGCATTTATCGTGCGCCCAAGATCGTTTAAATGTTCCACATTTTACAGCACAGTTCTGTTAAAAAAAAAAAAAACCCTTGCACAGACAGAAATCAATCACATCAATATAATTTGAGGCTATAAGGCTTTCAGCATCTAGAAAAGTGGCATAGAGCTCAGCTCCAGAGTTCATCCTTCTCCATTAGCAGCTATTTCACCACCATCACCGTTCCATTACTTTACCACTTTAAAATGTTGGCTTTTAAATGGATCCACTTTGAACACTAAATAGGCAACCCACTAATGTTATTAGCACATTCATCTTTTCAGCAGGCAGATGGCAGAAAGGAAATTGAGAGCATATCTATGTTCATATTTTTCTCATGCACCAGAAAATCACACCCACTGGAAAGGCAGCATCACTGCAAATTAAAGTTTGCTGAAAGCATTATGGGAGTTCTCTTTACATGGGGTACTTTGCTTTCTATCACCCTCCCTCCAGCCCCTTTAGGGCTGCGATGCACCAAAGACCATGAAGCCTGGCTTCCTGGACCACCAGCCCAGCTTAAGGAAAGAGAGGAACAGCTGACTAAATATTAGGCCAGGTTGTCGTACTGACAAAACTCAGGCACAGGATAAGTTGAGGGAGCAGGGAGCCTTGAACAAATGGTGCTCTGTTTTGGTGGAGTGTGCAGCAGCAAGGAATATGAACCCCTCCAGGGTTCGATAGCTCACGCTGGCTCACCCCCCAGGCCAAGAGACAGAGCTCCTGTGAGGAAGGCAGAAATCTGAGTCTGGCCTATCTGACGTACCGTTACCCACCTCTGGGGCACTTCTTTCTTCCTCTGGTCTCCAAACATGTGCATAGTCAATGCACGGAGGCCAGAATCCAGGGCACGAGGACAGAGTCAGCCCACACTACCTGTACAAATTAAAAATTGGGACCCAGGACTGTTAAGGTCTTTGGTGCCTGTGGTAAACACCTCCTCCTCCCAAAGGCTGATGACACAGCAACAGCTGTGCTCAGATGCAGCTTGCAAGGTAAACAGTGATACAGAATGGAAAAAACCAAATACAGGCTGATGAGAGATGGAGAGGATTGGGGGGTGTGGAGCCTATTTATCTTTCTGAAAGACTTTTCATCATGTGTCAGCAGAATGGTTTACATAATTACACTGGAAGAATAACTAAAGAGACTTTTCTCAAACTCAAAAACTGTTGAACAGCTTGCGAGAAAGTTTTTGTTTTTCCATTGTGCTTCACAGTGTTCGGTTTCAGCTAATAAAAGTTCAGCTTCAAATCCACCTTCCCCAAAATTAAAAGCCATCAGGTCCACTGTGTGGTATTCCTAAGGCAGTTTAATAAGAAAATTTATCTCATTACACCCAGAAAACACACACTTCAAAGTGTTTTCTTACTTGGAACACACTCTAAATTGTGGAGCATATTCTCTGGAGGACCGTGTGTGGGCTGAGAATTAATTAAAAGCCAAGATGGTATCACCCCCTCTGCTCACTTGGGAGTAAAAATATAAAAGTAAAATTATTACATATTGAATCAGACTGCCCTGGATCTCTGGACTACAGTACTAGTGAACAAGGATAGAGGACATTTCTTGCAATACATAGGAAGGGAAGTAGCTTTGACAGAAGTACTGAGGAGGACAGGGGATACTTGTAAGCAGGTACATCAGAGGCCACCCAAAAGGTCAGAGGACATCCACAGCAATGTCACCTTCCCACACACACCTTTTTACATTGTCATCAGGTGAATGAGAAGGGAATTCAACACCGGTTACAAAAACACCTGTTGCCATGGAGCGTGTCCCTACGGTAACGAACAGCACACATGTTGCTCATATAATGCTGCAGGCTCCAGCATACAGTAGAGAGCAGACTGTGGCTGCTGCAAGGAGAGCAGATAGCCCCAGCAAACACGCGGCCACCTTCAGCTGCCGTTCTCCTCTTAAACAGCTGCATAAACGTGCATCTCGGACTTCCTGTAACTTAGCCTTCGCTATGAGGATGTGGAGATAGTCCTCCCCTGCACTAAGTGCAAACCCCACCGAAAGAGAGCAGCAAAAACTTCACTTCCTCTTGACAGCCAAGGAGACATGTTTTTAAATACTTTTAACATTCCTCTGGCCAGTATCATTCTGAAAAGTATATACACCGAGTACATACTGGCAGCCCCTTGGCGCAAAATGTTGTTTGCCTTTGATAACTAGTGTCATTTGGTAATTGCTGATAAGTCTGGCAGAAACTTTCCCTGTGCTGTGTCAGCTGCCCAGCACCTACAGTCTGTCCCTTTTGGACATGCAAACATGATAGAAAAGTCCAATTGTTTACCACTAGCAGTAAGCAAATATAACAGTCCTGTGCAAGTTTACCACGTGCTGATCCTCCTTTCAGATACAGACTGGGGGGGGGGGGGGTAGTGCTTGAAAAATTATACATTTACAAAGGAGCTGTTTCAAAAATTCAACTTGTCACCCCCATTCCACCCTCAGTCAATTCTACTTATAAGTTACCGAGTACAAGTAACTAAACAAGAAGGTGTTCAGCCTTGCAGCAGTTAAACTACAAGGTACGCAAAGTCCGGTGTCGTACAACCTGGGTGGAAGGATACTTGTGGTCGAATGTATACCACAGCCTGAAGAGCCAGGCGCTCTCCTGCTTAGTCTTGCTTCCTCCCTCCTGCTGGGGGCCATCCTGCAGAGACACAGAGAAAAGAAGTTTCCATCTTCACCTCAACACACCTTGTGACAAAATCAGAAATAACAGCTTTTGCGTGACATTTACAATGTTCTTCAGTACAGCAACAAGGAACTCCCTCAGCAGATTTTCCTCAACCCTAATTTACGTTCAAACCCTCCAGGTTAGCTGGCTCTGAGGTACAATGGCAGTCTCCCACCAGCTGTGTGGCTCATGTATTTTTATTTATGGAAATTCAGCATGAAGAATTTTGATTGCAGATCCCAAACCACAACGCTGCTGTTCTTTACACTTTGTGGTTCTATAGAGACACAATAGTGGAGCCCCATGTGTGAACTTATCACATTAAACTCTAGCAGTGCTGTGACAAGGGACCCATCACAGCTGTACTGCAGCTGCCTACATGTGGCATCTTGTCACCTGCACGTCGACAGAGCACCAATACACTGCCAGAGCTGAAATACACTGCATGCGCCAAGCAGTTACACAATCCGACATGATATAAATTCCAATACTGTGAAAAGAAACATCGGTGAAAGCTGCTCTATATAGTCACCTGAGAGGGGTAGGAAATCAGCAGCCAAATATTCTGCTATGTAACCAAATATCTGCTATGTAAACCTTTCAGTGGCTGTAAAACTTGGGCCTTACAGGCACTCAGTGAACCGCGTGCACACACTGGACAAACATCTACTCATCAAGTTAGCAATAATATACAAATAATCACTGTCATGATAAAATAATTCAGTTTTATGGTTGGTGTGTATGAAAATACTGTGTTTGCATTTTAATTTAGATTACATTTTTCATTCAACAATTGGGTAATTTTTACATACCAAAATCAGGACAAATGCTATACTCAAGGGTACTGCAGCAGGAGGTGGGATTTGAACCGAAACCTTTTGGGCCCAGAATTAGTACTTCTACCCACTGTGTTACTGGCTGCCTAATCTTATATTGCTGTTGATATTAATTCCATTCCATTCATACCATTTCCCTCATTTCAGATCTTTTATATGCTACTTTGGGACAAAGTTCAGTCTGGACATTCTGCCCGCCCCCCCAATAGATGAAGATTAGATTGAAAACCAAAGCAAAAGATGCTCAGTTGCACAGAAAACCAGCAGCACAAGTAAACAAAGACTATGAAGTTCCTACATTTCTGATGTTAGAGCCTTTAGTATTTTTAACCTTTAATCCTAGGTTTCAAACATGTACTTTGGTTTTAACCTACTTGCACTTCCACAGGAAGCAATGATATGAAATAGCAGCTTGTGGTTGAGTCCATTGTCATGCACAATAATCTTTACTGAGCTCATTTGAATAATGCACTCTGAGGAAGTAACGTTTCTTATTTCACTACTGGACATGTGTCGGTTTCAACAAAACTAGGACCAAAAGGAAGAATTTACTAGTTGTTTTCTACTTGTACAGACAGTAGGATGACTGATGGTTGGAATGGCAGAAATGGGGCAAAACTTACTCCTTGGAGAACTTGAAAGTTCTCTCCAATGGACTGGAGGTCCTGATCTGGGTCCACACCAACCCTGCAGAGACAAAAAGATGGGTCAGGATGTGTGCTTTACATCTTTATTGCTCAGTGCATTTGTGCACATGCAGAGAGCAGCAGCTGAGGTGTAGCCCAAACATGACAGGTGGAAGAAGCTCCCTGATGGGGAGTTCCCCACCTTCTGGCTACAGGGTCTCAGGCAAGCAAAGTGCACCGACATACACAGGTCTGTGAAAAGCAAAGAAGCGGCTTTCCCTGAAAAGCACAGAAAAATAGACTCCAGGAAGTGAGGAAGCAAGCACCTTGCCTTGCTCCAGTAGGCCCCTTTTACCTCCTGCTGCCCAGCGCACGCACACACGGCTGAGAGCACCCCACCCCATCTCAGACCTCCTGCAGACTCTTGGTGTTCTCGGACGATGAACAGAGCCATGCTTCTCGCACCCTGGGAATGGAGCACCAGTTAAACTCACCCTGACCCTTGCAGGTCATAAATACAGCAGCTCCACTCCTCCCTTCAGGAACACCTTGTTTTCTGTAGGGCAGAGAACCCGTTTACAAAGTCCTCCATCCTGCTGCCGTGCCAAACAGAGGGCTGAAGCTCGAAGCAGAGCTGCTGGCATTTTTATCACTTTTAACCACTGCACACCACTCTGCAGCACCTACACACACTCACCCCTTGGGCTGGATAATACAAAAACATAAATTGTATGGAACTATATGTAATATGAGCGTTAGGTATCTAGAAACAGAAGAAGTCAATAAACAAAAGTGTCATAAAACCTTTTGTTCATTCATTTGCAACCCTAGCTAGCAGTCAATTTTCACTAAAACCTAATACAAAAGAAAAACAAGAGATGTGTTTGAAAAAAGAAACACTTGCGACCAGATGACACAGGAGACCGGATAACTGAAGACCAGATAATCAGGCCTCAAACTGTATTTGTTTTTTTTTTTTTACATTTCTGATGTCTAGTAGTTTGCCATTTTTTGCTCCCTTTTGTTTGGAAAATTCTAGAAAATTGCGACCCACTGGACATCCATCCGGTCACTCCAATATCCAGTCACCTGAGGTCTGATCACAAACAGTATCAGGGGAAGACTCCAACTCCTGTGTCCATAGTAGCTGTTGAAAGGGAGTAACCAGAACTTAATCTGTTAACAGTCAACCACCACACAGTGAAAAATTCGGGCACCAGATCTGGCTGAGGACAAGGACTGGAAAACAGAAGCGACTGCAGAAAGGTTTGACTGGATGCTCAGTCATGTAGGTCAGAAAGCAAGAGAGCTCAACCTGTAAGAAAGCGCTGAAGCAAGACAACCCCCCCCATGAACCTCTTCGCTGTTGCTATGATGGTGCTTGCAATAAGCAAGCTGAAGGAATCCCTGATAGAAAGCTGCCTGGGATCACTGCATGGAAAGTCCAACCCCACAGTACTGGTGAACAAGCTTACGATTTCTCACAGCACCCAGGTCATCATGCCAGGAGCTGCGCTGCCCTGCAGTCAGTACTGTTGCAACGCCTAAGCACGAAAACCATAAAGGCGATCGCCATAAATTAATCATTTCACTATCAGGCAGATTTTTCTCAGTGCGGTCAGCTGACACCATGCTCCTTCTGATCGTGCTGCAGGCCAGAGCACGGCGTTGTGGGTATAAAACCACAGCACATTTTTCAGTGTGTGGCGTGACCTAAACTCCACAAAGCTCGTCTTGATGTCAGCTGGCAAATTATAATAGGAAAGATTTCATTCACACCCATTCAGATACTCCCCTTAGACAGTGTTAATGCTGCTTGAGCTCACACTCCTCAGAGTGGGGCACTGCTGAGGGGTCGGGCACGCATATGCGCACGCACACATGTACAACCACTGCAAAACACCCAATTCAGCATGTTGTACTAGGAAGTGAACGCTAGCAGCACAAAGGGCAGCCTGACATTGTGTTGCAGTGATCCAAAGTGCTTCTATTAAGGTTTACCTAAAGGACACACGCAGACGTACGCACGCCAGCGTGTGCACGCACACACACACGGTGACCCACCCAGTAATCCTCATTTATCACCTCCCCCAGCCCCCCACGTGTCACCTGTCATATTGCCACAGCTTAGTGCGCTCCTCCTCCTCGTCCGACATGCCTCCGACTCTAACATGGCACAGGAGAGCAGCTTTAATGAGGGACCCCCCCCAGGGCTTCCATTAATGTCCCTTCATTGGTACATTTCTCTTACCTACACAACCTGGATTAAAGGCTAATGGGTAACTTGCATCAGATAAAAACATATTAAACACAGCTGAACACAAAGCAGAAGACAGCAACTTGGGACAAATTATGCTGAAACCCGAACAGTCTTGATTTCTGCAAAAGAGACCCGGTTTCTCTTTGTGAATGAAAGGGTGTCCCAAACCACTGAAAGAAACAGCATTGCATTAGTGGAAGACGGAGCATTAGATGAAAGGCGACCTAAACTGAAAGACACACACACGGTCTGACTCCCTGGGCCAGATGCAACACCCGAGATAACTGGTGGTGGTGAAGGAAGGTGGGGGGCAGGGAGCGTTCAGCATAATCCCACCCTGGTTCACATGCTCCAACTCGCCTCAGCCCCCCTCTGCCTGGGGTACACTGGTGACCCTCAGTCTTTGCTCCAGTGCCCTGAAAGTGCACCTGTGCAGGGCAAAAGTGCAGTGTTTTTGAGGGATGGTTCACCTAGAAGTATTAAGGGATGACCATCTACACTCTAGAACATTCCAGAACCTACATATGCATGATGAAGGCAGAGGGATAGTGGGTGCTGATGCAGAATCCCCCCCATGGGGTACACAGTTTACAGTGAATGTACAATTCCCCCCCCAGCAACCTGCTTTAAAATCCTAGAACCACAGCTTTCACTTTTGTTCTGCTTTGTGCTACATCACACAGCAAATAAACAAAGTTCACACATCTCCTGTGAATGCAGGCCTATATTAGGGCAGCAAGCTGTGCAGGGAGCAGCACTAGTGCCTCATAACTTTTGGACAGTGCAAATGCAAAGGTTCTACCAGCACCAGGCGGTGCATGCTTTCTCCCAGTTCATGTGGGTTTCCTCTTGGTACTCCGATTTCCTCCCACTGTCCAAAGATGTGTTTCAACTGAATTGGAGATTCAAAATTGTTCATAAAATATATACCCAGTTATTTGTGTGTCTGTGTGTGTTAGTTACACTGCTCTGGTACAGAGATGGTTAAATGACTGTAGTTAGTTTCAGGAGAAAAGCATTAACTAAATGAAAAGTATATTACAAATTCCGCAGTACAAAGATGATAACACACAGACAAATAAGACAAAGAATCACGAGGCACATGTATATGGTTTCACTTGGGTTTGGAAAACAGAGCACACACTCCAGCAGCACACAGTTTGCAGATGTTAAGTCAGAGCACACAGAGAAGCAGAACACTGCAGAAAGCCAACAATCCATACACAGGAGAAAAGGCAGAGGAGCGCAAACTGACACAGGGTGCAGAGTGTGTGTGGAAGTGGTGTTGGGCAGCGTCCTAATCGGTCATGTTCAGTCATCACTCGGCATTAACAGCAGTCCAATCTCATCCCGTCTCTGACCGGGAGCAGAGCACACAAGCAGATGTTCAGCGCTAAAAAGGCGCTTGGCTCCTGTCTCCCAAAAGGAGGGCATTGAAGACAGGTCACTGGAATTACTTTGTCCTCTACCTCTTTTTTACCACACTGCTGTTTTTTTTTTTTTTTTTTTTTTTAAAACATGGGCAGCTCCGTGAAACAGTGCCAGCAACTAAAAACAGACCATGGCCCTTTAGAGAAACGACCTCATAAGGCATTTTGAAAATCTCATTTCTGGTAGCAGTGTGGGGTAAGTGTGGGGGTGCAGGAAAGACAAGCTGGGGCTATGCAGTGTAAAGGGAAGCAGGACCAGAGGAATGTTCACTCCTTGGTGGGGGGTCTCACCCCAGTGATCGGCAGGAAAGTGGCCCATGCACAGATCGCTCTCCCTCTTTCCCATGAACATCCTCGTTTTATAGAAACACCAAACCTTGAGGGAGCTACAGAATTTATTATTTTTATTTATTTTTAGGTATTTATTTCAAAATGTGCAAAATAGAGCAACGGATGTGATCTGCAGATGTGAATTATTTCTATGCAGCATCACAGTTACACAGAGAACACTGGTTTGGGTAGCGATTTCACACCCTGTTGTCTTCAATCATTAGTTGAACTGCTCACCAACAAGAGTTTAGTTGTGGACAGAATACAGGTACAATGTAACACACACACACACACACACACACACACACACACACACACACACACACACACACACACACGCCCAAACTCACAACCCCGAAGCTCTGTGGCACTACTGTGCCACCTTCAGAATGTCACCTTTGACCACAATTCTCTTACCATAATCTTATAGGTCTCCTTAGGTTAATCATTCACTCTCCTGCTTGTCAGGACGACCAAAGGGCCCTGAGGTACCCAGCAACAGTGAGGGAGGATGGGAAAGCAGTACATTGGTATTTTAGCTGTATTTAACACATCCTTGACTGCTCCTCACATTACCCCTCTACCTTTACTTTCTCTCTGGACTCCTCCCCTCACACTTTGATATGACAGCAGCAATAAACACACCACTGTCCTCCCCCATCACCATGTGGGGTGGCCTTAGATATTAAAACTGAGCCCCTCTACAACAGATGCTGCCATTTGCACTGCCTACAATAATCCTCTTTAGTACAACAAATGGCTGCTGCTGCTGGCCGGTCAGTCAGTCCTCAACAGAAGATGCTGGGCGGGCAGAAGGACCAGCAGGGCACTAGTTTACCTTTAAATCCGGCCTCAGATTAATGAGTGATCAGACCTGTGGCCACATACAAGCATCAACCTAGAACTGTATCCTAACATACAGTGTCTGAGTCAGGATTACATGCTATAAAGGGTCACTTTTGCGCCACCTAGTGGCCAATATATGCATATTTACACTTGATGTGTTTTGATAACTTGCAGCAGAACTTGGGACTAGAACAGCCTGGCTGCTAGAGGGCGCTCTCACCTGATATGCAGCCAGGAGAGCATGGGTGTGGTCCCGCCACCAAACACCCACACAGTGAAGAACACAATGAGCAGTGTGGTGGTAAACATCATCTGTCGGGCGTAGGTGGCTGTATCACGGATGGCCAGTGCAAACGCCATGGCACCACGCAGACCTATGGGGGGGGGGGTAATCCACACGTTACCCTCAGAAACAGTTAATGCATGAGGAGGCATGAAACCATTAATGTTATGTTAGGGAACTACTGTGGTGTGTGGTTTGGGGAACCTCTTTGGAACTTAATGGTTAAAGGTTTCAGAAAAAGGAGGAAAATGCCACTGTTTGCTAGTTCCAGCTAGCATGCCAACATGAGCATCCAAATGAGTGAAGGTGAAACTTTAGCTAGTAATACTGAAGCCGACTTGTGAATGGGATAAGCAAGAGGCCAGAAGCATCACATAAGTGTCCAAAATTAAAAACCAACCCAGACTCGGTTTTATCCCTGATGTGGTGGAATGAGCTTCCTCTGTAGCTCAAAGCTGCTGAATCCGTCCCAACTTTCAAAGAGGCACACAGATCTAATCCCTTTCAGTCCCACTTATTTCCTGCCAGCTATATAAATGAATCTGATGCCATCTGCTATGATTACCTAAGTATTTGTTATTTGAAGGTCAGTTTCATAAGCAGTTACTTGAGAGATGTAAACCAGCAACATGGTCAAATCCGTCAAACAAGCCCGAGCCCTTTGTTTAGTCTGAGATTTATTTTACTTTCGAGAAAAGTGTCTGAAAATGCCAACCTGCAAACATCATCATGTGCTGGAAGCTGCTGCTGATCTTGTGCCGGCGACCCAGGTTGAGGAAGAAGGAGAGCGGGTAGATATTGCAGGCCCTCCCAATGAAAATAGCCACCTGGCAGGGGGGGGCTATGGTTAGAGAAAACAACCCAAGTGGCAAATACATGAATCCCACCGCTCTACCATATATTTTTCACCCAGCATCAGCAAAATCCTCCTTCCTCCTTAACAGATATTGGACTGGACATTTGCAGGAAAAGAAACCAGTTTGGAAAGGATACAAAAGCTCCCACAATGAAAATTGGGTTGAAGATGTGGTTCTGGAAGGTGAAGAGCGCCAGGCCCATGTAGGAGAAGATGAAGTTCTCTGCCAGGAAGTGCAGTACTTCAAAGAGCTAAGGAAGCAAAAACACACACATGCTGAGAAAACAGTGAACACAGACCTTAAACTGCAGAAAACCCAAAATCCAACCAGATGAAGACCTTTCACTCTCCTCTAAAGGCTATGCAGAGCCCATTATCTAAATTAAAATGTACACTTAATTCTATTTTCCTGGACTGAACATGTTTAAATTATATTCACTCATTTAACCTAAAACTAGGAAATCTTTAAAGCTAGTTTCTGCTGGAGCAAACACTCCCAGAGTGACATGTTTACTCTGTGCTGCTTCTCTGGCTCTCTGGGATCCAAAATAGACACATCGGCACACTCGTCGACCTCTCCCTCTGCTCTTCAGCTGTGAGCTGCAGGAAGTCTGAGGAACACAATGCAGCTTCTGCTGATGGTCCCAAAACTGGGAATTTCCTCCCCTTCTCCGTTGCAGGGGGTGCTGAATTGCGAGGGCACCGGACTGATCAGCTCAGCAGTGAACAAAGTGAATTTAAAAAAAAGGGCAGGATGTGTGAACTTGGCACTCATACGTTCTCAACAAACACCTTTTGTATCTCACTGCGTCGTCTCCACCCTGCCCCCGCTGGGTTCCCCATGTGGTGTTGGCTGGGGCCTTTATTAAGATGGCACTGATTGGCCAAGCACTTTTGCACATACAAGGAAAGTGACACGGTGGCTCCACATTCAGACATATTTAAACACAATGGTAAAGTAGCAGACAGAGTATAAAGAGAACAAATTAAATATTATAGTAATAGTTTAGGGGGTGTGTATGAGTGTATCCAAGTGGTACAAGAACAGAAGTGTGTTCCAGCAAAAATGTATCCCATTGGGAGGACAAACAAGCCAAGATGAGGGGTTGGGCCCCCATGGGGAGATGTTCACCTGTTTGGTGCGCTTGGTGGACTCCTCCGATAGGTTGTTGTAGGTGTAATGGGCCTGGGTGATTCCACAAAACAGCACCGCTACCACACCTGCACAGTTGTATACACACACATACACACAAAATATTGTAAGCCACAAGCCTCACTGCCCTCATTGTTTAAGTCCCACACAGCCAGTTGATGTCTAAGCTTCCAATTAAATGATTATCCTGGCGACCTTTTTAAAAGACGGGAGCTGCCCACCTACAAAAGAAAGCCATTCTGCGCAACAGCAGCAAGTACAACCACCCCCAGACTCTTACCGGTGAAGCCGCAGGCCTCAGCCAGCAGGAAGGTACTCCAGGACATGAGAAAGAAGAGCGCTGTCTCCAGTAGTGGGAAGCAGTGCAGCTTGGTGAACTTGGTTACGTGGGAACAAAGTTAAGGCAAAACAACTCCCTCTTTGAGCAAAAACTACATCCTGCTGGTGGACAGCAGGTGGCATAGTGGTTAGAGTTGCCACCTTGTACCCAGGTCCAAATCATCTCCTGCCATAGTATCCTGCAGAAAAGTATTTGTCCTGAATTGATACAGTAAAAAATTACCATCCTAAATAAATGGGTAACACTGTAAGCTGCTTTTCGCTAAAGTTTCAGCTTAATAAATTTAAACAACTCTTCGTTGCCAGTAAGCTATTATAATAAATTACTCAAAGTGCTACTACCAAATAGCAATACAGGAGGTGGTACTTGGAGGTATTACTGTATACTGAAACCTCAGTCACAGCTCCTCCCTTTCTAAGCAAAGTTAAATCTGTATCAGATTTTTAAGTCACCTCTATAGCATTTTATTTTGAACCAGAGCAACGCATGCAGGCACACTGGCCTTGTAGAGAATGTGATTGTAAACACACGGCACTATGAGCCCCACCAAAAGCAAGCACTAGACTAAAAATCGCAATGTGTGAAACCGTTGGTGCACGTTTAGTCACCAGCAAGAGCGGTGAGCTGCACCCGTGAAGGATATGAGAGCAGTAACCACACCGGTAACCGCACCCATAGCAAAGGAGCCACTGAAGATGCCCAGAAAAACGCCAACAGATTTGAAGAAGGCAGATGCATCAAAGGTGTGTGTGTTGGAGCCACTCGGCTGGTAGGCCACAATGGAGCTGGAAATACAAGGACAAATAAACATGACAAACACATGAAACACATGACAAATAAACCCTTGAAACCTTAACCTTGAATTCCACACTGCTATTTAGTCTGACACTCCACAGCATGATCAGGAACCTGTGGTGAGCCATCAGGCTGCACACATTCATATCATCATAACAGATCTATTCGATTTCATGTTTCCATTCCAACTGTTCCATTTATTTGCTGAATGTGTCACTAAATGTTATCTGGCTAAATGGAAAATTCCAGCAATAAACTCAAACTTCAATTTGGCTCTGTGAACAGAAGGGGGAGGCAAAGTGTTTCTAAATCCTGTTCAGTCACTGAAAGTGCTCAGCCGCAGCTTACATTTCAGTTGGTTGTTTAGGAAATCAGTAGTAACATAGAGAACAGTGCTGTGAACGAGTATTTGGAGATTTTTTTTCAGCACTTTTTCAGCACTTCAGCACTTTTTGTGGCTATTGACCAGTTTCTCACATCACAGTGGAGGATTTTTGGTCACCCCTTCCGTGTAGAACTGCTTCAGCTCAGCAATATTTGCATTTTTTTTTTTTAAGCACGAACAGCTCAAATCAGGTCTTCAACATCTTAGTAACAGAAAAAACTAGAAAGGGTGCATTTTTTCCCCCTAGTACTGTACTAGACAACTGCATATAAAATCTGTTTAATATACCAAAATAGGTATATTATACCAGTTTGTAGAGAAAGGTAATTTCCTAGACAAATTGGCTCCAAGCCTTTCATAATCCATAGCTATTTTGGTTATTATTGGGCAAGAGGTGTTAGTATGAAAATTCTCCCAGGATCAATAAAGCACCAACCTATTAAATGTCAGCCTGGTACACCATTAATGGTACTATTGTGCTACTGTACAATAGTTTGTGGAGAACCTGTTCTGACTCTTAGCACAACACCACTTACGACGAAAGGACAATGGCAACTGCGTCGTTCATGACACTCTCTCCGAACAGCAGGGCATACAGGTCCACATCCGCGTGGAGCTCATTGAAGATGGCCAGCACGGTCACTGAAAGCACACACATACACACAGTCAGCAAGATTTAGACAGGTATTAACTACATTGTTCGGGAAACAGGAGTATAAACATTATGTCCATCAGTCTTCCACTCTACTAAATAGCCAGACGAAGAGGTTTGGAGTCACACCTCTTGTTTTCCTTAGGGTGTGAAAAATAACTCAAAACAGCAAACTAACGGACAAGCTGCGGAAAGTTCCTCACCAGTGTTCTTCCGCTACCACAGCTTTCAAACCAGTTACAATCAATACATTTCAGGGTTTTTGTGTGCACTAAAATGGACAGCAACGGTCACAACAGTGATCAGGTCAACTTGGAGCTAGCAGACAGCACCGTGACACCATACCTGGGTCTGTGGCTGAGATGATGGCCCCAAAGAAGAGGCAGTCTGTGTAGTAGAACTTGTCTATGAGGTGCCCCACCGCCTGCATAAGCTTCACCACACCATACATGAGGTTTCTGAGGGCGGTAAAAAGACAGGGATGCACACGCACACACACACACACCAGATAAGAAGATATAATACAGATAGTCAGAAAAGTAAAAACAACATATTGTCAGATCGACATTTCTGACAGCAACTGTACTCACCCAATAACAAAGCAGGAAACTGCCGTCCCCAGGAAAGCATATGTTATGATGGATCCCAAATTTCGAAAAAAATGTCTCTATCATTGAGAGAAAACGAAAAAGGAATATATATATATATATATATACATACATACATACACACACACACACACACCATCATCATTATTCATGGACAGAAACTTCATTTCCTTCATTTGATTTCCATTTCTGCCACAGCTTCGATGTACAGACAGATGTACTATTTAAATGCAGAGAGAGGTAAAGTTGTATAAAAAGACATATTAATAACTGCAGGGAAATTCACACATTCAGAAGTTAAACATACACCTACAGCAATGCTTTAAATTCAATCAAATCCAAAAATAGAAGTTAGTTACCATACAATTAAGCTACTGAAAAGATGTTAAAGGATAGAATGACAAAGTCAACTGAAGTATTTTTCACTCAAACAGCTCCAAAGCGGAGCTAGGCGACTGTGAGACCACAACGTACAAAGTGGTCTAGAGCCACCCTCCCCACTTCTCTGACTGCTGTACTCTGCCAGTGCATGCCGGGATACCATGGGCCTCGAGGATACAGACGCTAAGAAGCATGACTAACAGTGAAAGGTCCGCTGAGATTCCTGAGGAAGACAGAAAGTGTTTCACAGCACCCAAGCACAACATGCAGTGTAATAATGCTACAGCGTCTGTCTGTGCTGTTAGCGCTGGAGACCCACACCACGCGTAGAGCTCTATTCTGCCCAAGCACTTTATTGTAACGGTCATTTCCCTCAATCAACTAATATATTAGCCCTCCTGCCGCACTGAGGCTATGCTTTGAAACAGCTGAAAACACACACACACACACACACACACACACACACACACACACACACACACACGGTCCCTCTCCATATCTAAGAGCTCACAGCACTTTCATTCCATTTGCAATGTTGGGTTAATGGCATACATCTGCTTGTCCAGACACAATATAACTGAGATATTACTGTTACAAAATAGACTTTCAACATTTGAGGAGGGTCTCAAAGCATCTCCTTGAGATGCACATCTCACCCGATCTCCAAGAACATGATGATAACCAAGAGGCACACGAATGGAAGAACAGAGCTAAATACACTAATTGTAATGATCAGTCCGCAGTTAATAGTTTCTATACTTCCCTCTGAGCAAACAAACAAAACAAACTTGAGTTTGATAGAAATTGTCATCTGAACATTAACCGCAGAGCTGGGATTTCTGCCATCAGTGCTGTGCTGCAGCAATTAAGAACCCAAACCCTGACATCAATAGCAAATGGATCTGGGACTGCAATATCATTCAGCGGTGCTCAATAAGCAATGTAAATCTCAGCTGCACCACAACAACCAGTAAATACTGACTTATTAAACACCAAATGATTGCTCTGCAATGAGTGAAATGGGACACAGTAGCATTTTCATCGAGGTTCATTTGTTCGTGTTGCCATCGCATCATGTAACACTGCAAACAGTGGTTATAGAAATACAACATGGAAAATACAAACTAAATAAATAAATAAATAAATAGAGCATGTTTCTCCTTGTCAAACTCCAACCTTGAAGAATCCTGTTGGCAGGGAAAGTAATATTAGAGGCTGTGTGTTGGCGTGTGTGTTTTCTGTGTATGTGCGCACATCCCTGGATCTGACAGCAATGGAACTGTACATTATCACCAGATGGTGCTGCATAAATAATGACTGAAATCATGGCGGGAAATTGTTGAACGTATGAATACAAGTTGGACTGTCATTTCATACATGTCGCCATGTCTCTCCCGGAGACAGGTGTTTCAAATGAAGTAATAAATCCAAATTCATCTGGGTGTCAATATGTGTGTGATACACTGCTCTGCTCACATTACTAAGCAGCTTAATGTCATGTACGTACAGCTGCAAATTCCCTTGAACAAAGAAGTCAGGAAATCATTAACAGCAATAATCCCTCACTATCAATGACTGTTTGTCCAAATCAGGGCTGTAGTGGTCTTGAGCTCAGACTGGAAGCACAGGGTATTATAGTCTGATTGTCACGGTCAGGGTGACCATTCGTCCACAGTCCTAGCCCTTACATGAGTCACTAACTCAGACATCTGGAAGAAGGAGTAGACTCATCCTCAGCTGCTTCTGTCATAAGGATAGAGACACAAGGAAACATACAGGGCAGAGATGGGACCTGTTGTAGATCTGCAGGTTTTCTGCATCAACAGCAGACAACTACACTAGATGTAAACACTCATAAAAGCTGGAACAACTGCAGCTGAAATCAAATATGTTCTAATTAGTTAATCCATTTCCCCCACAACATGCATACTAGTTGCCCTGTGCACCAACATCACAGATGTGCAGGACACGCTTGGATAATATAACACAGAGAACTATAGAATGATCATCCACCTGGAAGCCCAGCTGGTGACGGGCACAGTAGGATGAGGCACACTGGGGGCAGGGCATCCAACATAGCGCCCAAGCAAAGACGATAAGGGGATAATGGGAAATGATGCTGCCAGAGAGCCAGGACAGCCCTAAGCAGGAACCAGAACTAAACCGGACTACAGACATAGGAAGAGTCTACGTCACACCTCCTGGGGCCACGCATGCACGCACACACACAAGCCCACATGCTTTTACTGTACCTTGGAAACACAGGCTTGCGGCATTTTAGACTGGAATGGAGTCGTCTTTTTCCAAAAGTCCATACTTAATGCCTTGAAAGCAAAATGTGATTCTGTGGTAATAGCTGCTGTACTTCACTCAGAGTTGCACCAGTTCCAGCATAGCCCGGATACACATATCAGTCCTTCACGCAACGCTACTACACACACACACACAAAGGGAAAAAGCTGCCAGAAAGCTTGATAACTATCACCATTTGCCTACAAAACAGAGCCTAGCAATCATGCAACTCCCATTAGCTTAAAAAAAAAACATGAAAATAAGCAGAAATGGCTGAATGCGGAGTATTTCAGCTCGACTGTAGGTCTTATGAAGGGAATACCTGCCGACACCACAGATCAGACATCAAACGTGGAACTCATACGCATGCAGTTGGCTAAACAATGAAGTTTTATTCTATGTGCTCAAAACTTCCTCCTCCTCACAGTCTCAGTGCTGTTTCGGTAGCCACAACTGCTTAAAGTACCACTAGACAGACCCCTGCAAAAGTACTGTACACATAGGGCCCAGAACAGAAAATCAGCATATTCTCAGTTTTGGCCCTAATGTATTTGAATGAACACCCTCTGTCCGTAAGAGCTGCTGCATAAACTTTTGTTATGAAAACATCAGACCCACTTTTCTCCTGATCTTGTAACTGCATCTGAAATTTGCAAAAAATGGCAACATTAAAAGAAAAAACATTAACTATAGATGTAGACATGATTGTTGAAGTTGTTCACCTTCTGTGAAACAGTCAGATATACATCACTTTGGAAGAAAGCTTCTATTAAACAAGTAAATGCAAATATTTATTTATTCCTAGTCATAAGACAAAAGGGAAAGCCCTAACATGAAGCGGTCTCCAAACTTTAAGGACCTTTCCAGTGCATCAGACCTTCCTAGCTTAGAACTGCCTGACATCGTAACAGCCAACCAGGTGCACATCAGTAATCTTCATCGGTGCATGACATAACAGGCTTTTGTGGGAGCTCTATTATTACAATTAAGAAGCTTAAAAAGTGGCAGTGCCACCGGCCATCTAACTCTGAGCGTTGAGACCATCACGTTTCCGCCACAGTGAAGCAAATGGCACAGGACTTCTTTGTGTTACAGCCAGTCATTCCCGTGTTTAGCTTCACTTCCTCTCAGTCTAGAAAAATAAAAACCAGACAATTTCCTGTTACATTCTCACTTCACTGAGGGTTTGTCCCACTGCATTTGTTTGAGGGACAATTGCGGCGATTTTAATAAAGAGGGTATTTCAGCCGCAGTCAAATGGAAAAACAAACATGCTGCCAACAAGCCCAAGCAAGAGATCGAAAGACATCTGCGGCCAGCTTCCTCCTGCAAGAGGCGATTCTTCCCCAGCACGCATTTGGGGTTCTGACCTCCCGCCAAGCAGGACCTTGGACCAATCAGATAGCTCCCTAGGGCAGAACACCTCTCACCCCCCCTACATAGCCAACTCCTGAGGACGCGCTGATTCAGGTTTCTGAGAAGGAGCATGCGGTCAAACACTCATCGGTCACGCTCATACTGTGTGCAATCTGGGGGAAACACAAAGCACCACTCAGCAACTCACAGGCCGAAATGGAAGCATCCTTGATTCCCGCCACAAACAATGATACCGACCATCATACCTGGGGGGGGGGGGGGCAACGCATTTCAGACAAGCAGACACTGAAAATCGTCCATTTCGCATTATGTCTGCATTACCCACCTTTTTAAGGCTGTATCCAGCGTGGAAGATAATTGGCGGTAATAATATATTAAAGAACACCTCTGGATCAAAAGTAACCTGTCAAGATAAAAGAATATTTTACGTAAATACTTCAATGGCCAAGTATGCTTGCCCAAACATGGAATTTGACATGATAGATGCGCATTTGGACACATTAAACACACAGGATAATATCAAAGGGGCAGGGTGACCATACAGTAATTTGTTCTGAATACATATGTAATAAACACCATCCAAACAGTACAATTACTTACAGACAGTAGCACCAAGCATTAATAAATACTGCTAGTTAGACTTATACACTGTACTGAATACAACTGCATCCAGTTAGTAACGTGATAATCACCAAGATGCTATTATTGTTAATATTAATTATCATTATTACTGGACTTCTGTAATATTCTGTACATCCTTCCCATCTCAACTGAGCATACCATTTAAAGCATTATCACCAAGTAATTGTTATTATTACAACTGTTAGGCTGCTCCACTACAATACATGATTGAAATGTGTATTACTTTGTCCATTTCACTAAAAGACAGTTATCACTATGCATTGGTCCTGGAAGAACTCATACCTTGCGCAGCATGTCATTCTGCTCCACATTGTGGATCTCATGGGAGTTGATCTCGCCCTTGAGCGTATACTCAAAGAATTTGCCACTGATGTTTAGCAGCAGTGTGCTGACAGGCCCGACCTCCAGGGAGCAGCTAGGAGGCGTCTTGTTGTGGTAGCTGGTGGAGGGGATGCCATAGCGCAAGATGACCCCAACCAGCAGCCCTGAAGTGAGGAGTTGAGGGAGGAACTGTGTTAACATGACACACACAGACACACACACACACAATAGAGCATGGCCTGCATTCAGAAGGGGTTTGGGGGACATGTAACAAAACAGGACCCAGCTGGTCATTTACAGCAAAACAGCCGAAAGTCCATCTATCTACTACCAACAATCTCTTGCGGGGTAGAGGGTCACCGTGATTTGAAGACTTTCCTGGAAGCATGAGGCGTGGGACAGGCTGTAAAACGGAGAGAAGTCCAGGACTCTCAGACAGACAGACAGACAGACAGACAGGCGCGCACACGCACACACCGCGTCAGAGTCAAAAATTCACTTGACACACATTTTTGGACTGCGGGAGGAAACCAAAACACTCAGTGCCCAAAAACAAACAAACTCCACACAGACTGAGTCAAATTCAAATGAAGCTGTGAGGCACTAGCACTACCTGCTGTTCCCCTTGCCCCCAAAGTGGCACTAGCAAAAAGGGGGAAAAGGGGGGGGGGCCCTAAAAGCTTAGTTCTGAGGAAAGTAAGAATTTTTCTAGTGACCCCATGATAAACAGAACTTTAGAGCTTAAAGATGAACTTTGACCAAAACAAAAAAAAGCATAACCTTTCAAATTCTGATCTGACACTACAAAAAAGTAGAGCACATGATCATTTATAGAAAATGCTAATCCTGTAATTTTACAGCATTAGTGGTCAAAGGCCATGGAAAGTGCCATGTTCAAAAAACCATTATTAAATGTGTACATACAGGAGAAATGTATGACAACCTTCCTGCAATTACAGACATATTTTGTCCCTGATGTACAAGTTTCCTCTTTTAAACATGGCGACCTAGAGCAGCGGGATATCACACACCTTCCCCCAACTCTAATCCGCCAGTAAGGGTATGTGACACAGAAGGACGACGCTCCAATGCAGAACACTGAAAGCTGGATAGATGTTAGTCTGCATGAGTGTGTCTCCTTCGCCCCTCTCGGCACCATGGGTGGGGGTGACCCAGAGACCACAGTATCTGCAGGATCAATATGCTCCACTGCTGGGGCAAAGGGGACCAGGAGAAGAGGGCTGGGGGGCAGCTGTGGTCACTGGACACAAATGGCTCAAAAGCAGGAAGCCAGTGCAAGGTGTGCGCGTGCGCGCACACACACACACAGGGATAAACCGCAGATAGCAGAAAAACAAGCTGTGACTGTTTGCACTAGGGCAGGAAAAAACTCAAGCTGGAGCAGGACTCAGACTGAATATGCCAAGTGGCCAGGTATCCACAGCCCTGCAAGCAACACAAATGCACTTGAATATAGCGGTGAATTTCACATTCACATAGGTAGCTACCACATAACCCTTTAAGGAGTTAAAAACAAGCACTGTATGAACACAAGTAATGCATAAATGCTCCTGTCTTTGTTCATGAGCAGCAACCATTCAAGTCCCACACAATAACTGGATGGGACTAAAGCAACTGCAGCATTTTCTTCACCCAAAAGCAGTGCTTAAATGTATGCAAATTTTATGTTAATTTCATGTGATCCTGAAGCCCTTTAACTACAGGGGAAATTTCTGAAAACAGAAAATTTGTTCAGTTGCCATGCATGTGCGCAGAGGGAAGCCAGCTTAACCTCAGGTTTCTGCAGACCGTTTCCTGAATAAAACAGGTGACATTAGGATTAAGTTTTTCATGATTGTGATGTAGTGGTTGGACTTAACTTATGAACAGTTTTCCAGCCCCAACTGTGCTTGTAAGTTGAGGGCCCAAAATAATTTTAAAAAACTGAAAAAAAATCCAATTCTGTTACTATAATGGGCTTTTTAAGTTTTTAAAAAAATAAATAAATAAAAAAATTAAATAAAAAAAAAAAAAAAAAGCTAGAAATGACCTAGCTGACAACTTTTTCAGCATCTTCTGTCCTCTGGGAGGGCAGTGTACTTCTGAAAGGCACTGCAGTCCCCAGCATCAACCAGACTCCCAGGCAAATCCTGGTATAAATCAGAAGCATTTTGGGAGCCATTTTGTTGTATTTCCACCTTCAGTTAAATTCTGAGCATGCAGAATTCAGGGCTACACACCATCTCAACTTTTTGGGCAGTTTTCAATGTGTCAGCATTTCCTGACTGTGTTTTCCGTTTTGGTACTGCACACTTTCCACAACTGAAAGCCTTTGGGAAGAATATTACATATGATGGCAGCGTACCAGAGGGGGGGGGGGGATTTTTTTTTTTTTTTTTTTTTTTAAATTTAAAAACACACACGGCACTCCAGTGGCACAAACAGGCCATGAAGAACATCAGAGCTACAAAGACAGGGGGAAATAAGCTGTCAGGAGCCACAAGCAGGACCCTCTTGCTCATATTTAATCACATTTGACTGTCACAAGTGACAAAGAGGCCAGGATAAAGAGGAGCTTTCTTGCTTATGATTTTTATTGCTGTTATATTTGTATTTGTACAATGCCTATCCCATGATGCATTCTGGTTAAAGGGGGGGGGACTCAATTAAATTCAAGTCACCTTCAGGATGATAACCTGATGCAGTCAGGTGCGCTTTCAGGCCTATGAACCCTCAGCCACTACCGGACACTCAGCAGTTACAGTGAGAAGAACACAGGTCAGCAGAGAAAAAGTCAAAGATGCGCGACACATGAAATGTCGTTGGAATGCAAAACCCCAAAAGACCAAACACACTCCAGCAATAATCTTTGTGATCCAGTGCATGCCAGATACTGGAACCCTGTGCAGATGTTTGGGGGCTGGGGAGTGGATAGGCAGTTGGTTCCAGGACACCTGCCATGGTCCATCAGTAACAGAGCACCTCTTATTCAGTTGTGGTCAGGTGACGCTACACCAGGGAATGTAGCTGGGACCAGAACTAGCAGACCTGGCATCTCTTGCACAAAAGTATCTTCAGCAATAAGAGCAAGACATCCAGTCACCGGTAATTCTCATCCAGCAAGATCTTGTCCCATTTTTTGCTGCATTTCACAAATATGTTTTTATCAATATCAGATATTGGCACAGAATTTTTATATCATGCATCTCTAGGAACAGGTGTTCATTTAAAAAAACTGCAATAATCATATGTATCCAAGAGGTCCACAACATACAAAAATGTCATCACATAATTTATAACTTACTCCTTTACTGATGCCATTGTCTTTTTATCTGTTTAAATAATATTTAGTCTTTATCTTGCTGCTACCTTTGTTCAAGGTGACTTAGAGGAAAACAGATATGAATTTGTCATTTTGCATCTAGATTTCCATCTGTAGCATCTCCCAGGCAGAGGCCTTTCTGGACGGTCAGAACTGTTATTTAGAGAGGTGTAATTGGACCAGTTACACAAGTTATAAATTACTATTTTTTCCCAGTGACCAAAACAGATTTGTCTATATTTCACCCATGTTTAAATCTGCAAAATTAGACTGATAAAGTACAAAAAAAGCCATTATAGATTTTTGCCTTCAGTTCATGGTACAACTGTGAATAAATATTAACATTGAATTAAACAACACAACGTTCCACGAAAAACAACACACACATACAGTATCGAGCCAAAGGCACTCCAATCCTTTTTGTCCCAAAGCTGTTCAATACCTGTCTCTGTGCAGGTCCCACATAGGCAACGGGGGACGATGGGAACAGCCAACGTCACTATTTCAGGGGAAAACTAAACAAATCAATCCAGGCAGGACAGTTAAGAGGCCTAAATGTGCGCAGAACAAATAGCCAAGAGGCCCTTTTCTGGAAGCCGGCCACTTAATGAGATTAAAGAGTATTTCACAGCGGCTCAACCATCTTTCGATATAAGGGGAGGAATAAAGACACTCTGAAAATCATATCCTAAAATAAATGACTAGATCGAGGATGTAGCATATGGAAAGAAAGCTGTCAAAAGTCTCATTTGGGTTTACTGCATCCAGGTTGGATACTGAACATCAGATTAAAAACAGTCTGGAGTACCAAGCACCACATAAACACTTTGATTCTCTTCCTACAGACATCAGCATGAAAACTACTTAAATTCTGTCCAAAGTGATTTATTACAACATTAAGCTACTTACAATGATTTACCCAGTTACAAAACTGGGTGAATTTTATAGTATCGATTCAGAGTAAACACCTTGTTCAAAGGGAACTATAGCAGGAAGTGGGATTTAAATCTGTGTCCACTGAGTGCCAGGTTCTAACCACTATGCCACCTGCTGCACCTCCTCCCTCCTCAAACGTGGTGCAGAAAGTTACCACACTTTTTAGACGCAGCAGTCTCAACAGAAATCAGAGACTGCATTTTTTTTCCCCACTGGAAGACATATGGCTCATGAAAGCTAGAATCGATGAGCTTTAAACTGAGTATAAGCCATTAATATTGACCAACATTGACCCTTGCACTTGTCCATGCCAGGGTTGCAGCAGTCCATTTCCCAAACGCAGTATGCAGGGCACATCTGGGACAAGACAGCGGGCCGTCACGGTGACCCCGCGTCTGCCAATTGCTGTGCAGAATGAGCTTGAGTTGCACCAGGCCACCATGTTCTAGACCAATCTGTGGCTCAGGCTCACAAAGGCAGCACCCAGGCTTGCCATCACTGAACCTGTTAGGACACCAAACATGGTTGGTAGACGAAGGTAACAGCACCTTCAGCAAGGTGCCAGGCCATACACATCACACTCAGGCCATATACGTGCTAACCCTGCACCAAGCCGTTCACCCAGCTCCTCAAAAGAGGCGCATCTGTGGCAACAACGAAAGTGCTGAGTTTCAAGAACAGTCTAGAACACCACAGAAGCTATCTGCACTTGAGCCACAGAGGCAACAAAACCTCAAGGCCACAATCAAACAGCAATTGTGCATCAAATGGGTCCTAACACAACTGATGACAGCTGTATCCAGGGCTGGCACCACTTAGACTTCATCCATCCATATCATTAACTGCTTCATCCTGGCCAGAGTCATGGTGGTCTGGAGTCTACCCCAGAATCTCTGGGCACCAGGCCATGAAACTACACCCTGGAGCACTGTGTGATACTCAAGCCATAAATAAAGTGAGCGATGACTATTACTAATCTTTGACTGTGATTCATATTAGCGAAATGATGGATTCATGAACAAAAGAAGTTGGACAAGACTACTGTCCCCCAAATGTGTTTGCAAGTTGAGGAGTCACTGCAGCAAAATGAACATGTGGTGTCCCCTAACTCAAGTGACCTTTGCCCCATCGTACCAAACAATGCTCTTTTCCCATCCGTTTCCAAGTGATCTCATCAGGACACGCACTGGACCATGGGCACCTATGTTGTTCTGCAACTCAACTGCATCCAGTTGCCTTGAAAGTGCTGACTGGCCAGAAGAGCGTATGAAGGCAGCTTTTCCTTGCACCCCTGACCCCTATGACACAGACCTACAGCTTCCAGTACACGGGACCTTCAACATGCTCTTACCCTGCCAGTACCTGTTCTATTACTTAAATATGCAATTTTGCATTTTCTGATTCATCATATGTTTATAATCTCAATGGATTCCATAAGAATCCAATGTTGTTCAGCAGTAGCAAAGTTCAATGTTGTACATGTATTAAGGAAGAACAAAAATGAGAAACGGTTTGTTGGCGATGATGTTTCCCTTGCTTCTCTCTGCAGCTGCAAGCTCTCCAAAAGAACAATGGTGGCCTGTGTTAAACTTGTGTCCACCTGTAAGAAAGACACCGAGGCCTGGGTGTTTTTCTTACAGGTGGACACAAGAGATGGACAGCATGCAACACAGCAGTAAAATAATGGGAATAACACCTTTCTAACAAGTAGGATTGCAATTTAACTTGTTTACTGTATTAATGGACACCATAGCGGGGTCAGCCTGGGAACAGAACCAGCCTTGCTCACGATGCCGGGAACATCCACACGTAGTTGACTAAGGCACTGCACACCCAGATAAATCCTCATGGCTCCCATAGTTCATCTTTCATGCGGAGGGTCCAGGACCAGTGCTAACAGTAGCTACCAGCACTTCTACATTCTGCTCCTCGGAGAACCAGGAGTTTATCTTGTGTACCGGCCCTTCTCATAAGCTGTCACAAGATTGTTAGGCTTGAGCTGCTCTCCCGGCAGAACACTGCTGAAGTACATGGACATTATTCACCACAGCCCTGTCTACATTTCACTACCCAGAGTGCACTAGGTTACACTGCAAGTCAGCTCACGTGCTGCTTTCTTACGGTTATATACAACTATTTGTGAAAATTGCCAACATCTGCTTCGTATTTTATGTTCACAGCAGAATTTCAGAACACTCGGTTTGCAGGAAGACACAGAGTTATGGATCACTGTCTGTCTGTGGCCCGATGATGTATTAAGTGGGAGCGCAGTGACGGGAAGCTGAGCAGCCCCCAGCACGCGCGCCTACGCGTGGCCGAGATCGGACCGGATATCCGAGTTAAGTACGGCTGTCAGTGTGGATCCAGCTCGTTTCTGTTCGGTTCCGGCGGCTCCAGGTGATCAGGTATGCGGAAAGGCGATCGCGAAGCGGCGGCCCGCGCAGTCTGGCCCTGACTCGGCGACACGAACCGCGGGACGGCCGCGGAACCGAGCGCGATGCGTGAGGCGCGAGCTCCGCGGGCTTAGTGCACGGCGGACGCACGCTGCGGGAGAGCGCCGCGCATCCTCACACGGGCTTCTCCGTTCGCCGCCCTCGATGCCGTAGCCCTAGCCCCAACGCCAGCAACACACGGCGCGCCCCCCCACCGACAGGTCGCCCCTCACCGTAGATCATTGCCAGGCCGGTCTCGTGCAGGAAGCGCACGCGCCGGTGCTTGAAGAGCCAGATGGTGAGGATGGTGAGCGTGAGCAGCAGGATGAAGGTGAGCAGGTTCACGCTGTCCTGCCGGTGACTCTCCTCCGCCTCCTTCTCCGTGGCCAGCTCCTCCATGACGGCGTCCTCGGCGCGGCAACTCACGTACAGCAGCGCAAGGAAGAGGCTCCTGGCGGCCAGACGGGCGGGCCTGCACGAGGCCGCGCGATCGGGCGGCTCCATGACGCGCGGCGCTGCTCGCGATCCTCCGCTGTGGCTCCGTTGCCCGTGACTGAGCGCGAGGAGGAGGAGGAGGACGACGAGGCGAGGCGGGGCGGGCGACGGACGCCGAGGCAGAGCGCCGGCAACAGCTCTTAAAGGCACAGTGCGCCCGCTTGGTGGAGCCACAGCGCTCCGTTACGGCAGCGGTTATCCTTCACGGTAAATGATCTTTAGGAGCGGCAACGAGTCTTCTCAACAGTTGTGCTTCCCAGCAGAACTCATTCACAGCATCCGATTCGCCTCAGCACCGCATCCATCACAGAATTCCATCCTCTACAATACACATCTTTTACAGCACCACTAATTCACCCTGGTCCCTTCCCTATCCACAGGATTACAAATTCAACAACTTTCAGTCAGATCTCCAGTGGCTATTCCAAATATTTCCTCCAGCCTTTCTCCTTAAGGGTCAAATAAGATGAACTGCAAATGTGCACTTCAGATGGTCACTAAGATGCAGTTTTGGTGGACAGCATCAGGGCAAAGACCACTTTGGAAGGGTTTACTTTCCTGTGAATCTCATTAAACTATCAGAACCTGTTCTAACCCATTTATTACCATTTCACTGGTGCCAATTGGTGGCGTCATGTTTCAACGTGAAGGTGCTGGGTTCAAATCCCACCTCCTGCTGCACTACTTTTGATGGAGGTAATTCTAGTAAATTGATGCAGCAAGATCCATCCTCTTCTTGGTGTAGACACGCATGCTGACACCTGTGTGTCGGTGAGTAACTGTAAACACCTGAACACACACACCTCACATTCAACTTTGCCACCTGTTCTGCAGAGCTGGAGATTCCCGCACGCTGCCGGGTCGTGTTCCTCGGTTCAAGACACAAAGACGGAGCATTTCTGGAGAAATACCAAGGTGTTTTTCCACAAGGGATTCTCCACATGAAGAAAAGTTGTGCTATTGAACGAGTCATTGAAATTACAAAGAGCGTCAACACGGCACAAAGAAACTTTAAAAAGAGGCTATTCAGTTCCACAGTGGCACCATGGTATGAAAACTGGAAAACACCCAAATTTCAGTTCCCCTTTCCTGCATTTGTCTCATGGGACAGCCATTGAATGGCATTTTATTTTACTTTCACTTGCTTAAGCAGGGGAAACTCCGTCAGTTATTCATCAGCAAATTCATACCGTTTTGAGCATCACTGATTTTGCCATTGAAATCAAATATATTTCTTATTAAAGGAAAAGCATCAGCTGTTAATTTGGCTAAATGACTAATCCATTGATATGCAGGTAAAAATAACACCACAGACTTGCAGTGTATTGACGCACTGAAAAGATGTAGAATTTATAAGCACAGCAATAATTAATGTACAGCACATGATAAGCAATGTGGCCTAAATGCGTGTCTCTGTGCTGCCTGTTTCTCGCTGCCTCTTCCCTAGCAGCTGCATCCTATTTACAAGCCTCTTCATTGTGGTCAATAGACTCTGAGCACCAGGCAAACGCACACGATCTCCGTGCAGCTGGGTGTAACACAGTACATCTGTGTGCTCTGCCAATGGGCTCTGGTCCAGCAGCGCAACTCCTGGATACCAACCAGCAGAACCAGTAAACCCCAAAAGAAGTGTTTGAAAGAAGAAGGATGAGACTGCCGTCCATCCCAACCCCCATTCGGGTGCTCAAACCCGAGATAATCGCCGTGCGGCCGAGCACGTCAGTCATCAACCGCGCAATTGTCACGTGTCCCCTGTTTGTGGCCCATCGCTGACACTTCACAGGTGCCTCCAGCATCTTCTCCCATTTGTTTTCTCCAAGCACTCAAGAAAACCTCTTAAAATCTTGAACATCACTTCTTACATGGAAACCGGACAACTTTAAATGAGATGAATTTGTTGCGTTAATGTTGCAGTATGTTTTTTTTTAATTTCTCAACGCCGAAAAGAGCTTTTTATATTAAATGATCTGTATGACCGTGTCACGGACAAGACAGCATATTGGAGGGTGGTAATTATTAAGAACCCATCCATCACTGCTGTTAGTTACCACTCTCTTGTGTTGCTGCAGTCGTGTTTAAATGAAGAAATGGCCAGACGAGAAGACTGTCGTGACCCCAGGTTTCGGCCATTTCTTCTCGGAAAAACAGACTGCGGTTTGTAACTGCGCCCCCTGGCGTTCATCATAAAACGCGGAAATAAAATGGGCACCGAAATAGGAGTACACAGAAGCTTTCATTGGAGAATAAAGGAATAGTTTACATTTCAGAATTTGAAGCCTTTTCAGCTGCTTTACCTGGAGAAACACCAGATTTAAAGAGTGCATTTAATCTGTTTGCTAATGTAAGTAAGACCTGTTGATATGCATCACCAGATGAAAGAAAATGGGGGTAGAAGCAGGGGTTGAGAGGGGACCGTCAGTGCCACTGTAATGCGCCTACAACTAACATTTTCTATGTTTTCAGGATAACGTGATCCTGTTCTGTTTCAAAAATAGGGGCCATATTTTACAATTAAATGTATAAATAGCCCCTACCTTATACACAGATTATAAGGGGTGTCCCATAGACTGACAAAAATGTATACGGATGTCTCCTGACTCGCAACGAGTGATCCTCTCATTTTCGGACACCTGAGAGAGATGTAGCGCAATAATTTGTCTCTGTGTGATCAGTCCGCTCAAGCAGCAGCAACTGTACACGGTTAACACCAACAATAGAAAAGCAAAACCCCTACTTAAACTGGGAACTGATTTAAAGACACTACGGTGATCGTGGTAAATAATCATTGTGTTACCACGGCACTCAACTAGCTGTTTCCAGGGAGAAATGGCTAATGGTCTTAACCCACCATGCCACTCAATATTTTACGGTTTTAAAAAGCAGACATTGTTTTTAATGAATTGTCCCTGTAATCCCATTTCATTCAACTAGCTGTAGGCATCACATTTACTTTTTACACAAGTAAACAAGCACGTTGCTTAAACAAGCAAAAGTTATCCCCCGCTTTTTTAAAGCAGCTTTTTTACTATGTTGCACTGATATGTCAGTATTGGAAAGTTAAACAATAAAATAATTAAAGATAACCCTATTAAGCAGCAGTCAAGGACAATGGATGGATCGATGGAACACTTTTAAGCACCCCTCTCCATCTCATATTAGAACATAGTAACATCATGTATACTGACAGTGGTTTTAGAAGGAACATTCCAGAAGCAGATTAATCTACATTCCGATATAATAAATTCGGTTAACGAAAAACTCTGGCATAAACATTGTTAACGTCCCTCTATTAGTCTAGACATGATGGTCCTGGTCACAGTGATTAATGTACCTTCACTCTTCACTCCTCATTCATTCACCATGCACAATAAGTAGGGACAAGAAGACTGCACAATGTGAATGCTTTCTTTCCTTGCTGTGCAATTAATTATATATTTTTTTACTATCTTTGTAAAAGAACTCATTATTATGGACTAAAAGGACTATTTACTGTAATTCAGTCAGTCTGGCAGCACCACACATGGACATGACAGTTGTGACAGATGTCTCGCATTTCTTCGTACCACATTTTGACTGCACTGCATTCTGTCACTTTCCAACTTGCACTTTCACACTCTTGCTTTTACTTCTGGCATTTTCTTTCAAGCTGACATGCACAGGCCTTGCAAGAGGGTGGCATTGGAAACATCGGGCCCATGCTTCCCTTCAGCAACTCTGTTTATCGCTCTGCTGTGTTTTTTATTCACAGACTAGCCCGAGTGCGTAAGGTTAAAGCGAGGCTTGGGCAAAGTATAGCATGAAAATCAAAATAACTTTTTCAAAAGTGGGTTTCAGTCCTCAGCAATACTGTATGTGGTATTTTCTCACCTAGATAAAACAGAAAATGGATACAAACATTTACTTAGTGATTAGTTACTGAAAGTATTACTGCACTGGGTCTTCAACATACAAACAAAATTGGGACCAGAAGTCTGTATGAAACTCAAATTTTTGTAACTGAGAAGCAGTTATTTTGCCACTGATGCAGCCTTTGGTGGTGTGGGCTGGCCTTCTGTTTCATGCAGTGATGTTCTTGTAGGTCTGGAGTAGATCCAGCATCCTGCCTCATTAGTGCCTGTAAAGCACCGGGTCAGAACCAGGTCACGACCCCTGTGAAGCCAGGTGAAAGCAGTTTGACACCCGTATCAAATGCACTCATTACTCGCCTGTCCCTCGTGCCTTATTGTCCTCGGGCTTGAATGTCATGACCCCTTGCTCATTGCTTTAATGCCTTGGAATACGCAGACCTTGTTCTCCATGGGCTTATATCTGAACAACATCAAGCATTTCTCTGTGCTCCCCAGCACTGTCCATGCAGGACATCCCCTCCATGACAGAACTTTGCCACACTAATCATAGAAATATCTAAAAATACATAGAAAGTGAGCAGGAGGTATAATGACTAATAACTTGGGACCATCTGGTTGGATCACGGGAACACTGCTATAGCACAGTTTAGCAAAGAACTCAACCTGAACCATAGAATTAACTCTATTTGCATCGATTTTTAAAATGTAAATTACTCCACTTGAGTATTTCTAAGCAGTACATTACAACTGTGCTTTGCCTTTGATGGTTTATTCACTCATCCATGATTAATAACCACCTGTCCAGTGCAGGACTGCTGTGGCCTGGAGTCCATCCTGAATGCCCATTGTGTGAGGCAGAGTCCACCCTTCCCAGGACCTCACTCCATCCCAGGGAAAACACACACATTAGATGGGCCAATTCTGTCACCAGTTCACTTGAACCACACCTCTGGACTGTGAGAAGCAACCCACACAAACACAGGAAACATACTTACTGCAGGCTGAATGGGAGTGAAATCCACAGTCCAGGTACCATGAGCTGAACCTTCTTCAGAGAAAAATATTAAGTCCTATGACCTGAAAACAAATGTCAGCATCAGCAACCCTTTCTCTAGCTTTGGTTTATTGAAAGCACACAAGTGTTTCAGTTCAATGAACTCTATACCCTTGGAACACAACTTTGGTTGCACTCTTGGCAGCATAAAGAAGGCTCTTATGACATCCTTTCACCTACAGGCCTTGTGCAATTCTGATTTCACTGTAACACTGGAGAACGTGAGCCATGATTTGGGGTGACTGATGTAGAATCTGCATCCCCAGCCTCCCGCTATCACTCCCACTGCGAGGCCCTGTGCTGTGGATCTGCTGGACCTGTTTAAGCCACAGTGCAGCTCAGAGCTGGAGGTTTCGCTGACTGCCTTTTGCAGTGATTAATGAACCTGACAACCACTTTTTCCCTACGTCTGCAAAGAAACTGAATTACCTGGACAAAATGCATAGCTTAGAGAAAAAAAAAACCTGAGCAAAAGTTATATCCAGATCAACCACATCAAAATTCTTTAAACCTACTGCATATTTTATTAACTATGCAACATATTTTATGCTACTTTTGCATCACAGTTTGAATCCATAACACTAAGAGCTATCAGTTTAAGAGTAACAAATCTCTCAAATTATGATATCTATATGACAAATATAACTTTATGAATAAGGGGCCTTATTTGGGGGTTTCATGGTACTTCTGGATTGTTCATAATGTTTCCCTGAAACGCAGCACCATAAAAGCGAGAAAACACTTATCCCAAACAAATGCCTAATTTAAAAAAAAAAGGCAGAAGTATAAACCGTTCATGAAAATTTTGGTCAAATGCCGGGTTCTGCTTTCCTCGGTGCGGCGTTGTTATTCCCCCGGCGGCCGGTAGGGGCGATCAACGCAGTGGAAACAGACGGCCGGCCAACGCTGCAAGTTAAACTTTAATTTTTCAGCGAATCCGTTCAAAGCTCGTTTTCTCGGTGGCGGCTCATGCGCTGCATCGCTCTGCGGAGAGGTGGTAACGAACGTCGCTCGCAACGAAATCGCTTTGTGTTTATGCTGAAGATCGTGTACAACTATATAAAAGCAGCGACTGAAGTTTGCTTCTACGGGTTAGCGCTTGTATGAAGCGGCCGCCCAGATTTGCACTTTTAATGTAGACGGGTTGCAACTTTGCGTTTCGGTGTTTGTGTTAGCTGTGTTAAGCATTTCACGAAAATTTTGTCCAGTCAGCGCCGAAAGAAACAATTCAGTGGGAGGGCGTGACATCACATGACCTTGTCACAAACAACCACGTGACACATCTGGCCCGCTCCTGGGTGTTTTTACATGGATTCTCTTTAACCCCGGGTATCTTACTGTATCCCTTTAAGGGGGGAACCGCCTTGCTTTAGGGTATTACAGCAGGAGTGGGATTCGATCCCATAGCTTTCAGATTATAATGAAGGACTAACTAGGATACTGCCCTCTTCGTCCAGCTCTGGTCTTGTGCTCAGGTGCTGTCCTTCTTGCAGATCATGTCCTCCGTCCATGTGGAGTGTGTGGTGAAGGAGAGGAACGAGGTTGGGGAGAGCCCTGTGTGGGAGGAAAGGGACGGCACTCTGCTCTTCGTGGACATTTTTGGCTCCAGGGTGAGCAGGTGGAACCCTGTGACCAATAAGACACAGAGCGTGTCCACAGGTGAGGCAATACAGGATCCTCCATTTTCATTATGCACCACCAGGGGTGGCATTACCTGTGCCTTATTAAACAAGGGGGAACTTGCCTGTCTCCATTGTTTTGGAATTCTAAACAAATAATATTAACTGCTGCTTTTTTGCACATATGCTACGTGGTTTGCAATTTTAAGATACTTTCACTGATTTAGCCTTTTATGCAGGTGGATCATTTTTACCAGATCAGTTCAGTTCAAGGGTACTACAACTGGAGGTGGAGTTTGAACCTGGCTGCAATGAGCACAGGATGGTAATGCTTACTGCTGCACCACCTCCTGTATGGCAATACTGTACAACGGCGGCTTTTGTTTGTCGCTGTAGGGACGCCGGTGGGCGCTGTGGTCCCACGGAGGTGCGGGGGCTATGTTATCGCCAAGGGCACGCACTTTGCCACCCTTGACTGGGACAAACAGGCCGTCACTCCTATTGCCAATATCGAGCAAGACAAGGAGAAGGTGCGCTTCAATGATGGCAAAGTGGACCCTGCTGGCAGGTTTTTTGCAGGTGAGGATGCGCAGCAATGCAGCAGTAAGCGCTAACATGAGCATGACTGGACATTTCGGATGAAAGCATTGTAGTCTGATTAGTAGACAGGTGGGGATATTTCTACATTGGGTCTGGTGAACAGCAGAGCATTGTGTTAGAGCTGCGCTTGGCTTTGAGGTGGATATGTGATGGTCAGAGTCCCGGTTGTGTTCTGCCCAGGGACCATGGGGATTGAAACCAGGCCTGCAGAGCTGGAGAGGAAGCAGGGTGCTTTGTTCACTCTCAATGCCGATCACAGCGTGGTGAAGCAGTTCGACCAGGTGGACCTGTCCAATGGCCTTGACTGGTCTCTGGACCACCGGACCTTCTACTACATTGACAGTTTGTCATACAAAGTGGATGCCTTTGACTACGACATAGCGACAGGGAGTGTTTGTAAGTAATGGGTCCTTGCAGTACAGAATATTAAGAGTATTCAGAAAAAAGTATGCACATGTATTTCTGCTAGGGGACTCAAAACACATAGATATGTGCACAAGGCATCCCAGCTCACCAGAGGGAGGAGCGGAGGGAGTAGTGCTCAGTGCCTGTCAGAAATCCCCTCTGCCACCTCCTGCCCCACAGAGCTCTCCAGGTTGCTGACATTTACATTTGAGACACTTTTCTACAAAGCATACAACTCAGAGCAAACACCAGTGCATTTCACTAACAGACAGACACCTGCTTCAGTACTACAGCTTTCACTTGGTGTCACATTCAACTATTAAACTTTTCGGGTAGCAAACCAACTCTTGGTTCCAATTATGTTTGTAAGCTGGAGATCCACTGTGTCCTTAAACAAATTATGCCTGAGTGAACTTCTTATTCTGACAACAAAGCTAACTTACAGTGATATAGGTGAGCTGTAAAACAAGATTTGTAAAACTCTATTGTCTGCGTGGGGACGGCTTCTGATGCTGTGAAGGTAACCGGCGCGTGGTGTACAGCCTGGAGAAGAACGAGGGCATCCCTGATGGCATGTGTGTGGATGCTAAGGGCCGACTCTGGGTGGCCTGTTACAATGGGGGCCGTGTGCTGCACATTGACCCACACACAGGTATGTTTGTGTTTGTGTCACCCCCTCAGTGTCTGTTACTATGACAGATCTGTGCAAATTATTATATTTTATTACTGATGGTTTTTATCTCCCACTAGCTGCTTACTTTCACTGGGTGTCATTTAGGTTTTCAAGTATGGTTATAATTCAGGTATCAAGGATTAGTGTCTTCCTTGAGGTTGCCAAAGGGGGATCCTTACCGGAATTTGTATTGGCACTTGTTAAATTACAAGTTAGCATTTTTACCAGTACATTAATTATGTTAATACTTATGACAGCGAGTAGTTTTGGAGAATGTTTGTGAGCGATCCGACCTGCTGTCAGCACAGAGCCGTGTTGCATTTGCAGGCATCCGGATGCAGACGGTCAGACTGCCGGTGGACAAGGTCACCTCCTGCTGCTTTGGGGGAAAGGACTTCGCTGACCTCTATGTGACCACGGCCTCCTACGGCATGGAGCAGGAAGCCATTGCCAAGGAGCCCGAAGCCGGATGCATATTCAAGGTAAATAATCCCACTGTCATTTGAATTCAATCAACAGTTGTACATTTTTTCAGTCAAACATTTGATATTCGCAGTTAAATACCTTGTGTTCACCTGAATGTGCGCAAAACATTGTCAAAGGTACCTTTAATAAACTGATGAAAATATGTAAATAAATATTAGCGAGAATTATTTTCTTTCTTTTTGCTACAGATTACTGGCCTGGGAGTCAAAGGAATTCCACCAAATTCATTTGCAGGATAATTTTATACCCAAGACAGAGAAAAATTTTAACCTTTAAACCATTATCAGTTCATTACCAATTGTATAAAAAGTATTTTTAGTTTAAAAAATACTTTGTTAATTCAGCTGATCCTCCTCCATTTTAGGACAATGGTCACACAGGATAGTCAGACTATTGAGATTAAAACCATGGATTAACTGGTTCATGTGAAACGGGACACGTCCCTGTGTGAGGTGATGCTGGGTGAGCTGCTGTTTTTGGGGAGGCTGTGCTGAGTGTCTGTACCTGTGAGGTGGGAACTGCAGTGATGTGTGTGGCTGAACGTGACCCATCAAATAACAGTAATTATTTTTACACTTTTCCCGTGTTTGTGGAAGAGCTGCGGGGACACGTTGAGATCGATGTGAACACGATTGTTTTAGAAGTGCCAAGTCCAGTGACCGGCGGGGAACACCTTCTTACCTGAGCTGTGAACCGACAGTTTCGGACCAAGCGGCTTCACACACTCAGCATTTGGTTCGCTCCCTGTTGGGCCCCAGCATCTGCAATAATAACACGTTTATTTTATATAACAGAGCAGTGACAACAAATAACAACTTGGGGTTGTAATGAAATACACCGTGAAGCCTGACCAGTCTTTATACAGTATTTGGTGTGAATAGGCAGCACAGTGTGAAGCATAAAATCACTGTCACTATCTGCAGAAATCCAATGCGTTCAGGTGTCTTTAAATAACTGACAACCGGTGTCCTGTTATGTAGTTAAACATGTTTCTGTCTTTGTAACAGGTAAAATGATTCCATTACAAATAAGCAAACTCACAATTTCAAACAATAAAATGCTTTAAGCGTAATCTTTGTTGATTCATACATTTAACTTTTAATTTTCTCTACCAGAACAGAAAGTGCAACGTAAATATAAACTGCGCCATAAAATGAAATACTGACTGTGGGGGACAGTGGCTTAACTGTAAAAATAACGGTGCGGTGACTGCAGTGTAAAGCAGTGCAACGGGGCTCCTTCCCTGGGATGTGGAGCACCTGCCCCTCGCATCCCGGCGTCACCACACTCCGCTGGAGCGCACTAGCTACACGGACTGGAACTGCACAGCTCCTCGGACACCTGTCTTCCAGGCGGAAGCACAAGAATTCCCATTTAATCTTGAATACGAAACAACGGTGCCGGGGAGCAGTCACTCTGGATAAAGCGTGGCCCTGAGGAGGATGCCAGAGAGCGATGGCACTCAGCGATGCCGGGGGAGCGCAGCGCGAGGGGGCGGCCGCGCGGCAGCACGTGACGCGGCAGCGCGGAGGCGCGCCCGAGTGCGGCGTGGTCATCGATCCCACCCGTCCTGCGAGGGCATGACTGAGCATGCGCCGTACGAGAGCTCGCCTCTGCTGGGCTGTCGGCTCGTCTGTAGTCCCGCCGATGCTCACGTTAATTCATTGCGGTTGCGGAACATAAACTTTGATGCTAGCGTCGCCATGGAATGATGGCTTCTTAGATACCAATTTCCTCAAGATTCGCATGTAAATATTTTAGCTGTTTTTTCGCTCCTGAATAACTTTCTTTGTATATTGGGGGGGAGATCGCATGCCCTTTTTCTCTGTACAGATTTCTAAACGTGGCCAAGCTGAATTTGTTGCGGTGGAGTTTGCGGTGTCTTGTCGTGTCTGTTGTGTGGCGTGACTGCTGTGACCGTTGATGTCGGCGTTGTGTGTATCTCCATCTGTCAGTGAGCCCAGTCATGTCCGCGATCGAGCCGTCGGCGGGGGGTAACGGCTCCCTCAGGGATTTACCGCCGGACAGCTGGATGGCCCACCTTCCACGTGCACTGTGGGACTTGCCTTTGTGCAACCTGGCCATCCCAGGTGAGCATCACGGTGCACTGCATTCCTTACACCGTTGTGGTACTATAAGGTAAAGAATAATTCCCCGTAGGGACGTTTTGTATTGACGCGGGCTGTCCGCTCTGCATTTGGGTTACAGCTGCTTTTAAGGTTAACGAACACCACGTGGTGTCTGCGAGATGCATAGTAGTGTTGTTTCTTGGAGCTTCGGAAGTCACATTTGTGTTACGGTTTAAAGGATGCATCCTGGAATATGGTAAAGACAGTCAAACGTTTAAGATGAACATAGGAAACACGGGTGTTTCTATGGAAACAGTATGACTTGCTCTGTTCCCTCCCGCCTGCAAATATCACTGAACAGGGAAGTGGTAATATACTGTAGTAAATAGTCATATATCGAATTAGCAAATTGCAGTCTGGTTCCTGAAAGTGGCTATAAATAGAAAAGTTATTAACGTATCAGAGGATATGGAAAGTATGCACTGTTTCTGTATGTCTTTGTTTTGGAAATGGTTGATGCACGAAAGGCACGTTGTCAGTGTTGCCCAAGAATGTTTTTATTTTGCAGGAAGCCACAACACCGTAACGTACTGTCTGGACAAAAACGACCGGTCTCCAGTAGACCTCACTCAGCCTGATGTCTTACAGAAACTAGACAAGTACATGAAACCCCTGATTCGTCCATTTGTCTACAAGTGGGCTATAACACAGGTGAGGTGTGATGGTGGCAGAAGGGGACCACAGGGGATTACTGTTGTGGTTTGCAGTTTTCCAAATGCTAACCCAGACCCAGCAACCTTCAGCACACGTCTGTGTTCTTAAACCAGCAGTGGTCCTGTGCTGCAGCAGCCGTTGCATTAAAACTGTTTATTGATGAGGCTCTAAATACTAACACTGATACCAAATGCCAGACAGGTGCCAAAGGTACACAAATGCTCAGCATTATCCAGCTGAAAGAGCTGCACAGTGTGGGAAATATTCTGAAAATGCACTGTAGCGTAGTTCAGCAGGTAGAGAGGTGCCTCTTGGTTCTAGGGCTTTGGCTTTGGATAAGGGTTTGAATCCAGCTAGGTGAGTGTAGAATTTGCATGCTCTTCCCATGTCTGTGTGGGTTTGCCCTAGGTGTTAGCCAACAATCTAAAAGACCGCTGCTTGATGTGTGATTGTCCTGGAAAGCAGCTGATAGTTGTACAAATAACACTTATTACAGTTTTGGTAAAGTATGTGGGGGGTGAAAAGCAAGCGGAATTGGTGAAATCTGCTTGAAACAACAGGCAGTCTTAATTTAAACTCCACTGAGTACCCAGTTTTTCCCCTCTCTTTTTCAGCTTCATAGCATGTCAAAAAACATCTTTTTTTGCTGATGAACTGTTCTGAAAAGCAAACTATAAATAGCTTCTCACATTGTACTGGCAGCCATTCTTGAGATCTTAAGTTTGACTGGCATTTTGGTAGAACCTAAGTCGAAGTTGTTAAAATGGGTGTTTCAGTTAAACGCTTTTGTGCGTCGTCTTTAAAAATGAGGCGTACGTTCGAAAATATGCGGCCACAGCAGATTAAAGCTTGAATTGATATGAATCCCTTTGGTGTGTTGAGGAGTCCACTGTGAAGCAGCAGCTGGACTGCGGGGTGAGGTACTGCGATCTCAGGATTGCCCACAGGCCCAACGATCACACCAGTGACCTGTACTTCTACCATGGTGTGTACACCACCATCACCGTGGAGGTAAGCAGTCCCGCTAAAGTCCAGGAGACATGCTGTGTCTGTACAGCAGAAGTTATTGGACTCAAGAATTAAATAAAGTCATCAGAACTCATAGGAGCTCTGCACACTTTTTACCACAGTGGTGTTTGATCGCTTGCAGAAAGTTGCTGCAGTTGATGTACCAATTATTTGTCTGTGCTGCCGCTTTCATTTATAAGTTGCTGTAACTCATTGTTGCTGTTGTTGCAATAATGAAAAAATAGAAACGATACACTGGGATTCATGAGAAAAAATCTGTTACTTTTACTCGGAATAATAATTTGACTAAGTACTTTAAGAGGAACACGAGGAAGCTGTGCCGACCGCCCCCCCCCCCCCATGCCACTGATGGTTTTGTGCACTGTGGCGTGTGACCGAGCTGCTTCTCTGCTGCGTTGCTGCAGGCCGTCCTGAAGGAGATCAGAGAGTGGCTGGACACACACCCCAGGGAGGTGGTCATACTGTCTTTCAGCCACTTCCAAGGGCTCAGCCCCGAACTCCACAGCCACCTCGTTCAGACCATTAAAAATGTGTTTGTCACAAAGCTATGTCCAAAGACGGTACGTATGATGTTGGATGTGATTTTTTTTTTATCATTTGCTATAAAATCAGCTCAAATAATTCATTTTAATAGTCTGTTGGTCATTTTTAGATTTTTATTTTCTGAATTTGCAGTTCAGGTCCCATAAATCTTTTTAATCATTACACATTACATTTTCTAGCATAAAACCATTAAAATAAGTACAAGATATATTGCACTTGTATTTGAATGAAACAGCCATAAATATAATGTTTTAGGACCCTTAGCTAAGCTTCTGATGATTTGTACCCCTAACCGGGTTGTGTGTTACCATGAATGCTGCACTACAGGAGACTGTGACCCTGAGGAATCTGTGGCACCTGGGCTACCAAGTCATCGTGTCATACGAACACAACATCAAGAACTGCCACAATGAGCTGTGGTCTCACATCCCCTACTGGTGGGCCAACAAATGCAAGGCAGAAGCGCTGATTGAGGAGTTTGAGCGACGAAGGAGACAGAGCAGTCGCCCAGGTAAGAAAAAAAAGCATGCCTTCCGTCCTCTGCTGTGCTGAACCGGCAGTCTATGACAAAGAGACAGAGGAAACAAACTGGCTCAGATTCATCTGATAGTTGAGGAACTCCTATCAAAAACAACTTGTGGATCAGAGAGGTTAAAGGATAATCATGGAAATAAACAGATGGCCTGGAAGCAAGCAAATCCTATCCAAATTCAATGCTGGGGTGCAAGATGTCATCCAACATCTTGTGGAAACCACACTGAGATGAATACATGCTGTTCTGAAGGTCAAAGGAGGCACAATATGCCACTAGATTGGATCTGGCAACCCAGTGTATAATGGTGCTGTTGTTCAACCAGGAGGCGTAATTATTGGGTATTTGGCTAAGCTGATAAAAGGTAAATTTAAAAAGAACACAGTACTTAATTTCATGCAAGTTTAGTATTAACTACATTTCTCACTTTGCATTACTGCCCAATAGTGTTCTTGTATCTTCTTCTTCTTCTTCTTTTGGCCGCTCCCATTAGGGGTCGCCACGGCGGATCAAAAGCTTCCACTTCCTCCTGTCCTCTGCATCTCTCTCCGTCACCCCCACCACCTGCACGTCCTCCTTCACCACATCCATAAATCTCCTCTTAGGCCTTCCTCTCTTCCTCTTGCCTGGCAGCTCCATCCCTAGCATCCTTCTCCCGATATATCCAGAATCTCTCCTCTGCACATGTCCAAACCAACGCAATCTCGCCTCTCTGACTTTGTCTCCAAACCGTCCAACCTGTGCTGACCCTCTAATATACTCATTTCTAATCCTGTCCATCCTCGTCGCACCCAATGCAAACCTTAACATCTTTAACTCTGCCACCTCCAGCTCTGCCTCCTGTCTTTTGGTCAGTGCCATCGTCTCCAACCCATAAAGCATAGCTGGTCTCACTACCGTCTTGTAGACCTTCCCTTTCACTCTTGCTGGTACCCTTCTGTCGCAGATCACTCCTGACACTCTTCTCCACCCACTCCACCCTGCCTGCACTCTCTTCTTCACCTCTCTTCCACACTCCCCATTACTCTGGACTGTTGATCCTAAGTATTTAAATTCCCCCACCTTTGCCAACTCTATTCCCTGCATCCTCACCATTCCTCTGTCCTCCCTCTCATTTATACACATGTATTCTGTCTTAGTCCTACTGACCTTCATTCCTCTTCTCTCTAGAGCATATCGCCACCTCTCCAGGGTCTCTTCAACCTGCTCCCTACTCTCACTACAGATCACAATGTCATCTGCAAACATCATAGTCCACGGTGCCTCCTGTCTGATCTCATCTGTCAACCTGTCCATTACCATTGCAAACAAGAAAGGACTCAAAGCTGATCCTTGATGTAATCCTACCGCCACCTTGAAAGCATCCGTCACTCCTACCGCAGACCTCACCACTGTCACACTGTCCTTGTACATATCCTGTACCACTCTTACATACTTTTCTGGCACCCCCGACTTCCTCATACAATACCACAGCTCCTCTCTAGGTACCCTGTCATATGCTTTCTCTAAGTCCACGAAGACACAATGCAACTCCTTCTTACCTTCTCGGTACTTCTCCATCAACACCCTCAGAGCAAACATCACATCTGTAGTACTCCTTCTCGGCATGAAGCCATACTGCTGCTCACTAATCGTCACCTCCCTTCTTAACCTAGCTTCCACTACTCTTTCCCATAACTTCATGCTGTGGTTGATCAATTTTATCCCTCTGTAGTTACTACAGCTCTGCACATCACCTTTATTCTTAAAAATAGGTACCAGTACACTTCTTCTCCACTCCTCAGGCATCGTCTCACTTTCCAAGATTCCATTAAACAATCTGGTTAAAAACTCCACTGCCATCTCTCCTAAACACTTCCATGCTTCCACAGGTATGTCATCTGGGCCAACAGCCTTTCCATTCTTCATTCTCTTCATAGCTGTCCTAACTTCCTCCTTGCTAATCCATTGCACTCCCCTATTCGTAGTCCCTACATCATCCAGTCTTCTCTCTCTCGTTCTCTTCATTCATCAACCCCTCAAAGTACTCTTTCCATCTGCTCAACACACTCTCCTCGCTTGTGATTACATTTCCATTGCTATCCTTTATCACCCTAACCTGCTGCACATCTTTCCCAGCTCGGTCCCTCTGCCTAGCTAATCGGTACAGGTTCTTTTCTCCCTCCTTAGTGTCCAACCTCTCATACAATTCACCATAAGCCTTCTCTTTAGCCTTTGCCACCTCTCTCTTTGCCCTACGCCTCATCTCCTTGTACTCCTGTCTACATTCTTCATCTCTCTGTCTATCCCACTTCTTCTTCGCCAGCCTCTTCCTCTGTATACTCTCCTGTACTTCTTCATTCCACCACCAGGTTTCCTTGTCCTCCTTCCTCTGTCCCGATGCCACACCAAGCACCTTTCTAGCTGTCTCCCTTGCCACTTCTGCTGTAGATGTCCAGCTCAGCTCAATAGTGTTCTTGTATGATGAACTAAAAAAATATCCTGTTTTGATCTTTGTCAACCTGACTGTAACCCTCCATGAAGCCAGTTTAAGGTCACTGGGGGCCAAAAGTTTTCCATCCCTTCATTTTCCAGAAAGAACTCAAAAAGCAGCAAAATTGATTTGGGCACAACAGTAAAGCTAAGTTGTGATGATCAGTGTCCCAAAAACTTCCTGAACTCTGTAGCACTGAGGACAAGATACACTGTTTTGCATCATCTGAATGTGTGCAGATGTGCAAGATGTTCGGCTTTTTTGAAGGCCAGGTGGTTTAAGGTGGACTTTTATGTCTTGTTGAAGGAGGTTTCTTTGTGACCGGTATTAACCTGACGGAAGATCTGAAGTACATCTGCTCTCACCCCACTGAGTCTCTAAAGGACCTGGTGATGTCAACTTATCCAGTCCTGCTGGAATGGGTGGAAGGTCTGTATCCAGGATCTAACCCAGGGTCCGTCAACATCATCGCAGGGGACTTCGTGACGGAGAGTCAGCTGGTACCAACCGTCATCGCCCTGAACGAGAATCTACTGAACTACACTTAGGTATTACTGACCAGATGGTACCAACTGAGGCCACACACACATTTTCAACAAAAATGGTACATATTATTCCTCATTTGGTCTGTATTTAGAGATTGAACGTTTGTGGAAGATCTACTTGCTGAATCGTGGTGCATCAATTCTTTCTGCGCTGTAAAATGTCAGGGTGTAGTTCAGAGGAGAATTTCATGAAGCACAAAGACATTTTTGGGAGACATTCACACAACTTGCATGAACCACTTTTAACCCCTTAGGCACAAGTTTTATCCAACACAAGTTTGAACCACACTGGCTTGTAACCCTGTATGCTGTGACTTGAACTACATGAAATCAAAGGAGAATTTAAAAATTACATATATGATTTTGGACAGCAGAAAAATAAATCAAACATTTTGACTTATGCATGTTAGACACACTTAGCATGTGTGTGTCATCCTGAAGGAGGTGCCCACTGCATAATATACACATTCAGACAGCATGTCCTGGTTACAGTGTACATTATTAATTGCCTGAAAAGATACACATTTAAACATAGAAATTTAATCTACAATATTACAAGGCTATGGGGAAAAACATAATTTAATCCTTTTTGCATCCATTTTAATATACATAGCATCCAGTCAAAACCAGAGTTGAGCACTGATGTCTTTGAATCTAACATATGGTGCATATTTAGAACAAAGACCTACAGCCTGGTTAGAATCATGGAAATATAACTACTTGAATATTGATACTACTGAACATTTGGCATGATTTGTAAAATATGGTAACAGGCCTTTGATTTCCTAGCAGATGACTTGCCGATGATTTTTACAATGTGTTGTGCTCCTTATAACGAAAGTAAATGGATTGTAGTGATGTTTAATGATTATTATACTACGGGGACTGTTATATTACTTTTGACTGTACTGTATCTTTCGACATTCAGAAATGTTTAAGGTAAGTACAAAACTGTAATTCTAACTGTACTACTGTCCTTTTTGGATTGCACAGTAATGTAGAAATGCTGCAAATCTTAAGTAAAGCAATGAAGACTCTTCAGTTTTACCGCTGTTATTCAGCAAACCTCTCGGAATAACAGGTGTTTTATATTTTCTTTTAAGATTCTTATTATTGCACAAATATGTACCAAAAAAAAGGAATTAATTATACAGCACAACCGGTTAATTTCAATAAAAACCAAACAGTGTAGTAATTCTTGTTAAGAATCTGCAGTTATGTTCCTGCTATATGACCTCATGACTCCTAATGCTTTTTTAAAATATTTTTTATTATTTATATGACTGCAGTTAGCTTCTTATCAATGGTCAAATTTGTGACAAGACAGTTTGGTGATTCTTCTTAGTTTTGCAATAAACTGCTTCTGTTGTACCTCAACTTATTTGACTGTGTAGTATTGTTTTCTTAAACACTGTATAACAATGTTTGCATATACAGTATTTTATTTAAGGTGCAAACAATCACACAGCACTACACAGTTGCACAAAGTCAGCGTTAAATGAGCTGCACTTCATTTATGAATTAAAGATAATTATTGTTTAGTTATCTTCTTGGGGAATTATGTGAAAACAAATATACACACACACACACACACACTTCGCTTCATTCCATTACTAATGTACAGGGAAAGTCGGTGTGGTAAATTATTGACGGTCCCTAACTCTTGAGCAAAAACAACAAGGAACCGTCACAAATACTTCAGTACAGGAAGTTTTATTGTAAAACCCTAAAAAAGACACTACACAACACGTCATTTTTGGTAACCGCGTACTTGATGGTCTCGGTACTTTTTAATTCTAATGCAAGTTATTTAATCCGCATGCGGGCAGCGTCCTCACGGATGGGTGACGAACCGCGGCTCACAGGAGGGGGCCATCTGACACACGACGACGAATAAAGCGCAGAACGAACGGGGGCCGCGGGGCCACCGCAGTGCGCCCATTCAGACGCTGCACACGGACGGGAGCGAGCATGGCTGTGAACGCGCACTGGATGGCTCGGCTGCCAGAGGAGCTGTGGACTCTACCGCTGAGTGCCCTGGCCATCCCCGGTGAGCCCGTTCATTTGTTGGTAAAAACATGCAGATCATAAAGAGGGGAAAATAATTTTTGAATTTATTAATAAGTTATTGTCATAAAATTATTTATGGAAACATGTATGGCAAGGTTATATATGCACATTTTAACAACTCAAAAGCAAACTTCTTTACATTGCTGAAGCTCTTAAATACACAGCAGCTTCAACCAGCAGTCACATAGCACCGGCCTTTACTGACCCCTATCAACTTATGCATGTACAGATAAAGAAACAACAAAAATATTGCAAACTTTATAGTGAACTTTCTAAACATTCTGAGCATTTCACACACAAATGGAAAAAAAACACACGAAACTCCTTCCCCTGTCTACAGCTGTAAACCCAAAAAACTTGAATAAAATGCAAAAGAACTTACTGACAGCTATAATGAATAAATTCACATGATAGCACTTTATGGCCGTTCATTTTTAGGGAACTTGTAGACATGTTAGTGACCGATACATCCCAAACGAGTAAAAAGTGAGAAATTATACTCATTTTGATTTGTTTGGCACTTGAAGTAAATTGGTGGCCACAAAGAAAATGAGGCCTACCTGCTAAATGGGTTCCGAACTGTAATGCATGAAGTCACGAGAGACTGGTGCGTAACACCTGGGATCCACATCCGTTTCATTTAGACGATGGATGTGAACTATTTACAGTGCAAAGTTTCATACAGGATGCTGCGTGTAAAGTTGCAGTATTTCACTCGTGTTTATACGGCTCTTCACTTTTATAATCAAATTGTTTCTTGACCACTTGAGTGGCGGCCACGGTACAGCAGGTACCCTGCTTATCAGGTAGATTTCACTGCTGCAGACCTGCAGTGAGGCCACCGCCCCATGGTGAGGAATTTTGATAAAAATACTGCAAAAATCAAACAGTTTTCTATTGGTTCTGTACTCCTAACTCTTCTCCTCAGCAGGAATATAAAAGTTAAATAGTTTTTTTTTTCGTTAGAACAGCATTGGGTCACAGCAGCACAGAGGCCAAAAGAGTGAAAATGCACATGTGGATATAAAGCAGCAAGTGGCAGCAGCATTTCAAACATGCAGTCCTGACTCTGTGTAAGAGGATCTGAAAACGTGTCCAAATGTTGCAAAATTTGTCTGAGTGATCATGTCCATCACATTCTCAACTTTTTCTGTGAGAGAGGGTTGGGACCCTTTGGACACAAACCTGCTGTATTTATAGTAAATAACCATGAAACACGTCTCCCCACCGGTATGACCAGCTACGGTCAAACAGCTTTTGTGAAGGACCATGCACTACAGCGTAGGGTAGACAAGCAGCTCTGAGAGGTTGTTTCTCCTGTTGTTCCATGTTGTCTTCCTACAGGAAGTCACGATGCCATGACCTACTGCTTGGACTTGCAGTCTCCAGTGCTGCCCTCCCAGCCACTGGTCCTGCGGCTTCTGGACTGCATCGCCCCGTGTGTCACCCGGCCATGTCTCTACAAGTGGGGGAGAACACAGGTAGCGCGTCATTGTGGCTCACCATGCTTTGTAGACACAGTGTGGTAACCTGAATGGTGAAGGTTTACATCCAAATGTGTGCTCCAAAGTTAATATTTAAGCCGAACTGAATGTGGTAAAATGAAAGACAATTTAAACAGTAGCTGCTCTTACAACATTTACCATTGTGTGTGTGTGTGAGCGAGAGAGAGAGAGAGATAGATAGAGAGCATTCCTGTGCCTAACGGACTGACGTTTCTTTCGATTTCAGGTGAAGGGCATCACTGACCAACTAGATGCAGGAATACGATACTTTGACCTGAGGGTCGCGCAGAAGACTTGCTGTCACTCTGCCTCAGCACTGTATTTCGCCCACGGGATTTACACTCTTGCCACTGTGATGGTCAGTGTGTGTCCTGAACTTCCTTTAAAGTCCCGTCTGAGTGTTTTCCGAAGCAGACTGTGCCGCACAACTCACACAGTGACTGATTTATTGAACGCTTATTATTAAAAGGTTTATTAAAAGTAAATTTTGAAGGTGTATTTGGACTGACTGGTGATTTAATACTTTTGCATTTTGTCAGGTGACTCTAGATGAAATTTCCCGCTGGCTCATCACTCACACAAAGGAGGTGGTCATTCTTGCTTGCTCTATGTTCGACAGCCTGCACAGTGATGACCACAAGCGGTTAATCCATTTCATAATAAACCTCTTTGGTAAAAAAATCTGCCCGATGAAGGTGAGGTTTAAGTCATTTGAGTAGAACCACTTTGAAGTCTTTGTTCCTTTAATTGTTGTAAAATGAATAATCCAGGTACAAATGTAATCTGAATTATAATTTCAGAATGTGAAGCAGTTGTGGGGAAAAAACCGGGAGCAACAGCTTGCAAAATAAATTGACTCTGTAACTCACTGATTTGCTCAAAGGCACAGGGTTGGACCATTGACCGCAGACTTCAGTCAGAAGGTGGCTGTTGACTTTGTTCACCGTGTTTGTGTCAGGTGACTCCATCCCTGAAGAGCATGTGGGAAATGGGCTATCAGGTGATCATCTCCTACGATGACACAGCTGGCTCTGCTTCCCAGGAGCTGTGGCCAAAGATCCCCTATTGGTGGGCGGATGAGGTGGACCCTCAGAAAGTGATCCTGTTTTTGGAGCAACAGAAACAGATTGGAAGACCAAGTTAGTATTTGCCCAAATTGTAAAGTCAAGCAGCCTGCATTCCCCAGTGCCGGATATTTTATTTGTTTACTTGTCCTGCATCCAGTGAAGCTGCAGTGCTACTTGCTGCACCATCATGCCGCCAGACAATCATTTCATATTTTATTGCTGTGCAAACATAGTGGGTCTTGTGATGGTGTTTCTTGAGGTAATGCAGTAAATTTTTTTGCAAAATCACATCAACAGTAAGAACAGGAGGATGAGAATGCCACTGGAATGAGTCAGATATAGGCTGTTATACCTTTGAGGAAGGTTCTTGGGTTCAGATGTTTGGGCTCCTGAATTTATATGTATGTGCAGGTGTGTACCTGTGTGTAGTGGAAGCCTCTTTTTCAGTTTGTTTTTTTCAACAGAACTATAGCAATCCTGGTTTTTGGCTTATTTCAGTTATGTTTTCTGTTTTGTTTCTCTTTCGTCTCTGTCCCTATAGCCTCAGCTCTTGATTATTATCATTGTCAAATGGTTTATTTTTGTCTTGCAGAGGGATTTTTTGTGGCGGGTCTGAATCTTACGGAAGACACCAAGTACATCCTCACCCACCCTCATCAGTCGATGTACAGTTTGACCCTTCAGAATTACGGCACTTTTTTGGAATGGGTGGAAAAGCAGAATCCAGGACTGAGCAAAAGCTGCCTGAACATCATTTGTGGGGACTTTGTTGGAATGAACAGTTTTGCCTCCACAGTCATCGGTCTCAACAGGAAGCTGCTGGACTCAGGGGAGAAGAACTGAAACAACAGCAGCAGAGATACATTTTGAACGGACAATATTCTGCGAGCAGTTCCACATATTTGTTAGAGCAAAGCTTTCATTTTTCCTCATTTCCCTTGAGTCTCCACTTACAAATAACATCTGGCAGAAATGAGAAATTACCAACACAGCTTCACAGGTCTACAAAAGCCTCTTTGCTGCTAAAGTAAACTTTCCTTCACTTTGCACTGAATGTTTTCAGTTGCCTTATGCTGCCAGCTGAACTCCTTGTCCAGGATGCTCCGTGTTCTCAGCTTCACTTACCGAGGTTCCTGCTCCCGACCAGATGGTCTCCAGTTCGTCCAGATGAAAACACTCCTCTGCCCCTGTTTGAGGCCTTCATCCTGACCCACTGCTCCCTGTATGACTCGGTTCTCCATGTGACTTTGATGCACGGTGGCTCGATCTCTGCCCCCCCACACACTGAGCATCACCTCTTCAACCTGCTTCCCAACTTCCTGTCAGCTGCTCTTCTTTTCAGTCGCAATTTTAAAACGGTCCAAAGGTCTCTCGTGTTCCTCATGACCTCCCTCACTGCTCCTACTGCCTTCGATTTTGGCTTCACTCTGCATTTAAGCTGTTCCTGCCTTATTTATTTATTTACTCTTTTATCTTTTTCTTTTGCTAAGCGGTCAAGATTAGTTGACAAGCTGGTCACTGTAAGTCACCTGGAACAGCAGCTTTGGCTAAATAATAGAAAACATAAGAAATTGAATCCATGTCTCCCTGAAAAGTGACCAGGACTGAAGGCCAAAATAAATGTGATGTGCGAGGAAACATCAGAAAGGAACGGTTTGTGCTGTGATGTATTTACAGTCCATTAATATTCCTTATTACATAAATACTACTTTTCTGTGTGGTCTATTTGCTCAGCGCACAGACCACCATTGCATACGCACACAGTAATGTTTTATTACTAATATGACAGCATGCCTGCAATGCGACTTAATTCACTTTATTGACCTGCGTAGACGTTCAGGATGAGAGCGTCCGTGCGCTCGACGCGCGCAGAACAAAGGAACAGTGTGCGCGCGCTTGCACTTTCGCGCGGTGTCACGCGAGCGCACTTTGCACGCGGTGCCCGCGCTCGAGCGCGCCGTGACGTCACAGGCATCCGATTCTGCGCGCGCCCGTCGACTGCGCCAGAGGAGTCCGAGTTCGTCAGGCGGTCGGCGCTTCACCGGTGCTGTCGAACTCCACTGCAGGTTTTAGGTTTACAAGCCGCTGGGGTTCGCGCAAAGTGGCGCTGAAGAAGAGCCCCGTCCGTCCGAGATGCTGGCGGAGCGGGAGCTGCCCGCGGACTGGATGTCCCGCCTGCCGGAGCAGCTGTGGGAGCTCGCGTTGTGTCACCTGGCCATCCCGGGTACGACCGAGGGGGCCAGCCGGCTCGGCTCCATTCTCAGCCGTAACTCGAAACAACAAAGCAGGATCCAGGATGATCGCAACTGAAAACTAAAGGCCAGGAGGCAGGGAAACTTTAACAAGCTTCGCCTAAAAAGTAGAGCATGAGTTCTGTGCTTCACCTGTGTTCACTGCAGCAATGGAGGTGCATCAGCAAAGTGCTTTAAATTGTTTAAAACCGGTTTGTCCACGGGATTCCCTTTACATTTATGAAACACCCGTTCTTCTTGTTTGTTCTTTGTTGCAAAGCTGCAGTAGAGCCGGGCATCCTGTGCAAAATGTCCAAAGCAGGGTGCGAATGAGCTCAGGTGAAGGGCTGGCTGGGCTCAGGTCTTCATTTCGCTCTTCATGCCACAACTGTGTTACAGGGAGCCACGATGCTATGAGCTACTGCCTGGATGTCTCTTCCCCGCTTGTGAGGTCAGAGTCAAACACCTTCAGGCTCCTTGACCGATTCTTCTACTTCCTGACTCGACCTGCCATTCACAGATGGGCCACCACACAGGTATGGAAATCTTGGACAGTGCCAGCAAGTGGAGCGCTAAATAAGATCACATTAACATTATATGTTGCTGGAAAAGTGGAAATACAAAGACAGCAGAGCAACCATGAATTCTTACCAAAAATCTTCTCATCACAAAATTATTATTCATCTTTGTAAACATAAATACATGCCCATGAAAATATGGACATATTTGAAATGTTAAATAGATACTAACAATGCACTAAAAAGACGGGTAAGATGGGACTTCAACTCCTGGTTGGCATCATCGGTGTGTTTTCCTACAATAACTGCAGTAAGTGCGTGTCTACCGCATTGTCCTGACCAAGAGAGACACACCTTCAATTTATTTAAAGACAGATCAGTGCATCATTGCTTGTTGCCAGCTTCAAAACAAATCAAGTTCACAGGTAAACAAAAATTCAGAAATAATAAAATGATGTAGTCGGAAAACTTAGCTTTAAGTAAAATACATAGTAGCTAAAAGGAAGGTGCCAGAAAATGCTCCCAAAACACGTGTGAGCTTGTGCCTGCAAGCTGTGTGCAATGCTGCTAGTGGAGTGTGTGTGTTTTTGTGCCATATACAGCAGATGTGCAGGGTTTTACAGTTTAGCAGTTTTACCATTCTCAGTTCTATTTGGCCATCATCTTTTTTTCTTTTAAACTTTATTCTATGGTACAGCTAATGAATACAACATATTAAAAGCACTGAGTAACTGTACTACAGTAAGTGCTGTCCAGATGTTCTTCACATGGTTTTGCTGTTTAATCTGTCTACGGTCATCATTTCCTGAAATGCTTTTTTTGAAGGTTCTGTTCTGCAAACTAAAACTACTTCATTTCAGCAAAAACAAACTAGTAATGTGCTGACTGGTTCTCCAGAAAATAATCAGATACCGGTGCAGCTTCCAGTGTTGTTTGATGCTTCGATTCCTCATTTGTTGCTGAACTCAACAGGAGCGGGACATAGTACACCAGCTCAACGCAGGCATACGATACTTTGACCTCCGAATCGCCCGCAGGCCACAGGATCCCTCCGATAACATTTATTTCAAGCACATTATTTATACAGTTGTGACCGTCCTGGTGAGTCTCATTTTTTCAGGAGGTGCTTGTAAGGACAATTAAATGGAAAGAAAACTAACACAGCTACACTGCAGTGCCCACTAACTACCCACCAGCTGCTGTAGAACTCTTGAGCATGGTACTTACCCTGAATGACTTCAGTAAAAATCGCCGTTATGTAATTGTATAAATAAGTAACATAGCATATTAAGTCAAGTTAAGAAAGAAAGAAAGAAAGAAGGGGGGGGGGGGGCTTGGCTAAATAACTTCTGCTGTGAGGAAAAAAAGATCAACACTGGCACACCACTGATGCATAAGCAGAACAGTAAATGTCTGAGCTGGCTAAGGGGGGCTGTGTACTGTACTATACAGTATATAAAGTTCAAAAGTGGACCTTGAAACCTGAACTATCAATAAGTACCTGACCTTCCACTGTAGGAAACCATGAAGGAGCTGGCCAGCTGGCTTGAGTTCCACCCGAAAGAGGTGGTCATCCTAGCATGTCGTCAATTTGAAGGCCTGACTGAAGAGCTTCATGAGTCTTTCATCCAGTCTCTCAAGATGGTTTTCGGACCTAAACTCTGCCCCCATAGTGTAAGTTCATAAACAGTAAACACTGATTTCCCAACATTAAAAAAAAGGGAAAAACAGCAAAAGTCAGCAAAGGTTAACGGTCACTGTGCCTGTTAGTTTTTGATAAGCAGGTACTAGCTGGGTTTGGATTGAAACAGCTGCCACAGCACTGCTGTCTGTTCAGCTTAAAACAAAACCTAGATAGGCATTTACAGTCATACCCAGATGGAATGTCTGTTCATTTTTAAACCAAAAATGTGGTTGAAATTCCAAGCTCCTCACATAACTTTTTCATCCTAACCCTTTACAAAGAATCCCTGTTTACATTATGAATGTTTGAGCCACTTTCCATCTGAACTGTGCAATTAAAAGCTCCAGGATATGACTGTACTTGGGTTTCTACCGAAGGGTGATGAGTTCTAACAAAAAGTTTTGTTAGGTTGAGTCTCTCACTGGGTTCAAAGGGAAAGTGTTAATCCAATTTGTGTCTGTGCTTTCAGGAAAGTCTGCCGACCTTGAGGAGTTTGTGGGCCTCTGGCTATCAGGTCCTGCTGTCCTATGAGGACCCGGCAGCAGAGAAACACCCAGAGTTGTGGCCGGCTATCCCGTACCTGTGGGCTAACCAGCGCACGGCAGAAGGTCTGCTCCAATACCTGGACAGGCAGAAGGAGATGGGCCGCCCAGGTACAGCTCTCTGGTCTCAGTGTCCAACTGGGTGAAGAACCAGAACTTATTCTCTTAGGCAGAGATTTTCATGTGATAAATATGCATCATTTTGTAGTCATGCTGCTCAAAGTATTAAGCAAGTGCAATCTCTTGTCATTTTACTTCATGTTATCATGGACTTAGCAGCCCGTTTTGGGGATTGCACCTTTATACTCAGCAGAAGATAATTTTAGCGAGAGGCATGGATTGCGCGACACAACTGGTGCACCATTAGACTCTGACCTGCACTGAGCTACTGTATCAGGACTCCCAGGATCCTCCTCTGCAGTACAGTGTGCTTGATAACCCTGCTTATTCATGCCCATCAGTTAAACCCTGCCAGTCAACAATCCTCAAACACATCACCCTTAAAATTCTTCTCCTCTCTACTGGACCCATCTATTCCCCAAAGCAGTACAACCAACATAACTTCACTGAAGAAAAGCCAGGTTGTTACAACGCATTCAGCTCCTTATAGCTGCTGTTTTTGTGCTTCTGTAGTTGCTGCACTGTCCAATTAAAACTTTTATGAATATCTTATCTACCAGCCAACATAAATACCCCAGACTGGCCCAGCTGTCACTGGCACCTTTTTTTTACCCGAGTCAGTAATCTACTTCCTGCACACACATCTGGTTGCAGAGGGCTTCTTTGTTTCGGGCCTGAACCTGACAGCAGAGCGCCTCTTCATCGCGATGCACCCATGGCAGTCACTCCAGACGCTAACCCTCCAGAACACGCAGCATCTCATGGACTGGCTGAGGGAGCAGCAGCCAGGACCTGACTCCAGCAGCCTCAACATCATCGCCGGGGACTTTGTGGGCCTCATCCACTTCTGTCCCCTCGTAATCGCTCTCAACCAGAAACTCGTCCAGCCCAAGACAGAGGAACACTAAGTTACACTCCATTTACTGCTTCTCGTACCCACTTTCTCAACACTTGCACAATAAATATACTGAGTCTGAGGGACTCCCACCTTCAGCAGTCCATTTTCCCACTGTTGACTGCAACAGTTAAATAAAAGCAGCAACCAGAATATTTTGCAAGCAAATAAATGTAAAGATATTTTAAGATACAAATTTCATCTCTTTTATTGCCAAGAGGCTTATTTTCTTTTGCACAGTGCACTTTTTGGTTAATAAAGCAATATGTTTTCAACGTTACTGCATCAAATGCACCATGTCAACATGTAACTGTCACTATTTGCAGCATTTTATAAAGGCCGTCTTTTAAATGTGGCTTTTTGTACATCTTTTTTACAATAAACCGCGCATTTGTTCATCACGTTGGCTCATCTCTGCCCTGTTCTCACAGTTCTGCATTTAATCCCATTTACTCCTTAGAAAGATGTGAAAGACTGACAGACCCACTGGACACCACAGCAGCTGAAGGTCTTCTCACAGCAGGGAGTGCGTATTTACATTTGCACTTGAGACCACATGTTGCTGTTCAATTGTGTTCACCAAGGACAGGGTGCCTGCGCCCCTGATCGCTGTAGAAGAGCTTCCTGTATCGGCCAAACGCTGCATTGCTCATGATGACCTTGATCAGGGCGGTCCCTTCATCTGCCACCACGTCCACTTGCTGCACCGTGGCCTCCTTGTACAGCCAGCTGTGGAGACCAGGAAACAGAGAGGTAGAACTGGGAACTGGGATGCATGTGGTGGCAGTAATTGTATCTGTAATTTCACATTATGGCCTCCATATAAATTAGGAACCCTTTACCTTAGCTGAGGGCTATTTAGGTCCACCTTAATCGTGAGAATCTGTCTGCCTGTTGCCTTCAATATGGCTGCTTCGATTCTCTGCTTCAGTTTCTCCAAACCTTCTCCTTTCAGGGCAGATATGGGTACAGCATCTGGCTCAGTCTGCTGGTAACTAAAGGAAACAAACACAAGGTCACATCCCCCATCTCCCGGTGCAATTAAAACACAATTTTTAGTTAAACTTCCTCAAAAGCACAAACCCAGTTAGAATGTGAGCCACCCGCTTTCCTTCACCGTGTAGGATTCAGGCACCATCTGGTGACCTAACTTGCTTAGCGGCTGGTGCCGTTTCACCCCGTTTACACCATCACCCCTGAAGTTGCCAGACTGACTTTAGCCATTGCTGTGACCCAGGAGGGGGTAGGGGGAACCAGGTACAAACAGGGTGATTCAAAAAGAATTTGAACATTTCTATAAATTCGTTACTAAGTCAGTTGCAGAAATGCGTACAACTTTCAAGTGGAAAAACTGGACTCTGCAATTTGGATTAGACTACATGTTCATACGATACTTCGTTATGTTATTAAGGGCCGTCAAATCGGTATTGACTCATGGTGACTCTATGGATAGCTATCCTAAAAAGCATCCGGTCTTCAAGTCAGCTAAGACTTGAAAAAGGGGCATCCATGGCTGTAATGGCCGTGTCCATTCAGCACATTTTGTGTAACGATACTTCTTTACTGAGTAATAAATTGAGGAAAGTGTTCGGCTCTTTCCGAATAGCCCTGCATTTGCAGCTCCTGTCCATCCTGACCACAGACCTAACTGTGTTCACCTGGGGAGGCCGGGTCCGATATAGTGCTCTTCAACGTTCTCTTACTTCTCGATGAGGTCTGTCTTGTTGTGGACTTCTACAATGGAGTTCATCAGACACTCGGGGATCTGCAGGTTCCTCAGGACACTCAGCACATTCACCTTCTGGTTCAGGGTCTCCGGGTGGCTGATGTCTCTCACGTGCACTATCAGATCCTAGAAGAAATTATATGAGTTTATTTTAGCAAATTCTGTAAACTCCGCAAAAATAAATAAACAAACAAACATCCAATTCTGCTGACAGTACAGCATCTACCGGATCCAAGCACATGGCTATGTTTGCGGCGCAGTTTGAGGCTCTGGCAAAGTGAGGAACGCACCGAGTGGGCCACGTCCTCCAGGGTGGCAGAGAAGGAGTCAATGAGCTGGTGGGGCAGCTGGGACAGGAAGCCTATGGTGTCCACATAGAGCACAGTCATTCGGCTGGGCAGCTGGCCCCCATGTACAGTAATGTCAAGGGTTGCAAACAGCTGGTCTCGTGGCTGCAGTTTGATGTCCCCTGTAAGTGCTTTTATCAAGGTGGTCTTTCCTGAAGAAGTTGAGGGTGGGATGGGTGTCAAATCACACATCACAGATGTATAAGACTGCTATGAAAATGGTGTCTATGAATCTTGCCTCTCACCACAGTTGGTGTAGCCCATAACGGAGACGATGGGGAATTCTCGGCTCTTGCGCTGAGAGCGAAGGAGTTGTCGTTTCTTGCGCAGCTTCTCTAGGGCAGAGCGGATCTTCAGCTCCCTCTCCTTCAGGAGCCTCTGATGCACCTCCATAAAGGTTTCCCCTGCCCCCATGATGGACAGAGAAACGTGCGTGTTAATGTTTATGCCGCAACTTCCTCCGCATTCTCAGCTCAAAGTCTGCTTTGTTTCATTGCAGGAGTTTTACCTGAGCCCATAATATATCTGCAGCCACCTCCTTGTTGATCCAAGTTGGCCACCTCGTCTTTCAAACGAGATCTGCAAAGTACAGCAGATGGCCACACTGGCCACTAGAGGTCGCTGTAACCACACAACACTAAGTTCACCGGTACTGCACTCGACTGATGATGTACCTGGGACTATGAAGGACTGTACCTGAAGATGGCAATAATTTCCCTAGTTGAGTCCCTACAGCACAACAAGAGGACACAAACAAGCCAAGTGTTACCTGAGAAGGGGGATTTCAGCCAGAGAGATCTGCAGCTTGGCTTCTTTGGTGCGGGCGTTGCAGCGGAAGATGTGGAGGACCACTGAGTACCTGTCCAGCACCTTCACACCCCAGGCTTCCTCCAGCTCTCGCTGGTCCAGGGAAAAACAGAGCAGAAATACAAGCACCAATCCGTGGTCACATCCCCGCTTTCACCACACAGGCCCCCAGACTTACCTCTGATGCAGGGCTGAGCCGCTCTACGTTCACAAACACAGCCGTAATCTGCGGCATTTTTTTGATCCGGTCTGGAGGTAAACATCAACACAAACGTGTCACAGGGCCACCTCCTGTCTGGCGTGCACCACATCTTAATCTTGAGGCTCTGCAGCTTGGCGTTGTGCATCGGTCACACCTGTGAGAACGTTGAAATTCCCCTTGCCAAAGATTGTCTTCTTGTCAGGGGTCTTCGTGGAAAGTATGATCTTGTCCAGGACTGTCCAGTTCTGCAGGGTGTTCACCAGGCCTATGGCCTCTGCCATCATGAGGTCAGCTTGAAAGCACAAAAGCGAGACCTCCGCTGAGACCAACGTCTCACGAACGAACACGCAGCCCCTAACCATCTTTTCCAAAGGCGTTGAATTTAGAATTCATTCACGATACAATCACTCTAAACCACCTGTGGTCAATGAATACCCCGGGCAGACTGGCAGCACTCTAGGGTGGGGCCCAAACCATGAGACCGAGTCAGTTTATGGTGCCAAGTTCACCAGTCCAGGAACACAAAAGAAGCACACTTATAAGCGCGAGCTTTAAAAAAAAAAAAAAAAAAAAAAACAGTTTGGAAAACTTTGCACAGCAAAATCACTTATTTTTGCGCTTACCCGCAGTCACGTGACCACCCTGGGTATTTACCTGTGGTCAGGTGTGGCTTCTTATTCCCCCACTTCACATCCGGGTGGACGATCAAAACTCGGTGATCCTCACTGCCAATTTTAGAGGGAACCTGGTTCTGAAAGAGCTCTTCGACCTCGCTGTCCCCAAGGACATTCTCAATGTCCTCGTCATCTTCGCTTTGGACACCTTCTGCAGGTACGTACTTCTTGCTCTTGAATTTGCACGGGGTCGTTGAAAACTTTCGGGTCAAGGTTAGATGCGCCGTGCAGCCCAGGGCAGAAACGGCAGGTGCCCAGGGGCCGAGTCTCCTCAAAGGAAGCCCCAGACACGTGCGGATGAAGCGCCATGACTCCTTCTTATGACGTGCACGCAGCTTTGGTGCAGCAGCAATGAAACCCGACGAATAGACCCTTTTCGCTAGCGAACCAAGGAGAACGCCATTATTCAACATGCAATACTTCAAGAGCAGCATTACGCTAACGGAACACATAAATCATATTTCTCAATTAATGGTTCTATATGGTTGTCAGCGGCAACACTCGGCTGTCAGACGCTGGAGCGCTGCAGACAGAACTGGTAGATGACCATAAACAGACACCATGCCTTCAAATAAAGTGGGGGATCGATCACTTCCGGATATGATCACGTGTTTCCGGCTCGGTTACGTCTGGTTCAATACTGTCATGCGTACGGAAGCTCCCGATGGACATAATTAATCTAAACGTCAAACTGGAAAATAACTTGGAGTGATATTTCCTTTTTTATGTAAATAATGTGGATCTTAAAGAATATTCAAATTAAATTAAAACCAAAAGTGACTTTTTATATATGGGACAAAACTCAAAAGAAAAAAGTTAAGTAAAATGTTCTGATTTAAAGTAACTGTTAAATATGGACGGGAAAGGGGTTATAGAAAATATGCATTCATTTGCTGTTACCAGAAATGAAAAATGTTGTTTCTTCTCAGGTTCTTAACTTTTTCTATACCCCAGAGCCACTAAGGAATCTGATTAATGAAAAGGACCCAGAAAACTCTTCAAAAATACATTCAAATAAAATATTGCACTTACGCTGCATCGAAACTTAATCTTCACACAGAATTGTCATAAATAACAATAATAGGGTAACAGCTTAATTATATTTTAGCCTACAGTATAGTGAGAGTTACTTTCAAAGCACGCCTATGCTTTAGGGACCCCTGAAACCAAAGTTAAGAACCCCAGCTCTAAACCTAATCCTAATGTCTATACTTTCCATTTTCAGTTCATCCAGTCTCTCTCTCTCACACACACACAATACACAAAGAATAAGAAGAGTGCTAAACAGACTTAAACTTTAATCACTTTTCAAAAGGTGGCAATTTATATGTCAAAGATTTTACATCCAAAACCCCCATGCAATTTCAATAGATCAAAACCATCCAAAAAGAGCCATTTCATTGGATTCTGTTATCTGCTTCGATTACTCCTCCACTCTGAATGACTGCGTGCTCCTGGTAATTAAGGCACACAGAGCAGTCAAACTGCTCAGTGCTGTGGAGCTGAGAACTCCTCACTGTCCCCTGGAGACTGATCGTGGATTTAGGCTGAAATTGCTATCAATAACCGTGATAATCCCCAATAATCTGCCAGTGACCCACACCGGGATCCGAGCCCATCCGCCTACAGCGCATTCACGCTGTACAGGTCACCACGGCGTTGGGAGTTGATGGGAATCTGCTGGCGCACCTCTGCCAGGTACTGCAGGTCTGCAACAAAATTGTTTTTGAAAATTACTCAAATTTTTTAACTATGGTAGATGTTAAACAGTATTGAATATGCGACTATTATGCCCTACATAAAGAATTCATAGTCAATTTCTAAGAGCAAAGATGAAAACTGTACAGATAATAGAATTAGAACCAAGTGACCACACAAGAAAAAAAGAACTGTAAATGCCTTTCATCAGGGTGGCACCACCTCATAAACCCTCCATTGACTGAAATTAAGAATAAATTACGCTGGTTCAGATTTCATTTTGTTGGCTTTAAACAGGGTGTTTCATTCAGCTTACAGACACAAACTAGCTTTAATCCTCACCAATGTCTGCATACACCACAGTCTCCTCAGCACTGGCTCTCGTGACCACCTCTCCCCTGCCACAGCACAGACACACATAGGTTAGCTATGCACTGCAGAATCATCCCGGGTTCTTGAACAAATATCAAGCAGAGCTGCAGGAACAAAGCAACCCTACAACAGGCATGCATTTACAGCCTTGGAAAGTTTTTCTGAATTTCAGTAGTTTTTAATATAGAAACATGTAAATAATAAAGGAATCCCTGCATAATGGATATCCTAATGTAAAAGTGGAATTTGTTGCTGGCCAAGTGACACAGTGTGGGAACCCTGACCAGGGGTTGACAACGGTGCTGTGTCCCCAAGCCACGTAAGAAGCCGATTCGTCTCGTGCTGGTGAGGCGGTCGCTACGTACACCTGGTTGTCAACAGCCCTAGTGGAGAAGCAGTCAGAAGATGGTCAGTGAGAAAGCGTGGGAAAGCACAAGGTTCTCATTGAACAGAGGTCAAATCCTGGTTGAAGCACAATACCAGGAACTTGGGAAGATTCTACTGGGATTTTGGAACACAGTACTGCCTTCTGATTTCCACTATTGTGCATGAGGGTTTTCAGTTTAACACTACTCTACTATAGTAAATGCTGGGTAAGATGTTGTCTGCTGGAAGGGGGTTTAGGGGACCAACCTTGCCCTCTGTAGCAGCTCCCAGTGAGCAGGGCCAGTGGTCATGTTGAAGGCTCCTGGATAGACCAGCAACTGACATCCTGCCAAGGGGTACAGGGTACAGAGGAGAGCAGGAAAAGTCAGTCTCACCCATTCCACTTAGACAGCAGCACTTTGTCGTACTGAGATACTGGCATAATAGAGCCAGCATCAGAGAAAAGTTTCTCCTCACCCTCTCAGTCTTTGTGAAATCGCATAAAAGAAGGCAACACAAACACCTTGGGAGGGGTAATGTGGGAGGCTGCACTAAGCACAACTGTTACCAAAACAAACAGTCCATCCACAATTTTTTAGACAAAAAGAAAAAGACCAGAAAATTTAAAGTGTCATTGAAGCCTAACATTTTTTTTATTACAGCGCTATGTGGTACTGCACTACATACTACAGTAACGCTTTAATGTAGCTTACATCTTGCCAGTATGGTTCAGTCAAAATGCCATTACAAGAAGACTTTCTTGTCCTTCACCTTCATGAAGCTAACAGTGAAGACAGTTGGATGATTTTTGAAACACATTACTAGGATTGATTAAAACATTATTTTGTGCATCAAATTATTTTCTCCAAAATAAATGTAAAAATCAGTTAATATAGTTCATTATATTTAGTTATGTTAATTATATTTTCCATTTTATTATGCTTAAAAAAAGATTTTGTGATGGTTGTGATTTTTCTTTATTTTTAGCGACTGTCCCCAATATTTGAAATCCAATAAATCAAGGATGGACCGTACATTAACTTTTGTCTGACTTACCTTTCTTAGCGTAGATCTGTGCCAGCTCAGCAAACCTCATATCATAGCAGATCCCAACACCCACCTTACAGAAGGCTGAGAAAGACAGGATAAATAACAAAGCACTAAAACATTTTAGGACTAAAGGACTAAGAAAGAAGGTAAACAGGATGATTCATAAAGAATTGAACACTTTAATAAATCTGTTACATAAGCATCATGCACTGTAAACGCATATTTTGTAGAGTTAAATTTTTTTCCAAGTCATTTTCATTTCTGTCTCAGCAACTTAATTTACTGGGTGATAAATTGATGAAAGTGTTCAATTCTTAATGAATCACCTTATGTAACACAAGTGAGCACAATGCAGAGGGGTGTGTCTGAATGGTCGATGGACAGATACACACGTGTATCAAAGATGGACAGGCTGCTCCCAGGGCTCAGCGTTTCCGATTCCTGGAAGCGGATCCTACCCGGCACATCGATGTCAAAGAGGTGGATCTGTCAAACATAGAAAAGAATACAAAAGAAACAGTTACTGGGCTTCAAAGTACTTCCAACTCCATAGTTTGATAAATTGTGTATATGGAGAAGTCAATTAAATTTTTCTGTCTAGACAACAACATAAACAGTCTGTACGCCTATCTCCCGGGTTCCATTCCTCATCTGTTCCTGAAAACCACACTTAGACCAGGAAAACGTAAATAGGGAGCCTATTTCCCATTATTTTAAATGGGAAAATTACAATCCATTTCAACCCCCCCAAAAAGCTGCAACTAATGTCCCCAAATATCATTAAAACACCTATATAATCATCACTCTTTTTTACTCTCCTTGTACAACAAAAGGACATTTAGCACTAACATTTATGTAAATAATAAAAAAAAAGCATATAATTTACAATACACAATGCAGTTCACTGTAAGGAACTATTTGATTTTGACAAATGGAGAGAAAACTTCAGTAGTAGATAGTGGAAGAGGGCAGAAGGCACTAAGATATGACCCGGGAGCATGTTTGGCCACCTTCTTGTTACCCATTTTGCAAATGCTTTGCATGTTTTCTTTTAAACTCAAATAACTTGTCCATTCCACAACCATTGTGTGGATGGCAAGAACTCGATTGCTTTGTTTTTATTTATATACTGAGGGTTGTGTGCACACACGTGTTTTGCTGGCTGAACAAAAACCGGCAGCAGATCCCACTCTCATGTGGTGGCTATTTAAAATTTCTTGGAGGCTCCAATGTTTTGTCTGGTTTTTAGCTGGAAAAACATTGTATTGAACATTCAAAATGTAAACGGGGACTTTTTTGTATACAGTTATGCTAAAAAAAAAAAGGTTATAAAAGGTTATAAAAACTTCCATTTTTGGTACAAAAACCAATCAAAGATCAAAAAAAGATCAAAAGAATTTGTCACATACATGGTTACAAAGTATACCATGGAGTGAAATGTACCCTGACATAAATAGAGAGGATGTTCATCGGGGGATAGGTGTCCTGTGTTAAAAGCCAAAAGTATCACAGATGTTAGAAAGGTACTGATGTTTAGTTTCAGCAAGCCGACCATCCCTGAGCTCACACCAACCTTCCTGTGTCTGAGCAGAAGGACTCCATCTGGGTCGAAAACAGGGGAGGTGTTGTACAGTTTGCCTCCGTCAGCTTCTGGGATGGACCCTGCCGCACACACAATGCGTATCTGAACAACCTGAAGCGCGCACGGCTGCCCGTGCAAAGGGGGTCAAGCAACTACATAACTGCAGCCCATCACCCAAACTCTCACAGAGAGCTTGCTGGAAACAGACAGGACTTCACCTCCCACCAGGTAGACTCCATTCTCCTTGGCTGCTTCTGAGAGCATTTGTGTGGACTCCCCAGGGATCTCCTCGGCATACTCTGGGAAGAAGTTTGTGCCATAAGGGGAGTTAAAGCACTCCTGTGTGGGCAAAAACACCACGGTTTTAATCCCATTATAAATCAGTGGCTTCCAAAACCAATGGATGCTCTATGAGACTGTAAATGACTGCACCGTGTGGAGCTGAAGGCGGGAGTGCAGGATGGAGTGCTTAATAAAGTTAAAAATAGATAAATAAATACTTACGGGCAGCACTACGACCTTTGCCCCTTGACCTGCGGCTTCCTTCACCAACTCCCGAGCTCTGCGCAGGTTGTCTGCCTTCACCTTCGTGACGTGGAGCTGCACGAGGGCCAGACGGAACTCTGCGCCGCGTGAAGTGACGTCACAGCACAGTTACACCTTAGAACACCGCACCCGTGATAAACAAGGTCCAATAAATCGATTATTAATTATTTAATTTACACCTTCGCCCAAAGCAATTTAAAATGTTAGAAAACTAACTTGCCGCCCATTTTTACCTCAAGTCTCGTGATTGAGGGCACTACAGGAGGAGTGGGATTGGAACTGGCAACCTTCAAATTACAGACAACAGTCCTATAAAGGGCATTCCTTGCTGTTCAGTTTGCAGTAATTGTGGGAATTGCAGGTTTTATTTATTTTATTTCTAGCTCCCAGCGCTAGGTGAACCGTTAAACTTGTGCAGTGTATTGTGTAATGATCAACTACAGTAAACGGTGGTGCACAGCCGCTGCTTATCCCGTCCTTGGTAGTTCAGCTTGTAACATCAAACAACGTTAATAATGTGGCGGTTACATTATTTTTTATAAATCATAATTACAACGAATACAAAGTGGGACTTTGTCATAGAGGTTGTTTTGTTATCCACTTCAAATTAAACATCAACAAAGCTTTTGATGAAGGACCTAGCCCCTCTTAAAGTCAGATTAAAACGTGTTTACAGAACTTCAAGCTTTCAAAGTCCTGTCAGTGTTCGTTATGTGCAGCTCTAGTGTTGAGGCAATCCGCTTCAGGAATAAACCTACTCACTAGCCATCGCCTTGGCCACTGCAGACATCACGCTGCCTTCCTTTCTTCCCTCACCGCCACTACTCAGCGGAAGTACGCAACTCTACTTCCGGAAAAACACCAAACGCCAGTCTTCAAAACAAAAGTCATCGAAGGGACCATTTTAGCCTTTTCGGCAAAAGACAAATTAACGGTTCCATTTGGAAGTTTCTGGATATATGTGATTTACCCAAGCGATAATGCATTTTTCCACACTGAGAAGCACCTTCAACTTGTTACTGCTACCGCTCTTGTTAACACTATCACTTTTATTCCTCAACCCTAAATTCTCCCCAGCGACTAGGATCTCGCGAGAGGTGGTGCCCTGCCTCCATCGGCGGTTCCCTTGAGGACCGCTTTAAAAACCAGTTCGTCCCAAGTTAATGCATTTCTCTTATTTCACTCCCTCAGTTCCGCTTCTACCTCAACTCGAAACGTGCACAAGACATTACTTTTCACAGAAGCTGTTTAAACCCAACATTCAAGAAACAGCTTATTTCATTTGTCAATTTATTAAAACAAACAGGATCCAAAAAGTTATAAGGTGCATTTAACAGAATGTAAATTTTACATTTTTTTTCCTTTTAAAAAGCTGAAGCATTTTGATAAAGTCCACTCATATCATTCCCTATGTGGTTGAGGTGAAACACGTGCTGCACAAAACATCCTTCACAGCACCTTCACCCACCGTCTTGACTATTGGTTTGCATAGTGTTGGAGATCAACCAAGGACCTAGGTTCAGCCTGCAGTCTCAGTCCACTCCTAGGGATCAATAACAGGATATCCCAAAGCAAAGCTCAGATGGAGAGATGTTGGACTCAAAAGCGCATCAAGGCGTAGGAGGAGAGCAGGCAATGCAGTGGAGAACAAATGAAGATGCTGGGTCATTAACAAATCATCTCCCAGCTTGTTTGATGAATAACACATTTTAATGAGTTTATGCAAAGTTCCCAATTAGACATTCAGTCTAAATAAACCATGATCTGGAACAACGTGGTGCCAGAGCGCGTTGGCGTATTTTCTGGCGGTGTCGGCTCAGCTCATCCGTAAACAACAAACAACTGACAAGCAACACTACAACCTTCAGCACAGCCGTCAACTAGGAAGTAATAGAACTCCTCAAGGTGATTCATGATGGCTGTCTTGCTGTGTTTAACCGGGTGTTCTTGCACCAGCCCTCCTCCTACTGCCCTTCAGCTGCATCCTTGCAAAACTAAACTGCAATTATTTGTTTCTCAAACTTACAGTATATACAGTTTATCACTTAGCTGATTTTACAGCTGCCAGAATAAAACAAATATGTAAATTAACTTTGTATATGCTTAATGTGGAGTATCACGAAAGAAAAAAAAAAAGACAGAATAAATAACCAATTTAGTGCATAAATACAGACCTAAGACATTTTTCTGGTCAAATATTAAGAGCGCCAATCATCCAAGGGAATTCTACTGGAAAACATCACATTTTCAACAGAGCAAGACCTTTAGTGTCACTCATCTTTGGTCCACAGTCCCAAAGTTAAAATTCTTTAGGTAAGAATTAGAGATATTTCCTCTCATCCAATACTGCGATCAGATATACATGTACACATTAACAGAAACTTCTAGTGATTTCAGAGTGTAGCATTTGCAGATGGTAAATCATTACCAAAAACTTGGAACAAAATACAAGAAAACCATATAAGAGAGCAGTTAATGATTGATCTTTCAGTCAGAAATTCTTTGCAGAGTTAGTGAAGCCTCTTTGCTGATGAAGTCCAATAACTTTTTGCAGAAGAAGAATAAGCTTCATGAACCACCATATTCTCAATTTCAGTAAGGCTAGAGGCAAGTATCTAATAGTGGCGATTCCGAGCCGTCTTACATCTTTCACAGAATTTTCTGAAGGCTGTGTTTTTCTTCTTTTTTTTTTTAGCTGACCCAAAACATGAGGAAAAACGACCATGAAAGGTTCTTGCACACAACCCCGCAGTCTACGGGTGTAATGTTTGGTCACTGTGATCCAACTGCTAGTGGCGTTAAGTCATTACAGCAGGTTGATCAGGTGCATCTGAGAGGTGAGAACCAGGGAAAGGTAGAGCGAGAATCATGTCCTCCACTGACACAGACCAGCTCCCCCATTTCTTCACATCACCATCAGTCACCCTTGTGCACCACCTCTCTTAGTTGTCCAGGGCATCCAACACCTTCATGATCTGCTGCTTGATGGCTTTGGTAGCATCACCTGCATTTGGTATAAGGTACCTGGAAGAAAACATCTCCTTTAGCACAAAAGAAGCTTCAGGTTACCAAGGGGAGCATAATATGCAGTTCCACTCCTATGACATATAATAAATTCACATGAACTCTCTACAACCCACTTTCTGGCACAGTGAAACTATAAGACATCACCAAGGTTATACCTCTCCACTGCTAGGACCTCCACACCAGATGTGGTGCTGTTCCCAAACTTGAAGGTGATGAGCTCAGGGTGCTTCTTCTTAGAGGTAATCTTTACCACCAAACTGAGAGCCTGCCGGGACTGGATGTAGGCAAAGCCTTTCCGGGAGGGGATCTCTCGCAGACAGTACATGTGCGTGGCTGTCACTAGGAGATGGCTGTATGGAAATATCACCAAATCAGCATTTCCATCAATTTCAATCCAGCAGACCCAGTCTTCCCTAGATGAACAAACCTCAATGTAAGCATAAACTCCTAAATTGAAAACCATATTAGTAATACTGTTCAGATAAAAACATTACTAGTTCCCAGCATTGAAAACTACCATTTTTAATACAAACACATAAAATTCATTGATCAACAAACAGAAAACATTCATGTAACAGCACTGTTCAGGATTAACTCTTGCTTAGCTGAGAAGGCATTTGTGTAATAGCAGAATTCACTGTTTTGGTTTAACAATTGAAGATTATTGGGCACTATTCTAATTAAGTACTTCTTTCAAAAATCATTATAAGTCTCTCACACAAGAGTTCTTCACCTTGGGAACATGTGACCGGTCTCCTTCACCTCGCTGCAGGGCACGTGGTGCTTCACATCTGGCTTGTTGATCCAGGTCTGAATATTGACAATCTCCTTTCGGTCATCATCTGAGATGGAGGAGCTGTCAATCTCATCTGGAAATAAAGTGGGGAGTTGCTTTTCAAAGTCTATCACAACTTTGCAGATACAGTATGACCAGGCTAACAGTGGGCTTGTATCCATATAGAAACTTTAATAAAACAAAGCAACTCACTCCTTAGTAAATGTGAAATCTTCTTTGATTTAATCCCTTAACAACTGTACTGGACAGTATAAAGTGACTGGCTCACCATAAAGATGATGACCAGGGAAACCTGGTCAATCTGTATCCAGAACAGCGTGGAATCCCTTACCTGTGTCATACTCTTCTTCATCACCGATGCTGAATACGGGCTTCACCCCTCTGTAAGGCTTCCCCACACGGTCACTACTGCTCACATGTCTGCAGGAGGGATATGGGTGGCAGAGACAGACCTCAGATAAACCCAGAATACGACACTGCTGTGACAAAGAACTCGGCAGAGATAAGGCACTCCATGTTGAGAAGCAGAATGACAGCAGTCTGTGCATCCTGGCAAGGGTTCAACACAGTGAGCAGTGCTGCTATGGATGGTGAAACCCTCTTAATGATTAGATAGAAAGTGTTGTGAACATTACAGGTAAGAGCCAAGCTAATATGAATTAGGTTCTCTTATAAATATCCATGTCATCGTACTGCTGCATAGACAGAACAATACACAGATATGCAGAAGCAAAGGTATTAAACTCATTTATGCAGTACAAGTGCTTTTTTTGTGTTCTCAAGCCCAGAGAGGTCAAACAGGGGACAGCGGGGTGGCTCCTGGGGTTAACTGAGAACACGGGCTCCATAGCAGAAGGCTGACAGGACAAGGCGTAAGATGTGCAGACTGGTAGCTTGAGGGCGCTGTATGAGTGGCTCATGTTAGCAAAGACCAGAACCAAAATGGTGAATGCCCTGTGGTGCCACCAAAATTGAAATGTGCAATGGAAAGGGCAGCTGTGTCACTCTCAAGAGTGCATGTGTACAGACACGGCTGCCAGAGGTTAAAAGAAGCCTGCGTTAGTGCAGCAGAGAGCATCTGCACCCCTCCCTCACACAGGTCCAGCTCTGAGGTCTACAGACGGCTAGCACCGACCGGCTGGAGTGTGTGAGTACACAGGCACGCATGCTAGCCAACAGAGATGGACATGGGCCAACTCTTACCGATCCAGAATCCCTTTCTCTGGCCAGGGTAGAGTGAAAGATATTCTATCATGAAATAAGGCAAAATGTATGACAGGAAGAGTGAATTAAACACAAAAGTGTATACCAATCAAATGAAATGGCAAGTAACAGGGACAATTTAAACACAATAGTACCTCAACTGGTGCTACCTCCTAAGACTTTGTTTCAGGATAGCCCTTTCATTTTAACCTTTTGTGTATTTTTTAATGATAAACTAATGTATTTTAAATTTTATATTTGTCATTTATAAAATACTGTTTTCTGCATTTATTTGTTATCATTATACCTTTAATAATATAATATTTAAACATTTTATTAATGAGTGCACTAACCCAAGTTATATTCTACTGAAAAATGGTGTAACACTTTTAGAGAAACTTCTCCTGATATCTTTATGTCTGAAATATTTCAAGGAGCCTGCCCCACCTGTCCACAGGGGCAGAGGTGTTCTCGATGAAGCTGATCACCTTCTCCTTCACATTCACAGACTTGGACTTGAGGGCAAAGGTCATCTTATTCACCAGTGACTTCACCCCTTTCCCATCTCCATTCAGCACCTCTCCCTGTAGGCAGATTAAGAGGATGAGATAATACAGATGGTGTGGAAAGGATAAACAAACATCCTGAGGCAATCCAACAATAACAGCATTTACATGAGTTAAGGTCAGTGTTGCAAAATTATAGTAAATATTCCTGTCAAATGGACACAACCTCAAGCCACGGAACACCGCGTGAAGGTTGTGCTTCTAGGAACACAAACTAAAATGCCAACTAACACCAACTAAAATGTCTCTTTTTGAATAATTGCCAAATGTTCAGTGTGGATGTTGCTGCAATTCTTACCACCCAAGTGGAAAATGTCACAAATATTTCAACAACGCATCTTACAATGAGGGCCTCCTTTTTGTGTTTCACTGACTAATAATATTTTGTGACTTTGTTACCTCTCTTCTCAATCAGTGATGCACAAGGTCGACGGGGTTAACAAACACCAGATTCGCTCAGAAACTGTTCAGCAGCTTTTCTCTTATAACAGTGGAAACAAAAGTGCCTGGGATAAAATTAATTCTCTGAGCTGTCTAACAAAAGAAATCAGAAGCAGAAGGGGCAATGCCTCCATGCCAAGACAAGAGGCCATCGGGGTGATATGTACCAATTTCTACCCCCCACAAAGTCGACACTCACATCCACAGAGTTGAGGCTGCTGTGGGATCCGGAGGTGCTGACGATCCAGTGCACATACACATTGTCAGGGCCCTCCACATTAATATCAGCAAGGTGCTGTTGCAGGGCTGAAATGCACAAAGTCAGCAAACTAATGACACCAGGTTGTCTTTCTTGTCCTAAAACACTGCAGAGTTGGTCTTCAGGAAAAGTAAAGTAAAAGAAGCTGCATTCAAAGATATACAATCACCTACTTACCCATGAAACCTCCTTTTGCGATACTGACATATTCCTTGTTTTTCTGCAATACAGCATTAAAATCATTTGTTCTGCACTGTTCATGTTAAACTCCTTGCAGGGCAACAACACAACATTGTGATGAATAACAATGGAAAACAGAGGCAGCAAGAGATGTGAACACACACAAATTGCAGGTCACTGCAGGATGTGTTTGCCTATGCCCTCTTTTCTGTTTTGTCTTGTCTACATGGAAGCCATCTGACCTGCAGGAAGTGGGCAAGCACCATATTCATGTACATGTCCTCCTCCTCTCGCCCGCTTCCCATGAAGCACAAGTGCTCTCCACTGGCAAAGGACCCCGACTCCAGAGAATGCTTCTGTGCCTCCAGCAGGGATTTCACAGACAGCGAGAACTCTGACGGGTTCTGCAGCATCTGGAAGAAACACCGAGAAGCACATGGGTTGGCACAGGCTCACACAGATGGTTCCACGCCCTACTCTCTGGTCTCTGCTGTCCAGTCAACAGCCACATCCTCACCAGGTCAGAGTCCAGGTGGAAAGCAGTCGCCAGGTGTCCGGCATTATACTGCTCTGCTGGGCGGCAGTCAACCACAAAAAATCGCACTCCATCCTGAAAGCAAACGCAAAGTCAGAAAGGCTGCAAATCAACACAAAATATCTTTTACTAAATCATGTTCTTTCTGCTAATTTTTCTTGCTTATTCCTCTCAAATCACATTCAGTTTTTTATGTGCTGCAAGTCCACCTCATCCAAGGTCCTCCAATGTCCCCCTGACCAATGGGGCCTTACCGGCTGCAGCTGGTTGGCCTGCAGGAGCTCAGGCACTGACACAGGGAGGCACAGCGCTTGGCTCAGATCCATGTCATCTTCCTTGAGCGGCACCAGGCTACTACCAAATAGATTTTGGTTCTCCTGTACAAACAGAGACACCAGGCCAGAAACCGGCTCAGTCTTTGGCCAAAGTGAAGACTATGTTTTTTCAGCCAAAGCTTAAAGGACAGTTGTGTGGTGTGTGTGTGTAGTACCTTCCGGAGCGACAATGGGGTCTTGCTGGAGTAGTACTGTGCCAAGGAAAACAGGTCTTCGATGTCCTCAGACTCCAGGTGAGATGGGGAGCCTTCAAGCATCTCTGTTAAAGTGCATGCACGTGCACACACAACAAATTCATAATACTAAGAAATCATTGGTCAACATAGGAGAAGCTGGTTATGAAAACAAACTCACTTACTAATGATTTCTTCTTTACTTTCTCCTTGCTGGGCAAGAACAGTTTCTCTGTAAAGATAAATTTGGAAAAGTTTTATACTTTCTTTTTTTTAATAATATAATAATATTATTTAAAAAAAAAGTTAAACAGACTCAATCACTTGTTAATACAGTTACAGTACAGTTTGTAACAATACAAACCCCATTGTTCCAAATACCAGAAATATAGGCATCTCTCAATTTGTGAACTCCTTTCACCAAAGACTTTAATATCAGTAAAGTGGAAGTCCAAGTAACATACTGCTGGCACTTGTGTATCATCCCGTTTTTTGTGTCATGCTTTCATTGTCTCAGTGCATTTCTGGTGTATTTCCATTTTAATGTCATAAACTAGATGTAATCCAACCAAATGAAGCAAATTAACTCATTAAGTGACTGATAATTAGGTAAGTGGTTTTGAAATCTTTTACATCATGCTGGAATCATGGGTTGTTATACAAGTGTGATAAATACACTAGTTTAGAGGACAAGAGGTGACACAGATACAGACTTTTGCTTTTTATTTTAAACTTGTGCAGCAAGGTGTCAGGAAGAAAGGAATTTGAACTGTTGATAGAGTGTCAAAGTTTCAAACAATTCTGGCTCTTGGGAGTCCCTAGTCCTTTCATTTCTCTTGCTTACATTTCTGGATAAGTCTGATGTCCTTACTGTGAACAGTTGGTGAAAGTGGGTGCAATTTTCATCTGTCAGGGCTGTTAGGGAAACTGGGTTCCATGTGTGATAGCTGTCTGTACTGTGTGCACGCTTAGGTCCCACATGTACATTTTACAGTGTTCTAGTGACATTTGAGAAAACTGGTTTGGAGTTTTCAGATGTTTTGGGAATACATTACTATTTTTCATTATTTAAAATAATGGGAAAGGCTTTTGGTTTCTGAAATTTTGTTAAACAGACTGTTTTCAAGAACAAATTACTTTTGTACATGGAGGGATTTCTATATGCAATTTCTTTCTCTTTTGCTGGTTACCTACTTGGCATTTACGAGGATGATGAGCATGAGGAAGAAGATGAGGAAGGGGTCAGCCTGTTGCATGTAGACATCCCAGATGGTCTGGGTTACCTCAGGGCTGCAGTGACTGGCAAATAAGCTACCCAGCTGTAGTGGGGTGAGGGGTGGGAGACAAAAAGGCAATTGAAACATTAGACACCAGCCTCAGGAAGTAAGACTAAAATTAATTCACAAGCAATATTCAGACGACTTGAAATTATATCCGATAGACTGCATGCCACATGGCTGCAAGTTCAAGCCCCAGAAGTGATTTTGCTATTGCACCCTTGAATAATATAATTAGTCTAAATCTCTAGTGGAACGTCCTTCTATGGAGCTGTTTTGGATAAACCTGTGTACCAGTCATATAAAAAAGAGTAATTAATAATCAGACACAGAATGGTACACTGCACAGGTGTCTGCTTGACAGTGGTCCATAACCAGAGGGACATTCACCCAGAGGAGGGCGTAGGAGTCTGGAGTGATCTTTTTGGTATCCAAGAAAGAACAGAGCTCAGGTTCATGGTACTGAAGCAGCAACCTGTAGAGGTGGAAAGGTCGACCCTGGGGTACACACTCCCTGTAAAAAACAAACAAACAAACACATACACACTTATTTTAGGAACTCCTGTTACCTTCAACACTGAAAAGCTGTTAAAACTGTTGTATGTGACCAGTACCTGGGAATGTATTTATTCATTATGGCGTAGAAACAGTTGTAGAGGTCGCTACGGCGCAACTTGAGGCCAAGCAGTGGTTTCAGAAGGTCTGGCCAGCTCAGCTCTGGTGAAAAAGTGATGTTCCGCGACTTGCAGTAGAAGGTGAGGACTGATTCCAGGTCAGCCAGTGTAGCACCCTTGTCCTCTTCAGGCACATGCAACTGGTCTGCATTCAGGCAGAGTCAGAGCTAAGGTTACAGTTCTCTACAGCCACTTCACACACCCTGCACTCACACCTAACCCTCAAAGTATTCAAAATATAAGAAAATAAATTTCACAGCTACACACTTTCATCTGTTCAACCTTGAAATCTCAGCAGTACTAATGCAACCTAAAGGTTTTAAGAGCTGTAACTAAAATTCCCACTTTTAAGTTGCTCATACACAAGCCTCCCATATTTGTTTTTGCTAAGTGAATAGGCGGTGAACAAATGCTGCACCTTTTGTTTCATGACCAGCTGTTTTTATATTTCCTCTTCATTCTATTGTAAGATAGGAGGCAGGAAGATGTTTTTATCCAGGAGGACCAGAAGGCTTTTCCCTATATTAAGTAGTGCTCTGTTTGTCTAGGGGGCAAATGCACACCTTGTCATTTGGCACCCACAAGACTGGCCCCCCTCAGTGTTACTTCAGATTCTACTTGAACACAACATTAAGGAAGCAACAGAGGAAACCAGCAAGAAAACCTCTGCTCTCCCAAAAATACAAAACATACCAGCTCCACAATTACTTTCAAATTTTACAATAATATGTCACTACATGATCACCCCTGTGAAACAATAGTAATCCTTTGCCCTTGTATTGCATATTAATGTGTATGTATTTGCAGTCCTGTTTCAAAGATCTAGAACAGTCCTGTTATCAATACAAAAAATGTTGCAGAGCAACACAAGTGGAGTTCAAGGTAACTACCTTGCTCAAGAGTACTCAAGCAGTGGTAGGGAACGGGGATTAAACCAGTCATTTTCATACTACAAGTCTATATCCTGAGGCCCTACCCCACCTGCTGCCCCAAGTAGTCACTCTTACAGGTCAGCTGACTGCATCCTTTTGAATGGTATTCTACATCCATCAGCAGCAGGAAGGAGACATCATTTGTAATGCTGCCAAACCGGCCAAACTTGTAACATCTGTCAACTGCATTTTTAAAACCTTTGCACATTAGTTTGCTTTCCTCTCTTTCATGTTTCTAGAAGCAAAAAACAAGTCTACTTGCCAAAAAGAACAAAGAACCCACTTGGGGTGGTGGGAGCAGCACAACACTCACCAACCATTTGCTGGCATCTGTCATGGATGAGGGACTGCTCAGGGAGGTCCAGAGACCCATCCCATGAGGACAGGGCATCTCCTTTCCCTGCCACATTGAGGGCAATCTGCCAACACAGGGAACAGCGGTCAGGTTAGCCATCACTGCTGGACTACACAAAGACTGCCCATTTTTACAGGGAAAACACAACCTCAAACTCTGACATGCCTTTAAACTAAAATCAATTTTAAAAAAATCCCACTCACATAAGCCCACTTTCCAATGTAAGCTGTTTATTAAAAGATCAGAACAACCAACAGTTTATCTGTGACCTGTTTGTACAGCTAGACATTCTTATTCAGTTCCTTACATTTTGGATCAACACAAGGAACCCTTACCTCTAGGGTACCTGCTGCCGTGAGGTTAAAGTCCATTTGCAACCCTAACATTTTTCCAATTTCACTTACATTCATTTGTTTAGCAGATGCTTTTCCACAAAGGGATTGGCAGCAATTACGTAGTGTTCAGTCAACAGCATTTTTAACCAAATGTAACTTACAGTGTTCAATACACTACAGTAAAATCCCATACAGTCATTTCCACATTTATTTAGGAGACCAATGCAACACACACAAACACACACAGCAATTTAGAGTTACCAAATTTATCTGACAAGTATCTTTGGACTGTGGGAGGAAACTTGGGGAGAACATGCAAACTCAAAATTGGCACATACACAAAACTTGTAAATTGGATGCCCCTGTTCTCCCAAAAATCTCCAAAATCACCAGTGATACGGTATAGTTCTGGGTCACTTCATCAGGAAACAAACAATTTACTGAAAACCTTTTTTTAAACATCCTGCAAAGACCAATTACTTGGTTTCAGTTAATGAAACCGAAGGATTTGGACCAACCAGAGAGTGATGCATGGCACAAAACAGCAGTGCTGGCATTCCACTCACCTTCCATATCCTAGCCCTCTTAGTGTCAGGCAGCTGCCGACCCTGAATGATGTTCCTCAGTGTCTCTAGGTCACAGCCTCCGGTGTCCAGTGCATCGGACAAGTCTTGTTCCCTGGAGTAGGAGAAACACCAAATGGAGTCCAATTCAGAAAGAATGTATTGCTATACCAGTGAAGCCACAGCTCCAAACCTTCAACCTCACACAAACAACAACTTCCACAAAGGTCTCAAAGCAATTATGAAGGGTCCACTATCACAAGAGCCTATTTCTGTCTCCCTGGCAGGAACTACCCTCATCATCTTCAGAACAAGGGGCAAACAGATTACAAAGTCAGGGTTCAATTTAAGCAAAGCAACTGTAAGACTGACATTCCAAAATAAGCACCACATTAATATCTGGCCTCAAGCTCAGAGGGGCATTATCATGTTAATAAACACTCTCTAAGGCGAACAAGCAACCCAAGGAGAAACCAGGCTTTCCTCAGGACCATGCCAAGGTGTGGTATTAATCTGCTTTTTTTAACCTAATTAGAATAAGATTAATGAAGTTGTTAACCCATGAGCAGTATTAAGTTAATGCTGCAACCATTTAGCTTCTGGCATAAACTAAAAGAGAAAGACAAGAAGCCACAAATTTAAAAGATTAAGAACCTGAATCATCATTGTACACTTTACACTAGTTACAATGCAGATTTAATTACAAATTGCAGGTTCAGAACCTTTGAACACTGGGCATGCTATACACTTGTCTGTGTTCACATTTCCTTTCTCTCAAGAGATAAATTTGTTGTTGCGAGTTCCTCAGACTTAGGAAACAGGAGATGGACAAGCACAAGTGCATCAGTCATGTGAGGTTTTCGCAATAGTTTTAAGGGGGATTGTGGACCATAGCCAAGCTAGACGTCATCCAAGCCATCAGTGACAGAGCCATCTCTTTAATGCATCATGTGTTCAGTTTTCACAGATACTTTTCAAAGTACAAAACGGCACTGAGATAAGTTCTTTTGGAGCGGGGAATCAATGAAGCCGGCAGGCTCCTGTATGTAAACAATTGTGGGAGAGCACCGTACAAGCAGCCTGCTCAGCACCAAAGAGACACAAACACTAGAGTCTCTGCCTTTTCACTGATCCTTTCTATAAGACAGAAAGCTGCTGTAACACAATAAAGGTGACAGACTACATCAAAATTACACAACAGAATATACTCAGAGCATGGATATGACTTACATTACATTCATATTTATCCATTTGGCAGATGTTCTTCTCAAAAAGGAGCAGACAGTTCAGAGAAAACAAAAGTGCATTTCACAACACAGAGGGCTTAGATACACGGATAGTATTATTGCAACGTAGCCTGTTGTTTCAATATGGCCATTATTACCGTGCACACATTCTAGCAGCTGCCTACTGATGTGACATATATAACTGAAAGTGGGTACATGTATTAATTTACACCATCTGCCACAGGTGGTTTATTTTCAGCTTGTAGCCTGATGGGAAGGAAATAAGCAGCCGAGGGACTGTGCACCAACCATACCGGGTGTGTGTACAAAAGGACAAAGGATCTGTTCGGTCCACCCTGTGCAGCTGATGCACTTCCCGTCAGCGTCTCGCTGTGTCTCCCTCCCTTCCCATTTCCCAGCAAACACAGCCATGTGTGGCGTTTGCACTGGCCTCAGGGGCTGACTGCAGTGTCAAAAGGGGAAGTTTGAAGTCTGACAGCCTGTCACATATGTGACAAAAAAGAGGACACTTGCAGCATTTCAACACTAATGCGACAAACACCGAGCAGGGTCCAATTTTAATAGCACTTCATAAAGGCTTTTGAAGAGACAACCGATTTGTTTCTTTGAAAGGCTGACTGTAGGGCTTTAGTTTGTATACTTTATGGCATACAGCGTTAGTGCCTGTTTAATATAGGAGAATTTCCACAAAAAAAAAAAAAAAAATCCAAAATGTTTCTCTCTTCATCCAGATTGCAGATGACAATTCAAGGTGAAATGTTTTACAAAGTCTGCAAAACTAAATTAATTGAAAGATGTGAAATAAATCAGTTCAGCACTTGTATTGTTCTTGGTGCTGCTGTAACAGTAGACTTCATCTTATCCTGTACTTTGAATCCAACCATTGTAGCACACATTTTTCAGCTGTTATTACTTCGATTAAATGTATACATGTATCTGTGTGTCAACTAGTGTTATGCTGTATAGATGTGTGAAAGACTGTAGGGATTTTACTGAAGTGCATCTAAAACTCAGATAAAGGTGTCAGCTGAACATTGGTGAATAATCATTGAACGTTACTTTGGTGAAAAGCGTCTGTTAAAAGAATATGTATATGTAAATGAAATTAATATTAAGCATGATTGTATAAGGCACAGTGACAACTTGGTAAACCTGAAAATTAACAGCCTTTTTACTGAAAGTGAGTCATTTACAGGGACCGAGCGGGTAAAGATGAAGAATAATGTATGTTTGTATAAGCCAGCAGGAATACCCGGATGATGCGATGCGATGCGCGACACCCACCACAGTTCGGGTCGCCGTCCCTCCCGCTCCTCACGCAAACACAGCCCACAAACTGTCCCTGTGTCGCTAAGCGCACAGGTGGCTCCTGTATCGCGGAACACGATGTTGTCCGAACAAACGACGGCAGCTTCTCCCTGACATAGGGAAGAGGCCCCAGCCGCCGCTGACCGGTGCCGCTCACACAAACACTATACAGCCTCTTTTCGACCACCGTGTCCCCCTGTTCACACACTAAAGTTCACACAGTCCACAGCGCCGTCCCCCCATGCACACACATTCACACAGACTGAGCAGAAACAGGCTGTCGAACTGTCTTACCAGCTTCCTTGGAGCACTTCCACCGAGTCGGCCATCGCTACAGAGATCCACGTCACAAGAGCCGTAAAACGCATCGGGGTGTCGCAAAATCCACCGCCACAGGGTACCGGTCTATCGACCGCTCGCTGCGTGTTAAAACGGACCGTTTCATTTCAATATGGACAGAAATATTAAATGCCACTTCTGTTTCATTATTAAGCAATGTTATTATAACCGTTCTTTAATTACAAACACAGTAAATAAGATGCCTTCATCTAGGGTAATTATGGCCAGTGTATTTTTTACTATAAATCCTTACAATAAAATCATACTGGTGAGCCTATAATTTCTAAAAAAAGGAACATTAGGAACAGAAATGTAATAGTTCACATTCAATATTTTTTAAGAGATGAACGTGGTTAGATTAAAATAGTCACAACTGATTTCAACTGAGATGAGAATGGGATGACAGCCTTCAGTGCAAAACAATCCTCATTTTCAAACAAATTCATCCTCCACTTTTTAATGATGTGTAAGGAGGTGAAATTCTATATAACACTTTGGACAGCAAAAGAAGGGAGAATGAGAGAATCATGCAGAAGAATCATGTTTCTCAGCTGAAAAAAGCTGCAGCATTTCTGTGCAGGAACAGTACTTTAAATTGACCTACTACGTGTGATGAATGAAATTGTGGGACCACAGTATGGTGTTGAAAACAAGCCACTAGATGTTTCCTTAGTGGAAGAAGTATATGAAGGAGACATGATTCTACAAACAAAATGGGTGTTTAACTTCAATCAGAGCTCCTGATTTTACAGAAAATAGATAATGTCCAGTTTATGTCACACCTTGTGCTGAAGTGAGCATGGATATACTGTAGGAAATGTGTTGTCAAAGCTTTTAAAACTGCTAAAAAAAGATTGTTGCATATCTGACCAGAACTTTTCTACTGGCATTTTTCAGGATGAAATAAGGTTGGGAACAAGGAGATTGCCAAGGGCAAGATGGCCTTTAATTCCACTCAGTAATATTAAAGTTTGTGGAGACTTAAAGGATTAAAAGTTCCAGCAACTATTGGATTTTTACAATTTGAAAAAAGTAATTGAATTGGAATAACTTTCAGCATAAAACCTCTGCACATGCAAACCAGTTTTATTATGGCTTTTAATTCAGACATTTGAACCAAATTTCCACTGGAATCATGAGAAGCAGAAATGGGCAACAAGGAATAATCTGACCAAGATGTACAAAGAGGGCCTTAGGAAATTAAAATGCAAGAGGCTGTTCATAAAGTGCAGTATGAACGGTCACATACACGACCCGCACACTTGAGGAATAAAGCACAATACTAGTGACTCAGTGTACATCTTCCTGTTCTGCAGTAGTTTTATTCACCAGACTTAAGTCATATCATTGATTGCTCACAGATTCTGACCAGATGTAGAACAAATGGTTTATGATGGAACAACTAACATCCATGCCCAAGCTAGTTTATTCAATGATAGGGTTTAAAAAAAAATAAATGAAAAAAAAAACCATTCATGATGTATTTTTTATACTACCCCCCCCCCCCCCCCACTGCCTGGAAAAAGACATTAAAAGCAAATGACAAACAGGTTTAAGTAATTTTCATTTCAGTCCTAACAGAATTGCTGGGTGAGAGTAATACAGAAATAGAATTATATTAACATTTATTTATAAAGAGAACTCCAACATATGCTATACAGAATATAAAAGGAAAAACATAAAGTAAAAACATTTAAGATCCATTTCCTTTAACCTGACCAAAGAGTTGCCCATTATAACCTATACTGTGTTCCCCAACTTCAGAAGTCAATGCAGCAAAGCACTGACACACTGATCTATACCTTGAGTATTTAATTTAAAAAAAAAAAAAAAAAAAAAAAAATCCAACATTTTTCTCTCCTCATCTATCTTGGAAAAAAACCATAGAAATATAGGGGTTCCCAGAGCAGTCACAAACATGTTAACATTGAGAATGAGTGAAAAAAAGAACAGTCCACTGGAAAGCCTGGAGCATTCTGCTAGGTGGCCATTCTGGCTTGGGTCTGTGACTGTGTAAGCACTGTTTCAATAGGAAGCCTGATGTCCTGTAAAAAACCAGGAATTAGCTACTCTGTGGATATAGCAATTAATCTTCACCCCCCCAGTAGTACCAATGTTTTTTTTTTGTTTTTTTTTAAAGACTCTGTAAGTAGCATTTCTATTTGTTTGTTTAAATAAATGTGACAAATTACTCATGCGACTTGTTTACTTGATACTACTATCAATAAAGGAAAGATACTGTAACAAACAACAGCTACTTGACTTTTCCCTACCATTCCCAAAGTATTATGGGAAGAGCACTGAAGTGTTATTTTAACACTCACATTTGCACCTTGAGAATAGGCAGCAGAGGGTCACATACTTAGTTCTTCCTGAATCCTCATGGGTGGTTCCTGTAGCTGCCTATGAGAAGGAACCCCAGTTGAATATGAACTTTTGATTCATGAATAAGCACAAGATTAACCAGCCACAGTGCTACACAGTCTAGTGACTGAAAGTTGGAAGACTGATGAGATTCAGACAAAAGTCAGTGCTGGGGAGCTGGGTGTGTGTCTGTTTTATAGCGGACCCACTTGGCAATGGATGAAAACTGTCACGTTGGCCATCTTCTGCAGATCGTGAACTATGGGTTTACACACTATTCTCTGCACATCAAAGTATCAAAACCAATGTAAACGTAATTACATGATCACAGAACTCCTCCTTCTTTTATTTAACCTTTCACAATCTTTTACAAAGTAAAACAAACATTAGCAATTAACTGATAGAGGCCACCTTGGCAGTGGGGCCTGACTCAGGCAATTGAGAGAGAGTAGTTACAGCGTTGGGGGCTTCAGGCCATACTTCTTGGCCACCTCAGTTTGAGCATAGGCTGCATCACACAGTGAATACAGGTGGGCCATCTCCATCTCAGACTTGGCCAAGTTGATGGCCTTGTTGAACATGTCAATAGCCTTGTCAAGGTTGCCCCTGGAATTATAAGAGGAAGAGGAACAATGTGTTACTAAGGTAGACTAATTAAAAATCGGAGCCAATATCTTAAAGGGAAAGGACTCACCTCTGGACCTCAATGGTTCCCATGGTTTCATAGGCAAAGTCACATTTATTGTCAATTTCAATGGCCTTGCTGATAAGCTCCAGACCCCGGTCCAAGTCCTGTTTCCACTGGAGCTGCAGGAGTCTGGATGGATGGATGGACAGAGAAACACATTACACCCTGAGGCATACCAAAAGGCAAGATCTAACCCTGTCACTTCTTAACCTCTCATCAAATCACAATGGCCACTGTGTCACTGAAAGTATCAGTTGTAATGCCTTAGTAGAGACCAACCCTTTGTGGACATATGTGGTGGCATTGTCTGGCTCCAGTTCAATGCATTTGTCATACATGTCATCAGCTTTCCCAAACTGCTGCTGATCTGTCAAAGCCTGCCATGCAGAGCACAGGGGGAGGAGAGGAGGGAAAATGTCAACTTGTAAATAAACAATTGCTTTACAAGACTTTGTGTTCAGAAACGAGGGGAAAAAACTCCCACAAGTTGTGTGATACATAAGCAAGCACATACCTGTGCGTACAAGGCATAACCTTCAGCACACTTTGGGAATCGCCTAATAACATCCTCAAAGCCACTCATGGCTGTCTGCACCTGGGAGGAGTTGTTCCCCGTGTAGGCCTGCCTGTACTGCAGAGATTGGACCAGAGAAGAGCTGTCAGCCAAGTGCATCAGAGACATCACAAAGCACTCTCCTCACAAAGCAGAATCCACTCACCAGGGCAAAGCACTTCTGGGCTTGGGCCAGGGCAGAGTCAGGTCTCAGGCTGATGCACTTGTCAAAATCACTGACAGCCTCCTCCACCTGGTCCAGGAGAATCTTCAGCTGCAGGGACACATATTCATGCTACAGTTGACATACTGTCACATTAATAAGTCTAAAGATTTATGCATAGTGCCTGACTAAGTCTGACAGCAAGAGGCACAGAGATGATAAATAGGTCCCATTATCAACGAGGAGGAAATATCACTCTGTTCCTTTGATAAAAATCTTGAGACACAACTACATTTTCCATGCAATTAACAATCTGTAAATGCAAACTCATAAACATGAGTGGACAAAGGCAAGGGACAATTTCAAAATCAACAATTCATTGATGCTGCAAGGTACAGTATTCAAAAGCAAGAATACAGAAAGGAAGAAGGAATAAAACCTGTCCCCGATGGTGGTAGACATCAGCATTCTCTTGGTCTATATCAGCAGCTAGGTTGAAGTCCTCTGTGGACAGTTGGGGCTGTTGTTGTTGCATATACATGCTGCCCCGCTTGATCAGAGCATTGGCTCGCAGCTGAGTGGGAGATGTACGAGTGAGGGGAGTGCAAAGACACGGGGGGGGGGGGGGGGAAGAAAAAGAAAAGACATTATACAAAAAAAGCTGGCTGCAGCAAGACTCTATCCCTTTGTAAGCAGTAGCCTTCGAGTGTAAAGAAAATGGCGGAACATAAGAGACTTACAGGACAAGAATCTTCAGTAAGGTTACTGAAGCCAATTAGAGATCCAGTGACTGACAGCAAGTGTTACTTTGAGGTATCAAGATTGGAAATACAAAAATACACTAGAGCATGTAATGATGCAAAGCTCTGCATCTGTAAGACTACAGAAATAACGGAACCCTAACAAATGCACTGTGCTGTCTTGTGAGAATATAAACCTGTTACCTTAACATTGGCGTTCTCCATGTTGATGACCTGGTCAAGGTCTGGCTGGGCAGCAGCAGCATTTCCGATGAGCAAGTAGAAGGTGGCACGTAGCAGGAGTGCCTCAGCCAGGTACCTCCCCCGAGAATCCACCTCCTTTGTGCATTCACTGATGATCTTGTCATAGTTTTCCTCTTCCATGTACTGCTTGGCCTTCAGGTAGCCAGAACTGGAGGTACATGGGCCAAAAAAGTAATCACCCAATTGAATCATTTTTGGCACTGGAACTCAAAATAACTGCATTCTGATAAAAAATTTATTACCAAAAAGAGGTTCTGAATTGACTTGCCAAAATACACTCCAAAATCCTGACAATTCCAATTATCATGCTAAAGAATTTGGTATTCTATTATAAAAGTTATTATACAATTAAACCCTGCTGTGCACAGTCCTGGTATGTGCCTTGTTATAGTGGAGCGAAACCTTTAGTGCCAGTTCCCTGTATTACACAGAACCATAATGTTGTGCCAGAAATTGGTAAACAAGAAATTACGTGCCGCACAAGCAACTTATTTCTGCAATAAGTTGACCAATGCCTTTGACCAATTTATTTCATGTTCTATGCAACCTGTAAGGAATATACTCTGCTTATGTCCCTAGTTTTATATCCTCTTAACATTTGTGCAGTGTTAATTAAATTCTCATTAAGTGTAACCCAGCACAATGGGGGGGGGGGGGGAGATATAAAACCTTGTGAAAAGGACAATGACAAAAAACCTACAAAAGCACATAAAAGTAAAGATGGAAGCAATTAAGAGGTGAAGCACTCACCACAAGTCACAAACAGCTATTCTTCTTTTCACTTTATACTACATGAACAGTTCATTACTGTAAATTACCTTGTTTATTTTAAATTACTGTCTTTGATTATTTTAACAAATTTCATTTCTGGATGATCAACTCTGGAACTTGGGTCCTTCTCGGTCTCTCAACAGGTCTGACTTCCCTACCGTGAACAAAGGGATTAGTGCATCACGTGTGCTACAAGGTGCAATGCCATGTGTCTGTGGTGTGATGCTGCATGTGCTACAAGGCGTTTTAGTGTGTTTTAATGATATTTGAAAAAAATAGTTTAGAGTTTTTTGATGGGCTGGGATCACATTTTTCCCCCATTTAAAATAATGGAAAATGGGATCCCAGAATATAGAATTCTGATTTGTGCAGGATTGTCAAGAGTGATTAAAGGGCGTAAAATGGGGTTTTCCCGTAACACTGACACCTCTTTGAATTAAGGAAGACTATGCCTCTACAACCATGAATTTCAGGCCCTTTCACTTTACTACATTCAATTGCTAACCTTTCTGTAACCTCAGTTGCTTCACCCTCCTTGTCCTTGTCTTCGTCCTTCTTTTCACCCTTTTGTAGGGGTTGGGAGATAATATCGTCCGTGAAAGAGCTGAAGTAGGACTTTATGAACTGTGGCGAGGGCATTAGCGGTTCACGGTTCTGCACAGAGGAAAAGAACATAACTCAGTTCTGAAAGTACAAACTGCCGATAGCATTACATTTATAGTGCCTTGCAGAAGTATTCAATCCCCCAAGCCTTTTACACAAAAAGCAGCTGTTGCAGCAAAAAGTGGCTCTACTGAATGCTAATGTATGGGGTTTAAAAACTTATTTAAGCAACATATTGCAAGTTTTTTCCTTATATTTTAAAACACAAAAATAGCAATTTGATAATTTAATGGTAGAGTATATCAGTTCACAAAAATACTGACTGGAAAAATATGTTTAAGTATAATTTGTAGTCCAATCAATATTGATATTTTCAAGGGATTCAAATACTTTCAAGGCAAGGCTCTGCATGTGTTCAGTTAACAGATGCTTTTGTTCAAAGCAATTTACAGTGTTAAACTAGTTACTGGAGCAATCCAAAACACTTTCTTCAAGTATAGTACATAAGGAGGCAGGCAGCAAAAACCACACATGCTAATCTTTTAGAGACATTCTAGTAAAATTTGTATACTTAAACACAAACTGAGTTATATTACAAGTGCCAATAAAATTCTTTCAGTACATGGAATTCATCAGCCGACAGTAAGCCATTCAAGTAGGAAATGGCTCCAGCTGTGAAGTCAGAAGCAGGAAGTAATCTGAAGGACTTCGACTGCTAGCCTGAGCAACACAAGCACCTTATATTTCTCCTTTGCCTTCTCTTTCCCCAGGAGCTTCAGGACCTTATCAGCCAGAAGCATGCTCTGCTGGTTCTGGAAAGACTCCAAAATGCACACAGCAGTCACATCTGAAAAGGAGGGAAGGCAACAACACAGCTGAGGAAATGTACATGTAAACAAAAATAAATAAAAATGGTTTGCAAGGAGCTTAACAAAGCAACAACCTTATAACTAAAGTGGTTTGCTGCATGCAGTGATGGCCCTTTTGATTAAATTCTTGGTCTCACCTTCTAAACATTCCTTTTTGTTGTCCAACCTCTCCTGGGCCTTGGCACGCCGGAACAGGGCTTTGACATACCGTGGGTTCAGCTCTACTGCATGAGAGCAGTCGTGTACCACCTCAGACCACTTCATCTGTGGGTCCCACAACACGCCATTATTGCATATTGATAGCAATATGCTGGGACGAGCACCCAATAAAGCATACGGCTCCATAGATACCAACTTCTCAATTCTACTTCAGTCCACCTCTGCACTACATGCCAGTCAGCACACATCATATTTTGACAACACAGCAAAACACTGCAAGGTTAGTGCATTCATCCCAGTCAATACATACCCCACAGCCAGTGTTGATAGTGGCCAATGACAAATTCAACACCTTCATACACACACAAAAATGAATATAAACGAATGACTGTTCTGTGTGAGAACAACTACTGTTGGTAGGGAGAAAACCCACCTGACAGACTAAAGATCCTGGCATGCAAACCGTACAACAAAGCATCATTCCACAATGTGCAAAATCATAAGTTCACAAAAGCCACTCATGCACTGTTTGCAGAGCTCCCAGTGGTCACTCACCTGCTGCTCATAAGCTGCAGCTCTGTTCTGGTAGAAGGTGGACAAGTCCCCCTTTTGCTCTTTGGGGCACAGACTAATAGCCTCTGTATAGCACTGAATAGCTTGCTCGAATCTGCCAGCCTTGAAGAACTTGTTGCCCCTGTTCTTGGCTACCTGGGCCCGATTCAGAGGACTCTGTAAAACAGAAGAGCCGTTTGCCTATGAAAACAATAACCTTGGGCAGTGGACAAACAGATCACTTCAGGACACAAAATCAGCAGGGGTCCAACTGGCTCACTGGCATGAGAAGTGCTGAACAGTATTTGGGACAGGAAAACGCAAGGCAAAAAAGCCAGAATAAAAAAATGAAAGAATTCAGCTAGGAAACAGCAAAATTCAATTTTGACTCAATGCTATGTCACCACAATACTTATATAAACAAAATACAAGAACAGAGCAGCAGAAATTTTGCTGGAATTTTACTGAACTCTGAATGGTGCTTCTCTAGCAAAGTTTACAAGTCCCTGACAGTACAGTCTCAAAGGATTACAGAAACTGGAACACAAATGCACTAAAATTTATAGACATTTGTTAGACACTCAAATATACCATAATCACAGAAAAGGGAATATTGTAATGTCATTTGTGTCTGTACACATATACAGAAACCAACTGGGTCTTTGTATCACAAACATTTGAGTAAAAAATGTCCAAATGCACAAGCACTTTCCTGTTAATTTCTAATATTATTTTCTTCACCTACTTAACTTATTTTGTTGCAGAGTGAATGTCATCTTCAATTCTGCATCTCACCTTTAGCTGACAGCCACACACATGAAAACAGAAAGTGTGTGAGGCCACCATTGAGTTTATTTCCACCGTTTATTGTGCTTGAAGTGTGCTATTTTTAGAAGTCCTCATAACTACATTTCATTACCCAAGGTGCACCAGTTGTGCTGCAAGTCTCCTTGTGTGCTACTTCCCTATTGTTTATTTGAAAAGTCCCACACTAATATTTCGTTGGAGCGCCTTTAGTTTGGATTACGGCACGCATTTGCCGTAGCATCATTTCAATATGCTTATGCAATGTCACAACATTTATTTCCGTTCAGAGCTGCATTCATTTTTCGCCAAGATCTTGTATAGGTCGGACCACTGCGCAAAGTCTTCTCCAGCACATCCCAAAGATTCTCAATGGGGTTAAGGCCTGAACTCTGTGGTGGCCAATCCAAGTGTGAAAATGATGTCTCGTGCTCCCCGAACCACTCTTTCACAATTTGAGTCCGATAAATCCTGGCACTGTCATCTTGGAATGTGCCTGTGCCATCAGCGAAGAAAAAAATCCATTGATGGAAAAACCTGGTCATTCAATATATTCAGGCAGTCAGCTGAGCTAATTTTTTGGGCACCTGACCAACTGAAGCAACCCCACTTCATAAGTTAAATTCAGGTGATGACTTTTTTTTTGGCCGGGCAGTGCGTGTGTATATATAAATTACAGTAAGCATCAGCACTATCTCCAAGTATAATTCTGGCACTTAAGAATTTCTAATTAAACTGTTTGTTCATATTGCCCAATACATATACTAACATGCCAGTAAGGGTAATGCTGACGCTTATTTTTTCTCCACTTCAAGCATTGTGTGCTTACGGCCTGGTTCTGGTGTTTGTAAATGTTGATAATCGATAAGATGATAAAAGTTGCATATGTTCCTCCTCCATAAATTAGTCAACAATTCAATACATTTAAAGGACATCCAAGAGAAAGTATGTTTCATTTCTTGTACAGTTTATACAAACAATACTGCAGACTGAAATCAGACTGTTGTTGACAAATGCTGCAAAATTAGTTCCAAGTTAACAAAAGATAAATAAAAGTGCTATGATGAACTACCATTCTACACAGAACTCCCAGCACTATGGTATATTTCCTGGATAAATACAATGATTGTGCACAAAATGAGCAGTTAACAACAATGTAATAAAATTTTACACAATTTTTCCTCAATTACAGCTTTAAATTAGGTTATTTCAGAATGTAATCTGTAACATTAACCTATTGTTTACTAAAGATATGTGTTTACATATGAAATAAGAGTTAAGAGCAGACTTCGGTTGCTAATTGTGTACAATGAGGATCTGGTGTATAATCAGACTTCCTCTCCAATGAGGCACGAAAAGACAGATGCCCTGCAGTCAAATCATGCTTATTTCCATATGCCCCATTAAAAGACAGGTAGCAGGTGTAGTGCATTCTTTTATCACATGAACAAGTTGTATTGAAGAAGGCAGCAGAAAACCCTCTGAACAAGCTTAACAGTTGTGGAGTTCCCAGACTGTGGCTCTTGCCATCTGTTGCGGTTAAATAGACTATAGGGTCATCCTCTCACACACTACAAATTCTGCTAATAAAACTGTGTTGCGAGCTGTTCCTCTCATCTTCCCTTCTGAGTCATGACATGGATGCTGCAAGGATGCTGTGGGGTAGCAGGATGTTAGCTGTGAAGAACAGCAGCGCTTAGCCATACCTAGATGGCAGTGTCTCGGATTAGACTGTTCTTAACACATCAGCAGCAGTGACACCATTTTCCTAATGAGCTCTAATCTCTCCAGACAAAGACAGCTTAGAGAAAAACGTCCCATCAACTCCACCTGGCTTCCTACCGCATTCAAAGCAAAACAGTCTATCGATCTTAGTGGCCACCACTCGAGAATGTGTGAAAATCTGTGTTTGATGGTAAAGAAACATTACATTGAGAAAAAGCTGACCTACCAGGGAAAAGAAAAATTTTTAGGTTTTATTCATATCTTTCACTTTAAAAAAAAAAAAAAAAAAAAAAAAAAAACTGTTCTCACTGAGACTGTGGGAGGGTCTTCAGGTACTTGATTTTAAAGGACTAATAAACCCCAGTTGTTACCATGTACATAGGTAATAAGTCCTGAGCAAAAGTCAAGCTCTTGGCTGAATGTCAATGCTGCACATTGTTCCCTGGGCAGCAGGCAGAATCCTGGTTGGAACCACTGCTTTGTGATCTGAAGGTTTCTGGTTAGAATCCCTGTCTCCGCTGCCCTACCTCTGACCAAGACGCTTAACTTGAACTGATACAGTATGAACAGGCTGCTAATGGGGTGCAATCACTACAAAGAAATGAACGGGCACAGCAAACGCCACCGACTCGCGTCCTTCTGCTGTTCTGTCACCAAAACGGGGCCCTGATGCTAAGCCACAGGCGGCCCGTGCTGTCGCCAGAGGGCGGCGCGCTCGAGCAGGTGCGCAGAGCACGCGCTCGCCACATTCGACGACAGCCGGGAACGCCTTTTCGTACGTTAAACCGTTTTACCTAAAAACACTAGAGAACTTTAACACTAGGAGTAGCGGCGAGGAGCTGCTTCACGACGTTGGTGCTCTAACATTATCCACGGGCTGCTTACAGTGGACCCACGCGCGATCAGCTCGCAACCACCGGCTTCCAAAAAGAAGCCCGCCGTCCGATCAACCCAGTGAATGGAAGACAGCAGGCGCACGTTAGACACGAGACAGGAGGCGCTGGGCACCCCGTCACTCCCAACTTTTCTGAACTCAAGACGCCACCGACGGCCGAGTAACTATGCCCCGCGGTAACGAGTTTGCTGAGAACCGAAAAGTCGTGGCGATCTGCGCTCAAGCGTGTACGCAAACGGGCCGTTTCATTCACTGCACCATGACCGCGTGCCGCGTGCCCTTGAGTCGCGTCCACGGCGCGAGGGAGACAACGCGACAGCCGTGTGCAGGGACAGTCGCGCTTGCTCACCATCTCCTCCTGGCCCCCGCCGCCCCGGTTCGCCGCGCCGTCCTGATTCTGGCCACGTACAGGGCTTGAGCCGCCCTCCGGGGTTTTCCTCTCCTCGTTGCGCTTCTCCTTCGCCCGGCTGCGATTCCACAGATACACGGCTCCGACCCCCAGCACGATGGGTGCACCCACTAAGAGCGCCAGTTGCCAGCGGGGAAGTCCGCCGCCGGTCTGCGGCTCCACAGGCTTTGAGGCCGCCATTGCACAACGAGCTAGCAACGAGCACCGACACCGCCGCCTGAGGATCGGCGAGGTCAAAGAGAACCTACGGGATAATGGGATACTGGCGGAGCGCTCAGCCACGGCAAGTACTTCCGGGGCGGCTGTACGGGCATTTCCGATGGGTGTGTCAAAGTGTTATATGCGTTTTGTCGCTAAAATTAAAAAAAGTAATTTAGTGGCGTATCGCTTACACGATGTTTATTTAACAGAAATATATCCAACAACTCTTACAGTGTACTGGTAATTTACAATTTACCTGTGTTCAGTACACCACATACCTCGCTATAAACCTGGTTAAAGGTAGTTCAGCTCAAGAGTTGTGTGGCGCCATCTACCTAATTTTTAAAGAAAATAATACGAATATATTCATTGCGAATGTTTAGGTTTTGGAAGAGTTCCTATATGAAAATCATAAAATACTAACAAGAACTGCTATTCCCTCAAAATTACATAATGAGAATTTTAGCTGTATCATGCAATCAGTTCACAAATTGGAATGCATGGAAAACTATTCATCTGGGTCTTATTTCTGTATTGTTTCACTTGATACATTTTTCCCTTTAAATCTGACAGTACAGTGTTAAATGCAGATGTCATTAGGAATATGATTATACTTTGTAGTATTTTAAAATTTCTTTAATTTTTTACTACAATTTTGCATCTTAGTATATGACCCAGGAATTCAGCAGCATTACAGACTGTTTAAGGGATAATGGTTGAATGAAATCCCACCAAGAATGAGCTGCCTAGGCCCATCAGAGGTAAAGGCAGTAAGTGGATTTGCTCTCCCCCTATGACCCTTGCTAAGAAGGTTCCATTGGCCTGGGACCTGTTTCTGCAGCATGCACAGCTCAAGTGGAAGACATTCTTTACCAGCATGGATACATCTGTCTGCTTCACTCCCTTCCTCAACCCTTTAACTACACTTTCCTGAATGATGAAATAAGCCAGTTTTTATGTCAAACTGGCATGTCCAAAATAAAATCAAAATGTTTTTTGCTCTAATTCATGTTAGGACTAAATGAGGACAAGTGAAACACGTATAAAATTATCCCTAACTCTAACCCTTGCTGTGGTTATTTCATGTTTGTCTTCATTGCATTGTATTTTGTTGTGGTTGTTTACATCAATCACACACTACTGACTTTCAGACCTTAATATTTGATTCTTATATCAATAATGCTCACTACAATATGGCTGACACTGTTGGTCTTAAAACTGATGTGGCAGATTCCAGCCCAGCCCATTTACTTTGTTACTCCCCTCTTGACCATCCGTTCCTCACCTGATTTGACCCAGCAGGCCACACTAAAGACACAAGTGCTCAACAACTGTTCTAATAGCACAGGTTAGTCTGCTAAATGTTACTGGCATGTTTATTGCAGTAGAGTGGAGGCTGTTATAGCAATAAAGGGGGAAACAATTGCACATTAATGCCCATGGGTTTGGAATGGGATCTTCAACAAGCACCTATGGGTGTAATGCTCACGTCCACATACTTTTGGCCATATAGTCTGTCTCTCTCTCTCTATCTATCTATCTATTAAATCTGTGCAGAAATGTGCATTATTTTTTGCAGTCAATGGGTAACAAATATACATTATGATGACATTGTAGATTACTGGATAGAACAAGCAGGATCAGTGTAACAAAATTAAAGAAAACCATGGCTAACAATGCAATGAGCTGTAATGAAAAAGTTCCTTGAGCGACACAGAGGAGCACATGCTGAGCAGTTAAAGGCTGACAAGTCCAGTGACTGGTCCTCAAAAGGTTCTTTTTTAAGTACAATTTAAACTTCCTATTTTAAAACACTGAAGATTTTGGATTCCAAATGCCACAATCACGAACAAACTCTTAATGATTTGTTTTTTATTGTGAAATAATTTGTTACAGTTGTCTTTGTGCTGTATACTATATATATATATATATATATATATATATATATATATATATATATATAACTATACTGTATATTTTATATGATGAACATTGGCTTTCTTTTTAATTGCAGCTGAGGTTCCCAGTGTGGTATAATTCAGTTGTCCTTACCTGAACCTGGTGATTTATTTTATGAGGAGAAATGTCCTGGGATGTCTGTTTGCCACATTAATTTTCAAATCAAAAACAGAAGTCATCTGTGTTGCTTGATAAGGACCATGAGTGTATTCTTTCCACTGCCCATCATGTCTGTCCTGTTCTACATTAGCATTAGGGCCTTGAAAAAAAGAGGGAGACAATATCACCATCAAGTTGTCGATATTGAGAAGGTCTGATGTGCTCTGTAAGTGGAAAGCATGGTAAAATTGGAGTTCCAGTGTGCTGGCTATGCTCCAGGCCCTGTGCAGTGGTTCTAGCACTGTAATAGAAAGATTCAAAGCCACCTCCCACTCAGGGAAGCTCCATTTCACTCCAACACCTCTCAGCCTTCCCTCCCCTGGTGCTAAATAGATTATAGAGGATTTATGTATTTAAAGATTACCAAAAGCTGCGCATGTGTATTTTTGGGTAGGCTTAGGACAACAAACCACACAAATTCCTTTAGCGCACCAGAGGGATCAAATTACAGGGCTTTGGCTCACAGTGTAAGAACAGGGGAACTCCAGCACAGACTGGAACATCTAACCAGGCAGTGCATGCCAGCGCCCAACACCAGACCTGGACCATTTCTTCTGTCAGCCATCCTTGCCTCCTTCAAGCAAACCCCAACCAAGAAGCCACTCTGTTCCTTCGGCTATACCCCACTATCCTTATGGATAATGACGAGGATGATGATGGAAACTTTACCAAGTGGATGAGCAGCTACTGGGGCCACAGCATCACTGACGAGAGGAAGGAGAGGAGGTACGGTTTCCGAAGGCAGCACCAGCCGCAGCGAGACCGTCGCACTTCCCTGCCCAGTCCGGTAAGACTCCCTTGGGGCTCAAGGACCACCAATCATCCAGTGCACATGTATAGCACAAAAACACAGTTTCTGTAGAGAACCTAGAGCAAATTTCTTTAGTCTGCGTGGTGCATTGGTGTAATATGGCCATCACTTCATACCAAATGAGTTAAACTTCACATTTGAAAGTTGTAGTGGGGCTTTTTGTACGAAACTTTAAAAACGCAAAATCTTTTTGTGGAAACAGACTGAGTTGAGAAAGTGCTTAAACCAAAAATAAGAGAACATTAGCCAAATAAAAATTGTTTGCATAGTAACTGGCTTTTGATTTAAGATGCACATTTTGCAAACAAAACGGACTATTATTCCTCCATTAACCATGAAGAAAGAGGAAAGAATCCAAAACAGGAGCAGTTTATACACAGGAAACTTTTACATGTGATGTTATAACAGCTCATGACCTTCTTTTGCCCTGACCACTCACACACACACACACACACACACACAACCATACGTGCTGCATGTACTGTGACACTGAAGAACACAATGCAGTTTGGCTTTGCATAGGACCTCACAAAGGCAACAGTGAAGGATAGCATTGATGTTGGGGGGGTTCTCTAAAGTGTGTGTGTGGTGGCTTAAAAATCTATTACTAACTGTTTAAGAATGTTGTGTCTTAGATTAAATAAAAAGTTCATACACTGACCAGTCCATTTTGTCCAAAGTAACACGTGATGTGCAGCTCAAAGAGAAAAAAATCTAAGCAAATAAACAGTACTAAAATTACTTGAACAGAACATGATATTTTAAGTTGCTTTTCTATCTAGCAGGGTTTACAGTCTAAAAGGCAGAAATTAGCTTGGTGTTGGGAAGCTGGATTACTGCCAGAGACTAGCTGGGCTCACAGGGATGCTGTTTCTCAAGTTCTTTATCTCTGATATCAGGCACAGAGGAGCTAATCCAAAACAGATGGCATTGAAATCCAGAGCCACTGCAAAAGTCCTACAATATCTTTACTGCAGCTGCTTTACCAAAATATATTTTTATGACCCTAGGTGTGTAATTAGTTTAATTATTTTACTAAAATGGGCAGTGTGACAGCACAGTGCTGTCGTGTCAGAATGTGGGACCTTAGGGCTCTGTACTTGAATCTGGCTCAGTCTCTGTTGGTGAAGATTTCAGGATTTCCTTGTGTTCATGGAGATTCTCATTACAGGCATTCATGTTTCCTCTCATATTGCAGATACAGGCTGTTCAAGAGGATTTGTTACTGTTTGTTCCATTCAGGGTGTACCCAGGTTATCGTGAGCTCTATGAGCTTGAGCATAAAAATGTTCATTGGAAATCTGATGCTCCCCACACTTCTTCCTGGCCTACGTTTCCACATTGATCCCTATGACAAAAAGTCAGTTCCCTTTAAATAACAGACAAATGTATCTATCAGCATGTCAGTATGTGTTTGTGCACTTTAAAATATTATCATCTTACATTCTGTTGGATATTAAAAAAACTATAAAATGCACATAAATAAAAATCCACCATGACTACAAATAAAGAGCCTGATAGGATTATAAAGTTCTACAAACACTCTCCTCTTTCACACTGCTCTTCCAGCTTGTGGTTCATCATTAATAGAATTTGTTTCTTTAAACGTCTTCATCTAGATATCTAGATTGTAACTGGATCCCCACGTGCTGCCTTGTTATTGTATTGGAATGTGAATTTTCTTCAGGCTTTAGCTCAACTAAGTGGAGTCACAGTTCACTTTCTACTCTACTGAAGATATTCACACTGGAACAGGGCACGTCATCTGGAACAAAGAAGGGAAAAAGTTAAAATTGATGATTACCTCACTGCTGCAAACTATTTTATGTCCTAAAGAACAGAGGTTATTATTATTTAAACTACACAAGGACGTTATAATGATCCCATATTGTTGTAAGGTGTTGTTGCCTTCCTTAGGCCCAGCTTGACACCCTGCAGCTGAACAACCTCCGCAATACCACTATGGCACCCCTGCCAATACCTCTGAAGCTCAGAGAGGAGATGGAGTCAAGACTGAATCCACAGGACCCCCGGAACTCCTCCAGTGAGGCTGCCAAGAGCCCATCTCCAGAAAACCGTGCCACTGCGGCCATTCCCAAGCTGGCTGAAACTTTTGAAAAAAGGCTGCGCTTTCGAAGCAGAAACGTCATGTCCCTGGTAGGCAGTGTGTGTCACTCGTGAATCCACAGGCCATGGGGTAACTGGGAGGTTCCAGACATGTGCTGATCAATTTTTAATATTACTAATGTATATCCCATGAGTATTATTTAATGGTTAAGTGAGAGCTTTACAGCAGCAGTCCTCACTGAATGTCAAAATATGATGCTTGGTAACTTTTAAGACCAACAGTTATGCAACCCACAATAAGTGACCTTCAATGCTGTGTGCATCAGTTTCCAAATAGAAGGTTAATGTGGTAAAAACAATTTTAACTAAAATGTTCTTTTTATTTCTGGAGTCGTGTGAATTATCTTCAGTGAGGCAGTGTTCAATACTCACTAAGCGGTGTTGTGTATGTGACTTCTCTTGTAGAGCGATGCAGACAACATGTGTCTCATCTGCCACGAAGAAATGCGGGGCGGTGGTGGCAGCGCGGTCCGAGAGCTCCACTGTTCCCACCGCTTCCACAGAGAGGTAGGGATCTGCAGCTTCTGGATGTCTGTGCCCCCTCCAAAGCTGCATACTGCACTGTTTCTTGGCCATCCTGGCAGCATGAACAAAAACAAAATATACCACAATGTTGCATTGCATGGCCATCTTTCATAACACTGCCAAGTTTTTTAGTACTGTAGCCCTGCACAGTAAAAGTAGTAAACTGCATCTGTATGGTGTAGACGACCATGTCTCAAAGCGTGAACTTGTGTATCGGGGTTTTGCATGTAAACAGTTTGAAAGTTGGACTTAAAAACTATGGTATCCGCTTGTTGTACATGGAAGGCAAGTAGGTCAGTGCAAGGACCCATGCATAGTAGGAGCATGGTGGCAGAATGTGTGTGGGGGGGATTAAGAGAGGGCCAGTTCTGTGTGGAGCAGGAGGAGTGCCGCCTTCCCTATCCCCAGCTGTGAAGCAACATCCAGCGGCACCACTCACTCACATCAGTTATGTCAGTACAAAATACACAAATACACATGGCACTTTCCTAGCCCATGGCCCTGCTTATATCCCAATACCCTGTGCTGACCCTTTGCCACGTCACACAGAAAAAAAGCCTACACGTTCAATCTCTGTAGGCTCTTAGTCAACATAGATCTCATGGTAGAAGATTTCAACCCTGGTGGCTGAGGTTTTGTTTGTGCACCGACTGAAAAATAACAAAAAAGTCACAACCTGAATTTTATTTCTGAAGCATTTTTTTCAACAAGGGTAAAAAACGGATTTTTAGTTCTTGTTCAGTTCAACAACGAGTTTTTCAAAATTGTTTGCAGTTAGGAATCTGATTATGAATTAAAGTTTTCACATTTACTGCGCAGTGGGCCAGATGCCTGTGGTGCAGAGTTGCCCGTATGGTGATGCAGCTATTGGAAGTCCTTTTCTCTGTTTCAGTGCATCGAAAGATGGCTGTGGAAAGAACAGTCGTGCCCCACCTGCGCCATCCATGTAGCCATGCCTGAGCCTCTGTACTGGTCCTCCACACATGTCAAAGTACCCTGATCCAGTGGCAACTTTCAGATTATGACTGGATTAGCCTCTACCCACCATGGCAGGATGCCCACCAGAAACCCATACTGGCAGCTGAAGTCTTCCTCCTTCTTTACACCTGAGCTTTGGGAAACCTGTCCAGGCTGTTAACATATTACAGTCCCCAGTGTCTTCTTTGTACAGGAGACAGCAACACTAGACAAAACTTTACAACATGCTGACTACAAATCCCAGCAAGGATACAATTAATCACTGAAATATACTGACATCTCAACAACTGGTAGTGATAACTTTGATTTTTACCTGTGAATACTTGCATTTTATATTGGTTTTATTTAGCACCTTCAAGTTTAGGTTGGTTCTGTGATCACTGTATAAAAATCAGCATAGCGAAAGTAGGAAAGAGCCCTGCTAATATTTTTCTTCTTTTTTTTGTTACTACTAGTGTGTATACGTTTTAGCCGAATGTTTCCTTTAATCCCTCTTTCCTATCCCTGTCCCAGCTGTACACCATTTCTTTTGACTTTTGTACAATACACACCATGATGCCAACAGCAAAAGTAGCTAAGACAAAGGACGTGCTCTTATGCAGTGGTTCTGGACTGGCGTTACTACGGGAAAATTATATTAAAAAATATATGTCTGTACTGTACTGAATGTACATAAAAAGCTTTATCACATTTTATTTATATAACATGCTGCAATACATAGCCTGTGTTTGTCTCTCATGTAAAAATACAATGTGGCTGCTGTGAAATTAGGACAACCAATGCTAGAAATGCCTTTCCATGACTTTATATATAAACCAAGTAGCAAATTCCGTGTGGTCCATTGTAATTCCTGTGTGATGCTGTTGTTTTTCATAATGTATGCTTGGGGAAAAAAATTGCATTGTGACTATCTTCCTTGTCCTTGTAACTTGCTCTTCGAATTATGTGAAATACATTTAACCACCGCTGAGTAAGTCAACATACACGTTAGAGCAACACAAATAGAAGCCGAAGTTCAGAAAATTCAGGAACGTTCCTGTAAAATGCAACGGGGTTCTTGATGGCCGGCCTTTACTACAGGTTCTGCCACGGATCTGCAAGCACTGTACTGGTCTAAACTGAAGTCCCCACAGGTGGCAGCCACCATCATGCTTGAGAAGAACATGGACAAAGAGGGAATTGGAACATTAACCAGTGCGCAAGCGAGCAGATGACCTTCTGCCTTTTGTTTTGTCCGTTTGATGTCTCTACGTGCAAATGCAAGGATGCAGCGAGTGAGGCCATGAGCCGGGCTAAGAAGCAGGAGACCAGCGGTTCCATCTGTCCACTTGGTCAACATTTTCTCACGGGACCAGAAGATAAGATCCGCTAGACAATGAGAAACCAGAGACTGTTGTGTTCTCATTTTTACACAAATCCTGGGTTCATGGAAAAATCCCGAACTGAGCCACCGAACTGGGCTGTCTTCTGCCTTGCACGTAGAGAGACATTTCTAAAAAGTAAAGCTGCCCCCGCTGTCTGCTGCGATTGTTTTGCTGCAAACACAGTCCGATTACTTTAACGGTAACGCTGGGGCATTTTAGCACATTTTCAGAATTGCTGTTATTGTCTTAATCCCATAACCTAAGCGTACACGCTCACGTCTGAGAAATGAGGTGTTTTTGTGGTGCCGCAGCGGGCCGTCTTCCTCTCCTGCTCCCTGTGCTGGTCCAGCCCCACCGAGGCGCCGTGGCGCTCCGCACGTCCCCAGGTTTACAGCCCTGCGGCCCCGCCTTCCGCGCTCCGACCCCGGGGAAAGTTCGTTGCGGCGCTCACGTGGCGCGAAAGTATCTGGGGGGAAAAGCAGCTTTGCCTTGGGTGCCTTTTCTTCGCGTTCACTGGAAATGTGCAAAAATGCGCCAACAGATGCACGTTTTCATGTGGGAAAATGCTGACTCCTATGCATGCATAGTGACGACTTTGGGGACAATAAGTTACACGAGACCCCAGGAAAACAGAGTGAACGGGAAGGGGGGGTTGGGGTTATGTCCCAAATTGTGTTTAAGCGAAATATGCGACGCAAAAGGAAACTTCTTTGAGGTCCTCTGTCATATTTTTATGAAACATGAACATCGGGAAATACCCGCGTTTTCACGGGCTGCGCTGTTTCGTGTGTGTTTATGTTTACTGTCCACATTGCGGGCAAGGGCGGTGGAAGTGCGGACGTGGAACCCGGGTTTGCGGGGCCGGGAGGAGCTGCTGCACCAATCGCCACAGCCATGGGCGGCGAAGACGGAGATTTTTCTCTCCTCCTCTGCCAAGGTTTCCTCTGAACTGAAGTCACCCCGGACACATCGCTGCCTTCACTGAAGCGCTCGCAAAAGGGCTTCCTGGTTCTGCTTTTTATATCTGTTTCGGTTTATTCTGACCGCCGTGACTGGGACTGGTTGTGGGGTCCGAAGAGAGCAGCGGAGATTCGGGCCCGATGTGTGTCGCCGTCGCCGGTAAGCCAGCAGCGCAGCAGCATCTTCCCTGGAACTTTTACACAGAACGCAGCCGCGGACCCGTTGTCGTTTTCTGTCCAAATGGCCAAACTCTTTGTTGTTTTAGGTTCGTTTTTCTAAATAAACGCCACAAATTCTGCTTTGAATAACTAAGGAAAACGTAAAGCGAAACTATGCATAAGCACAACTCGACGGTTTTTGTGTTTTATTTTACTCGCAACGCGTCACATAAAATCAAACAAATCGTATTTCAGCGAATTTATATTTAGCTTTATTTATATCAATTTTAAATAGCATCAGTCGTCCCAAAACAGTGTAAACAACTTTTCCCCCTTCGGGCGCCTACGACTCAATTTTTATCTCTTCGAAACTTTATTAGACCATACATTTCAGATTTATTGTCACTGCGGTTTCTTTCTCCTTGTTGGTTCTATCAGACATTTATACTCGCAGTTACTTTGGTGGTGTCTTGGAGTTTAGTTCCATATTGCAGTAAAAAAAAATTTTATGTCAAATTTTCCATTTTGACTGCAAATAAAACTAAACTTTATTAACTATATACAGTTATTCCTATTCCTGTACTGTATGCTATGTGTATATAAGACGCCAGAGAAAGGTGTAGGTGACGGTTCAGGATAATGCTCATAAAATTTATTAATTCCTACAGAAGTACCAATAGTGTGAAGGATAGAAAGTTTAATTTCAGATCTCGGACCATAGAGATGCCAGTTGCTGGCATATTGATTCTTAGCTTGGTAATGTGAAAGAAAAGATGAAGATGAGAAACAGTACGCACACAAAAGGGTGATGGAGGAGGAGAACCAACTCGACCAAAGGTGTTTCTTCTTTCTCTCATATGTTGACTGCACTGGATTATCTGGGTGACATTAATTGTGCAGTTATGTTAGGTTCAAGTAAACCTCAGGAAGGCAAACTATTTTCAGCTTAAAGCAAAATTTGAGATCGTAGAGTTTTCTGAGTAGATTTAGCCCTCCGTTACATTTATTTGGTTAATTTTCTTCTCCAAAGCAACTTCCAGAGTTAATCTGCTTACTTTGTTACTTGTACATGGAGAAGATAATTTGGACTGGAGCACTTTAGAGTTAATAATTTGCTCAACAGAAACCACTGAGAAGACATGTTTAGCTATCAAGTGGGCAGTCCTGATCCTTTCACGCTTTCTTCAGTAATGGGATTTCCACCTCTGCAGACCACAGCCTTCTGGGTGAAGGACCATGAGGGATGCCAGCGCTTGAGGTTTGACTCTTGAGTCACCCAGTTGTATCTGGAGCTTCATGCCCATTTCCTTTGTTGCTGGGGGGACAGAACTGTATTAGCTGGGTGGTGTTGGGTGGTAGAGGAGTGTGATGTGGGGGGGGGGGGGTCTACTAGCATCTGTTTCTCGTTGCCATGGCTGTGGAACACACGTCTGTGATTAGCTTCCATACGCAATACCACACATCACCAGGGCTTCTGTGAAAATTGTCTGTTGACGGTTTGGAAGAATCTGGCCGACAGAGAGAAGAGCAGCACACTTCTGTAATATGAGTGTCTGTTGCCTGTTTGCTGTTATTTTGCTGATTCTCACAGCATGCTCTGGTCCTGTGTTCTCACAAACAAGGCAATGAGTTCGACAAACCCGAGTCTAAACAGTAACTGAGGTCCTGAAGTAAGATGTTAGTAGCAATGAAGACAGATGTGTTCTCTAATAATTTTATATACAGCATCTCTGGTGAAGTCAAATAGAAACGGACAGGAAAAAATCTAGGTGTGATTTGGTCGCGTTAAATTTTACTCAAAATGCTGCATTTTATGAGTACATGTATAGTAATAGTGTTGTAAATAAGTTGTTTTTGGGCTGTAACCATAATTATGTATTTTTTTTGCATTTGTAAACTTTTTTAGCTGACACATTTGACCAAGGCAGTCGACAGAGATGCCTTTACACACAGTTTTAAATTAACACTCTGCTGTGTTGCGACTTGCACAAAATCCTCTTGGTACAGAAATAATTGATTCATAGTGAAAGGGTTTTTTTTAATTAATATATATATATATATATATATCTGTGAAAGACAATGTTCTTGATGTTCAGCTTTCATTAGTGATATTGTACTGGGTTTCAAAGTGTTTCTACAGTTTGTCTTACTGTATGTTGCTTATTCTTGAAACACACGTCTCTACCGATCCACCCATTAGTATTTTACGCAAATTAGCAGTTCTGACAACTGTGAGAAGCGACAACCTACGGGCATAATGATTTACCCCACTTCAGAGGGTGATGCCTGCTGTTCGTGCTTGAATCCATCATCAGACACGTCGGTCTGTTTTATGGTAAGAAGTGGAGCACAGTTTCAGAGGCAGCTGAGTTTTCTGTAAAATTTTAAGATGACAGAAATGGCAGTAGAGTTCATGTTGTCATGTGTGAAGTGCTCCCTGCCTCATTAATATTCATTTTCATTTAATGCTGTGTTCTGTTCAATGCATTTGTGCGTGAGCACACTTGGGTTTAGTTAGCTGTTTGTCTGCCTTTCATATTTATAATCGGATGCATACACAACAACAAAGGATGAAAGAAACAGTTGTGGGAGGAAAATAAGGGAACGCTAGCACAGGATGAGGGATCTATTTTTTTATTTACTTCGCCAAAGGGAAGCACCATAACAGCCCCTGTAATTATTTTTATTAGGGTTTATTAAATTGTATTTGTGGTCACGTTCACACTTTGAATTCAGCAGGAGGAACATTTAGTAACAGTAAGAAAAAAAATGAGCAGCATATGGATCATTTGTCCAATTTGGATTTCTTTTTTTTTTTGCATATCGGAATCAATAAGAACTGTAGAAGAACAAATGCAGCCCATGCAATGTCAAAACACAGCTGGGTTTTTCATTTTTCTAACACACTGACATTGTTGTGTTGATAAGCTCTCTATAAGCTAGTCTAGGGTCCCGGTGTTTGAGGGGCCTCATCCTGGAGAAGGTCTGTGGCCTGTATGAAGTTTAGTCACGGTAGCTGAACATACACGCATATAATTTCCTGTGGATTCCTTTATTTTTGGTGTCATTCTCAGAGGTCATATTCTGCAAGTTTAAGAAAAGTGAGAATGTTAAAGGTATAAGGCTGAAGAATTTTAGTTTTTGAACAAGAAACAACAAGCCAAGTCATTGTAATTTATACTGTAATTATGCAGCATAACTAGTGGTTTAATACAGTACTCACCCATGCATGGATGGGAATCTATATGGAGATTCAGCCTCCTCTGGGAATTAAAGCCCGTATTGTAGGGTGATAGTGTGACACATACAGTGGCAGACCAAAACAATGAGAAATAAGTATCTGCTAAACAGACCCATCAAACAGAAATATAAAAAGGAAGTCTCCCTCACACTCTTACAGTAGACTTGGACCAAGAATAAACCGGAGAACCACCAGCGAATGTGGAATGCTGAAAGCAGAATAGTAGGCCGTTCAATTGAATAAAAATAAAACAGTTCCCTGATAATTGTTCCTTTGCAGTATGAGGAATGCTCAAACATTTCAGAAAAGCATAATTCTGTCCATGAGGCTTGTGGCAGGATATCCAGCCTTATGTCACTGTGACTATTTCTTGCATCAGCAGTGCTGATATTAGTTTAGAAAAGTTGGGATAAGTACCGGTTCTCATTAAGAAACAAGTGCATGTTTCTTAATGAGAACAAGGGCACATGGCTTTATAATAAGACATAGGAAAATGTGCATTTTCTCTTTATAGAGACTAATAAGTTTTGTTTAAAAAGGTTTAAATACGTTTATCTAAGTGTTGTTATTTTGTTATGTTACTTTAGTCAGTTTACTGATGTTCCCTGATTAACTGTGTCTGAATGTGAAACAGCAGCCATGTGGTCCTGTTCTAGGTGCACTGAAGAATTATGGCTAATTTCAAGGGCCATGCCCTGCCGGGCACCTTCTTCCTCATTGCTGGATTGTGGTGGGCGGCAAAGTACTCTCTTTACTATGCCACCCGGAGGAACCGGAGCCTGGGGCGCTTGGCAAGCAAGGCTGTTCTGCGCCGCCTGGAGATCTTGGAGGGCTCTGTCATGATCTCCTTCTCTGTCATTGGTAAGTAAGAGCCAAGAAGGGAATTCATACGAACAGAGTATAAGGGTTTATTTAAAGACATGTGAGGTACACCACATTCGGGTGCTAACTGCGGTTGGACTCAACTTTTTTGAAATCAGCTCTATAACAAAAGAATATAAGGAAGAAGTATAAGGTGTGTAGTCTGCCTATAGAGACACTAATCACAACTTGTGATGATGGCAAAGACACACGTGGCCACTCAGACACAAGCTGCTCATTTGTATGACATTTGATCTGGTGGAAATCTGCCTGGAGACCCCCATGATGGACTAGGGTCCCATTTAGGATGTACCCATAAAAGCCTGGGGCCCTTTGCTTTTGTTGAGCCAAGCAAGCAGAGAAAACATGGTCTTGGCCCATATTCACACTTATGCTTGTTGTCTTTTCAGTATACACAGGTTTACTACAGAAATTTACTATGCTTTGCACAGATTCTTGTCCCACATCATACAGCAAACATAGCTCACACACAATATAGTCAAATACACATACAATAATGACTACAAATAAGCAAATGGCAGCCAGTAGTTTCCGAGGTAACATTAACTTTCATTCAGTCGATCATAATATATAGCAAATAGTGTGAGATCCTTAGAATAAGGTGCAGACATAGTGGGCTATGCATAAATAGGTATGAATGTATTTTGATTCGAGTATAGTATAAATTAAGTGTTGTAAGCAACATGATACTGCTGTGAGGAAGCAGTAGTACTTTGAGGGCTGGGTGATGATTTATTGGTCAGTAGTTTGATGTCATTCTGCACTTCCATAGATGTAGGGAGAAGAAATTATAGTTTCTTCTGGAATTCAGTGCACAGTACTAACAGACAAGGACACTAACAGGACACAGATATATTGATACAGAAATATAGAGAAGTGTTTAAATAGTGTATATAGATAAATGGATAAGATTAGCACAAAGTCAGTAGTGATGATACAGTGTAGATGACCTGGGCCATGTGGTCCTGTAACCCATACTCTCTGATTCCAGGCATGTTGGCAGAGCAGTTTGTTCCAGATGGACCCCAGCTGCATCTCTATGACTACAGCAGCAACCACTGGGACCATCTCATGAACTGGCAACATGCCACCATGTACCTCTTCTTTGGCCTGGCTGGAGCCACATCCTTGGCTGTCCAACTCACAGACATCACCCCTCTGGCTCTGGACCGCATGCTCCTCAGCATCGCACTCTTCACTGAAGGTAGGGAGCTGTGCTGCTCCTACAAGGTGAGGCCAGTGCTGCCCAGTGTTGTGTTCACCATCTCTCATGGCACTCCAACCGTTTCCACAGGGTTCTTGTTCTTGTACCACCTGCATGGCCGGGATATGCTGGACGTGCATGTGCACCAGCTGCTGTTGTATGCCATCTTTGGAGGGTCGCTGACCACATTTCTGGAGGTCTTTCATCGAGGGAACATTCTGCTGGAGCTGCTGCGAGCTGCACTGGCTACACTGCAGGGGACCTGGTTCTGGCAGGTGGGTGTGTGTGTCTGTCATCTACACATGGTCAGTGTGGTGTTTTCCCCAAACTGTGTGCCTTATCAAGGTGCATCCCCCTGCTATATGCCTCTTAAATCTGTTTCCTCTGACTGTTTTGTCCCCTCTGTACCTCCTTATGCCCCCCTTCCCCTGGCAGATTGGATTTGTGCTCTACCCCCCAGCTGGAATGGCAGAGTGGGACCTCCAAGACCACAGCAACACAATCTTCATCACCATGTGCTACTGTTGGCACTTCTGCTTCTCCTTGTTTGCCATTGCCGGGGTGTACGGCATCATCTCCTGGTGAGCACACCCTCACTCCTCAACTGTAGACTTTCCCTAAACATCAGCGTAAAAATGACCCAGAAGTGGAGTTAAATGGGCTGTTACATGGAATTTTATTCTGACACGCACACTTCAAAGTTAAACAATTAAATTTCAAACATTAGTCACCCCAGTCCAGCTCAGTTTATGTTGAATTTGCTTGTTCTCCCTCTGTCTGTGTGCATGTTACCTCCCATATGATCTGATTACTTCCCACAGTCCAAAAAAATGTGTTTGACATAATTGGCGAAAGTAAAATTGCCTGCTGTGTGTGTGTGTCTACTCTATAATGGACCTGTGTTCCATTCAGATTGTATCCATTCTTAGCTTAGCACCCAGTGATTCTGGGATAGGCTCAAGACCACTACAAACCCTGACCAGGAGAAGCAGTTAATAAAAATCGTTGGCTGAATGGATGGATGGATGGATGGATGGATGCTGAATGGGATCAACAGCTGTCAGTTAGTTACATGTGGAGCAGCATGTGGTGTAGCAGTTAAAGCTCTTACTTTGCATTTAGACACAGGTTTGAATCTCTACACCTGCTATACCATCAAGGTACTTATTAGCCTGAATTTCCCCAGGAAAAATGGTCCAGCTATATAAATGGGTCAATAATTCTAAACAACTTAGTTTTCCTAACTTAGTAAACCATGGACAAAAGTGTCAGCTGCAAAAATGATTAATAATAATTTTATCTGCTTGGTATTTTTAAATAAATCTAACTGCTTGTTTCAAATTTTATTGATAAAACAGATTTTTGTTGAAAAAAGATTTTTCCTTGACATGAAACTGTATGTATACTTATAGCTTTTTAAGCTTGTTATTTGGAATACTCAAAAAGCTTAATCTGAATCACAGTAGCTTGATACTGGAGTGGTTTTTGGACCTGATACTTTTTTTTTTTTACATTTTATTTACATTTTGTTTAAGTAACAGTACTTCAGTAGCTTACACAGACCTTAGAAATATGTTGTTTTGTCTATTTGTGCAAAGCAATATTGCCAGAAAAGAAGTCATTTGGAAGGTCTTGGTTTAAAGAAAAGGACAGAAAAGGGCATTTTTTGTAACTCGTGTTTACAGCTGGATATTCTGTGGTTTTTTCTGGAACAGTTAACCTCCAAGCGGTATCCTGGCTTAACTACTTTGCTGCACTTGTCCTCAGGGTGGTGCGTTCCAGACTAAAGAAGACCCCCACAATGGAGATGGGTCTCCTCAAGACCATGGAGAGGGAGCAGGAGTCTGAGGACGAGCTCTAGGTTTACATTTGTCACTCAAAGACTTTCTGGGCTACAGACCGTTTCTTCTCACAGCCCCCTCAAAAAAATGACAACTGAGGGGAGACAGTTGAATGTTGTCTGTCCCGATACATCATTTGTTCATTGGTACTGAACCGAAAGCTGTGTTCGTTTCAGTGGGGAACCTCTGCTCAAGAGTGATTTTTATTTAATTTAGCTGTTTTTTAATGAAAAACGAACATTTTTTCAGTGAAAAAAGTGCCAAAATGTTTGGTGATGTTTCATTGCCATCATGTGGGATGAAATATTATAACCAAATGCGCACCCACTGTTCTTAACTCACTTTGTAAGGAACAATCAGCAGTAGCTTAATACACATTTATTTGCACATTAATTGTGGTAAAAAACTTTGGATAAAGCTACTATACATTATAGATTTGCAACTTTTTCTTTATCTCTGAGCTACATTACAATTAAAACTCATTTAAAATAACTGAAAGTAAAGATCCTGCCCAACTTGTGCCCCGTTTTTCCAGGATCGGCTCCTGAACCACCATTACCCTCATTAGGATAAGTAATTACGTAGATTTACTAAAAATAAAAATACTGTCTCCACAAACTCCTATAATCCCAACTGTGGACAAGTTTATATATCTATGCAACATTCATTTCTCAATTTATTGCCTCTTACTGGAGCTGCTATAATCACTGAGATACCAAAGGTGAGCTGTAAGGAAGCCAGGTGAACTGAGCCACTCCCACATTCTTGTGCCGTTCAGGTGGCTTTACCGCCATCTGTCGACTTGGCGGGTAAACACAGGTTGCGTTCCCTGTCAAAGAGTCATTTTAGGAAACGGTTATGAAAAATGGAATAAAAATGACTAACAGTTTTTTGGGGGAAAATGTATGTCTGTTGTTCCCATCTTCAGGAGCCATTATAGTTTGTTTTCCAAAGACTGTTACGTGCTTTTCACATACAGTGCCTCTTCAGTGTCTTCTTTAACGCTGATAAAACAGGCTAATACCGTTTCATTTTTCTTTTCTTAAAAATTCCGAGCAGTCTGGAAATAATCTTGAAATGACGATCAATGTGGTGTTTAAATCTGTACATGTATGTGAATTTGTGCGGCTCCTCAGCCTGCGAACCAGGGACATTTATTAAATTAATAATTATCGAAAGACTGTTTGCTGAATAATTCTTGAGATATCATTTACCATTTTCTCTTAACAAGTACCATTTTTTTTCAATGGTGTTAATATTCGAGACGTACTATGGTAGTAACAGCCGAAGAGTTCCCCATGTGATTGTTATTAATAAAAATATTTAATTGTATTTGATTTAATTCTAACAGGCAGCAGTGTAAAACTGCACTGTGTTGTTTGCGACGTGTAGGTGGGTGTGTTGCTGGGAGTGCACCGTCACTGGGATAGCGAACCACCGCAATAAAACTGTTCGGAATCTGCACTCTGCTCGCATCCGCAGCTGTGTGTTTCTGTCACAAAAGGAAATATTTGCAAATAAAACGTTATAATAACGTTGCTCAGTTAAAAGTACTTCAGGTCGCAGCTCTTTTGTTTCTATTTACAAGGCAAAACGTGGATTTGGGACGCGTCAGTTCGGTCGGGTTTGAAACTCCCTCCTGCTGCAGCGCCCTTTATCAGACCACTTGGCTTAAATGCACACAGTAAGAAAACCACGCTTTCATTCTGGTAAACAAAAAGCGTCACCTTAGTAATAATATCGGTCACGTGTTTGCCTGCTGCGAAACGCACTTTTAGTCATCGAAGAAAAGTGATCCCTCTATGAACAAATGTAAATGAAAGAATACCCTGTAATTCAGTGGATGATTCTAAGCTGGCGGGTTCATGTATTAAATGTAAATACGTTTAGCATTTTAACGGCAGCAAAACAACAAGATGACGATGACGTGTTCGGGCGGAGACTCCGCTGGTTCCGCCGCCTCGAGGACGGAAGTGGCGCCGCACCTGTTGCGCTCGCGGGACGAAGAGTGGGCGTTTGGGCGCGCGTGGAGTGGACGGTTAGCGAGCCGTACGCGTTCCCGTCCCCGTCCCCGTCCCCATGGACAAACTGAAGCGAGTGCTGAGCGGCCGGGATGGGAACAACGACGACATCAACATCCTGCAGGTGCCACTTCTGACCACACACACACACACACACACACCTTCTCGTTAACATCTTAGTACTTCCGTGCTTGCGAGTTTTGAGCGGACGCTAACTGTAAGATCAACACTGTCTTTTGCACATAGCAGTTCAGTGAAAAAAAGGAAACTGCAACGGCGGTAAAAACACGGTACACGTAACTATGTCAGAGAAGACTGTAACCATGGAAATAAGGAGGGGGGGGGGGTTAGTTGCGGAAGGACACAGCCGAAGAGCGCCCTGTTTTTATTTGAACTTCCTAAATGAAGTTTGTGCGGCGAAAACCACGTGAGCGCTGCGTCCGCTCTGACCACATATAGCGGTACGAGGGTCCGTCCGTCTGTGTGACCGTGGCTTTGTCTTAAGTGACAGTGTCATTCTGTGCCCTCAGGCTGCCAATGAGGCATCCACACTGGGCTGGGGGACCCGGGTGAAGGGATTTATCGCCTGCTTTGTCATCGGAGTGATCTGCTCGGTGGCGGTGAGTAGATCAGAGGCCCTGCGCTGAACTAGTATAACTCTTCCCCCCTGCCGTTGACCCAGCTCAGCTGCTTTGTCCCCACTGCCACTGTCCCTCCTGCTACTGACCCAGCCCATTTGCGCTGCCATTCTGTAGAATGACAAGGGCTGTGTCACCGGTCCAACTTGCTTTCTGGAATGTCTCTGGAGTGTGTTCTCATTTCCAGGCATGTGTATGCTCCACACGTAACATCCCAGACTTCACAGCTGTAAACTTCTCTGACTGTTTTTGTATTTTTTGATGCGCGGTTGGTGATTATATACCATAAGGAAAGATTTGTCACCTTCCAAATGGTTGTATCATTATCATCCTCATCTTTTGGTTTACAGATCAGGATTTTAAAATGTCATTCCCCAGAGTGCACAAGGCAGCATTCCTAACATGCCACCAGATTTGCCCAGTTGTGTTAGGCAAAGTTTGTTATTCAGTTACTTGAAAGGAAGTCAGCTTTATATAACTTAGGAGGTGAGATGTTTCATAGTCTCTGACTTTATTCCATTCTTTTCACATAGTAATTCCCTTACATTTGCTAGCAGACTAACACTACAAATCTAACTTTAAGATGCAAGCGTGAGAGCTGACTGTAAAAGTTTAGTTTGTGTTTGGGACCTGCCATGTAATCCTTAATTGCTGTTCTTTGCTTAAAGGGAGCCTGTCTGCTTTGGCTGCCGAGAATTGGATTGTTGCTTTTTATCGTGCTTTACACCTTTGGTAATATTGCCTCTCTGGCCAGGTGAGTCTGACTATCTACACAAAGTGTGTCTGCTATGAAAAGAACCATTATCTCTGTGTTACTATAGAAGCATATTATAAACAATATAGATTTATTTTAAAATCATGTATCATATCTCACAGAGTGCTCTGTGTGTGTGTGTGTGTGTGTGTGTGTGTGTGTGTGTGTGTGTGTGTGGCTGTTGTGCAGCCTTGTACCATGTAGGGAACGTGTACTGTTACCCTTCAGGGTGAGAGAGCACGGATCTCACCTGTTACCTTGTTCACTGCTGGGTAGTTTAGTTGCTGCATTGTTGCGGTTTGGGTCATAATGTAAGTTTACCAAATAACTGCCTATATGTCTCAGTCTGCTGGATGTACTGCTTAATATTAGAAACAAATGGGTTCCAACTTATGCTCTAATATGCTTGATCACGGCACTTGCCATAAATTGCTGCAGTACAAATTACCTTGCTGTATAAATGGGTCAGTTATTGTAAATGGGTTAACACTATAAGCTGCTTTGGAGAAAAGCAACAAGAAAATAAATGAAAAATAAATAGAATAATGCTAATAACAATAAATTTAACATAGTGTTAAATGTGCTATTTCAGTTATATTAGTATGTATTATAGTGCCTCGATCGAGCAGTACGATTGGTTGAGATTGACCATGTGACAGGAAGTAGCCCCTATACACAGTACAGCTCTAATTATGGCTAATTATGAGCATAATGTCTTTCTGGAAATCCGTTTGTACGGTGAAATCTCATAAAATGCATGACATAATTACCAATGATTTCAATAAAGAACATTTGTAAGCCTTCCTTGGCCCACATTTGCTGAAGTGACAACAAAACTCATCAAAATAGAGGTAAATAATATTTGCCTTAAAAACAGATGTTTAATTAATATACAGCAATGTCACAGTAGTATTGGTTTTGCTATGGAAGATGTAGAGTGACAGACATGGCAGCCAGTAAATTATACACCCTCTGTAGAAGTAAAACTATGAGTAGTAGTCCCATTCCATGAAAATAGTTTATATATTTTCATAAACAGTTGCAGTGGTTTTTCTGTCCTACAGCACTCTGTTGAGGCCTGGATGTATCTTTGTTCTTCCAGGATGAATGCTGAGACAAAAGATAAAACTGTGTTTCCTAATCACCTCTTATGGAAAGGGCCTGTGGATCTAAACTTTCCAACCAGTGTGTTTTGTGATTTCTGCCAGTTTTAGGTTTTTGCATTTATTGCATTGATTTACATGGCATTACAGTGAATGCTCCAATGCATGATCGAGGCCTGACTCTGCAGTGTGGAACCCTGTGCTGACTGTGATAATCTGTTGTCTCCAGCACCATGTTCCTCATGGGGCCTCTGAAGCAGCTGAAGCGAATGTGTGAGAAGACACGAGCATTCGCTACCGTCATCATGCTGGTAAGACCCCGGCAGCTTTATACCGATCTGTCCTCGGAGGCCTTGACCCAGTCAGAAAAAACAATATGTGCCACTTCTGACAACCAGCCTTGTCTCTGGAGAGAGAATACAGACTAATTAGTGAAGGTTAGTGGCTCAATTTTTAGGAAGGAGTGCAACCAACTGTGTCGCAGTCACAGAGCGCCGTCCTGATAGGGAGCACAATGTGTTTTATCCAGGAAACATGGATGGCGGCGGTGCTGTGCATTTGGCATCCACAGCACTCCACTCCTCCTGATGGGTAGCACTCAGGAAGTTGTGCTCTCATGAGTGGAGAGAGGGGCAGAATTGAGATCCCGCCCTTGTTAGATTGGCAAGTCTGCGGATTCAGAGAGCTCTTTTTACTGGCTCTGGACCTGGCTGGGCTGGGCTGCTGGAGACAGGTGCTCTGTGCCAGTGTGCAAATGGGTTTCACTGGGCCTGCCAAAGCCAGGCAATACCGGTAGGATGGTTACCAGCCATTCACTCTGCAGGGCCGGGTCAACTACATCTCCACCGGCTTGTAAACAAATAGCACAAAAAGCAAAAGTAGAAAAAAAACCTTTTATTATTATTTTTTTTAAATCATCTCTTTGTAGTGGACTGCTGCTGCATACAAGCCAACAGTTTTAGTGTTTAGTGTTTTGTTTAGCTGCTGGAATTCATTTCTCAGACACCCTCTGAAAGTGTTTGGGGCTGAAAACTTGTAGGTGTCACCAGTGTTCAGTGTGGTACTCGAAAAAGACAAAATGTACGAAGTGTTGAGCTGTTCAGTGGTAGAATTTGAATTTACAGGTGATCCGTTTCCTAGTATTATCCCGTGTATTTTCTGTATTCTCGGCTGCTCCACATGCTTGTTTGTTTTTGATATTAGGTCAAATGATAGATGCATGCTATAGTTTTTTCCTTCCTTTTGTTTTCCATTCATTAAGAAAGGCTATTTTAATGCATCTCATTTGGTTTGACAGGTTTGCCTTGCGTTGACCCTGTGTGCTGCATTTTGGGTAAATTATTTTTACATTGTGTTTTGTCTTTGCACGTGTGTCTGTGAAGCAGCATTTAAAACCCACACTGCCTTGTTTTATGCAACATGTGGCCCTGTTTGTTTTATCAGTGGAAGAACAACGCTCTTGCTCTGCTGTTTTGCATTTTGCAATTCCTGGCCTTTGCTTGGTGAGTAAAACCTGATAACACTGCTGACCATTACACTCTTACTGTGCTGTTTTACATGTTAACACAGATCCTTTAATCTGAAGTGATGTTACACACGAAGTCAGAATGAAGTGTTTATGATGTTACCTTTATTGTGGGGTTTTGGTCAGTTCATAATATCATCATAATGACACAGGAAAACTGAAAAGTAAGCTTTTCTTTTTACACCACTCTGAAGGACATGTGTCGTGTGGCAACGTTTTACAAAAGATTATTTAAAAAATGTTTCCTTGAGACAAATGATTTTGTGGCACCAGGACTTGCAGTTTGCCTTCCCTTTGGCTCTCGCCTGGGGCTTGCGACCCCAGAGAGACCACAGACAGAGTAGCACGCTGACACCGGTGGGAATACAGACAGTCAGGTTTCCTCCTGATGGCTCTCTGGTACACAACACAATTAATCTTTTTTTTTTTAAACAGACCAATTATTTGTCTAGCTTTCAGCTCAGGCAATTTGATTAAGGGCAAAATAGCTCACGCAAACCCTGGTAAATGTGCTGCTTTTTATCCTGTCCAGCAGACTCCTTTACAGTGGCTCCAGATGGTCCAAATGGTCTTTAAAGAATTTGATGTAACCTTCGTAGGAATCAGTCTTAGCTGTTGTGCTATTATTTTTCACTTCAGTGAACTGGTTTTAGTTTGTTGCAGATTCATTTGTGAGGCTGAGTACTAAACGGGTAGGCTCGGTGCCTGTTGTGTAACGCAGCTGGCCGAAAGGCACTTACTACCAAGGCATAGATGAGCTGCATATAAAGAAAAATAATTGTTTGCAGGGAATCTGTGTTCTTGTATTTTCACTGCTCGGCTTTGCATTTAGCAGTGCTGTTTCAATGCCTCAAACGCAGTTTATTCTGGGTAAAGTTGCAGAGATGCCTCCTACATGTCGTTCATGCAAAGGCATTTGGTTCAAGTTTTTCAACTAATTTTGTTTTGTTTACAGGTATGGCCTGTCCTACATTCCATTTGCAAGGTTTGTCAACCGTTACTATTATTTTTATTCAGTTCAGCTCAGGGTGCCCTGTTTGTATACTTCAGCATTAATATGCAGAAATGAAGGTGGTAATATTTGCTCAGTGCTCACGGGTGTGAAATAGTTCGGCAGACATGAAGTGAAGCTGTATTTTCCAAGAAGTCAGCAGTACTTCAGCACTGACATTGCGGTTTTTCACCTATAAGAAGAGACCTGCTTGTAGTCTAACAGCTCCCAAGTGTGAGTTTCCTCTGAGTGACCAGTAAGATTTACCCTGAGACATCTTGTAACCGAGGCTGTCTTGCCAAAAAACCTGTGTGAAAGTGGTTAAGGTTCAGGCAGAGTCAGAACTGGAATAATCTACAATTGTTTTGCTGTTGCCTTTCTTCTTCTTCTTCTTCTTTCGGCTGCTCCTGTTAGGGGTCGCCACAGCGGATCAATTGTTTCCACTTCTTCCTGTCCTCTGCATCCTCCTCCGTCGCACCCACCACCTGCATGTCCTCCTTCACCACATCCATAAATCTCCTCTTAGGCCTTCCTCTCTTCCTCTTGCCTGGCAGCTCCATCCCTAGCATCCTTCTCCCATCCTATCCAGAATCTCTCCTCTGCACATGTCCAAACCAACGCAATCTCGCCTCTCTGACTTTGTCTCCAAACCGTCTAACCTGAGCTGACCCTCTAATATACTCATTTCTAATCCTGTCCATCCTCGTCATGCTAATAAATGCAAACCAACTACATTTTTATACTTTTGCCTTATCTTATTGGCCGTTAGCTTCTTTATTAAACACAAGGGTGACATATTCATGACGGTGATACAAAGAAGAGCTGTTTTTTTTTCAAATTCGTCATTCACCATTTATAAATGATGTTTTGAGATGGCTCATGATTAACCTTTGGCCTTTGTATGACTAATGGTTCTCAAACAATTAACAAATGCAAATTTTGCCAGCATTTTAGAAGTGTATACATCTCAAAAATGTTATATTGTGGACTTCATGATAAGTGGAATGTGGGCAAGACAAAGTTTTGTCCTAATTTGAGCTTGGATGAAAGTATGGGTGGATGCCAAGGGCAGAGAGGACGTTTTGGCTGATGTACCTGCTGGATGTGTCTTCTCACTTCTAGGGATGCAGTGACAAAGGCATTCAGCCTTTGTCTGAAGTGAGGAGGTCTTTTGTGGCCTGGCCTCCCCCACCATGTTGGACCACACTTCCTCCAGCCCCTGCTTCCAGGGTCCCAGAGTACTTGGGAAGTCCACGCAAGCCCCACTGAGGTGGGGTCCAACTGCACCTTTCAGAGAAATGGTTCCCAAGTGTCCCTATTACATTGTGGCCTCGAATACCTTCCAAAGCATAAATACCCGAATGGTCTGCGGGAGAGTGGGGGTATTGAAGAGGGTCTTTGCGTAGCTCATCCTTCTTTTCACTCTGTAAACCACTGCATTTTGACAGCACTGTCTGAAAATCGGGATGAGGCTCCATTGGATTTCCAGTTCTCTCTCAGTTTCCCTTCCCTGTGGATCTTTTCTCCTACAGAAAACACACACACACACACACACACACACACACACACACACACACACACACACACACACACCCCCCCCCCCCCCACATATTGTACAGGACCTGCTGTGCCTTTCCGTGGTCTGCGTGGTGATCAAATGAAGAACTTATCCAGCTCATTCTGACATTAACTGGTTGTGTAGAGTTGTTGTTTCTTGGGCCCTTTGTGCTACCTTGTAGGTTTTAAATAAGCCTTACTCAGGTAAGCCCTTAATTATGCCTTAAATACAGAAAAGTGTTAGGTGAGGCTATACGAAAGCTCTCTTTTTGGTCATTTTAAATATCAGTGTGCTATTGTTTGTATTTGTTTGTTCTGGATTTTGGTTGTTCTGTGACTTTCTGTTTTTGCAACTGGTTTGCTAGTGACAAAGGGATGTTGGTTATGGTGACCGGTGGGGTCTGGACATGAACATTTTTTACCGGCAATTAAGCAATTAACAGCAATTAAGACAGCCACTTATCTATGGCAAAAACAAGGGATAAAATCCAAGAAAAATGGTCAGCATAAACACTTGAAATTGAACCTTGTGTGTGCCTTAGTTTTGTTTAAACAACACTACTTGGCTATTTGGATGCATATTTTTATGCCATAACTGTATTAGCAATGTGGCAACCAAGGCTGACTTAGGTCCTGTTGCACCTCCTAGTGAAATACTGAATCACATATCAATGGGAAGGCCCAGACACTTGGGCGAGGAGGCTGGTGAGACTTAAGATGTGGATCACTGACTAGATCTAAACTGAGAGGTTGGGAAAAAGGATTAAGATTGGTTGAAATTGAGCTCGCAGCAGTAAATTGTGCACAGTTACCTGTTGGAATGTCACTAGGGTCACTACAAACTAAGTGCTGTAATACAGTGTCGCCCATAATAGCGTTGTCTTTGGCTGCAAATTGACCTGCTCCACAGGGTGGAGTTCACAACAGATGTGCGGCACCAGGTGTGCATGTAGCTGATGACAGCAGGATGGGACCTGGCAGGTGGCCTCAAGCACTGTCCTTGAGAAAAAGACCTCAGTGGACATTTGGCCTTTCTTCTCCTGCTGACAACTCTGCCTGTGCCTGTAGTTCTAATAGTTACCTGTTTGCTGGTGCTCGGCTGCAGGTCGTCTTCTCTGTGGGGTTTCTGTGATTTGCTCTGCACTGCCTTTCTGTCCGGGTCTTTGTGGATCCACATAACCGATTGCTGCTGCTGGAAATGGAACAAATAACACTGCTGACTTGTGATCTCACTTTTTTTCTGTAAATAATTTGTAGAGAACTATATTATCAGAATCACCTGAATTCTACATTTGTGTTTAAGGTTTTATTTGGTAGGTTATTTTTTAATTTTTTAAATCAAACTAAATGTCCGAATTGTGCTGTAATTTTCATTTTCTCAGAAAAATATTTGTTACGTATATCTAAACCTCGGTGTAGCATGTTGTGAAGAGAAAGCACAGTACTTTTCCTTTTATTCTGATTACTGTAGAAGTTCAAAATATGCTAAATTCTTTAGTTTTTTTTAACTGAGCACAAGATGCATCGTGCATGCTTAATTTAGTTGTTCTCGATATTCACTCATACATTTTATGAACACTTGGGCATGTGTTTGGAATTAGAAGATGAGGTGGAAGAACCTGCTTAAATTTCTCTGCATTACATTTCATAAACTTTGTTAGTGTGAAGTTTAAAAGGTTTGCTGGAAACATACATTTTCTCGCCATGCAAATTTTCTAGTTGAAGAATTTGTGCTGAAAGCTTGTTTGTGCTTTTAAGTTCATAACCACACAATGATGATTTTATGTTGTTCAGACTATACCATTCGTGCCTGCTGGTGGTACAGGTTCACGTGGAAGTTGGTTCTGGAAATAAATTAGGCTCAATCCACACATTGCACAAGTGAAAGGTGTGAAGCAACAAAGTGTAAAAGTGTAGAGATGTCTTAGTCACCAAATGGTTACTGGCTTAGTGAAAATAATGAAGGCAAAAAATGACAAATAAAGACATATCTTGATAAAAGTTGTATAATTGTATTTCAATCATTTTTTCTCATTCCTTTTAAAATGTCATATGGGGATAAGAAATGTTTGTCAGCATCTCAAAAACAACTGAAATTGGATCACGTGTCTTGCCATTGTCTTTACTTCTATTGTGGGGAGCAGAGTGAGCCTGAGGTTTATTTGTTTCAGATGCATTTTGTGTGCTTTTGCTTCATCACAATGGTGATCCTTACAGTTTATTTACTTCACTCAAGCACATAAAACCAATGGAACCACTGCAGCCATGTATTAAACATATTCCACCGTTTATTTTTATTTTTCCCAAACCAAATAAATGCACTTATTTTAATTTTGATGGGATCACCTAAATGCATGCAAACATAGTCATTTATGCAGGAGATTGTTTGGTTTACTGGCCTATTTTCTCTGACCTTCTGGCTTTCTTGTTTCTGGTTAATATGGTTTCCATTTAGGGCCTCTTTTGACATAAATTTATTAATGTAGTTGCAACTTTTTAAGGGAGTTGATCACATGTGTTGGCATGGGCACCTTTAGGTACTGTTTTATAATTTTACTATGGTAAATGCTTGAAGCAGTGGATTACTGAAATGCTCTGTAGATGCCTCCATATATTAAACACAAAAATCATGCAACTGATACTAATCTATTGGTTAGCCAGCATTTAATCCATTTTCCAAAATCCCTATAAGACTTTAAAAAAAATGATTCTTAAAAATCTATTGTTCCTTTAATTTTGGAAATGGTTACATAAAACAACTGTGCACTATCACCTCCACCAAGAACACTCACCTGGCATCAGATAGAAGAAAAAATGCAACGGTTTATTTCTATTTATTTGCTATGACCCAATGCCCTTCATGAATGTAAAATAGGATGAGGTATTTTTAAAATGTATTATATATGATTGTAGCATCTCAGTATTTTGATACTTGAGCCCTCTCAGAAGTTAAATTGTGACTAATGATATGTAATGAAAAAATGTGAGCACTTTTTCATTTGTAAATCACTAAATATACTAAAATCCACATTTGTCCCACATTAAAATTGGGGAAAGGACAGTTGAGTTTCAAGCAGGATGTTAAATGAAAAAGTAATGACAGACCAGCGTAGATTTGAAGGGAGTAAATCTATTTCTGGATTAAAAAAAGAAGTAACCATATAGTACATGTATGCTGCTTCATTTTTATTTTATTTTGCTATTATTTATTTGTTTAAAGACATGAGTTGGAGGTGAAACTGGTTTCCTAAAAGGTCAATGGTTTTGGTGACAATGGGGGGAAAAAACTGGCTCTTGCTTCTAATTTCTAAGTTTTAATAGGAGAACACGCCCACCCCTGATGAGCCCTTTATGTGTTTTAAGTCTGTAAATCCTCTAATCTCCTGGCCCACGGTCCCTGTGATTAAAAGAGCTCCAGGACAGATGTGATGCGACCGCAGATCGGGTTTCCCGGCCACGGGAGAACAGCGAATGGGCCTTTCAGGCTCGGCTTTTTCATGTGGTCAATATGGGAGCTGCATGCCGCAGACTTGGTTCGTCATTTGTCCCCGTTGATCAGCATCGCGGTCACCGGTCTCCGGACTATAGAGGCAAGCTGAGTGATTCACCAGTGTACATGTACCCAGCATCATGTCCCAGATCCATGTTAAATGGAAAGGGGATTTACTAGCCTTTCACTGCACTGCTGCCCCAAGTTGAAACCAGTTACACAGAACTAGATTTGGCAGAACTACTTTCAGATTCTGTCAAAATTATTTCTATCAATTTTCAATCACTGTCAGAATGGTTAAATGCAGTCCTGGAAGAGGCCGGCCCAACCTCAGTGCTCGGTTCACCAATGTTCACCTGAAACTTGAACTAGAATTGGGTAACGTGGCAAAATTCAGGTGCCCTAAGTTGACAGAGACCCTTTAGACTTACGGTTATCACCAAAGCATAAGGGACTTCAGCGAAGTATCAGTTAAAAGGTGTGCACACTTATGCAACTGAGGCATTGAAGGTTTTTTTTTTTTGTTTTCTCCTGAAAGTCATTCTTCTATTTCTCAGTTTAAATATTGTTTGTTTTAAAATCTTATTACGGGCGAAAAATCTCGCGCATGATTTATTTAAATTTCAGAGCTTCGGTGAAATCTGACATTTCAGTGAGGGTGTGTAAACTTTTGACATCCACTGCGTCCGAAAGTCCGCTGCTAAATAGGTTTGCTTTCTTTTAAACCTCTCGGAGTTCGCGTCCAGCAAAATTTGGCTGCGAAAAGCAACTTCCCTTGTTGGCTACTCGAGTGCTGCATTTTATTTGTTTTTATTTTATTTTATACGTAAGCTTGGCTCAGACGGAACAAGACGAAGGTGTCACAGGTGCGCGTACCATGGTAGACCAGGGTACGGGTACGGGTACCGGGCTGCTGGCGGCGCGCGCACCGCTGTCCAGCGTGCTGAAGCTCGAGCTCCGGGACCGAGCCCCCCCCCCCCCACACACACACACACCGGGAAGCACGGCTGTCCCCAGCAACGGGTGCGCTCCTAACGTCACTTAGCCTTCCCGAACCTTCGCTTATTCCCCAAAGAAAGACCTTTTCAGTCGAGTCTGCGTGTTGGGAAGTCGGCGTCCGTCACAGAGGGTAAAACGCTGCAAAAGTTGATCAGGACGCCGTGTGTCACGGTCGCAAAGCCTTAAGAAGGAGCCTTTCTGTCGGTCTTGTAAAATGACAGGAAACGGCAGTGTCACTTTTCCACCATAGTGATAACCGGCAGCGAAGAGCGGGGTGAACGCGCGCACGCGGACACATGCGGAGCCGCCGAGCTGTCAATCACCCGTGGGCCACGTGACTCGGGGACTCGGCTCCCCGGGCTCGAGCAGGTGTCACACTGTCACGGAGCGGCTGCCAGAAGCCCAGGAAGGAACATTCGGGAAACACACTTTTAACTTTGAATCGATCCCCTCACACACACATCCGTGGCTTAAAGACTGAGGTCCCCAGTGGGGTGGCGGCGACACTCAGCGAGGGCCACGTGGCGAGGGGTTCCGGGCTGCTCGCGCGCTCCGTTCCTCGTCCACCCGGGTCGTTCAATGAAGGTGGAGAGCACAATGGGGGACGCGGGCGGCGGCGGCGGCGGCCCCCAGGCAGGGATCCGGGGCGGCGGCGGCGGCGGTGGCGGCGGTGGGGCAAGCGACTGCTGCATCAGCCGACTGCTGAGCGTGGTGGAGAGCGAGTTGCAGGCCGGCCGCGAGAAAGGCGACCCCACCGAGAAGCAACTCAAGGTGAGCCTGGAGGAGGCCGAACTGTGGAGGAAATTCAAGGAGGTCACCAACGAGATGATCGTCACCAAGAACGGCAGGTGAGACCTCCAGGGTGGCCGCATTCTCTGCTGTTCTGTTCATAACTATCGAAATTCATAACTATTACATTTTACACACATTTTAAATTGTTTTGCTTTTTTAAGTAATAATAACTTTTACTTCATTACTGAGCCGTGCATTGACTACACACAGCTGATGCGACACACGAATTCTTTTTAACTTTGAATTTCAGGTGTGAAACATCTGTTCGGTTGGTCAAAATTGAAAGAATGTGGGTTTAAGGATGAATCCCTGCGCCGGTTCGTACAGTGGGCATTAACACAATTTAAGTGACTTTTTAAAGAAGAAGAATTACCTCATTTTTTATTAAAAAGGAATGGAAACATTATTATTCCTGTAATAATTTAGGAAACAATATTTCCATAATAGCTGTTACTCTTGTGTACGCACAAATATTTATAAAATGTATTAGTTTTAACATGACTATCAAATGCTGAAAAATCATTAGCAGGAATAATAAAATGCTGGATACTGACGTGTAAGAAACTGGATATTTTCGATCGAGGTTAATAAAAGAAATGATCATTAAGAAAATGTAAAAGCTGTGTACAAAAATAACGCTACCACGAAATTTGACATAAAATACTGTATTTAGTAAAAGTATTTTAATCAGTTAAGTAGAAAATGAAGAGAGCGGGATTTTAATGGGGTAAATCTTTCTGCTTTTGTACAAAAACAAACTGGCTTGCAAAACGTTGAAGTTTTAACGTCGATAGTTTGTTTCGCAGAAACAAGAAAACTTGACTTGCTTTCACAAAGCGTAATAATGGAGCATCGGAAACTTTTAACAAAATTCATCACAGAATTAACACGAACGGTTCCAAAAACCGCTGTACGTGTTAAAATAAACTGAAGATTTACGCTGTTCATTTTTCTGTTTGTTCCTCTTTAAGAGAACACAGTTATGGTTGGGTGATTTTAATATATTGTAATGGGTCTGTATTTCATGAATTTGATTGATTTTGACGATTACTCTTCCAAGTGGTGACCGGCAGCTTGACCATTACTATGGGGGGGGGGGGGGGGTCACTGCACCAGGTGGGTGGGAAGGTGTCCATCTGTTTGAGCAGCTCCACTTCAAATTTGCTTTTTCCCCCAAAAAAGCTACAAAGGTTTACAAGTGCTGAACTCAATTAATTTTGGGAGTTGTGTTTGTTTTGAGTGCCAGTTTGTGTACCCCGATGCCCAGTGTTTGGTCATCGTCCGCAGGAGAATGTTCCCCGTTCTGAAGGTCAGTGTCTCTGGCCTGGACCCCAACGCTATGTACTCCTTCCTGTTGGACTTTGCCCCGGCGGATGCCCACCGTTGGAAGTATGTCAATGGGGAGTGGGTCCCCGCCGGGAAGCCGGAGCCCCATAGCCACAGCTGCGTCTACATCCACCCCGACTCACCCAACTTCGGCGCCCACTGGATGAAGGCGCCGGTGTCCTTCAGCAAGGTCAAACTGACCAACAAGCTCAACGGAGGCGGACAGGTGCCTGATCCTTTGCTCTCTCTCTCCTGCTCTCTCTCAAGCCAAACTACACAAACAATCCGTGTCACAGAAGTAACTTGCTGTATAATAGAATTTCCCTCAAAACAGTAGAAGTGGAAGCTATGATGTCTCCTGGCTTCCCGAGTGCAGTCCTGCACCTGTGTCCGAAAAGCCATCTGCTTAATAACATCGTCTTCGACAGGCAGGATACGGTGGCTGTGTTCTCTCTAAGTCCTGTTTTTAACTTTACATTCTTTCAATTTGTCAGAGTTACGGTGTAGGACGGACATTAACATATGAAAACTTCTTTGAAGTGTGTTTTGCCCACCTTTGATACTCCTCCAGATATCAGTACTTTCCTGGAGCCACAGCGCTATGGCTTTTAGGAACCTTTGGTTGCCTCTAATCGCAGGCTTTGCCCTGTGGAAATATCAAGTGTGCATTTATACAATTAGTGGGATCCTCTCAGGCCACTTCACCTATAGAGACCCTTTGTTCCCCAGGGACCGCATGTAAACAGGAATAAACAGCTCTTAATTACCACTTTTGGGATTTAATGGACTTCCTGCTGTTAAAAAAGAGAGAGCTGTACTTTATATAGTCATCCTGGCTTTCAGGAGCCACATTATGGGGCCTGTGTGCTCTATTCAAGTATGACTTCAGAGCAGAATTATTGTTGGTATTTACATGTACCACAGCCACATGCACATCCCCCCCACCACCACCACCACCACCACCGGGGCCCAGTTCCCCTCCCCTGCACCACATCCTCCCCCACCTCTGTTGCCTTTCTTTGACATTAAATGCAGTGTTGGCAACACACAGGACTTTGAGTGAGAACCAGTGCTAAATGAAATAATTGCAGTGGTTAGTAGTACATTATGGTAATTACTTGTTTTATTTTCAGTGTGGAGTCAATTTAGCCCCAGTCCTTAGATGTTCAGGTAAAAAAAGCAAAACACACAAACGCGCACGCAGACGCACACACACAAAAACAAAAACCACCGAACCTAACAAACATCCATGCTGATGGGTATCTGGTTCTTTTATAGTCATTTGGATGTGAAAGGTGAAGTAAAGCCCTCAATCAGAATGAAAAACAGTTTGTTTTTTCAGGGGTTTGATAATTGTTAAATTGGGAAATTGTAGTGTTGCGTTTCCTGCCTCTCTGGCTCCCCTGGTGGTGGGGAGAAGTACTGTCCCTAAAAGTCCTTCACGGTTCATTTTTCCAAAGAACAGCAATATAATTATTGACAGTATTATTAGTAATATTTGTTTCTTGATGTTCTTGTGCTAGTGGACTTGCAAAGTTAGTTATACTGCAATACATTGGTGGTTTTAAGAGTACAGTGCTGTAAAAAAAATCTAACAATTCACCAGTGTACATGTACCCATGTATCCGCATCTGGGATACAACAGCTTAACCCAAAGCCCTAGACTCCAGGTACCGAAGTGCTTTATGGCAGGACAGGGAAGGGCGCTTCTCTTTTACTCATGAGAAAGGTACCTAAGCTGGACTGCATCAATATGCAAATGGACATAAGTGTCAAGTTTCTTTGAATAGAAATACTAAACATCACTGGATGCTTCTCTTTCCTTGCTGACAAGACTGACTATTCCAAATTTTTACTGAAAATTTTTTAGAGGTAAAGAAAACCAGGTAAGACAGACAATGCTTAGGGGTGGATTTTTCATATTAATGCTTTTCTGCTTCTATAGAGAGAGTGGTTTTATGCATAGGAGTTCATGGCACTAAGGAAATGTTACTTAACCTAAATTGAGTGTTTAAATTGAGTTTAAAAAGCTGAGGAGACCAGAGCAAACCTCCAGAGAATAAGGTCCATTTCCCTTTTGCTACCTGTTATAACATATCGTGTGGATTGGCTAGACTGCAGCTGGGCAGCTGTTGCCATTCACTTCTTCCCCTGTCTCCCCGCAGATCATGCTCAACTCCCTGCACAAGTACGAGCCGCAGATCCACATTGTGCGCGTGGGTGGTAGCCACAGGATGGTCACCAACATCTCCTTCACAGACACGCAGTTCATCGCTGTCACAGCCTACCAGAATGAAGAGGTCAGGATGGGCTTAGGGCTCTAACTGGTGTATTCAGATGACCCCACCCGACGCTGCTTAATTTATTTTAATGCACTTTATTCCCCTTAAAGATCACTGCCTTGAAGATAAAATATAATCCATTTGCAAAAGCCTTCTTGGATGCCAAAGAGAGGTAAGCCAACTCATTTGGCTCTTTTCTCAAATTATCTCCTTGTTATCTCTCGTTTGAAGTTCACATCAGTGAACTGCATTGTGATCTGCATCGTTTCTTCTGGCTGAATTCAAAAATAGCCAGAAAAAAAATATTTTGGCTGGGATTTAGAGGTGTATAGGCAAATGAATAATTAAAGATAAAAACGCACTCCATTAATGATGATTGTGAGGAGTTTCCTCTTTGTGACTGTTCTCAAGCCTCAGCGGCTCAGTCTAAAAGTTGCAATTCAGTGTCACTTTTCGGCACAGAACGTGTCTCGTGTGTAAGACAAGTCTGGAACGCTCCGGGTCTCCAGGCACGGGAGAAGTGCCCTGCTCGATGATATCATGAGGCCCCTTATGGAGGCGGTGCGATAACCCCACCGTCAGCTGTGATTGTGGCGAATTATCAAGTGCTTGAAGTTGACTGAGTTGTTAAGGAGCTTGTTGTTCCCGCCGTGTGAAGTGCGAGGAACTCCTGAGCGGCTGCCGCAACGGCGAGATGAAGCGTGAGCAGGCCGGAAGGGTGCTCGTCTCCTGTTTTCCGTGTGCTTCACAGCAACATGCTAATATCGGCCTTAGATTAGCTGCCATTACTGGACCGGTGCACAGCACCAAGTATTTCAGCGGCATTGTGCCGTTTGACTCTTAACTCCTGCTTAGAGCTCTTTGTTTGGAGGGCTAGGTTTTTATCACTTACTATTAAATAACTGTGTGAATAGTTGAGGACTGACAGCGAAAGTGTTTTCTCAACAGTTTTGACTGCTTGAGTACTGTCCTGTTTCACAGTGTGAATGTGGAGTAGGGGAAATTAAGTCATCTGTATAAACAGTTTCTCAGTGCAAGACTTTCTTCTGCACAGGAACCACCCTAAAAACCTGCTGGAGGCACCGTCTGAGAGCCAGCATGTAGGAATATCTCACTGTGAGTCCCAGCTGTGGGTGTGTGGGTGTGTGTCTGCTGTATTACACCAGATGCCATAAGGGTAACAAGCTGGGCTTCTCACCAAAGCAGGTTCTGATCTCATATATTTTGCCCATAACCAGTAAGTGTAGAATATTATGGCATGATGCAAGTAGATCTTAGTAAACTGACTTTGGCCAAGTTTATTACTTGCATGAAAAGTACACAGCTTTGCACATTTAAATGCATTAGTTTTCTGTACTTATCTATTAATGCTATACAATATGTATGGTGCACAGATACTAAGCAGCTAATTCTCTGAGTTTGTGACCTTGTTGTCCTCTGTCAGTAGGTGGGTGGCTCATTTCCAACCCTGATGCCCTGTGCTCCCCCAGCGGTGGAAACTACCCCTATGGTGGGGGTCTGCCACTTGCCCCTCCCCATGGATATGAGCGTTATCCTCCCTTACGTGGACACCGCCCTGCCCCGTACCCTTCCTCGTACCTTCATCATCGCAATCACAGTTCAGGTGATGTGACGGTCTGTCTAACCAGTGGTGAGCATCTCATCTTGCAAGCTCGCTAACCTCTCCACACACCTGTCCTTCCCTTCTCCATGTTTTTCATGTGGCGGCTGCTTAGTTCCCCTGTCTGAGAGCAGTCCTGGGAGCCTGCAGGTGTTTCCTGCGCATGATACCTGGACTCCCCTCTCGCCTTCAGCCCACCACACGGTGCTACCTGTCTCAGCCACACCCTCTACACCTGGAAGCAGCAGGTCAGGCTGTAGGTCTGTAGTGAGTGTAAAAAGGATGGTGGAGATGTAGGAGATGAATGAATCATGTGGCGCTCCTCCTTTATTTGAACAGGCCCTTCTTTCTCCTCTCTCACAGTCAGTATCCGTGTCTGTGGACAGTGAGCAACTGCAGTGTCAACTCTGGGCCTACAGGGGGCGGTACGAATTGCTCCCAAGGGCAAGCAGTGCATGTGGACAGGAGCTCGGCCTCCTCCTCCCCGTGCTCCCTGCTGCAGGGTCATGGCTCCGCAGCCCCCGACGTGCCAGTGGATCAACACGCCCACATTCGCCTGGGTGGGGCGGGTTGGGCTGCAGTCTCTGCCCACTCCTTCTGAGGGCTGCCATGTGCTGCAGGCGTGGAGAATCCTACTGTGTGTACATGTCAGCTTCCCATGAGTTCCATACTAGTGGAAGTTGTTTTTATTTCTTTAAAATCAGAAAAAGACTATTTAATGTGGTAATTTCTAATTCCAAGCCACTGAGCTGAGGCTGAAATACTGGTAATATTTTGATGTTCAAACTATGTTGGTAATAAACTGAGTTATAATGAATGTTGTGGTTTTTTCTCAAAGTTGTCCATGTATCTGTACTGGCTTTTTTCCACTTATTCCTGTTTGCAGACTGAATCTGAATTAAGTTATTTCTGTGATTTTGGATGATCATCTTGCCAGCATGTAATTTTGTATAATGTGCCTTAGTAATGCTAATTTTGCCTGTAAAAAATGTAGAAATGTGGGAGTATTTCATCTGGAAACATCTCTCGCAATACTGTTCACCTCTGAAACAGATAAGTGTACATACAAAAGTACATATGTGTGTGGTTTCTAAAGCATGGATTATTTAAGAGCTTCACCCTTTCCCCAGATCCTACTGTACGTCTTTTTGTAGCTAAAAAAATCAAATGATTTAATTCTTAAATGTGATTTGTAAATAATGTGTTTACTGTGGATATGTGCATGAACTGGTGTGTAATTTAATAAAAAGGCAATGCATGTACGATGACAAATCATGAGTAATTTTGAACCTTTATTTTGCTGACACCTTCGCCGCGAGGAGGAGTTGTAATGTTGGACAAGCAAATTTACTTAGGTTTACCCATCTATATGGCAGTACTTTCTTCTTGCATCATTTCCGGGGTGAGGACCTTCATCGAGGGGAACTTGAACCAGGACCCTTCAGGTTTTAAAATTCTGGCTCTAACTCCAATACAACCTGGTGCACAAGGAACGAAAGATCACAAGGTGAAGGTGTGGCTATCGGCCTCAACCATAACCCTGGTCTTTTTGGTCATTTACCAGAATAAAGTTTTTAACCATGGTGACCTTGCAGGTCCTAGAGGTTCTACATGGCTTTTAAAAGAACATTTAAGTGAATAAAATGTGAAAATAATTCATTCTATGATATTCTATGTGAAGATCAAGTTTCAGCGCAACAAGCTGGGGGCATAATTTATTCATAGGCATTTTTCTATCAGGGGTCCCTAGCTTTCATAGGTAGGCCGTAGCATAGAAGAAAGTAAAAACATGAGGAGTGAACTTTTTTCTCACCAAAAAGAAAACTTTAAACCGGCTCAGCGAGCGACTCTGTAGCCCCTACGGCAAATGGCAGACTGACGCCTTTTCATTGGACAAACAGGCCCTTTTTCAACGCTAAAGTAAAGAGAAGATCGGTCAGACGCTAGAAATTCAGGCTGCTGCCCATTTTTTAGCTGCGGCGAAAAAAAAGACGCCCACAGAAGCGGTTTGCGGGACGAACTGCCAAGCGCTCCCCCGTGCTCGAGCGGGCTCGCCACTCTGCCTCACTTATCCAAATTGGGCCTTTTATTTTCGCCATTAAACAACACATAAAGAGATAGCCAATTATAACTCCATAATATTTTTACCCTCTTGAAAATGTTATTTTAATCACGGGCACAACAAGAGCCACTCTGCCGTTTTCACATGTGCGTAATGAAATAATAACTCCCCGGCGCGCGGAGCGGGATCTTGGCACGCGGCGGCGGGATTTTGCCGTCGGCCTAGCGCGCGCCTCTCTGAACGCTGTCCAGGGTTTCGAGTGTCGCGTGGATGAGTCGCGGCCCCAAGCGCTGCGCGGAGTGAGAGGGGCGGCGCAGCGCGGGGCTCATCGTGACCGACCCAGTCCAGCCCAGTGTTCGGTTCCCGCAGTCACTCTCAAAGTCAATTAAATAGCCGGTGCCCGCTTTGAATTAACTTATTCTTATCACTGACGTGAGGTAAACGTGTCGACGATGCAGGGACGCTTCCCAAGCTCCATGTTATCGTCTAGTGTGAAGAACTATTATCTGCTCAGTTTTCTTTCTTGGCAATGGGCTTTGGCAGGCGAGTGAAAAAAATAACAGGGAAAGATGTATTGCACTTCAGTCATTATCCGTACTTTGTTTCGGGTCCAAAATATACTACAGTGCGAAAAACGCCCGCATCCGAAGCATGCAGTTCAAGCCGGTGAACGAGGGCTTAGTCGCGGCGCGCTAGAGCAGCTGCGCGTGCACGCGCAGAACGTGTTTCCGCCCGGAAGTAACGCGCCGCAATTCCGACTGGAGCGCGAGACGCGGGCTCCTCCGCTTTAAACATGTCGGCGTTTCTTCGTAGGGTTCAGGAAAATGTCCCGGAGAAAGAAGAGCCCGAGCTGTCCGAGAGTCAGCTGAGGACGTGGGGGCTGACAGGTTCGCTCTTTCTCTACTGTCAGTTAGCGAAGCTAAACATGGGCTCAGGCAGAAAGATAAGCTGCTGAGTTGAGCTAAAGGTGTCGGAGGCGTCGGTTTCCCGCCGAACTGTCCGGCTGTCGTTCCGACTGTTTACGTCCAGTAACTGCTGTCAGCAGCACTAACTTCACTAGGTTACAGGCCATTACCTTTAACCTAGCTAGTCATATACCTTCGTGTTTACATTTCCGGATAAATAAAACGAGTGCATTTTGTCATGTTTACCTCGTAGTTCCTTTACAGTTTGTTTGTTTGCTACAAATACTTTGTATCTTAGGGTTACGAACTCTGGTTGCGAGTTTTCGCCATTCATGAGATTGTCCGATTTATTCGTTTATTGTTAGTTTTGTTTTAACTTCAGAAAATATCTAAGTTGACCGAATGTGACCTGTGTTTAAATTCCCATTAAATTCGATAGATGACAGTAAACGCACCGAAACAGTAGTGTTGGAAAGCTTTTATTAACTCACTTTCACAGTGTTTACATTCAACTGGTGTCTTGCCTTGGCGAGTACTGGTGAAAAATAGTGATGAAAAGTAGTGCGCGTACTTGTGGGATGAACTGTGGGTAAATAAGAGTATTTTACTGCCATTCATTTGATTTTTAAAAAAAAATTTTTAGCTCACACACCGAAAGAGGAAAAAGTCTTACAAAGTAATTTTGTTATACCTGAATCTGAGGCTTTAACAGACTGTATCCTACAAATAGTTCAGTAAACTTTTATTGATTATTACTTGGGGGAGTACTTACTTTTATTACTTTGGAGTTAAACTAAGGACTTTCAGTCTCACCTGCATTCAAAAAAATTACAAGCTCATTCTATTTGTTAAGGAAAATGTGCAGAACTGTGTGGAATTTGGTTCCCCTTTGTTCCCATGGGTTTCTTCCAGGTGCCCTGATTGCCTCCTACAGTCCAAAAATTCATGACTTTAAACTATGTGTGTGTGTTTAAGTGAATAAGTGTGTTTGATCTGTGATGGGTTGGAATCCCGTCAGACCCCATGTTTTCATGGTAGGCTTTGGACTCTCATAACCCTGCATTAGGCAAGCGGTTCTTATGGATAGATTGGGTCACACTAGCCCAATGCTCTTTGTAAATAATGATAATAATAAAATAAGTGTGTGTTTCAGTCTTCAAGTGCTGTTGTCGGGGATGGGGTGACATGTGATTTTTTTTTTTTTTCTTTTCTGTTTCTCTCTGTGCTGGAACAGGGGTCCAGTTGAGGCCCTACCAGCTGGGAGGAATACAGTGGCTGTCTCAGTGTCTGACGAAACAAGAGGGATGCATCCTCGGGGATGAGATGGGCCTGGGAAAGACATGCCAAGTCAGTGACCTAGACTAGATGTACTTCTTTCACATTCTAACAAACAGGCAGGGTTATCTGTTTATTTTGTTAATATTTCATAGAGCACAACTGAGAGTCTTTAAGGCTCAAATTTTTGTATTTTGGAGTTAAACAAAAAGATGTGTTTGGCCCAGGTGAGGAGAGATGTCATATGATTTCCTGTTTAATTATTATTTTATAGACCATTTCTCTGCTAGTGTATGTAAGAGGGAGCCAAGGGAAAGAAGGCCCCTTCCTGGTCCTTAGCCCCCTCTCTGTCATGGAGAACTGGAGGGAGGAGATAGAACGGTGAGTGGTGTGATTTACCTTCCAGTAGGGACTGAGGCCTCCTTTAATGCTGTTCACTGTGGGAGTACAGTGTACTACTGACCTTGATCAAGGGTGGGACTTGTGCTCTAACCACAAAACACCCTAGTGCACCAGGAGTGAAGGATCACAAGGTGAAGCTGCACAGGCTCAAAAAAGGGCATCAATCAGCTTTATCTCCAGTGTTTCCTTTGTCTTATACCATTCAGTCATCTGTCTGGAGAAGGTCTTGTCAAAATGTCCAGTTGTTGTATAATTCCGTTACAGTCCATTCTCGATTTTCAGGGCTGTATGTGGGGAAGTAGTGTCTGGATATGGCAGAAGTCCGAAAAATCAAAAGCATAGTTTAAGTATATTTTTGTACTATGGCACTGTATAGTACTGTGCTGTATTCCTACAGTAACATGTTTATAATTTAACACTTTTCCAATACAACTTGACCATAATGCTGCTACAAGGGGCCCAGGGAGCATTTCAATACCTTCATGAAACGAACAAGGGAAACGTTTGGATGGTTCTTAGTATCAAAATGGTTTAAGCCCTTATTTTATACATAAATTAAGTTATTTTCTCCAAAAATATAATTGTTAAGAGTTGTTTTCCTTTTTTCTGTGATATTTTTGTAATTGTAAGTATCGAATGGGTGAAATCGAGGTCTGCCGAATGAGGATGGACTGTGTACAGTTTAGAGGCATTACTTGGTTTTACCACTAGGTGGAGACTTGGTGATTCATTCTAATTAAAGCTGCGTGAAGGTTTGGTCCCTCTGCTTCTATAGCTGGATTGACAAATAAACAGCGTGAAGCAGTAAATTAGCCAGGACAGTTGCTAGTTTACAAGGTTAAGACAGCAATCAGTTTGTCTCAGCACAGCCCACCTTGGGTGGATGAAGATATTTTGGGTCTCAAGAAGTTATGGGAAAGTTTTCTGTGTAATTGGATTGTCTTTAACAGCAGGTGATGTAGTGGCTAGAGCTGCTGCCTCTGTGCTTAAAAGAGCTAGGTTCATATCCCACCTCCAGCTGAAGTATGGAATGGAATATAATTGCCGTTGACTCAAAGCAAACTCATTTTTATGTTGAGGGCAGAAAGAAAACAGTTTTCTTCCATGCATGTTATTATCACTTTATGAGGGGTGCAAACACAGGGAGAACCATGCAGACTTCATACACTGAGCTGCCACTCAAGCAACCCAGGAGCCATGAGACACCAGCTTAACCCACTGTGCTAACTCATCACTTCGGCCATGGCACTCTTAAACAATGTGCTTGCCCTGAATTGCTCCAATAAAAATGACCATGCTGCATAAATGGGAATGCCACTGTAAATAACTTAATATTTTAATGTGCTTTGAACAAAAGTGTTAGCTAAATGAATAAATATAGTATAATGTGCTAAACTTAACAAATTGTATTTACTTTAGTTATCTATATGCTTAAGTTCAGGTCTCTGTGTTTGTTAGGTAAATTCCTGGTGCTTTACTTGTCGGTGAATTTTGTATTTTTCTGTACAGCTTCTCTCCTGGCCTGTCAGTGATTTGTTACAGAGGGGACAAGGAAAAGAGGACTGACCTACAGAGTGAACTTACAGCAGGAAAGTGCTTCCATGTGCTGCTTACCACCTATGAGGTGAGAGACATTCTTCCTTTGTCAGGGACATGCAGAGACTTGATAAGATTCTGGCATGACTCTTGATACCGCCTCTATAATTATTTCAGGATTTGTTTTTCTTTTAATTGACAAAAAATGTTTTTTTTTTTTTTTAAATTATTTTATTTTATTTTATTTTACAGCTGTGTCTCAAAGATGCATCATTCCTGAGAAGGTGGGCCATTAATTGTGGTCAGGTTCTTGTGGGGTGTTGATATTTGCCTGCAACAGATATGAAATTCCATCTATAGAAGATCATTCCACTACTGCTTATAGGGGACAGGTCATGTTAGAGAATTCACGTGATCAATTACTCATAGATCAGAGGTAAACTAACGAACAGGATATGTGACTGAGTGGTCATATGACCGAAACCTTGTGTTATTGTTGGTTTTGCAGGTGGCAGTGGAAGGTTCTGGTAGTGGATGAGGCCCACAGGCTGAAGAACTTGAACTCTGTTTTACACAGGACGTTATCAGAGGTTAGTGCCTACTGCCATGGTGGTGGTTTACTTCCGAAATAACTCATGTCAGCGCTCTGCCTAGTAGGTGAGGTTCTTCCCTCTCATTGTTTTGCAGTTCTCGGTTGACTTTAAAGTGCTGCTGACGGGGACCCCAATCCAGAACAACCTGCAGGAGGTCTATGCCCTGCTGAACTTTATCCAGCCCAGTATCTTCCCTAAGAGTGAGGTGGACAACTTTGTCAACGCTTACTTACAGGTGGAAACTGAGTCATCATTAGGTATGAAAATGGGGACATCTAGAACTGTTACTGAATGTGAGTGAAAATGTTATGTAAATGTGACCATGTGAAAGTGCATATCCCTCTCCCCTTTCAGCCAGGGAACTGCACACCATACTGCAGCCCTTCTTGCTGCGCAGAGTGAAGGGAGAGGTGGCGGCTGAACTGCCAAAGAAAATGGAGCTGGTTGTCTATCATGGGATGTCTGCTCTGCAGAAGAGATACTACAAAGCCATCCTTATGAAGGACATTGGTGCATATCTCCATCCTGGTGCTTTTTACATGCCATGGTTGTTCAAGGGAGATTAACTTCCATCTCTTAAACTTTTTATATATTATTCACAATTGCATTATTCATGAATTTATGTATTTTTACTTCAGAAACTGAAAAATAGTGTCTTGGTCAAAAATATCGTGTTGAATAGCTATAGTAGTTATTTAAGATACAGTCCATATACTTTGCCATTTCTCTTCGATAACTCAGTTGTCATTGTGCCACATATTGTAAGATGGTTCCATTGGATAAACTGGCGTAATCGTGATATGGGTTGTGGTAAATCCTATCTCTTTCTTGCTCCATATCTGGAGATGATTGTGTTCATGTGCTGAGTAGCTTTTTTCCCCTCAGGTGCATTTGACAATGAGCAGGGCACCAAAACCAGGCTGCTAAATATACTGATGCAACTGAGGAAGTGTGTCAATCATCCATATCTGTTTGATGGTAAGACACTTGAACTTTTGGCCTTATCTCAGAACTGGAAGCTGTTAGAACCTGAATATTTGTATAGGGGACATGGCATGAGAATGCCTGGAAGTTGTTCACTTCTGGGTCTTTGTGTCTTGTCTCCTCTCTTACTTTGTTCCGTTTGTTATGTTTTTTCACTTCTTTGTACTCTATACATATATACTGTATTTCAGTTCAGTTTCAATATGTTGCCAAAACAAAGTTGTAGAAATGTTAGGTTCATTAGTGGCAACAACAATAATAATAAAATAATAGGAATATTGGACTTTCTTTTCCTCTTTCACTTTTTAGGAGTAGAACCAGAGCCTTTTGAGATGGGGGAACATCTCATTGAGGCCAGTGGGAAGCTGTGCGTCCTAGACAGCATGCTGAGATTCCTGCACCAGGGGTCAGTCTTCGCATTCAATGCAGCAAGCTTCTCGTCAGTTTGTAAACATGGCATCTAGTATTCTGGGAAAAAGCGAGAGCAAAAAGATTCAGTTTGTTACATGTTTTCCCTGGTATATTTACAACTGCAAACACAGGTTCCAAAATGCTGTTGATGTCCTGATTCATATCATAATCTAGTGTTTAAGTGGTCCTGTTTTAGTGTTGTGATTCTGAGGGTTCCATCTCCTGTATATCCTGCATAGGTGCAGTTTCTGGTCTCAGTCAGTGGAAAGCAAATAAGAGAGTTGTGTTGTTGTGAAGGGGAAAATCCTTTAGGGCAACTGCATAGGGCCTCTCATACTACTGTGTGTCCATTCACACCAAATTCATTCTGAAGGGGTCATCGAGTGTTGCTGTTCTCTCAGATGACAAGAATGTTGGACATTCTGCAGGACTACATGGAGTACAGAGGTATTTTAAATTGCCAGGCCTCCATGTTGATAACAGTGTTGATGTAAACGCCCACTCTCTCATGCTCCTCTTTAAAATTCCATCTGTGTGTTTCAACACGTTACTACTTATTATGTTTTTTGCTATTGAATGTGGGTGGTTCTATTAATTGGGATACTTTCCAAAATGGACACCTTTTTCAAAGAATGCTTTACATCTCTGTAATAAAGTGATGGGTAGTAAACTGATTTTTTACACATTATGTGTCAAATTTATGTCTAGGTGTGGTTGTGAATTTCATATTCATCAGTTCCTTGCCAGTCAAAAAAACATGCTGAGATGAATTCACACAATAATTTTTTATGTTTTTTCTCCCTGTATTATACATTATATTATATTTGGGAAAATAGTGCTGTATGCATAAATATTTTTTTTAAACATTTTGCATTTGAAAAATATAAAAATATCACCATTACAGTTGCGCCCTAAATGTATTGTTTGCTGTATTTCTTTGTATGTTTGTATTTGTATTGAGTTTGCTACTGTGTGTCTGCCGGATTGTATATTCACACCTTTAGCTTCCAGTGCCAGCAAACATTATGTCAGTATGAAAAATCCCCATCAAATACAATATATCGTGCATTTGATCAAATGCAAAGTGTTTAGTGTGCATTAAAGGATTTTTTCTCAGAATTGTCTCTCATGGTAACTTCCACCCAATAGGCTACAGCTATGAGCGGCTGGATGGCTCTGTCCGAGGGGAGGAGCGCAACCTTGCCATCAAGAACTTCAGCAGCAAGGATGTGTTTATTTTCCTTCTGAGCACCAAAGCAGGTAAGCAGTGCTGAGTTATAACTGCTTGGTGTACAACTAGTGTTCTTGAATGGTTCTTTACAATGGAATCAGAGTTGTGATTTTTTTTAACCTCCAAAACAAAGCAAACATTTCCTCCTTTACACTGCAGTCCACCTACCATTCTTTATTCCAGTGTTTGAATTTCCTGTGGGACCTTAAGCGTGTTTGTAAAGCAAACCTCAACATAGTGACTCAGAGATAATGACTTTTATGTGCTTTTTTTATTTTTAGTTATTTTAACTTTAATATTGCTTCATGTTAATAAAAGGTAATAAACTGGTACCTTGTCCATGTTGCATCCTGTCTCACATCCTGTGTTTCCCAGATAGAGAGACAATGAGACCTGGAGTTCTGTGAGCTGTTGATAAAATACAAGTGAATACAAGTCTTACAGCAAATATTTAATTCTCTGTGACTTTATCTGAGAGTTTTAATAGAACCTAACCCCTAAGTAAATGAAAGGATTATGCTGTATTATTAAGGTTGGAGTCATAGTGATGTCTGGCCACAGATGTAGGGAAAAGACACCAGGCAACAGAACTCCATAACAAAAAGGCTTTAATAATGCAAAAACTGCTATACAAAACCTACCATGTTCTTCATCTCAGCGCTCTCTATCCTCAGACAAGCTGCCTTAAATACCTCAGTCCACCTCTTAAGTTGCTGAAGCACCAAACTCTTGAAACAGAGCAAGGGTAGGCAATGGGTAGCTGTCTATGAGCTTAACACTGCCCCTGCCAGAGTAGCAGTGCCCATCAGCTCATATTGGACTTACCCACAATTCTGAGTCACAATAACACTTCCACTCCCAGTTGTGTTCATAAGTTCAGGTACAAGTGTACATCCTTGGTACAAAGTTGGTCTAACCAAATCTGAGAGAGAAAAAGGCAGCTTGAGCATGGATGTCCATGTGATGTGAGCCTTTGAAACCAGGCTTGATATTCCCCTTAATATAGAGAAATCATGTAAGTGTACATGAGTTGCAATGTCTTTGTTTTGTAGGAGGCGTTGGAATGAACCTGACATCAGCAGACACTGTTATTTTCATGGACAGCGACTTTAATCCACAGAATGACCTACAGGCTGCTGCCCGTGCCCACAGGATTGGTCAAACAAAGTACAAAATCCACCCAGAAGTCAAAGCATTCCTTTGACCTTTATTTGTTTTTTATTGGTTTTTGTTTATGTTAGCTGATCAGTTAAGGTAGATCCAACCTATCTTGGATGCCTTAAAACAGGGAGCATCTAGGATTGGCTGCCAGCCTGGTGCTGGACTTTTACTGCTCATTAACTTGAGCCAATATGTGAAACATTTGTCAGCATCTGGCTACTTTGTTAGCTTTATTTTCCATACAGTTAATCAAAATATAATAATATAGGCATACTTTGATTCATTTGATAGGTTCTGTATAAGTCTCCTATATAGCTATTAAAAACATTGCAAGACTAATTTTAATATTTTGTTGACTTTGAGCTATATGAAAAGCTATTGAAAATGCTGGAAAAATGCATTGTCTCTAAACACTTCTATCTACTGGCAGTTATCTACCTTTTTATTCTATAAATGTGTACAGCATTTGCCATCTTGTTATTGATTGCAGATACAACATCAAACACAGACTGTAAACACTGCAGATGAATCAGTCCAGTCAAATGCTCTTATTGTTTGGCTACTTTTTTAAACTGCCAATTCAGAACTGTGCAGAAAAGAAAATAACACATTTTCAGAAACAGAAAAATGAAGAGAATACAACTGAAATTAAAAAAATAAACCTGAACGTGTTCTTATTTTAGGAAATCTGAGACATGAAACTATGCCAGGAAATTTATTTCAACACGTCATCTGCTATCAAAGTCCTTCTGCACTTGTCTACCTGTGGCAGGACTGTGAAGGTAATCAGACTACTGGCAAGGGACACAGTGGAGGAGATTGTGTACTCGCGTGCTGTGTCCAAGCTGCAGCTGACCAACACGGTGATTGAGGAGGGCCGCTTCTCTCTGCTTGACCAGGCCCAGTCTGATGCAGCTGGACTCCAGGTCAGAGAGTCTGTAAAGCTCAACTCTTCTTTCTTGTCCTCTTTGCCATTTCTATATTTCTTTAAATGCCTTCATTTTGTTATCCACGTTTCAGTTGAGCGAGATCCTTAAGTTTGGTGTGGACAAGCTGCTGGCGTCAGAAGAAAGCTCTGTGCAGGATGTTGACCTGGAGTTCATCCTCGGAAGGACAAAAGGGGGTCAGTGGTCGGTTGATGAGGAGCCCCCCCTTCCAAATGACAAAGGGGACACATCGCTCGCTGACAACCAGAGTGAGTGTACAGTTACCATTGAGACCATCTGAAACTCATAATATGCCTGTAGTTTTTGCTAAGAATACTGACGTGTGAATTTTGCATCTCTTACTAGACCACATGTACTTCTATGAGGGACAGGACTACTCCAGGGACCCAAGCTCAGAGGATCAGAGAAGTTTCAACAAGCTGGTACAAGAGCAGATAGCCCAGCTCAAGGAGGCTGCAACAGAGAAGCGAGCCCTTCGCAACAATGCTGGGGTAACATTCTCTGCTTCTAAAAGTTACAGGTTTTGAAATTGTTAAATTATTAAAAATGACTTCATGCAGGGTTTTTGTTTACCTTTTAGGGAATGCTTATGACACATTGGGTGATAGCCAGTGTGTGCCTTGTGTTACCATGTGTTTTTCAAATACGTGAAAGTTTTGTGCACTATACCATGCCTGTCTGTTGTCAGGCTTTTTGCCAAGAAGTGTTTGTACATCACTGTGAGTGTCAGCCAGTTCCCTGTGTCTCCTTAGGTCTCTCTCTCTGGGCTCCTGGTAGCTCCATTGCGCAGAAAGAGGGTGCTGACTGAAGCTGAGCTGCAGCTGAGACGTGAGAAGAGAAGGGAAGCGGCTGCTAAGAGAGCCAAGCAACAGGAGGACAGGAAACGACAACGGGAGGAGCAGCAGTACAGGAGGAAGTATGAGCCTGGTCTCGTGACCTGTCACAAGCAACCTCTGCTCTCTTCTGGGAAATCATAGCTCTGATTCAGGGCATTGTCATGGCCTTTCACTCCCCCTCTATCACTCTGACGTGGCACCTTGCAGTTGTGGAGTTTCCCCAGAAAGAAACTTGTCATCTCCCTACTGCATTCTACTGGGATGTCGTGATGACCACTTCATGTACTGGGTATTTGGATTACCCCTAAACCCAAAGAGTCAAAAACCCCTTAATGTGTGGTGGTGTTTTTACTGGAGAACAAGAGTGGGCTGTAAGGCAGTGACATTAACCTTGAACTATTAGAAAATGACTTGCAGTGTGAACATCCACCCACAGTGCCTTCACACAATGAACTGTGTAAAGAGCAATTAAATCATGGAATCTGCTAAATAACTGATTTTACAGAGACTGCAGCATAGGCTCAGAGAAGTCTGTTACCTATTGAGATTTTTGCCTATGCATTCTATGTGTTGATAAGACAATAATAACAATAATAACAAGCTAGAAACATATTAGAGGATCAGCTAGCTACCCATTTGATGGTCCTGTCATTCAGTAAAGTACTTAACCTAGTAGGTAAAATTGTGAATTGTTGCTAATACATTAAAGTATAGTAAAGATGCATAATAATAAATATAAATCAGTAGGATAAGTACAATTTTGGATAATTTTTGCAGGATTGCATGGTGGGAGTCCTGTGGCTACCACTCTCTGTGCCTGCCTGCTGCTGACAGTGATGAAGACAAGGAGGAAGAGGACGATGATGACATCAGCATCAGCTCCATGATGTCAGAGCATACAGACATCCACTATGTCCTGGGAGATGTAACTCATCCACATGCCAACCAGGAGGATGCTATTATTGTGCACTGTGTTGGTCAGTGTGTTGCCTGGGTCCCAGTGATTACAGTTTCAAAAGTTGATATTTTAAGACATCACTCTCACCAACTGTGCTCAAGCAGGGCACCTGTTAGATGGAAGGGAAATGTGATGTATAACTTTATCACTAAGGCACACTCTAGGTTTATAAGTATGTCCTTTGTGTAGTTCTATTTCATTAAATGTTTGCCTCTTCAAATGTGCATATGTGCTAACCACAAGTATACTAAACCCTGATAAAAGACATTATAGTGACATCCCCATATGTTGGGGTGAATTTTTTTAATGTCAGTCAGCTTTTCACAAGAGCCTGAACAATTGTTTGTCAACTTTATCTTGTCTGTGTGATTTGTTGGAGGAATCATTAAGTTGCCATGGTGATTTTAATGATATTTAACATTGTGTGTATGTGTTTTTTAACATGTAGACGACTCTGGTCACTGGGGACAAGGTGGACTGTTCACTGCGCTAGAAGTGAGGTCAGACGAACCTCGCAAGCAGTATGAGCTGGCTGGCAGAATGAAAGGTGATTGTTGCCACCACTGTGCTTCTGCCTTTTGTGTAAAGTAAGGTCTTTAGCCCCAGCTCAGCCACTTGCAGAAAAGGAATTATAATGTAAGCAGAACAATGGATTGGAAGCACATTGTAAATTAGAGGCATTTGTAGACATTTAATACATTTTACTTTTCAGATTTGGCACTTGGTCATGTGCTGTTGTTTCCAATTGATGACAAGCAATCCAGACTGGATGGCCAAGATCAAGTGAGTATCACCTTTGGTCAAATGGAAAAGAAATACTGAGCTTGTTCAGTTATAGGATACAGTTGGCATAACAGAACTTGTTCAATTTCACGATGTACCGTATTTGAAGGGGATTCTTCACACCGACAAAATGTTTGCATAACAGGCAAATTTGCCCCATGGAAAGCAAAAATACTCATTTACTCACTTTCATTAATCTCTTGTTTTTGTTAACTGTGATTGACTTGGGGTACAGTCTGTCACCACAGCTTCCTTAGACTACTAAAAAGGGCAATTGTGTCATTTGTCATAGTAAATAGGCCTTTGACCGAGCATTCAGTGAGACTCTGTGATGAAAGATTTCTCCAGATCAGATATTTTCACCCACTAGATTAATTACAGTTTGCAAAGCAATGTGGACTGGTTTACAGATGCTGGAGGCATGTTTCCCTTAACTTGTTTTACAGCTGGCCTTGATAGTGGCTCAGCAGCGAGATCAATCTAACAATCTGTCAGGAATCAAGCTCCCTGCCCTGGAGGAAGCTTTAAAGAAGATATACAAGGTGGCTAAGAGAAAGAAAGGTATGCAGAATAGATCAAAGGTACTACCTCAGCCAACTTTGTTTTATTTAATTTATTTATTAGTATTTTTCATTTGCAGGTTATGTGGGTTACATATTTTTGAAAGACATTTTAAATCTGTTACTTAAATTATGCAACACTTAACTGTTTCTCGTGAAGCCATTGTGTTAACTTTAGCAGCGATACTTGTGAAGATCATTTTTTAAATTATCTTTAGATGCAGCAGGTATTCTTATAGAGGTGACCAGCTGTTGCTGCTTATCATCGTGGTAATGATGGTGTTTTTTTTCCTTCCATCTCAGAAGCACATCCCCACATCACCTCTACCTCTCACCAGCTCAGCTCTTTAGTCCAATCACTCACAAGGACCCCTGTCACCCATCTATCTTTCTGCTCTGTTTGATTGTGATAAATGAAAAAGTGTTTGTACATAACAGCTACTGACTCCTATTTTTTTCCAGCTGAGAGCCTGTTGCAGATATTTTGGGCAGCAGGAACTTAAAAAGGATTGCATTTAGTATATGAATTACATATGTATGCTGTGCACGTGTACTCTCTTTTCAGGTCAAACATGCAGATGATAATTTTTTTAAATTGTGTAACTTTAAATGTTTGCATTTAGTTACTAAACTACTGTGTTCGTCATCCCATAGCCGTTTGGTCAATGTGAGGCGTGCACTGCCTGTGATGCAACTACATTTCAATGACTTACATCAAAGACAAAAAAAAAGTGTACATTTTCACCATACTAAATGGTCTTTTTTGTGATTAATGAAGTCAACTATGCAAAAAGCCTCCCTTAGGGTGAGATATGGCACTGCTTCAAATTTAAAGTAAGTGGTTTGAAAAACAAAATTGTGCATGAAGGGCAGAGACTAAGCTTCATAGATAAAGAGATAATCATGGACATGTCCAAATAAATGAATAATTTGTAAGAATTGAGCAATCTGTTAAAAAAGGCCCTCTCAAGTGACCGACAGTCTTTTTTTAAAAAAAAAAAAAAAAAAAAAGACAACTTCCTGGAAACACCTTTTGCATGTCCAGTAGCTGCCCAGTACATGTTTGCTAGTGTGGATATCAGGTGCTACAGATGGAAGGAAACTAAGTCACATTGATAATGAATTGGTAATGAAATGTGAGAAGTGTTACATGGAGAAACGCCTACAATGACGTTTAAACTTCAACACAAAAATTGAATTTTTGTTAATGTAAACCTGCTGCTTGTAATATTTTTAGTTTGAATTCAAAATACCCTTAGACTGAAATGAAAGTGAAATGTACAATGCATCTGTAATCCATCACGACATCAGATGAAACCTGTTCACTTAAAATCGGCTCATTTACGATTACATTGTTACTGATTTTAAAGTTGAATATATATGTCAGTAACACAATTTTCAAATCTGTAATGTCAATTGATGCATTTGCAGAAGTAGCATTTTGCTTCATCAATTTAATGCTTTTGTCTTTTCTTTAGATTGATGAAATGACATTGTAGATTTGAATCTTTCAGGTTACTTTTGTTTACCCTTGCTTTTTACCAGTAGGAAGGAAGCATTGTCATTAAGATGTATTTGTTAGAAATGCACTTAGTTCTTAAAAGAATTGATCTCGGAGATAAAGTTGGGGAATTCCAGTCCTCATGGGAGCAAAAGTTTTTCTGTTTCACACACAATATCCTGTTCAAATGAAAAAGTTTATCTAAAGCTGCATTGAAACTCTGGCAATCTGTCACAGGTAAATATAGATGTTTTCATAATTAAAAATAATTTGGAAAACTGCTGAATTGCTGCACAGGTATCTTATCAGTTAGTAGTGACATTCATCTCATATATAATTATACGGAGGCTTAATTTCAGGATGATGTAGTTCTGTTACAAGTGTGTTTACCCTTAATTTTCAGTGTAAACTTCTTTGTGAGGAAATTATTCCTCTTCGTCCTGGATCCTCACCGGAATCCTTGTCCACCAGTAAAAAAAAAAAAAAAAAAAAAAAAAAGCCACAGTGAATTTTTACTTTTTTTCCATTTCTGTGTCTGTCTTGCTCCCAGCAAGTGTACACCTTCCAAGGATAGGCCACTCCACCAAGGGTTTTAACTGGTACGGCACGGAGAGGCTAATCAGGAAGCACCTGGCCTCCCAAGGTGTGCCCACCTACATGTATCCTTGCTGGATGAGTTCCTGGAGTGACGGTGGTCAGATCATGATCATAGTTAGAAAACACACTTTGCTGTTGTTCTTTAGTGTGGTCAGGAATGGCCTGTTTTACCTTGACCTTAGACGTTGCCCTTGACAACTGCTGTCAGATACTACTTCCCAAGAAAGACACCCTACCGAGCATCTGCGGTACCGTCGTCTTCTGCATCTTCAGCAGCCCCTCCATCTTCTAGCAGCACCAGTGGAGGTGACGGGAAGGTAACAATCCCCCCCAACCTGGCAGATTTCATGGGTGGAGTCCACGTGTTCTTCTACAACATCTCTGCCTCAGACAGGAAGAGGCTTGCACGCTACCTCATCACATATCCTTTTCAGGTCACATGGGTAGGCGTGACGGTCGAGGAGTATCTTTGCACCAAGGTTTAGTAGTATTGCACCATACACTACTTGTTTGTTTTTGACTCATTTCAAAAGGCACTCTTTTGACACCGTTGTATTTAGCAACAGAATTACTGGGTAGAGCGGTATTTCATAACTGGTCTGTTGCCTGTGAAATGCTTACTTCCTTAACAGTGGAGCACTTATGATGGCGATGAGGAAGAAGTCATGGGTTCAGAAGTCACACACATAGTGGCCAACGTAGAAGGCCCTGTCCACAAGCAGGTGATTATTCTAATTGTCATCCCATCACCTTTAAATAATTAATAACAGAAGCCTTTGTATTTGGAGGAGGGGTTTGAAAAAAGGATAATCGGTGATAAAGCCTTATACAGGGTTCATTGTCTGACTTCAGCTGTGCTCCCCTCCTTTGGGCAGGAGCTGCAGAACCTCCTGGATGAACATCCTCAGGCACTTCCTGTCAAGAAGGCATGGTTGGAGTCATGCTTCTCTAAACAAAAGCAAGTTAGCACCACTGAGTTCCTCCTTGAGCTGCACTGACAGCTGGCATTTATTTGTGCTCTAAAACTGTCATGATCACAGCTGTTTGCTGCTATATGGACTTGAATATTTGTGGACAATTGACATTTTATAGCATTCTGCATAGCAACCAGGAAAGTAACAACACTCATTCCTGAAAAAATGACCCAAACGAGATGAAAGCAGCAGCTTTAAAGTTGTCGGATCAGAAAAGACATTTACCAGGAAACCAGCTGTTCTGATGTGACAGTGTTGTTTTAGAGGTTTATCCAATAACATGGCAGACAAAATTGTCATCTGAGTTAACTGCTAATAAATGACAACATAAATCAGAGCTAACTGATGGTAACAGTTTCTTGTTTCACTGGAAAGTCCTCAAGGTTGTGCCCGTACAGACAGCTTACTGCTGTCTCGGTATTATTGAACAGTCTGTTTTTGGCAATTCACACCTTTATTTTAAAAGATTTCAGGGGGACTGGTTAGAGAATTATATTGGGATATTAGGCTTTAATGTAAAAAATGTTATTTTTCTGTCGTCTCTCCTTGATTTTCCAGACCTGAATTTCATGGACTTTGGATTTTATGGACAGAAAAAACAATGTAAAATAATAGATGTTGGGGGGGACTACTTTTGAGCATGAAGGAAAGTATAAATATTTCACTTTAAAAAATTTTGTAAAAAAGTAAATTCATGCTTAAATGAAGATCTAATTTCTTAATAAATGAAAACATCCCCCAGTTCCCCTGTAGCACTGCTCTGATCCCGTCATATTGGTGCCTTATTAACTGCTTTTTGCATACAATTCAAGATGACGTGTTTATGCTTTAATTACGGTACTTTAATTATATTAGTCACATTACCTGTTCTTTGCACAATACCAAGATTACCACTAAGCGCATCAAATTTTAAAAAAGTCACCTCAATTATATACCACACATGGGAACATTGTGCAGTTTTACTGTGAAAATTCACTTTTCTAAGACTAATTACATGCTGTCATGCAATGAGATATATTGTGAATTCTTCAGGAAACAGATGAAGGACTTGTCTTACAGTCTGAAGGTTTCTGGTTTGAGTCCTGCTTCTGCTGTAGTATCTTTGACCAAAGTGTAGAAGGTAACAACAGTGCAGATATGGCTCTCCAGGCTGGGCAGCAATAGCATCCATCCTGTCGCTTTCTGAGTCTGCCTGATGTCCACCAGGAGCAGACAACAGGTACTGTTCAGCCTTACAGTCTCAAGGACTGTGGCTCAGGTCCCTGCTACTTCTGCAGCAGCCTTGATCAAGGTACTTACCCTGGAGTGTAGTGAGAAGAGTCCTCTGTACAGAAGGGTACATCATTGTGAAGTTATCCCTCAGTGTAAGTCCATTTGGGCAAAGGCTTAACTAAATATGCAGTGTGTGTTCTGCTTGACAGCCGTGCGGCCCAACTCTCACTGTGAGTAAAGGACAGAGGGACACGGCGAGCGACAGCTAGAGGACAGATCCCTGTCGCCCTGTGCTGAAGACGGCGACGGCGTGCACTTTCATTCACACTTCCGTAAAGGAGGGGGCGGAGTTCAGGGACGAGGAGGCGTGTCTGTGGCGCTCAGTCTCACTCCGTCACTTTGGGCCGCTGCTCCTCACGTCAGCTAGCGCACGGCCAGGTGAGAGACACGGCGTTTAGTCCCGTCTCCGTCCGGACGTCCAGCGGTCCAACGCCCTGCTCACCATGATGAAGTAAGTGTGTGTCTTCGTCTTCTCTTTCCCTCGCTGTGTGCGCGGTTTCCCCGGTGGTTGCACTCGATGCACGCGCCATCCCCCCTCTTACAGGAAGTTTCTGGAAAGGTGTAGCTCAGAGTACAGTTCTACATGTATGTTTTTTACATGTAATGTACAGTTAAAAAGTGGGAAGTACAAGCTGTATAGTCACGTAAGTCACTGTAAGGGCGAGAACATTTGAGAAATATGGATCCGCCGTCGTTTCTTTCGGAAAAGTTTCAGTGTCTGACAGCTGTGTATTTTTCAACGCTGCCATATTTTGTTTCGTATCTCTAAAAAAAAGTGCACGTTAAACTGTTACAAGTATGCCGTTAATGCGCTCTGTCAGCGAAAGAGATGAATTGACGCTCTCTGTGGCTTCGTTAATGTTCTCTAGTTCTCTGGTCCTAAACAACTAAACTAGAAGTATGCTGTCGTGTGGAGTGTGTGGGAGCACTGTTTTCTCTCTCTCTCTCTCGCACACACACAGTCCCGACCGCCACGAGGCGCAACCTCGCTGTTAATACTAGTTTTGTTTGTTACAGTTTTAATTTTCGCTTTTATGGTGAAACTGAGCTTTGGCGCATTTCTGTGGCTGCGAAGGAATAAATACGACAGCGGAATCTCGACTTGTAAGAAAAACGATTTCTTGTTCACTGTCGTTCTTTTATGCTTGGTTTTTTTTTTTTTTTTTTGTTATGACCCTGGAATCTGAGACTGCTAAATATACATCTTGTACTGTACCGGCCGAGCCTCTAAAGCCACACTTACAGTGCGCCTTGTCTTGTTTTTTTTTAAAATAGTTTTATTTCTTTTACTTTTTATTAAATTTTCATAATGTGCTTTACCTAACTGTTCAGTGGATCGTGGGTTCCGGCGCTGCGATAGCATCGGGGCTTTGGCGCGGGGGCGGAGCTTCGTGAAGGGGCGGGGCGATAGGCCGCTCTCACTTACCCGTCCGTGCAGCTGCCCGACGCGTCGGAGGTTAAATTCGCCGGTGGCGCAGAAAGCGGCCGCCGCCATCGCGACGCCGGGCTGACCTACCTTGTGGAAAAAATGACTTGAAACAGTTTTCCTTTTGACGCGGTGGTTCAGGGTTCGTCGCCCTCAAAATACAAGGAGGCGGCCCGGAGGCTGACGGGAGCTGCACAATCAGCACATCATTGCCCCACTTAATTCACATTTACACACAGCAGCCGCATGCGCAGTCGTTCTCCGAGGCTGTTTGGTGACCGCGTTTTGGGTCTCCTGCTGTGGTCCAGTTTCTTATCTAAATGACGTGTTTATAGAGAAAGCCACAAGGTACAGTGCTGGTCTTCCTGATGCCGGTTGCTGACACCATGGCAACCAGAGCAGCTGACCCGCCTCCCTTACGTGCAGCACATTAACGGTCAGCAGGGTGGGTGGGGGGCAGGGGTCGTCACTGGGAGGGCAGCTTTGTGTCAACTGCAAAATAAAAAAAGAGGATTGCAGTTGCTCTCCTGCAAATTATTTCTTTGCTTGTGCTGTAGATTCCACAGAGGGACTGGATGGGGGCTGGAGGTGCAGTGGGTGACGGGTTCACCTTTTGAATAAAAATGTAGTTGGAAATGAGTGAACAGGATCTCTCCTCTGTTTCAATGTGTCTGTGATTAACCAGAAGTTCATGGGTATGAATTTTGAATGATTTCGTGACCTGAAGGGGCTTTACCTCCAGTGGAAGTATTTTTGTCAAAAGCACATGGCTGGTTGTTGTTCAGTGAGTGATGGGCGTACAGCTACTTTTTCAGTAGTGGCTGTGTTGCAAGTGTGTAGATGGTCCTCCTCTGTCTACAATTTGGTGCTGCTGTGAGAGAAAAGTACTGTCCACGTGAACTCACTGCGCCCAGGGCACGCTTTCTTTCTTTCTTTGTTTAACGTGTGTTTAGTGCCAGAGTGTTCTGGTAACTTCTGGTGTCTTTGCACTGGGCCTCAGTTGCTAAACCAGTTGAAGAAGGGACTCAAACCCAGCACCTATCAGACTGAGGCCCCCCAGCCTGCGCTCGACTTTGTGCAAATAGGATAAGAACAGTTATTTCAGGAAAAAAGTGTAGCTGGATAGGCAGGTGCTCCTGTGGCCAAGTTAAACACTGGGCCATAACAGGATGGCTTTTCTTCTTTATTTAAAGAATACTGTGAAGTTATTATGCTACTTTCTCCTGTTGTTAGTATTAATATTGTCAGAAAGAAGCTGTGTGTCTGTTGTGCTTGCCCTAAGTCGATGTTGTGAAACGCTCTTTCTGGCAGGGTTCTGGTGAGTCTGGTTCTGCTCAGGTTCTGCCGTATGACATCGATGCTGCTTCCTTTGGGCTGTTAGGCGCCCTCTGCTCAGTCCCACACAACTGACCTTGTGTGCAAGACCCTGAAACTTACAGGCCACAGAAATGGATGTGGAATGCATGTCCACTGACTGACCAACCACATATATTGAAAATGTGTAATTGATTTATTTTAATATCTTAATTGCACGTGCGTACTTTTGGCTGTTTTATGAAAGCAAGCAGCATCTATACCTGAGTGTAAACAGAGCTTGGGCATGCAAGTAGTTTTCATCCATTTAAATAAAAACACTGGGTATTTCTGAAAGCTGAAAAGAACAAGAAACACAACTCGTGAAAAGATAAATTTAAGCTCTTTTGCAGTCAGCTGCATCAATAGTCACTTAAACATAAATTGTAGCAGTTATACATTTCGAAAATAGCGAACAATGCCTGTTACCCAGATGCAGGTTGCATTACACCATTTCACACATTCCTTATGCTGTTTACATTGAAATGTAACTGCACTGCATCCTTCCTGTGTCGGTTCACGGTTTACACCGTTTAAAGGTGTTCGGATGTCAGGTGTGATTTATTTCTGGGAGATGCGACTGGATGTATGTTTTTTTTTTTTTTTTTTTTTTTTTTTTTTTGTGTGTGTGTGTTTTTTTTTTTCAGGGCTACTGAAGAATCGCCATAGGGTTCGGTTTGACAAAATGTCAAAACAGAGAATTGCCTCGAACGAGTGTTTTTATGCTAATGAGCTGTAGCCTAGTTAAAGGTGCTTATCAGGTGACAACATCGCTGCCTGTGCTATGTGGTCTGGCTGCACACCAGCAGTGTGACACTTTCGATTGCTTTACTGCTTGCTCGGCTGCACTCGTCCCATGGCAACAACAAGGGATTTACTTTCATGTGAATTAGTGGTAAAAGTGCTTGTACACCAAAGTCCTGCCATAAATGATAAACAATATGAGCTGTGGCAGCAGGACTAAGGGCTTTGCTGGGGTGGCCTTGTCATTTTTGGGGACCGTCATTGGACATGGGCCTTTTAGGGTTCAGGTGTGGGTGGGGTTGTGTTCAGAAAGTAAACTACAGCTCACGTCGCCTTTTCTCAGCTGGCAGACTGAAGCTGCGCCTGTCCGTGTACCTGGTTTTGAACCGAGCGTTATTGAGCTGCCAGAGCAGCAGAGGCTCCTGCTGGCCTGTTCCGCGCTGCCACTCCATTCATTTCATTTCTCTTTGCTGCTCCTCCGGTTGTCCACATTGCTGAAGGTTGAGTCATTGTTTCCAGTCACTGCAAGTTGCCTTATGCTGACTTGCTCTGTTTGTCACTTTACTTTTATTCTGATCTGTTGGCTGTAATTGAATTTAACCACATTGGGGTAAAAGTACAGATTAATGTGTTTCATGTTCAGTATTTTGGGAATTGATGTCATTACAAATGGACAGTAGTTTGCCCCGTGTTCAGCAACGTGTGCTAAGGGCCTGCACAGTTGATCTTTATTTTGTGTGTAGCTGAGGCTTGTTTACACCTGGGTATTGCTGCTGTGTTGGGATACAACAGCAGGCAGGGGATTTAAACTGGTAACCACTTGGCTACAAGGCAACAGCCCTAACTGCCCTAACTGGTGCGCACAGTCTGCAGAAAATGGCCTTGCTGAGCACTTTTCTGTCTTGCTTCTCTAAACATGGTTCAGCTTACAGGAAAACCAGCCCAGGGTGTTGCAATGCATCGCACCATGGGCTATGAGAACCAGTGCTGGAGTGTTGTAAGGGACAGGAAAGATGCCTGACCCCGAGCCTGGACTCAGTTGTGGCTCCGTGGCAGTGTGTTTTCACAGGGTCAGCATCAGTTCAAGCTAAAGATCTCAGTCAAGAACTCTACAGCAGGAGTGAGACTCAAACAGGGAACCTTCAGCCTACGAGGGGACAGATAGAACTCCTCTACATGGTGTCTCATGCTTCAGAGAGAGTGTGTGTGGGAGGGGGGGGTGAAATTGTTGCAATTGCAGGATCCACAAAGGCAGCTCAGTTCAGTCTCGTTACTTTTTGTCTATGTACTTTGGTTTTAAACAACATTTTTATTGCTTAGGGGTGACTACAGGCTGTTACTGTGGTACCAGTAGCTGAAAAGGAGGTGAATTCGGAGGTTCCCGAAACCAGTCAGTTAAGGGCTAGTATTGTAGCACAGCGCTGTTTGTTCTGTCATATCTGATCAACTTCAAGACTAAAGGTCTGTCAGGTGCACTGTGTGCTTCCATGGCAATGCATGTGTGTTTGGATTGAGGCCCTGAGTCATGACACCTGAGGAAAACGGATAAAGGCTGCGGAAGGATGTTGGTTAGTGGCTCGATGCAGGAATTTGGGGAATCTGACCCATCCTCCCAAGAATTAACAAAGAGCTTGTGGTGGCGTGGGCGGTGGTGCTGGGGCGCTGTGGTCATTGCAGTCAATGTACTGGTCCCTTCGAGTGTGCAATTTGCCAGCCTGTGGTATGCAGCACTGCCCCGTATGAGTGTGTGTGAGCCCCGCTGCATTTTGAGGGTAAACGTTAAGCTGACCCTTCTGAATGTTGTCTGTTGACTTTGTGACCAACCTGTGAAACTCTGGCTCCAGGAACCTGAGCCGGCTGGAGCACGAGGCAATGCTGCGGCCTGGATCGCTGAACCACCCTGAGGAGAACGACGAGACGCTGAGCGAGAATCGTTCAACCGGCGCAGAGTCCTTCTCCTCCATCAGCTGCTCAGATGTGAGCCCGCAGTGCCTGAGCTCAGTGAGCCAGGCCAGCAGGATGACGGAGAGGCGCGGCTTCAGCTGCGAATTGGTACAGCACGAGTACGGGGCATACCAGCGCCCCCTGGGTTTGCCGGTCGGGTACAGCCCCCCAGCGCCCTTCCCCAGCCAGGCGGATGGCTGCCACAGCACCATGGACTCCCGCAAGGAGAGCTGGCTCCACCCCAGCCTTGCTAGCAGCCTGCCTTCCTCTGTGTCCTTTTTGGAGCAGGACAGCTACGCGCAGAGGAGGTCTCAGTCCCTCCCCAGCCGACACAGCCCCAGCATGGGCAGCCTGGAGCAGCCATTCTCCCTGCGCTCCATCCCCCCACCCGGAGCCCTGCAAAACTACTGCCTGCAGCCATGCCACTGTGGGCCCCATGCTGCAGTCTGCTGTGCTCAGTCTCCCGGGCAGGGCTTCCACCCGGGGCCATCGCCTCACCGCTACCCTCTGCCAGAGTACCACTGGCCCTACAGGCCTCACGGTGAGTGCCCAAGGCACTGCAGGGACTGGAGGAGCCACCCTGAGTTGCCCACATTTGCAAATGATGAGCGGTGCACATCGCTAAGCTGTGTGTGTGATGCCGAGTTCACATTAAATAGTTGCTGTGGCCCAGATTAGTATTAGCGCATGTCATACCCCCCCTCCCCCCGCCCTTGTTTGTCCTTCAGGTCCTGACCCCTGTGGATGTCGAGATGCAGGCTTCACACACAGGTGAGTCATCTCCAGCCACTCATTACCATCCAGGGAAGCCCTTTTGCTGTCAGTCATACCACTTTGAATATCAAGTGACATTTATCTTTTTTCCCTTAAATTCCTCTTCTGTTCTTTTTGATTGTAGGATTAGAATTCAGCCCCCCAGCTGTTTACACTAACAGTCCAAACACTTACTGCCTGTTTGTAACCCTGGCTTTTATAGAAGGGGACAGTGAATCCAGCAGCCATGATCTTGGGCTGTTGCTTGCTTTGAGGAGGTGGGGTGGGGGTGGGGTTTGACTGACAGGTTGGAACACAACACACATGGGGCTTTGAGCTTCATACCCCCTCCTCCCCCCGACAGAACCCTGAAGTGTCTTTTAGTGGCACTGCTCTGACTGCTTTAGGGTTTCAGTTCTGCCTTTTGCCCCCACCCCCAGCAGTGGACCCCCCCACCCCCCTCTGCAGCCACGGCAGAAGGTCACTCATCCCATCGCCCCCCTGTCCTTGGAGCAACGTGAGTGGTGACGATAAAATTACAGTACAGTAGTATAATAGTATTTCCACAAATGTATATTATAACGGCGTCCATCCCTGCATTGGAATGTGGAACAAACACGGTTTCCCTGGTTCTGTCACGTGTTCCATGGGAGCGGGGAAGGGTGTGTGTGCGTGTTGCCAGGCTTCACTTGAGGCGCACTGTTCACTGTCGTGTGTCGACACAGGGAAGGCGTTTGTCACCTATGAGGCAGACAACGACAGGCACGTCAACGAGATCATCAAGTTTGTGGCGTTGCTGCGGCACAACGGCTTTGACACGCATGTGAGGCTCCGGCTTGCTGCCGTGCCGCGCTGCTGAACCAAGGCCTCTGCCTGGTTCTGCTCTACTTGCACCTGACATCAGCACGTTAGCACAACCGCTAAGATGAGGAGGCTGACTGCCTGGTTGGCTCCAAGTTTTAAGCTGTGTGCTTTGCTTCGGAAGTTTAATGCTGACAGGAAACTTGAATGACATCCAGTCCGCTGTCCCATTTTCAAAGTGATTCCTTTCTCTTTTTCTTTTCTCTACTGTAGATTGACATGTTTGAGCAGCAGTTTCGCAGCATCAGCAAGATTGACTTCATGGAGAAATACATCAATGAGGTGTGTGCACGTGTGTGAGTGGGAGGACTAGGTGGCTCCTCCCTCAGACCCAGGTATGCTCAGTCATGCTAGCATTAACCATGCGTGTGGTCCTCTGCAGAAGGACTATCTCATCATCATAGCTATCAGCCCCAAGTACTACGAGACGGTGAGCGGCGTGCGGATGAGCGTGGAGAACGACGAGAGGACTTTGAACACAGTCTACATTCACAAGCAGGTGGAGTCAAAGTTGAGGCCGCATCGCGTTTCACCACTTAGTGGAAGTCCGAGTTGCGCAAAGCTGCCATAGCGTAGTAGAGCTGCAGTGAGGATATGCACAGTTGGTGGTTGACATGCAGCGTTTACCTTCCTTCTAAGGAAGAGTTGTGCTATTGTTTTCCCCATTTCATATGAACCTTTTTTTTATTTTAAATATTGTTGCGTTTCGTAATGGGGGGTGAAAGTGGTGAAACAATTGCCTCAACAACGAATGTCTCCTATGCAGCAGTGACCCTCACTTTATGCCTCTGTGCTCTGACTTGCAGCTGCAGAATGAGTTCATTCAGAACGGCAGCAGGAACTTCCGCTTCATCCCTATCCTGTTCCCGGGTGCGAAAAAGGTGGGACCTGCAGCTTTGGCTGCTGCTCATGTTGGGTAGTGCCTTTGCTCATAAGGAAAGTGCCATAAGGTGCTGTACTTAGCTGCAACAACTGTGCATTTGCCTATGGAGGTCCTCACAGTAGCACACTGATGGAAGCCCCCTTTGTAATGCAGTCTTTAGTTATAAGGAGGTGTAAAGGGAAGTAGAACCTGATGCTGGTTAAGAAGCTGCAGGATGACTCTGAGACGACACATTTTACTCCCTCTGGGCTGTTTGGACGGGGCTCAGCCACCTCCTCTGCACACCGGTCGCTGTTGGTACTCAAAAGGCTGTTTTGTAGCCGTAGGAGACAGCAAAAGTGGCAGTGCTTATATTGTGAGAGAGAGAGAGAGAGAGATTGATTGACAGCTAACATGCGAGAAACCCAGCCAGGTGAGAGTAACCCCAAAAGTTGCTTTGTTCTGTGTTTCAGTGCCATGTTCCTGCGTGGCTCCAGAACACCCACGTGTACAGTTGGCCTAAGGACCGCGATGACATACTGCGCCGCCTCATGCGGGTTGAAAAGTACTACCCCCCTCCGATTGGCGAGCTACCCACCATAGTCTCCATTCCCCTCTGATCCCCCGCTGTGGCCATGAGGCGGCGAGCAGAGCTGGACCCAACCTCCACGCCTATGAGTGCGTGACGCCACAGGAAAGTCCTCCCCCGAGCCTGTTGCTCTGCAGCTGAACTCAGGGCCTCGTCACACATCGGAGAGCGTCCTCCACACGGTGACCAGCGCCCCGTCCTCCCAGGCGGGGTTGCCCCACTTCACACAGGAAGACCACATGCCCACCCACCAGCCACCGGCTTGCTACAGAAGGTTCTTTTCACCCAGAGGTTATTTCCCCACATTCTGTCCTTCAGTGATTAATTTTGCACTAAATCAGTTAAACCAACAACACTTTGGCATGCAGTACTAATCAGTGAAATGCCTTTCCTCTACCTTTCCTGACCTTAAGAGAGATTTGCCGGCATGTCGACTTGAGGTCCTAGAGAAATGAACTCATGCTGTGGTAACTGCCGGAGGAAGTGGTTCAGCAGCCTGGTGACCGGAACAGCAGTTGGAAACAAACATCTGCAGGTGTCAGTGTAGCACCTGAGCCAAACAAGTGGGGAACTAAACAGATGTGGCAGCAACAAGACCCTTCTGGTGTCAGGCAGAATTTGGTAAAAGTTCTCTGCCTTGTAAACATGCTTTTACAGCACTGCTGATGACAAGCATTATGTCATAATGGGGGGGGGGGGGGACTATATCTAGGCATGAGGGCACAAAACGTGAAGAGAATTGGAAACGAGAGCACGGAACCACCAGGCTGTTGCCACTTATTCATTTGTCTTGGTTCTTCTATCCTACTTTACTGTTCAGTATGAGAAATGGTGGTGGGGCAGTCCTCAGTGGAACTCTGCACTGAAATTTCTCAACTGTCCAGTGTGGCTACACAGAACTGAAGCCCAAGTCCAAATAAAGCGGTCTGCTTCGTCCTTTGTGCCTGTGTGACATCGAAGTGAAGGAGCTTTGGCTGCGACACCTGCTTTGTTACCGTAAGCTGCAGTGTTTTCCACTGAAAGCAGGGTCTGTGTGTAGAGAATGTACTGGAATTGTGCCCCGTGGTGATTAAGACAAAGTTCTCAGGGTGTGCCGGCCGCTCGGGGTGCTTAGAGCAGCTCCCTCACCTCAGGTCCTGTGCCAGATCACACCTTGAGAATCTACAGGTAAGCGGCTCTGCTCTGCACAACGGGCTGGACCTTTCTTGACCTCAGCTGACTCACAGGGGTTCTCTCACAAGCAGCTTTACAGGATCCTCAAGTCAGGTGTTTTCAGCACCTACGCAGTTGTCTGGAAAACCCTAGAAAACACCCAACTAAATGCGACTTCTTTGGCAGCGCCCACTGCTCAGCACAAGCCGCTGCACAACAAGGAATCACTAATTGTGTCAGTAATTCCAATAATTGTAACAGCCACCGTGGGAAAGGAGTCTTGTACTTTGGCACTGCTCAACTATCCTTTAAATAAACTCAACTGTCCACTAAAGAACCATTTCATTCTAACATTTCCACTGCCAGAAGAGTAAGACAAGTCATGAACAAAATTTTCCTTTAAATGTGTTGGGCTTTAGCAGGGTGTTGTCAGAAGCTCAGGAAAAATGACTCATCATACAGTTTCGTTTGAAGAAACATTTGTCCGCCCGCTTACAGTTTGTTATTCTTACTGGAGTAAATGAGGGTAAGCAGCGTGGTCGCAGGCACCGGCAGGAGCCGAGGGGACACGCAGACTGCAAGCGGCTAAACCCACGCACCTCTGTCAGACGAATGCTGTGCCAAGGTGTTCGGCATGAGGTGATGAGGGGAACCTGCAGCAGAGGCCAAGCCTGTGCAGAAAATTGCACATCAGTGCAAGTGGCGCTTTGCCCAGAAAGTTGTTTTTGTGTTCTTATTAGAGAAAAAAAAAATGACTGCAAACATGTTTTGCTGCACTGAGTATAATCCAGTTAAACACTAAGCTCCAACCCCTTCCAGCAAAATCTACAGCTGCTTATGGACACAAACGCAGATCCACCAGTGTCGAATTACAGGACTTGCTTGCCAAGTTTTGTTCTTTTGTTGGTCTGTTGCATGTTGATGTCTCATGACCCCTGGGTGAGTCAGAACACAGCTCAGTCTGGGGGGGGGGCAGGGCATCCCATCCAGGGTGGACCCATCTTAGCCAGGCAGCCGCTGACTCTAGGATGGACTCCAGACCTCTACAATCCTGACCGGGCCAAGCGGTTCAGGCTGGTGGGAGGCTGAATGAATTTCTGGTCAATTCTAAGCTTTGGAGTTGTAATTTTTAATACAAAAGTTTACACTGTGGGAAATATTCAATCTGATGCAAAATTTTAAAAAATATGCAGTGATTTAGGCAGCTGAAACTTTAAAGCGTTTCACTTTCAATTTGAGGCAATGTTTACAGAAGCACACAAAATGAAGGACTTCATAAGCCAGCAGAACTGAAAGAAACCAGGGAAACTGAAAAAAGAACCAAATGTTTGTCTTTCTAGTACTTTGCATGAGTAAAAAGTTAAAGACCTCACAGAAGCCAGTCCCGGTGTAGTAATGCAACAAATTCAAATTCAATTCCTGTGTTGTTTCTTGGCACTGGGTCTGAATCAGCATGTTGCAAACTAAACACTGACCGTGCAATTAAACACAAACTGACAGCAGTTTGTGTGACTTCAGCAAAGATGGATACACAGAACCCTAGAGATCTTACAGCACCATAACTGAACTCTTCTTCAGCATCGCTGCAAGGAGCAGAAAATATCATTCAACCACTGGCTTATTACAGGCCACAAGACACGGGTACAGTTAACAGCAGGAGAACTTCGGTACTGTCGACTCTCTTATGCCGGTTGAGGTTTAGCAACTAATGTGGGTTACTGCACGTGTGTATTTGGAACACTGACTGCTTCCCCATCCCCAGGATGGCTCATCTTCTGCTGGTTTGTGCGTGTTTTGGCAGAAGAGTTCAAAAGTGTTAAAATCACAAACTCTGCAGAATGTCCGTTGTCTCAGTATTATAACCACCTTCCTCCGCTCAGTATTAAGAAATAAGGGTCCCAGGAAGAGCGGCTTCATCGCAGCCGAGTGTGTGTGTGTGTTTACTCCCTGGCTAAAGCTGTTCAAACACAGAATGCAAGGCTCATCAGAGACAATTTCCACCGACAGCTAAAGCGCAGAACCGAACACTGCAGTGCCGATGCGAGGAGGGGCATGGGAGAACCCCCGCTGGCATTTGAACACAAATAGTAAAGTATCAATAATGCAATATGCAATGTGTAAAATACAAACTATATTGGCAGATTCAAAGTGTTACGCCAGTGAAATAATTCCGCTTATGGGCGTGCTGCCACCTAGTGGCTGCTATTGAAAACAGTTGGCGGTTCATTTTAAGTGTTTCGTCATTCAGCACACATTTCAAAGAGACGACTAAGTTATTAAGAGGGAACTTTTGCCAAAGGTGCCTTAAAATGCTCCGTGCACTACACAACTTCCATGTCAGACGTTTCGGCTCGATCAAATCCCCTCAGTCTGAATCTGGATCTATTCAGGCTAAATTGAGGACAGTATTCACTTAAAGTGTCCTGGAAACTGACCGCTGATGCAAGTAAACCTAATAAGTCAACCCTGGTGATCAAGTAACAATCATTTGGCCTCAGACAGTCAGCAGACAGGCAGTGACTTTGTCAACTTTGTTTAATATCATGGGTCTCTCCGCACAAAAATTATCCAAGTGGCTTCTAAAAAGGTTGAAAAGAAAATGCAAAAAACAGAAAGAAAGTCTATGAAGACAAAGATCACCCGACACTATGGCCTACAGAGGACTGGAACGCCATTCCTGTACGCTGCCTCACAGCAGGGCGGGCTGGGCCACCTCGGCTCCATAATGGACTTCCGTGTCCTCGTAGTCAATCGATTCATATTCGGCAACACTTATTTTCTTTTTTCCTGGTAATGCTGCAGTGAACCCAGGCTGATTCAGCCCAAACTGCAGTGGGTTGTGTTTGTGCTGAGGCTAGCAGACAATATTTGCAGATTGACATTCATTGTTATTAATATCTTTACAATAACAATCTGTGTCATGTGTATCTGTGCTTGGCATTAACAGGTAAATATGAACACACACGAAAAAATTATTTCATAAAGAATTATTTTACACCATTATTTTACATCACTTTAATTTCATAAAGTTATGATTGATAAACAATCTACACCTATCCTCCGGTACGCATCCTCCGGACAGAACACCAACATTTGGTATAAAATATTTTCAGTGGGGAAATTGGTTGGTTTTTTGTGAGGTGGTTGAAATAAGTTATTTTTCACATTGAAAATAATGAAAAATAGGTTCCCTATTTACATTTGCCCAGTTTCAATCCAGTTTTCTGGAAAAAATTAGGAATGTAACACAGGGGAATAAGTGTATAAGGAAATTAAGAGAAATACAAAAACAAAGACTGTATTCCTTAGATACTTACAACATGTATAATTCATAAATAAAACCAAATATGTTAGTGTTTTGAATCTAAATTGATTGAATTTTAGAAATAATATAAATCAATCTTCATAGTAGCTTTCAGAAACAAACCTTATCATTATTCTCTCAACTGGCAGGCAGCACCAAACACTTCTTTCAGGAAGAACAGAGCAGATCACACTCATTCAGACAATTCATGCCACAAACAGAAATGAACTGCGAGCAAAGTTGTCAAAGTGCGTGGTTGTGTCAACGATCTTCTGAAATAAGCTCGTTTTATTGTACAATCATGCACACATGGCAGTAAAGCTGTACTGCCACTCCATCAACATCACAGTTAATGGCACCTGCTGACCGGCTGAAGGCAGGAGGGGGCATGATGGGAGCTTGTCCCCTTGAGAAACACTCATTTATGTCATTCATGGAAGGCACAGTGCACAGGCCAGTGTTAGTATCCTTGATGCAACATGCACAAGGCAAGATCGTGACAGAGATGACAGTTACAGTACCGTATTGCTGGGAAGAAAAGGTCTCAGTGGAATCCTGCATTAATTAAACATGATGGAGTCTGGATCTTGGTTCATCATCTGAGCCATGTGCTGGAGAACGTCCTTTTTCGTGATGATACCCAGCAGCCGTCTAAACGGACCAAAAATAACAGTTGCTGTTATGTCGATGCTGTGACAAAAGAGATGGAGAGATTAAAGGATCAAACAAAGCACCGAGCCGCTCACCCACTGCGTGTAACCAGACACTGCCGCAGGCCCAGCTTGCGGAAGATATCCACCACAGTCTCCATGGGTGTGTGGTCAGTGACAGTGAAGGGGCTGAGGTTTAGGATACGCCTCAACTTGAGGGGCTGGGGGCAGCTTGGAGGCAGCTGTGGTAGGTCCTCAGTGAAGTACACCAGCGAGCTGCTCACTACACCGTCCTGCTTCTGCCGGGCATTCTCTGGAAAGATGGAGAGACAGCGCTGCATCAAGGCCTCCAGGCGTAGAATAGCTGTTCGCCACTCATCTACTATGCAACGATGGGTGGGTTCTCTGGCACCTTTTGCACACCGAGTCAGATCGCGTGTGAAACAGTCAACAAGGTTGGTCATGAATCGGCGCATGTCGGAAGGAATGTACAACAGTAGTTTAGTACTTTAACCGACTTTCACAAATGTCAATTTTGGTATCAAACAAAGAAGAAAGTGCAGCCACCGTGACCAATAACTATCACATAAAGAGGAAGACAGAAAGAACAACATAGGGGGTGGAAGCTGGGGTGAAGAGGGCCACCCACTTATGGACAGGGTGAGGTCCCTGCGCTGCACAAAGCCAATGAGGCGTTCAGTCTCGCGGGAAACCACCACAGGGAAACCGTTGTAGTCTGTCTCCTTAATGAGCTCCTCTACATCCTCCACCGTCATGCTGTCCTCAGTTAGCACGGCCAGAGGTGGCTCCCCACGTCGGGGGTGCATTACGTCCGTAGCCAGCGTGCGATGCGTGAACTCGTCCTTCGCATCCAGGAAGGGGTAGCCATTCAGCTGGATGTGTGCCTCATAGATGCCCTTCCGGCCAAAGGCGTCACCGACCCACTTGCTGGTGACGGCTGCCGCCATCAGAGGCACGATGTACTCCAGTCCCCCCGTCAGCTCAAACATGATGACCACCAGAGACACAGTCATCCTTGTCACACCACCTGGATGGGTCAACATATGTAGGTACCAGTGAGCACACGCTGGGCAAACAGGGTTCCTCCCACTACTACTTTTCACACTCCTACCCATCGCTGCCTGCGCCATTATACACTCTCTGACACAGACATCTGAGTGCTATTTTCTGTCAAACCTTTTCACAGAATGTAAAAATAAACCCAAACTCTGACTGAACAGAAAGCATTTTTTTTCCGAGAAATAATTCCTTGATCACACCAGGCTCTGCCTAACTGAACCATGTATGTAAAGAAGACCATGTTTGCTCACCAAGACACGCTGCAGCACCCACCATGGCGTACAGACCAGGTGTGACGCAGTCCGCCCCCGGACGACACCAGCTTTTAAAGATAATCCAATTGTGGTGGTGGTAAGCCATCTGCTCCACTGCGATGCCCACGATGCGGCCAACGATGGCACCCACAGCCATGCTGGGGATGAACAGGCCAGAGGGGATCTGAACCACCAAGAAAGAGAGGTCACTTTACTCACCACTACATTAGTGGATCTGGTGTTTCTCATACTCCAATAACAGCAATATAATGTGAAAAAATGTTTGGGAGAAAGCCCCTTAAAAAACCAAAACATTAAGTGTGTGACCCCATTAGTCCATGAGTTAACAGAACAAACTTTGTTGCAACAAATGTTCAAAGGTGGCCTGACATCTGTGAAGTCTGACACTCTAACCTTCATCCCAAAGGTGAAGATTGTGATGACAATCTTGAAGACGAGTGCGAGTGCCAGTTGCCAGAGGGCACTGTAGACTCCCGGGCCAGCGGGTCGGTCAGGAATGCCATCCACAGGTTGGGTTAAGTTGGAGTCAATGATATAATCGCACAGGGGGGATGACTCCAGGGCGCCGCAGTCATTGAAGAGCTCTGAGATAAGCTGGCTGGTGCTGCGTCGCGTGTAAGGATTGGGGAAGGCCACCACTGCTGTGATGGCCGTTACTGCAATTACCTCCAGCACCGGGTAGCGGCCCAGTCGTGTGGTCTTACGCCGGTGACACCAGGCGATGTTAGCACGAATGAAGAGAGCTCCCCACAAGCCCCCAAAGACTCCCAGCAGGATGAAGGGCACCAGTTCAGCCATATACCAGGGGGTGTGATATTCAACGTAAAACAGCACCAGACGGCTGTTCCCGAAGGGATTAATGGAACGTAGGGTGAAGGCAGCTACCAGGGCGGCAAAGAAGGACCTCCATAGGGTTTTCAGAGGGAAGTAGTAGCTAACCTGCAACAAGAAACGTAGGTACATTTGTCAGTGTCACTCAACACACCAATAAAAGACTACGCAAACAGAGAGAGCGAGTGCATACCTCCTCCAAGCTGAAAAGTACTCCTCCTATAGGTGCTCCAAAGGCCACTGACACTCCTGCTGCAGCCGCTGCCGACAAGACCTGATGATCAGATCCCTATATTCATTCAACTTGGAGTGCCACACAGATAATCACTATTTTCCTTACTTCTTATTGTTGTAATAACATTGTAGAAGTAACTGAAAACACACAACAGCTATTCCTCCGCTATGGAAATGTACACACAGCAAAGTAGTTTAAGTGAAGATTATAAAAGGTTCAAATAAGAATGGGAGAGGAAAGAGATGACTTCACCTCCCGGCGCTTGCCCTCGTTCTTTCTGTACTTGGAGAAGAGGCTGCTGAACAGGTTGCCACAGCAACAGGCCACATGTACCAGTGGGCCCTCCTTGCCAAGACTGAGACCCGACGACACAGCTAGCACCAGGGTGACTGTCTTTATCAGCAGCGTCCACTTGCCCAGGTAGCCTCGGATGATGAAGCCACTGAGGATGGTCTTTATCTGCGAGGAGAAGCAGGTTTTAGCACCTCCGCACACATGCTCCTAAGCACATATAAAAATGCTCACCTGCGGACAGCCGAAGCTCACCTCTGGGATTCCCGACCCACAGGCATAGGGTGCAAAGACACGCACCAGCGAAACGGCCAGGAAAGAGAAGAAAAGAGCCCACAACACATATAGGAAGTAGTTGAGCACATATGCTCCAGCACCCTAAAAAGAAAAAAAACAAATAAATAAGTAAACGGGGAATACCAAATGAGGATTTTTTTTGCTGGTAAGTTATGAACCAGTATATTTTAGTTGACCAGAAAAATTGAGTCAAATTTCAAGAAAACCGTTCAGTGAGGTTCATCACAATTTCTCATACAGGTCAGTGCAGGAGTTTGGCTTCAGCTATCTAGTAGTATAACTACAGGCAGGCACAAAGGAACCTGAGCAAACCTCAGCATGGCCTGTCATTAACTCTGCCCATGTCTGCCACTGCGGACACTTGTCACGGTCATCAAACGTGGTCTCATTGGAGGTCCAGCAACACTGCTCGTGGCTGTACCAGAGCGCCGAGAGGCACACGCCTTCCTTCAGGTCCGTCATCCAGTCCACGACCAGGTCAATAACACCTGCCAGCGTGCCTGTGCAGCACGTACGAAAAAGCACACGGCTAATATGTTTCATTGAAAATATCCTGATTTTCCTTTTAAAATCCTTCATTTTAGGAGACTATAATACATTTTTTCGACTACTGTATTAAAAGGAAATTGATGCAAAAGCTTTTAAGTTTACTTTGGCTTGAACTAAACTGGAGAGTCTGCAGCTGAATGAGGCTGTTCATCCATTCCGGAAAAATCTGAGCAAATGGAGTTTAAGTAGGGTTGCCACTCTCCTGATAAAAAGCACACTGAAACTTTTATGGATTTTAATATTTTTATTAAAGGTGCATAAACTTTTCTTCTGAATAGTCTATTCAGTGGCAAACTTTAAACCCTTATTCTTTGAATGAGTGGGACTGGGGAGGTCAGCTAGGTTTGAGTTTGTTCACGCAGGGGTCTGGCTGGTCCTTACCTGATAGGAGCCCGATGAGAAGCATCACTAGCCATCCAGACCAGGCATCCAGAAGGCTCTTGATAAACTCCCAGAAGGACTCTTTTCTTCTGCTGGCGATCTGCACGGGGACAAACAGCTACCTTGGGAGTGTGTACGTGTGGAGGAAGGAAGCAGCCCCATGAGGCTGAGACCCAGGCTCAGGGTGCCCGGTGAGCCAGGTTTCACCTTTCGGTGCCGGTCTGTGTCTCGCCACTTCTCTTGCAGCCAGTCGATAGTGTGGAAGTCCTCGTAGGTGTTCACGTCAGGGAAGGGCTCGTCGAGCAAGTCCGTCAGGTTGCTCGGGGCATTCACGTCCCCGCTGGGGGTCACACTAGGCCCTACTGTGACACAGGTTGACAAATGTTTAAAAAAAAAAACAGCCCATTCCACGGTCACGCCACAGCTCAGCCAGTGACGCTGTTAGAATGGCCGCACGGTACTATTTCTCTGTGAACGGAAAAACGCACGTTTAGTCAAGTTTCTCGCTGCGAATGTATGCGGATGCGACAGAGCAGCGCCGAGTGACGGACACGCTTCCCGCAGGTTTCCGTCATGGAACTGAGTTCGCACCACCGCGACTAAACTCGCACAAAAACGTCGCTACGCTCCTGTTGCGGGAGTGCAGCCAAGGCGTCGTTAAAATGACCGCATTGCTACCGAGCAACTTCGGCTCAGCACCTCGGCGACGGTTTGCCCACAGCGAGGCGGCCGCTGTTCGGGTCTGTGAAGCAGCTATTTAAGCAGCTCCTTGTCGCGCTTCAGCAACAAGTGTTGGACGGACGCGCTTATTTGCGACTCACTTGCGAGCAGCTCGTTTGCTTTGCGTTGCGACGGACATGGCCGCGCCACAGAACACGTCGGCTAACGACGGCCGCCTACCTTCAGCCGCCATGGCGTCCCGTCGCGAGCCGCCGTCCTCAGACGCTGCGCGCTCCCGAGGCGCCGCCGTGGCGCGCGTGGCTGCGGCGGCGGTTCCGCAAAACACGCCTGAGCGCATTTGTGTGACAGCACCCTTCTCCGGCCGTGAGGAAAGTGTGCAGTAGCAGGACCGAAACCCCTCGGTTGTACTGCTGCGCTCCATTCTAGTTTAAGTATAATTTTGCCGTTTGTTACTCCATGTAACTTAGCAACACTGTTCAGAACTCAAGTTTGTTGTTAACCAAGCTGGTTTTTATCACTGCGCTATGTACTAGCTGCACGATAGATGTCACTCCATTTTCTTGTTGGATTAGAGCCGGTGAAATTCTCAAATAATAAGAAATTATTATTGCGCAGATGCTAAGGAATTAACGGTTTAGCGTGTTCATTTGTTACTGGATGCAGTGTGGTGGTGAAAGCAGGGGCCATCTGGACATCAGGAGAGGTGAGCTGTGGGGTCCAGGAGCCCGGGTTGGATCACCTGGGTCAGGGTGTCTGATGTTTGAAGACAAAAACCCCCAGAAAAGAACATCTTTGATCATGTATCCAGGTGCACCACAAGATGGTTGAAAGGGGAAAAAAAGATGATCATTTTCAAACTGTACTTGCTTACAAAATAAAAGTAGGAACCATACAGGCTCCACCAGGTAAAAATGTAAAAACCAACTTTGCACGTTGATGGATCAGGACCCAATTCGGGGTGTCTTCTGCCTCAGATCCTATGCTTCCACTGTCTTGACTTGGACAGGAACTTATTAATGTATGGATTAATGGAAATATTTATTTTATTTATTATAGCTTCATCTAAAGTTTGTACAGAGCCTAAACAGTGGATAAATGATCGGTCATCTAGTTTAGTTTAGTTTAGTTTAAAGATACATCCTAGGATGCGCTGGGCCACATCATCAGTGTTGTTTCCTGAGGTCATTGGGTGTTTTGGGTCTCACAACATCAGACACCCTCCCTCAGGTGACCCAGCCAGGGTTGATCAGGCCCTGGCTTGTGTCCCAGCAGCACTAACCCATGGTTCAGACCTCCTGATCCAAAGCCACCCTCCCTGCAGCCTCAATGATGGACTTTATGGCTCTTCTTTTAGCATCTCCTGTGATGCCAAGCAGGGTGAGGACCTTGCATAGTGAACGGCCAGCAAAGCCTCTGCACCCCACCTCAACAGGCTCACAACGAGCGTTCCAGCCGCTCTTCCGGCACTGCTCCACCAGCTCCTGGTACTTGGACCGCTTGCGCTCATTCGCCTCCTCCATCCAGTCCTCCCAGGGGACTGTCAGCTCTACTATGAGCACCTGCCTTGAGGAGGCACATGTTAACACCACGTCTGGCCTCAAGGAAGTTGATGTCACATGCTCCGGGAACTTGAGCTGCCTGCCCAAGTCTACCCGAATCTCCCAGTCCAGCACTGAGCCGAGCAAGCTGGCTGCTGCTCTGGGCTGTGGCTGCGGGTGCTCTCTCACCCTAACAAAGGTGATGTTCCTCTGGCTGCGGATGACCCTGTTGTTAGCCATGGCTTTAGAGATGGCCTCTGCCATTGCCTTGAGCACCTGATCGTGTCGCTAGCGGTAGCGGCCCTCACTCAGGGCTCTTGTACAGCTACTGAGGATATGCTCCAGTGAGCCCTTTCCAGTATAGAGAGGACATGCTGGAGAATCACTCTTGCCCCAGATGTATAGATTTTCACATCATACACGGATTGGACCATGAACTTAATGCGCTGTGGTTCCGCCTGCCAAATGTCATCCCAGGTTATCTTTCTCTCCATCACCCCCTCCCACCTTGTCCAGGCTCCCTGCTGATGCATGCCCACCATCTTACTGGTTCGCTCCTCATCAACACCTGCCCACACCCCCTCCAGGACTAGATGGTGTCTAACCTTGCCAGAGGCCTTGTCGTAACGAGGCTGAGGGATTAATCCCAACCCCGCCTGCCCTGTTGCCAAGATGCCCACCAGAGCCTTGTATTTCAGCCGAGACTCCGCTAGCTCCAACCCTTCCTGGGCTCTCCACTTCCTACCTGTCCGTACCCTGATGCCTGCTGATGCCACTCTGGAGTCCCTGGAGTCCCGATACAGCAGTGCCTCTCTTGTACGCAACACTTTAAACTCCTCCTCCAGACTACTTATGGGGAGCTGGAGCTTATTGCTCGTTCCATACAGCGCTGCACTGCTTAAACTACGTGGCAGACCCAGCCACCTGCGAAGGTAGCCACTAATCTTCCTCTCCAGGATCTCCACAGTTGACAGCGTCACCTCATAGACCAGCAAAGGCCAAAGGACACGTGGCAAGATGCCATGCTGTTATAACCAAGCCTTAAACTTGCCGGGTAAGCCAGATTTGTCTACTGTGGTGAGCCGAGTCTCAAGCTTCTTGGTCGTTGCTTGTACGACCGCGACATCCCTGAGGCTACAATCAAAAACCTTGCCTAGGCTTGTAACTGGCTTCTCTGTGATAGATAGTATTGCAATGCCCTCCACAAAAAACCGAAACTTGTCCACCACCTTACCCTTCTTCAGAACCATGGCTCTAGATTTTGCTAGAGAAGAAATGATCTTCTCTAGGCCCTGGAGGATCCACCTGCCACCGGGCATTGATGTAGTGGTGACAGTAAGGTCGTCCATGAATGCTCGGATCAGGGGCTGCCGAGTACCAGATTTGGACAGTGGGCCTCTGCACTCCACCTCTGCTGCCTTAACAATCATATTCATGGCAAGGGCGAAGAGAATAACTGAAATGGTGCATCCAGTTATAGTCCCTTTTTCAAGCCGGTGTCAATCAGATGTTAAATTCCCAGTTATGACTCTAAGCCTAAAATTCCCGTAATAATTCAGGATGAAGTCCCTCATCTTACTAGGTACGTGGTATCGATCTAAGGTAATTTCAACCAGCATATGGGGTACTGAACCGTATGAATTGGCAAGATCAAGCCACAGCACAACCAGGTCTCCCTTCCCTTCACATGCCTCCCCGATCAGCTGAGTCACAACTCCCGTGTGTTCTAGGCAGCCTGGAACTCCAGGAATTCTACCTTTCTGTACTGAGGTGTCAATATACCCATTCTTTAGGAGGAAATCCTTCTAGATAGAAAGCTGAAGAAGATCTTCCCCTCCACACTAAGAAGCGAGATGAACCTAAACTGTTCTAGCTGGGTTGAATTCTCTTCCTTAGGTATCCAGACTCCCTCCGCCTGCCTCCACTGTTCTACGATTCCCCTCTGCCAGATCACTTGCAACATCTTCCAGAGGATTCTGAGGAGCTCTGGACAGCGCTTGTACACCTTATAGGGTACTCCACTGGGACCTGGACCCAAGCTGGCTCTGGCTGCTGTAACCACTTCTTGGACTTCCTTCCAGGTGGGTTCTCTGGTGTTGAACTCCACTGTAGGAACTGAAATGTCTGCAAGGGCTCTCCGCGGGCCCGGCTCTTGCTCTCTGTCAGGGTCACTCAAGGTGTTGTGCAGGAAACAATCTACTTCTTCCTTAGAGCAAGCGAGACAACCGCTGCGTTTCTGCCCTAAAAGCTGCTTTGTAAAGCCAAAAGGGTCTGCTAAAAACGCAGTTCGCTTCTGGCTCTCTAAACAGTGGATAAATGATTGGTCATCTATAGAACAGCAACAGATTTCTTGGCCACGCTCCGTCTGCGATTTGAGGAGTCAGCGTACAAGTGAGTCAGGACAGTCACAAAAATCAACTTGTAGACAGCTTTCCCCTCCACATTTTAATATTTTTCTTCAAAAACCCAATGATAATGACAGATTTTTTTTTATTGCAACACACATCCTTCTTTACATTTATCCGATTACAACCTCAACAGTTCTTCATACCACGGTGTTACTTAAGCCAGATGCCTTTTGGAGTTTTCCTGATAAACTTACATTTATACAGATGAAATGTCAGCCAAGAAACCAATAAACATTTCAACAACGCTTGACCACACACTGCAGATATTACAGAAATAAGTTCTGAATACAATGTTTTAATATATATTTATCTCTATATATTTTAAGTACATGTAATAATTATTATTTATAATATAAAAGACACTGAAAAGTGGACTAAAAAGTGACAAATTTGATGTAAATACATTTTCGGAATTAGGTATCAGAAAAAAGTCAGTCAAAAAGTCCACTGTATGTGAAACAATGAAGTGCCATTTTTACAGGCTTACAAAATACACCAAAAAGCATGGAATTTCTCTATTTCCATCAAGGAAAAGTACTATAAAATATGTTACAGTACAGTGAATTTGTCCAAACTGACTTTGTTCCCATCTTCCAGCCTCTTGTAAGCATACAAACATCAGGAAAATTGTAAGTGTAAGAAAAAAGTTCTTTCATAAAATATATATATTTTTTTAAAACAAGGGAAAAACTATCCCTGTTATCGATAGTTACATAAACTGAACATACAAGTGTGTGCATATATGGAGTATACACACAAACACCTTTCCTAAAACTTGCATATCAATAGCTTTATTTTCATTGATGAAATGATAACTAGTTTGTTCTAATATCTTCATGAAGCGCAAAACAAAAACAAATACTTCATATTTGACCACATGTAAGGAGATGTCGGGGCCTCATACATCGTCCGCTGGTAGAGGAGGTATGTTCAACCTTGGTCTGGTGAAAAAGGCCATCTTCTCTCTGTGGATGCAGAAATATTAGAGCTTCATTAATAAGCATGACATCAGTCATATTTATAGAGCTTACACTGGTGGAGGAGATTCAGTTTGGTTGTCTGTTTTTTTTTTTTTTTAATGAACCAATTTGGCACATAGGTACTTTGCACCCCAAGTGAGATTTATGGATTTTCCAAGTTGATTAAACACCACAAAAGCTTCTTACTGAAGTTGAGTCTGCTTTAGTGTACGGCCTTGGGACCGCACCTGCAGTGCCCAGTTATGCTGAGTTTTCACTTGGCTGTAGGTGTGTTTTATATGCTGGAAATTTCCACACCGATGATAAGTACAGTTGTGTGAAGCTGTAAAGTATTATTTTATGTACAGTACCATGTTATTTATTCACATGTACAAGTCCTCAAAAGATTTAGCTATTTCTTTGCAGAAGAGCTGTGCAGCATTTTCACATCCAAGTTCAAACATCTCATTTTGATATTCATATAAACACTGATAGGAGGTGCAGCTGCGAATGGGGGCCCTCAGTAGTGCACGTGGGATCACATTCACCATCCTCTGAAGTGCTGTCTGTCATTTATACTGAACCGGACTCTTTCGCCACTAAACATGCGTCAGGCGTGTCAGTTTCTATTGCTGTCAGGATTCTGTTGCTGCATCAGCATGCATGTGTGTACATCTGGGGCGTTCGTGGCCACGTGTGAGGTGTGTGTTTATGTGTGGAGCGAGAAAATGCATCAGCATCATGGTTCTAAAACCAGCAGGACTTCAGTCCTCCAGACCCCTGAGCACCTCCCCTGGCCAATGACCAAGGTTTCTAGTAGAGATGGGCACTAGTGCATCACTGTTCAAAAGCAACATGCTGCAGAGAAAGCCCTGGGACAACCATACTGGGGTAGTGCTAGACCACCCACCTGAAAGTTTGCACAGGGAGTGGCTCCTTCTGGCCCTGTGCCCTCATCTGGCGCACCTCTCTGGATGCCTTCCTCAGGCTCCTCTCTACCGCTTCCTCTCGCCACTGCTCATGCTTGCTCTGCTTTGCCTGCAGGTGCCAGAAAATGGCCTTTTCACGTTCATACTGTAGCCAGGAGTCTTCCCATTCACCCACCATCTTAACTGCTGCTCCCCACTGACCCTGGCCCTTAAGAGTACCTGTCTCTCCGCCTCCCTAAGCAGGCTGCGAAAGCGTTCATCCCTTAAGGCCCAGTGAGGCAGCTCTGTTGTCTCTCCACACTGAGCCTCCTCCAGTCTCTCCTTCAGCTCCCGCAAGGTGCTCAGCTCCTCACCAAGCTGCCGTTGGCGGGTCCTGGAAGCCTGGAGGTCCAGCTCCAGGTCCAATGACGTGCGTGTTGACTGCTCCGCCAGGGAGGACCTGTAAGACTGCTGCTCATGCAAGAACACAACACAACACACACTAATCAGGCTCATATTTTAAAATTGGTGCCGTTTCCACTATCTACAGTATGCTTAGATTATGCAGACATACTCAAATGCATTATTGTAAGTAACTGTACTTTTCTATAGCTTTTATATACTTCTTTAAAATATGTTGCAATGCATGATCATCCTACTACTTTGCTGACATCTGTATGTTGAATGTGTTTGTAGGAGCATCCATCTTAATGCAATGACTGATAAGCAGCTTCAGTGAACAAACTGCTAACATCGAGTTTTTTTGTACCTGTTTGTATCGCAGAGTTCGTCTCTCCAAAGTATTTCTGATGAAGGGAGATTTCTTTGGCAATGTTGAACTGTCACTGTCACTGCGGTACAACTGAATACAACAGAAGTTTTGAATTAAAAAAAATCTCATGCCTGCAAAATGCAGGAAAACGTAATGCTTGTACAAATATGCTGTCCAGATATGTGCATTTTCATGTGCATGTGTATGGTACTGTGTAAGTGTGTGTGTGTGTCTGAGAGAACACACTCACCCTGCACACATACTGGCTGCGTGCGCCCGGAGAGAACGTCTGTGAGCGGACAATGGTACTCCCACGCATGAACGGGGAGTTGTGGCCCCAGCGGCCCCCTCTCTCCTTGGGCCGCACCATCACAGGCTCTGGAAACATTCCCTCTGTGTTGGTCTCCTTGTCCACCTGTCAAGTACCATGGTCAAACTCACCACAGCATCATGGAATTATTTGTTCTTTCAAGTTAATTTTAACATGAAAGGGAGAAATAAGCCATTGGCAGTTACTCTGGTAACAGGAATCCTGAGGCCCAGCGGTGTACAACGCTCCCCAGGGGTGAAGCAGATGCCTTCTGTGCACAGTCCTTCAAGACACGGGGTCACAAATGCCGTGCTGTTGCTGCACCCACTGTCCACCGACTCTGCCTGCCAGCTCCTAGGGCACACAGTCTGTCAGAGCACCATCACCAGGTCCACAGAACTGCAAGCCCCTACTGTTTTATAAACAAGCTAACACACACACACACAGCCACTTATTTAACACAGATGAGTGCTGAAAAGGTAGTGAATACTGGTTATATTAGTTAGAGCAACAGGGGCAGAATGGTTAGAACTGCTCCCTTCCACTGAACCAAGGTTCTTACTCTGAATTAGTCCAGTGCAAATGTACTGATTTACCCATTTACACAGCTGGGACAAGTAGGCTAGTTGTAAGCCACCTTGGACAGAACCATCAAAATAAATTGATCTAAATGTAAGGTTAGACAGAAAAATGGCAGCAAGGAGAGCTCAGCAATTGAGTGCAGAGGCAAGAGCAGCATCGGCTGGGAAAGAACATGGTGTACCTCTCAGACACAGCCTCGCCCTGCTCTTCTTTCCTATCTAGCTCCTGCAGCACCTCCTCGCTGAGGTCCACTTTGTTCCTGTTTGTCTCCTGTTCCACTTTTCCAAGTTGTGCTGTGGTTCTAGCTAGTAGAGCCAGTACAGAGTCCTGTGTGGAATAGGGCAGCATTAAACATCCCTAGGTAACCAAAGGTAGATATCCGCTCAGCCCACAGAGGCTCCTACGTATACTTATAGTGTTTCTTCAAAACACAAAGATGTACAACGCATGATATTTACATTTTTTACATTATCTCCCATGCACATTCTGCTATAGGAACCACTTAATGTGGAACTTACTGAGGTCTTGCCATCTTCTTCTCTGGCTCCAGGTGGTATTGCTGGCCCACCTTCTGTCTGCCGGCTCAGCATCTGAACCCGGTGCCACTGGAATGCCATCTCAGGATTGCCTTCACAGTCTGCCAGGCTGACTTGGAGCATACCCTGTACACACGTACACACACGTACACACACACACACACACATCACTTGCAACTGTGACTTTCTAACCAGTATTTCAAATCCCCCCTTACAGACTTACAGCTGAAACAGAGGTAGTGGACTTTTCCAACATGAGTAAATCAATTATCTAAGAAAAAAAAAAATCCATGGGCATAATGTTTGTGAAAATATTTACTCTCATAACTTTATGTATGAATCAAAAGTAGAAAGTTCACTGAACAGCATGTTCATGGATAAATGCATACGAACAGGTCTTCACTGCCTACAATTGATGCCTTTCCATTTGTCGGTTCTATGGGACCGAGAGACCTGATTCGGAACACCCCACACCCCACCCAAATGGGAGCTCACCAGCAGCTCCTCAGGTGCCTGGGACCCAGTGGCACAGACAGACAGCAGCAGAGAGCGGACTGCCAGTGTGGCAGCAGGAAGGGGGATGCGGAAACCCTCGTTGATGTTCAGCTGTGGCTGCGGTTCCAGTGCTTTGCTGCAGTGGCGAATCGAGGCCCGGCTGGTCTCCCCTGGGAGCAGGCTGAGCTTCACATACCTGGGCAATAGGGGGCAGTTGTATTCAACACCTATTGTTATTATTGCAGTCATTGCTTAGGGGAGGTGAGCATTAAGAGACTGAAGTTCTGATAACTGCATTTTGTCTTTAACTATGTGACTCAGGGGCTTGCCCCCATTGTTGACATCTGATTGACTGCTGCTGATTAAGTAGGGAAATAAACAGTTATTTTAGTATAAATTTGTTGAAATACACACATTAAAAATAAATACTAGGGGCACAAAAGGAATTATATACAGCAGGGCTCCTTCTAGAACTCTAGCAGGTTACAGACTTGTCCTTAAAGCAATTGAATTAAGCTTACACTTTGTGTCCCAGCTTAAGGACGTCGCCATTCAAATTCCTCAGCTGCAGGAGATGCACAACAAGGCACTCGCTGATGGCATCATATCTGAAAGGCAATATGAACTGGTGAGGTAGGAAGAAGCACAGTGTGGAGGAGGTAGTTAGAAGGAGAGTGGAAGGACTGAAGGAAACACAGCTTACAAGAGTCCCAGCTGGACCTGTGCAGGCTCCCCTGTGGAAACATCACTGGGGTAGCAGATGTCCTCTGTGTCTTCTACCCTGCAATGCAAAGGTGAGATCCTGCCTCAGTTAATTTGCATATTGTTCCATCAGCTCCATATTTTCTAATCATACTCCTTTTGAACAATAGACATTAAAAGTCAAACCACCTCTGGGTCAGTATCAACAAAACAAAAGAGCTGCTGGTTGATCTATTCAACAGCGTGGAGTAGGTTCAATTTTATTAATACTGAGAGGGGATCCCCATGAAGAACCAACTGGACTGGTGTCACAACATGGATGCACTATATAAGAACAGAACTGGCTGTACTGTCTTCAAAGACTAAGGTCCTTTAATGTGTGCAGTTACATGATCCACCAGACTGTAGTCACCAGCGTGATTTTTCATGCAGTGGGGAACTGGGGAACATCACTTCTGTTGAGAGGCGCAGACTCAATAAAAACGTCAAGAAAGCGGATTCTATCGTGGATCAAAGCCCTGGTATGTTGATGGCCATGGCAGAGGCCAGGCTAAGGAGGAAGGACCACCATGGATATTGGCTCACATCCCCTAAATAAAGTGATCACCATTATTAACCATAATGATTAGACATGAGATTATTCAACTGAGGTGCACTAAGATATGTTTCCAGGGTTCCTTCTGACCATCAGCAACCTGCTTCCATAATGCCACACAAGCACTCGTCAATCGGTTCTTCTAAAGAAGCCTTGTGGCATCAAAATTATTAAATGTCTTTGTCTAGTTTTACTATAACTGTTTTCTCTTATTCAGTATTTATTTTGCATGTTTTGTTGTGTGTCTTTTATTTGAACTGTGGTGTATGCAAATTTCTCCTTAGTTGTTAGTTTGACCAGGAATGTTATAAGTGTTGAACATATGAGTCCTAAGCCCAGATTTAACAGTGTCCAGAGCAGTTCTAATGTTTTTGAATAAAAAAAAAAAAATAAAATAATAATAATAATAATAATGCAGGAAGTCACATAACTGGCTCAGAAATGCATTAGTCATTTTTTCCATAAATTAAAAGTTCAGCCAAGGAGAATTCATTTTACAGTATGATTACAAAAGTGAGCTGTAATCATTTGGAGAAGGAAGGTTGCGCTTAACAAAATTGCTGTTTACTTTTTTTTTTTTTTTTTTTTTTTATAACTTTAGATGGCGCTAGCACTCAAGCTAAACGACTGCAAGTGCTTGTGGAGTCATTTGTAAAAGCATAGCAAGGTTACCATTCCAAGAGAAAAATTTCTAACTCTGGTCTCACCTCCTTTTTGTGCATGAAGGACACATGCGACAAAGTTCCTTTCTGAAGAAAAGCTGAAGTGATGACCGTGCGTGACGGGGACACACACGGATGCGCGCGCGCCCGCACACACACACACACACACACACACACACACACACACACACACACACACACACACAGTATCCACTGACCTCTTGCTCCAAGCCTCGAAGACCCCACTGTCCGTGGCTAGTGCATCTTCTGACAGCCCCAGTGATACCCTTCGAGCCCTGCGACCAGTTCTGCTTGCACTATTACAGCGCAGGGTCACTCCTGTTGCATGCGTGTGCGCACGCACACACACACACACACACACACACACACACACACACACACACACACACACACACACACAAAGTAGCATTAGCAGGACTGTTTCAATTGTACACCAACTTCCAAACCACATAGAGGATTTGCCATGTGCTTGCAATTACCAGTAAGGGCACTCTGGGGACTGCTGTCCTTGTGGCCTTTGTCCAACAAGTGTGCTGCTGCTATGTCACAGTGGCTGGCAGAGTAGATCTGTTGGGGAGGCTGTCCCCGGAAGCCCTCCAGCATGCTGCGACCAGCCAGCTCCATGTACTCATCAGTCATCTGAGCCATTGAGCAGTCCAGGGGGGCAGAGTGATGAGGGGTATCCATGGGGGAGCCAGGTGGTGAAAGTGAGGACAGGGAGGAGCGAGAAGACAGGGACGCCAGTGACTGCGGGGTATCCTGAGAGCGCTTGGCCTTGCCCGGGCCTGCGAGATCTGTTGCTGCCAGCACCACCAGGTCTCGGGAGAAAGGCTCAGGGGGCAGCAGGTAGCGTAGGTGAGAGTCTGGGTCACTTGCCATCACCTCAGCTCGCTCGTACTGTGGCGGGCCGTAAATGTCACTGAAGCTCACGGAGCTGAGGGACCCCCGGCTGGAAGTCAGTGAGCCGCGACTTGATGCCAAGGAGCCTCGACTGCTGCCTGATGACATTGTGAGACTGCTGGCAGATAGGCTGGTGGGGGGCATATAGTATTATCTCTCAATTCTCCATCAAAACATGACCAAGAACAAACAGAGCACAATACCATCAGAGTGGAAACTTTACATGTTTTAAAAAACTCACTTTTCCTTCCTCACAGAAAAGATTATCTGGCACAAAGTTGGTTCACCTGCCTCAAAGTTTATCTAATGTTTCCAGCTGTTCTGCACAATCTGACACTAAGACTACAACCTGCTGGCCACATACATTCAGCAGTTAACCAAATGACCTGTCTGTAACCTTGACTCTTCTCAGATGCAGGATGCCAAAAGCTCACCTCTTCAGCTGGGAATGCAAGTAGGTGGTGATGCGTGTTGCCTCCTCAAGCTGCCTCAGGAGCACATTCCTCTTCTCCTGCTGGAGGATCCTGTCAGTATAAAACAACATTGGATTCCAGTTCCCTTAACATTCACCTTTCTTTATATTTAGCTGGACAGTTCAACCACTTGGTTTCAAAGTTCTTTCCAGTTTTCATTTCAGAAGTATCAACGTGTTAAAAAAAAAAAAAAAAAAAAGCAGGCTATTTCAAAACCTGGCTGCTGTTGAAGTGCTAAAATGAGCCAATACTTCATCTGCATGCAAATTTCTAAGATTTGCACCATTAAAGCCCAAAAAGAGATGTTTCAACATACACTTCAAAGCCTGTCTAATATTTTTTTTTCTTCAGAAGGCAGTGTACTGAAAAACAAATGAAAAGAATGGGTGTTCCAGATCACACAGAGCACAGCCATGGGGCCTGGGGTTGCCCGTATTTACTCCAGGAATGAATGATGAGTTCCATAAAGTGTGTTCATTTGTGAGATGTTTTTTGCTGTATAACAAGCAAACATCAATACATATTTTTTAATTTGCATGGCTCGGCCTAATGTGTACACATGGAATTTATTGACCTTATCTGTTTTATCAGCCTACTGTATTGGCTCACATCCCCTAAATAAAGTGATCACCATTATTAACCATAATGATTAGACATGAGATTATTCAACTGAGGTGCACTAAGATATGTTTCCAGGGTTCCTTCTGACCATCAGCAACCTGCTTCCATAATGCCACACAAGCACTCGTCAATCGGTTCTTCTAAAGAAGCCTTGTGGCATCAAAATTATTAAATGTCTTTGTCTAGTTTTACTATAACTGTTTTCTCTTATTCAGTATTTATTTTGCATGTTTTGTTGTGTGTCTTTTATTTGAACTGTGGTGTATGCAAATTTCTCCTTAGTTGTTAGTTTGACCAGGAATGTTATAAGTGTTGAACATATGAGTCCTAAGCCCAGATTTAACAGTGTCCAGAGCAGTTCTAATGTTTTTGAATAAAAAAAAAAAAAATAATAATAATAATAATGCAGGAAGTCACATAAGTGGTGTATGCAAATAAGTGGTGTATGCAAATTTGTTAGTTTGACCAGGAATGTTATAAGTGTTGAACATATGAGTCCTAAGCCCAGATTTAACAGATCAATACATCTTTTTTCATTTACATAGCTCGACCTAATGTGTACACGTGGAATTTATTGACCTCATCTGTTTTATCAGCCTATTCCACTGGGATGCCTCTGCCTCCTCTTCAGACACACTGCTTACTATATTTAGCAGAGTGTGTGTCAGCTACATTATCTATACTTGCTATACCAGCGGCCTGTGTGTGTTAAACACTTTATCACATTCTGCACTTTCAGTAGACCAAACTTCACAAACCTAAGGGGTGTGTTTCTTAGCTGTGGAATGGTTAATTAGCTTAAAGGTTCAATTAAAAATTAAATTTGGGCTTTAATGATATATATTTTAAACTCTCCACTTGACTACAGTCAGCACACATGTCACTTTCAGCAGTTGTTCATTTGTGTTACTATATTTAATCACTTTAATGGTCAAACACTTCAGTGATTACATTATGTGTAGTTACTAGTTATATATTATTTTAAAGTATTATATTGACCAGGTGTGTGACTGTACTGTGTGGCCTTAAGACTTTTTTTTGTAAATCACTCTAACAAATATGTAAAAAAAAAAAAGATAAAAAGATAAAACACAAGCTTTTGACAGAAACCACAACACCAGTGTGAACTCCACAGAGCAATGACTACTGTCCTCCATTAGTCCAATAAACACTATGACTGATGTGTCAGGTGTAGCGGATACTACTAGAGGAGGGCGTGGCCAACTTGAATGCCACAAAATATTCTCGGTTTTTAAATTCATTTTAAAAAATAAGCACAAAAGCTGCAAAAATGTGTAATTTCAAGAAATTTACGGTAATATAACAATAGATTTCTATTTTCCAACCATTTAACTAAAACAGTATCAGTCATAGCATTACACAGTATGGTGCATGAATAAATAAATAAGTAAATAAGTGGTCAACAAATGTGCTTACCAGCAGAACTTCAGCCCCTAATCAGGTAAATGACTGCATTTGTTATCTAATCAATATGAGGACCTACAGCATGTGAACAACCATGTGAGGGCGAGTTGGACAAATGGTAAGGCAGTGAGTGACCTCTGACCTCTGGCTGACACCCTGGCTTTGGGCAGCACGGGCTCTCTGCACCTCCTCCTCGAGTCTCCGCCTCTCCTCCTCCAACTGCCTGAGGGCTTCCAGGGGGCACTGCTGCTGGCTCACGAGGGTGATCTCCTGCAGTAGTGCTTCTTTCTCACGTAGCAGCTGCAGCGAGTCCCGGTCCCTGTCCGCTTCAGCCCGGCCTGGCCAGCTCTCACCGTCTAACTGGGCAAGCTGGTGCTGAATAGTGGATAACCTGAAAGATGTATAGACAACCTTGTTTTTACATGTTACACAGATAATCAACTACTCCTGCTGAAGAGCAGCTCAAAAATGGTTTTTATTTTCACAGATTTTTACATTGTCAATGGTCAAATGCTGCCATATGTGTGCCCCCTTGCTCTGTTCAGACACTGTCTACAGGCTTTTGGGAGGGGATCACTGCTGCACAACACTGTTTATGTCTCCTAGAGCTAATGCTGTGTGACTCAGCAATGGGGTATGCGAATTTCCTCAGGCTCTGCTCCGACATCAGTGCTGACACTCCAGCTGACTCATCACCATAGCGACAGTCATCGTACCACAATGCATTACTAGGCTTTTCCTCAAAACACACCCGTCAGCATCAGCTGAGCCTGCTGCAGGAGCCAGGGACTATCACAGTTGAAAAAAGTGGGATTTTTTATTTCTGTTGGAATGGTTTTTTTGCTACTGATATTTACAAAAAATTCATTATTTCTTATTCCACTAATGAAAACGTTTAAATTAAATACGGTGATTTTGGATCTTACAGTTTTACAGCAACATCCCTGTGAATTAATATGTGAATAACACTTCTGAAAATAATGCAGACCAACTGCATGTATCATTATACAGAATAGTATTGCTTTGTGCAAAACCAACCTTATGGCACAAAATCACATCCCATGAAGTTTAAATGGTGAACCAATGCAACATGCAATTTTGGCTTTGTGAACTATCACAATGCCATAATCTCCATTCAACAGTACAGTATAGAGCAATGTAGGACCTGCAAATCTTCAACACTTTTCCCAATAAAGTTGTGGCTGTTTTCCAAAAGCCTACTGTACTCCTGGGTGGAACCAGTAGGTGTGCATTAGCCTATGGCATCCAGGTAGTTTTGGGCCAGACAAGTGAAAGTGTCCCTGTTGCACAATTCACCAGCCATCTAATTACTCAAACAAGGTGATGTGACACAAGGCTGGAAGAGAATAATGACTAACTTGGCTAGTTTATAATGGTCTACAAAGAGCTGCACTTATCTAAGCTTGTCTACGCTGGCTCAGACATTCAGCACACTGACCTTTTCTTGGCTTCTTCATACTGCCAGTTGAGTCTGACCTTGTCCAATAATGGGGAGGAATCCTTAGGGCAAAGCTTCAGAGATATTACATAATTAACACAATTTACCACCCAAACAATGAATGCAATTACAGCCAGTGCCATAATTAACTCAGCTAGTCAATGTTACCTTGTACAAGTGACCAAGCTACACATGTAATGCAAACCTGAGTCCAGGGTACACACCTCACCCACAATGTCAGTCTGGCAACCAGTGTCACAGTACTGCTGCATTAAAGAGGGGTCTCCCAGGGCCCCAGGGCCACTTGTAGAGTCAACTTGGGAGTCATTGATATACAGGCTGTCTTGGAAGTTCAGGGTAAGCTTAGCGAGACTCTGTGGGGTGGAACACAGGGAGTGTGAGTATTAGCCAAAAGAGGAGGTGAATGCTTTGCCTGTAACATACAGTGAAAACAGTACGGTGTGTGTTACTTGCAGAACAAATTTCCAGTCTTAACTAGCACCATCAAACTAAGAAAAATATCAGTAGCAGGTGGCATAGTGGTTAGAGCTGATGCCTTAAACACAAAATGTTTATGGATTGGATCTGAATCGTACTGTCCATCTGCTGCAGGACAGCTACTTTAATAACAAAATAACTTTACCCAGGTAAACCACAAGAGGGGAATTACATACATTATATGTGTGGAAAAATCTATTTCATTGGTCCTAAAGAACCTGTATAAACTAAGAAAGAAAAAAATAACATTTTTAACAGATGCTATGGGTTTATATTTTTTACTTATTAAATGATCTGAATGCAATTTCTGGAGCTTCTCTCACCTGGATGAGGTCCTGCCTCTCCTTCTCGCCTGTGGTGATAGATTTCTTAATGGTGCGCAGTTCGCTGAGAATGGCCTGGGCCTCATCCAGCTTGTAGCTGGTCTGGCTGCGGGACATCTTCCTGTCGATCCTTTACCACAAACACACACATAAACACAAGTACCATCACCTGCTCTCCTCTCCCCATCCAGCAAATTCATGAGTTCCACAGCAGCAGATTACATCTTTAAAAACTGGTTTTACTCTACTTTTGACAGCTTGCTGTATGGTAGTGACAAAAAGGAGTACTTTTCAACTTAAAATTATACAACAGCAGTAAAATTAAGAAACATCAATTGTTAATGTACAACTTCATAATGAGGGAGTGGGTGTACACTAACAAGTGAACAAAAATAACAATAACGAAGTACAAGTAAAGGCATTAGGGGGGCTTTGGTTTTGAAGAAGCTCATCAGACAATATCAGCACAGTAGGAAGGTTCTGTCATTTCTTTACTCTGTTTTACCCTGCATTCCTCATGCCCATCCACCCCAACTGAACCCTCCATCCTCAGAGAATGGAAAGTAGTGTGGTGACTGCCTGCCTTTTACATCACCGATGCTGGCATGGTGCCCTGCTGTGGCTGCTCAGCCTCCTGAAGGCCCTCCTTCAACAGCAGGTACTGTTTGCTGCCTCCCCCCGCCCATTCCATCCACCCAAAAAAAAAAAAAAAAAAAAAAAAAACAAGCATCGCTTTGTTGGACCTTGCCAGGCCTGTTCATTCACTTATTAAAACCTGCCATTATCAGCCACTTTCCTCCAGGTTTGTGGTCTCAGTGAAAATCAGAGGGAATCATTGGTAATGTTCAGCTCCTGAGTGGGATACATACATTCCTATCACAGAGTCAAATCTTTTGGGAAAATGAAGCTGATTCTTCAAGAGATAAACATGGGCAACAAACTCCGTATAACCACTAGAATACCCTGCTCTAAACCCGAAGGAGGGGTACACTGAAAAGTGGGGCTCCAAAAACCATCACTCTGACTGTGAGCAGTTTGAACTACATACTTATAAGCCACAGACAGAATGTTTTAAGGTCTACTGCTAAATCATCTTTAAACCCATAAAAGAGGTATAAAGTGTAAAAATACACAACAGGTCTTTCAGCCATAAGCCATGTGGGCATTAATAAAATAAAAATAAGGAAAAAACCCACACTTTTGGTTGTAAAAGGACTGAATTGCCTTGGTCAAGGCAGATCGGCTATTTCACAAGACTACTTTGACATTAAAATGTTCTTGTCTCTATGTTTCAGTGACAGTGTTGCTGGTGTTGCAATGAAAAAAATAGGGAGTTTCCACATCATACACTGCTCAATTATTCATCCTGGCTGAAAGAGCAGCGATTTAAGAACAGCAGGGCTGTGTTTTGCCCCGGTGCCGTTCCTGCCGGCCGCTCTAATTGTGGGCTCGTTCGAGGCAAGCGCTATCTGCGCAATGGGGCCCCTCCTCCCGAGCTCAGGAAGTGCAAAGGAATTTGCAGCCAGATATCTGAGTGTTTTTTCAACTGCTTCCCAGCACCGGCACAGTGCCCGCCATGCTAGCCGAGCCTCTTCCTGTGCGGCCCCAAGTCGTGGCCCGGGCGCGCCACTGGTGCATCCTCTTCCTGAGGCGGAGCCTTCATTTTCCCAGCTCAGCTCGGAGGGGAAAGCCGAGGCAAAAACAAAACAAACGAGTGCCTCGCAAACACACACACACGTGCACGTGCACACACACACACACACACACACACTTCTAATTTGGCAGCACTGACTAATGCAACTTCACAGTTCAGACTGAATAAGAATATATTAATGAGAGTTACCTGCGAGAAATAAATAAATAAATAAATAAATGGACAGGCATAATGTGTACATAAACATGTCACACTTGGCTGCTTCACTGCTATTATGACACTTCAAAGTACCTACTGATACAATGTCAATACAATTTGAAATTTATTTTAAAATATAAACATTTAGTTTCATCTATCATTTGGAGGGTTATGAAGGCTGAAAAAATTTGTGATGTGTATGGTCAAGGGGGGCAGCAGAGGTTGGCCTGAGATGCATGTGAGCAAGGACACGCTGAAGAGGGCCATATGACGAAAGAAAGGCATGAAGGGAAGGAGCCCATGGCGAGGGTGTTGTGGTCCAAGAGGGGCACATTGCCGTTGGAGAAAGAATGGTGTGCAGGAAAGGTGGAGGCATTTGACATGGCATTAGAATGGAGTTTGTTCTACTCACTCCTGCAGGGTCTCCACACCCATCTCCTTGTGCTGCAGCTCCTGTTTCATCTGAGCCAGTTCCCGCTTCAACCTGGACAACTTGGGAGAGGGGCAGCACAAGTTGGAGAGCATTTGAATCACCCAGTCACACAATAAGCTTTCCTCATCACCACCCTAAATTGCTGAATCATCATTACACCCACCCCCCCATACACACACCCCATCCTTCCTCAAAGAGCACACAGGCATGCAAGGTCACCCCCCCCACACACACACACATCCCTCACCCGGACACTGGGCACCGAATGGTCAGCAACAGTGTTGTTTTGGAATGTCAGCTGATACACCTCCAAATGTTTTAATTAAATACAGCAAAAAGAAAATGTGTGACTATATGTAAGCAACGTGGTCGTTAGGATTGTACATGCGTAAACATAGATCACTTGGGCATTTGCAATTGACACAATGATATGGCAGGAGGTGGCGTAGTGGTTAGAGCTGCTGCCTTTGGACTCAAATGACTCTTCAGCTGCTGTACTATAGAAATAGGTGCTTACATTGAGTTGCTCTAGTAAAAATTACTGCTATATAAATGGATATGTCACTCTAGGCAGCTTCACACTAGTAAGTATGCATCATCTGAATATATTTGTTAATATACCGTATAACAAGGATTTTCCCCCCAATCTTACAGACTAGCCCTGTTATTACCTATATGTACTTAATAAAACATGAAACTTTGAGTATTTTGCAGGAAATACTGCAATCTGTTCCACACTCTATAAATGTGCGCACAATGTTCTACAAAGCTATGAAGAAGGTGCCATAAAAAAGTGAACCGAGTCCAACAAAAACAGAGTAAAAGCACCCCATTCACTGGGGACATTTACACACTCTTCTACAAATAAGACAAGACAAGGAGCCAAGTAGGTCTTTCTGAGTGAGGGAGTGTGCAGTGTAGCTGATGTGCCAACACTGGTATGCTGTGTGAGCCAACCTGCCAGGCCCCAGCCCACCCACCCCACCACCGACCCCCCTAACCGTCAGCAGCCCCTGCTGCTGCAGGACTCGAGCCTGACGTACGAGGCATTGTTCTCGGCTGATAATGACTTACCCGCTCTCGCCTACAGGCAATTTCCGCTTTTATTTGGTCAGGGTCATATTTTGCGTTTGAAGAGGAGCCAGAGAATGCTATGGGGTGGAGGGGAAAGAAAGCAAATAAGGGGGTCAGCTAATACAGAATCCAATCTCCTCTCCTTCAACCTCCAACACCAATACACACACACACACACACACACACACACACACACACACACACACACACACACAAATGTGAGCAAAGGTGAATGATACTGTATCTCTGACAGAGGGGCTTTTGTGTGGAAATCTGTACTCTTGCGGTCTGTGTGGAGAGGTAAAGGTGCCCCATGTGCCCCAGGTGCCCAGTGCTTGAACCCCTTCCGGAACTTGAGCCAACATGTGTTTGGTGTAAAGGTCAGTCGCAGGAAGTGCCAAGAGGAGGCAGGCGGCACGGCCCTGTGCACTTGGTGTGACCAGGAAAGGGCCGGGCCTCTAGCGACCTCCTGGTGCAGCCTGGACTGTCTGAACAAAATGGCTCTTCTGAGGAAGACCAATGGAGAAGCTTTACCCTGGGCCTTAAGAACACCTGCCTCATTAACAAACCCCATGGGGACACAAAACAAATACAAATACATGACACAAAAATCAAATAGAGAGTGTGCCCATCCCCATCACAACATGACCTACCATTTTCAGTCACATTTAATTTGGGCAACAGGTGGCATGCTGGTTAGAACTGTCACCTTTTGTTGCTATAGCACCCATGATCACAGTAACTGCCCTAAACTAATACAGAAGAACTACCAAGCTGTAAAAACGGGTAAACTATTGGAAATCACTTTGGAGAATAAAAATCTGAAAGTAAAATAAATAAATAAATAAATAAATAAATAAATATAATAATAATACTGAAGTTTCCAAACTATCAGTCACATTTATTTTTTCAATGCTGCGAATTAAAAAAAAAAAAAAAATCTACGTTAAATCTACTGTATTGTACAACGTGATACCAATAGTCATCTGCCATAACCCTTGCCGTCATACTGAATGTTTAATGTACTGCGCACCATAGTCCGCATCAAACTATATTTCATTCTTTCTTATACATCTGCATAAAATAGAATGACAAAATTTAACCTTGAATCCTGTTAAGTAAATGTTTTAATTTGGATTGCTCTTTATGTTTACATTTCTCTTCTAGTATTGTATGATTCTATTATTTCAGCTACTGATATTCCAACAATGTTTTATTTTTAATAAAAAGATGATAAAATATTATTGAAAGAAGTTGCGTATCCATCTAAGTGTCACCCCAAGATCCATTTTTAATCGATCTACAGCGAGCCGTTTTGAATGCATGCTTGACCTAGCAAATCCATTCAGTGCATTGTGGTAATATTGGAAAAATACCTGGTTCATACAATTTATATTCTGAAGCAATTTATAATCCAGAAAATGCAATACTTTTAAATGGTCATGAGGTGCCACTGCTTTCAACACCTTTGTGACTGAACCTCTTCAATGTACAGCTTCCTCTAATTTAAACTGGGGTTAAAAGCCTCTGCTGCTCACCAGCAGTAGTCATCAAACAGTCATAACAACATGATTAGTGGTTTACCACAGTAATAGAACTAAAGTGATATTGGTGCGGAACAGGGAGGTCACAAAAAGATACAGTGAGGTATATGTGTGTATGGGCATCTCTCACTGCTGGAGAGTGAGCGGCCGTCTTCCTCGGAGAGCTCATGGAGAAGCAGGTATTCCTGCTCTGCCAACTCCAGGCGCTGCTGCTTGATCATATAGATCTCCTTCTTGGCATTGAGTGCCTCCTGAGCCACCACCAAGTACTCCTTTAGCATGCGCTCCTGCTCCTGCCGCCATTGCGTCCGTGGGTTCTCGATCTGAGTGGTCTCTGACACAAGGGCAGAGGGAGAAACACACAAACACAGAACAATTCAAACACCTCCATCTTAATGAACACCATAATATATTCACTTTTCAGCTAAACAAAAGGTAAAAAATACAGAAACAAACTCATGAGCGCCCTGTGCGCACGCATGTAGGTGGATTTAAGTTGCCTGTTACACAAAAATCATCCCTCGAGTTAATCGGTAAATCCTGACTGAAGGTTCATAACATTATTATTATTAATTAATGTAATTTAAATGGCTAAACATTTAACAGGAGACATAGGGGTCAGAGGACATTGATGGAATTTAGTGATTTTGACAGAAATAACATACATATTGGACTTTTAAACTAAATTATTCTTTTTATGTTTTTATGTGTGTAAGACAAATAACTGCACCACTTTTAAAATGAAATCTTTGTATCTTTTGGTTGCAGCTTCTTTTTTAAATGTTAGTATTTTTGATGGCTATCCCACAAAACACAACCTTCAACAAGCAAAACCAATGCCTAAAAACAAATACCATAATATACATTTATTTTTATCTACATAGATAAAATGGTTTTGTTAAAAACTGAGTAAGAAATTACCATGTTACTCAATTTGGACAAAGTAACAAAACAGGTACAGCAAATACATAAAAATTAGCTCTCTAAATCCTAACAGTGAGGCCATGTTTCATAACCCCACTGCTGCTACATCTGTGGTGCGTGGAAGATATGAATTTAGTTAAAGCACAAATATCTCTCCCACACTCAGAACGATATAGGAAGTCACATGTCATGAAAGTTGGTCAAGTCAATAAATACCACAAGGGCATTCTCAAGAAAATGTTGTCCAGCTGGCCACAGATTTTGTCCCACAGCTCTCCAGCCCAGCACAACAGCTCAGCATGGAGACCCTCGGAGCTGCAATCCTTAGGGACTCAACCCTAACCACTCTTTCTAGATGTCTGCTGCTGTAAGCCCTCTGCAGGATTCACAAACTGACAAACTAACTTTTTTCAAACTAATAACCAACAAAGACAAAAACAGGACCCTACGGAGCTCAAAGAAAGACCAAGGAAGTTTCAGCAGAGGAGGACTTACTGTTGATGTGGTCGATGTAGTAGACCCCAACCTGCTGGTCATATGCCACCTCCCAGCCCAAAGGCAACTCGTCCCCAACACAATCAGCAAACGTAAGAGGTTTGGTGATCCTGCAGACAACCAAGAAAAGTAGCGAGTGTCAGTTTCATTTAATTTGGCCAACCTGGACAGACACACTGACCGTTTTATTACATATACCTGTTTTAGGACCCTCTTGTACCTCCAAAGCAGCATTGATTCAGCAGCATAGACTGGAATTATTTCCAAAGGTTTATTTGTATATGGTGGCTTGTCAGTTTTGCTGCTTTAGCATGTTTTTTAATTCATCCTATTAATATTACATTCCAACTAATCCCAAAAATGCTGTATTAGTCTGAGAAGTGGGAGAGTATAAGCTATTGCAGTAAAATAAGGTAAGTGCTGTCACGTTCGTGGAACTGTAGTGTGCCAAAGTCCCATAAGGCTGTATTAACACCATTAACACCGGGGCCAGTATGACTGACACCAATGATCAAACCACATTCAAAGTCACTTAGACCACTCGCCCATTCTAATGTTCATTTACACAGTAACTAAACCTCTAGGCCTTGTCTGTGGGCTTCATATACGGATTGACAACCATGTGCATAGCCACCACGCAGGCCGAGTTATGTGCATAAACGGCCTTGTGTACCTAATAAAGCGGCAAGCGAGTATATGCTGTCACCTCAAAGCCAAGACACATTAGCTGAATCAGCGTGTCCATTTTTCTTTAAAGATAAATGTCCTTTGCACACCCTCCACAGAAGAACAAAGGGAAGCTGATAGATGCCGATGCGAGTGCTGGGTTCATGGGTCTCGGGGCTGAGACCACGATCCACATCAGCCCTTGGATTTTCTCTCAGCCATCCGATTTCCTGGACACTGATCAAAGATCAGTGACACCAAGGGAAGTGGAGGCGTGATCTGGAATCCAGCACCACTAAAAGAGAACTCATTTAAAAACTCTGGCTGTGAAAAAACATAGGAACAAACAACATTTCCATTTTAAAATATTACAATGAAAGAAATGGACATTTGCCACTCATTGCTCCCTCTGTCCGCATGAGATCTTGACTGCAATGAGAAACAAACAAACTAGCAGTCTGCCAGTAGGCTACGAAGAGAAGCAGACTTCAGCAGGAGCCGCACCACAGGGTGGGGCTAAGGTGGAGAAAGCCGCAAACCCACACACACATAGCTGAGGCGCTGTGCGCTTTCTGTATTGTTGTCTCCAGACAGACATGACACATCGCACACCACAAAAACCAGTAACACACGTCATTCTCTCCTGCCAGTGAGCCTGCTGGCACTCACTTGAACGAACAATGGTGGCTGCAGCTGCCACGACAACCAATCCACAAAGTACTCCATTAAAGTTGGACACAGTAGTTCTTCCAATGCCAATCACATCTTCTTGCAAAGCCAAACGAAGGGACTTCTAATCGCCGGGTATAAATAAAAAGCCATCAGCCAAATTCCTAGCCGTTGTGTCCAACCACAGACATAGTGGCCTCTGCCGTGACCCACTGACAGCTACACACGTCTCAAGAGTGGGTGGATCAAGGTCTCGTTGCCATCCGTCACCTTGGAGACCAGGGCAGGAGCTATAGCCCCACAAGGCAAAGAATGTGCACAATTCAGACAGTGCAGCAGGGAGGGGGGTTTCAGTCCAGTGCAGAAAAAGACCTGCTCATTCTAAACCGAACAGGGCCACTTCTGGCAATAGCCCACCAATACACTTGGCCTTCATAAAATGGGGTCCCATGGGAGGGGAAATGCTATACCAGCTTCTGAAAATATACACTCTTTATTCATAAAAAGCATTAAACTACCAATCAAATGAAGATCATGCAGCCTCATACATTTGTTGGTAATGCTATACAGCAGTTCTAACACTTTATTTCCTCATATCATAAACATCCACGAGGTAAGGTTTATAACAAAAATGATTAAAAATTATAAAATGTGCTGGTGTTATCATCATGTAGAAAAATCCCCTTTACTTTGGTGTTTTAATTCATTTTAGATTACATGTTTTTTGTCCAGTGACAGATTATTTTTTTTCCCAAAAGAAATAATGGTAATTTGACCCCCTTACAGGGGGCATCACCTTATAGTGTGCTTTTATGAAACAAAATAATGCCTTCATAAGAGGAAAGGGTATACAGAGGTCTACACCAGGGGCTCATGCATCACAGTTTGTTGCACTTGAACCCAAAAGGAAATCCGTTACTTGTAGAAATGTGTAAAAAAAAAACTATTTTTGTCAGATACACTTATATGGCTAAGGTATTATTTTAAGGGCTGAGCCACAATTGTAAACAAGTTAAAGAAAACACAGTAGGAGTCGGGAGGAAAGCAAGTTGAGAGTGAGCTGAAGAGCAGACAGCTCCACTGTGCTGGTCTCAAAGGGAAGGCGTGGAACCAGCAGCCACGGAGAGATCTGGATCACAGAGGCATTCTCAATGTTTGTTTTGTTGCTTGGTCTTGTGACGGTGGCTGTGGGTCTGCCAAGTCGTGTCACAGGAGTTCTCGTAGCCCCGCCACGCGCTAGTGCACGGCCGCGAGCCCTGCCCCGCCTCACTGTGTCCTCAAAGGGACCTCACATGGACACACAAGCCAGTGCCCAGGCCCACAGAAAGCATTAGGATCCAGCACCTCGCTTCACTCTCTCGCTCTCTCTCCCCTCGCTCTCCTATAGTTGAGAGCCACAAGTCAAGGGAAAGGAACATGGGGCGTAGCCCAAATGTACTTGCTTTACAGCCAGTGGCCACATAACGGCCCACAGGACACGGCACAGAGGAGCCTCTAGCCTCCACACAACCTTTCACACACAGACACAAAGTTCAATGGTTTCACGAGGGGTTCTGGCAGACACATTCCCACAGGCATCCTTTTTTTTATGTTTAAAAAAAAAAAAAATGTAAAAAAAAAAGGCAGTCAACATATATACAGAAATGTCACACATCATGTATGTGGATTCTTTTTGTGAAGTTCACGCCAGCCTGCTAAATCTTAATACAGTACAGAGATGCCATAAATTCATTTAACTACAGCTTCAAATTGATCACTGTGAAAACAATTTTGTAAAGGTAAACCATAAACAATCCCCCACTGTATCTGCAAGAAAATGTTAAGTGAATGCTGAAAATCACAAAGTATTGCACTATTTTATTAATATTTAAAAAAAGTTTTAAAAAGAACAAATGAGGTTTATATGCCACTTTTACAACAATGTAACATTTACCTGATCACTTTGAAGGTGAGAGGTTGTACTTTGGTAACACTGTACCATGCTAAGCTATTTAACAGTTTAAACAAAACTAAGCCTAAATTTGAAATAAATTACACAATGTGTATAATACCCTGTCAGACTTGGACCCCGGCAGCCACTGGAGCAGCATGTTTCTCCCGCTGCTCTTCCCAAGTCCTCCCTTCCTGCTAGGGCGGAAGCAGCCACTGCCAGAAGCAAGAGTCCCCCGGCATCTCAGTGTTTGTGCCTCCACAATCTCATGCTCACCAGAGGAAGCCTGGGACAGACCTTGTGCCTATTTTTATTCCTAGGGAATTTTCCATAAATGTTCACATTCTAACACCAATAAATGAATGATTATCTCCATATTGAACATACTGCTACTGAGCAAAGCACCCTATATAAAAGAAACAGAACGAAGCATGAGATGAACTGACGAATGTGAAATCATAAAGGGCACCAAAATGTCTGACGCATCCATACTAATACAAATATATACACATACACAGATACTGCTTATATTCTGTGCATTGATCATATTAGTTTGATTAATTTCATTTGAAAATATTTGGGATGAGTATAATTTTCTCCCACAAATGAGCAATATGTTTCTACTGTACCATCTGTGATGAGGTCCTTTGTTCATTGTGTGGACAAATACGTTCCAATGCCTTCAAACAATGCAAAGAATATCGCCATTTCCAGAAGAACATACTCTCTTCAACTGACCCAAAATGCCATGGCATGAGCTGTGTTTAACCAAACCAAATGGTGCGTCTCCACTCCTTGTCTCTCCCTACTGACTTCCTGTAGCTGTTTGCATTAAGTTTGATGCTCTAGGCATGACCTACAAGACCATCAACAAATGTCCACTGATAATTTCAGGATCTGATCACTCTCTACATCCTAGCAAGAGCAAAGAGCTCCTCCATCAGTGGTCCAACTCACAAAGGATCCAAAACATAAAACCTGTTGGTTCTCAAGCTTGTCTCAGATGTGATAGAATGACCTGAATCTGCCCCTCAGAATTGCTGAATCGCACAGTAATCAGAAGGGTCTGACAGCTTTGAAAGTTAGTCCTTCATCAGTTCCTACTTTTTATGTGCCTACTAGCTGAGTTACCTGGCACTACTCAGGTCAAATTAAAAAGTGTAGAGAACGACAGGTAAATAGTAGTAACACATTATATCTCACCAAACTGTACGGTATTACCCTTAAAGTGGTTGCGCACCCCCTTCAGCTCTCCCCATGGACAGTTTGGGTCCAAGTTCTTTTCAGGCATAAGAAATGAAAAATTATGTCATGTTCATACATCACCAAACTTTATTACCATTAGACTTGTTCAGTTTAGTACAATAGTGTATGTCTCAGTGAGAAAGTGCATAAACGTGTGCATTCCATGTTCATGTTTACAGAGCATTATATATCAGTATACTTTATTACCTTTAAACTTGTTGAATTTAGTACATTATTGTGCATGTATATAGTGAGAAACTCATGACTGACCCTCTCTACGTTCTCATGCTGGGCAAGAAAGTGCATCAGCGTGCATGCATGCGTACGCATGGTCAGTGTCACAAGCACAACATAAACTCTACACGTGACATTTCTACATGCTGTGTTTCAAAGCCTAGTTAGAGACTGAATTTTAAATCTTCAAAATGCAGGTATATGCATAAACCATGGTATACACAGCCTGAGTATAAGCAATTTCACTATAATGCAGCTAACCTTTTAATAGCAGCTCCTGTTTTGGCAAATAAACATCCTGCTATAACGCAGTGCCATAACAGCACCAGAAAGTGTTGACCATGCATCATGAGCTCGTAGCGCTGGCAACCTGCTCACGTAGGCCTCTGCTCACAACAAAGCCTTGTCCTGCATTCCTGCTGCCAATTAAGATGCTGCAACCGACAGTTTCTGCATTCCATTTCAGGAATGTTACCCTAAAAATAATATTCCCAGTTAAACTTAATCGCAGCACCCAAGAGACCATGCTTTAATGTTTGACACTCGGACCTTTACGCTCCTGAGCCTGACTGACCCTCGCACTGGGCCCCATGCTTGGCAGCTATATATTTTTAAACACCTAGTAAATTTAAAAGCCCGTCACTGCCACTGCTGCCTTTGATGTCAGTCAACCAGCCCCTTTCAGTTTTACGGGACAGTTTTGATCTTGTGAATTCATCTCTCCGTATTTTTCCATGAGATGGTTTCCGTAGCAACCCATAAAACCCCAGTGTTTTTGGTCAGGCAGTTAGACATTAGCACTAGGTGGTACATGCTGGAGTCTGATTTTGAAATTGCAGGCATCAGACCAAGTTCACTCAGAGTAATCCTGAATCAAGTATCCAACAACAGTCCAACAGTAGTTATTCATTATGCCCAAATAATGACTCTGTAAATCAGAATTAAAACATCAAGCTCAGCTTAATGATCAGCAGACTATTCTGCTGTTTTACAATAAACCACCAAAACCAAATTGTCTTAATAATTAGTAATAATTCTCTAGAAAAAAATAAGTACTATGTTTTTCCATTTAAAAGAAGTCCAACAGAATACAGTATATAAAGGGGCAAAACAGCTGTGGGCTTTGCAATTCACATGTCAGCCAAGTAAGTGTTGACCATAGAATAAGGACCAACACAAAAACAGAGCGGAATTCTGCACAGAGAACAAAACCACGAGAAAGCGACAGATGAACGACACTTTGGGAAGAATGCCTTGAGACAGTTCTGAATTAACTGCATCGCAGGCATGACATTATTGCACCAAGTGCTGGGACATAAAGATAGACACCATCATAAAAGGACATGAACCAATAGCAGAAACTGCTATATGGATCATTTTTAACTCAAATATGCACCACAAATAACTTCCATCTCAATGCTAATACCAGCCCTTCTGTGTGATTGGCTCGCACAGGATGTCCCGACAAAGACGCAGAAAAAAGTTCCGCAAGTGTTCTTCTGGAAATTCTATTTTGGGTTAAAATGAAGCTTGAAGACAACTTTAAGAGGAATGCCATTTATGTGCGTCTCCCGAAGGGTGGTACAGCGTTTCAGGCAAATATGGAGCAGCTGTGCATTTCAGGACATGTGACATACCCTCCTTCTATTATGCCCAGCATCTTATGGAAATAGGCCTACTATAAGTAGCATGGTCCTTCCAAGTGTGGCATCTCTGTCTCCTTACGCATTTAGAAAGCTTCCAGTCACATAAGAGGGTGTGACAGCTCTGTCGGGGATGAGCCTGGGGCAATCAGCATCAGGGAGACACGTTAAAGCACTTTGAAAGTGGTGGCTACCAAGTTCTCAGTGATGCTACATTCAAACACTATACCACTTTTGGCCTTTCAATGCCCCAGAAACTCCCTCATGTAAAACAGGCATAGACTCCAGCTTTCAAGCAACAGGGCTCCCACAGGCATGCATTTTAGGGATATGGGCAGCAACAAAATACTTCCATGGTTGAGTTCTATTGGCTTCTGTCTATCACCTACAAACATCACTGACAAACATTACCAACAACCATTACTGAGGTGTTAAACACACAACCTTGACAAGACATGCCAGTAATGGACTTTGAGGCATTTCCTGTGTAGCTGCCATTCCAGACGTCGTCTACATAGTCTATAAGCTGGACCTACAGGAACTGTGGAAAGGCATTATGTCCCTTCTATGGTCACCTTTGAGGTGGGAGACAAAAAAGACCCCCTTTTCTTAGTTCTTTACTTGCAAGACTGAGTGGGGACATAAGAGGACATTAAATCCCTCCAAAGAAGAAGATGCTCATTCTGCTTGCACAACAGATGAAAAAATATTAAGACAAAGCAATACTGAGCTCCCAGAAGATCATGTGCATGTTGATCTTCCTTTACTTTAGTAGAGAAAAACAAAGTAATGGTTAAAATTCTAAACCACACTAAAACTTAACATATTAATAAATATCAGACTCATTAAACTACTTATGTCTTCAGCTAACACAGTACATATATATGTATGGTTCTAGTGTAACATCATTGGCACCCTTGAATTTTACATATGATGAGTACAGTATACCTTGACAAAAGTGGGCAGTGAAACCGTTTGTCACTATACATTTGTTTGAAAGAGAGCAGCACAAGATAAAATAATTTCATCAGTACAAGACATGAATTAGTCAATGATTAACCAATGCTTAAAAAAAGGTCACTTTCATTACCTACTCCTTTTTGACAGGGGTGACTACAACAGGGCTACAGAGCACAGAAAACCTATTATTACCAAAGATAAAAATTCAAAAAGGTATAAGGCCATCTACAAAGACCTTGGTATCCCTTTCCACAGTTCAAAAAGAATGCTGCTAATAGAGCTATCAAGAACCTCCCAGGATGTGGTGGGAAGAGGAAAATTAATCAAAGACATGTTCAAAGGTTGGTGCAAACCACTGGAAAAAAACTACATGAAACATTCAAAGAGCTTAGAGATGACCTGGACAGATGTCCATAATGTCATGGGGCTGCTTTGCTGCCTCTGTTACTGGAGGCCTTGAATATATTTTTAAAAAAATCATGAAATCAGAGGATTACCAAGGCATTTTTAGAGCAGAATCTGCTACCCAGTGTCAGAAAACTAGGTATGAGTCAAAGATCACAAGTTCTTTAGCAGGACAGTGATCCAAAACACACAATGAAAACCACAAAAAAGTGGTTAAAAGGGAAAAAAATTGACTATTGTGGCAAGCAGCGAGTTCTGATCTCAATCCAGTTGAAAACCTTTGCAAAGAGATGAAACCTTATTAGTAAAAGGAATCCTAAGAGCTAGAACAAATTGCAATTGAAAAAAAAGGGAGAAACTACCAGCAGAAAAGCACAAGAAGCTTATAGAAATGTTTGGACCCTGTAATAATTGCCAAGGGTTGTGCAACCAAGTATTAGGGAAGGTGCCTTTAATACTGTCCAGGTCATTTTCTCCAGTGAAAAAAACTACATGTGAGTTGATCACAAAGCTTTTTTGTTCTATAACACTAAACATCCTATTAAAACATTTTGATGATCAAAATTTCATAAATTTCTAATTATTTCAAAAGATATTGTAGAATATATACCTAAAATGCAAGGGTGTCGATAAGGTTGACTAGAACCATATGTACAGAAAAGTGAAAAAGAAAGTGCACCCTCTTTCATTTCAATGGCTTTAGATATCAGGGAATGAAGTAACAATCCTCTGGACCTCACCAACTTCTATTATTAGACAAACCTAGCCACAGAAAGCAGAAAACACAAAAACGATTTCACTATGTGATTATTTATTCAAAAGAAAGTAAGCTAAAATGCAGAAATCATGTGGGAAAAGAAGTCCAACCTAATAATTCTGCAGGAACTACAAAGATAATGAGTCGCCAGGTGCTGCTAATCAAACTTGTGATTATCAAAAAGTGTGACCACCTTCCCAGTAGCAGAGCCTTTGTCAGTCAGATATGTGTTATCACCATGCCAAGAAGAAAAGACATCCATTAGCAATGAACTCAGAAGTATTTGTTGCTCCTCAATCAGGAAAGGGTTATAAGACATTTTCCAAACATATTAAAAGCAATAATTCTGCAGCAAGGGCTATTTACAAATGGAGAACATTAAAGACAGTTGTCAGTCTTCCCAGTAGTGTGTAGAATTCCCAGCAAATTCACTGTATTATACTCAGAGAAATTGCAAAGGACTTAAGAGTTACATCTAGGGATCGACAATTCTTGGTGAACATGTTAAATGAAGTTGAAGTTCCCAACTCTATGATCAATAAAGGGCTGAACAAGTATGAAAGGGTAGCCAGGAGAAAGCTCCCTCTCTCCAAAAGGAAAATGCCAGCATGGCTTAGCTTTTCAGAGCTGCATCTGAGCAAACCACAAGATTTCTGGAACAATGTTCCTTGGAGAGATGAGATCAAAGTGGAGATGTTTAGTCATAATACACAACGCCACATCTGGTAAAAACCAAACACAACGTATCGCCACAAACACCTCATACCAACTCAAGCACAGTGGTGAAGGGGTGATGATTTGTGCTTGTTTTGCACCCACAAGTCCTGGGCACCAACTAGTGTAGTTGACCATGAACTCCACTTTATACCAAAGTGTTTTTAAAGGGAAATGCAAGGCCATTTGTCTCCCACTTAAAGCTTGGCCAAAATTCGGACATGTAACAGGACAATGATCCCAAGCACAAAAATGGTCAGTAAATCTACAACTGAATGGCTGAAAAAGAAAATAATTGTGGTGTTGCCTAATACAAAGCCTAGACCTCAACTCCATTGAGATGCTGTATCAGAATAATAACAGAGTGGTGAATAAACTAATGCCCTCAAACATCAACAAACTGATGCAATATTGTAAAAGTGAAATTCCTCAAAAACAAAATGATACCAATGAAGTTAAACAGAAAACAATTGGATCAAATTATTGTGCTAAAGGTGGTTCTGCAAGCTTCTAAATCATGGCTTCATTCTTGTAAAATAATGAAATAGTAGAATCTGTTGCCTATGTTTGTCACAGGAAGTTAGTAGGTCCTAAAATGAGGAAAATCTGAGAACCAAATATGTTTTATGTATCATTGCACAAAAAAAAACTGTGGAAATGAAAGAAGGTGTACTTTCTTTTTACATCACCATACATATGCCATGTGCATATGTCATAGCACCCAATTGAAAATTCCCTCTGGGACTCAATTTAATTAATTCGTTCATTCATTAATGTGAGATTAATAAAGAGATAAACCTGCTAAATACTGGCACTACATAAAACCAGAATTGGTCTCAAATGCTTGAATAATGACTAACCATATCTTAAGGGACAAATTCAAAGAGAACATGCACCAATTGTGTGCTTACGATAAGCACAGTGAACGACACACACCGCCTGAGACCAGATAAAATAAATGCCCATGGGAAATCATTCCATTTGCAGGAAAAAGAGGATGTGAAAATCCGAGGAATCGGAACAGCAACACTCACAAATGACCTACAGCAGATGTAGACCATTCTTTTCCAAAGAACCAGGCCTGACATGCTTTGTAAGCAGTTATAAAAGAGTTTCCTTTGCAGAGCAAGGCTTTGCCTGCAGCCCCTACATAACCCAGCTAATAAACACCAACAGCACGTCCCAGGACGGGGGGGGTGGACACATGAGGGAACTGCTGCTGTATACCAGTTTTGTGTGGGTTCCTGTCTCTCACAGCCGAGGCCCTAGCTCGTTGATGCATGCATGCCTCACATAGCGCTCATTCCACGCTCTCAAAAAATCCCTCAAATCACCTCTTCTGCAGGGCCTGGGTTCCTTGGCAATGGAATCACCTAGAGACATGGTACCCACCCCCCGAGGGACTTACAAACAGATAACTCTGGATTGTGCAAGTTGGCTGATGGAGTGACCTGGCCAAGGGATACCATGATGTGGAGACATAGATGGATTGTTTTCTTTTTGTTAATAGAGATCTGACCATACAGCACATTGGGGCACAAACAACATATAATGCTGACTTTACACAGAAATCTCCGTGAACACAGGAGAAAACCCCACTAAAACCTATAAGCCTGCAACAGGGAGTGTAAGTGTGTGTGTTTCACTGCAGATGTCAAGCAGTTCTCCAGGTGACAGCGCTGTGTATTCACACACAAGGCATACTTTTCACTACAACCCTCCACCCGGCCAGCGGAAGTGCCACACAACCTCCACCCACCCACCGGGGGCCAAGCAGAAGTTGAGCATTAAAGGGACCAGAGCTGCAACAGCCCTCCTTAGGTGTTAAGTGGATTTCCCAATTAGGTATTGGCACTTATTGTTACAAAAAAAAAAAAAAAGTGCAATAAAAATAACACTGCACAATTAATGATATTTGTAAGTGCTATTTAACTGCAAAATTGCTTTACATGTCATCTTTAATCCAGACATCCACTCTGGACATATGCTAATATTTCAGATCATAATAGGAACTATAAAAAAGGTTAATGTTGGCATGTTCAGCAATGTAGGGTATTCGCTACAAACTGAAAGTGCCCTTACTGGGCATAACAGCCCCAACATTAAATGGCTACATGGATGCAGAAGCACACAGCCACAAACTATAAAAATAATAATAAAATAATAAAAGCTCATTATTATTGCCATTTCCTCTTTGAAAAACACAAATGAATTAAAAGTTAAGAGAATCACTGTAGCTAAAGTTGGCTTTCAAAGACTCTACACTGCTTGTACTGTACTTCCAGGCTAAACATGAACAGAAATAAAGTCAGCAAATATATGTATACTATCAACATGACATATCTTGGCACTTTACTGGAAACTGTGCCACAGTCTACCATTACAGTGGTCATTCAATAGCACTTCAATTTCCACAGTGTCCTTGGTCTTGTGTTTCCCATAAATGGCACAAACGGTACAGCAGCTGTACGGCTTTCGCCGGCTCTGAGGAAACGAGACATTTTGGGCTCCTATCAGTTTGACAAAACAAAGGCCAATCATATGACTCTGCCAGAGGGATGCCGTTAAGTAGATCAGGTTTTTCTTATCTGCATTTCGGCCCTATCAACTTGTTTCCTCTTTCAATAAAATAAGTACAGTAACACAAAGAGCATCATTGTGTCCCACGTACAAAACGGCAGGAAACAACTCAGAAAAAACACTGTAAACTTGAGAGCAAGAACTTTGAAAAATATTTTTTAACATATTTTGAGAAATATGAAAAGCTTGCCTAACATTTCAACAGAAAGCAAAAAGTAAGTTAAAAAATAAAATACCACCAGCAATACAACCTGTATGCCAATTACCAAGCTTTCAAACATCCCACTGGGCTTTGGACCGATTCTGAGTCCATTAACTTTATCGGATACACGAGAATTGGGTTTTATTTTCTGTTGCATTTCCTGCAGGAATTACATCATTAAAGGCTGCATAAAAACTCAACTCATCACAAGAAAAAACCCCATAGAGTGATGTCAGCCTGGGAAAATGCAGGAAATGCATCACAGTCAGAAAGAAACTGTGGGGAGAAGTGCTGCGACACTGCCAGGTGTTAGGCTTGTCTGTGAGTTAGACCAACACCAGGCAAACATGGGTCTAAATTGTGACACCTGTGTCCTAAGAGATGGTCAACGGCTAACAGCAAACTTCTGAAATGCAACAGAAAATGTCGACGAGCCTCAAAAGTCACTTTGGGAACACAAAATAATGAACCTTTGTGTAAAGAAAAACTATAATATAGTCTGATCCTTTTGCCCTCGCCATGTTGTCAACAAACACATCACAGGGCCAACGAATCCTCAGCCCCCAAGATCTCGATCCCAACATTTGAAGATGCTGGTCTTGAGTGCATGTTACTGACCTGGCCCCACTCCTCCAATTAGATTGCACAGTTAACACAACAAATAAACCAGATGATCACCTTCAAAATCCTCAGGGGCTTCCATCTGCATTTCTTCCCTGTTCCAGGATGACAATTCTCGAAATCCACAGGGCACATGCTTGTCAACATGTGGTTTTTAAACATGATTTTATCCATTCTCAACAAACATCAATCCCGAAACATGGCCTGTCCCATCAAATGGTCATTATAATGATTTCTTGTAGGAAGGCTGCAAGAATTGAACTTTATGCTAGACACATGAGAGATTCCTAGAAATCACTTTTATTTCGTCCATTGTCTGTATAATTAATTATGATTTTTAAAAATTATTTCTGCTTATCCTAATTTTCCAAGAGGTGCTGAAGAAGCCCAACATATGTCCCACATTCTTGGGAGTCCTTTATTAGAAATGGGCCTTTCTGCCAATCTCAGATGTGAGCCCTGTTTACCTCAGTTCTCCAGCACGGGTTCATGTTTTTTTAACAAACAATGTTAGAAAAACAATTCCAGGAACCTCCTCGCCAAAACATACTGGTCTCTAGCTTTTAAAAAAAAAAAAAAATTACATACTTTACAGTTTTTTGCACTTACAATTGCCAAAGTGAATTCATGAGACACATTTAAGGTAACCTGAACATGGCTTCATTATTTATACTGATGAGCGAACATACACATTAGGCAGCTCTAGCTGCAGGCCCGGCCAGCATTTCTCGCATATTTCGGCTAAAAACTCTCCAGAACATACCTCAGCTTTGTCTTATTTGCTCTTGTATACATGCAATGTACATTTTTCAAGCTGTGTAAGCACATTCAAACTCTTACAATATCCCTCAAGAGGATTAAAGTGCACAACAACAATTGGAAAATGAACTGCGTGGAATTCGGAACCACTTGGTTATTCATGCAAGTTGCCACTTGGTCATTTTTGTGGTTTTTAGAGCTAAACTTCAGCATATTAATTTAGGGAACGTCACATTTTCCCAGTATGTTTTCGCTGGAGCACCTGGGGCCTGGTGTTGTGCCTCAGCTAGGTTTATCAAATATATTCCTTCATATTTCCATCGGCAACAGGATTGGGTTCACATCCACGTGACCGGGGATGGGGAATATATCCCTTACATTATGGAGTTCATGTCTTAAATACATTAATGTCCACTTCATGAGAGGACATTTGGGGACTGCTGTGCAAAAAGAGAAATTTCAGAACGTCACAGTACAATTTGCTACATTAATAGCAACTCACAAAGTTCGAGCCCGGCATCACCAGCACCTGAACTCACGTTATATATACATACACACATACCTTGGACGTTATAACAGTTTTCCAAGTTAATCAACACAGTTTGTCCAAGATAACCCTTTTATATTGAAGCGTCCATCTGTAACCAAGTTTAACAACGACGTTTACTTTGTGATGACTGGGAAACTTTTGGGTTTCCACTGGACTCGGCCTGACGGAAGCGTTTCCATCAACCTACCGTGTTGCTGTACGACAACGAACGGAGCTTACGGTGTACGTTTGGCTTCTTAGAGACACTAATTGTTCAGTTTTAACTTTGAAGCGAAAAGGGGCATTTATCGGACTAAAACACAGACACGAACGTCTCAGCGCTGCTCGTCAGCGGGCAGGCGGTCTTTGTGTCAGAGGAAGCTCGGCGTCCGAGGCGCCGCTCCCTCTCAGCGTGGAGCCAATCAGCGGCCAATTAGGGCCAAATTGAACCAATTAGAGGCCCGTTAATGGCGCGTGGGTACCTGTCGCGCGGGTCTATCCACGAGGTCTGCCGCGTGTTGTGGTCGATGTAGAAGACCCTGCCGTCGTAGTCGCGCGCCTCCTCCCAGCCGGCGGGAAGCGGCAGCTCGGTGCTCTCTCTCCGCTTAGCGCCGCTGAGCCACGGCATCGCGCTGGGGCGGTGGAGGGGCTCCGCTGCGGCGCCGCAGCCCCCTTCTCTTCGAGGCGCCCAAGGGACGGGCTTAGCGCATCGCCTCGTCGCTCCGCCGCTCCGTAACGCACACGCCAAGCTGTCACGATACCGGGGCGGCGACGGCGGCAGTCCTCCTGCATCCGCTCGGCGAAAAGTTCGTGCGGACCGCGGCGGCGGCGGCGGCGGCTCAGGGACTCGGCTCCTCCATGTTCGCGCGCCCGGCCATGTTTCATTCCACAGGCGCCTTATTTGGACAAAGCCAATTTGCATACGCGGTTCCCACCGCATGCATTATTAATGACGGCGCGAGCGCCGCGGCGGGACCTGCGCGCAGGAAGACCCGCTCTTTTGGGCCGGGCTCCCTTCGAAAGTTCGTTTTATTGCACTTCTAAGTCTGCGTTTAGCCAAGGAGGCAGATTTTTTTTTCTTTTCTTTCTTTCTCCTCCCCACAAATGGAAGAATGTGGCCGTGGCGGCTCAGTTTTAACGGGAAGGCACTTTTGTCCACGCGAAAGCGCGTTCCTGTGGAGGCGCTCTGCTGAAGCATCGATTGGGACGAAAGCGCCCCGTGGCTAAGATGTTTCTTCCGGGCTTCTTTCAGACATTTTCTTTGTGCTTGGGTGAGGTGAACTGCACGCACGAGTGCCGTTTGTACCACGGCGGAGCTTGAGAAGTCCAAGGAATGATGCGGCACAAAGTGTTGCTCAGTAATGCCAGCAACATGAAAACATGCGAGTGATAAAGAGAGAATCAATTCCAACATGCAGGCGTGAAGTTGTGAGGGAACTGGTTCGGTTCAGCCCAATATCTTAACGAGGCCTCTTACGTGCTGGTCGTGTTAATGTTGTTGGTGTTGGAGCGCCATCGTCCGCAATTGCGGTAGAAATGCACGATGGAGGCGCCGACTGCCCTCGGACGGGGGAGAGCGCAAGATGGCAAAAGGGAGGAAGACGTTTATGTTGCGGATTAACTGTGACGCCCGCTCCCCTCTGCTGCTATTAACAGGTTCGAGAGCCCAGAGGAGGTTCGGCAGGCCTGAAACCCTCTCGATGTGACTGATCAGGTCCACGTAGACAAGACTGAGCTGTGGAATTGCAACGCAGCCCAGCAAAGTGACACACACACACACTGCACCTCCATTTACTCTAAGCCCATAATGTTGGTGTGCACACCAAGATCTTTTCGTGAACCTGGCGATTGTGACGCTCCTGCCTGAATGAAATACTGTAATCTGACCGGGGGTGAGCGGGCAGTGCTATTCTGCCTGCTTGTGGTCCTTCATTTCATTTTTTGTAATTGGTGCTGTGATTTATGGGACAAGTATGCACAAGAAACCTGGATTTTTTTTCTCCCCCCCCCCCCCCAAAAAAGGATGCATTTTGGTGGCTGTGAAAATGATCTCACCATGGTTTTCCCTCCAGCTACCTGTACAGCAGCCTAGAGCTCTAAGGTGACCATGTCACAGTTTTCACATGTCATGGAATGTGGGAAGAACAAGAAATGCACTGCTGGAGCTGTGGTGGGTGCTCCACAGGGCGTGAAGGAGGAGAAAATGGTTTGATCGGTGGCATAGATATCCATCCAAGAGTTTCAGCCTATGCTTTGCTATATTGTCATGAGTTGTGTGATTGTTTCCATTGAGAAGTAAATGTCCAGCATGTGATCTGCAGTGCATGCGTGTGACAGCTGGGGGTCTGGTGCGTAAACAGTGGGCTGCAGTGTGTGGCAGGCCTTGCGCTGTACAGCGAGGCAGTGTGGCGTGGGCTCACACAGTCAGGCTCTTAGTCTGGTCTGCTGTGCCTTCTGTCCCCCTTGGCAAGGAGAAAGGGGACATTTTGTGTCTGCATGTGAGCACGTTTGTATTTGAATAGCACTATAGTCTTGTCTTGCCTTTGTTCTTCAACCTTCTGCTTTCATCGTGTTCCTGGCGTAGCCTCTAGCTTACCATCTCCTGATTTCTCTCTCTCCTGATGTCTCTCGGACAAATGTAACTATTTTGTTTCAAGGTGGCAGCACTTCTCAGACCACAGCAAGAATAAAAGATGTTATTGAAATAAGCAAAATAATTTGCAAATGATTTTGTGCCTCATTGCAAAAGTGCCATATATTGATAATCTATTTAATATTGCACAAAACAACACATGAGGCTTCATAATTGGAGGCATGACTGCTGTTCCAAGTTGTCTTAAACCCCAAAGCCGATGGTTATGAAGCCACAATAAAACCAGCTGGTATGTTGTTACCCATGTCTGTGAAATATCAAGTAAATTTTGAAAAAACTTCCTGAAACAATCATTCCTCACATGTTATCCCTTAGGGGGGATAAAAGTTCCCAAAAATGTTACTTAAAATGAGCAAAATGTTTTTTTTTTGTTTTTTTTTTTACACAAAGCTTGTCTGTAACACCAGAATATTTAATGATTTATGTAATATGAATTATCCCAAAATTTTCTTTCAATGTTATATCTTAAAATTTGTAGCAGTATAATGATAACAAGTAATGAAACTATGTAAGTGGCAAACTGTACCATTAAAGTGCTCATCTTTAATGTGTGTAGTGCTGTCACGTATTTCTTATTTTTAACATTTTCACTCAGATATAAGAGCTACTCTGGTGGTCAAACATGGGTGCCTTAGTGATGTGCGCACACAGTAAATTATATAGCAGCATACTTTATTACCTTTCAATTTGTGTGCGTGGAGCAATAAAATCTGCCAGCATTACATATGTTTGCTCCGTATGACGTTACTACTCCCGCACCTCCAAGCTTTGTCCGACCAAATTTTAAATGTTTAGCGAACTTGACTAAGCAAAAAATGTCACGTAGGGTGAGAAATACCTGTGGGACAAATTCTTGACTGTGGCCTCAAGCGCAAAGGTTTCTTGCTTTCCACCTCAACAGCCTTTCGCTGCAGCCCTGTGATTACCAAGGGCATAAGCACCACAGAGGAAAAACCGATGGGCAGGGGGGCAGAAAATGAGAACTGGCCGCTCGATCCCAAAATTATGAAGAGCTGCATTTTAATAACATCCTGTCTATATTTAATAGCGTCCTGTGTGGCTCTCTGGTGGGAAACTGGCAGGATTCTAAATGATCTTGTTGTTTGCTGTCTATGACTCTCTCTCCCTCCTCCCACCCCTCTCGCTCTCTCTCTCTCTGGTACAGTGGTGGCAGCAGTAACAGGAGGGCAAAATGTCAAGAAGCCGCTGTCTTCTCAGCCCCAGATAATGTGCACTCCTTCCTCAAGTGGGAACTCAGTTTGAAAAGGTGCTCCTGGCCCGTGGGCACAACAGCCGGCGCTAATTGGTCCGTGTGTTGAGGAGTTCGGACCCCCAGCAGGAGCGTGTCCAAGCGGCAGAGCGGCTACAGAAGAGCCCTCAACCACCAGTCGAGCGAGAGGGGAAGAGAGCCGTGCTCTGGCGCCATGGACCCAGGTGTGTGTGCTCTAGAGCTCCTGGGCTTCTTTTTGTCCCTGGCTGCGTGGCTCTGTTCACTGGCCACGGCCATCATGCCGCAGTGGCTGACCCTGTCCACCGACCTGCTGCCCACGGAGAGCTATGAGCTGGGCCTCTGGGAGACGTGCGTGGTGCAGGACCTGGGTGGCATGGAGTGCCGGCCGTACGACAGCCTGCTGGGCCTGCCTCCGGACATTAAGCTGGCACGCATCCTCATGTGTCTGGCTGTGGCCATGGGCCTGCTGGGAGTGCTGCTGCCCATTCCAGGGCTGCACCTCATCAACAGCTGCTGTGGCGACAACGAGCGCAACGCCAAGAGGGTCCTGAAGATGTTGGGAGGGGTCTTCTGCTTCCTAGCTGGGGTGCTGGGTTTGGTCCCTGTCTCCTACATAGCCCACTTGACCGTGCTGCGTTTCTTCGACGAGTCTGTGCCGGACGTGGTGCCACGCTGGGAGTTTGGCGACAGTCTCTTCTGCGGCTGGGCGGCGGGCTTCTTGCAACTGGTGGCCGGGGTCTTGTTGGTCACCTCCTGCCTGCGTGTGCAGGGCGACACCCGCCACCCCTGCACTGCTCGGCGAAGGCCGCCAGTGTGTGCGGCAGATCGTTCCGGAAAAAGGACGGAATACGTCTGAGCAGTGGGTCCCACTTTCTGCAGAGTCCCTGAGTCAAACGGCAGCAGCTCATCTCCCTCTTCTGCTCCAAGGTGAATCACTGCTGCTTTCTCCGTCCTCTTCCGTGTGCTCATCTAACCCAGGCGAGTCTGGAATCAAGTCTGTGCATCAGCTCTGTTTGGGAACTCAAAGGTTTTGTCGAAGATGCCGCGAAATGTGGCCGATACGCTTGCCGAGATGCCATGAAGGTGCTGCTACTTCCTATGTTTAATTTAGATTTCATTCCATTAGACAACTCAGTCTCTTCAAGTTGACCGTAACAAAAGTTCAGCAACATAAAGACTTTTTACATGCATTCAACTAAAGATCACCATACACTTGAGCCAAAAAAATTTATGTTTTCAGGGACTCTTAGAAATGATCTATACTTTTTTTTTGAGTATGTCCATAAGTGACGCAGTTATTTGGCACAGCAGGTGCTACACCGCAATACTTGAGAGTCTGGCGATTGTGCAAGGGTCCTAATTGAAAAAACACACTTCTGACTTTTAACCACTTTCACATCTAAATTTTGCGAATGCCAAAAATGTATTAATTTAGCGTAACACTAAATATATCCTAGCTTCAGCTGCAACCTTCTGATGTTATTTTCCCCAATGTAGTAAAATGACTGCTTCCATGTTATGTCATTCTGTATCTGTGCAATAAAAATTGTAAATCAGAAGAATGTAAAATAATTATATTATGATTTTATAGATAAAGGACAAGATATATAAAGAGTTTTATCGAAAGGAAATATTTGCCAGTGTGTCTTTATTATTTTAGAATAAGAATCGTGTAAAAATTCAACAAGTGTTAATGAATATCTGAATGGAGGTTTCCACAATATTGCCAAAAGCCCTCAGAAAACAGCACAGAAAATTACCACAAGCATAAATATTTAACTTGGAGGATGGGATGAGCACTGTGCTTTGAGGCTGCATTCTCAAACGGTGTTGATTCAGCAGCGAGCAGTCTACCCCAGATGCCTGGCAGAGAGGGAATGCCAACAAAGCAGTAAAGAAACAGCTGTTTCCTGGCAATTGAAAATAATCATGAAAAAGTGGAATTTTGAGTAAAACAGCTGAAAACAAATTTAAAAATTATTCAGACTCTTTTCTCAGCTGCTGTTATTCGTATCGGTGTGAGGAACGCGGAATGGGTCAGGCCAACATAAAGGTGCCACTACCTGGCCTAATGTACGTGTATTAAGTGCAGTCTGGACAGAAGCGGTCTTGCATTACGTATATGTTGCTTGGTTGATGTGTGCATGTAGCAAATAGTAAATATAGTACACAGCTCTAATTTTTTGCATACTTCTTACTACAATATCCTGCCTCCGTCATCAGGCTTGAGAACAAAAGTCTAAACAAGACAAACTGCAGGAATACGATTTTTATTCACATCACCATAGCAACTCACTTGTATCCATCAATCCACTTTCTGATGCCCCTCAGCTCTTTGAACATGTAAGGACCCACAATCCCACATAACTCCTTACAATAGATAGACTCCTAGTTGCGCGCATGCAGCAGCAATGCATTACGGGACAGCTACAGGTCTACCATAAACCACTGCTGTTGTATATTGGTAAATAGTTCTGTTAATTTATTGTGGGGTGTTACAGGGGGAATACCTGACCCTCTTATTGCTTAAAGTGTTCAACAATTTTGGAAGCAGGCAGGCTGGTGTTCCCTGTCAGTGGTAGTGTTTTATCCCACAGCGTATTTGGGACAGGGGGGGTGCAAACAAAGCTCCGCGCTGGGTGCTAAATATTTTAGGTTTCTCTCTGTGGCATAGGGACACCTTTTTGGGTTATTTTACTGTTGAATGAGGTCAGCTGTCATGGCACAATTAAGGCACGTTTGACATCCCAATGCGAAAATCAGTGCTGTGTTTCAGTATTTCTCAACTTTTTTGTGCTGTGAACCAGAACCTAAGCTCCCATTTTTTTCAGTTATTACCCACTAGCTATAGGACTACAAGTATAGGTTTAGATGTTTGCTTAGGAAAGTACAGTAAATTATGGTAACAGCAGGTAGCAGCAATATGCTAATATCCTTACACACCTAAGACACGAAGCGGTGTATAATGTTCACGACTCTGACTCTGGCTATAAAAATAGTTACACAATCTATAAAACTAAACTTTGCAAACTGGTTATTTTGTGCAGCTCTGCATCTGTGAGCCGGAACGCATGAAACTGACCAGATGAATGCAAAACTGTTTAATAGTCTGCGACCCAAAAAAATAAATGGCATACATTTTTCTATGATACCCACAGAAATATTTAGGTTATCTACATTTTTTTTTACTAAGTACCTTTCCGAGGTCCATCTATGCTGCAATTCACCTTGAATGGATGGATGAACAAATGAGGGGATGAATCAACGATTCATTATTAATCCCAAAGGGAAATTCTCTTGGTTTCAGCAGCAGATTTATGATGTACAGAAGGAGTTTGCCCGTTTCCCTTTTATTCACCTCCAGGTGCTCTGCTTTCCTCTCGCAGTCCAGGTACTTGTGTTTCACCTGGATTGGTCACCTTGAATAAGGATGGCTGGTAAATACCAGTTAATGATAATAATGACAGTAGTAATAATAACTGAGAGAGCAACAGATACCCATCACCAAGCTGCATTATAGGTAGCCTTAGGTGTGGTGGGTTAGAGAACCACTTATGCTCTTCATCACTGAAATGGTGACCTGGCCCTGACCCCTCAGCACAGGCCCACTGTGTTACTGAGGTGCCTAAAATCTGTCGGGTCTTAAAGCAGCTGCCAAGCGTCAGCCAGGAAACGGGCGTTTAAAACAATGAAAGTGGGCACGGCAGGTTTACGGGAAACAGTGCTTGACGCTAATTCCCCCCGACTTCCTGGTTGGTTCCTGGGCTAAGCTGTGTTTAATGAAGGCCTTAATGAATGACAGCTCCACGAGAGGAATTTCCAGAAGAAGGCTGCTTACTCAGCCACAATTACACGAGCTCCCCGCGGTCCACCAGGAAAAAGATTTGATTTGTTCTAGAAGCCTTTTATCTGTTCCAGGCTTAAGATTTCCTGTGACCTGGCTGTCTTGTTGGTCCAACATGCGGTGCCGGACCTGAGCGCCTTGCTGCTGGGCTCAGCTGGGGATGTCAGGTTTCTGGACCGAAGTCCCTGGGTTCCAGATGTCATCTGAAAGACCCTCTGTTGTCCCCCACAATGGGCCCTTTTATTTCATTATATGCTAATCTCTCAATCTTATTACATACAGAGCGCCGTTCTGCATCAGAAAGGCACGTGGAGACGTTTCTACACATCTCTCTGATGACCACAGTTAGGAACTTGTGACATTTAAATCATCGTACATAGTCCACACAGTGCCGATAAGGACCTGCACATCCAGTTAATGCATTCCTACCCTTTTTGTATCAAAATCAACAGAGATTTTATAGTCATGCCATGTGCGTGCCTCATATTTTATTGCGTATTCATGCATCTGCATCATAAGAACAACTTCCTGTTGGTCCAGGAAACGCATAAACTAAGCACACATTTTCAGTGCCAAACCCCTCACTCGTGGAAGCGTCTATGAACAAAGGAACACACTAAACATGACCTTCATTTGAGATCTCCTGAGATGTCCAATATGAAAATATGTTTCCCACCTATGGTCTGTTAAGCGGAATTAACATAAAGGATGTTTACATTTATAATAAAGAGTAATGAAAAATATGAAGCTACAGAGGATTCATGATTTTGGTTTCCTGCTCCAGTAATACAGTTACAGCAATTTCTTACCCATGTGATGCAGTCGAATGTATTGCACTGCATAGTCTCCATCTAAACAATGGTACAATGGGAAAAAAAAGGTTTTTCCAGATGCATCCTCCCCTTATGGTGGACCATCTGTTAGAGAAGCATGCATTAAATGTGTACATGAAGATGTACGAGATGGACAGTGAAAGCCCATACTGTACGTACTGCACATACTATAAATCCAAAGCCCTCATTGTGTCAGAGGTGGTGGATCCAAAGATGCTACAAGGACATTCACTATTTGTTAGAGATGAATGAGTCCCAGGAGGTTCTGATCGAGATCATGAGGAGCATTTATTCACCTCCATCCGCACAGCCACTTATTGATCCAAACAAATTACCCCTACAATTTTTGAATAACACACATATTGTAAAGGTACCTGCTTATCATAGTGGTTTCGAACCAATCCAAGAGTCAGGGAACCACCTGGATGGGACATCAGAGCATTACAGGTTGATCACTCACACTCTTTCCCTTCCTCTCTTGCTCACTCACATGTTTTTGGACTGTGGGAGGGAAACCATGCAGCCTAAGCACAACCTGAGCCACATTCGAACCCAACCACATAGCCCACGTGCAGAGGCACTGCCGATATCTGCACTGCCACCCAATATTGCAATATTATGTAATGTAATGGTCCCATTATTATTACAGATCGCCTTATCATAGTGTTTACCTTGGTGAGGAGTCTTTGCATGGCCTCAGTGAGGTTCTGGTGTAATGGACTGAACTTCCGCAACACGTTTTCTTGTTGATCTCACTGGTTTTGTTTCAGTTCATGGAAAAAAAAGTGAATCAGATCAAAAATACTGCAAAGGGTGTTCTGTGGATGACACCAGTTACGCGGCCGGAGAAAACACTACAGTAGCAGTACTCTGTATGCTTTGTACATTCACCTTTCACAGATATTATGTAACCAGAGAGCAAGGCGCCGACACGCGGGGAGAGACCAAGAGGCATAAACATCATGTTTAAGTTCAGCAGCTCACCTTGCAGTCACAGGAAGGCTGTCATCATGATCTGCAGGCTGCTGCCAACATCTGTGACCTCAGATGCAGCTCTGCGCCTATGAGCCATGTGTATGTGAAAGTCTACCTGCATCTGAGGTGGAGTGTAAATTTTGGGAGGCATGGCGGTGCAGCGGTTATCGGAGGTGTCTTACAGCACCTGAACTGCTCGGCAGACCACAGTCCACAGACACGTGTTTTAATCTAACTACTCACTTCCAGTTGCCTGTAGTGTGTGGCTGCCCTGTTATGAGCTAGGGTCTCATACAGGGTGTGCTCCTACTCGCCCGTGCATGACGTGTGCGCGAGATGCTGGACAGCCAAACCTCAACAACAGGTCGCACTGGGATGTAGTTTATTCGAAATCTGGTGCAGACTCGCCAGGTTGCCCGTGGACAGATGGCATATTTTTGTTACCAGAGTGAAACACAAGCATTTACACATAAGCATGCAGTGGAACTTACATGTCTTCAACATTATAAACATCTGAAAGGCTGTGACATGATCACGGCAATAAAATACTGACCTTTGTCACCCTTGCACACTAATAACCAGGCTCTATCTGACACTATACATACAACAAGTTGCATAACACATTACATGGGCAAAAATTATACAGCAGGATGATCTAGACAGTCACTAAATATTAAAAACTGCACAAAGCTGAATAAAAAGACTGTTAAAAAGTTAAAATGTTGATGTGTAACCTGTTTCCTAAGAATTTTGCAGCTGGAGATCCATTTGCTTATATCTGATAAATAATTTCTATTCTGTAAATATTGTGTGTAGTTAAGTTCCTTACAAGCTTTCAAAAACATGTTGTAATTTTGCTCATTTATTCAGAAACTGGCCCAGAAGAGAGAAATTTTAATGCCTAACATGCATGCTGTCACTGAGTCACAGATATCCAAAAAAATTCTCATTGACAATATTCATATCTGAAAATGCAAATCGTGAAATTTACATTTAGGTGGTTGGCAACAAGAAAGTTTACACAGCACACAAGAGATCTTTAGAACAATACAGTACTGCCCTTGTAATTTTACACCAAAGTATGGCTGTGGCTATTTTCCATTTTCCAGAGGTATTCAGCTGCTACTGAGGCTTTTATCTGAGATTCATAATCAGAGCTGATATTGAGATGCTGAACTGTGATTCTTTTCTGTCTTATCTCAGGGTGGGTGTGTGTGTGAGTGAGCACAGCTACAAGATGGCACGCAATCGCTTTGCAGCTCCAATGCTGAGTTCAAGGTCTAAACATTTGATCATAGCGTCTGTATCTGCCTAGGGTTTTAAGCTGAAGGTGAGTAACAAAGTCCTGAGAGAGAGAAAATGGCTAGATATATAAATAATCCTCCAGAATTATTAAAAATAAATTCTTTATGAATAGAAGGGGGAGTTACATCAGCACTTCCTGCGAGCCATTGCCACTTTATTTCTCATAAATTCCAAATTCCTTTAAAAAGACAGCTCAGCCATCTGCTTAAATCTGCATTCGCTCCACTGATAAAATCATTTTTCATCCCTAACCCTAATGGGTGGAAAGCAGTCATATTCATGGTGAACCATAGGGCAGTACTGCACCGCTGTAAAGCGGCCTCTGTGTGATGCTGCGTGAATAAAGGAGGAGGTCGCCCCTGGGCTTCTCAATGAATTATTCCCATGCAAGGAGCTGCCGAAAGTTCTTGAAAGGCCCTTTTGTTCCTGGCCGGTTGACCACAGTGCGATCCTGACCGAATCAGTGCAGTCAGGCTCAGTGATCCTTCTCCACTAACAATAGGCGCTGTCATAGCACCTCCTAAAAAGAGCGGCCCGGTGCTCACGTGTTTGCAGCCACCAGCTGCTGTTGGGGAGCTGTAGTGGCTGAAAGGACGGCTTCGCTCACGCGCCGCTCCCATGTCACCTCCTGCCTACTGTGGTGTCATGTAGGGTGCAGACCCTGGGGGGTGCGGGGTTTCCGAGACACCGCAGCCTTACTGTCCACACGCCGGCATCCCAAAAACGCACAGGTGTAGCCGAACCTCCAACCTCCTCAGAATACTCTCGCATTAATACAAAGAAAAAAAGAAAGAGAAAAAAAACGAAATTCGGAAAACAAACCAGCGGGTTTGCCTTTGTACAGGGTGAAAAAAAATCTAATTTAATTGGCTATAAGTAATTTCCCTCAATCATGTAATCGGTAGGATTATCTGGTTTTGTAAGAGCAGAACTGTGCTACCCCTGCTTAGGTTTCTGTCCAAGTCAGTATGTGGCTTTGACAGAACTGCAGCTCACCGGGGCAAAAAGTGAAAACAGAGGGGAAAAAAGCTCTAATGGGGCAGGCGACATACGGAGAGGCTCCAGCGAAGTTCATTAGACCCATAGCAGGAGTTCTGTTGACCACTGCCAGGCGGTCGGATAATTGCGTCCCCTGCAGGGAGCTCCACGCTGGAGGAAAATCCCTTCTTTCCTCTGTGTTAAGGAGCTGGGTGAGCATGGGTAGATGGGCATGGGCCACCGCTGGCCGGGTTAATGCTATACGGATCAAAGCAATGGTGAAAAACCGTCCGCAGAGGTCATACTTTGTGTTCACACACGTCCACACCTAACTGTACCGTGGTAAGTCTAGCTCAGGTGCCATCTACAGAACCCCCTTCCTGAAATGGCTGCAAAGTGGCACAGGTCCACAAGCTCACAGGTGAAGAGCATCACAGAGGTCCTCCAGCTGGAGGATGAAAATGCCGCGTAAACGGAGATGTGATATCAGATGAACATTGTATAAACACCCGCAGATGCCCACCCGGTTTTTCCGATTTTATTTTATTTTGTTACAACGCAACTGCAATTTCACTTGGGGACTTTAAGAGTAAAATACAGTCAAAATAAATGAACACAGAAGAAAATCTATGCATCCAACTGACACCAACCTTTTGGGATTGTTACACTCTACAGTCCAACATATATGACAGCATTTTACCTTACTTTACTACAGCAGACTGTACTGCCCCACTTCTCAGGCTAGGAGAGCATCTTCAGGATGAGCTGGAACACAATAGCAATCCATTTGGCTCCTGAATCCCTGCTGTGTTGCAGTCAAAAGAGAAGCCTACTAAGCAAATGTACCTAATAAAGTGGTGAGTGTATATACTAGGGAAAAAACATAATCGCATTTTAAAAAAACTAAAGAAAAAGACACAGTGAGTATCAGCAGGAGCCCAGTTGTATAACAAGGGCCTGTTTGCATGGATTTAATTGAACTACAGACAGATTTCCCTTGCTGGTGCTGCGTGTGTGTTTTGCTGGAATACAGCACTCAGTGGGAGAGGCCCAGCAAGGAGCTCCTGTGTACATAGTCAGTTTGTCGCCACCTTCACCACTGAGAACAAAGCACAGCAAACTGAATGGAGATTACACACCGTCCGCCAAACACGTCACACTGTAGGTGCGTAAGCACATCAACTGGAGCCGCGCGGTGCACCACAGTTCATTAAACGCCACCGCCGTCTCACCACACGTTTGTCGCGGCCTTAAATCGACTTTACTTTCAAATCAAATAATCATTAAACGCCGAGTGTCACGTTGCTTGGGTCCAACATTCCCAACATGCAGTCCTGCGCAGGTTTCCTAGGACCGGTTGACATGCTAGATTCTCTCGTATGATTCGAAGGCCTGGTTGTCAAAGGTCTGAGGGGAACTTTTAATGTGTCCGTTGCCTGGAGATGCGTGGCTCTCCGAGAGAATCGTGCTGTTCTGCAGTGTGTGGCCGTTGTTGGTGGAGAATCTGAATGTGTGGCTGCGTGAATGTTCTGGAAGGGTGTGGGGAATCCTGTAGGACAGGAAAATGAAGCCGCTCACGATGACCATGAGGGACGCTGTGATGCCCATTCCAATGCCAGTGCCCACCTCCTGCCTCATGGGGGCAGGGGGCAGTTGGAACTCTGAGGGAAAGCAAATGGTGCAGTTGGCCACCACAGAGCCCATGTTCCAGGCAAGCGGCACCAGAGAACACGCCCCTGCCAGGATGTACAGGCTGCCGGTCACGGAGAAGGCCACCTTGAGGGGCTTATGCTGGTCCAGCCCAAAGTAGACCCTCCTCAGAGCATATACTGCACTGGCATTCCCACCCATGCCCACCAGCAGGGCCACAGGAACCAACACCTGGGCCATGGAGATCTCCACAGGTGTGGACTCATTGCAAGTGCGGATGCCTTGGCAGAAGAACATGTTGAATTTCGAGGTGGTTAGGTTTAGGTTGTGGCTCAGAAAGCAGACCCTCCAAAGGCCCACCCAGGCCACCCCTGATGTTATGGTGTCCACGTTAGCAACATACCAGACCCTCCACTGGACCAGGCCCATGGTGACGGCCAACAGGGTCCAACCTATGGCCCCCACCCAGAAGCCTAGGAACTGCAAGTGAGCGGTGTGAACCAGGTACGACATGGCACAGCTTCTGGCTCAAGCATCCGGTCGGTCCTCGCCTTGAGGGGAAGCGTGCATCTTCACAAAGTCCTCGTCTACTTTACTGCACAGAACTGAGGGTGTGGAGTGGCAGACGCATCGCGACCTCAACTGTGCAACAGCACACCTCCAGGAAGGACCATTTTCACCTGGGCAGCCTGATGAAACACTTCTGCTGGAAGAAAACTGCATCAGACAAAAAAAACAAGTGAGGTGGTGGTTGGAGCTGCCACTTACACTGGCAGGTGTAGGTGAGAGTGACACAAACAGTGTCACTTTGCTGTAAAATTCAAGGTGGAGGTGAACCAGGAAATCCCGACAACAGTCAATGTTCGGCCATTTGATGAGGTAGCAGTAACCGAGCCTGTGGTCACAGAACCATTTCGGCACGCTCACCCCAAAATTCGAAGCCTGACCTCCTCATGAATTGCATTTATTTATTTATTTGAGAACCAAGGTGGGACCCACACAATGACTTGGTACAATAATCCATTATCATCAGTTTGCGGGAACCCAGAATAAATTGCTCCTTAAATACCATTTCCTGTTCAGATAATGAACAAATAATAAATGACACCCTGAAATACACGGTAAAATAAAATAAAATACTGCTAGACATCAAAGGCGATTTCCTGTTTTGCAAATACAGTAAACAAGTTGACAAAAATTTATCCTGGTTTATGTGAGAGGAAAAAAAAAAAAAAACAAAGGAGAACACAGAAATATTAAGTTCCTTAAGCGACACATTAATTATCTATGTTATGTTTTAAGAGTTTGGGTCAGGTTTTGCGTTGACAAACACACTGGTATTAGTGTTGTAAAAGCAGATCTTACCCCGGGATATGCTGATATCTCTCTTCGCTGCTAGGAGTTGGTCCACTGTGAACCCCGACTGTCCTTCCGCAACTTGGTGTGTTTTAAGACTTCCAAACAGAGCGACTGAAGACGGGTGGCACATGCGGCCGTCCTCCTTATCTGGAGCGCAAATGCGGCCCTAAGTGTCAGTTAATGATTCACCGTGGGTGGTCACACGAGCCGCCGTGGTGGAGGCGGCACCAAGCTACAACAAGCACTCATAGCTTCTGCAGGTCACCGCTGTAATGCACTCCAGCCATCCCCACACACAGCAGACCTGCAGCTACCAGCGATTCACACCTCACAAACAGTATTTGCGGCGAGTAGCACCAGCGTCCGAGTGCCCGAAGTGTGTTTGGGCACAGGTTTGAATCCGAAAGGTATGTGATGTTGGCAGGTTCTCCCCATGTTAAAAACACAGGAGCGGACAGCTCCCACCCCCTCCCCGATGACGAAAACCACACGGCATTTGACTTGATGGCACTCAGCCTGCTTGTTCCTAGTTTTCATTTCAGCAAGAGCAGCAGGTGCTGCAGGGCTTTCAGGTAGCAAGTACAGGTGGCTTCACTCCACCGAGGACCTTGACCAGGTGAGGAAGGTTCCTTTTTCTCCGCTTCCAGCAATGAGACCTTGCAGCTCCCAACTCACTGCTTCCTGCGCAATAGCAGCTGCTGATGAACGCAGGTGGTGTCTGAATTTTACTGCTCTTTGTGTGATGGAGTCCACAGATTTGCCTGCATAAGCTGAGGATGGGTCTGCTTTTCTTTCCATTTTCCCCTCGTTCCTCTACAATCCTTTCTGCCAGAGACGTTCTCAAGGCTACAGCTTCCTGCATAAAAATGAACTAGGCTGACTGATGATATGAAATATAAACATCTGCTGTATTATAACCCACCAGCCTACTCCATTACTGATACTGACCGCCAGTAGAAGGGCCTTCTTCAGCCACATATCTTGTGCTCTAGAGAGGACCAACAAGGCCTTCAGGAGACATGACACACAGGAGAAGGTGGACAACATAAAGCGTTTCTTTCATCCATCCAGACTCTTTATTTAGCATGAAGCACAAACAGCTGATATACAGGCATTAAAGAGCATCAACATGCAGCTGTTTTGGGCGCATGTGAGGGTGCACAAACGCTTTGCTAGTGACAGCACCAACTGGCGCCCTATAAATGGACCCCTCTGAGGAGAAGACACCTGTTTGCGACAGAGCTTCCTGATCTGCAGCATCAGGTATGAGGCGAGCAAACAGTGTCTGGTGTTTAAACTGAGAAAAGACGGGTGTGTGTGTGTGTGTGTGTGTGGGACACAGTGCAGTTCCTCGTAAATGGGAAACAAACATGGCTATAAGGAAGGAGTGTCAACCATTACTGACCTTGAACTTTACACAATATTTACCTCCATATGTGTCCATTTAGTGAAGTAGCAGTGATGTTTTAAAAGTGACCTGAGCCATTTTGTGTGTGTGTGTGTGTGTGTGTGTGTGTGTGTGTGTGTGTGTGTGTACTGCTAACATCATGGCTGATTTTGTGGCCCCCAGCACTACTGTTGCTCCTCAGTGCTGCTGTAAACAAATAGAGGGTCACCGAGATGTAGCAGAATCAATCACGTCCCCATTGTACCGCAACATGGATGGTCCAGCGTGACCAGGCCAGTGACCATCTTCTACTGCGATGGATGTGTGAACATGAAACAGACAGGAAGTCGTGCGTGGAGAACAGCGGAGACACTGAGTCACCGGTGCCACGTGCTGAAACGGAGCCCGTCTGGAGAATTCGGCACAGGTGCAGAACTAAATACATCGCACCCAAACACAGGCTCTTCCTCCAACTTGCTTCTTTTCCAGGCAGAATGTAAAGAAATACTCAATGTAGGAACAACACCAAAGTTTTACAACCCTGGTAAAAAAAAAAAAAAAAAAAAAACACACAAGAGGTGAAGCAACTGGAATGAGGACAACGGAAAAGGCCTCACCCCCACCCCCCAACACGCAGCTACAAGTGTTTCCTGGTCTTGGAGTTGGTGACCATGCTGGCTTCCCTTTCAGGAATGTTCTGGACTGGTACTACCACCTGGCCTCCACACCACACACAATTCATGTGCAGAAAAAGCCCCCTGACTTGCAGCTCGCCAGAAAAACACTTGCTGCTTATTTGCATTTTAATTCATTTTCTACCTCTAAACACACCTGTAACAGAGGGCGTCATGGCTTTCATGATGTTCTTTACCACCTGTGTGTTCTAATAATTGTAGTAACTTTTACCTGAATTAAATATCAGCTGGGATGTGTGATTCGATCAGGCAGCTCAAAGTGAAAAACTTTGTTTTTACCAGCATTGAAAAAAAAAGCTTCAATAAGTTGGCAGCTAAAATTGCTCAGATCACAGCTCAAATAATTACTGCCATGAAATACAGACCAGCACATACACCTGCACCAAGACTAAGAAACACTACTTCTTGTGGTCCAGTCTAAATTTTTTCATAAATAAGATGCAATATTTTCACGTGTGTTAATTAGGCCTAAAAGTTATGTGGATGTAACAAACTTGTAAAAGCACAGTAAACTAAGTAGACATCTTACTTTGCTAGACTTGATTATAATGATAAAATACTGTCCTATTCCAGTCCATTGTACTGATGCAAAAGACTACAATAAATTACTAAAAGCCGGATTTTTCCACAGTGCAGACTGGCTGCATGTGATGTAATGCACCGCTCTACATTTCGGGGACCTTGTTACCCCTCGGCAAGAACACGGGGCCTCAAACATCCCTGAATAAAAGTTCAATTTAAAAAAAAAAAAAAAAAAAACTTGTTCCAGGTTCGGAGCTCCAACTTTGCAAGATGAGCACTTGCTTCTACTCGAGACAAACCATCTGTGAAGTTGGTTCGGGGATTTTGAGTACAGCAAGAGCAAAGCGAACAGCTGGAAATAATAATTAAAAAAAAAAAAAACAGACCGCTGTCCCTGTCTCCTCTGACTGGGCACCTGGTCTCCTGGAAGTTGTACTGCAACAGCCTGTACCCACAGTGGGGCTCGTGGCAGTCCTCAGAAGGGCCTCCTTTGGTCCAGCGGCAGGCTGTCTGTCAGACACTTGAGCTGCTCCTCCCCCAGCTTGATCTTGTCCTCCAGTTTCCGCTGCTCGATGATAAGCGCCGACTTCATCTTGACAAAGTGCTCGTAGTCAGCCAGGCTGTCCTCACTCAGGTACCCCGCCAGGATCTCGTACACCACATGCTCTCGCCGGTCCAGATTCTCCTTCAGCTCTTTGGCATCATTGTGCTGCCGGATCAGCAGCTTGCGTTTCTCCAACAAGGTGCGCTGTAGAGACGGGAAGAAGCACACAAACTCAGTGATGGAAAGTCATTATTCAGCTACATGATTCTTTCTAGGATAAAAATCCAGCCAAGTTTTTTTTTTTTTTTTTTTCTTTCCCCATGTGAATTGCCCCAACACAGGTTTATAAGCCCAGTATGAAACTGCTAAGTTTCCTTTTTGGAAAGGAGAATTTTGCAATCTGTGGTGACTTGGGGGGTGTAAATATGTCAGTGAGCAACACCAGCACCATCTAATATGATATTAAGTCGTAACATAAATACACTGCTGGCTGGTACTTAAATACAGTGACTAGTATGAGTATCAGTTTACTGTAGTCACAGTTACAATAAAATGCAATGCCTTGCAAAAGTATTCAAACCCTGCATTGTCTAATGCCACTGGATTTGAAATGACATGGATACATCTTTGTGAAGTTATTTTCACAGCAAAGTCAGCCACTCACAGAAAACACTTAAAACCAAAACTATTCGCTTCTCTGAGGACTCTTTCACGAGTGTCCAAAATTTATGTGAATATTATACACTTTTGGACAGCATGTTTATTAAAGGTGTGTTATATAATGCTGAAATTACAAGGGTTAATTGCTCAAAAGGTCAACAATAAATGCTCTCATATTTGGAAAGGTGTACCTTCACCTTCTCTTCGGCAGATGCATCCTCCTCCAGGTTGTTGAGAGCATTCTCCACCCTGGCCAGCCTCCCGGACAGTGATAGCAGTAGGCTCACCACCTTGTCCAGGTCCCCGACGAACATGCGGAACTTGTCCACCTCATTGGGCTTGCACACCTGCTGTACTGTGAGCTCCACTTCCTCGCCCAGTGCATTGTTTGCCTCCATGTCCTCCTGCAGACTCTCCCGCGCCTCCCTCAGCACCTGCAGCTTCTTGCTCAGGCTATCAATCAGCTCATGCTGAAGACAAAAAAGATGGATGTCACAGACCAGCAGTTCACTGCGATTTAACAAGACACAGAGTGCTGAAGAGGAGAGTACCTTCTTGTTGGCCAAGTCAACATCTAACTCATCCTCAGAGTCCTGCTCTTCAATCTGTTCCTGCATGTCCTTCATCTTTATCAGCAACTCTGCTTTGGGGGCTGACGTGCTGTAATACGAGGAGCTCGTCACCACGGTGACAGCCGCTGCCAGGTTGTCCTCATCTTTTCTGGAAGAGGCAGAAAGAAACAGTAGTTAAGACCCCAAGGACACTGACATACAAGCATAGAAAAACACACAAAACCTTACACACTCATATACACAGGACAGATGAGAGCAACTGGAGGACTTAAGCATTAAGCTCTTTCTTACCTGTCCCAAAACATATTTATACAATGTGGGTAGAATTTACACCTAACTCTAACCAGAAATGAATAAAATATGCAGTGGCATTGACAGAAGGCCAATTCAAATTATTGCATTTCATGGTGGTTGATTGATTGATTGATCTCATTTGATTGAGAAGGTATTTTCCAGGCAAACAAGAAGAATGGGGGCAGAGTACAGATGGTCCGCAAGTTATAATGGTCCAACTTGAATTTTTTTGACTTTATGATGGTGTGATAGCAATGAGAATTCTGTGGAAACCGTACTTTGAATTTTGATTTTTTTTCCGCGAACAAGCAATATGCGGTACTATACTCTCTCATGATGCTGGGCAGCAGCGGCGATCCGCATCTCCCAGTCTACCACACAGTTACTAGTGTATACAAGTAATACTATACGGTGTTTTGCGTTGTCAGCATTTTTGGATACCCTCCCCCCCATATCTACATTGTGTTTTGTGCATCCATCATGTCTACGAAACGTCCATCTGTGTCTGTGTCTCCTGAAAGTGGAAAGCCTGTAATGACTTAAGATAGAATAGGCTATGATGTTTGGTAGGTGTTATGGTGTGAGTTGGTGGAAGCAATCGCGAGACACCACAGTAGTAAGTTTAAGATCCGTTAAACTCTTTACTGAGTGTTATTTCTGACAAAGTGTGTTACTGCCAGCTGGGAGCTAGCACTAAACATTAGCGGTAAATAAAAACAGAAGATGCCACAATTCAAAATACAAAGTCTTAGCAAGACAGTGGCTGCAGGAGAGTTTACAAGGGGCAGCGGAAACTGAGCACTGACAGGAACTAAATATTTAAAGTCCACGATTGGTTCCTAAGCCAATCAATCAGTCTGAAGACGGAGGCGGACAGACCGCCTACGTTCCGTTGCTGAAGTAGCCACCAGCATAACAGTACGTTAGGTGTATTAAATGCATTTTTGACTTACGACGGGTTTATAGGAACGTAACCCCATTGCAAGTCGGGGACCATCTGTAATGGGACCCCACTGGGGATAGGTGCAGTTCGGGGCGTAGCCAGCAGGTGGCAGTAGGGCTCTGGCCTAAAAGGAACCTTCCAATGCAACCTACAGTAGACCCCCCTTTCTTCCCAAACAGGAACGCAAAGGCGCTGGACATTAGTTCATGTCTTATTCAGGGATTTTCCCCTAAAAGCATTTCTAAAAATGGGAATGACTCAGGTAGCTGCACATAACAGGAGGTCCACAAATGATTATCTCCACTGAACAACACTAGATTTTAGTGAAGAATCTAACATTCCCTTTTGGGAAATATTTAGAGTTGGACTAAGTTTTTTGTTTCATGTTTTATCCATATATCTGTAACTAGTAGCCCTATAGCAGCTGCTAATAAAAGATGGTGTCCATCACTGAGGAAGTGTAATGTGAAAATAAAATCTCCTGTAAATGATTGTTGAGAACAAAATACGCTTGCACCTCAACTTACAAACTGGAGCGAGACACACACTCCCAAGTGAAATGTCTGTAAATTCCCCAACTACATCACAGTCAATGAAACCTAAACAACACACGTTAGTCCCTCAGTTTATTCACCTGTGATACAGCTATAATGAATTAAAATTCCACTCTTACTTTCATAAACAGCTCATACAGTCCACTGTCTTGGGTGTGCATAATATACCTGTTTTGTTTCTGAGGACCGGGCACCACAGGAAAACCAAACACAGCAGGACAAGGTGGAATTCAGGGAATTTACCATCAAAGAAGGTTTGGCCCCCCACAGGTTTATGGAAACTCTTTTCACTGGATTTTATTTGGCAATAATTCAGTAATTTCACAAGACTGATTGCTGCCACTGTTGAGCAAGAAAATCTTGGATCAGGAACTTTCAACAGTCAGTCTGCAGAAGCCAAGAGCACATAGACAGAGGGGTCACTGCACAGTCAAACAGTGGCTTGACAGTGGATAGACTGCTGGGAGTTTAGTTCCAGAGTGAACCCCCCAGGAAGTACCTTGTAGTGACAAGGCGGATGAGACGACTCACCTGTCCTCTGTGCTCTTGCGTGGGGCCTGTTTTGGGACCACCTTCCTGCGCTGCTGTGCCCCCTCCAGCACCTGCTCCCCCTGTGGGAAAATGCCCTCCATCAGGTCCATTGTGGTCTTCATCTTGCTCTGGTCCAGAATGTCAGCCAGGGACTTGTCCCGGCCAACAATGTCCCTTGTTAGCTCCTCCCACTTTCTGTCCTCATTGGTGTGGTCAGTGGCAGTCGGAATGCTGTCACTCCTGTTTGAAGTTTCCTGTGGAAGAGGGGCTTCCTGAACGGGTAGAGTTTCCCTTGGGGTCGAGACCTGTTCGCCCTCAGGCTCACGCTGTCGTGTGTAAGCGCAGAACAGGGAGTAGGACGGCTCTGAAGGCCCAAGGCTGGCCAGCGGCGGGCTGCTGGGCCCGCTGGGGCTAGGCTCAGTCTCACTGGGAACCAGGTACTGTCGGCTCTCCTTTTCCCTGCTGCTCTCCGAGTGGACGATCTTGATGGGCACCTTCTTCACGGTTGCAGTGCTCTGCTCTGCTGTTTCCATCCTGCACAAATAGACAGAGGCACAGTAGTGGGATCAGAATGGCTGACACCACGTCACACGGTGCTCACCGCACCTCTCAGGAAGAACATGAGCAGATCACACAAACAGCAGCACACAAAGTAAAGGCAGGTGAGTGTGCTGAAGGGTATCAAAAACCATCTTCATTGCATGGTCCACTAGGGCAAGTAGCAACAAAAAATAAAGGGAAACCAAAAAAAGTCATTATTTATAAGAACTGCATCCCTAGACTTCTGTTTAAATATGAGTGCCCTCTTACTTAAAATGGGTCTAAGTAGGGTTTCTCAGAAGCTGGGTTCCGACAGAACAAAGCTGTGCTTCTCTCCATATGCAGAGCTCACTGCAGGGTGTGGCCAGCACAGCTGAACAGTCAAACAGTCATATGACATTATGAAATTAGAGCTTTTTCTCCTTTCTTTCTCCATGCACAGCAAGCTGGCAGAAGCAAACTTCATGAAGCACTTGGTGGAATCCGCATCCAACTTTACTGCTGTGCAGATGAAACCAATTATTTTGAAATCAGGAAAAAAGGAGCGCTCCCGGAATAGGGTTTATGCCTATGCTGAAGCATGCCAGGAATGCCCCTCTCAATCACTCCATTATAGGGAGGGCACAGAAACCATAGCGATGAAACCACACTGAGCAAGCGCCTCAATAAGCGCATTGTACAAAGACGACATAAATTAAAGAAATAGGAGGACAGGCAGCACTGACACTGAACTGTTGGGGTCAAAGTGGACGTACTTGGGCAACTATACACCAGCCGCCCGGCACTGAGGTTGGAAACGCACAGAATGACACTGGGATGTTACCTGATGGAGGCTTCATCCTGCAGGGACACAGGCGGTTGGTCTGTTAGCCTCTGGGGAGCAAACTGTGGGGACAGTGAGCGGGAACCTTCCATAAGGGGCCTGAGTAGGGCGGTGCTCTTAGAAGAGGAAGAGAAAGAAGGGGGTGGAGGTGGATTCTCTAAACGGGAGGGTGCTGTCCTGCGGGCTGGTTCTTGCTCGTCCTCGGGCCTCGGGGTTCTTATGGGGTCTTTCCCTGAGGAAGTGGCAGGGCCAGAGGAGGGAGTGGAGCCAGGGTGCAGGTCTGCCACCGGGGAGAGGGACCTATTGACCCTGCTGCCCTGATGACCCGTCAGGGACTCCTGGGAGTCACTTGATGAAGACGCGGTCTCCAGCTGCCTGTGTCGGTCCAGCTTGGGTGGAGGAGGCCTCTGTGGGGGGCGCTTGTGTTGTGGTCTGGGTTCCACGTCCTCAGGGTCGTTCCACTGAGCAGGTTTGAGGGGAGGATCCAGGAGGCACTCGGTGGAAGAGGACTTCTCAGTTTCTCTGTACTCCCTGGGTTCTCTGTTGGACAGCCTAGAACATAGGAGAGAAGACAATGTCACCAACATTTCTACAGGGGCTGGCCTTGCATGAAAAGACCACTGTTCATTTAGGAAGAACAGCGCTGGTCAAACAGACACAGGATCATATCTGCAGCCACATTCCCATGATAATACCGCGGTATCTGTTGTGCGCTCGCGTTCAGGCTTAGCCAACAACCATCAAGAATGCAGAAACATGCAGAACCTCCATCACGACACAGCATCTCCAACAAGCTCACTGAAGAAAAAGTTTCATTTATTCATGTGAATTTCTAAGAATGTCTTCAAGGCAACTTTTCAGCCCAGGCAGACAAGACAGCATTTCTCTGTTCCCACAAGGCTGCCCTGCATCAGGAATGAATGATCCCTCTCTGTGTACCAATGTTTCACATTACCCCCCACCCCAAAATTGTTTCTATTAGATTTTTAACCAGTTGGTAACCAGAATTCAAATTTTCTTATGGGGCAGGTTGGACAAAACAGTGGAAGCACTGAAAAAGTTTTTTTTTTTTGAAGGCTACACTTAATGTCTTAACTTTATTTTTAATCACGCTGTCCTTATTCCAGCCCATAGGCTTATTTCTCCAAAAACTACTGGCCAAAATAAAACAGCCAAGTGGCTTTCATTTAATAATTTTATTGTTCTCATTTTTTATTATTTATTTCATTTAACCGTTTTACACCAGGGTACAAGATAACCTGTAAGGCACGCAGCATCTGTATTGCATCGGGGCCAAATTGTTCTTTTTAAAAACCTGAGGCTGAAATAATGAGAGTAATTGTGACTGACGTTCTAACATGAACTCCAGTTCACCTATTGTAGAAATAAAATGGCTACATAACAAGCAAGATCCTCTTGCTACTCAATCATAAGCTCATTGTACTAAAAGAGGGTACATATTTTCATAAGAGGTTTTTCCTTTATATGGCCACTTTGTATGAATGCTGAGTGTAGTATTGCTGCTATGACAACTAATAAGTTTCTAAATAATCACCAATGCCTAAGCACACATCAACCTCACATATGCAGAAAACAGACACTGAAACACAGGTGAAAAACAGCACGGTACCTGGGAGGTCCAGGGAACTGGTGCTGCCATTCCACAGTGTTTGAGGACGGAGGACACGGGTTTTGGGCGGAAGGGTTTCTTCAAAGGAAACAAACAAAGGTGAGACCCATGCGACAGGCGCTCAGACAACCCTTTTGACAATGCATGCAGGAGACAAGACACGCACACGTGGGCTGACTGCTGCCTTTCATCCCATCCTGCCCAGGCACATGGCAGCCTGTGGCGAGCTGCAATTAAAGGTTTACACGGCACGTAGCAGGCGAGCAGCAGTGAGGGTCCCTGTAATTCGGGCCGAATCCTGTCATGTCAGCACCAGCTTGTGGGGATGCGGTTCTATGACTGCAGTCCCCAGCGGAGACGGTGCTAAAACAAAAAGTGATGTGCTCACCAACCACAACTAAGGGCCATCCAACACTCTGTTCACTCCTGCCCAAAATGAGCCTGCCATGTCATCTTCATTTTAACAAATTCTGGCGAGAATAAAGCTGTTTGCAGGCCTGTGAATCATAGCCATCATGAGGAAAATGTTGTGGGAAGTTATATGTGGAGGGAAGGGAAAAAAAAAAAAAAAACACTTTGAAGTGAAGGGTGATGTCTTGGGGATGCAGCTGGAAACATGCAAACACAGACATCTAACACATTTCAGATGTGGAAGGAAATCTTGGCCGCTTAAGTGTTCCTATCCATGAAAACCGTGACACGTTTTATTTATTAACACCTCGACTGAGTTAATATGGCAACAGATTTGCTAACCAGATAAAGGATGTACACACCTTTAAAGCATTTTCACCATTTCTCTATATTGACAGGGTCATAGTTCAGTTAAATCCATGAAAGCGCAAGTAACAAATGCAACTTTTTAAAAACTGAACATGACTTTCAGACGAACCGAACAAGTGTCCTGGCACATATAAAATCCTTATTCTCAACAAGCTGAGGTCCATATGGGTCCTGGATTTAACTTCCCGATGTCTCCAAAATCTTTTTTTTAAACTATGACTATGAGACAGATCCTAAAGTTTTCCTTACATCTGACAATATAACAGCCACAAAGCAAATGAGGAGATAGCCTAGGGTAATAATTTCCCAGACTCCTCCAGTGCCTGGATCCACTTTCACAGGTATTTATATGTCCAACTGGGTGGAGTGGAACCCATCTGTGGCAGTACTGAGCTGGACTGGTTCCCCTAAAGCTACTGTACTTCCTCTTGCTGTTATTGTGTACCTCATTATATAAATATCAATGTTCACATGAAACACTATGGACAACAGGGCCACCAGCTATTTAAGTCTCTTTTAGGGGATTTCGCTTCAATGAGGGAAGAAATGAAGAAAGAGAAATGAAGCCAAACGGCAGAAAGACTGGTTTGAATTTCTTCTCTGACATCTCTATCCTAACCAATGATGCCTTTGAGAACTGCGACTTCAGCAAGCCCACTGGCAGGCACAAGAGAGGCTCCCAGCAAATCTGTATCAGGCCCATGAGCACTTGGACAGATGGGTGGTGGGTTCTGCATGGGTTCGGCATGCAGCATGCTCACAAAAGCTGAACGTCACAACCTCTTACTGTTTAAAAGTGGAGACAGAAAGGAGGCTTCAGGCACCAGAGGACACCAGCACAATGCACCTGCAAGTATTAAATGTGGAGTCAATCAGGGATGCACCAAAAGCTGCGTTTCAGAAGTCAGTGGAGAACACAGCTTTGTTATTTAAGTCAAAGCTCTTTATCCCATCTGGAAAAAGATGGGCAGATAGAATGGCAATAATGTAGGACACAGGGCTCTGTGCGTGTCACACCTGATTGGCGGGCCATCGATCTCACATGTGACCATGGGCTCAAATGGGATGACATCATCAGCAAACACGGTTCTCCAGCCCAGAGAATAAACAGAGTAGAGCTCTCATGTCTGCCAGGATGTTTTGTCCTAAGACTCAGCTGTAGAGATTAAATCATAACTGGGGACTCTGAGAATCTGGAAGCATGACGGCCAATGGAGTCACTGAGCTGAGCACCTTACAACTATCCCAAAAATCCTATAGTGGTGATGGGTACACATGTCCACCACACCCTGCTGTGTCCCACACACCTATCCTTTAAAAAAAAAAAAAAAAAAAAAAAAAAAAACAAAAAAAACACAGTCACTCACCCCAATAGTCCCTGACGCTGCTAGAAATGTCCAGCAGAGAATCACAATATGTTACGTTTTCCTCCCAGTTCATGAAATATGGCAGCGGTACCTTGAGATCGAGGCTAGTTAACTATACAAGACACTTAACTAATGTAACAACATAAGTCATGCTGGAAAAAAGTTCATGATGGGATTTTTCTCCCATACTGCTCAGGAAACAAAATATGTAAGCATATATTAATAAGAAAGAGCAGCCTTAAAGACAACAGTTGCATGGGGCAACCTGCTGCATTGTGGGTTCCTGGGAGCATTTATTCGGCTGGCTTGTTTCATGAAGCCCCAGATGGGTGTGGATGCCATTGAGGGTGAGGGGACTGTCTGATGGCCACTAGCCAGACATGTGCATTATTCATTCGCTCTGCTGCACAAAAGTTCTCCTCAGACCATATACTGGGAACGCATGGTTTTCATATTCATCTCAGCCTTTAATTACTGGCTGCCTGACGTTCCTCAAGTTAAGCTCTCGAGCCTTCCTATGCTGGCATGAAGCTGCACACATCTGTGGAAGACCCTGTTAGATCCTGGGGCCCCAAGCTGGCTCCCATACCCCATTTCCATCACAAAGACTGGAAGCCCTGAATGTAAACCACTGGAAACTCAAACAAGCCCTGACAAATTTATGGGCTGGAAACACATGGTTCATACAAACTTCCACCGATACAGGCACATTTCATGTTTTTCTCTGAGAAACTTGCATCCAACACAACTGACATAACACTGAGATCTGTGTTCGCCTCATTGCCACAGTTAATGCAGAGTGAAGAGGGAATTAAAAAAAAAAAAAAAAAAAACTTCTGCAGAAGTAAACAGTCCAAGGTACCGCAACCATGAGTTACAGATGATGACTGAACAGTCCACAAAAGTTTGGCGAGACCCTGCTGTTGATCTGTGTTCTGCTGAACAGGGATATCACCAGATTGTCATACGGGCTCTCTTAGATACTTCCTGTATGCAGTACGCATACCATACACACCTTGCCCCCTCCCTTAAAGAGACAAAGCACAAGCACTGAGGAGGGGCTTGTTTTTGCAGCTGGGGCCAAGCCAGAGGCCATAAAGATCTGCCTGTTCCCCAGCAACTGGGCCTGCACCGGAGCACACAGCGGGGGCACATTCCTCTGGTACCGGGTCACACAACTGGACAGCAAGGTGGTGGTGGGGGGGAAATCACACACTCAATGTGCAACATACAGTGTACCAATCCAGACGATGTGCATCCAAACCACATGTACCCCACCAACTCACTGCTTACACTGAAGAAGAAGAAAAAAAAAAACCACAGCTAATTCCACAGAATTTGTTAAGGGGAGGTTCTCACAAAGGTGTACATGTGAAAATGCGAAGTGGCTCCCCACATATGTGCGTTGGCTCCAACCCCCACCTTGCAGCACCGCAGTCCTGTCCACCGTGCTGACGTTCAGGCTGGGATGACTCTGCCGACTTCCTCCCCAGGGCTTGCAGGTTCTGGAGGGCACGCAGGACGCAAAGAGACGGGAAAAGGTTAGCGTAGGTAGTCCTTCTGCAGCTCACTGTCTCGAGGTTCTGTGGTTCTTCATAGTCCCAGAAATGTGGCTGTGGCAAGGCTATTGCTTGACAAAAGGGCCGTTTTAACACCGTTCCCCTCACAGCTCTCTCTTTGTTCAAGGGCGTGTCTTTATGTACAGACCCGGATTAATGTTCGACTGCTCCTTTATGTTCTCATTACTCATTGAACACGGTTGTCTAAACAGGGTACAAAGTAGTTAGAGTTGTGTTGCTTACAGGTTCGCTAATAAAATAGTCACTACAGAGCTTTAACATAACCATGACACTATATCCAGTATCCATATGCACATACTATATAACTAGACCATAATTATATCCACAATACGGTTAAATGGTGCAAAAGGGAAATATTTCTTGATAATGAAATTGTGCAATAATAAAAAAAGCAATATCTTTAAAAACATGTGGAAAATTAATCCTCTGAGTCCTCAAACACATTTGAGTCCAGAAGCATGTTTGTACCTTGATTTGTTGGCAAATCCATCCACAACAATGCAATCAATAAAAGTTCATTAGTACGGACGTCTTATTTATTTACAGTCTAGGTCTTGTAAAAGTCTCGGATACAGCAGTGCGTAAATAATATGCTGTAAGAACTAATTATTAACTTTAATCTACATTAACATTAAAAATAATCTAAAATGACTGAAATGTGTAGTCTCCACAAAGTCTTGCAGACATGAATTACAAACAGCGCAACTCAGGTGAATTAATGCAATCCCACATCAATACTGTTACAATGCATTTTACTACCAGTTGATGGCTGGATGTGGAAATGTGGGTGATGTTAACTCATTGAAGAAAATATAATTTAAAATAAATAAACGGGAGCATGTTTGCATCTGAATTAATTCATAATATTCATAACATGAGGACCCAGCACACAGTAAATTCATTTTGCCAGCTATTCTAGGATGATGACATGGTCGAATGGCTGAAGAGCACGGAAGAGCAGATATAGACTGACCTGTCCATAGAAGTCTGCGGAGGGTGATGAGCGGGACCTCTCGTGGATGTATGAGGCTTTGCCTCGCTCCTCCACACCTGGGTCCAATATGTTGTCAGCTGAGTGATACCGACTGGAGGCCCGGGCCTCAGGTGGCTTCCTCTGCACGTTCCAAGTGGCTTCATACTCTGCAAAGGTGCCCAGTCGTTGCTGCTCAAGTACTGCCTGCTTGTCAGCATCTGAAAGACTATTGCAAGGTCCTTCCTGCTGTCGTCCCACCCGCATTTCCTGTAGGGCTTGTCTGCTCTCACTGGTGTCATCTACATTACTTGGTTGGACCTGGTTTGGCTCAGTTCTAGAAAGAGCAGGTATAGTAGTTGTCTCAAAAAACTTGCGTCGATCTGCAAAGGAGCCAGCTGTCTCTGGGGAAGGGAGGTCTTCCTCCACGCCCACCTCATTGATCTTGTCTGGCTCAGAGAAAGAGCGAACCTTCTTCTCAGCAGTGAAACGTTTGCGACCACCAATCCGCGAGACCTGACTTGAACTTGTCTTATAATGTAGGACTTCTGGGAGACCAGGGAGCGGGTTAAGGTCCTTTCGTGGCAGGCCGGTGGATGTGTAGCCAGGCAAGGCCTCGGCTACTGGGTGCTCTGACAGCACAGGCTCCAGATCCCTCCTCCTGAAAGAAGTGGCTCTCAGGACACGTTCCTGGGCCTCCTTCAAGTGATCCTTGTAGGTGCTGGAAAAGGAATTGTCCGATGAGGAAACAGGGACCTCCGTGGACTCAGATTTCCAGATCTCTGGGTCTTCATCAACTTCACTTTGGCCTGTCAGGGTGGCTGCGCTCTTGCTCTTTTGCAACTGGGCCCTCTTCATTTGGATCTCGTTGCGCAGGGTGGTAGCGTAACGGTCACTGCGCCTCACTACCTTGCCTGTTGCTGGGTCCAAGGCCTCCTGCTGGCCTGCAGCAGTGGAAGCCTCTACGGGTTTCTCTGTCAAACTCATGCTCTCTTGTGATAGCGAATGTAGCATGGGTGTCCTCTGGGGGCAAAACTTCTTGTCTTCTGGGGGCAACCAGGCATCTAGCCGGACAGCTTTCTTCTGCTCGCTGTTCTTGCTTGGTGGGTAGCTTTGGTACTGGACCTCTGTGGGATATCCATTGTTCTTCATCTGGCTACCCTTATCCTCCATATTGGGTCTCAATGCGAGGGGAATGTCTTGTGCAACAGCATCAGAAGCTGGGCGATCCTCTGGTCTGCGATACCCATCACTGTCATTGCCATCAGGGTGAAGTTTTGGAAGACTGTGCTTGACTTTGAAGGCCTTCTGAGAGCTCACAGAACTCCTGTCACCAGCACTTTGAGCAGTTTCTGTCACTACAGCAGCCTTCCAGCCCTCCACCCTCACAAGCGAGGCCTGCGACACAGCCTGGCCAGGCTGCCGAGCTGTGACACAGTAATACATGCTCTGGCTGCCAGTATCGGGGATCTGATCGATGGCAGTGCTTGACAAAGATGCGCTAGACGTGCGCACCTGTGCTTGGCTATATGGTTGCTGACTGTTGGTCGGCAGTTCCTGCATGCTGCTGTAGCAGCCCCCTGCGTTCTGCTGCTTGGGACCTGAACCAACTCTGGGCTGCAGGAAGAAAGTGCCCTCATCACTGTACTGCCGCTGGTGGTAGGGCATGTAGCCGTAGGGAGGTTGCCCAAGACGCACGTCTGTAGAGGACAGGGAGTACAGCCGGTTTGAACTCAGCTGGTGGTTGCTGCTGTAGCCATCGGCCCCAGAGTTAGGGTGGAGGTTGTCCACTTTGTGATTTGGGTTATAACTACGTCGGGCCTCAGGCCCTCTGCGAATGTTATCAAGGGCCTCACAGGACCCTCGTTCAGTACCTCTTGCCTGTGATTTCTGTTGAGGATGAGACACTGGCCCTTCAGAGTATGGGAGAGCCAAGCCCTTTTCATGAACCTTGGTGATAGCAAAACTGTCACTGCGTACCGGGGGTGGTGGTGGAGGTGGAGATGAAGGCGTGGTCCTCTTCTTCTCTGGGATGTGCCACACAGGACCGATGGTGGACCTCCCTGAGGTAGAGCTCCTGGAGCCTGGTGGTTCTTCAACCCTAGGGCTCTCCCTGCCTTCGTGGCTCATTGGCACGGGTAGATGGCCAGGTCGGTCATCCTGGCGACCCACTTTCTGGAGCATGTTCTCCATGGAAGCAGCATTGCTCCTGGACAAGGTATAATCTGGTGTGCCAGAGCTAGCAGAGAAGGAGCTGTAGGCAGAATCACGTTTGTTGCCTCCAATGGCCACTCCCAAGCGGTCAACGCTGTTACTGGACTTGGCCGGAGAGAGGCGCCCAGGGGGGTATGGGTGTGTGGACTGTTCTAGGCTGTCCATGCTGCCCAGAGAGCTGAACTGATCAGACACACGTCGCAGGTTTGTCTGGTCCCAACCCTTAGAGAGATCCTGGGAACTGAGATCACAAAAACAACAAATACACATTTTCCAATACTCTGTTGCAAAAAATGAAACATACCCATTTTGCTGCAAATTTACTTCATACACCAATCAATAATTTATTTCATTAAAATGCTTACAATTAGCATTTTTAAACACTATTTGAAGAAATAAATGCAGTTTTTTTTATTAAGTGTTGGGCTCTATATATGTATTTTATCCTTACATGGGTTTTGCACCTTTGGTACCTTTTAATACAAGGAATACCTACAAGAATGAAAGATCTGTTTTTCCAGGCAGTAGTAGTGGCACATTAGTGGATTTTTTTTTATTTTATTTCTTCTTGCTTACAACTGAGTTACGTCACATATGACAAAAAAGCCTGGAATGTGGGACATGATAAAGAGATACGTGCATATGAATAAGGCGGGTGCAGGTGAATAAGTTCCTCAATATGCATTCCAGGAAAACACAAGAATAACTTTGCCCTCCCAAGTACCTGTGCACTCACCTTGCATCATATCTGGTGTGCCAAACAGGTGGGGGTGTGGCCTGCTCTTTGGCCACTTCTGACTGATCCTCAGTGAACTTGGTTGAGTGCCAAGAATGCGGCCGGCCTACAGGTTCGTTCCTCCTGAGAGAGAGAGAGAGAGAGAACCTTAAAGGTCATGTTTACAGTAAGTGCTCAGAACTTAAAGGCATGCAGTGAGAAAGTGACCCAACAAAAAACAACATGGAGTGAACGTAAAGCTTCATGCTGTGCATACAGGACAACATGTCAGGTAATGGAGGGAATGGCAGAATGTTCATCACAAGGTCACAAGCACAAATGAATGGTCTGACCAAGTTTGAACACTATGACATCTTGGGTGTGCGTGCACACACACACACACACACACACACACACACACACACACACACACACACACACACACACACACACACACGTCTAACAAGACAGCAAAGATTCAGCTGAGCATCTGTACATACTGAGCCCCGAAACATGGAAGTCAGACCTACCCCTTGAAGCGGCTCTTCCTGTAACGCATTTTCATCGGGAGCAAAAACAGACATATGCATCAGTCTCCAAACATGGAGATAAACACTGCTTTGCCAAGTATCCTGTGCAGACTTCACTATTGTTTTTAATGTCATTCTAACTATTTCAAGAACCCCCTCTTGAGAGGACTTCACACTGCTGAGCAATTTCTATGTATTTGGTTTATACAGCTGGCATTGTACCAACCGAACCTGTGATTTGCCATAATCATCAAGCCTCCTGTTTATATGTTTTACTCTAATGTACTTCCTTGGGTATTATAACATATGCAGAGTCCTAAAGTTCTTTCCAGAGAAAAATAAATGCTTCAATTTCAAATTTACATAGTATATGCTGACACCTCAACACGTACAAACCGGTTTTACAGAACATGACAAACATTTTGATCAAACACACGTTCACTGTATACCATGGAGACACATCACTAATGAACACAGCAATGAACACAAAGATGTTGTTGCTCCTATAGATGGAGATGATGGTGAGAGAGGGTGGGTAGGTGATATCATCACACAATGGATGGGCCAGGTCTAACCAAATATGACCAACAGGGCAACTGAGCAGCGGGCATCTGATGGCTACCACAGTAACATACCTCATGGAACTGCGTAAAATCTTCGTAAGAAAGCTCCTCGCCACATGCACGTCACTTTCTGATGGCATTTTCTGTGATACAATATCCCCCATTTCCATCTTCCTGGGTAACAGGGAGGAACACACACTGAATCATTTAACTCCTTAGCATTTATACACACACTGAGATTCGGAGTACCTGAGAGACTTGGTCAATTATTTGTTCAAAGTCTGTAGAGAACACTAAATATTTTTAATTTAGTATTTATCAGCTATGAGATAATTTTTTGTTTTAATTTAAAAAGTAGAAAAATTCCAGTACAGCTCTTCCAACGTGTACAAAACTACATCACCTACATGCAGGTAAATGTGGCCTAGAGCTAAATGCTACAATGACCTTCCACTCGACCACAGAAAAATCAATCATACTGAGCATCATTTGAGTATCCCAAATGCAATCAGATGCAGAAAAGTTACTTCCTTGCTAGATCTGTGTATTACAAATATTGGTTAGACATTTAAAATGTACATCCTGCAGATGATTTATTTTTAAAGGCATTTTGGTCATTTATTCATTTTCTAAATTTTCTCTTGTGCAGAATGCAGACACCCCAGGGAGGTACCCCCCATAGGTGATTGGTCTTTCTTTTTCTGCTAATCAAACCTGTCAGGATGCCCCCCCCCCCCTCTCTCTCAGGTTAGTCAGTCACTTCTCCAAAGATTCTAGATGAGCTCTGAGATCTTTGCTCTCTTGCACGAAAAAACAAATTTCCGGGTTTATTGTATATACTAATTTGCAGGAGACTCCCGGGAGAGGTGGGATGTCTCAGAATGAAATCAGCATTTCTGCACCCAGCTGTTAGTGTGCAACACTGTGCAGAACCGCGTTCAGTCAAATCACTTCCACTCAGAAATGAAAGCAGGTTGTACGTAGTACAAAGTTTATAAAGTGTCGAAATAAAACAGTTTTTTTTTTTTTTTGCATTAGTCTTATCTCAGTCATGCAGAAAACCAAACCTGCAAATAAATTGAACGAAGCCTAGTGGTTAAAATGACTTCGGAATGATAAAAAAATCAAGTTACAACTGGACTTCCGGTCCCGATTGTATTTGCAAGTTTAGGAGCTACTGTACTGGGGACAACAGAGTATTGGTGATGCACTGCTGCACTTGGGCTTCACAGAATCTCCATTATTTAGTTTCCTCAACACTGGCAGAATGGTGGAGCACACACACCCTCTCCTGGTCAAGCTGAGATCTGCTGTGTGAAATACACATTCAGTTTTCATACCTGAATCACACACAAACTGTATGGCAACACTCACCTGGCTTATAGTTACATAACAAAAACCACATCCAAACCGAGCAAGGAAGAGCTGGAAGATGGTTTTAAGAAGTGTGTTGCATTCAAAGGTCCAGTTACAGAACTGAAACATGGGTTTCAGAGAAGGTTTTTGTGTTTATTGCAATGGATTGGTTGTGCCGAGAGCTCTAAAATTGGCATTTCCTCAATTGTAAAGGCGGGACTTTGGAGGAGGAACTCGCAGGGCAGGGGCATCCGAGCGCCACTCGCCATCTGGACCTGTGCTCCAGCTAGGGGCTTAGCGGCCACTCAGGTTCTTAGAGAACACCATCAGCTGTTTCGCACTCCTGCCAAGCTGTTGTCTGCCTGATCCCCACCTCCCCTCCTCCAAAACCAACAGTGAACCAAGACTTTTTCATTCACATACAAGATTAAATTAAACTAAAACAAGTTTATATTAAGCAAAAAAGCTGTCACTCTAGATGAAATGTAGGCATTGACAACATAGGCAGTGACAATAGAAAAGTGAAAAACTCAGTAAAATGCAATCCCTGCATAAAAGGGTATTAGGTATGGGGGCTCCGCATTTTTCATTTTATTTTATTTTTGTGTGTGTGTGTGTGTGTGTGTGTGTGTGTGTGGGGGGGGGGGGCTTCTCAGTTTTACATTCCATTCCGTGTGACTCCCAGTTCAAGCAGCTAATCCTAATGAGTAATGTCTCCCCATACTTGACCCCTGACATAGTGACCTTCCCCCTCTTCGGACAGAAGACAAACAAACAAGGCACCAAATAGCGGAACTCATAGCAGGAGGAATGCTTAAAATACTTCTTTAAGCAGCAAAAATTTTTTAGAAGAAGGTAGTTAGTGCTGCATGATGGCCTGTGTGCTCCTATTCACTCTCATTCTTGACTCAGAACATCATAGGATCCAACCTAGTATCAGATTTGCAAAAAGGTTTGGTTCCTTGTACACAGGTCCACTCACACCGCCGTTAGTCTGAACCCAGCGAAAGCCTCACACCTGAAAAAGGAACCCAGGCAACAGATTTAGGAAACCCTTATGGACTAGAGGATCTCTGCTGATCTTTGATCCAGAAATGGAGGCCCCAGATTCAAACAGCAGAAGTTCTGTGTAAGAGATGCAAAAATGCACGCGCGCACACACACACCACTCATCCTGTAATCAAGTTTAATACCAAAAGACACGGCCACAGAAATAAGGATGACGGGATAGCAAAGGGCCTTGTGTGGAATGTACACAGTGCTTAAACCCCATGGTAACTTTCATACGCTAGTAGCTTCAACCTCCATCTGCAACCCCACCCCCACCCTGGGTGCCCAGCTCCTTGGTCGCCTCACACACCCCACCATAAGAATAGAAATGCAAATTGCCCAGCGTCTGTAAGGAGCGTCGCCACAGCAATACCGATGCTGAGGATCAGTGGATCTGGACGATGGGGAGGAAATTCACGGGGCCCATGAGGACCATTCCTCTACCCAAAAGGTGTCCTGGGAAACACCGTCACAGTGCCGGTCACCATCGCAGTGAAGATGCAAGTACAAAACTGACAGACAAATCCAAAAAAAAAATAAAAAAAATAAAAAAAACCTGGAAAATTAACATACACAACCAGTTACACACGTGCTGTTTTTAAATGTTTCCTTTTTCCCAGACCCTGCTCCCCAGTCTGAGACCTCATGGTGCTATCTACTCCTTGTTATAAGACCAACAGACGGACAGACACAGCAGACTCACCGAGCTCCTGGCCACGGACAGGGAGATGCGGCTCGTAACGTAGCTCACCCTCGCACACGCGAGCACGAGGAGCCGAGACCCCCCCGAGCACCCTGCCGCAGACCAGCCCGAAACGGGACGCACATTCCACAAGTGCTTCAAAGACACGCGGGGAGCCTTTGCGGGGGAGGTGGGTGCTGTGCACATCGACCAAGGGCGTACAAGCTCTGCATGCTGCGCACACACACTCACGCAGCCCAGTCAATGGTGTATTCCCATGTGTCAGCGGCATGTGCGCCAGCGAGCGCTGCTGTGCGGTCAGGACGGGGGCCACATTCCCGTTGGGGATTGTGAGGGCTTCCCCTCTCTGAAAGAATGCGTCTGTGTCAGTATGTGTGTAGGGGAGGGGGTTTGTCACAGTCGCTCCCCTTGAATTAAGCCAACAGCCCGTGACTTCTGATTGGCTGGAGGCTGCCAAGCTAATCAGTGGCTGATAATGCTGGGCACCCCCCATGGTGACTGGGCTCCTCTCGTCTGCCCCGCTGTCATGGTGGTGAGCCGTGGGGAGGAGGAGGACAGCCTCTATTCTGTTCTCTATTGCAGAATTCACTAAGGTGATATTACCACATAGGTATGCACGCCATACCCCTTATGATGCCGATTCAAAAGACACGCATGCATAATAAATGAAACACATAAGGCAGTCACTTTCCACCTTTCCCTTGTTTTGGCAGTTTGAGCTTTCTCGGTTTGGATTCTCTATGGAAAATGATTCCTACATATAAACTGGACCAAACTACTATTACAAAAGAAAATTTAAGTTACTTGAAGGACATTTGGGCAAAAAGTGCTGAAATAAACAGCACAGTGCATATTGATATATTCAACGCTGTTTCCTCCCAGTACAGAGACGTGCACTTTATGTGAACTGGTGAGTCAAAATTACCCCGAGCGTGCATGTGTGCGTGCACGTTACGGTAATAAAAGCACTGGCTATATACTAGTGAAAGCAACGTCATCAAATAACTGCATTAAAGACCAAGAGCGGTCGCAGTGTGTGGATTCAAATGTATCTTTGCATTCTTGACACGTAAAGTTGGGATAACAAATACTTAATGGGTCAAAGAACAGCAGCTTAGCAGAAAGTGTAAAGGACTATGCTTGTTCTACATCCAAACAGGAACATCCTTGCTACTGCTCAATGTTCGCAACCATACACACCTAAAATCCTAACCCTGAGCTCAGTCACATGCTGGGCTGCAGACAAAAGCCATCTGGACTCGGTCAGAATAGCAGTAGTGTATACAGCGTTGCCAAAATGCAGCGTTCGAACAGCTCTCCTGAGTGGAGGCACGTTTGCTGGAAAAAGACCAGACTACGATCACCGCCTGACCTACAGAGATTTCATTAAAACTGGCCTTGGCGCTGAAACAAGTTGTCTGGTGACAGGCAAGAAGATTAGCCAGGAACTGTTTGGGCCCGTGGTGTATGGGAGAGCTTTACCAAACAACCTTTCACAATGATCTATTGTGCACTGGCCTCTCATCCGTGAACTGCAGACACAGCATCGCTTCTGGGCATTTACTACCTTCAAGCAAATGCCACTTTAAAGCAGTTAAAGCACAAACAGCAAGTAGGTGTAACAGAGATGAACCACTTTGCATTGTTATAGACTTGTGCACAACTTATAACGTTACAGTTGCTATTAACATTTTAAAATCCTGATCATAATTTTAAGAAAGGATGGAAAAGTAGCACATTTTTGCCTTTTAGCAAATGTCCTCAAGGCAATGATCGACAAAAATGACTTTCCGACTCTGGAAAGCGAAAGACAGGTGGGTGTGGTGCTGTGGGTGGAACTGACTTGCAGACCCCAAGGAGTCTCTGTCTACGATACATCACCCCAAGGAGTCTCTGTCTACGATACATCACCCATGTCCAGCTCCATGAGCAGTTTGTTAACTGCATTTATTCTTTCCCCTCCCATCTACAACATTCAGAAACCTGTCTAAATATACCCATATAAACCTGGGTACAAAATGCAAGACAGTCCTTATACCTGCTATCAGGAACACAGAGAGGGATCTGAGACATCAGTTCCTAAAACCAAAGACCACCCTGTGAACACAATAAGGAGACAGAGGTCCTTTCACTTAAGGACACCAGAGCTGGACCATACCTTCACACTCCTACCAAGTGCTGCAGTCATGCTGGTTACTGCTTTGAGCCTCCAACAGCAATAAAAAGTCAATTGATTAATAAATGAACCAGATTAGGTAATATATCACATTACTTTAATACACAAAACAAAAAACATGCTTGCATTTCCAAGGCTGGTGGGGCTGAAGCATAACATTTTGCACCCATGTTGATCATTCACTGTTTTCAATTACAGTGATGCTATACCATGATGCCCAGTGTGGTCCTACAATGGACACTGGTCCATTCTAGGACTACATTCTTGGGGGAAAAATGTCCTTTTTCAAGATTTTCTTTGGGGGGGATCCCTTATTACTGCACACAATCTGTGATGTGACCTTTCAAACTGGAGACACCAGTGTCTCAGTTTTCATTTTGACTCGGCTAAGGTGCTCATGTTCACAGTGGTGACAGACTGAAGGGCATAGCATTTTGGGTCATGACGCAAACACACTTTCACTGTCACTTTCGGAGGGAGAGCTTGGTCAGATTAAAACCGAAGATGGATTTGTTTCGTATTCAGTGACGTGCTGGTCAACGGGGCCAAAGTCCCTCACTGTTCCTGATGGTTAGACACCAAACACTTTCACTGCCAGAGAAAGGGACCATTCAGTTTGGATGGGCAAGAGTTGTGGTGATAACACTGTCTTCACCGGTGTCCAGGTCCGCACATTGTTCAGTTAAAGAAGAAAGACCAACAGCAAAGTAGTCACAAAAAAAAAAAAAAAAAGCATCAAAAAATGTATGAGATGCTGCAATGTTTAAATGCTGTTTTCACTGTATCTACACAGTTGGAGTTGCTGAGAACCCCAATGACCTTTCGATCTCACCCCACATCTCAAGTCCTCAGGCTGCATCATTCCTTTGTGGGATTTCAGAGCCTGATGACATCACGGGTGTCATGGCAACCAAGGACAACAGCAGGCAGGCAGCACCCGGCACAAAGGACCTGGCCAGTGGAGCGGAAGCGTAGTTCTGACAGACCATAGGCTCAGCCCCAAACTTATATTCATTGCAACAAGTGTGATTCCACGACCGCACAGTCCAGTTACCACAAACCACTCAAATTCACAGCACAGAAACAGGATAACATCACACCACTTTTTCTCCTGCTTATTCACAATTTCGCCCCCCTTAACTCTTGGATTTCCCCTCTCAAATACTTGCCTTCTCCAACCTTTAAAAATAAATAAATCACAATGAAGTTTAAAGGCTCCAGTGAGAAGCTGCTTTGGTGTGACCGCGTGTGGCGCCAGCTCCATGTGTACCTGTTGCAGGGTCACTCCTGAGGGTGATGGCGCTGGGCATCACGCTGCATGTAAACAGTTCATCTTCGCTGTTCTTTGTTTGATTAGTTTTGCCTTCTGGGGCCTTGTTAGAAAAGGCAGCTCGAGGGTATGGGACCCACGCTCACCTGCTCGCGGACAGGCCCACAGCTTCCAGCACTGGTGGGGGTGAGACGGGTAACAACACAGAGCAACTTCACTAAACACTTCATTCGTGTTTATTTTAAACAGCTGTACAGTCTCCCGAGCTCCCTTGACGAAAGACCCAATTTGCCATAGCTGTTCAACGAATGAAGCCTGGACGGCAACTAAAAAAGCCCCACGATCCCTCCCCTCCCCAGTCATTGTGGTCTTGTCTGTAGTAAGCAGAGTCAACGCTGGGGCTTTGGGGTGTAATTGGATTCTGCGCTGAGCGCTGCTGTGGACATAGGCAGCAGCCGAGGAAGCAGAACCGCCCCCATTGAGGCCAGGCGGAGAGCGCTAATCTCTCTGTATTCACCCTTTATCTTATTCGGTATGTGGGTCTCGACTGCATGTGGTGCCCTGCTGTACCCACGACTAACAGGTCATAAACAACGTCCAACACACAAGACACTTATATCCCACTCAGAACCAATTCTCTCGCTTTAAAATCTAACCTAAAATCTTGCTGGGACTGTTAAAAACTCTTACTGATGATCAATGTATACACTTAATGTGTACATGCGCGCGCGCGCGCACACACACACACACACACACACACACACACACACACACACACACACACACACACACACACACACGTTCCCATATGTTTATGCACATTTTTTAGCTCAATTTCATGATTTTAATAAAAGCAGAAACAAGAAGTATTCACTATAAAACCATGGGCTTGTCCATGCTGCTCTCTGGTGGCTCAGTAGGGAAAATAATATTTATAAAAATAATGTGGAGCAACTGTTTCCACACTGAAAATGTGACTCAGCCATGTTTAGCACAGAGGTTTTAAAAATATTTCTCAAAAGAAATGTACTAGTACTGCAAAAAAAAAAAAAAAATTATTAGACACCATTCATAAGTTCTGTTTCAGAGCAGCATAGGCTGAGGCACTGAGCACAAACACCAGCACTATAGCAGCTCTTCTAAATATGTGTTACAAAGTCTTCAGGAAGAAAACCATTTCTTACAACAGAAGCATGTGTTCTGCAAATTTTATAGCTCAGAATGGTGTTAACATGTTCTTGAGTAGCAAATCGGCCTAGACATAAAAACTGATAGAGAAAGAAGCAAATTCTTCAGCAAAAGCACCATTCTGAACTGCTAATGTAAACATTTATTTATATAAAAAGGATAAAACAATAACAATCAAATGGCAAAAACCAGACTGCAGTGCTGAGTAATAAAACACTGTTTGAGGAACAGCACAAACCACACACATCTGTCCATTTCACCTGAATGGACAATGCTGTTGTGTTGGCAGAAATGTACAACTAGTCAGTTAGTTAGCAAAGACATAATGACGCATGCTGTGCCTTGACCCCACTGAGTTAGGGGCAAACAGAAGAGTGAACGACCAGACTGCTGTCGCAGAGCATGAGACCATCTCTTTGCTGGAGCACCGGCTCTCCTGCAGTAGAAACCAACAAACCTCTGGCAAGTGTGACGACGCATCTGGAGCACATTGTACAACAGCACAAAGATTTCTTATTTATAACAATCCCATGGCAAAGGAATGCACTGAACTGCACAGCAATGCACAACATGGTTCTTGAACCCCTGGAAGAATGACAGATGTGAAAGTTCTCCAGTCATACATGGAAAAACAACATTTCACTGCAGAGTTTCTGTATACTGATGATACTTATTGAATCTGCAGCCTTCAGCTACGAGTCCAGTTCCTTAGGCTATGGGCCACTACCTACTGTCCTCCTGAGGCCTGATACCCATCTTCCGGTGGATCTCCTGGTTCTATGGGTCTGAAGTTGTAAAACCAGGGGTCCCCACTCTGGTCCCCACCAAGTGATCACATGTTTAACAATAGCACATCCGAAACTGTGTCAATCGGGCACTGCTGTCAGGGCAATGGTGCAATGAAGCTGAGCGGTGGCCCATTTTAAACAAAGGGTGAAGTTGAGTTTATTTGGGCACTGGCAATGTTGGGAAGGATGACCTAGAGGGTACAAAGGCCACATATCCAAGAAGCCACAGATTACCAGAGTACCCCAAGTAGGGTTACTCTGGTAAACCTCATCCATTTGAGGTTGTGATTTCACCAGGGCAAGAAACCTTCAAATATGACCCTTACATTGTGTTCATTACTGTAACACCTTTACATGCCCAAAAAAAAAAAAAAGAAAAAAAAAGAAATTCTGTAGGTGAAAAAGTGTTGTAAAGATGTGTTCTAGTATTAGACCAGTAGTTTAGGAGGAACAATTCAATTGTTTGTTGCTCACCAAGCTCACCATTTTTGATACCAACATTTTGTTACTGAGAAAACATCTTCAGTGCATTGAAAGTGCAAAGTGGGAAAGTAGGAGCTGAATGCTTACATTTATACATTTAGCTGACATTTTCCCCCTCCCAAGTGATGCACAATGTTAACTTAGTTTACAGTAATTTACAATGGGTACTTTTTATTGGCAGCAATTCAGGTGTGAATACCTTGACCAAGGGAACAACAAGGAGCGGAGGGACATGACCCCAGGTCATCTGAGTGTGAGGCAGCAGCTCTATCCACCACACCAACTGGTGCCCCCATGGTTTATACAGGGAGACTCAAAAAGAATTGAACAGAGTTACTGAGGCGGACATGGGTACAACTTTAAAAGTGCCAAAATCTGTGAGAAGCATATGACCCAATATTCAGAACAATGCCTGAACAGTCAGCAAAGAAAATTTCAGGTTTTTTCTCTTTAATCAAAGAACCTTTAATCTTTTTGTTTAAAACTAAAATGTGCTGAACAACACGCTTCATTCTGCACGCCCGTAACTGGACTTGAAACCCAGCTGCCAACTTGGGTTTTTAAATCTTGCGTGTTTCATCGAGTGAAATTCTGCTGTGGTTTGGGGAAACAAGCCTTCTGCTGTGTGAGCTGCTTCAGAAGCCCTTCCAGCAGAGATCAGCTGTATCTACTTTATAAATTGTCAAGCAGCCTAAAAAAATCTGTAAAAATTAAAAACAACCCGCTCTGCATTTCCTTCTCAATCTCATTATTTCTGTCCAAGGCAGTTTGTTGGATCCCATGGACTCAGGTGACAGTGGGTGGGGTCGACACCCAATTCCACGGTGAGGGGCAGGCCGCTAATGCCGCCCAGAAGACTAAATCCCGTCTTAACCAGATATACAACGTCATGCAGGCGGTAATCCCAGTATCTGGGATACGAAGACATGGGCCGTTTCCCGAAGGCCGGCACCTGAGTATCAGGAGGCCCAAGGCCACAAGATCCAGGGATAGGATGAGATCACGTCTGGCACTCTGAGGGGTGGTGCTCGAGGGAACACAAAAACAAATTCAGTAGCTGATGCAGCCATAACAGCAGCATAGGGGTGGCAGGGACTCAAAAAGTGCTCAAAACAGAGCCCGTGGCACACAAGTGGCCAACCCACATAGCCCTGACGTGGATGAAACACTTTGCAAGGTGGGGTAAACAAGAGGCGGATGGTGGTGTTTACTGTGCTGCGGCTCTGCTTCTCGCTGTCCTGGGGGGGGTGTCCTGGTTTGAAGAATGAAAATGCCTGTGGGACCTCCTCTGTCTCTTCCTCCTGGTGGGAGGTACGTGACAAAGATTGCAGAGCTTCTAGAGATAAAACTGTTGTGAAATAAATGCAAAGAGACCCGAGCAGCGTTGTGCAACAGTCGACTTTTAGGAAAACATCTTGTTTGTGTGTCTAAGATGGCTGAATATTTGCAAAGGCAACGTGAAACAAGCGGCAGGGCTGAGCCTTAGCATGCTCTGATCACAACACAAAAACACATTTTGTGTTACTGTTAAGAGAACGGGATCTGTCCCACCCCCTGGCTTCAAACTCTGGGGCCTGAGTTCCTCTTCCCTCTCGCTTCACAACGGCATTGTTTTACAACTCTGCCTGACGGTGCTTCATGCAAAAGAGGTGGCAGGTCACACCTCCTGTCTGGTAGCAGGTGCTTCTGCCAGCCAGACACACCACCCCATGATCTGCTGCTGGCAGTTCAGGGTAAAAAGAGATGACTCAGCATTCCCAGTTCCTTCCCAGAGGAGGCATGAGCCCTGTCTCCACGCAGATCACCAGGATGCACTTTCCCCAAAAGTGTCAAAGGCAGCCTGCATGTGCTACAAAATCAGAGCCAGTGGACACACCTGTCACACTGCTACATGGAAAAACCACTGTGCCTTTCCCACTACCCTCAAATCTGAACCATTGAGAACCTGAAGTCTGGTTTTCTCCAGCTTTGTTTAAAATTCCCAAAAGGACTCAGGGTAATTCGAATATCTGGCTCTTTTCGTAACAACATAATATGGCTTTTTAACGTTAATGCCTCCAATGTGGTCTCTCCAGTTTGCATGCTGGCTGGTGTTTTATTTAGCCAATTTTGTAAAGGACATGGGTGTCCGGCATTTCATTTTAACTGTACATTAGACAGTAATTAAGGTCACAGTCCTCTGTATCAAAGTCATATTGATCCCTTAAGTCAAGTTCTGGCCCATCTCTGTGGAGAGATGCATTCTGACACCAGAGTTATATATTTTATTATAATCCGTCTCTGCTTTTAAATTAAATGTAGAGGAGATAAGTACACAGTTTTCTGTTCTGGTCTCAGTAATTCGGATAAATTAAGCAAATTTTTGTTTTCTTGCTGTGACCCAATGCTTGTTCAAACCAACAAAAAAAAGCTAAATTCTTCATTCCAGTGAGATTGTGAAAGAGCCCCAGGTTGAAAAACAAAGGTCCACCAGATAAAAATAGTACTTTTGGTACGGGAGGACGTGACCGCAGGCCTGCAGCGGCTCGGTAATAACCTATTATTATGACTCTGCACCCTGGTTTATGCTTGTGCCTGTTCTGTGGCCTGGCCAGATGAGCCACTCCGCTTGCTATTTACGCACAGAGTATAATTACAATTTGGTGCCGTATCCTTCCCTGATCTATAAGCCTTGAAACCCACCCCAGTGTTGTATCTTGAGCTCCCAATCACAGTAACACCATCACTGAACCTGCAGTGGATGTCACCGCTTAACCCATGCTGATGCTTTAAAGTGATGAATCATAATACTCATAATACAATATTATCTTACATGTGATTTTGCACACTTCAGTTCTTTGGACTATGCAGGAAGGCGCACTTACACCAGAAAAATGTTGTGCCTTTCACAAATAACCCTTAAAAAACACATCACTCCAATATAATCAGACCTGAAATGGTAAACGCCAAGACAACAAAATATCTTTTTTGTTATAATCCCAAAAATTAGAGGTGTGTGTGAGATTCAGCACCGCTCCTCCTTGCCCTACTGCTTCCAGTAATGAACTGTGAGGTTGATGTAAGCAGGTCTGTTCGGCAGCCATGCAAACTCTCTCGCAGGAACAGCAGGGTGCAAAGAGGCCCACACAGTAGCACTCAGATAAGAATCAGGCCAACAGAGGACACCGTCACCCACTGCCAAATCCTGTCATTTGCATTCAGAACAAAGGTAGCTTTTTCCCAGGTATCCAAGGGGCAAAATCCTGATCCCAACCTACATGAAACCTGCAGAGGTTGGTGCTTGCAATGCAAATGGTGAATCCTCTCTCACACACACACACACACACTTAGTATGTGCATATGATCTTTAACAGCTCATATTCTAACCAAGTCCTACTGATTTACAAACAAAATAATAAACACATAGTGGCAGCACAAAGGGAAAACCTAGACCTCCAGGACATCCCAGTTTTCCAGAGGCCCAGGAGCTGAGTGTGCTGATATATATATACCTGAATGAGCTCACCCAGGAAGAGTGAACAGCTGCAGGGTACTAGGGCAACCTGGTCAAACAGGCCTGTCCAGTTGTATGAGAGATGCACACCTGCTGGCTGCTGTGCAGCCGATGTTGGCTGAACGTAGTCCTTCCATCCTATTACCATCTCCTAGCATCCACCACTGGGAAGATGGTAATGGAGGCGAAAGGAGTTAAGGGAGCAGATTCCTATTAGTATGGGGGATTAGGGGTGTGTGGCCTACCTTCGGACCACCAGTGACAGCGTCTTGTGGGAGCCCTTGACCAAGCAGATGGCCTCCTGCCGATAGCCGCTCAGGGGTACCTCGTTGATCGTGACCAACTCGTCTCCGGCCTGGAGTCGCACTGTGGCAGCCTTGCTGCCCTCCTCAACCTGGAAAACATGAAAGAGCGTTACCCAGAGTGCAGTGCACCACACACTACCTGCCGCAACACAGCCTCATACTAGTGGCAGACTGGTCCAGTTGTGCTGCTCCAAAGAGCACCATCTGAGGTCAACCCTGCCAAAGGCCATAAATGTCATCAAATAACCCAACTGTGAGGACTACATACTGCCCTCTTATTGTGCGAGTGAGCTTCACTGAGCTTTCTGTGCTACTTATTTATTCTTATATATTTCTGCAAACGAGATATCAATTTAGTTCCAGCCTGAATCCACCGTTTTTGTCATTACACTGCTGTAGTTTCATATAATTTCCCACCAGCACATAGTGGAGTGGCTACAGCTACCAACTTCAGGTTTTAAAGGATCCCAGTTTAAGTCCCACCAGTGGCTGATGCTGAGCAAGGTACTCACCCGGAATTGCTCCAGTAAAAATTACCCAGTTGTATCAGTCATTAAGTAGCTTAACAATAAGTCGCTTTACAGAAAAGCACCAACTGAATGTGTTCTTCTATAGTTCTAATCCATCTACTACAGTACATGGCTCAGTGTCCGGTTCACAGTCACAAGTAGCCCGACACCTGAAAATGTGTTACACAAAGACAGCGTTTGCAGCACAAAAACTTTATCGTAAAACACGCATTATTGTTTACAGTTTAGACCACTTTTTAAATTCATTTATCCACCTAAAAACTGTTGATCTTGAATATATAAAATGACTTTAATTCAAGAAATCTAAGGGAAAGGGAAATACAAGCGTTTTCCTTAACGCATGCTGTCCTTTGTCTAGTAAAGAAAACAAGGACAATGGCACTGAGGAAGAAAATAAGCGTGTTTCGTGGAGATAAGCGTTGACGCCTGCATCTACAAAGGCATCAAAGGCCTATGAGAGGGGCCTGTGGTGCAGGAGGGAAACCAGCCTGCAGGGAGTTTGTGAATCAGAACCGGCCCTGTGTGATGTAAACCAGCCAGGGACCCACCAGGCGAATATGTACAGTGGGGGCCCCTGGGGGGGACAGAACAGGACATGGGGACAAGGCTAATGGAAATGGTTTAAACACTAATGCTGCATCCTCATCCCTGTGGTGTCCCTGCTGGATTTTGCAACATCACACCATTGCCATCTCAAGAAAGCACAGTGGACCAGAGGACAGTGGAGGTCAAAGGTCAACTCAGAACCACATGCTTACTAACAATGTGCTTAACATAACCACATCAATAAGGAGAGAAAGGGTTGGCTATACAAAGAGTTACCACAACGTCAAGGATGTTTCGTATTATAGCACGACAAGAAGCGCATCCAGTACCTTCTGAGCTTTGTGACAATCTTTTGCCTACAGCATATCTAACCTACTCAGATAAATCCAACTGTAGAAACTAAAGGATTAATGCCTCATATATATAAAAAACAAAAAAAAAAAACAAAACCCCATTAACTGCATTCATGCCCCCACCACCTCATTCGTTACTTTAAAGCATCTCAGTGGCTGCTGCCAGTCCAGTGGTACATGCCTCCTTTAAACAGGACAGACGACAGGCAAGGTGTCGCACCACTGCCTTCACCCCCTGCAGCCTGCTGGAGCCCTGTTAACACCGGCTTAATGAAATCCCCACTTTATTATTTTCTAATGAACCGAAGGATTTGGGCACAGCAAAAAGGAGGCTCTTATTTTCAGTGGATTCCAGGAATGTTGTGTAATGCATTCTTTGAGCACATGCAACACGATTCTTCTCACTGAGGTGAGGGGTGACAGCAAAGCGCTGAGAGGTTGACCCGGCACTGTGGGTGCAGCTTCCCTGAAATGGGAGCCCCATAGTTCATGTCAATACCCTCAGCTGTGAGGTTCAGGAAGGTTTGGATGAATTTGACATTACAACTGTTCATCCACATCACTGTGGAACAACTTGATTCGGGAAAGCCTTGGATCTCAATGCTGGCTTGAGCCACTCTTGCTTCAAATGCCACCTCTGCTTTGTCAGTGAGGTACCTTCGTGGCATGGCCCTTTCATCTAAGCGATTAAGGTTCGAGTGTCTTCTGAGTTGATCCAGCAAATTCTGACCTTTAAAGGATCATAAATTGGACTCTGGATTGCTAAAGGGCTTGGATCACCTGCAGATGCATTCAAAAACCTTTGGAGTTCCACTTAAATTTCATAGCTCAAAACATCAGCATGAGGAGTGGCAGTTTGGTTTTATTCTGCAGGGCAGCAATGTATAATATGGAACATCTTTGGATTAAACACCTGAACCTCTTATCGCTCCAGAAGGAGGTGAAGAATTCTCAAGAGGAAAAAAAGGATGAAAAAGCTTGCCAGCAGAGAGAGAAGAGGAACTTGACAACTCTAACATGCTCCAGATGCTGAGTCTCACCTCTTGCGGCCAGGGCTCCTGAGTCGTCACCCTGATGCTAATCCAGGAGGCAGTGACAGGCGGTTTTAAAAAGACCTCAAAACTGCAAAAACAATTCTGAATGTATTCTTGGGATTCCAAACAGCTTGAGCAAAATGGAATTTATAATAAAATGAAGAGATTAACATGACAAAGAACGTGTAGGATTACCCGGCACATAATTTATTACGGCCAAACAGCTCTGCTCCGCGATATTGAGGCTTAATGTCAGGGCAACACTACATAAAAGACTCTTGAAATAACGTCATTCAACAGCAATGTTGAGGAGAGAAAAAAAAAAAAAAAAAAAAAACTTCTGAGAAGCTGTGCTGAGCTAAGGTCTGCACAGCGGGTGAATAAACATGTTAAACAATACCGGTTTCCTCGGCCTCTGCAGAGCCCCATGCCAGCTCAGCGAGGGGGAGGTTCGCTCTTTTTCCAAGAATTCATTCTGAATGACCATCAGGAACCGACCTTGTTATATCAGCACCGTTTTATCTGTGGCAGCGGTGGGCAATCATGTCCTACAAGGCCAAAGTTTTTGAAGTGTCTGAGCACTGAGTTCATTACTCACTACTGCAAGAACTTTGAAAGCAAAAATCTCAGATGCTTTCTGCAAGAAAGAAATAGGCCACATAGATTATTCACACCTGTAAACAACCGTGAACATCAAGATGTCACTTTGTTACTACCCAACCATGACTTTAGTTAACCAAATGAGTGACAAGACACTATTTAATACCATTATTACAGAGCACAGGTTCAAGTTCTTGATGTTCTGTGTCAAGTTCTTGCTCTGGTTACGGCCTACATGATGGTGGAAGCATCTGTACCTGGCTACCTACAGGACCCGATTGGTCTCATACACCCTAGCAGGAGATCAATTTCTCTCCTAACAACTAATTTTATCCTAAAACCCAATTTTTTCCTCTCAACAGCTACAAAAAAAGTAGTGTACATCACACCGTCTCTTACAACCACCTCTGTATTTCTGGTCACTCTCAATTCTGCATACAGTAGCTACTGTAGTAATGTTCACTTGTAAAAACTGTGGTGTTGGACACATTAATAGCGTATCAATAGTTATGTCTGTATAACATCACCTACTGGAAATGACACTTTTGTTTAAGTTGCACCTCATTTTTGAGGAAAGCATCTGCCAAATGAATAAATTATTTTTTTCTTTAAAAGTAAGGAACTGATGGCTGAAGCATCACCCCACTTGAGGATTTGAAGAGGAATCGTGGGGGGGGGGGGCAGGGAAGGATGTAGATGCTGCCTGCTGTGGAGGACAGATAATCCCCTTTCCACCTTCCCATGGTCCTTTCATGCCCTGTCAGCACAGCCACTTTAAATAGCCTTGTGGGGGCTGCGTAGCACAGTGCTGGGAGAGGATGTGGTGTGAGGAAACTGTGGGTCTATTTCAGCTGACAGATATCCTCTATCCACAAAGCCGCTCTCTGAGCTGTCAGCTGTTGGGATGCCCTCATCCACCACATGCAGCTCCTCGATGCCAGATCCCTGAGTGTGATGATTTACTGCATGACTGTGGTCTGTCAGGCTCAGAGATGTCAGCCATGCCCCTCAGCTGGTAAAATACAGCTGGCAACACACAATGCCAACTACAAGAAACAAGAGTGGGGCGAGGGCATTGGAACAGGGCATGAGCAGGAGAGAAAACTTCACCCATGAGCCATGAATTTTTCATAAATGTCAATGACCAAGGGTCACACTATAGCTCTGAAACTTGCAATCTAGGAATTTGCTCACACTACCAGAAAAGCTAACTTGTGTAGAACAAACTCAAGCACCAAACTGAGCAATTCCATAGGACCAGCAGAATTTTGTTGAGGAAACACTCTTAGCCCTGCAGAACAGACATCACCAAATGTATTATAACAATCTTATTTACAATTACTCTGCATGTGGTCATGTTCAGTAAAATAATAAGGAAGGCAACCTGGACTTAAGAACAAGGCTTAAGGACCCATTTGAAGGTGCACCTATGAACTTTGCCTGGGACACACAGTTTAAAGAAATGGCCTGTCAGTCCACACAAGCTGTTAACTGAGGAGGGAGGAGAAGGAGTGTGATGGAGTGAAGAGATTACTTTAAAGGAGAGGCATAGAGACAGGAGAATTAAGAATTAATGGCTGCCAGCAGGCACATATATTTTAGGAGTTTCTCCAGTGAAATAGCCAAATAAGTGATGAGCAGAGTGCACGGAGGCTGCCACGCGACTGCAAAGTCCTGCTGTGAGCCCAAATCCCTGGTTAAAAATTAAAGGAGGTTGAAACCGAAGAATGTGGAGCATTGTGCTGTTGCTATAGAAACAGCAGAACCAAAAGGTCAGGAGGTCAGTAGGTGAGCAGACCGCTTCCTTGTTCCTTTTTAAAATAACCTTGAACCTCTCCTCCCCAGTTCCCGAACCCACAAGCCACTCCACAACACAAAAACACAAACCGACTCGCGGATTCCTTGGAATTTGTCTTCTGGCACCAAGCTGCGCTGTGGACAAAGTAATTTTACTCTGAGTCGCTCCGTCTTGGTACCACACGTCACCAAAATATCCACATTTTCTGCAGTGGGTCTCAGTATTCAAAGAGGATTTCAGAAACAACCAAACTCATAAACCATAACTAAACATCCACAAGGAAAGGTGTAATTGAGAATAATTTCACTAAAAGCGAACAGAGCAAATTCTCACTGCATTGTTCTCAGTTAGGACTTCAATAAATGGACCCTGATGTTTTTAAAAATAAAAAAAAGCTAAAAATTTCCGAACTCATGATTTCTCAGATTTTAAACTTAGTACGAGCATGTTGTAAAAACTAAGAAAGTATACAGTATATTAATAGAGGGGTTACTTGATCCTTCCAGGGTGACTGAAACACAGGTGGGAAACCACTCTCCATTACATAGGTATTTACAGTGACAAAAGATCATAAAAGGCATTCAGAATTGTAAGTTTAAAAGATGAACACATTTACGTTTTATTTTGCTGACACTTTTCTCCAAAGCAACTCTGCAATATTAAGTGACTTCAAATGATTTACACTTTCATACTGCTAAGCAATTTTTACTCTGTCAAATCAGGGTACGTAGCTTTATTAAGGGTAATACAGCAGGAGGTGAGGCCTGGGTGCCTTAAGTCCAAAGGCTGCGGGTCTAACCACTACGCCACCTATACAACTCACACCAACCACTAACATGGCAAGGATGTGTGTTCACTTTAGATAGGGAAGTACTGACCGCCATTGGTAACACAAAAGCTACTTTCCAAAGAAGGTTTAATTCTACTGAAAGCGCAAAATCTGCCAAATAATCCAGCAAGTTTCCTCTGACCTGTCAGGCCCAGGCTTTAGAGACCAAAACACCTCTGATGACTCACAGTTGATTAGGAATGTAAAAAGGCCCCAGAGAGCATATGTGAAGTATAAGCAATATAAAGGAGGATTATGATGGTTTACAGAAATCCAGGGTTGGAATAAAGTCCATGGAGGCATTTGGCAAAACTCATGATATGAGGGGAATGCTAAGAATTTTAATGAGTCACAGTTGGTTTTCAAAGCAATGCCCTTTTGCAGTCTCCACATCTCTGAAACTCCCATTTTTCCACTAGTAAATTCAAGGAAGCCTGCAAATGCAGGACAGGAACAAATAAAGCCACCCATTTAAATTTGCTGTGGCTGCTGTGCAATGCTGCATTTCAACAACTTTGGAGGACCTCGGCTGTTTACATCCACAGCTCTGTTTCGCACTGCTGGAAGGACGCTGAGCATCAAATGGGGCACTAGAATGAGAACAGACACTTGATCCTCATGATGGAGGGGAGGAGAAAAAAAAAAAACAAAAAAAAAAAAAAAAAACAATCCATGCAAAGACCAATCTGACGCCACTTCCAAAAAGCAACAAAACTTGAGAAAAGTTAATCTTAGATGTTAGAGGTGCCTAAACACAAATTTAGGATATCCTGTGTGTGAATGGAAAAATGGCTGCAGAACCTAGGAGACTGCACGTTGAACACCCATTCAAGGTCTCACCAAGAGATGTGCGTTGCACAGTTTTTAATAATTAATCTGGCCAATGATGTCAGGTTCCTTTAGTGTGACTGGGCACACAAGAGTCTGGTTTGGGATTCAAGGTAAGGTTCCAGACAAGAGCTTGACTACTTCCTGGAAAACAGTTGGTTTCCAGAAGCCATGTGGAAAACAGGTTTGACTGAGAAATGAGGTGCCATATCTATGGGTTGCTTTGCTTTCACCTTTTTGTCCATTTTATTCCACACTTATAAGGACTCAAACTTCTCACAGGTCCTGCAAACCACACCAAATAGACATCTAAACCTCAAAAATAGAAAGTGCCAGAAATTTAATAGTAATAAAAATGTTTTAAACAGTAAGCATAAACAATAAGATGTTTCACCAGGTTATGCAATTCGGTCAAAGCTCAAAAACCCACTGAGAACAGATCCCACCGGCCTCCAGCTAAGCTGTATACAGGATGAGTAATGCACACCTCATGGCCCTATATGTTTTGGCCCCAAGCACACCCCTCCTGCTGGGGACCAATTCCACTGATGTGGGGGATACTGGCCAAGTCAGCCTTAAGACCCACAAGGGGTCTTTACATATATCTGATAAGCAGGGGACCCAGACCACAGACTCCAGCAGTGCCGTGAATGACACCCTCCCCGAAGGACCAGGCAGGCTGCAGCCATTTCCTGACTGTTGCGAGCAACATCTCAAGTTCAAGATCCTCAAGCAGAATTTAACAAGTTAAATGACTGACAGCATGTCAACTTTGCCACTGCAAACTTGTTTACAACCACAAGTAAGATTGTGGATGCTATTTATCACCACATAACCACTGAAAATGAAAAACATTCAGTCTCTTAGAAAATGCTCCATCTGCAGATTTGAGGACTGTCAGAAACTATGTAGTTCTCATCGCTTTCACTATCTGTTCAGTGTCAGTCCTCCATCCACCAAGAGTTTATAATGACCATGTGTGCTAGGTAACAAAGCCTTTAATGAAAAATTATGGTTATAGAAAGATGCCCCCCCCCCCCTTTTATATCAAACCATTTGGGAATTCAACAGCTGCACTTGAGATTGAGATCCTTTCACTGGGAAATTTCATCAGGAAACAGAGCAAAGGGATGTGGAGAAACAAAAGCCTAGGAATATTTGTGATTATTCCTGACAGGGTACTACGCAACAGGGGAAACAGCTCCGGCCCAACACAAAGTGTTCCCCACCTGCACTATCCCAGCATGAGCTTGTACTGGAGCTCCCTTTTGGAATTGAACCCCGCAACTCTGTGAAGCCTCCCAAAGACACGCCAGGCCCACTAATCCTGGCTAAATTTATCCCAGATGGAGCCCTGTGTCCCATTCCAGAAGCCCCACTGGCTGTCAGGAGTAATTCAACAGGTTTGGAAAACCTCATCTGCAGCTCGTGGCTGTGGCCCACACATGACCCCCCCCCCCCCCAGGATGGAGAAAACCCATTCACAGGGGCTGTTACATGACCTCTATGGCGAGGGCTGATAAACTCAGATAATGAGAGACAGAATCACATCTTTTGTCCTTTAGCTGTGAGGAAACATCCATGTGGGAATGGACTTTCGTTCACTGCTATAGGTCAAAAGATGTGGTCCATTCTTGGTTACAGTTCACTTACTGCTGATATGTGGATGTTGACAAACTCGTGCAGACATTTCGCTCAAGTTAATGAGTTTTCAGGCAACATATCTGAAGCTTTTGAAAGGGACTTATGCTTCCCAGGAATATTCTTAAGTCTTTTTTTTTTTAGGACTCTTAAAGGAGCTTGTATGAAAAACAGGCTTTTCTCTAGTTCTGCTAGACCTGAGTTAACTGCATAAATTTCTCCTTAAGCAGACCGTACCATAAAATACAGTACAACCAATCTTACAGATGTTTGCTTAAACCACAAACAAGTAAGTGTTTTGTAGGACCAAAAAAAGATGCAGGGTTCAGGTGATTAAAAAAAAAAAATCCAGAAAGGAGGAGAGAAAACTTTAGACATGGGGACAATACTTAAAATAAACTAGGCTGATGGAAGAACAGCACATTTAGCATGGAAGTGGCCTCCACAGAAAGAGGAAGCCAAACCATCAAGCTGGCAACTCCACAAAGGACAGTCAGTGTATGATATGACAAAATGCAGATGAAACCCTGTTCCTGCTGTTGGCATCTTCAAAAAAAAAAAAAAAAACTGGAAATGGTCTTGAACCTGTACTACCAACAGCCTAACTAGACACAAAATAGGCTTGAAAACGACATTGAAAAATAAAATCAATAGCTCACAGATTAGATTCTGCCTCCAAGAGACACGCCGCCTCTACAACTGTCAAGCTGTATAAACAAATGGAAGCACAGACCTGATTCTCACCCAGATTAAAACTGACTGGGACTGATAGACACTGTGGCTTGTAGGGATGTAAACCATTAACCATTAGCGAACGGGTAAGGAAAGAGTCTTACAAAATACTGTATACCAGATTTAACTACTGAGTCCAAAAACAGCTTCAATTTTCTTCAAGTGACCATAACTAAAATTCAATGTAATTGTTTTTAAGGGTATAATCAAAGGTCTTTGCATACAATTACACCATCTGGCTAGTCTCAAGTATAGTTTAAGCTCCAGAACACCATGCATTTTTAGCAAAGTTCAGGAAAGCAATCCAGAAAGCGGACCAGAAACGGTGATATTTTATTGTTCTAATTCCACGTTAACAATTTTCCAAGCTCTTCTTGCTCGCTGTGTAGAGAAGACAGACAGAGAAGTGCGAGTCAAGTCATTCTTCAGGTCCAGCATGCGTTGAGCAACATCTCCCTTTGGCTAAGCTACTGAATGTTTTTGAGGCAAAGCCCCTGTGCACAGGTGACAGTTTTTGGTACAAAGCTATAATAGTGCCAACTTCGTTATTCATACCAGCAGTGCCTCTACCATCTAAAGCTGAACAACCAATTTCCAGGGAAATCTATGATATGAAAAACACGACATGGAAAAAGGTAGCGGAGGAAAAAGGGGGAAAACAAACAGTGACGGATTAACTTACTTGAATGGCCGTTAAGGTGCGTCTTGTTTCCCAGGGGTGCAGTACAAAAGCCCTGAGGAGCAGCTCCTGTGGAACTACAGGCGCTGATGAAACAGCACACCGACCACCACCCGTGAGTCCCAACTGCACCGCCTTTCGATAATCAAGTACCTCAAGGCTTGGCAGAAATGCTCTTTCTTGTCCCCTTTGTCAAAACTGACTCCCAGCAAGCACAGGTGCTCATTCTTCCACAGCTTGGAATCAGGGGGTGGCTAATGGATGAGAGGCGCACGATCCACGGCTCAAAAAAAATCCTGCTGTGCCTTACAAAACGACGGACTTTGGATTCCGTTAGGTCAACATGGACATGGCACACAAACCGAGCAGGACAGACAAACCACAATGCCACTAAAAGCTACGAACACGCCAAGCATGGTTGTTTGTGGCTGATGATTAACCCGCACACCCTTCATTTGCTATTGCCTACATTTCTGAAATTCTCCAGAGAAGGACACAAGATGCAAGCTGGTCAAAAAAAAATTTCAGGATCCATTTTTTAAACTAGCAACTCAAAGATCAAAGAAAAGCCAGAATGAGCCAAGCATAACCCAAATACTGACTTACAAGAGTAAATGACAAAGAAAGCCTGGCCCTTCTTTTCTGCTGATTCTCTGACCCTTTGACCACTATGAACCCTGACGAGCGTACAGAATGGTTTGTGGTCTGCTGTTCTTCTCTGTGACCCTGGACTGTCTTCACCACCGCAACCACCTTCGCAGTGGAGTAGCCCGTCCCTGTTGTTACATTCACATTTTCTCTGCGATTGTCTATTCCTATTCTAGGGTATCATTCTGCTGGCCACATCTGGAGTCAGGCTGTACACTTTACATCTATACATACAGCTCACACTTTCTTCCAAAGCAACTTAAACTTAACTTGAAATGATTTATCCATTTAGGCAGTCAGGTCATTTATACTGGAGCAACCGGGAGCAAGTACATGGCTTAAGAGTTCTGATTCAAACCTGGTCCTTCAAGTCCAAAGGCGGTGATGCTAACTGCTACAACAGGAGCTAAGGATGTGTCAACGCACCAACTGTTGTCTTCTCAGTCCACAAATCACATGGAAAAACCACAGGACCGATGACTACGTGGAGCATCCTGTCCAATCAGCAGCCTGGCGAGGCAACCTGGTTAATAGAAACACAATCCATAGATGACCCGTGTTGAGCCCTGACCTCCTGCCAGTGAACACCTTCATTACACTTTGCACTGAGCCCCTCACGTTGCTTCTTTTCAGTGTCACAGTCTCTGTCCACCATCCTCGCCCTACATTTTGGGTTAAAGACTTGTAGTTATTATAGCATAGGTGCTGCTTTTAATGGCTGGGGAAGAGAGAGAGAGAAAGGAAAAAAAAAAAAAAAGGCCAAGACTGTTGCGAAAAGTGAGCAACGAAGCAGGCTTTCTGCATGCCGCAACATGTACCACTGAAAAGCAAGAATCCAAACAATAACTGTCAACACAGAAAATGGCTTTGCATCCTTTGTGTAATTAGGGTTACTCTAAACCTTCATTCACTGAGCAGACGCCTTTCTCCAAATCTACTTACAATGCTAACTTACACATTTACCCCTTTGTACAGCTGAGTAATTTTTACAGGAGCAATTCAGGCCAAGCACAGCGATCAAGGGTACTACAGGACAAATGGGATTCAAACTTAGGTCCTTTGGGTACAAGGCGACAGCTCTAACGGCTACGTTACACTTTACATCCTCTATACCTTTTATTTTGCATATACAAAGGAACCTAAAATCATTTCTGTATCTTTCACAGCTGGAATGTTGACAAACTTTGTTCACGTATGAGATGTATCTGACTTCAAGGTTGATGGTATTTCCACCTGGGGACAACAGAGCATCAGCGGGACTGCTTTATTAGTGCGGTGACATCGAAAGACAGGAAATTTTTATTTAGACAGAAGCAGAAAACCAGGAAATCCTACTGTTCTTTTCACACCTTAAAATACAAGGTCGGCAGCAGGAAAATCTAACCAGAAGCCCGTCTTCACACTGCAGAACCCCAACATATGCAAACAATGACTGACACAGAGGAAAACACTCAATGGAACTGATGTCCAAAGGTCATCTGTCTGTTTAACATTGTCACACAACCTAAACGCTAGCCAGACGCTCACATATGCTCGGATTTACAAAATGTTTTAAATACACAAGTATAACCTTCACCACAGCTGACTGAAGGGTACACAATCTTATAAGAAGTCCTTGAAAGAATTTGCCAAGCATGATATGAAGCTAGAAAAATGGCCAGTTGGGACAGGCATAGATACTGCTGTTAACATCTGGAATGGATGTACCAGAGCAAGGGTGAGAGGGGGATGGGGAACAGAATACCACGAGTCTCGCAATTGCCAAGCACCAGATTATTTACGATATTTTGACTTTGAAACCCATGCAAATGTGAATGCTGCAACAGTGCCTTTGCAATGAATGAAGTCCTAATTTATTTAGTTTGGATAACATGAGGTCATCAGCTTCCACCTCTGCTTCCTACAATACATGTCCATTGCTCCCATGCAATTCACCCATCACTAAAGGTTTAAAAATGAATTCAAAAAAAAAAAAATCTGAAACGCTGCGTAAATACTACAAACCAACATTAACAAAGCATTTAGCGGAACATATACAGAGCACTTCAGATGCTTATTGAATATTTTAAGCTTGTTCTGAAATACACTTTCACATCTGCTTGATTTGCACTTTCAAACCCAGTCCAGAAGAGAAAAACCTCCTTTCTTCTGAGAAAAAGGGGGAAAAAAGAAAGAAAAAAAAAATTCACTAAAAATGCAGTCCATTTCCAATGCAGCCTGGACACTTTTTAACTGAAAACGGACAACATTTTGATCACTTAAACACAGTATACTATATTAACACCAAATTTTGTCAATAAAAAGTTTCAGCTTAAAAACACAATATTAATATCTATGCACTGCTACTTATAATATCTGACAAATTACATATTGCTAAAGACCCTGACTGTGGCAAACAGCAGAAACCTACAACCATTCAACTCAAAGTCAAATTCCGCGAACAGCTGCATTTTTATACTACGATTAACTAATGCGCCCTGATTCTTAAATTGAATAACCAACGTGAACTCAATGTCACGTCAAAATTATTAATTTTTTTAGTGCATCCAGCTTCATCAAGGCTTTCGAAACCGCACGCTGGAGGTTCTCTATGACCAACATTAACACGAAACCAGCAAGTCCATCAGTGGATGAACAAAGAAGAACAGGAAGCACGACTGTGATATCCTTTATGAGAAAATAGAGCTGCAATGTTGACTTTCTTGTCGCCAGCCCATATCAAAGCCTGAACTGGGAGTTCTGGATTTGCTGCTGCACTCATTTCCTCGCAGGCTTTCAGAGCAGTTTGGCAAGAAGCACCACCTCAGCCAAATCAGGGATTCTTATCGGACGTCCTGGCAGCGTACTGAGCAGCTGGCCACACAGGCCTTCAAAGCGTTTCTCCATAACCTCCCGCTTCCGAGGTCCTCGTCATTTCAAGGGAATGTCTGCACCCACACGTCAAACATGCAGCGATACCAGCTGGGGCGTGTGGAAAAGTCTGTCTAATCCAATGTTGTTATAACGTGTGCGAGACACGCAACGCTGCCGTCGCTCACCCCGGCATCTCACGCTTTCTTGGGCAGCACCTAGCGTCACCAAACTGTGGGTGGGCACGTATCGCTCAGTGTTTTTTGTTCAAGTTCACGTTAAATCGGTGGCAATTAAAATGCTGCACTAAAAACAGGAATTTTAATAAAGGTACACAGAACCACATATCTGACAGATGAAACCTGTCTACACATGCAAGTCTGAGTAACCAAGACTTTTTCTATTTATGGGTTACACGTTACATTAGACATATGGATTAGAAAGAAATGTATAAAATAATAGAATCATGACCTGTTGTAGGTGCCAGTTAAGTAGAGGTGACACAGCGAGACCCCCCCACCACCCCACACACACACACACACACACACACAACCTTGGTGATGAGCAGGGGCTCCTGGTGCTCCCGGCCGCCCCTCAGGGTGAAGCCCCAGGGAGCTCCTCCGACCAGCTGGACCTCCAGCAGCGTCCAGCGGGGACCGTCTGGGCCGCTTAGGACCCCCGTGTCCTGCCGCAGGAGCAGCTCCGTCCGGTGGGCCAACGCGTCCATGGAGCTTCACGGTCCTTTCAAGCGTACACAAACACAGCAGCACGACGGTGAAGAGTTTACAACACACACACACACACACACACACACACACACACACACACACACACACACACACACACAAATGCTCTTAAAGGCAGAATTAAAGTGAACTCACCGTCCTCGCAGGTCGTGCCTCCACTTCTCGGCCGAGCCGAGTTTCCTCAAACTGCGCCGAAGTCGCGCTTTCCGTTCCCGCTGTCCGCGTTACAAACTTTCAGTGTCTCAGTGTCACCCTGGGGGGCGCCTCGCTATCGGGCCCAGCTTCCATGGCTCCTGGCGGCTCCAGCCACCGGTTTCCCGCTTACTCTTGGAACTCCCGTGGCGGGCAGTCCGGGGTTCGAGCACACCGCAGGGGCGATCCTGACCCCTCCTCTGCTCTCCTGTCCTCCGGAGACTGCGTGTGCACCGTCCAGCGGAACCCGGACTCCCAGCGCAGTGCCTCCGTCCGAATCCCTCAGCTTCGCTCGAGTGCGGTGTCGCTCATCCCCGATAACCGACTCGCTGCGTCCCGGTTTCCGAGCTGCTCAATCGCCCCCGCACCGCATCACATCTCCCCCAGGAGGCCGCGGCGAAGCTGCCAGGAGGCGCGGAACAGCAGAATCCGAGGCGTCCCTTTTTTTCCCAGAAGTCCGTTCAGAGCGCCGATACCTGATCCCACCGGCGGAGGAGGCGCGGCGAAAACCACCTGTGAGCGTGGAGACGTCTGGCGGCGGTGGCGCCCTCTGCCGCTGAGCGCGGTGAAGTACAGCCAAGGGGGCTCGTCTTCACACGTGCTCTTCCAGTAGCAGAAGCCCCGGCAGCTCAAGCACCTGATTCATAATTCATATGGAAATATTAATAAAACATGCTTGCTTCTGTTATCCCACCGTCTAGCGCATAACTCCACACAACCGTAAGAAAATGCTAAGCTCAAACGAGCTATGCGCCGCCAGCGTTCACTTTATATACAACATATTAGATGATCTCCACTATACATCGTTAATATGGACCGTATGAAGACACTTTTTTAAACGCCGCAATAATGGAAACATCACTGACTTGAGCCGATAAGGTAAAACTAAACTGAAAAGCACACAACCCTATTAGCCTTCTCATGTTTCTGCAGGGAGTGCCATAGACCCTTTTGGTGAAATTTAAATGCACAGGGGATGGACAAGCAAAGAAAAAAATATGCTGTCTCCTATAGTTTAGTTATTTCCCAGCGCAACAATGCAAGACAAAAAAAATGCCTGCTCCTGCTTTGCCTTTATTATAGTCAGAAAGTAAAAACATTTCCCAATAAAATAAACACCCTGCGTCTGAAAAATATCATCCATGAAACATTCAAAATATTCACAATAGAATACTTAATAAATGTGAATTTCCCTATGGTAATTAATGAATTATCTATCTATCTATCTATCTATCTATCTATCTATCTATCTATCTATCTATCCATCCATCTATCTATCTATGATTTCACACAGCAGCTAAGGTCACTGTGGTAAATTACCATGATCTAAAACAACTGGCACAATAATGTTAAAAAGCTCTAATCCGCCCTGGCCATATCGGTCCATTACATTTACCGCCTCCAACACCTGACGTCTATTGTTCCACTGGTTTAACTGAATTTTGGACATATCAAGTCCTAGGAGAGAATATGTAATACAATCTTAACGCAGAGGTAGTGGTACAAGTTATGCTATACACATATATAGGTTATTCTTCTGATACAGACTTTGCCAGGTATATTAGACCATTTTAAAATGTGACGAATACACATCTCCATATATAACATACAAGCCGAATTTAAGTTTGTCTGTTTCAATGTTTGGTTTTAAATGCACGGCAGTTTTTCAAACCATAGAAAAACTACAAGCTACAAAAAAGACACACAGCTTCTACTCATCCTAAGTACACACACAACACACGAGCACGACCGCCTCACACGCTCTGCAAACACGCTGATGTATTGTCCACCTTTTCGATAGCACTAACAGTACTTATATACTAAATGCAACCACTTTAGTGGTAAGATAGTTTGATCATAATATAATGTGATATTACTTGTTACCTTTCCACTGTTATACCATTTTGGCCCGAGGAGCGCCAGGTAACTCCGCGAATCAAATGCATAGCTAAATACAACCTGTGCGTATTACATCTAAACATTTCTTGGTTGTTATCGGGATAATATTTATTTTCTAACATAGCAGAGTGGGTGTTTCATGTACACACGAACTTGTGCGAATAATCAGTTACCTGCACGTTGCGACGTCTCCTCCGCAGTTTTTCGCCAGTCTCGGGACAAACACGTTTCTATAGCAACCAGTCAGCCAGTACGAGTCCCGAAAAGGTCCAAATAACTTCCAGCGCTGCGAAACGCGGAAGTGAACGTAAGCGATCCTGCGCCGTGTTTCCTGCTCGCCTTCTGGGATAGGAAACGCATATATTGACATTATTTTCAGGGCTGCGCTGGGCGACTCTTTTGTCATTATATATCTGACACTTGGCTGAGCGACAATGTTCAAGGGCTGGGGGACGTGGTTAGGGTTAGAGAAGCCGACGGATGAACCGGGTGATGTGGCTGTGAAGGAAGCGACAGCCGAAGAGCAAGACAACAAACAGCAGACCGTGGAGGGAGAAGAAACGGGAGGAACAGACGGGGAGGGAGGCGATCCAGCACAGCAGCTTCTTCAGCAGGCGAAAGGTCTGAGCGGTGAGTGTGCGCCATTCTGCAATGGGGCTCGTTTTGCGTTATTTGCGGCCAGCGGACCCCTCTGGCCGCCTTACGTTGTTTAGCAGATGCATCGTAGCGTGTCGTAACCACGTCTCGCTGGAACAAAACTTCCTACGGGTACTTCGCAGTGCTGCCAGACCGCTACTTTTACCTCGAAATTAAGAAGTTAACAGAATCAATATACGTATTTGCTTACGAACGTCCTTCAGTCATTCGACTCGTCTTTTGCAGTGCGCAGCTGTGCTTTCTGTAGTTGTTAGATGTACGGTGCCGCCTGCTAACAAATACGTTCGCATTAATGTACTTGCAGTATCCTATTTTTTTAACCTTAAAAACAATCTGAAACATTTAAGCTGCTTCTTTATTTTATTTTTCGAATCCGCATAGACAGAGACCCTGTTTTAAAGCCCGTGTTATTCTTGCACTGCGATGATATTGTACTACCTGAGTTGATCTACGCTGCCTGGGTCAGAAAGGTGAAAAGCAAGAACACATTAAATAATAACCACCAAAACTGTTTTACCATTAAAATGCTTGTATTTAGTGCTGAAGTGTTGTTAGTGCTGTCAGACAAGTGAACGTGCCAGTTGAAGTCTTGTGGAAAGGAATAAAAGCAAAATGTACATGTATTGGCAAACTTTATTTGACTTACATCAGTAATGTGTGCAGCACCTCGTGTTTCTCATATATAATTTCTTGTTAATGCTTACATCTTCATTTGCTCACATGTAACAGCCAATGGCTCCTTTGATGGAACATGTGGATCTTATTGACAGCAACAGTCACACCTTAGTGACATGGAGACAGTAACTATATGTCACCACACTTTTATTATCTTTCAGTTTGTGTGTGTTTGAGAAGCTATGTTAGCCTGTGTGAGAGAGAATGTGCATCAGCATGTATGTGTGCATAGCGTGTCTGCGTGGACTGACCTGCAAACACTAAAAACAAAATGCATATAACTAGATGTTATAACATCTGGTGCTACCTGACAGGTAAGAATCAGACTATTTCAGTGCTGTTCCTTTAATTCCAAGGAGTCCAAGGTAGGTAAACAGGATCTGGTGGATGACAAATGCTGCACACAGGTGCAGGACAATGAGAATTGAGGGAAGGGAGGCTGCTCTAGCTCATTTGAGGGCTTCTTACTTCAGGATGAGGGCGGTCTCTGTGGAATGGCCGACCTTGAATCCAGACTGGTGTAACGGAGATTGTTGCTGGAATACAGATATCTGGTTATAAGCTGCAAGTTGAGAGAAAAGGAACGTAAACTAGCCTGTAATTCTGGACTGAGTTGCGGTCCACAGAAGGCTTCTTTAACAGTGAAAGCCAATGGGAAGCAGCCATTAACTTTTTCAATATCAGCTATGTTTTAACATTACTTTTCACTGTGAGATTGATTTATTTAAAAAAAAAAAAAAAAAAAAAAAAAAAAGGCTAAACGCATGTAAAATTTATACTTTTCTGTCCTTGGTAGGATACTTGTACAGCTTTGCAAGCAGTGCCACAAAGAAGATCTCAGAATCGGTGGTGGAGACAGCACAGACCATCAAGAAGAGTGTGGAAGAGGGGAAGATTGATGGCATCATCGATAAGGTGCATCCTCATCATGGACACGGTGATGTTTTACACTGTGTATAGAAAAGAATCACACCCCCCCCCTCTTAAAAATATTCACATTTTGTTGCTTTGCAGTCTAAAATGAAGGCGCACACAATATTTCTCCAGCTGTATTTACTCAATGCAACTTATAACAGCCAAGTGAAAGATATAATAGCAACAGGTCAGATTAAAAAAAACAAAACAGAATCATTGAGATGGTTAAAGGATCACCCCCCCTCCTAAAAAATGGTTGTAAACTCAATAAGGTGTAACTAATCACCTTCTCCATTGCACACCAAGCCAACTGGCTTCCACCTGTGATCAGCTGTAATCATTCTGATGAGTTCAGCATAAAAACAGCTCTTCCTAGAGCATTACAGTGCTTGGAAGTGCAACTGAAAGCAAACAATCAACTACGGGTGGCAAGGCACTGTCAAAAGGTCTCAGGGAAACTTGTGGACAGGTACAAGTCAGGAGATGGATGCAAAAAAAATTCAAAGGCTTTATCAATCCCTAGGAGCAAAGTGAAGTCCACAATCAAGACATGGAAAGTGTTTGGTACTACTAGGACCAGGCTGTCCCTCCAAACTGGATGGAAGAGCAAGGAGGAAACTGGTCAGAGAGGCTACCAAGAAGCCTATGGCAACTTTGAAGCAGTTACAGGAATTTCTGGCAAAGAGTGGTCACTGTGTGCATGTGACAACAATATCACAAATGCTCCACAAATGTGGCTTCTATGGGAGGGTTGCAAGAAAAAGCCACCCCTCAAAAAAGGCCACAATAAGTCTCGATTGAGCTTTGCCAAAACGCACCTTGAAGATTCTGAGGCCAAATGGAAAAAGGTGCTATGGTCAGATGAGACCAAAATCGAACTATTTGGCCTCAACGTCAAATGTTATATCTAGAGGAAAGCCAATACAGCTTACCATCCAAAGAACACCATACCTACAGTAAAGTATGGAGATGGTAGCATCCTGTTGTGAGGGTGTTTCTCTGCAGCAGGGACTGGGGCACTTGTCAAGATACAATAAAAAATGGATAGTGCAAGATACCGTTAAATTCTTAAGGAAAACCTGCTGCCCTCTGCCAGAAAGTTGTCAATGGGAAGAAGGTTCACCTTCTAACATAACAATGACCTGAAGCACACAGCAAAATTGACCACGCTGGCTGAAGGAGAAAAAGGTGAATGTCCTTGCATGGCCTAGTCAGAGCCCAGACTTAAACCCTATTGAAAATCTGTGGCATGACTTGAAGATTGCAGTCCACCAGCAGTCATCGTCCAGTTTGACTGAGTTTGAACAGTTCTGTAAAGAAAAGTGAGCAAATATTGCACAGTCTAGATGTGCAAAGTTGGTAGAGAAGTATCCCAATGGACTCGTGGCTGTAATCAAAGCAAAAAAAAAAGTACTGACACGAGGGTGATCCTTTAACCAACTCAGTGATTCTGATTTTTAAAATTTTTTTCTGACCTGTTGCTACTATATCTTTCACTTGGCTGTTATAAGTTGTATTGAGTAAATACAGTTGGAGAAATATTTTTTTTGTGTGTGTGTCTTCATTTCAGGCTGCAAAGCGACAAAATGTGAATATTTTGAAGGGGGGGGGGTGATTCTTTTCTATACCCACTGTATATGTGGTCTGTTGAAGTGCTCATAAGGTTTCTGTGAGGGTTTGTAGAGTTTGGTACTTAAAATACTTGTATTTTCAAGGACAGGTCATTGTGAACTGTCCTAAAAGTTTTTTACAGTAACGTTTCTTTTTTTTTTCCCTAGACAATTTTGGGAGATTTTCAGAAGGAGCAGGAAAAATTTGTTCAAGAAAAACATTCCAAAAGAACAGGTGAGCTTAAATGCTTCCTAAGAACATTTTCACTTTCAATGTGAGACTGGAAAAAAATTGAAGGCAGAGTTGTGTAGCATAAAATCACAGTTAATTTCCTTCATATTCCATGTTCAGATGTAGCTGTACCACCTTGGGTTGGCTACAATGAAGAAGAGACCATACAGCAACAGATCTTGGCATTATCAGCAGTGAGTGTGAAATAATAGGTGTTTTTCTGAATATGAAAACAGATATTCATTTACTGACATAACTACAGCAAATGTTAAATTTCTTGTTATTCGCTATAATGAAGGAGGGGTCCCACACTGTTTTGTTGTCTCATTTCAGGACAGGAGGAACTTCCTGCGGGACCCCCCAGCTGGAGTGCAGTTCCACTTTGACTTTGAGCAGATGTACCCTGTTGCCCTTGTGATGCTGCAGGAGGATGAGTTGCTCAACCGCATGCGCTTTGACTTGGTCCCAAAACAGTAAGTGTCTGTGAGCATTTATGCGGTGGGGGGTTGGGGGTTGTTGGGGTCCTATATAATCCTACAGCAGTGGGTAATTTTATGTTTAAGGGTGCGGAGTTGTAATCTGAAGGTTGCCTGATTCAAGTCCAAGGAGTGGTGCACCCAAATAGGATGGAAAATCTCACTTACCCCAGTAAAGTAGCCACAAGTGTAAATTTAAAAGCATTTGGAATATAGCACTGGTCTAACAACAAAATTAGAATTTTTCTCTGGCAGATTTATTTATTCAGCCAGAACCTTTGTCTAATTTGACCTATAACGTCAAGATAAATAAATTCAGTCATTATAGCTTGTGAGCTATGATGGGAGCGATGACTTGATACTAGTGGAAGCGGAGCCTCATCAGTAAGAAGCTGGAGTAGTTTTAACCACTAGAGAAAAAGATCTTGAGAGTCAGTAAGGAAGGGATAGATTTTGTGGCTGCTGTATTGCTTTATGAAACTTATCGTTACTGACTTGATAAAGATTCTTATCAATATTCACTCTCTTGTATCTTGTTATTATGCAATATTTCAGTTGAAAAGGTGTCATTTGTTAATCATTTCAGTGTAAAGGAGGACGTCTTCTGGAGGAATTACTTCTATCGCGTCTCCCTGATCAAGCAGTCTGCTCAGCTCACAGCTCTGGCTGCCCAGCAACAGGCTGCAGAGAAGGAGGACAAGGGCACCAGTGGAGCCGACAGTGTTCATCTTGCAGGTATTACATGTTCTCTTCCACCTCACCAGCAAAGGGAACCCAAATACCAGTCAGTGCACACCAGACCATCTTACAGTTGTCAACTTTTAAATGTGCTCTTAACATCCTTATCGCTGCAGACTAAGTTGATTTTGCATGCGTTATCACATCTTGAAACGTGCAACAGCTTTTTTTTTTTTTTTTTGTGTCATACAGAAAACATCAGACCAAAAACCCCACCCATGACCATCAACAGCCAGTCGAAGTCCAATGAGGTAAGACGACACCTTAACTTTTCTGTCTCAGTTCAGTTATAACAGAGCCCTTATATCTCATCAGGATGCCGTTGTATTTATTTTATTTATTTATTTGAAATTGTATTCGTTTGTGATTATGAATGCAAAACCAAGTAGTTACTTGAAGTAAAAATTCCTCCTATTCCCTCTCCAGGCCAACACTTTGCCTCTTTGAACCCATTTCTTCACCTTCCTCACAACCATTTCTCTGCAGTTTATTCCTTTTTTCTCAATATTTTATTCTTCTTGTTGTTTTCTATCTTTGGAACTACTCAAAAGTTCTCAGACTCCAAACTGACACCAAAATTACAACCCAGTGTCCCTCTTCCACTTTTCTTCCAAAACCCTTGAACATGAATTATACAATCATTCATAGTCTGGACTCCAGATCCATCATTCTAAAAAGACTGCCTTTTTCACAATGTCAGTTATTACATTCACTGAACGTGCCCATATCTCATACTGCCATCTAAAAAGTTTCTGGCCCAGGCTATGGTGAACTCTCTATCTACTCTGCAGCAAGAGCTCTGTACTCCTCCTCTGCTGGCTGCCTGATGGCCCCACTCACAAATTCTCCAGAACCAGAGGCCTGCAGGTCTTTGGTTATAGCTTTGATGTAGAGGCACGAGCCCTCTTCTTCCCTGCGAGCTGCAGAATTCTTCCCAGCATTCAAGAAAGACCTTAACTCATTTCTTTCCTGATCCCCTAACAGCTATGTATACTTGTGTACCACTTTCTTTTGTGACTATCTGTGTATTTGCTATCTGAAACTCATTAATACAGGCTGATCTTTGCATAATGTGTCACTGAAATTATGTTATCAGGCAGATCATTCTCTCACTTGCCTGTGAATTATCTTTAACCACTTGTCCAAATGAGGGTCCTATCGCTGGGAGCCAGGCTAGGAGGGGTACACCCTATACGGAACTCTAGTACTTCCTAGGGTAGCCAAGCACACAGTCACTCACACATGCACATGCTGAAGGTAGTGGTCAGTTAATCTAAAACGCATATCTGGAGTGTGGGAGGAAACCAGAGCGCCTGTAGAAAACCCACAGACACAGGGAAAACTAAACTGCACAGACTCACACACTTTCTGACACCACTAAGTAACAGCTGTATTTACAAATTCGTTATATACCGTTTCTATTCTTTGTGGTCTTGGACAGCAAGATGATGAGGAGATATCCACCAGTCCTGGCGTGTCTGAATTTGTGAGCGATGCCTTTGACTCATGCAACATCAACCAGGATGACTTGCGCAAGGGCATGGAGCAGCTTGTGTTGGACAAGAAAGGAGAAGAGGCTGACCCAGATGGTAACTTTATTTCATCTACCCTGCTAATGCTTCCTCCCTTTTATTAACTTCTCAGCCACAGAACGTCATGTTTATAAGTGGTCTTCATCATATTGGAGCCCTCTGTACTTAACAGTGGTTTCTGTTCCAACTAGGTTGTTCCAAAATACTACTGGAAATGTGTTATTGGGTGTGATAATTTTGGGTAAATGTCAAAAGGCATCATCAGTTTATCATATATGCTAGTTTTGACCTTAGTTTGGTTACAGGTATATCACACATGTTGTGATGCACTTGGACACCTCATCAGTCATGTTACCTGGGGTTGTAGGATGTTTCTGGTCTTTCTACATCAGACACCTTCAGCTCGGTGATCAGACCAGGGGTGATCAGGCTCCAGCATGCAATCAGGATGCAATACATAGAACCGTTCTGATCCACAGCCATCTAGATGCTTTCTCCACAGCCTTGGTAACAACTTTAACAGCCTTCCTCCTCAGCGATACCCACCATGCTGTAGACCTTATACAATGAATTCCCAGCAACTGCTTTAGTGTGCACACACTTTGCACTCCAACCTTTTGAGCAACACTGTTCCACAAGTTCCTTATACCTTACCCTCTTCCATTCATAAGCTTCTTCTATTCATTCTGGTCAAGGCATTATAAGCTTTCGCTAGGTGTCTTGCTTAAAAGCTTCTGAATGTAACACAATGTCTAGCCTCAAAGGTGTCTCTGTGATGATGGCCTGAAACCTGAGCTGCCTTATTTCAGCCATCAACTGCTAGTGTCACACCATCACCAGGAGTCCTTACTTGACAGATGCTGACTTTACTCTCTTGCCTTCTGTCACCAAAACTTTGGGTTTCCTTGCCTGCAGTAAGCTCTCCACACCAATGCTTTAACACTGCCTTGAGTACCTAGTGTTGGGGTCAGCAATATTGGCCCTCACTTGGCACTTTTGAGCAGCTGCTGAGGCCGTGCTCCACTGACAGGTGTAATAGACAATCCACTCTTCCCCAGCTGTACAAGTGGAGACTGTTATGGCTGCAAAGGGGGAAATGACTCCATATTAATGCCTATGGGTTTGCAATGGGATGTTCAACAAGCACATATGGTTGTGATGCTCAGGTGTCAATGTACTTTTAGCCATACAGTGCATGTTAATATCCATGAACAAATTTTATGTCATTCATAGAATATATCAACATGTTACAAACATGTGGGGCAAGTTTGATCCCTATGGTGCATTTATTTTGGAAATAACAGGAGGGACCAGCTTGTTGGATTAGATAAAAAATGGTTAAGAAGTTTCATACCTTTCAGCATATACAGTGCCACTAGAAGAAAAACAGTGTTATGGTTATAATGATGACATGGGTGGAATGTTAAATTCCCTTACCAGTCTGACTACAGAAGTTCCTGCTAGACAGTGGCTGTTATGATCTACTCTCCTCTGAAACACTGAGTGCTGCCTACACCACAATTACAGCTACAATTCTGGATTTGGTCACCTCTGTGGATACACTTGCATAGATGTAGTAGGAAACGATCCCTGTTCATATTTTTTTTTAAATGTTTAGCAGGCAGGGTTTTGTGTGATTATGAAGTATAAATAATTGTTTTGGTCATTTGTGCTACTAATGGTGTACACTTGGGAATACAGGTATTATTCCCACTATTATATGTGCTCACAACATTGCTATGTTTTACTACTTAAAACCTCTTGGCTTGAACGTGTGCAGTTATTTCATTAAGATGGAGAACTATTGGTTAATGTTGTTGGACACATTGCGTTTTGTTTAGTCGGGAGCTCACCATTTGGGTCATTTCTTGCAGAAGAGGCTGCTGACTGGGAAAAAGAGCTACAGCAGGAGCTCCAAGAGTACGAGGTTGTGGCTGAGTCCGAAAACAGAGATGACAACTGGGACAAGGAAATCGAGGAAATGCTCCAAGCGGACAATTAGGCTGGCTAATACTTAAGACTCTCAAGGCAGCCCAACTCTGAATCCTCAAGGGAACATCGTGAAGAATTTGAACACAAGCCTGGTGAACTCTGAGAGACCAAAGTAATCGCATTTCTTAGACATATAGTTATGACAGCAGTACCTTCTCGGTGTTTCACAGACTCATGTCCCAAGTCAGAAGATGTATGCTGGCAGTTAAGTAAGGTGTATTCTCAAGCAATTGGAAATTTCATCATATATTGTGTGAAGTGTTATCTAGAACACCTGAATATTTAAAAAAAAAAAAAAAAAAAAACCAAAAGTACATCAAAGTTTATTCTAAAACTGATTATTTCAATAGATAAATTATATATGCATTGTGTAGGCAGCACTCCCAACGAGCCAATATGCAAACTGACAAGAATTTTTTCCCTCTCCCTATTCTATGACCCATTTTGCAGACCAGTGTAATTTAAACTTTTTTTTCCACAGTATTGATCGAGTCTGTACGTGGTATCTTATTTATTGGCTAATTGTTTTAATACGAAGCACAAATATCCCTTGCCAGCAGCTGCAGTTCCATTTACTTTGTCTTCAAAACCAGTAAGTCCACAAAAAGTGAGGTACATGAGAGGGCAGTCTAGAAAGAACTATAACTAAATCTGTTAACTACACAAACACTACATGTATTCTAAAGAAGATATTAACAGTAGTGCTTGTATGGCATAATTTTGAAATCACCCAAGTAGGCTTGAGAAGATCTAATTCAAGTGCGTATTTTCAGGTAAACTTAATTTTTTTCCCCCTACCTTTCACACAAGGGTTCAAGATTCATGCATTTTCTCTCCTTTCGGAATTAAATCAAAAGGGTTAGTTATGAACAAGTTAGGTCTCCAACGCGGTGTGAATTTCTATGTTGGTGGTTGGTGAAGTGTAATGTGTAAAAGTGCAGTAGAGCCATTTACACTGAAACCTTTTAGAAACGCCTTCTTCAGACATTCCTTTATATTTAATTAAAAAATCTCAAACGCTCTCAGCAGTTTCCTTTTCACAGCAAGGTGTTTGAAATCTGTGCTGCTAAAAATATTGTAGCTTGTTCTAATAATAGCATTTACTTTGCCTTTATTATTCGCTCCGACAACGTGGGACTAAACCGATGCTTCCATGTTTCATTCCGATGAGCGCAGGTAAATTAGTTTTGGTGGAGTTCACCTTGGTGCAGAAAGGGACCTCCACCTGGTCTCGCCTGCGCTCTGCAACCAAAGTCAAGTCGTCAGAACTCGCGTTGCTGTCAAGAGGACGTCGTCGAAGCCTTCCTCGTCCTCGGCTCGGACCCGGGTCCCTCCTCCGCGCTCGCCGCGTTTCCCCCCCCCTCCTCTCCTCCCCTCCGCGCGTGTCGTCACAACATGGCGACGCACTCGGACGCCAGGGTCGATTTAAACACCGACAACATCCAGGTACGGGGCGCCGCTCTGACTGCCGCGACCAACTTCCACGCCATCGCGGGACCCGAGTGGGGACTGCGCCTCGCGCGCGCCATCGAGTCCCGCGCCCCGGACGAGGCGAGTCGGGCGCGCGCTCGCGTCCTCGCTCCAGGAAGCGCGGCGCGAGCTCAGCCCGGGCTGACGGCTGTACCGCTTTAACCGCTGCGGCTCCAGCCTTCCGCCTCCCGGGCTGCCCGCCGGGGCTTTTGTGCCGATGGTACAGGGGACGCCGACGCCGCTGCCAGCACGGTCCGAATTCAGCAAAAGCGGGGCCGACGCGCCTGCTCGGGCGGCCGTCTGATATTATTTATCTGCGTGCGACAGCACAAGTGTGGCACTCAGTCACACGTTGCGGTTATGTGTCATGAAACGCGGAGGCCCGTTCGTGCTGCGGACCCTCCGTTTCCCGCTCCGACTCGGTTCTGCACGTCCCGCCGAAGCGCCCGTTTTCAACGTGGAAGTAGTTGACGCGCGAGGTGTCCGCAGCCGCAACGTCGCACGGTCACAAACGAGCTCTCGTGTGTGCGAAATTAATTGGACATATATATACACACACATATCTATATGTTTCCCCTCGTGCGTACTGTCAGTTTTGTTTTAGAAACGCGAACGGAGGACTGTGACCCGCGGCCGAGTTCGTGGCCCCGCGTTCAGTGGCGAGCTGTGACATCACGCGCCACAGGCGGTAAACGATGTGCGACGCGGCGAAGTTTGGCACCTGGCCTTTTGCTCGCTTTGCAACACTGCTGGATTTTTGGAAAAGTGAGTGCCACGGAAAGGGGTTCCCCGTGGACGCCCGCCGTGTGCTGAAATGACACGGACACGAACACGAGGGAGGTGTCGAAGCGACTTATTCGCGAACGTGGTGTCCACGCGCTGCACTTCGCTCGAGGTGGGGTTGGGGGTGGCGCGTTGCGGCCTCGGTTTTTGTTCGAACGCCGTTTGGCAGCCGAGCGGCAGGAGAACCGTGTGTGAGAGTGAGAGTGAGAGTGAGACGGGGTGCTGTGGAAGCACGTGCTGTAAGCCTCTTAAGAGGAGTCGCGCCTCCCCCCTGCTCTGCAGCTTCTGTGCAGGAGCAAAGTCCACTCTTGAGTCCAGAAAGTGGCCTAAACCGCATTACCCTTTCTTATCTCTTGGCCACCGCTGGGGTTGGGGGTGCCCATCATCCATTTTGCGCAGCAGGTGGCGTAGTGATCGAAGCCTCCACCACTGAATTTTGGAAGTTGAGGGTTCTAATCCCACCTCCTGCTGTAGTACCCTTGCTACCCTGCTGTAGCAAGGCGCTGGATTGCTCCAGTACGTGTTACCCAGCTGTACGCTTGGGTGAATTGTTGTACGCAACCATGCCGTGTCGGTTTGAAATCATAGGCTAAATGAATAAATGTGGTGGTTTTCTTTGTTCCAAACGTCTATTTTCGTAGAAATGCCATCCAACTTAAATATGGAGTCCGGTGTCTGTAGTGAGGAAGCTCTGCTTTGTGTTTTTATTGTGGCCCTTTTTGTGGTTTGTGCGAACGGGGGTTGCAGTGACGTGGGTGCTGGTTGACCTGTATTCTGCTCAGAACACCAGGACTATGGATGATGTGTGATGTTACACATCCTCTTTGTTCCTGCTCAGTTTGGAAGCCGGATGATGGACGCGGCGGGCATGTGTGCGATGGAGGTAGCGACACGCGGTCTTGTTGGCTGCGGCGGCTCCCTGCAGGACGTTGGTGGCCGCTGCGACGAGGACGAGGATGACGAGGCCGAGGCCCTCCGAGGCCTGGACCTCACGTGCTGCGATGGGGAGTCCTCTACACATGAAGACTGCCGAACTGACCCACCCGATGGTGAGGTTGCACCTGACGGTGACCAAAGCAAAGACAAGAAAGGTCTCGGTGGGTAACGTTACTGCCATGTCGGATTCTTTTTTTGAAATTGAGGTACTCAAAGATGTCACATGACAAACCAACTTTCTGGAGAGAATTGTTCACCTCGTGCTTGTGTTTCATCCCCTCCTCTGCAACAGGGAAAGAAGTTCTTCTGTTAATGGAAGCCCTGAACACACTTGCCACACCTGAGGAGAAGCTGGCAGCTTTGTGCAAGAAGTATGCAGATCTGGTGAGTGAGCTCTCAGTGGGTGCCAGGTCAGTAGAGCAAAGGTGACTGATAATCGGTCATATTCAGCTCCTCTAAGCACATCTTGTTGTTTATTGCCCCTTTTCGATGCACTGTATTGGAACCACACGTGTACAGTCGGTTCCTAATTGCAAATTACAAACATTTTTTGAGAAGTATTTATTTTTTTCCCCAAGAAAAGGTTCAAAGTTTCACCCAATGACCTGACAGACAGCAGTGGCAAACAATAAGCACTGCCTTTTCAAAAGAGAAGGCGAACAAGCTGTAGATTAACCTGTGGCTTCTACATCTACCAGTTTTGTACTGTGAATTGATATGCAGCTGTGGGAGGCAATGTCCGTAAGTGCGTTTGCTTCCTGGTGTTTGTTTTGCGTGTAAGCAAACTCTGTTGTCTGACAGTTGGAGGAAAGTCGCAGCATGCAGAAGCAGATGAAGGGGCTCCAGAAGAAGCAGTCTCAGATCATCAAGGAGAAGATCCAGCTGCAGGGAGAGCACAGCAAGGCCATCCTGGCCCGTAGCAAACTGGAGAGCCTCTGCAGGGAACTGCAGCGCCACAACAAGACTCTTAAGGCAAAGCTCTCAGAAGCATCCTAGATATTTTATCAAAGCCCTGGGGGAAATTCACACATTCAACAGCAGAAGATGTAATCCCACACAATCACGAGCGATGACAAACAATACGGTTACATATAAATAATGACTTAGTTGCTGGACACAGAGTGCAGATACTGCAATGGCTCAGGGCTTTACTGTTTGTCTGTGATGAGGAGCTAACAGGCCCCGAGTGGCATTATAGAGGCAAGTAGTAATATGAACCTCCTAAAGCTCACCTTTGTAGACAATAGCTGAGTAGTCTGGTGGCTAAAGGAGCTCATTGTGATCATTTCATGAAAGGGATGTGAGCCATTGTCCATGATGGATTCCACTGTCCTCCACATCCTTAACTCTAATAATGTGGAAGTTACTGGAGTCCCCCTTGACCTCTGGCCTGACCATTCATTTTCTGTTGCTTAAACCCAGGGTTTCTTAAAGCCACAATGATACATACTCGGCCACTCTTTACACACCATGAGTTCAGGAAAGGTAGAGCTGGTGACAGGAGTAAAGAATTGCACCTGAATTCTGCAGGCTGTTGAAATGTCTCTGCCATATGCTGCAGCATACCACCTCCTGGTCCTGACCATGATGATGTACGTTAGTCTCCCAGACAAAACGGTTCAGGTGTGTGCCATGGTCCACTGTCCTAACAGTAGCTGCCAGGTTTCTTAAGCATCTGTCCACTCTGCGCAGGAGGAGAACATGCAGAGGGCCAGGGAGTATGACGAACGGCGGAAAGAGGCCACGCTGCACTTCCAGATAACGCTCAATGAGATTGAGACGCAGATGGAACAACACAGCGCACACAATGGCAAGCTGCGACAGGAGAACATGGAGCTTGCGGAGAAGCTGAAAAAGCTTATAGAACAGTATGAGCTCAGGGAGGAGGTAAGGGTTCTCTGTGGTCTCCGAGGCAGCTGAATGCGCAGCTACTGCTGGAGCAGTAGGCATACCCAAACGACTTCTATAGACAACACTTGGCAAATTTTGCCATGTACAGTACATTTCATCCAGGTGCTGTGTCCCCCTACAGTCCAAAGACATGTTTCAGGTGAACTAGTGTCTCTGAATTGCCCTTATTGTGTGAATGTCTGTGTGTGGCTACTCTGGACTGCTGTTCCATCCAGGGTGTTCCCAAGCTTGTCTCATGCCCTTAGAGGTGTTACACTGGTGTCTGCTATTGGTGCTTCTCAGCTTCTGTATTAAGGCTTCTCCAGCTTGGTGTGAGCATTGCCGGTCATGGCTGTCTTGACCGTGAACAATGCCTGCGTGGTGCGGTCTCCGTGTTCTGGCAGAGTCCTTTGACCGTGTCCATCTCTTCCCCAGCATATTGACAAGGTGTTTAAACACAAGGAGCTGCAGCAGCAGCTGGTGGATGCCAAACTGCAGAGGACCACCGAGCTCATGAGGGAGGTAGAGGAAAAACATCAGAGAGAGCGGGACTTTGTGAGTGCTGCTCGTCACTCTTGCTTGTCTCCACTTCATTCTCCATTCCTTCTCCATCGTGGCTTCAAAGCTTCCTGTCATGGGTCTGTGGTGAAACTACAGGGAAAGGTTGCTCACATGGTGTTGTGTGAAAAGTTTTCAAAGCCTTGATGCTGAGGAGTTGGCGAATTACCCAGTGCACTTCTATTTCATGCTTGCATGTGCGAAGGTGTTTAGTCTAGTTTCCTGTCTCTCCAGCTGCTTAAGGAGGCGACCGAGTCAAGACGCAAGTGTGAACTCATGAAGGAACAGGAGTCCCAGCTGAAGCAGCAGGTACAGCACCACTTCAGGCTTCTGTCTCTTATTGCTGTGTCGCATACACTGCCCGGCCAAAAAAGAAGTCACACATTCTAATATTTCATTGGACTGCCTTTAGCTTTGATTACGACATGCATTCGCTGTGGCATCGTTTCGATAAGCTTTTGCAATGTCACAACATTTATTTCCGTCCAGAGTTGCATTCATGTTTCGCCAAGGTCTTGTATCGATGACGGGAGAGTCGGAGTGCTGCGTAAAGTCTTCTCCAGCACATCCCGAAGATTCTCAATGGGGTTAAGGTCTGGACTCTGCGGTGGCCAGTCCATGTGTGAAAATGATGTCTCTCTCATGCTTCCTGAAGCACTCTTTCACAATTTGAGCCCTATTAATCCTGCCATTGTCATCTTGAAATATGAAGAAAAAAATTCATTGATGGAAAAACCTGGCCATTCAGTATATTCAGGTAGTCAGCTGACCTAATTTTTTGTGCACATAACGTTGCTGAACCTAGACCTGACCAACTGAAGCAACCCCACATCATAACACTAAGTTAAATCCAGGCGGTGACTTTTTTCTTTTCTTTCTTCTTTTCTTCTCCTTCCCAGCCAGGCACTGTATTTGGTGCGGTATATTCATTTGGGCATCGTGAATGGAATTGTAATTATGGATGTTTGTTGAAATGTTGCCTAAAATGTGAATCTTCTCCTGGATGTCTTACAGCTGTTTTATTTGAAGTTTAACCAAATGCTTCACACTGTCTCCATTATTTTGGTACAGCTCTCTCTGTACATGGACAAGTTTGAAGAGTTTCAGACGACCCTGGCGAAGAGCAACGAGGTGTTCACCACCTTCAGGCAGGAAATGGAAAAGGTGGGAAGGTCCATCAGGTTGAATAAGTTGGTGGCATTCGGGTGTCATTTGCATGTGTAATGGTAAGACTTTGGCATCCGTGTTTGTTTTTGCTTTTGTTCCTTGAATGAATGCAATGACAAACTCAGCATCTGGTTATTAAAGGGCTGCGTTAATTAGCTGTGCTTCTCCCTATTGTTCCACCTTCAGATGACAAAGAAGATCAAGAAGCTGGAGAAGGAGACGACAATGTGGCGCACCAAGTGGGAGACCAACAACCAGGCTCTGCTCCAGATGGCTGAGGAGGTGACCCACAGGATGGGCGTGTGGGGGGTTTACAATCAGTGTTCAACAAATCATGGAAATTAATTGCATGGATTTTTAAAAAAAATTTAAGTTCATACTTTCCCCATGTTTTTGTATTTTTGAGATGCAGAACCGTGTTGTATGGTGTTCTGTTATTTGGGCATTAAGTTTAAGTACTTTGTAGACTGACTTGCTGTGTGTGTTTGTGCAGAAAACGGTACGGGACAAGCACTACGCTGCCCTTCAGACGAAGCTGGAGCGCCTGGAGAAGCTGTGCAGGGCACTGCAAAAGGAGCGTAACGACCTGAACCAGAAGCTGGAGGGGCTACAAGGCAGCACCACCACAGACCCCCCCGACACACAGCTTATGGGGCAGCCTGATGGACACTCACCACAGGAGGACAAGGCTGAATGTGGAGGAGGGCCAGGGTGCCCAGAGGAACAGGAGGGAGCCTCTGCCCCCACCCCAGTATAGACTGCTATCTGCTGAGCCAGGCCTGTGGCCTTCCTACAGGTATACACATACATATATATATACATACATACATATATTTTTGTGTACTAGATATAATGTAAGAGGTATAAATGCATTAGTAAATATAATGCTTTGCTCTGTACATGGTAATTATTGGGTTTGTGGTGAGCATTTTGTTACTCCCTATTTTCTACCACATCTGTATTTTCTTAACTATCATTTCATGTGAGGCTGCCAGTCGAGAATTTATTCTGGTATCTTTTTATTCTTAAGTTTTCCTGCGCATATCTGCCTCATTTTGATATTTTTCTTCCCATCTGACATTTCTAGCTCTTGATACTAACAATTAGTGTTGAGAATGAACATGTAAAAGGAGATATAAACATTGTTGAGAAAGAGGGCTATATTTATTTAGACTTACTTCCTTATTCAACTAAGTTGAGGACTTTTGAGTGAACAGTTTGTGTGCTTCGCACCGGATCTCTCCTAGTGAAACTGGGGCGGGGTCGTTGCTTTCTGCCCGTCTGCATAGGAAAATGTTGTCTTTTGCTATTAACATTAGTTAATATCAGTCTTTTTTTTTGAAGTACTGTGTTCACCTGGAAGTGAACGGTTTAGCAGGTATCCTCTGGAGACTCCTGCTCGTATTCATAATTTCAATGTAACTCTTAGTTTTTAGGGTTATGTGTATAAAAAAAGGGGGCCAGTAAATAATTTGGAGTTTGAACTTTTTTTTTTTTTTTAATGTCAGTACGCAACTTTATTTTTCAGTCCTGCAGTGACCTGACATGTAGACTTTAATTTTTAATTTAAAAAAAATTTTTTTTCTTGGATTCAACTGGAAGCTGTCATCTTTTTTGTTCTCGCTGAAAATGCTGAATGTGACCTTATTTTAATTGTTACTTTGCTCCGTAAAGAACGCAAATAAATCAGATTAGTAATTTGGCCTTTATACATGACATCGGTGATGCGAAACTGTGGAAAAAATCCAAGTTGATGAATGTAGAAATGCTGCTTCCCTTGGGTTTATTTTTCCACTGAGCTCCTGTATAGTCCTGCTCGTCTCGGGTGTCTCCCTCTCTCGTACAAGCCTGGCTTCTGCCCGACCCTTCGCCAGCAGCTGTGGGTGGCAGTACAGGGTTCTCCATGACGGTCACTCTTGGGTCCCCCAGTGGGTCTATGCTGCAAGTTGCTAGCAGTGTGACATGTGGCCTGTTTCTTGCTTCATCAGCTACTTTATCAATAGTGCCATATCAACCGGTGGCAGTTGGCATTCCAGATCCTGGCACTTCATCCGGTGAAAAAAAATTCCCCAAATATTATGCATTATACCCTTTAGCAGAGCACTCCACACCTTTTGTTTTAATTCCTCTTTTATTTGGACATTCGCTTGCTTAATCGAGGTCATTGTTCCAGTGTTGGGTAACATGGCTGCCGTTTTGCCTTGTGTTTCTCTCCCTAAACCGAACTGTGACGCTCCCTGAACCACGTGTGTGAGTGAGCAAGCTTAGAGTCCAGCTCTGCAGCCTTGGGAGCGGGAGGGCTTTGGTCACTCATCAGTGCATCTGGAGCTCTGGGCTGGAAATGGGTCCTATGCTTGGTTCTCAGACATCAGCGTTCTCGCTTTCGTGACTGAATGTGCGCTGCGGGTCTTGGGGACAAATAGCACAGAATCTGTGAATTGTTTACTGTGACCATAGTACCATTTGTGGGGAAATTTTGGGTACGGTGGTGACACAGTCAGGAACCTGGTGCTGCTCTCTGTTGGGTTAAAGGCCCAGTTTTCCCTGATTGTGATCCACGCATTGTGAATTCCTGCAGTTTGGGGTAACTGGGACGTTTTGGGCTGAAAGGCTGCCGCTATGGATTTGAGCAGCGGGTACTTGGTGGTGAAGGACTGGACAATGTGAATGTAAGCAGCTCTCTCCATTCTGTACCTCCCATCTCACCCCCCCCCCCCCCCCCTTTCCTCTTCCCTAATGATAGCAGCCAGAGGGTGCCCCCCCCCAATCGCAAGGCTACCATCAACAGCACCTCGCTTTCATTCTCAGGTTACACCAGAAATCTACCTCTATGGGTTGTACACAGAACCGAGCAGCCAGTGTCGGCTTTGAAACAGGACTTTCCAACGGGAGCCCATGTTCCCTTTGACAGATTGTAATGTTCTGATTGTTTCACTTTTCAATAAAACTTTTGTAGAATTTTTTCCACATTTAGTGTCTTCATTGCCTGTGAACCGAAGCTCAGCTGCCACACAATTCTCTTCTTGCTTTATTACCGCTAAGGTGCTCGACTGAATGTTACACCACAAAAAGACAAAAGTTGTTACAAAAGGTTTTATTGCATTTTGTACCAGATTGTGCAGGAAAGGAAACAAAAGGAAACCCAGTTAATGCCACAAACTGCTGGAAGCTGCAATTCTCCTGCAAAGCTCCCCAAAAATAAGGAAATGATGCCTTCGGCTGTTTTGCTTTGCAGCAAAACTGTTCAGAGAACAATTTTGGTGCCTCTATTTACAGTGAGGGGATCCATGGGAAGGTGGGGGTGGAGTCAGAGCTGCATTGACACTGGCGCGGAATTCTGGGCCGGCCGGGTGGCAGCCTCACAATCCCTGACCTTCGAGCTCCGAGGCCGGCGTGTCAGGCTCCTCATCGTTGTAGATGTTTTCTGCCTGAGCAACAGAACACAGTGGGCTTTTGTGAGCTGGGCAGTAGAACACAAAAAAGAGCCACTCGCTCCTGCACAGCAACAGAACCCAAAATCAGCTCCCCCCCACACACACACACATTTCTTTTTTTTGAACCCATACAGTACACTCCTCCAGTCAATAGAAAGATAAACTGCCACCTTTTCAACTTGAGCAACTGTGGTGAGGGCCCTAATGGCCCACATGCACCTCCCTGTCAGTCCTGTAACTGAAGCTTGGTGTACAGTAAATTATATGCAGATTGCAGTGACTGAGGCCCCACCTTCGCCATTAACACATTTCTGATACTCACTGTGTCCATTCTTTCAAAAAATTTGTCATTTTCTCCCAAAATCGGTGAAAAGAACAGAGCTGCACAGCTCTTGTGGATAGGAGGACCTTTGGCACGAATAAAAAGCCACGTACCCAGAGTTGCATAACTGCTGCTAACCCTCCTGCACTCACCATCTGCCACACCTGCATGATATTGTCCTCCGACACAGAGCAGATCACCCAGGGTTCATTTGGGTTCCAGGAGAAATCGGAGATCTTCGCCGTGTGACCCCCATGGATAAACTACCACAGCGAAGTATTCAAAGAGAGGGAGAGGTTAGTTCGGGTCATGCAACGCATGTCCAGCTCATGTGTTCAGCATCATTTCTGGACTCACCAGCAGCTCTGGAGGACCGTCCTCAGCATCCTCAGCAGACTGCTCCTCCCCGATTTTGCTGCAAACATGACAGTCACCATCTGTGAGGTCACAGCTTACACCTCAGCACCGTGAAACTACTGAGTCAACACTGAGGAACCCCCGGGCAGGGAAGTCTGACCCGAACAAACCGCACCTGAGGTCCCAGACGTTGAGCCTCCTGTCGGTGCCACTCGAGGCCAGGATGGTCTCATTATGGGGCGACCACTGCACCTATGGAGGACAAATGAACAAATACAAGCTGGCATCTGATCTACATGACTGAATGCATGAATTCCGAGTGATTTGTGCCCTGCCAGTGGGTCTGGCCAATTTCTCAAAACGGCACCTGGAAGATTTCGTCCTTGTGAGACTCGAACGAGTGAAGCTTCAGCTTTAGGTTCCTGAGGTCCCAGAGGGCCACTGTCTGTGGACGAAAAGGCAGAACCTTGAGTTGCCTACAGTGCCAATCCAGCATGCCGCTGACCGACATCTGAGGACGGGGGGGGGGGGTGTACCTTGTCCGCAGAGCCAGTGGCCAGGATGAACTCGCTGTAGGGATTGAAGGACAGACAGTTGACCTCGGCGGTGTGTGCATCCACCGAGTGGCTGGGCTTGGATGTGTTGTTGGACCTCGTGTCCCAACTGTGAAGGCACCACAACATTTCAAACATGGTGCTCCACCTTGTCCCAAGCTGGACTACTGGTTTGAGAGGTGGAGACGGTGCAGGCCAGTGGGGTAAAGTAAAGATGCTGCTTGTGGAACCCTCCTGAGATGACATGTGCTCTGTGACACAGTACGTTATCCTGCAGGACACATCAGTGTGGGGACGTCTAGACTGAACCTGAAGGGATGGACCTGGTAAGCAACAACGTTTTGATACTTTTGTTACACCCCGACTGGGCCAGGTGTACCCAATAAAGAAACCAGCGGGTGCAGTCCCCAAGCAGCATTTTAAAGAAGCGTACAGTTAAAATATTCCAAGACTGCCTGGAACATGAAGTGTCATTCCGGAAAGGAAGCAGGACGTCCCAGGAAGGAAAGCGGATAAGGGCTCGTCAGAGGGCTTCTCACATCATGAGCTTCTGGTCGTCAGCGACGGAGCCGAAGAGTGACTCGTGCAGGAGGTGCCAGGAGACATCCTCCACCACGGCTGTGTGGCCTGTGAAGATGGTCTTGGCGTCCACGATCTTGCCCTCCTTTGGACAGCCGCTGATGTCCCACAGACAGATGGTCTGACGAGACAGAGAATACGCACTCAGTGCAGTGTCAACGTGCAACAGCAGGTCACGTCAAATTTGGAGGTTCTGGTTTTACTGTTTTTTTTTTTTTCCCTTTTTGGGGGCTTCTGTGGTACCAAACATCATTTTTACAGAAAGCAGTGAAAACTCGCTGAGGTATGAATAATCATTAGCAAATTAATGGTATTAAAGTGGGCCGAGTCCTGCTTGTATCCTGGTCATGTTTTTATGGAACTGGAGTGTAGTTTGCCCATTTTGTTTACTGTATTTTTTTAAATGACTGTATTGGAGTTTACTAAATGTGTCCGAGGGGAGAGGGGCAGGGGTTGGGGCATTAGCACTCACGTGGTCATCGGAGGCACTCAGCAGATTGCCACTGAGATTGGGGTTCCAGGAGAGCCCATAGCCCTCTTTCTGGTGACCCCGCAGACGCAGGTCAGGGCTACACTCTCCGCTGGGGTCTGTGGGACAGATGGAGGAGCTGCTTACTCGCTTTCCCTGGTTTTACACTGGCACGACTGCAGATACAGCAGTGGGACAGAGTAGTGCGGCCCCACAGGTTTACAATTCTCTCTCGGTCTCTACACTCCAATGCTGCCAGAGTGTTAGAATCATACTACGCGTTACAGTAGGAGGTGGGATTCAAACCTGCAACCTTAAGAGTCAAAGGCAGCAGAACCACAACACTCCAGCGCAATGTGGTGCAGGAACAATCCGATGTGAACGGCGAGCGCCGAGCAGCGGTGCTGTGGGTGGAGGAAAAGCGCATCGACGGACGGTTCGCCACTCGCCTGGCTTGGACGGGTGCTTGGTGTAGTCAAACACCAGCACGTCAGACGTGGGCGTCTTCGTGGCGATGATGCATGGGTTCTGCGGCATGTACCGCGCCCGGTTCACCTCCCCCTCGTGGTTGATTTTGATCTCTATTTCGATCTTCCCGCTGACAGAGCCGAAACCCCCGAATTCTACAGACAGATGGAATGTAATTGCAGCACTGGCCAACAGAACCTCAGACCAAGCAAGAGCGTTACCTCAGGTTACCATGGTGAAGCACTCCCCCCGATTTCATGCCACAGCCGCATCCATCTGCACCTCAGCAAGAGAACGCTTACCTGCTGATATTAGGGAAACAAACAGAGGTGGGATTCAAACTTGTAACCTCTTGAGTCCAGAGGCAGCAGCTCTAAACACTATGCCACCAGCTGCCCCAAATCCCAACATGGGCGGTTTGTCTTTGGGAAGTTTAGTTTTCTGCCATTCCTCACCTCCCTTCTCGCTGTCGTAGTGCGAGGCGTCAAACTGCGCATCATCGTTGGGGATCTGAACACTGGCGATGACCAGGTGGTTCTGCTCGTCCGAGGTGTGCGTCCCCAGCACCAGCCGATGGACCGTGTAGTCTTTACCCTCTGGCCTGCGGCAGGAAAAGCACAGCAACATAAAGCCTCTTTTGCCTCAGGGCGGACAGACGGTTCAGAGAGACATCCGTACGAACGTAAACTTTCACTTTGGACAGAAAGGTTTGCATCTGCAGTCTGGTTAACATAAGGTTCTAGGTTTCAGTTCCTACCCACTGTTGCGCTCACCATCGGTGTGGGGTAAATGAGTGCTATGGGGTTCAACAAAACTCACAACGGTCAGCTACACGGTTGCCGTGGCAACGGAGGCTGTTTCGCAGCATCTTCAGCTGCGCCTGCGCTGCAACGTGCAAACCGCGCACACCCTGGGGATTCGAAGCTGCACCCAACAGGCAGCTCAGGCACGGTGCTGCTCCTTCCTCGTGATCCAGGTACTACGAACTGATACGGTAAAAATACCCCGCTGTGCAGAAGGTTAAGTCGCTTTGGACACGGGATGCGGTTTCTTGTGTGGATATTTTCTAGACGTTTCTAAGTTCACCAGCAACACGAAGCTGGGGGTTTCTCCCGACGACGCAAGAACGAAGTGGCGCGCGCGCGCGCGGTACCTGGTGACGTCGGGCAGCCACTGCACCGTGAGGCTGGGCCACTCGAGCGCGTGCGTCATGACCAGGTCGTAGAGGAACGGCGTGTTTTTCTTCCAGATCTTGTACTCCTCGTTGATGACGCGTTCCTCCACGGCGTCGTCGTACACTGCGCGGCACAGGGGCGACAAGAGCGCGCAATGAAACGCGGCGCGCGTACGTGCGCACAAACACAAGCACAAGCACACACAAACGCTGTACCTTCTTTGTCCGCCATTTGTCAGGCTGCTGCGCGACCGAGCGCCAGGCAGAAGCAGTACCGGGAAAACGCCCTCGCGGACACAAAGTGAGTACGGCTTAGCTGTGTTATGGCGCCCAGAACTCAGAGCGAAGCCAACAAACGTCGCGGATCTCCGTCCGGCTGCTTGGTGGCCCGCGCCCCTGCTGTGGCCCAGTGCGCATGCGCGCGGGCTTCAGCGCGGGACTCCTCACCGGACGAATCAGCGCGGCTCGACGCTGACGCGTTTCCTGCTCGCAGGCTGCAACTTCCGGCAAACGGAAGGTGGCACAATGAATTCGTTTTATGCGATAGAAATTGTTGTGACAGGGCTGTACGCGATCCGGTGTGATGGGACAGGATTTGGTAGGATAGTAGATCTTCATTAATCCGTGCAGAGAAATTCGAATGTGAAGCAGCTGAACGCAGAGGACGCGTAACATAAGATATAAAATGAAAGCTCATATGGGCATCTCCAAGAAAGCCATGTTTCGCGTACTAATATCAGTACGTCTTTGTCTCATTTTGGTGTCTTTTTTTCATTTTGAGTGTATTTACTTCAGGTGCACATTTATTTGTCGTCTGAGCGGTTGCACAGTGCACAACCGTCTGTGTGACTGTGGTTATTTGCTGTGTCATTTCCGGTCCAGCAGGGGGCGACGTCGTGTCATTTCATTAAACAGCGCCGCACTGTGCACCACAGAAGAAGCGTGCGTATGACACAAAATGGCGTGGTCGTTCAACTCATTTTACTTTGTATGAGAACGGCCCCAAACCAGATTATTGCATAATCTGTATAGGTTTCACTGGTTTTCAGTTTTTCGATACGAACATTGAATAGCATTATATGAAAATATTTCGTTTATTTTTTTGTCCCGGTTTGTTTTTAGAGGTCTAATTGCTGTCTGATTATGCACACCCTTGAGATTAAATTGATGCAACCATAGAGCACGTTAGTCCATATAAAAAGGATTTAATTCCGTATTTTAAGCGTGTGTTGAGTGCAAACAAATTTTTGGTTAAGAGTAACAGCAACAGGAAGTCTATTTGTGTCTTTGGGAGAGCTGTTTAATTAAACCACATGTTTACATCTCAGCTTTCTCAATGAAAATTTATGCAGGCAACTTCCTGTACGGGGTTTACGTTTTTAAAATACTAGATTTGTTTTTTGTTTTGCGACTAGTAGCTCAGGTGGTTTATTTTCGTCCCTTTCCAAGTCCTCCCAGGTAAGAGCTGCTGTGAGAAGACGAGAGGCCCAGCCGACAGCCCTGCACCAGAGCCCCTGGCTTCCAAGCCTCAGTCTGCAGCGCTCCAGAGCCCTGGCCAGTCGCAATCATGAGTGATCTGCTTTTTGCTCTTCTGGTTCAGATCAGAGTCCAAAATCAAACAGCGACTTCCAAACAACTCCTCTTAATCTTTCACAGTATTTCATCCCATTAAGGCAAACGACCTGCAAACTTTAGACGACCCCCTGTTTAAAACTAGCTGATTCTGTCAATGTGTAAGTACAGCATTTTATCTGAAAATGCTTCTGGGTGTGCGGTGCAATGTCCTGCTACATCAGTTTTGAGAGTGTTAACAATTTTAGCACCATCAGGACATTTTCCTTAAAGTGGGACGGATAAGCCGTGCTCTGGCTTCTCCAGTCTGCGTGCAGCAGCAAAAGGCAGGAATGCCTTGGAAGTTCAGGGAGCCACGGTTATGGAGGATGCTTGCAAGAAGTCTGATGGCCGACTGCAGAGCCTTGCTGACAAATGAGATTTCGCTTTGCGCAAAGGGCGGCGGTGCCACTAAATGGCACAACTGCCAAGTTGATATATAAATAGAGACCCATCCCTGCTACACAATAAGACAGCTTATTTTGACTGAGTGTAAACAAATTTATTTTAATTTTAACAATGCAGCACTGGTTCACTGAGACAATACATAACACTCCAACGGTGAGACATATGTGAACATGGTGGCACAAATATGGAGAGCATGTGTCAGACTTGGGAACTGAGGGGGCATCTAGAGAGAAGTACATGAGTGACTAATACCATATTGTATAGTGTAAAGAAAATGCAAGCAAGATTCATCTGAAGTGATCTAGGACCATAACTGCATAATCTAACTGCTGTTACATATTAAAGAGTATTTTGAGTCAACAGTGCTGAACCACAGATACACAGTGATTTGTACACGGGATGTAGAGGGCAGTGGAACAAAATATTTGTGCTTCCATCCTCTCTGATCCATTCGGGAAAAATGCTAAACTGAACCATACAGATGCCAGGGCTTTGTTAAGACAGAAGAAACAAATCTTTGGTTTTAAACAAATACCTTTTCGGTTTGATTTTACGATACCATATAATACACAGTTCTTCCCAAAATGCAATTTTGCTTCTACATAAAGTATGAATGAGTGTTTCTTTGGTCGCAAACACTAAAGGGCCCCCTGAAAACATTCGCAATTTTGAAATACTGATATTCTTAAAGAGGAATAGATTTCCGTTTGATTTTGTGGAACAACCTTTTGTTTTTGTTCTACAGTATCTTAGTGGGATAGGTGTTATTAATATTTAAAATTCAGACTTTATATATATATATGTGTGTGTGTGTGTGTGTGTAAAATGCCTATCTGAATTCCTTTTTCTAGGTGAGAAAGAAAAGCACTTTGTTGCTGTGAGTTGTACACGCACGCAATCGTGGCGTTTGATCGTGATGCCAACAGAATGGAAAATGCTGTGTACGTGTCTTAAGGCAGTTGGAGAATTTGTAGAGAAACAAAAGATCTTTGTAAACTGATGTTCCCTTTTCGATGTAGACTGTATGCTGAGCACAGATCAGCTATGTCTGGGAAGAAAAACAAAAAAAGGGGCGTGTGACACGAAACGGGATGCTCCTCGACACTGAAATGCACGTGGACACAGTTAGGGCTACATCGCTGAGCACACTGATGTAGGAGCTGGCAGAGGAGGAGTGTGGGGGGGCGGCCACACGAGGGTCGCGCTTATGTCAGTCCAATCTCTTCCAGAACACTGCGCGGGGTCTCTGCCTCCTGTGGGGGGAGGGGAGGGAAGGGAACAGCAGCCTGGGTGAGAGCAGCCAAGGTGCCGGAGACACTGCTGCACTCCACTCAAACACGCATGGACTCACGACACGGAAAGACAGTGGGTCAAAATCTGCTGGGGGGGGCATGAAAAATATGTGATGGTATGGCAGGAAACAGGAGGGATGGGGGACTGTCCCTTACATTTGACAGATGGACCTCAAGAGCGTTAGTATGTAGCAGTTGTGCAGGATGACAAACACATGAGTACATTTGGATGTGAATTAAAGAGACAGCATTGTTTACAGAATTTGCCGGTAATCAAAGGAAAACGGTTAAGTGTTTTTTCACACATCTTTAAGACGGGTCCAATAGCTCGTCATGCTGCAGTAGGATGGAGTCGCAATGGAATCAATGATTTAGGTGTTGGTTAGGGATTCCTTTGCTGTCTCTTTAAACAGCAGGATGGGACAGATAATCAGCATCACTTACTTTGGCGTCCTAACATGGGGTTTTGGCACAAAACAGAGAAAAGAAAAGAGTGAGCGCAGCAGGGTGAGCACTTCTTTGCTGTCCACTGGGGCGGCTGCACGCCTTGCACGTCAGACACAGATGTGTGCTAAATGCTCCCAGTTCACAACACTGATTCTGACCAGCAGCCCTGAGTACTTAACATCATGAGGGGAAGGGGGGGGGGCAGTTGGAGAGGGAAGTCCCTTGAGGTCTGCATGAGGTTGGGCTCTGCTTCACTGGGTTTCCTCCCCTGGGGGGGGGGGGGGGGGGTGACAGCAATGTGGAGCCAGAAAGAACTGTGACACGAGTGCCCTCAGGGAGCTTGCGAGTAACGGCACTGTGGGGACTTAATCTGTACAATTAATAAAGCGTCACCCTGCAGTTAGACTGGTCGGCTACACATCCAGGGTGTGCCAGCCCCAAAGGAAAGGCCTCCCTAAATATCACAATTTTCTTCATGAAAACCAGCAGCAGGTTTCCTTCATTGGGTGCAGCAGAATGAAGGCATACGCAGATGTGAATTATTATTCAACACACAACCTAATCCACTCAGTATGCTGGAGTACAGAAGGAATCTGTTGCTGTTTCTGCAAAAGTCTGTAAACGCAAGCTTTAGACGCAGCATTACTGCACCTGAAGAGGAGTTATTAATCAATGTAGTTTTTCCCCCCAAATTCATTACACTGGATATCCTGTCACATTAATGCAGTTCTGTATGTTGACACACACGATGCCTTCTGCCATTGTACTGCAGTGTTAAGAAACGGGAGCGTAAAGCAAGAAAAGGAAATGCATCAGTGTTCTACTCCTAAACAAGGAAAAATGCAATCTTTTGAAAACAAATGTCCATCATTGTGCTTATCTTCATACCATTAAGATGCTTCACTGTGCATTCAAACCACTCACACAAAGAACACAAAACAGAAGGCATTTCCCAGTATTTTCTCTTTATATTTAATTGAAGGAATCAGGTTCACATTAATATAATTTGTTACATACACGCATGATTCTGTGCAAACTGAAGTGGTACCTGAATTTAAAGTGACTGAAGCCATTTCATTGGTTCTCCAGCACTGGCTGTCGGTGCTGCAGCGTTAACACAGTCTCTCCAACAGCTCAGCTCAGTACGGCACCAACTCCCCTATTACACCATTTACTTCATTTACACCGTTCACACTGCTTGGCTGATGCCTTGATGGGGGAGGACAATCGGCTACTTTCCCCAGTGTGAAACAAGTTACCATCCCACCATTTTTAGCCCTAAGTTTATTTTTTAACCATTCCACAAGCCAATGGCAGTTCAGTTAAAAACTACAATAAAAGTGCTAACAAAATTGTTACTTAAACATTATGTGCAAATATGTACTGTAACATCTGATCTGTCATCTTTTTTCTACCAGCAGCAGTGATTCATAACGCCTGCATGATTTAACTATCCCTAATGATCTGTAATTATACTTTATATTAGTATATTATGCTAATTATACTTTGTTCAGTGCCACTGTGTCAGAAGAGCGCTCTATAGAAATAAATGAAATTGAATGTTCAACCAATGATTTTCCATGACATCCAGCCGGATTCATGAGATTAACCTTTCACACGAAACACAATTCTGTCTTTACTTGTGTTGTGTTTGGCACTCAAATACTCTTGGATGGAAAAAAGGCAGGCAGCCTAAATCCTAAACATATAAATACATAAACTGAAATGGGCTTACAATCAGCAAATCCCACACAGCTAATATCTGAGATGTTTTAAATGTCTTCCAATTCCTATTCAGCAGGACTCACACACTGCAGGACATAAATAAGAGCCATGTCAGCTGTTCGTAAGAGAAATGGCTGTAAATGAGCTGCTGCATGTAAACTCTGCAGGGCCAGGAGAGACCCCCCCCCCCGCGCACGCTCACTCACACACACACACACACACACACACACACAACACCACCAGTACAGGCAGTCTGTCTCAGTGGTGGTTGTGTGACCAGAGGAATGAAATCTCATTTTCTCTCAGTGCATTTCGCAGTTTGGCCGGATACTCATACATCAGAACCACATCACCTTCCATTCCTCCCAATAATGGAATTTCTGAAATTCTGGAGTTTGTCAATTTGTTTCTCTGGGATAAGGAAAGAAAAAGAAGCCAGTATCTGGCAGAGCCATCACAACCATGGATTCTTCCCATCTGGAGACGGGGACTGCAAGGAGACCATATGCAGGGGTGGTGATGGGAAGGTGTGTGAGAGATGCGTGCAGTATGGATGGATGGTATGACGAAGTGATGAGGGCCCAGGAAGGAGGAGGAGCCAGGCGCCAGGGGGAGGGGCTCAGCATGCAGGACTGGCGGCAGCAGCAGTACGGCCCTTCAGTAAACGGGCACGTTAAAGTACTCATGACGGGGCTATGGGAGAGAAATGCACACAACAGTCTCATCACAATGCAAGGGCACGAGCCACCAACCAGCCAACAGAGGCAAGGGAAAATAAATCAAAGGGAAGGTGAAGGAGGGCAGAGGAAACAGCACATTGCCTGTTGTCTCAAATGCACCATCTATACCAGGTGCCAGAGCTCAGCGACTCACTGAGACCTTGTTGCACAGGATGGACAAATGGGGGCCTTTGCCTTACAGCTAATTCTGCTTGATTCTCTATGGTGAAGATGTCTAAAAATGCCATTTGTTCATTTGGGCATTTTTGTATGTACAGGTGAACAGCTGACAGCAGGGTGAGAGAGTTTCACCAGGTGTGAAGTTTTTAATCCTTACTGAATGAAATGTATGCAGTTGTCAAAACTGAACTACAGGGATTAGTGTATAATCTGACAGTATGAAAATGAGAGGACGTTAATTACAGTTTCTGAAAGGGTAGGGTATTAAACAAAGCAACTTATCTTCTCTAATTTTCATGCAGGTTTATTAATTTTAAGCCCCCGTTCTACTGGGACATGTGAAAGGCAGGGTGCTTGTTCCTCCAACAGACTTACTGCTACGTACACTTGTTTTGACAGTCATTTGACTGCAAAAGTTGTGGGTCTGACAGGAGAGGGAATGCATTTCTCACTACTGCTGGCCATCAGCTTCTGGGAAGTTTGTAGGGGCCATCTGAACAATGTCCACTCCACAGAACCTACAGTAAATACATGCAGTTCTAAACTTACCTGCATCATCCCAAAAGACAGAACACAGAGGGACAAATACACAAAGTGACTAGTGGCTAGTTTTCTAAATGTATTCCGCCAGGATCAGCCAACTTCTACGAGCGCAGGGTTATTAGGAGCAAACGTGCTTCTACGTACATTTTGGGAATTACTGTCATCTAGCACTACAGGGGATCTACTAGTGCACCCATGGACAAATATTCACTTTGGTACCTCTAATTCTGGAATAGCCCCGAGGATTCGGAAGCCATAGTGGGCACCAGCATACCTGTAGGGTAAACAGCCAACTGTGTAAAGGATGATTAACACAGAAATGGCCAAGGTCTTGAACCCAGAGCCTGAGTGAAAAAGCATGAAGGAGGCTCTCCGTTCTATGCCAACACCTCAAGTTCTTCACTTGTTGCATTTTAAGGTATCTTTTTGTTAACAGTATTTTTCTATGAAACAAGCATTAATTTCTTGGGTTATTGCCAGGTACCACAGACAAAGAGAAGCTCTGTAAACCCTACCACCCAGCTGTGTTGATGCTCTGCTCCCCTAGGGATACTGGGGAGGACAGCAGAGAGGAGAAACTACCGGTAAGTTGGATGGTGCAGTAAATGAGATCGGTCTGCAAGAATTCTGTTGAAATGCAGCAAGACCAAACAGTACTTCCCCTTCCTGTGTCAGTTAAACCATATCACACTGTAAGTACAAACTTGCAGTCGAACAAATGGCTTTCATAACCTCTCTCCCCGAACAGCAAAGTGCTTAATTTGTCTGATTTTTGTAAATGTCCTACACCAAAAATATTTTTCTTCATTAAAGGTTATTTAAGATTGTTTAATTTTAATGTGCTGAGAAATGCCTTCTTCCAAACAGCTCCCCTTTTAATTATTTTTCCATTGCAGTGTAGCTCATTCCTTGAAGCCCTAAGCACGGTTTTCCAATTTTGCTGGAATGCCCTTGGCATTTCTCACCAGCCTGTTTAATGAAATTGTATTATATTGGTAGGCAAATACGTGTTATTAGATGCTGGGAGGGTGATGGAGTACAATTGGGTGTCTTACTGTGCCCGGAGGTCCATGAGTCTCATCGATGGGTAAAACTTTTATTAAAACCTTACTAGGATCTCATAAATACAGCCCGGACTTTCCAAATAAATCTGGAAGCTTTCCCAGCGTAAAAACTTGATTTTTGCTGAAATTCTGGGAAAGAGAACATTTTTAAATGCCGTGAATGCTGTACAAAACCCCAGTCTACCCAATCGGCACAAGATGGGTCAGACAGCATAGTCTGGGTTGTTTTTCAGAGTAGATATAGAGACCTGATGACATTTACATGTTTGCAGTCTACAGCATCAAGCTACAAGAATACAAAAAGACAGTTTACTAATTTTAGATAATCATTGTCTGAATAGGGGGGGGGGGTTTAAAAACAATAAAGCTTTCCTGGTGTGTCTATCAAAACCTTCCTAAGGAAAGTCTGCTATGTCAAGGTCCCACTTAATTTATCACCTGAACATGCAAACACACTTGATAGTGCTAAGCTTTGCACAGCACAATAATCAGTTTGCCCTCTGACCTCAGAGGTTTTCTCAAGAGTTAGTAATGAAGGTGGAGAAAATTAACCCAGAGCTAAAAAGCCTCTATCACCAAAAGTGTGTACTGGCATATGCCACTTAAGTACAAACATCTGGCTGAGAATCATTTGAAAGCGAGACAAACTGCACTATGGGAAGACAAAAGATGCTCTTTGATATGCAGAAGAACAACAACAAAAAGCTACCCGTTTACTGGCATGTAAAGAGAAGCATTAAAAGGAGTTTTCACTCAGCAGAAGCACGGCAATCCAAAATGAACCATTGTCTATTGAGGTTTAAGATGGCCACGCTTTGTTTTAGGGGTTGATTATACTGTAATAAAACAGATGCAAGTAACAGTAGAATTACAATATCAGGATTGATAGCAAATAGGAAGTAAAGTGCCAGTAATGCTGTACACAAGAAGTGGAAAATAGCAGTCTTTAAAATGAACACGTATGCTCTAGAGTTATAGGTCATGATCTTATACATTATTCTTTTACTGTTTCTGTTAATCATGACCTAAATACTACCTGGGTAGCATGTTATCATATTTAATATATATGTAGTAAAACACTGACATGCTGTTTTCATTTAGTATAAACAGACCCTTGAAATTCAGCTGTGACTGGTGACCATGCAGCCCTGGGTTACAATCTGGATGCTGTGAGGTAGCTTTATGCTTCTTCATCCTCAACAACACCAACAAGCAGGAGGAACCAAGGATGCCACATGCAGGCTTGCACTGCTGAGTACCATGCCACCCCACCGGGTCAGTGTGGTATTTACCAGGTGCCCACCTCCTTCCTGCTATAAGACCTCCTCTGTGGCCAAACCTCCCCAGTCTTCGCTCTGGTTCTACAAACAAAAACCGCGTGGTAAGCTCTGAGGGCTGCTGTTCAAAGGTCTCCACTCGGGAATCACAAAGAGGCCCTGCTTTGTGCCCTCTTTGGGAACAAACTGAGACCAATGAAAATAAAATGAAAACAAAACAAATGAACTAAACAGTGATCAGATGAACTTCGTACCTAATCCTGCAGTTAGGTTAAAGAAAAACAGCCAGGATAAGAGATAATGTTCAGTACGTAAACACACACTATGCTACTCTTGACTGTGACTTCAATATCAATTAGTAAATTGACATCCCTGCAGTCACAGGGCTTGCTACAATGACAGAGGCCCATTCCAGAGACCCATAATAATTAAAATGCTGACAACAGCTGGGGAGCTCATGCTTAGCGGAGATACCTTTGCAGCTGCCAAGCTAAATCCCACAGACATATACTGACTGATAGCAGAAGAGCTAAAGATGCAAAAAAATAAACAGAGCCAAACAAGATATCCCCCCCCCAGGTAGTTTAAAATAAATAAATAAATAAATAAATAAATAAATAAATAAAACAAAAAAAAATTTCACATGGTGGATGCAGTCCAAGTCCCAAAGAAGTGCTGGACCACTTTTATGTGGACTGCCTTATTCTGATGGCACAGACAGCAGTGATTCCCAGTCCTGCTCTCCAAAACGTACATTTGGGTCAGGTCTCCACATGTGGTCTCCACTCACAACGGGCTTTTGTTCTGGAACTGCACGCCTCGCAGCCCTTTTGCTAAAGAGCTGCTAATCCAAAGCAATGACACACCAGGTTTCCATGATCTACACAACCCACACATCACTATGCAGTGAAATGAAGCAGCCAGTACAACAAATCGGATTTCAAAAATAGTTTCCATCAAATCGGGCTACACTGGCTACCTCGTAGGCACATAAAAACAAAATTCCCATTATTTGTTTTGCATCTCTAGACATTTATCTATTCTAAGCTTGCAGTCTACAAGGGTACTATAAGGGCACTAATACTGTTTAAAATTCCCAATTCAACAAAAGTAGGTTCTGAAACTAAATGCACTACTTCTTTCTGTCCATCATTAATTTTGAAACATTAGAGGAGACTGGGTTGTTGTTGCTCAGCCAGACTAAGTGGCTTCAGAATGACTTTGACTTTAAGCTACGACTAGTATTTCATTAATCATTTATGTAAAGGAAATTTCTGAAAATGGTAGGATAATGAGATATTTAAATAACTACCACTGTATTCAGTGATGAATCTACAGTTTAATCTTTTTTTCAGCATCGAATTGTTACTATGGGCACATCTACCTTTGCATCTGTAAATAGTGCTCATGTCCTACCACCAGGTTAGCATTTAAAGGGAACTTCATTGCATAATATCAAGTCATTGATACGAGTCTACCACATGCCAGTAATTGCTATTTAACTGCAGGTCCATAAACTCTAAATGAAACACGACCACACTCTTCTGTAACACTACTATTGCTGATGACTGCATATTGCAGGACCACCATTACTGGCATGTGAAAAACTCTGAAATGTTAGACTAGTGAACAAAAGCCTAAAGATGGCAGCACCAGCCCTGGCCCCAGAGAGACCTAACCCTTTCAAGTTCACTTATATCAGCTACCTTTTTCTGGAATGGAGCTGCCTCTTCTGTTAGCTGGAGAAAGCTAAACCAGTCATGGTTTACAGCAACTGAAGTGATCAGTGGATAAATGCCTCATTGTAACATTAATAAAACACTATAAGATCATTAGAATCAGGTCTCTCCAGCACTGGGTTTGGGCCCCGCTATGACAAGGGTATTACATTGGATTGGCATTAGTGCACTGTACCTGGAAAGAGGCGGATCTGTAAGTCTATATTCTGGAATTCAGAGATGAGATGCAAAAGCACAGAAACACAATTCAGACGAGGGAGAAAATACTATTTGGAACAAAAGGCTCTGTCAAGTACCTCAAGCAGAGATAGAGGAATAGGAATCCAGATAACAATCAATATCAATCTCCCAATAAAGACATGGCATGAATAACTGAGGGCTATGTGAATCACTCAATGTGTTCTACGCACAAGACACATACTTCAATGACTGTGGGATATTCTTTCGCTAATGTTTCAGAGAAATAATTATGTCTGCTCCTCTAACCTTCATTGGCAGCTTTCCCCTAGAAAAGCAGCTTCCAATAATAAATAGTGAAAATGAAAATAACACTGTGGACCTTCTTTGTGTGCGAGCTCATCTGGCTAGCAAGTATTTTCTTCAAAAGAATAACCCTTTCTGTGCATTTTTTCCCCTGACAAAAACACACTGTTCATAGCTGATACACAAAACAAAAAAGACAATTCTGAGGTAACCAAATATTGAAAATCCTGAAATTAACTGCCCTTTCCTAGAAAGAGTTAATGTGTGGTTGCACAAGGCATGCTGGGGCTGCATAATTAAGTTGAATTATAGCCGGTTTGAGAGCTGGTATAGAGAGGCCGACAGTAGTTGGAAACTGATAGTCTACACTGTTCAGTTCAAGTAACGACATTAAATAGCCTCACAAGCTTCCCTCCCATCACTTAGACAGTCGTTCGAATGTTTTTCACAGCGGAGCCCAACGAGGGGAAGAAGTCAGATGAAGAAGTTAAAAGAAGGAAATGTTTTAGCAGGAAACCTGGATACAATGCACTACAAGAGGGTGAGTACAGAATCATAGGTTGCAGTTGGATTAGTGTTAGGGCCAAGAGAGATCACCTCCCTTAAGCTCTTTCCAAATCACCAGTCCCCAACCCTTACCTCCTGGAGCAGGTCAGCTTGTTCAATAGCCTTCAAAACATTCTTCTTGGAAGTCTCCTGTGCTTCCCCTCCAAGCAGGAACTCGTCCAGGATGAAATAAGCCTTCTCAAAATTGAAGATGATGTCCAACTCACACACCTGAAAGACAGAAAACTGCACTGACAAATACTGATGACAGGCTAAACAAAAACACTTAAGGAGAAATAGGCCTCCTGAAAACAAATTGGAATATATTTTTTATAACGCATCTATAAGGCGGGGGGATCACAAAACACAATGACAGAATGGTCAAGGTCATCCTGAACATTTTAGGGTGCTCTATCATATTATAGTAAGTAATAGCAAAGAGGAATTTTTAATTTCCTTACAAAACCACATACAAATTCCATAAAGGATAGAAACCGAGAGACTCACACTGCCAAAGTACTTATCCAACAGCTCAACATATCGGTGGATGATCTCCAAAGTTATTAGTTCATTGTCTTGGTCCTCGATGGCACAGCAGAAATACAAACTAGCATATCTGCAAAATGAGAAAGTCCTCTTTCAGTGCATACATCAAATAGGAGTTTTATTTGCCTGACACACTGAAGTAGGCCAGAGGGCTTTGTTCCTACAGCATGTGCAGGATACTCGCCTCATCCACCCTGATATTGGGAGACGCAGCTAAATGAATTTGATTAGGAAAGTAATCAGTCCAGTTAAGTACTTAAGGGCTTATGCAGAATGAAAATCTGTACAACACTGAGCTATGAAGACTAAAGAAGTAGGTCAGAGGCAAACAACTTCTGAGAGCTATAGTGTAAGCTTGAGTTTGCTACGCTCAACTCTTAAATACTTTACTGAAGTAATTACATGCCTCACCCCCATCTAGGTGTTTCTAAGCAGATTCACCTTCAGGTTCCTTGTCAAAACCTCTACAGTTGTGATTCTTAGTTAGCTTGTGCGCATACATCTACACCATTACAAGTAGGAGTTTCACTGACTCAATCATTTCCAAAGTTTAATTTGTGTAGGCTGCCAACTGTCCATGGACAACTAAACTAGCAGATACCAACCCACCAGAGTAAGATTTTAAAACTACTGAAGTTGATGATAGCAAAGAAAAGACATGTTCTTTACGTTAGATCAGAATTTCTCCACTCTGGACCATCAAGGGCACACTCCTGCAGATTTTCGTTTCCTGTCAGGCTGCTAAAGCCCAGGGGAAGAGCTGAACAAGTTCAATCAAGAATTTAGCTGCAAGAATCAGGTGGTTCAGTGCCTGGCTGAAAAAAAGCCTACTGATACTGTGGCTCTATGGGACTGGAGACGATGAGAACTGTTTTTTTGACATGAATTTGGAAAAACAAGAGCAAAACAGCAAAAAATAAAAAATAAAAACCTGCAGACCAAGAACTAGAGGCAATACACAACAGTCCCAGTTTTCAGACAAGATGTGCTGAGGACAGGTTTTTTCCCCCCCAATATGTCAAATTTCTGTTTACAGCATATAGTCATTGAAAGACCTGCAACAGGTTGCCCCCTTTCTTCGATGAACCTAACACCTTGCCTTTCACAGCTCATATCATTTCTTTGCCATCCCAGGAGGCATCCACAGGATGTGTATATGGGGCTGCTGCCAGGGAATTCACATATCATGTAGAGTCCTGGAAGCAATAACTAAGAAGTTCACCAAAACAGAATGTTAAACCATGACAAGAAATATACTCAAAACTGTTATACAATAAGTTTCTGCCATTTTGTTTGTTTGCATCTGTGATTCTCCATATATTATTTTCTCTCCATTAAAATATGAATACAGCATAGAAAGAAAAAGACTTATTGAGCAAAACATCTACAAAAAGGGCAAGTATCATAAGCTGTATGTTGCCTGTCCAAATTCCATTGACTTAACCTTAAAATATTTTGTTAGTGGACAAAATTATAACATGATTTTCATACCAAAGAAAAACACTAGTTTTAACACTTTGCCACAGAGTGTTCAGGGAAGACAACCCAAGTCTGACAATTCTACCCACAGGACTATTTTCTGTTTGACTCAGATAAGTCAGGCAAAACATGCGACAAATCGGGCATACGTTTCTGCCGCCCTCTGTCAGCTCCTTCTGGCCAGCCTTTAGTCCCAGATGACACCGGCCTGCCTGCGAGGATTCTCTTTGATGTTTCCTAATGAGAACTGAAAGCAATCTCTCTGTCATGTCAAAGAAACATTCAGGGCCAGGTTCAACTGACAGTTCCAGGGGAAAAAGAAAACGGGCAGGTCCTGAGGAGAAAACCACATTCAAGCTCTTCCTCACCATATGCCAATAGATTATCGGGTACATTTTTAAACGATACATCACAATTTCAATCTATTGTGTGTAGCAAAGTATGGCTATTTGCATAATTTTCAATGCAGTGTGATACAGCAAGTGTACCTATATTATGCAGCAGCATCATTTCAGACAAAGGCAGTTTGTAAAATGCATGAGGAAACTGCTACAAATAAATATAAATAAATTACCACTCTGCTACTGCTGCCAGGGGACACTGGAGAGTAATAGTAACAGATGGTATCGTTTATATTACAAATAAAGACCAACTGGTGAACTCGGAAAAACATGGATTTAAAAGTAATAACAACCCTGTTTATCTGAGAGACTTAAAATCCCATTATTTGTACATGTTAAATCAATAAATATCAGCTGCTTGTACAACCCTAACGCATAAATATTCTGAAATCTTTATTCTTGGATTTTTCAGTTTGTTATTTACACATCTTATTACCTCCACTCCTGGGCAGAGACAATCTAAAATTGCTGGAAAAAAAAAAAAAAAAACACAATTATCAGTACAAATACGAAGGAGCACAGGTCATGGGAGTTGTGCTTGTCAAGGCTCTTATGTACTTGGTAAACTAGGGGCATCCTTTAATCCCAGAATACCGGTCTCCCCAATCAAACCTCCGCAAACATTTTGTTAACATGGAAACTGAGACGTGCTTGTACAGATCTTGATTACCATTTTTTTGCCGTTTCACATTGCTGGAAAGACCTTTAAACCTGAACTCTGTGAACTTCACAGTCTGCTCAATCATATCAAGTGGACTGCTTGGCCAGCTTCTTTACATCTGCCAAGTCAGGCCTCATGCACCAAAAGAATACCAGAACCTAAGGACCTGACATCTGGGTTTTACAATGTAAATGTTACTCCTTCAGACTCAGTCAGTCACGTTCGCACTAACTGGAGTCTAAAAGATGACAGTACCACCCACTGTAACAGAAATTAGACCCCCATCTAAACCCTGTGTGCTACAGGTAGCGCATCTCTCCCAAAATGCACACACATTTTCTTTGTCCTTTGACCTCTGAAAGCCAGCAACAGTGAAGAGCTGCCAAACACTGCAAGGTCACAGGCTGCCTCCTGTCCCAGAGTGCATTTGGGGACTGCTAGACATGGGTCACTGTACTCAGCCTAGCCCGGAGACGGCCTGCTTGTCGGCACGGCAACTGACAGTAATCAGGCAGAAGTAATGCCCTTATTATCCCTTCCAGTCTGAGAAGAATGTAGCTTTCATTTTGTTCTCTTATGCAGCACTGGGATCTCTTTGCGAAAAGTTACAAAGACCTCATTTTCTGTCGGTAATGGCATTATATTTAAATCTCACCATGGCTACCTGTTTGTACCCATTATGTCTGGATACAGCACATCTATACTGTGGTTTTCATATGATTTTAACCTTGTTTATTTATTTCTCATTAAGCTGAAGGAAGTATCATACATGTTATGCAGTACAATATAACACGATTCCTGAAACATATATAATGAAATACACTTTCTAAAAAAATGTACATCTTACAAAATCAGTAACTGTTTCTTTAAGTATGGCAAATGTCATTGTTGCAAGCTACCTTGAAAAAGGTGCAAGTGAAATAATCGGTTAAAACAATAATGACTCCCTATAATGCAACCCTGCCTGGCCCAAACCTTTAATTTATGTTGTATAATAGTTTCCCCTCATGTTTAGCATAACTCTCTACACTGGAACTGCACCTATTATTATCTGTTTCAGGCCACATGTACAATAGCATTCCCTTATCGCTAGCATTGCTCAAAATGCAACCCCAACCATCTAAAGTATTTCACCTCTATGTAGAATAGTTTTCACTCAATCGTAGCACCACCCTCTATGATAAATCGATACCCATTTCACATGTTTCGGGCCAGATGGATAATAGCATTCTCCCATATTTACCAACACCCTACACTGAAATTTTACCCATTCGTAAATGTTTCAGGCAATACTTACATAGTAGTTCATCCATTTTGCTCATGTGTGTCTCCAAAGAGACTTGCAATATCTTCATGTTTATACAGCTGGCTAACATACTGTATATTGGAACAATTTGGGGTAAGGGCAAGGCTCAGAGACACTACTGGAGGCAGCATCTCTAACTACTGTCTCACCTGGTGTGCCTATAGAACAGGTTTGCATCATCTTAACAGTTCAAAAGTAGGTGGCAATGTTTCAGTGTAACAGCACAGTCGGTGTACAGCAGTAACTCGTCATCCGAACACTAACCTCTTGTAAACAATCTTGAGGTCCCTCCACTCCAAGAAACTGCACATCTTGGGCTTGCGTGCCAAAACAGTCTGCACCAATTCCCTGGTGATTTTCTTCTTCTCCTTATCTGATAGAGGTACATACCACTTCTGCAGCCTCAGCTTGCCCTGACGGCTGAACAGCAGCATGAACTGCATCTGTGAAGGAGGATGGCAGTTACTGGTCCCTGTCTCTGCTACTGCACAAATTCAAGTGACTTCTATGGTGATTATCATTCTTGAAATAACAGTTCTCATGTGCTGTGCGCAATCAGTGTGGGATTAGCACATGGGCAGCACAGTTGCGCAGCCAGTTGCACTGCTGCATGTTTTTCCTGTGTCTGCAAGGGTTTCCTCCAGTTCTCCAAAGACATGTTTCAGATTAGTCACTGTAAATTGTCCATAGTGTATGAATGTGTGCATGGGTGGCTATCCCATGATGAACTGGCATCCCATTCATGGTGTGGTCTCCTAGAATGCAATGACTCTGGACTGCCACAATAATGAACAGGACAAGCAGTAAACAAAAACAGATGGATGGTATCAGCACATAAAATGTACAGAAATATTTATAAAAAATCTAAATTAGATGTAAAAAAGTTTCTAAAAGCTCTCCAGTAGTCTCCAGAGGCTTTTCAGCAGTGAACTGGTCAAGTTGAGGTGTCATTGCTGCTATTTGAACATACTCTTATGCATGTCTTAGTGTGGAATTCACCTATTAAAGTATTGTTAAAGTCTATCATTGCTTTGTTGTATGCACACTGATGTAGTCTCAAGCAGTTTCTACAGGCATTTGTAAAGTTCCTATCTTTCTCCATCCATCCAAGTAGCTAAAATAGTGTTGGTCAAAACTGTACAGTCCTTTCAGGTGTATTGAAGGTATCCTCTCCTCTCCAAACGCATTTCAGTGACGTCCATCACTACGTGCCACTGTACACTATTGAGGTACTCGGACGAGAGTTGAATACATAGGAACAAACGCAGCAGGGCGATCCTCCCTTTGTCCTTGACGGGAAAAACAATGAAATGCTATCACTTCACAAAATGTGCTTCCCTTGCCATTATCCTGTATCCGTCCTCTCCAAAAAAAAACAAAAAAAACAAAAAAACAAAAACGCAAAATAGCCCGGTTATGGGCGCTGCAGTCCATAACAAGTTAGAAACACGAGGACGAGACAGATGATGATCCGTTGAATTTCACATCAGGACACAGCACGGCAGCAAGCAACACACTTCACATTTCACACATGTACGGTGAAACCCTGCGCATTTCACAGGCCCATTTCACGAAGAGTTTTAAAAGTGGGTACGAAAGCGAGCGCTCGTGCTGCTCGTGGCCTGAACGCGACCGCAACCTAACTAATGTCAATAACGCGGCAAGGTGCTACGCAAACGTTAGTGCGTGAACTATCTATTCACGCCAGCTCGCCAAATACACGGTTGCAAGGTGTTTGTTTAGATTTTTCGTTTAAATCCAGTTTTGTGGATGTATTCGACCAAGTGGCGGTAAAGTGGATTTATTTGCACGAGGCGGGGGTGCAGCTCACGGCGGCGACGGCGTCGCAGGGGCTCGCGCGGAGTGCGACTGTCCGCGTGCTTCGTCCTCGCGCGTCACGCAGGCCACCCGAGTTACTTTCATATCCTCAAAACGAATTTGTCACGCATATACAGGCGCCGACGGAGTTAAACAACAAAGTGCACACGCTAGAAGCACATCAGGGGCAGGAGAAACTCTAGCATTCATTAAAACTGGATGTAACGTGCATCTATTCGCGGTACAAAGCGTGACTTTTCAAAGTGACGGGGGTTATTCGTTAACTGACGTTAGCTGCATCTTCGGAGTGGCTCACGACGCCTAGACTTTTTGACAGACAAAATAATACCAAATGCCTTCGTTGTATTCGAACTAAAGCCATTCTTGAATGAATAAAGAACATATGTACGACTTACCCCAATCTGTATTTAGGCTTATAACGTATAAAACTTGTAAACGTAGCTACAAATTTACAATAAGTCCAGTTTAATATTCACAGTGCACTCCTTCAGTCTCCTCTCCGTTGTTTCCAGGCGCTTTAGTTGGGTCTGTCGGCAAACCGCTAAAAAGTGATTGGCTTTCAGTTTAATGTATTGATCTCTCATTGGTCAAAGCATTCCGTTATCCCCGCCTGCGCAACGCAGTTATGGGCTGCAAGGTCGTGATAGGTTACTCTACTCATCAATCAAACTATTACACTAGTGCTTCGTTTATGCACGTTGTCCTCGGAGAAAAACATTAATCATTTTAATCGGCTTTTATAGAAAAATCCTTTAATTAAATGCAGTAATTTTTCAAACACTTTCACAGCGTTCAGATCACATTTGTTATTACTTATTGTGTTATCGCCTTAATTCAATATAATCAAACTCACTGGCTACATATTAGCATTATACATAAGTACTCGTTCATCCTCACATCATCTAGATATAATTTCTGTAAAATAAAAGCTATGTATAATTTTTTATTTTAAATATTTTGTGAAATGGAACAAACCTATAAAACGTGAACCGAATTACAAATCTTATCCGGAATTGCACAGAACGAAAATAAAGCACAATCTTTCATGTTTACGGAAGCAGGCGCTGTTTCCCCACTTCATTTTTATATTTATATTTATATATTACCATGTTTTTCCACATTTACGGAACATGTTTAACAACGCCGAAAATGTGTACGTCTGGTATTAAGTAAAAACAAAAGCGCTTGAATTTAAATTAAATTTGGATGGGTGTGTCCGAGACAGCAAACTTAACAAAACATAAATATATGTACGGAGAGTAGGGGTAGTTTAATTAATGCACAATCCAATTTTTAACCATCGCTTTAGAAATATTTAAAATATTATAAATAATAAGAATATTAATAAATCAGCCCTTGAAAAGACGTGTGCATCGTGAAGATTTTATTTATTTTCTGTTTGGAAGAACACATTTGTTGGCTTCAGCAATAATTTTAACATCTAAAATGAATTAACGCAGCAATTTTGTTCTGAACTCCCCAGAACACTGACTATAACTTTGGAATAACAGACAAGCTAAATGCGATTTATATGTTTCATCGTCTCGTAAGAGCGGCTCGTATACTGAGGAGGAGAAGCAGTGCGGAGTTTCCCGGAAGCATCGCGGTATCACGCTGATCTCCAGCCGAGCGACACCGTCAGATCTGCGATGGCGGTGATGCTGTTTTCTGGACAGCCGGCGAGGCCGAGCGGCTGGACGTGAACGCGCCCACAGGACATCCCGTTCTCGCGTCGGGAGCGCGCCTCGCGCCCGGCTAGCCATTTTGGCCGTGCGCCCCTGCAGCGCGAGGACACAGCTCGAGGTACGGGCGCGAGTGCAGATACGGTCGGCGCGAGTGTTGTGCGTGCGTGCGTGCGTGCGTGTGTGTGTGTACGTGCGTGTCTGTGTCCGCGGGTGTGTGTACGTACGTACGTGCGTGTGTGCCTGCGTGTGCTGTCACAGACTCGCCCTGTTATTTCACCTTCCCTAGCGCGGAATCGGCCTTGCTCGATCGTCAATAACAGCACGTCAGGGCGACGAGGACGGGGCGCGCGACACCGATGCGCAGGAACGCGCACGGCGTGCACTCCACCAGTGTTAGGGTTCGGCGCTTAGCACACTGCAGCTTTATTTTTTATTGACCTTCATTCACCGTTTTACAAAAGTGTTTTACAGCCTGCAGTAATCCGCTTTACAGTGATTTATTCCTGTATACAGCAGGGTATTCTTAGTGTCAGCTCGGATTCAGTACCTTGATCAAAGGTTCAACAGCTGGAGTGGGAATCAAACCGAAGACTTTCAGGCTGTAAGACTATAGTACTTCCTTCTTGTTATTAATCTTTAGCTGATGCTTTCATCCAAGACAACTGAAAGTGTCAGGTATCTAAATTTGCAGTGCTTTATTCATGCAGCCAATTGTTCTTGCAGTATCAGTTTAGGCTAAGTACGGTACCTTTATCAAAGTTAGTACAGTGGGTTGTGGGCTTTGACCCCAAGGCCTCCACACTGTAATGTTACAGCTGTTAGAAACGTCCATACCTCTTGCTTCTTATTTACTTTCACTTATTGAGCTGAAATTTTCTTCAGAGCAAGAGAAAATGGGGTGTTTTACCCAATTAGCTTTAATGGAGAAATCTGGGTAAGTGCATTGCTCAGTGCTGCTACAGCATCAGGTTGCACTTAAAACAGCAACCTCACAGTCCAAGAGCAGTAGCGCTACCCAAAACACTACCTGTTCTTTGTTACTGCTTTGGCTATTATTATCATTATTAACTTTCTTTTGCCTGATGCCCTTGTCTAAAGCAAGTTATAATGTTAGATGATCAACCTGACCATTATTTTCTCATGTAAAGGGGCAGCAGGTGGCATAGTGGTTAGTGCTGCTGCTGCTGCCGGGTTTAAACACCATCTTCTGGCATCCGGTTAAAATCACTATAGGTACAAATGGTTAAATTCCTGTAATGAGCATGATGTTCTCATTGTATTTGCTTTAGAAAAAAGCATCAGCTAAATGAATGAAGTACTAAAATATGGAGCAGGGTGTTCTTACTGTACCAGTTTGGGTAAAATGTTATTGACATATTACAGCATGAGCAGGACTTGACCCCAGGCTATTCTGAGTCTAAGGTCACAACCCTAAAAACAGCTGTACCTACCATAGCTTGTTTGTTTATAGTGTTTCCTACCCTATTCTGATGAAGTGACCGTGTTCTGGAGGAGCACAGGGACCCAGTATCAGCACGAGGATGCGGAGTCGCAGTAACTCTGGGGTGCGGCTGGACGGTTACGCTCGGCTGGTGCATGACACCATCCTGCACCTCCAGGTCAGTTCTTCTGCTGCGTTTTCCCAACAATGAGGCATCCTACAGTGCCCTCCCCCGCACTGAGCAGATGCTTTTGGGGGAGGGGAGGTATATGAGATCAACACCAGTGAAAAGTGACAGAACGTACCTTAACTGTGGCTGTAGACCTCTGCTTACCTTGGGAGTCGGCACAATGTGCCACACTCTGACATGTAAACAGGGTGGTACACAAGGGTTTGGTGCCCTAGACTCAGTACAGTCCCCATAGACTTCTGTATCTAAATTAGTAAAAGTAATTGTAAACCTATGACACGAACTGTTATTTTTTTAATAGTAGATACATACAGAATAGAAAAGACTATTTGAATTTATGAATAAAATATTTTATTTACAATACACATGAAAATTTAACATGCTGAGAACATGGATTTATACTTTGATTGCTGAGACTAGTTTTCAGAACTGAAGGTTGTTAACAGAACAAATAGATTTATTAGTTTTTATTTCACAGAGCAACAGTTTGTGTAATAGAAAACACTTTGACACGCTAAAATTGCAACCTTTCAAAGATGGGGTGGGCACTGCCTTATATGGTATTTACGTCATATTTAAAGCAATAGATTATACATTTTCAGAAAAAACTCTTTATTATGAAGCAAGTTACTTTAAAATTAATTTGTTTTCCATTTTTGGTAACAGATTTAGGCATCCCTAGGTTGCCTAATTATAAAGCCATCCTTGCATAGACCAAGTACTCTACTGGCTGGCCTTTGAAGAATGCTTCTATTTTTACATCGGAAAGTGTGTACTATAAAGAAAGTAATTTAGAGTGAAGTAATGTCTGAAGTGTATTTGCTTTGAATGCTGGAAGAGTAAATCTTCACCAAACACTGTCTTTCAGCGCATTGATTTTCACGGCCCATTGGCTATAGTAAAACATGGGAAATCCGGTCCTGTTAGGAATACCATAAATCTGTGTGTGAGGTTGCTGCAATGTAGGAGCTGTCTCCATTGTGCTGTCGGTTATTTTATAGTTAAAAATAAACGGTCACAGAGGTCGACCCAGAGACACACGAGGAGGAAGAAAAGCATTTGTGTTATCTTGTTTTGTAAACAGTATGTGATGATTGACTCAGTGTGGTGCCATTTGGCCTCTGGGCTGTTGCATGGGTGCCAGCAAACTTAGAAAGCAGCTTAGAAAGCAACACAGCAACTGCAGGGAAGCCAGTGCCTACCCCCCTATACCCCCCACCTTTGTGACTAAACATAGCAGTTGGCAGCTGTCACCCATCTACAGAACAGCTTCCTGCTGCTGCTTAAATTTCCATTTATTCATTTACATTTATCAATCTAGTAGACACTTTTCTCAAAACCAGCATACACCTCAAAGTAAACAACAGTGCATTTCACCAGCAGCTGATGAGCTCAAATGCCTGCAGTTGAAACTCACAACAGAGGGTTGTGACAGGGCCTTTAACACTGTTGCTTGTTTCTTATCATTATAATAGCATTTTCATGCCTGGTGTGCAGCATGGCATCATGGAAAAATACAGTCTTCACTCTGACCAGATTTCTAGCTGCATTGTATACCTTTTCATTTTGCAGAGAAACAAACCTTCTTACAAGTAGTAGTAATAAAAAAAAAATAAAAAAAAAATAATAAAAGCTTTAGGGTGTCAGAAAGGATGTCTTCCAGACCAATTTCTCTCGCTAGCTACATTTGCTCTAACAACTCTCAAGCAGGAGCACTGTGCTCCTCCTCTGCTGGCTACTTGCTGGACCCTCTCACAAGGGGTGCAAAGTTAGAGGTCTACAGCTGTGATGTGGTGAAATTGGCTCCCTCTGTGTCTCAGAACTGCTGAGTCCCATTCATCATTGAAGAAAGAAAATGCATCTCTTTAAAAAATTTCTCCCTGATCACCTGACAGGCCCATAAAATTATACCACATCATCTATTACTATCATCTTCAGGGGTTCTTTGGATTGGTTACAAAAATAAAACAATGGGAATAGCTTAGAAATTAGAACAGAATAGCAACAAAATTAAGCAGAAAACAAAGAGAGATCATACTACAGATAATAGTAAAACAAATGATGAGAGTGAGGAAGAAGAAAAGTCTGCAAATGTGACTTGGAAAAGATTCTGAACATGAGGGCAAAACTTTAAAATGGCCTCCCTGTGTGTGTTTGTGTGTGCTGCATAATGGAAATGGTGAACTGACCTGAGGCCCATGTGCTTGCTGCAGAACCCAGTGACAGGTCTGCTGCCTGCCAGCGAACAGAAGAAAGATGCCTGGGTGCGGGACAATGTGTACAGCATCCTGGCCGTGTGGGGTCTGGGCATGGCCTACCGCAAGAATGCTGATCGCGATGAGGACAAGGCCAAGGCCTATGAGCTTGAGCAGGTGACCATCTGCCTGTGTTGTGAGGAAGAGCCCCCTGTGCCCCTGCAGCCAGATTAATTGGTGCTTTTTGACTCCACAGAGCGTGGTGAAGCTGATGCAAGGCCTGCTGCAGTGCATGATGCGACAGGTAGGTGCTCCAGACACGCACCCCTTTTTGTCAGTGATGCTGAGCATATGGTCTTCTGGATAACACACTCTGTACTCAAACTCTGCAGGAAAACGTAGAAAAGTTCAAACGAAAACACTGCGAAGGTTGAGTGTAATTTCTGTTCTTATTGTTACAGGTAAAACAATAAAGGAAAGTGCATTGTGTTACAGATTCCAGTATGCTGCTCTGGAACAATACGCACAGTATAAATACCAGACAAAGATATGGTGCTCCTTCCCCTTCAGTATGCTATGATTGTGGATTAAAGTTAAAAATTACATAACAAATTGAACCTGTACACTGTCATATAGAGACCACTAAAAAATAAAGTTAAAATCTTATCAGTCTTTTTTGATAAAAATGTAATGACGTAATTGTTATACTTGCACGAAAATGGAACTCTTGGGTTTCCAAACGACACTGTAGCTACAGGGTTCTACACAAAATAAAGAAAATACATAGGAATTTTAGTGCTAGCATCGCTGGAAAAACCAAAGAAAATGACAGATTAAGCTAAACATATTTAGTAAAACTTAACACAACTTTGTAATTCTACTTCATCTGTACAGGTGGAAAAGGTGGAGAAGTTCAAACACACCCAGAGCACCAAGGACTGCTTGCATGCCAAGTACCACACTCCCACGTGCAGTACTGTTGTCGGGGATGACCAGTGGGGGCATCTGCAGGTGGATGCCACCTCCCTCTACTTGCTCTTCCTGGCTCAGATGACCGCATCAGGTAACCCAGTCCTCTGAGTCTCAACTTACAGTCGAGGCCTGAAGACCAACTTCCTGCTTCTGTTCCTCATATTTTTGATACTCATGTGCTCTCAGGTCTGCAAATCATATCCAATTTGGATGAGGTGGCTTTTATACAGAACCTCGTCTTCTACATAGAGGCAGCCTACAAAGTTGCGGTGAGTGTACTGGACGCCACGGGAGAAAAGTCCTGTTGTTAAGGTGAAGTCCATCAAATCACAGGACACTTATCTAGCTATACCTGTGTAACTGCTGTGATGCTGCACTGGTTTTAACCTCCGTGTGCCTGCGCTGTAGGTGTTGTAGTCAGACTGTTTTATACTCTCTGTTGAGTTATGTTTAGTATCATTTGATGTCGTACCAGAAACTGCTGTCACGCATACCATCTCAAGTTGAAACAGATACAAGAAAGGCCTGTTCAGTGTCAGCTCTGCTGAGATTACCCTTACCTTTGTTGTTGAAGCTGTTGAATCTTACAGGTATATATATCACTCTGCTGAAGAGTCTGCAATCTAATCTTCGTCTTTGTAGAGCTCAGTCTCTTTTTATCTGTTTGTTTGTCTCTTTATGTATGGCTGTGATTTTCAAAGCACAGATTTGAAATTTGGCACATTGGTGTTTCTCACCCTAAGTGAGTTTTTTTGCATAGTTAAATACACACACAGAGCACAGTACACATTTGTGATGTGTGCCTTCAGGCAGTTCCCAAATAATTTGTCAAGATGAAGACGCACGCACACACAGCGCTACACACATTAGCATTGTGTACCTTCAGCCAGTTTCCATGATGGTTAGGCATAATTATTTTCAAAACATACAGTGGCAGTGCACTGTGGAAGAACCATAGCTCCCTTGCAGCCACTACAGTATTAATAATACTAATAGATACTTTTACCTAAACTTACATTGTCCTCACTAAGTCCTGTACATTTGTCATAGTCAGAAGATGTTGGTAATTGGAAAAAGAACTAGAGGACAGAGAAAATTGCCAATGACATACCACGAATTTATCTTATCACTGGCCATGCGGGGATTTCCTGTATATATTTTCCTAACCCGATTCCTTTTTTCACAGGATTATGGGATGTGGGAGCGAGGCGACAAAACAAATCAGGGCATCCCAGAACTGAATGGAAGTTCTGTAGGAATGGCTAAGGTATGAGGGTAAGGGTAGCAGCTGTGGTTCAGACTGCACAGGCAGTAGAAGCCTATGGTGGTTTTACAGATGAAGAGGGGAAATCATAGTCTACAAAGTCTCGTTTAAACAGCAGTGAGAAACAAATGAAAAGCAGGGAGCAGGAGTTTCTCCACCTTGTCTGCAGGCAGCGCTGGAGGCCATCGATGAGCTGGATCTGTTTGGAGCACACGGGGGACCCAGATCTGTCATCCATGTTCTTCCTGATGAGGTGGAACACTGTCAGGTGTGGTCTCCTTCATATTTTACTGACTGAGATGTTAAATTTGCATATAAGAACATGCTCTTAGGTACTGTTAGCATTATATATGAATTATTTTACTTTTTATTAATTTAGCTGAGGCTTTTCTGCAAAGCAGCTTATAGTAATTTCCTCATTTATAAAGTAGAGCTTTTAATTCAGCGTAAGTATCCAGAACAGTTTACAGTGTCGAGCAGTTGTGATTTATGATTTGATCATTTATATCGGTAGGTCATTTTTTCTATAATAATTAAGGGTGCCTTGATGAAGTGTACTAAAACAGAAGGGAGTGATTTGAACCTGGGACCTGCAAATGGAAACTGGCAGCTCTAACCACAATGCCACCTACTGCCCCACCTACATACTGACTTTATTGTTTGTTTGACATTATTATTACTGTTTGTTAGTAAATATAAGAAATCCCTGTTCTATCATTTTGCAGTCCATCCTCTGTTCCATGCTGCCTAGAGCCTCCACATCTAAGGAGATTGATGCAGGTCTTCTGTCAGTCATCTCCTTCCCGGCATTTGCAGTCGAGGATGCTGACCTGGTCAACATCACCAAGAGTGAGATCATCAACAAGTTGCAGGTAAGATTTTGGAACTAAAAGGGCACAGATACTGTCCTGTTTTCCCATGGAGCTGCTGTGAATCCTTCATCTCTGTGTGAATGAGCCCCAATCCTGCTGCAAGCAAATTCACACTGGATCTGTGTTCACACCCCCAGGGGCGCTATGGCTGCTGCCGTTTCATTCGAGATGGCTACAAGACCCCCAAGGAGGTACTGTTCTTTGCCAGCCTGCTTGTTTTCATTTAGCCAACAGGAAACTAAGCAGAGCTGTTGATAAGATGTCTCCATGGTGGGTGATTTCACAGCATTTGTAAACTGTTGTGTGTTCTGTTTGTTTCTTGTTTGTGCCCTATTAAGGACCCCTCTCGCCTTCATTACGACCCGGCCGAGCTCAAGCTGTTTGAGAACATTGAGTGTGAGTGGCCTGTGTTTTGGAGCTACCTCGTCCTTGATGGTATTTTCAATGGAGATCTAGAACAGGTTAGTCAATGCAAAAATATCCAAGTTTTACTTACTGCAATTTCTTAAGCTTAAAGTGTTTGTATACCTATGTCTGTTTCTTTTTGCAAAAAATATGTCAACCGAAATTAAAAGTTAAAAATTAAAGTACAAAAATTATGAGTGTCTGTATTTTCAACCCATGTATTTTTCTTGTTTCTATTGTATAAGAATAATTATTTCTAACTTGTGTTGACTGTAAATGCTGTTGCACTGAACTCTAAGCTGTTTGTTAGAAAAAAAGAGTCTGTATTTGCACAAGTCATATTTATTTGTACAAAACCCTGTTATATGTGGCCTGAGCATATATTGAAGACTATAATTCTAAGGAAACAATGACCTGTCTTTGTCCAAAAATATGTTTTGGCCATAAAGGTCCTGTTATTCAAATGGAAATTGCATTAAGGCATCAACTGCATGTTTGCTCTTTTTCCCATGGATAAGAGCCTAAGCAAATGTAGGCATTCAGCTGCAGGCCTGGACACTGTAGCAAAGCATAAACTTCTGTGATGGATGCTTAACCACAATCTCCATAAGGTGGCGATGTTTCCTCACCTCTAACATGGCAGCGTGTGTACAGGTACAGGAGTACCGAGATGCTCTGGATGGAATTCTAATCCGGGGAAAGAATGGCATTCGTTTGATGCCAGAGCTGTATGCTGTGCCAGCAGACAAGGTGGGACCCATGATCAACATCTTTGGGAGCTGCTGTTAGAACTTCTGCCTTGATCTTCCTTGGTGTATGATTGTACTGATTTTTTTGTGGGTCTTCAGGTGGAAGAAGAGTACAAAAACCCGCACACAGTGGATCGGGTGGCCATGGGGCAGCTCCCCCACATGTGGGGCCAGTCCCTATATATTCTGGGCTGCCTCCTGGCTGAGGTAGGAACTGCACTAACATGTAAACGATGGGTTGGCACCTTGAGTCCAATCACAAATGTGTTGAACAGCTCATGAATTTCATCTCACTTGGTGCTCAACAAGCATTCTTCTGTCTACTGAGTGTAATGCAGACAAATCAAACATTTTCTGTGGCTGAAAAACAATGGGGAACTCGACAGTTTTCCCACCTAATAAACAACTAAAATCTGTCCAAATTCACATCCAGAATTTATGTATTTCAGCTTAATCAAAATTATTAAAGACAATATTGTAATTATAATAAACAAATATCAGTAATTTGCAAGCAGCCAAAGAATAATATATGAATATATGTCTTCCTCTGATATTTTATGGAAGTATTAGTGGTTTCAGTTATTTTTGTTCTCCTGCATAATTATTTTGCGTCACTGTACACAATGAATTTTGAGGTTTTTTTGCAAGCTGTATTAAAAATCTAATTTATCGCAGTTTCATTGCCATGTCTGACAATTGCAAGTGCTGGCTCAGGTGCCAAAGTACAGGAGAAATTATTCAAATTATCATTCAACAGTTCTGTCCATAATGCACTAAACACGTAGGAATCATTTACAGGCTTTAAAGAGCACGGTTGCAGTATTTGTGGCATCTTGCTGATGTTAATCCTGTCATTCACATGTACAGATGCGTTTCCTGGAATGATGGTCCTTGATTTGTGTTCAGAATGTTTTCAGCCCAAGATCTAGTTTCACCTGGGACATATTTACTTCTTCCGTTGCTTTTTTAATGAGGCTTACACTCCAGAGCTGGTTCATCCTAGAGCAGAGAGCACTGTATTGCTGATGTGGCAGATCTCTAGTAGACACCACCCAGCACATTTTTCAACACTTCTTCCGTGTGTGTGTGTTCTTCAGTTAGTTGTTCTACTGGAATTCTGTCCTGCAGATCCCCATAACCTTACTGCCCCTGTCCTCCAATTCAACAGCAGTTCAATCTGTTTAGCTTTTCCTGTGTTTAAATCCAAAGGGATTTTTGGCCCCCGGAGAGATCGACCCGCTCAACAGGAGGTTCGCCACCTGTTTCAAACCAGATGTGGTTGTGCAAGGTGTGTCCATTACACCTAAACATTTCCATTTGACATCTTTTTGTTTAGTGAATGGTTCTCTTCTAAGCAATACAGATTATTAATTAGTATTTAGCCAATACCTTTATCTGAGACAGTCTGCAGTGCTCACTGCACTAAATTCACTATATTCCAACCATTAGACAACAGGGCAACGTAACAAACACACACTCACTAACACATGTACACCTGATGGGCAATTTAGTGTCACCTATATACCTGAACTTCAAATCTTTTGACTTTGGGAGGAAGCTGAAGGAAACCCCACGTGAACATAAGAACTACACACAGACTGAGCTGGATTGAAACCCTTAGCCAAATGTACGGTGTAGTATCTGCGAGGCATTGGTGCCTCAGTGCTACCTACTGAGCCACCATGATCCCGATAGAATGGCTTTTATCATAATGACATCAGGCTTGACGTAGGGAGTATGGAGCTTGTTTGCATCTCAAATTTAGCTGCTAAATTTTTGCAGTGTTGGAACAGCAGTTTAACTAAGCAGTTTAGCTAAGCATGTGTGTAGTTGTCCTTGTGAAGCCCACATTGTGATCTGAGAGGTTTGCTTCCCATTTAGTCTGTGTGGTGGCAGAGACTACAAAGATCCAGAAGCTGCTCCAGGGCAATGGCATCATTGTGCAAACGGTGTCTGAGGTGCTGCCAATTCGCATCATGCCAGCCCGAATCCTGAGCCACATCTATGTGAAACTGGGTAAGGACACATATCCTTACATACAGTACATGTGGGAGTTTCTTCAAAAGATAGTTGGACTGGTGCCTGAGTAGTTGTCCAAAATGTCCAGGTCATGTTAGGAACATGATCTCTCTACCTCTTTCTCACCAGGAAACTTTAAGAAGCTGAATTTGAGTGGTCGACCTTACAGGCATATCGGAGTCCTAGGAACCTCAAAATTTTACGAGATCAGAAATTGTACTTATACTTTCACTCCACAGGTAAAAACTTACTTGTGGTTTATCTTATTTCTTTTTATAATCCATTCAAGTAGTAGAAGAGTATGATTTCATATTGTCCTGTTATCCTGTCAGTGTGATCAGCTAAAGCAGCTGTGATCTCTTTTTTTAGTTCATTGACCAGCATCATTTCTACCTGGCTCTGGACAACCAGATGATCATGGAGATGCTGCGGACAGAACTGGCCTACTTGTCATCCTGCTGGAGGATGACCGGGCGGCCTACCCTTACCTTCCCCATCACCCACAGCATGCTGTGTAAGGAGCAGAACTCAAACCAGTCTTGTTGAGGGTCATGAAACTTGTCACACTAACTCTTTAAAGTCTGTTGATTAAGTTTTGGGTGTTTTATGCTGTCCTCATGACTTCTTGTGGTCCTGCTGGGACTCTAACCATTGAGCCTCAGCATCACCCCAGGAAGTCAGCTCTACTCTCTTCCAGTGGAGGATGGAGAGACCATCGACCCCTGTGTGCTTGCCACCTTACGAAAGCTGCAGGATGGATACTTTGGAGGTGCAAGGTCACTCACCCCTTTTCAATACACATTAATATGCTCTGCCCCTGAAGTGGTCAGGCCAAACCAAAAGCTGCTCAACACCGTACTCTGCCATTGTACTCATTACTCAAAAAATCCCAGCATGTTTCCTGTGGGATCCTTCTTGACTCTTTCGTGGATATGTCCCACCTCAACTCACTGCATTCTCTTTTTTCTGGGTTGCTTCCGTGATTTCTTTGGCATGCAAGCTGGAGAGACGCATCCTGTCTTGGTCGCACAGGAAATAGAAGCACTTATTCTGCTCTTCACCTTATTGAAAAGACATTCTGTTTAAGGGCACATCTGCTGTGAGGAAAACACCAGTAGTCGGGGTCATTTTCAAGTTTCACAGTTGATGGAGTTGTAAAGTTGAGTAGTGGGTTATGAATTACCATAATGTGACTGTCTGTCCACTCGCCAAGGCTCCTGGGAGGGCAGACAGCATTCAGAGTGGAGTGTGGAGAACAAGCAGTATACAGCACACTCTAGTGTACATCCTCAATTTTTGAGGATGCATATCTTTTTACATTTTTTAAACAGCATTTTCTTCTTCAGCCTGTCTCCTAAATTATGTTTATTGTGGAGTGACCGCAACCTGCATTTCCATGTCTAGTCAGTACTGGGCATTAGAACACTAAACAAACAAAAACTAAGGAATGTCTTTATTCTGCTGAGTGTGTAGCCTGCAGAAAGTTCTCAGTGTTTCATGGTGCCAACAACCCTCTCGTTTGCTCTGTAGGGTCCAGATGGGTGAGCTGTCCAGCTTCCTCACCACCTCCTTTCACACACGTCTCAGCTTCCTGGACACAGATGACAATCTACAGGACGAGGAAGAGGAGGAGGATGAAGACGAAGGCTTTGAGGGTGTCTGTGAGAGCAGCCTGTCTCAAGGTACTTCCACTGAGTCTTACATGATCTAGCCAGCTGGCCTTCAAATACTCAATGATTTGTAAAAGAATCTTCTACTACGTTGCATTACAAACCGATTCTATACAAGCATTCCAATCAGTTAATTGGTTCATAGAAACAGGAACAAGCAGGCACTTCACAGGTAAGTCATTTGTTCATAGCAAACTCATTGTTGCTAGGAAACCTGTGTGTTTGTATGTGTTTGAGGTTCAGCCAGTGCATCCTCCATGTCTGTTTTCATTCATCTTTCTTCTGCTACTCTGGTATATTCTGATTAATGGAGAAACCTGCTGTAATGATCTTACTGGAGGTTCTCAGACTGAGGCCTGGAAAAGAGGTTAGCAAGAAAAACCAGCACTGAGCAGCTACTGTAGTCCCTCAGAGCTGCAGTGAAGATGTTAGAGACACTGTATAAGATCCATGCAGCCCATTACGAGTACACTTCATCCTCACATGACCACACCGATGGGGGTCATGCGATGGTCTGCACATTCCAGGGTATACACATATTTTTTTACTTGATGAGATGGAGGAGGCTGGTGCAAATAGTACAATTCCTTCCAATTCTGTATTTCTAAAAATATTTTTAGTAAGTAAAAGGCTTCTTTTCAAAAATTTGGGTTTCATTTTGCCAGTTACCAAACCACTTGTGAAAAATAGCTAATGACCATAATGTCATGTTGCAATATGGTACAGAATTTTCAGTGCATTACCAAATCTACATTTATAATAAAACATTTTTATTATAAAGCACTTTAATATGGGAACAATGGTGCATCAACGTTTCTTTTACTTTTTTCAAATGCTTTGGTAAATTCTGTAATATAATAGAATATTACACCACACTGTTCAATTATTTCAGTGCCCAGTTACCTGAGGTCCAATCATGTATGGATGAACTGTATGTTATTTATCCAAAACCTGATATATTTTATACTAAACAGATGCCTTTTTTCAGTAACATTTCATGCACCTAACAGTATATGTGAGCCCCATGATTTTGTCAAAATGGAACCTAATGTTGCATTTAGGTTTATCATAAGCTGGGTGGAGGCATACAGTAATGTGGTCTTTCTGATGGCGGTCATTGGACTGCGGTTTTGTGCACCTTCAGATGCTCCAAAGGACATGTTTGATCAATACCTCACCCAACTGCTCCAGAGCACAGCGCACAAATGCAATCTGCCTCCCATCCAGAGGGGGCAGCAGCACGTCTTCAGCGCCGAGCACACCACCCGTGACATCCTGTCCCTCATGGCCCAGGTTCAGGGCCTCAGCATGCCCCGTAAGCCTGCTTCTCCTGGCACAGGGTCTGCAACAAGCACCTGCTGAGATACTTGCCCTGCCCGCACAGGCTGAGAGGGCAACTCAGGAAAGATCTGCATATATATGTTCTATACGTGATGTCCTCAGTCTTTTCATAAATGTTGTATCTCATTTTTATCTGTTGAGCTTTGCTTTATTTGTCCCTTGCTTGGCTGATGTAACTATGGGAAAAATTGAATTACCGTTCTGGTTTTATTTGCATCACACATCCACTAGCATTCAGCAAAGGGATGGATTCAGCTTTGACTTTCAGTACACCTTCTCTCAAATGTTTCCTTTCAGAGGCATCCATGTATCTTCCAGTCACTCCCATTCTGAACAAACACCGCAAGTCGCTGAACCTCCTCGACGTCCCCCACCCTCACCACCACCACCATCACCAACACCATTACACCAAGGTGAGCAGACGTGCAGATCTTGCCTGGCATTTCACTGTTGCACACAAGTGTTGTCCTGTTCTTAGATGGTAGCCAAACATCTCTGTGTTTTGATAATTTAATTATCTCCATGACTTTTAATTCTACAGTCATCTCCTTGAACACTGTTTAAAAGCTAAAAACCTATGCGATCTGTCCAAGAAAGAGCAACCCTGTTGTCACAGATTAGGGACAAATAAAATGTGTGTTTTGGTATGTTTGTCCCATCAGGTTCACAGCGCTGACCTCCACCTGCCCCATGATGCCCACGGCAACACAGACTTCGCATCCCTGGTCAGGCAGCTGAAGGAGTGTCCCAGCCTCCAGGACCAGGCTGACATCCTCTACATCCTCTACGTGATGAAGTAAGACAGCAGGGATGGGGTCCAGCTGTTGTTCCCCCTTGGTCCCTTCCTCCTCTTCTCAATATTTTTTGTATGTCTTTCTGGCCTCAACTGTGTGAGCAGCCCAACAGGTGATTCCTCAGTGTTTCCACCATTTACAAGGGGATTTTTAAAGTTAATGACTTTGTAAGAACGCCATCTTCAATGATGTTTTAGGCCATATAAGCAGTGAAGGAACCAAACTCTGGCTGGATCTGTGGTGGCAAAGGGGTCCTCTTAGTATTTCTGACCTTTGCGTTGTATCCTGCATGGTAAGTTTTACCTGTTTATGCTGCATACAACGTTTTTTTTAGACAAATTAGTATGTTTCTAGCTTGATGCCTTGAGTCTCTACATTTTGACCAGGTCTGCGTGTTTATGAGTATGTATCAGTGTCATTAAAAGGAAGGTGTAGTGGTTGGAGCTGTCACTTTGCACTCAAAGGACACAAGTTCTGGTCCCACCTCCTTCGAGCAAGTCTCTTTCCCTGCTTTATAAGTGGGTGAACCACCATAGGTTACTTTGTAGAAAAGTGTAATCTAAATGAATAAATGTTTTGGGAATGTCTAACAGGTTTTCTCTTTGCAGCCAAGCAGCAGTGCAGAGACACTGTCAGTCGCTTGTAGTTTTATGTCCAGCTGGTTGATGGGAAGGATGATGTTGGAGTAGCAATGCAAGCAGAGCCTCATTCTTAGGTACCATGTCTCTGTACTGCAGAGGTGCTGACTGGCTGGTGGACCTGGGCCAGAGCAGTGCCACAGTGCGCTCCCTCCTCGAGGAGCTCTACGCCAAAGCAGGGCACTGCAAAGAATGGGGTCTCATCCGCTACATCTCAGGTGTACTGCGCAAGAAGGTGGAGGTGTTGTCTGAGGTAAGGGACTCCACCCGCCTTTCTCCCTAAACCACACACAGCACCAGACTGTTGATCTAATTCTTATGTGGCATGGAGTGTAGGTTCCAATAGGTAACATGCATAGAGTCAGATTCAGTCCTCAGCTCAGGTATAAACCTGTTAAAATAGCACAATGTCTTTTTAAGGTCTCAAGATGGTTTAAGATGAGCAGATTTCAGCTAAAACTTGGACAGACTATACATATTAACAGTTGTAATACCGCCTGTTAAACTCCTATATAGAGAGGAATGAGTCAGCACCGATTCAGCATCCTGCGTAGTCTTCCTTGGTCAAAGGGTTGGCACCAACGGTGCGGCTATGTCTCCGCAGGCCTGCACAGACCTCATTTCCCACCACAAGCAGCTGACAGTGGGCTTACCTCCTGAGCCCAGGGAGAAGGTCATCACAGTGTAAGAGTTCACTTCCCAACATGTCTGCAAAGGACAACTGAGTCATGACCATACAGACTTTGTGTTCCTCCTGACCTTCTGGCTGCAACACGTGACCCTGTAGCAGGGTGGATAGAGGATGTCTTATGGATGACGATGGAAATGGAGGGTCCTGGTACCAATGTGGGGTTCATTTCACTTTATTTTATTTTCATTGCCTCCCAGCCCCGACCACACAGAAACGCATACAGCAATAATGCAAAAAGCACAGCAAGCAGGATAAATAATAACTACACCAAAGTAAATAAAAAAAAAACTGAGAAAAGCTAGAAGGCAACAGTGGACAGGAAACCAAAGATCTCCAGGTTTACTGTACTATCAGTCCGTTTTTTGCAGATGTACACAACCGGACGAAATGAAGTTTCTCCTGGACCATGGAGCTCAGTTCATTAAATGCACAGCATGATGACAACTGTGATGAATGAAATGCATAAGTAGATGAATAGAAAAGTAGAAATGGACAAATAGGTGAAAAAAGGAATCTCGTAATAAATCTAATATAGGAGAAAAACCAGCGAGAGCAGCTCTCTGCCTTCTTCTCCAGGGTGCGCTACGTAACAAAGCATCTTTTTATTTTGCAAGGTCATGGTAATAAATCAGTAATAAGATTCTCACAAGCTCACAGGTCTCTACCCTCCTGCTCTTAGCCCTCTGCCCCCGGAGGAGCTCAGCAATCTGATCTATGAGGCCAGTGGACAGGACATCAGCATCGCAGTTCTCACTCAGGTTCGTCTGAGTCCATCTGTTGGCAACAAACAGTCCATCAGCAAACCAAATGGGATGTTAAAAGCGCATGCATGAATAACAAACACTCCTCTATTTTGTTAAATAATAAGGTTTACAATAGTGCTCCTTCTTCTTCTGCGCAGGTGTAGCTGTAGTGCTGTGAAAAAAGTATCTACCCCCCTTCCAGCGTTCTCAGTTTTTGCAGCTTTTTGGCATTAAATCTGAGCTCATGTTATTTCTAATAAAATATGAATGGAGCCTCAAAGAAAAAGTGACAGCAGTTTGATTTGAAGTCATCTCTTTGACATGGAACATAAGTGTAATCGCCTGTTGAAACAGAGAAAAAGATGTGTTTGTAGATCCAATTAAATTTAAAATCAGAAAGCTTTCAGAACTGTCAAAGTGGGAAAGAAGTCAAATACTTTTTCACACCATTGTATGTACACGCTGAAGAAACGTAGGCACAGGTATAAATTTCACTAGGTTGATTTGCTTGTGTCTCCATCCCTCCTTAGGAGATCATGGTCTATCTGGCCATGTACGTGCGCTCGCAACCGGCGCTCTTCGGGGACATGCTGCGTCTGCGCATCGGCCTCATCATGCAGGTGATGGCCACCGAGTTGGCCCGCAGTCTCAACTGTTCCGGTAGGTCTGCTGCTGACACCACTGCCATCACCTACATGCAGACTGGACGATGCGTCCCGCTCTGTTGTGTTTAGATGCGGAAGGCGTTTGTGCTGTCGGTTCCCTACGTGGGACAAAGAGAGATGAATGATACGAGAATTCTAGGACGTTGCAGACCAGCATCTGCTGAGGTACCTGGTTTCAAAGAGTTCAAAGAGTTTTATTGTCACGTACATAGTAACCGTGTATACCATGTAGTGAAATGTGGTGCCCTGAATCAAGAGGAGACTGTGCGTGGTTACATTCCAGAAAAAAAGAAAATTTACGAGTAAAAAAAAACAAACAACAAAACAGACGGTCAGACTTCATAGGGTACATTTTCAGTACATTTACATTGCCATCTTGGATTATACGAGATCTATAGAACAGTAAAACAGCATGCCACAGTCCTGATCTTTAAACAGGGAATGGTTTTCCAGGCTCTAGCCTTAAATACCACATAAAACTTTTTGCTTTCTCCCTAAAAATATTGAACATTTAATATTGAAATGAAAATCAAAAAATGGTTAAAATGTTACTTTGAAGAAGAAATAACATCTCTTAATAGTAATAATAACTTTTTTCTGGAATATTCTGTTTCTTTGCATGAGGGGTGCCGTTTTCTTGACAAACGAGCTGTCTGAATGAAGGAAATTCTGTGTTTCCTTTGTTAACCACGTTTGAAGCTGCCACTTACATTTAAGAACTTCCACGCTGCAGACATTTCTGAACTCAGTGTTACCTAAATGTTCTTCTCTTCCAGAACATGGCTGGAACATTAAATATCACTTTGAATCATGGGTCAAATCAAAGTAGCTGCCCGATGGCGATAAAATTAAGGTGGTAAACAAGCTGTGGAGAATACTCAAATCTCAGTAGCGCTGTCTTGCAGGGGAAGAAGCCTCGGAAAGTCTGATGAACCTGAGTCCATCAGACATGAAGAATTTGCTTCACCACATCCTGAGTGGGAGAGAATTTGGAGTAGAAAGGAGCAGTGAGTAGCATCTAAGTGACCTTCTTTCCATGGCATCCATTCACCATGTCAGCACAGAACACATCCAAGAATTGAAGTTCACATCCAGACGTGACACAACTTCCTTTTTCCAGTCAGTTTTTGCTAGAAATGTGAGCTCTTAATAAGCTGTCTCAACGTAGCCAGCGACAGTCTTAAGGGCCGGACTGTTTGTCGGTATGTTTGTCGGTGTCTGAAGCTGCCGTCTTGCCTCTCTGCATGCACAAGTGCGAGCCGTTGAGTCCTCTGCTACCAGCCCTGCCATTTCTATCCGTGAGCTGCACACTGGGGCCACCAAGACTGAGCGCACCGGCATCAGCAAGATGAAGACTGAGGTGAAACAGGTAAGTGTGACGCTGTCATGCACTACAAAGCTGAAGAGAAGAGAAGCCACAAGGTTTGGCATGTATGAGGAGGATTAGATAAGAGTCAAAAAGAGTTTATTTGTCACATACATGGTACTGAGTGTACCATGTAGTGAAATGCCACTTCTGAGTATGCAGCACCACAGTTGTAAGTGTGTGGCTGTGACTGTGTCAGTAGGGGGCTTCAACACTAACCTTAAGAATTGATTTCTAGGAATGCTTGAACGCTATTCTTGATTATAAATTATATTTCATATGCTTGGTGTATGTTGGGAGAATATAAATGGCGCACCTTAGGGCCTTATGCAGAGCGGTGTTTAGAGGTTAAGTATGTTGGCTTAATGTCATCTGTTAGTGGCTCTGCGTCTTTGCAGGTTGTTGTTCCTGTTGAGCACACGGCCGATTACCTGTTTTTAATAACCATCTCTTACTTGCTTTGCTTCCAGCTGGATGACTCCAGGCCAATGAGTGTGGGTTGAATTATCGCAGACCCCCCCCCCCCCCCCCGCAAGTCTTCTACCCCTTAATGTGCCATCCCCATGCAGACACCTTGAGCAACCCTAACACACAGCTCCATCTTTTCTGCTAACATCAGGCCACTCTTGTGTATCCCCCACGTGTTTGCCCTCCAACTTTTCGATGCTTAGTGACACAGCCAATAGTTTGCTTCTTGCTGCGCTGGCTGCATCTCTCATAGTTTCCTGTGTTTCCCCGTTTGCTATGTGTCAATCTTTTGCTTGGACTGTGATCCTAACAGCATCCTGGCATTTTGAGCTCTGCCTCAGTCTGCGTTTGGTCTTTTCCATAAGTTTGACCAGTTGCTGTTACATTTGTCTGAAATGTGAAAGTCCACGTTAGCGCTGTCTGGCTTTGTTTTCATGTTGAGATGCTCGAATGACCTCAGGCCATTTTAGGTCAGTCCGAGTTGGGGTTTCACTGTTCGTGCATGTCTATGTTGCCCAGCAACCTCAGCCTTTCCATCTCATTCCCTTGTAGATGCTTCCCGGTGGCTATTCCATCAGCAGCACAGCCACCTCCCCGCGCTCCACGGTAAATGCCCAGTCAACTGGCCAGTTTTGCCCCCCAGGCTCCTGTGCATCGGCAGCTGGGATGCAGTCAGAGTACTAAAAAGAAGACAGTAGAGCTGCAGGGTGGAGGAAAAGGGTGTTAAGGGGGAATCGAAGATGAAAACTTTAAAGTGGTAACTGGAGAAACAGCAGAAAGAGGAATGTGTTGAGTAGTTACCAAAGTTACAAGCTTCCAGTCCGGGCTTGGGCACAGCTTCCCAACATAAACGCCAACACAACTGTTTGTGCAGAATGAGGCCGCCACCGTTTCCTTTTTAATGCAGCAAATTCTCGATTAGCGCCCTAGACGTGTGCTTGAGGAATGAAACGCTTAAAGGAACAGCGCTGCAAGAGGCCATTAACAGTGATTTGCATGAATTTGCCTGGAAACCGAATACGTAACATAATGCAGTACAAAATGCGTGGGAGTGAGTTGGGTTTTTGTAAAACAGGAGTGGAAACAACACTTCTCAACTGCACAATTCTAAGCTGTGGAAAAATGTAGTTTAATATTTAAGGAGGAAAAGAGATGAACACCAAAGCACGTCAGTGTGTTCTGCACCCATTCCCTCGTTTTCATTTCAGTGTCATTTACATTTTGTCTGCCGTTTATGCTTTTTACAAGTGTTTTATCTATAAATACGCTTTGTTTTCCCTGGCCTGTAGAGCAGAGCCACGTGCACGCTGCTTATGTTCATCAGTGTCTGCCATTTTGCCGATGGTCTTGCACAGTCACGAGCAGCAGACAATTACTGGCTTAACAATAAAAAATAAAGTCCACACAAACTGCAGCAGAGCTGAAAATCCAAAATAAATGTGGATGTTAAAATTGGTAAAAATAGTTTAGTGTAATTTAGAAATGTCACAAAGTGACACGGTAAACAGGGGAGCATGGCCTGTAAATGCCGGTGTGTGTGTGTGTGTCTGTGTGTGTGTGTCTGTGTGTGTCACAGAGGTGCAGCAGTCCCTCCACGCCCAGCGGTGCTCAATCCCCCACGGGCCCTGGCACTGGACCCCTTCAGTGGGAGGAGCGCCAGGGCCAGTGGCTGCGGCGGCGGCGGCTGGATGGCGCCATCAACCGCGTGCCAATGGGCTTCTACCAGAAGGTATGGAAGATCCTCCAGAAGTGCCACGGCTTGTCCATCAACGGCTACGTGCTGCCCTCCTCCACCACCCGCGAGGTACTTCGAGGACGACTTTCAGCTACATTGGTCGCTGCCGATTTTCTGTCTGCCAGAGTGCGTCTCCCCGTCCTTCGGTGTGACACAGTGGGCCGTTTACTTCAGCACTGTACAACCCGCTGGACATGGGGGCATTCGGAAGGATGAGCATGAAGAGGTGGTCCACTGAGCAGCTGTACCTCCGTTTGACCTGTTTCTGGTCCTGCAGATGACAGAGGGTGAGATCAAGTTTGCGGTCCACGTGGAGTCGGTTTTGAACCACATCCCCCAGCCTGAGTACAGACAGCTGCTGGTAGAAGCCATCATGGTGCTCACACTGGTGGCTGACGTGGAGGTCCAGAGCATCGGCGGCATCGTTCACGTCGACCGCATCATCCACATGGCCAATGAGTTCTTCCGCCAGGACCAGGTACTACAGCCACAATTAACCAGGGGGAGTGGTCACGGTCGCATCTGGTGACGACTTAAAGAGCTTAGAGGAGCTCCACAGTGATGGTTTTGCAGGTGTACCAAATAATTTATTCACTTATTTATACATTTATAGTGAGTTTACATTTTAGCTTTTAACCTGCCAACTAAGTATGATGCTTCCCCAGGATAGAAGTGTTTTGCGGTTTAGTTTGCTGCCTACAAACATGAGGGACAGGGCTGTGGAGGTCTGGTGCATAGAAGGTTGACATCACCCATTTACCTTAGAAATGTCACGGCGCCACCGAGTTCCTGCTGGAGCAGGACCCTGCCACCAGCATCTGTAACCTGTTCTACGACAGCGCCCCCAGTGGCCGCTATGGCACCATGACGTACCTGTCCAGGGCGGCGGTCACATACGTCCAGGACTTCCTGCCCAACACCAGCTGCCTGATGCAGTGAAACATCAGCGCCATCTGTGTGACAGTGCAGCAGTACACACACCTTTTAATAATTTCAGTTGACATTGTTTTATTTAATGTTAATTTATTATTTAATTTTATCTTTAAAAAAATTTTAAGCTAGAAAGCTAGGTAACGATAATATTATGATTAATTTATTTAGCGTTTGTTGTGAAAAGAGTGACATTTGTTGCATGGTGTCATTACACTTTTGCAGTCCTGAACATTCTAGCTTATAAAAATAATTTTATAATAAATATTAGGTAATTATTTGGCTGCCTGCCCTAGTAGCCATGTGACTGTCAGAATGTAAACAAAGTGCACGAATGCTTTCTGTGTCTTTCTGTGCCTCAAGGCCTGCCACACTATTTTATTTCCCTTTTGCTGCTTCCACCCATTTGTCGTGATGTTATGTGGTGCTTTGACTGGCGGGAAACATGGCCGGGTCATGCCGTTTCAGCAGCTCACACCTTGGCCGTTTACACTCGCGTTACCTGTGTGAGGTGAATCGCGCAGCCCCACCAGGTGCCTTTTCTTACTCAGTGGGACCAGACTCCACCCTGTTTGTACTGGTCAGTAACACCAGCAGACCGATGAAATCCTCTCTTCTTTTATCTCTCATTCCCTCGTGTTAATTCTGCTGAGGTCATTAAAAACAACTGAAGCTGCAAATCCTCCATTTGTCATCATTTACAGTAGAACTTGTGAGCGTAATGAACCTTTAATTCACCACTGGCTGCTGCAAAACTGTGTTCTCTGAATGTAAGAATAGAGCACAACACCTGCACAGTGGTGGCTGATCAAATCCGACTGACTGTCTGAGGTGCACGTGGCATCACAGTGAGGAACTCATTCGCTTATCTCTGCTGCTGCTCTCCCTCTCATCTTGGCTTTCAGGATCCGCCATCTTTCTGGGAAGTAAAACACCTCTAAAAACATCCCTCTCTTCTCTATGGCTAACATGTGTCACAGTCACTGGAAAAGAAGAAGCTGATGTCACGTTCACTCCACAGCATGGGCCTTCTCCTCTGGGGAAGCCAGCAGGGGCTTCAGGGCTTGGAACCACCCTAAATAGTAGCTGCTGTTGCCTCTGCTGTTATGACAACAGAGAAGGATCGCGATCATGAAAAGAGAGCGAGAGATAGACAGATTTGGGGGGACAGTGAGGGACAGACGTAGAGGGAGAGCATGAGGGAGACAAAAAGAAAGAAAGGAAGAGCAAAAGAACAAGAAAAAGGCAGAGAGAGGTCATGGTTCTCTCATTTCCTGAGGGATCATTTGAGTCAGTGAGGAAGGGGGACAAACACAGTGTAAGCCTGTATGGTCACTGTTGGCCCACAAGTCCTATCTTTTTATTTATAATGTGAAACCGTTTAATACATGTAAACAACTCCTAAACGACCAAAGCAGAAGGTACACAGCTACTGTTTGTTACCACTGACTGTGAGGACTATATGCACAATTTTAAAGGGAATATATTTACAGCACGGCTTTTGCAGACAGCAGGAATATCCATAAATAATGCCCATAAATAACTACCTGGCTTTTCAATCTTTACTGCTTCAAGCAGGACATTACTAGGCAACATAATGTCACAGCGCTGTAAAATACCAAATATTTCACTTTCAAAAAGCACTTTGTGCAGGTTAACTTTGTCCTGTGGCTTGGTGAGGGTCTTCAGAAGGTATGTGCATGCGTGTGTGTGAAATAAACCTGACACATTTAGTGCCAGCTAATTGATGGGGTGGCACTTATTCTTGCTGAATGCAGTGAAGCGCTGGGACCCTGGACAGGCACACCTGTAGCCACCTTTGTAGTTTATGCAGGTGTGAGAACATCCTCCGTTCTTCAGCCGGCACTCATCGACATCTGCGGAGAGAAGCAACGGTACAATTAGATGTTTAAGTGCGAGATTGAGACTTGGAGAATTACATTTTAGAGAAAATTATTTCCAGATGATTCCCGCTGGTGAACATCAACAGCTGAGCACCCACCCTTGCAGTGATGTCCATCAGGGTCCAGCCTGTAACCATGGGGACAGATGCAATGATAGGACCCTGGCAGGTTCACACACTTCCACTCACATCTGCCTGGCCCCAAGCCAACCTCCTGGCACTCGTCCACATCTGCAGGAAGTGATCATGAAGCAGGATGAGTTACTGCTGGTGTGAACCTGCTTGCCAGAGGATAGGTTCTTCCACACAAGCACACTCTCGGTTACAGTGGGAAATTTTTTTATTATTTTCTTAAACACTATTAAATTATTTCGGTGAAAACTGGTAGCAAAAAGAGTAAATTAGAACAAACTTTGAGGGCTACATGGTGGTGCAGTGAGCAACACTGCTGCTTCACAGCGCCTGGGCTGTGTGGGTATGGGTTTGAATCTGGCTCAGTCTGTGTGGAGCTTGCAAGTTCTCCCTGTGCAGCTTTCCGCTCTCATTTCAAACATGTGTGTTTCACGATAATTAGTTACCCTAAACTGCCCATTCCATGTGTGAGGTTACTGTACCCTTGTGTGGTTGCTCTCTAATGTCCTAGCATCCCCTCCATTGTGTACTTTTATACGCCGGCACCCAGTGAGTCCAGGATCCGACAGCGATGGGTGGAGGGGAACAGTGGCTTTATTACCAGGCCATCTATGGGATCCACTTATCACTACTGTTAATGCTGGAGCACAGTTGAGACGCCACTTACCGACACAGTGTCCCACACTTGTGCTGCCCTCGCTTTGCTTGTGGTATCCAGCAGGACACTCGGCCACGCAGGACCGCCCATCGCCTGCCAGCACATAGCCGTAGGAACAGGAGCAACGGAAGGAGCCGGGCGCATTTTGGCACTCCATGGCACAGAGGCCCCGCCCACTGTTCTCGGCACACTCGTCGATATCTGTGCCACCAGAGAGTGAGGTGAGCAAGTGCTGCAAGAGGTGAGGTGAGCCCAAACGGAGCAATGCACAGTGGCCGCTGCCTGACCTATGCAGTGACCGTCCGCAGCCGCCAGATGGTAGCCTTCAGGGCAGTGGCACCGGTAGCTGCCCACCATGTTGATGCAGCCAAAGAAACAGCTAGTGGCTCCTACAGGCAGGAGACACTCGTCTATGTCTGGGGGCAAGAAACATGGGGGCATTGAGGTCAAGAAGCTCCAACAACAGCTAAATACAGTACAACAAATTACACAACACAGTGTGATACTGCGTTTACTCTGCAGCGTAATGTAATATCTATAGGGCTCAGTCTCTGTCTGTTCTTCATAATCCAACTACAGAGTTGAAATTTGGCACAAAGGTATTTCTTGAACTTCAAAAGGCTGTTTACTCTTAAAATATAAACACACACACACACAAAAACTGGAAGATAATAAAGTCTGCTGATACATAATGGTTATTACAGTCTGTGTGTTCAACCAAAGGAGCCAGTAGCTATTTTGGGTGATTGTGATTAAATACAACTACTTGAATGGTACAACAGTTTGGTGTTTATATAACATGCTACTATTCTAGCTTTCCAGCGCTATGCCTTTTTGACCCCGGCAGCACCAGGTAATTAAGCTAGTGCAGATGTAATAGACAAATCCAGGTTCAAATCCCACCTCCTGCTGCAGGGCCCTTGATCATGATACTCACCTTGGCCTGATACAGTAAAAATTACCCAGGTATACAGATGGCTAAATCACTGTGAGCAGCTTAACACTGCAAATCATTCTGGAGGAAAGCATCCACTAAATAAATATAAATAAATTCATAAAAATATAAATATTTTATAATATAAATAAGGTCCCACGTATATTAACATGGGCCAAATAATGGCTACTGTTTATTTTTTATAGCTCAGCAGAAGCAACAGGAGGTGGTGCAGAGGGCCCAGTACCTTGGCAATTGGCCAGGTCGTGTGTAAGCTGGAATCCAGCCTGGCAGAAGCAGCGGAAGGTGCCAGCGCTGTTGGCACAGTGGTGGGCACAGCCACCATTGCCCATCGCACACTCATCCCTGTCTGTGGAGAGGATTGCAGAGCCGCAGTGAGGGCATGACAGTCTCCCCTTAGTCTCACAACGGCATGCCAGTTGTGTCTGGTGAGAAGGCAGCGGGAAGTGGAAGATGGCAGGCTCACCCTCACAGGTGCGGCCATCCCCAGTGAGCAGGAATCCTACACCGCAGCTACACTCAAATGAACCAAAGGTGTTGAGACACATCTCCTGGCAGTCATGTGATCCTTCTGCGCATTCGTCAATGTCTGGACACATACATACACACATACACACACATAATGCAAAGGGAAACAGACACACAACATTTTGGCAAGAAGAAATTTTAAAAAAGGAAGGGCCTGTTCTTCTGGGACACATGAAGAGATCGCCTGGTCTGCCTGTTTCTTCAGTCCAAACACAGAACATGACCATCAAATGTAAAGGATAGAAATCCGCTTGAGAGAACAAACAAAGGTTTTTTGGACCTTGATTTGTGAACCTTTTTGCCAGTAATTTCTCTGAGCTGGAGTCACTGCTTTTCAAAAATACACCCAGTTCTGCACACTATAAGCAAGAACAAAAGAAAATTATGAGCTAAATGAAAAAAAAACAAAGTATAATAAACTATAAACTATAGTTTGTGTGATCTGACTCAAAAATGTATCAAAAATTAAAGGTTATGAAGAACTCAGCCTGGAAGTGTGATGAGAGTCAGGAATGCAAAGGAAATGGGGAAAGAACAAAGGGCTGCACAAATGTGTTGTATTGAACCATGGGCTTTGGGCCAGGACTTAAAGGTGTCTGGAGCAGTTGTAATATTCTGGAAAGTGGCAGTAAATTTAATGTTTTTCTTGTTTTTTAAATAAAGCAGAAATGTTAGATGTTTGGTAAAAAAAAGGGAGAACCTTTGCTGGCTCAGGAATTAAAATTGTATGTTTCCCCATTTTAATGAAAGGATATTAAAAGACTGCTGTATGAGAATTCTCCTTACAGCAGATGTTCAGGAACAAATTATACTCATTATCCAAGGGAAGCCTGTGTTGAGATGGAACTAACTACAGAGAAAGGAAATGCAATGGGTCATAGGACAAGAGCTCCACAGGGATCCAGTGAGACTGTGGTGTTTGTCATCTGACTGCATGAACTTCCCCACTGAGCTCTGCATGGCCATCATGGACAAGTGGATGAGCAGACGTCCCAGCCGAAGGCAGGCAGGAGGATGTTTCCCAGCCGAGATGCCTGTGTTCCTGTTGCTACGCAGATGTAGAACTGCAGAAGTATTTATGCTACAGGAAATCCATGTTCTTTCTGAGGGTTGATTCCTAAACCACTGCTGTCTATTATTAGCAAGATTGCTCCCACTGTGTACAGATCTGCCAACAAAATCATTGTAGAAAACCACATGGACCTGCAGTTGTAGCAACAAATGGTAGCAACATCAGTGGATCCACCTGCTGTTTTCAAATTGTGTAAAGATATCGTACAGGAGTCTGGCATAAGAGAAAATTTCCCATTCCTCTGAGTTCATCTCACCTCTGCAGGTTCTATGGTCGTCCAGGAGCTGGAAACCCGATCGGCAGCGGCACTGGGCCTTCTTCTGAGAGTCCACCTCACAGATCTGGGAGCAGCCACTATTGTCGAGCAAGCAGGGGGTCTCCTCTTTGGGGTGAAAATGCAGGTTCAGCAGCTGGATCAACAGCATTAGCTGTACTACTCTATGTGTAAATCCAGACCAATAGATTGAGTAGGGTCACAGGGTCTGGGGTTTCCAGGAAAATTAAGCATATATGACCTTACAACCAGCACACGCCATCAGCTAACACTGGTTTTGTGATTCTAAATGATTTGATCTGATCTGCTTTTCTCAAAAACTCCTTAAATGTTAATGTGCTCACCATTATGTACCATTTTATTGAGTGTAGTAATTTTTAATGCATGCACCTTGATCAAGGGTTCTGCATTAGGAAGTGGGATTTGAATCTGGGTCCTTCAAATGGAAGGCACTTTAACCGCTAAGCCACGCAAAATTCCACACAGTAGACATTAAATGGTTATGTTTTACCCCAGACTAAAACATAACCGTGTATAGGTGATTGCACGTATAACAATTTTGCATACTTAAAGATCCTTCCTCAGTGTGGGAAGCTCAGACTTTCTCTGGACCTTTCCCATCACCGAGCATTTGTAGCCAACTACAAAGTTGGCTTTTTATACACATTTGCCCAAGTTGCCCGAGCCCTGCTCAGAGTGGGTCCTGGAAAAGTCATACCTACGCAGACAGGTGTAATCCCACTCCACTTGCCATCCTGCAGGCAGTGGCTGTGAGTGTCCCCGTGGGCCAGTGTGTATCCCGGATAGCAGGCGTACTGTACAAAGTATCTATACTGCAGTGGGGTGGGGTTCGTCACTGTGCGGAAGTAAAAGGTCCCATGGAGTGGCAGTGGTGGATAAGGACATGTTCGTCTCTGTCCGTAGAGCCAATGATGCACGGCTCCGATGGCCTTTCTGAGGTCACGTGAGCCAGTGGGAGATGAACTTGGAAGGGTTTTAGTGGGGAGGAGGTGAGGTCTTTCACCAGGAAAGGTCCCTGTTTTGTTCTCCTGGTTATGACTGGCTGGCAGAGACGTGCCATTGCCAAGCCAACCAGCAGTAGATGTCTCATATTCCTGTATGTTTCTTGGATCTGAATCTGAATGAGATCCAGTATGGATCCAGTCCCCAAGGTCTCTGGAGATAGTGGGCTGTGAAGTGACGAACTCCTTGTTGGCTGGAGTGACGGTCCTGTAATCACCGACTACATCTCTGTTTACATGCAACGTTGTCATCTCATGTGTGGACTGATGGGGCCCTAAACATTGAGGTGTACAGGCCTCTGGGGTGGCTGTGGTCAGAAGCTTGGTCCCTGGCTGTAATTCCTTGAATGTCTCCACAGAAGGAATTTCTCGCTGGCCGTGTTCATCATAGACAGCAGTGATGACAGACACGGTGTTTTCTTCACCTCGGTAAATGACAGTCTTCAAAGTGGCAATAATGTTGAGACCCTTAAGTCCAGGTGTTGTCAGGTCGGATGAGCTTGTAAAAGCGAGGTCAGCAGGTGCTCCTTGTAGGTTGTTTGGATTTGTTATGGAAACATCCTCAGCGCTGTAACCTGAGATTTTTGCTTCTAAATACTCTAGTGCTGCAGTTCCATTATGACCTTCTTGCACACTGCTTAATGTGAACACAGCATCTGAATCACTCACAGCAAAGTTGTTGTCTGTAGAAGATTCAGGACCAAGTTTCTCCAAACCAGATGAAGTCTCATTTATTGATGCCTCATGCCTTTCAGACCTGATTTGAAATGCTGAATTATTATCTAATATTTCTGAAGCTGCAGAGTAGATCTCCTGTGCCTGAAAGGTCTTGTCATAGTCATCTATTTTTTCAACACCGGATGATCTGCAGATGTGAGAATTTGTTGTAGAAACACCCTGGAAAAACCCCAGGTCTGATGATGTAGAAGTGGGATAAATAGTAGATGGATCCATGTGGTCAGCAGACATCAAAACACCGACCTCTGGTGTGGACACCTGGATGTGCTGTTCATGCACTGATGGTGAATTATATGAAGCCAACTGGGACTTTGTGGTCACGTCTGATGAAGATGTTGATAGGAGCTTGATTTCTGGTATTTCTTGCAGATTGGAAGGTGCCAAGGGCACTAGCATTGTGGATAATGGTTGCTCATAGTCAGATCTTTCCTTATTGGTATCTTTAGGTCTTATTATACCCTCTACAGCTTTACGGGACCAATGTTTTACAGGAGGCCTCTTCACTACTGAAATTCTGCTCTTCACTTCCTTCAGTACTTCTTCTTGGAGGTAAGATTTGTGATGAGAATTTTCAAGAGACTCCTTGTCCAGCAGCTCTGGTTTAAGGAACACATCTTTGGGAACAGTGCTGGCAATGTTATTGTACTGGAACTGTAAGTGGTTCTTCAGTGCCAAAGGAGTTTTGATGTTCTGCTCCATCGCAAACCTCAGGAAGCTGAGGTGATTGTATTTTTCTAAAGTCATCACATCTGATTCTGAAATGAAAGACACAGAAGGTATTTGTGAAAAATGTTTCTCCTTGAAGGAGATATTAAAGTTACTGCCCATATCCCTACAAGCATTTCAAAATAAAGATCCATGAGCAGTCCAAAAGTGAAATACATCCCTCCTCATAAGTGGTCCCACTTGCCAGAAGCCCCCAAAAGAATAAAGTGGTACAATAACAGGTTTTCTGTGCCACAGTGTGGGTGGAGTTTGTACCTTTGCACACTGGTCTAGTGCTGTTCCAGGCCTTCCCTTTGCAATATAGCAGTCGGAACCCAAAGAGCCTATAGCCCTGGTCACATGTGAAGACCACAAAGGAGCGGTCCTTGTTGAGCATGCTGCTGCCATGTAGTGGCTGCCCAAGGTCAGGACATCCAGATGCTGGAAGATTTGAGGGGAACAGAAAGAATGTGGAGAGCAAAGAGAGCGACAGCAACGTGTGAGGTACCAGCACTACCTGCTATGCCACCGTGTTTGCAGTTAGATATTATTTAGCAGAAAAAAAAGTTTTTCACTGACCTACACAAAGAGGGGGGTCCCGAGACCAGCGGCCAGACACACAGCTGTTGGTTCTATAGCCATGGATCTTAAAGCCTGGGTTGCAGGTGAACGTCACATACAGACCTCCATACCGGAAGAAGGTGCGTCCGTTCTCCAGGTGCCTTAACCCAGTGCATTTGTCATCCTCCTGTCCTTGAAATCATTTAAAAAGTCCAGCCAAGATATGGAAATTGCTAACCTATAATCCCATTCACTTCAAGTGTGACTGTTTCTGTGCAATTTCACTGCTGGTACAGCAGTTCTCCAAGGTATGCAGACTTCCCTGTAATTCATACGCATTTAAAACCACCTGAAAAACTGCACATCCCTATTCACCCAAACAAACCCTTTTCTTTCCCCATTAAAATAATCCCTCAAAATGTTGCCTTCAAGAACTTAAAGCAAAGTAACCACCTGAAGTCTTAAAATCAGTGTACAATTCCAGCTTTATTACATCTTTAAGCCAAAAAATTCCTAAAGTAGAACTTATGTATCTGGTAATGGAATTAAAGCACAGACAAGCCATATTTTAGCCAGTCTTCGGAGACAGAGATTTAAAACTTCTTATGTGAAAGCCAAATACCAACTTGTATTTTGTTACAGCTGGCAGTAACTGTTACTCTATTTGCAAAACATTCTTGAAGACATTTTCCAAAATAAATTTCATTCACCAGTTTATATTAAACAAAAAGTTTTGTAAAAGAGATGTAGAAATGCAAAAAGAAATATTCTGCAGGCACATAAAGCAATAAAAGAGGCTGAGAATGAACACATGCGCACCAGGTGAAGCAAAGAAAACAAACATTTTTGTAAACATTTTCAAACAAGCAGCAATGTAGCGTGGCGAGGATACAGGTCTCACCTGGGGGGAGGCTCCACATCGATGCATACAGTACAGGCAGCAGTGCGATCACAGCCCCCAGGTGGAGGCATGCTTGAGCCATGGCTGTGGAGATCTGGGTAATCGCGCTTGGACTGGACTCCCAGCAGTCCTGGGATGCCTCTGTGCAGACAGAAATGAAGGCCAGCAATGTGGTGGGGGGGGCTATGGCTAACCTTCTCCTACTCCTTCCTCCAGCATTAACATAAAAAATGTGTTTTGTTTTTTCTCCACAAGCTACAGTGCATACATAAATACTGCAGTCTCTGCACTTTATGTTGCCATGTAGTGTCATGCCCTTTTGCCTTTTTCAGAAAATAACAGTGAATACAGTAGGTGTACTCATTTTTAATCATAAAATGCTGTCATGGTTGTGGCGAGTTACACAGACATCACCGTGAGACTTTCCCTGCCTTTGTAGATGTCCTTGTGAACCCGTGGGGGGACTTTACCATTGGAAATGATAACTGGGTGGATATATTGTAACGCAAAATTGCCTTCTACTCAGCAGCCTCTCTCTGTGGCTGAGGGCACGGTGGTGTGAGGAGAAGGGAGCCGAGACAAGAAGACAACGCATGGACACACCACTTGTATGAGATAGAGTCTATATTCAGGGTAAGGGGAGCGTTTGAATTAGAGTGTGAGTGTGTATGGACGCATACAGATCAAAACAAAAAAAGCACAGTGCAAAACAGGTTTCATCAAAATTTCAAATGACTGAAAAGGGGCCTGTTGTCTGATGTGGAAAACCACATCCTCAGTTAGGGAACATTTCAGTGTGTGGCTCCATGAATGTTATAATGAGGACCGCATGCTGAAAAACACACCCAAGCCCTTGGCCACAGCAGGAGGATTAACTGTTAATCTAAACTGAGGTCTTGTTCACATAATCTGACGCACAAGTTCACCATCATGGGGACAATGGCTGTTATTAGAACGCACATTTACTGCTTCCACACAGGTACCGACAATCTGAATTGTTTAGTTTTGTTGCTGTAACTGGGTTTCCAAACGTATGAGCATGCTTGTTGGTGGTACAGCACAGTAAAAACAATGATATGACTAAAACGTTTTGTGTGCCGCCAGAATGCAAGTCATTATTTTAGGCACAGCGGTACAAAATGGAACCAACAAAAGCAATGTATATGCAAACAAAGGGCACGGTGAATGGATAAAGAGGAACTACATCTGCATAACAGATCACAAGACCATCACGTTCGCTCAAGAGGCTTTTTGAGGTGCACTGTGAAGACTAACATCCAAATCAAAGCTGCACCTAAAGACCTGGAAAAGCACTCAGAGACCAAATAAAATACGTCTTTCATGTTTTTGCTAGTTAGCATGTATACAGAAGGGTTCATATCGGAGCATAAACGTGTTTATCACAAGTCCAGCTTTAACCTTTACATCACCTGCTGACTTTGTCCAGGAAAGCTGTTTAGTACAACCAGCAGTGCTGTGCAGTCACTAAGCTCTGGTGAGATATAGCTACTGTGAGCAGGCAAAGAAAATGAATACCACAGCAGTCTGACTTCTGCTTTTACTCATGAGTGTTGAGCTGCGTGTCTTGTGTTTTTTTGTTTTTCCACAGCAACGGAGCCCTGATCTCAGCCCTGCTGCTTCTCCTTGGCGTCCAGCTTGTGCACCACACGGAAGGCTTCAAGGAACTCGTTGAAGTCGATGCTGCCGTCCTTGTTAAAGTCTATGGAGCGGGCAAGGTCATCGATTGTGTGGTCATCCACGTTCACATTGAGGTGCGAACTGAACAGCTTCCAGGTCTGCCGGAATTCATCGATGGAAATGAGACCTGGGAGCACAGAGACGAAGTTATGTGTGCTGCTGAGCTCCTTAGTGGCAGACTGTTGCATAACACCACTAACTTGGGCCTGTGTACAGAGAACCTGAAGTTTGTAAAAATAAATCATTTTATCATTTCCAGAAAGCTTACCTGAATGATCTTTGTCAATAATATTGAATATGATTTCCAGGTCAGTTCGGTATCGATACAGAGTTTCTGCCAAGTTGGGTGAAATCTAGAAGATGAATTTTTTTTTAAAACACAGCACACCCTGCAACCCCCTGTGAGCACAGAATTCAAACTTCTGGTGCCCTGAACTCTCAGTTACCGCTAGGGCTGGCATCCTTCACATTAAAGCATTCAGTTTGATCATTCTCCACTTGTGGGTTGGGCTAGCATGGTACAAACCTGAATGGTGGGTTGACCTGGGCACACATCCTCAAAGCAGGACTGGTACTCCACAGTACCCTCTGGAGCCAGGCGGGTTAGATGGGGCCGCAGGGTCCTCCAGGGCAAGTCCAGCCTCAGGACTGACTCCATAGCCTGTGCCCACTCGCTGATGGATATGCAGCCTGTTGGAACAGCAACATGGGTTTGGGTCCAATTCAATTGTAATGTGAGAAAAGATGCCCTTTGTCTTGTTAGGAGTCTAGCAATTAATTTTTTAAATGTACAGATTTGCGTATAAAGTGCTTGAGTTCAGCGATTCCCAATCCTTTTTCCCAAGGGACACATTTTATGCAATATACATATTTTGACCACCCACCAAATTTACATGCAAGGTCTTGTGGATCAAGGGACCGAGGTCCTGCGTTAACACACACGTGCAGCTGGCACATACATACGTACTGCATTTTTTAAACATCCCTCAAAACAAATTTGCCAAGCAACCTCAGTGGAAACTCTGGGACCCCTAGTGGGGGGCATGACCTCAGGTTGGGAAACCATACTCTAGTTGATGAAATTTAAATACTGGATACAAATGTAAGTCTTCATATTCCATCTAGTCCTCATCATGTTTCACATGAATGTGTTCAATGGACAATAAAACCATTGATTATCAGATCAGTTTTAACTTGGCTCATCCAGGGTGCAAGTGAATATCAGGTAGCAGCAAAACCACAGTGCACTTCACACAGACCGTCGGTCTCAGTGTGGGGCTCACCTGTGCTGCTTCTGTCATACTGCTGGAATGCAGTCATCAGCTCAGAACGATGAGCAAACAGCTTCTCCTTAAGGGCTTTCAGAGCAGAGCCCTCTGCCACACACACCCTGCACAGACAAACACACAAACAGTACAGGTCATCAGACACGACAAGGCTGAGCAACACTGATGCTTACTGTATAATGCGGACTAAATACTCAGGCTTAACAGAGCATTCATTCATTTTTCTTTTCTCTAAAGCACATTACAGTGTTAAGCTACTTGCAATGAGTTGCCCTCTTAGAGAGCAGATTTTTATTAGAACAATTTGTTTCTCAAATGTACTGCAGAAGAAGGTGGGGTATTAGGCTGGGTCCTTTAAACGAAAGGCAGTAGCTCCTACGCCTATCGACTTTGTTTGTTTGCCTTTACTGTTGCTATTTTTTGGTAACCTGCAGTTCTTTTCTTTAGTAATGCCTGTTAAAGCTACTTAAAACCCCATCTTAATCCAAAATCTTTCTCATCACATTTTAGGCTCTGAGAAGTACAGTAAGTACAACACAGACATTTTCACTCCAACACTGAACTTCCTGGCAACGCACTACAGTACAACAAGCATCTCCTTGTTTAAGTTAAAGTTAGCTTTCTTTAAGGTATATGACATAAACAAGTTGTCCTTTTGTAATAAACTTGCACTAAGGATGGTCGGGATTTGACTGACCTCTGATGCAAGGTGAGCTTCCTGGTGCATCGGCTCACCTGGTACTGGAAGAACTGCGGAACCAGGTCTGGGCCCAGCTTTAGGTAGGCCCCACGGTTGCTGCCTTCTTCATAGTAATTGGAGGCCGAGAAAACTGTAATCACCTTGAACAGACCAGCCAATATGGACAACGTATAAAGAAGGTAAAATGCTGACACGTATGGGCTTTGCTCATTATCCATTTATACAATAAACAGTCAGGGGGATTCCTCACCTGGCCATTGTGACAGAGCTCATAGCCCTCCTGCTTGCACTCATGGGAGCGCACCAGCAAGCTGAAGCCGTGCTTCTGGAGCAGCCAGCGCGTCACATCCGGACCAAAGTAGCAGCCACCGCCACGGAACGTGTTGGGTGTGCAGCCATTCTGGCCCTTGGGGTCACTCCACAGGAGGTCCACAACCTGCAGTCCCCACAAGCGCTCTGGTGTCAATAACATAGTCTACTAATTTCACACGTTCCAGATTTATGTGGAAAAACAAACATTAGACTGTGGAGGGAAAAAGCCTGTTGGTTTGTGTCCTTTCACCCTGAGTGAAGGATGAGTGGTGGATTGGATCGCTTAACGCACCTGCTTCCACTCCTCCTCCTCTCTGGAATGTTCTGGGCTTCCAATGCCAACAATGGAGTCCAGGAATGGCACCTGTGTAATATCTGTGTGACCAGACAGCCCAGGGGAGGGGAGTGGGGTGGGCCCATGGTGCAATGAGCTGCAGGGGGAGCAGAGTGAAGAGGAAGAGGAAGAGGATGATGAAGATGATGAGGACCCGCTGCTGCACTTTCTTGAATGGGCCCGCTTCTTCTGAGATGTTTCACTGATGCTTCTTGCTGAGCACTGGGAATCCCGACGAGCTTTGACCTGCTTACATTCCCACTCCGGCCCCATGCGGTCGAAGCTGTGCCTCGGCAGCCTGAGAGCAGATTTCACCTGGAGACAGAAAAGTTTGTGAACACATTTGGCCACAGGCACTAAGGTTTTGCAGAGGCCCTGCAGCAGACAGACCTCCCTCATCTAGTCTAGTCTTATATCAGAGCTGCAGGACAGCATTTCACCCTGGACTGCAATCACATGACTGTTTTTCCATAACTGTTTAAGCATTGTTTGTAGAAACCAACAATTTTCAGTCATCACGCAGAAAGGCATCAGCTAACCAGACAGACAAATCATATGAGCAGATAGATAGATAGATAGATAGATAGGTAGAACTTGCCTTGTGCCTTTCAACTGTGCCAAGGAAGTCAAGGTCCGTCATACTGGAGATGCCGCCATGAACGATCAATACCTTTTCATCAATTACTGTGGCCACTGGCAGCAAGCTGAAGATGTCCTGCAAGAGCTGCAAGATTCCTCTTCCATGGGCCTGCAGATGGACCAGGGCCCACAGTTCAGTGCGATTCTCTTCTGCGAGTGATGATATCAGGCCTCCAAAAGATGGCAGTATGTGCTAACATTGAGCCTGAAGTGAACCAACAAAACTGGCTATAATGCTAAATAGTTTCACACTTGGTAGTTGTTTAAAAATCTTTTATACTACAAATGATCACTGGTGGAAATATGCAACAGTTCATGTTTTTACAGCACTTAATAAATAGTAATAATGGAACGTGGAAATCATTACCCTGTACTTCTGCATCACTTCTTTTGTAAACCCGTACCTGAAACAACAAAAACAGGTGAACCAGTTACAAAGTTGTGACTTCTTAACAACAGTAGTTTGTCTGAAGATAGGTGATAAACAGAGAGACTTGGGCACCACAGCACCTCAGGTTCATGATGTGGTCTTCGTGGTTGCCCCGGTTCAGGTGCATGTGGTCTGGGTACACGAGCAGGAAGGCAAAAAGGATGATGAGGATCTCCACAGACTTTTTTCCTCTGTCTACAAAGTCCCCGTTGAAAACATATGGGTTTTCGGTCGAGGGAAGACCATTCTGGAAAAAAAAATCAAGCAGTTAACAGCTACATTTTTGAGAATTGTGACTGTTATGATGCTTTTAAACATGTGCTTGGCAATAACACAGTACAGTAATAGCTGACACATAATCAACATCCTTTATAAATGAATTCAAGTGTTTCCACATCATACCTTATAGAATATGAGCAAGAGATCATCCAGCCGTCCATGAAGGTCACCTGAATGAGAAGCAGGACATGTTTTCATCAGTAACACAAAATCGGCTGCACAAAAATACGAGTGATTTGTTTGCAAAACTGGAATATACTTGAAAAAGTGGAGAGAAACAAGTTCTGTGCGAAGTGCCAGTTCTCAGGTCCAAAAGAGCCTCTTGTCTGTCATCAGCACAGTCTACAAGTGCTCCGCAATGCAAGAATGAATTACTTCCTACATGTCAGTGTTGGCCATGTCTCAAGCATCCTTGATCTACAATTTGATGGCCATCTACTGTGAGGAGGTGGTTAAGAAATCGAGAGCCAATTTAAAGTGCACATAAAGAAGTTTTCTGGATTATCTGAGCCTCTATTCTGTGCAGTAAATGCAGTATTTTTGACTACAGCACTGAACCTTCTAGCCTACAGAATGTGCTTCAAGTTCACCAACAGACCACACAACACACCCCAGAGAATTTACTGCCATTTGCAATGAAAAGTATTTGCTTTGTTTCCTTAACTTATTAATTGCCACTACTAATCTGGCAGTCATTCAATAAATATTTGAACTGAAATTTACTGCACAAAATACAAAAGCAATTCGACCAGCGGCCCTACCACAGATGGTGATCTCCTTAGCACAGGATGTTGACAAGTGAATGATGTTTGGCATCTGCGTCAAGAATTTCTTTGTCTCGTGTAACAGCTGCAACAGGTACCTGGCGTGTAGCATCTAAAGAGGAGAAGCAAGTGACAAGCAGGTTTGCCTGTGATAACAGTTCTCAGCGAACAGGAACCTGATGGCGTGATAAATGTCTGTTTGAGATGTTCAGGAGCATCGGAAGTAACTGTAGGCCTAGGAGAAGGAATTATGGGTAGGCTAGGATACTTCATGAGGATTACCTGCTGAGACTTGAAGGCACTGAGCAACGCATTTGTGTCAGACACGGTGAGCGGGAAGGACAAGCGGGGTCCACAGTACGAATCGGGCACCAGGATTCCCTCAAACTGGGACCACCTTCCTTCATCTGATATCTCGGGCTTCAGAAGATTGGAAATCAAGTCTGAAGGCACAAGTAGAGTAGTGACTGCTCAACAGTTTTGTGATGCGTGCATTTGTAAGACTTTGCTGCAACAAGACTGCACTTAGTGTCAATCTGTCAAAAACATGTAAACTAAATATAAATCAATATTACAGATGAAGGCTTATTTACTGATTGAATCAATGCAGCTGTTACCAGGCCCCGAAGGAGTAACTTTCCACCACAGGTAATGGTGACAGAGATGCGCGTTCTGCCTCTGAGCAAACAAAGACTCGAGTGGGGAGTAGCTGCTGCTGACAGATGAACACCTGAGTGCTCACATCCATCCTGAAGTAGCAACTCCACTGGAGCAATTGAAAATCATCCTCATGTTTCTACATATTAGTGATTTCCTGGGGGAGGGGACTTGTTTTGGAGGTGGTGCTGGAGCCTCCTTAACAGACCTCCAGCCATCCACGATAAACACTCACAACAATCCCATCATTACAGAGACCAGAAAAGACACACTGGACACCAGGAACAACCCTTACTGGGCATCCACACAATAAACAGAGAAACTGCTGACTACAGGTAAATCTATGGGGCCGTGGTGATTTTTGACTGTTAAAGTGCATTTGTTCTCATTAGCATGCAATGCACCATGGCCATAACTGACATCTACTGCTTCAGCTAGAAACCCCAGTGGATTTCAAAACTGAGATTAACTTATTAGTGGTGTGATTAGCAACGTTTGACATCAACGCAGTCTGAGAATTGGATGAACCAGCTGGGAAATCAAACATCATCCAATGAGACATCAGTAATGAAACCGAAGCGCGAGTTGCTGCATGGGGGTCACCAGCAGAGCTGGCAGCTCATCTGGCTGCTGCTGCTGCTGCCGAAACTGCCGGCGAGTCCCTGCGGTACCTGCCGCACCTTGGCGGTTTGCACTCGCACAAGTGCAGCCGGCGACTGAACCGGCAGCGCCGGGCGCTTCGTGTTTCCCAGTGTGGTGCGGGGATCTAATGGTGTTGCCAAGCAACAGTGATGCTGCATATGTATTATAGCACAAGAAGTAGCCGAGTAATGTTCAAAAAAGACTTCTTAAAGCTGTTTAGATATTTTTGGAAGAGTCATGTTTCATTATTCTTTGAAGAATACAATAGGCATAGTTGTATCTTAACTCGCTTAACTGAAAATAAAAATATATTTAAAAAATATAAACTACCAGGAAGACTACTGCAGCTTATGAAATAATGCATTTATTTGTAGGAGCAGTGCTTATAAATTTTGACACAAGATTGTGGGTTTAAGTTCAAGCAAAGTGTGGAGGCTGTTTAGGATTAAAAAAGCAGTTAAATGGGGAAATAAACATTGTCATTATTTTCATTTACCCGTTGTAATAATTTTAAGCATAATAATAGTAGTAAGTATACTTGTAATGTTGTTCAGCCTATTTAATTCACAACTACATGTTTTATAATCAGAATATATAAAGAATACTAAGGTTAAAGTTCAACCCAGCAGAATGTGCACCAGGACCTTACTCCTGGGACTTAAACCAACAACCTCCAGGTTCTTAAACGCTATGCAACCTGCTACCAATGTGTAACATACCCTGCCCCTGGCGACCATAAGATGAAGCTGTTGAGTGTACTCACCTGGGCCATTTCCGCTGAGGGGCGTGAAGTTGTCTAGCATGAAGCTAAAGAAACTGGAGAGCTGTTGGACAGAAAAGTCACTGATGTCACTAAAAATCTTATTAAAGATACAAAAAAGACACAGGCTAAAATCCACCAGCCAGTTGCTTCACTAATCTGACTTAAATGCGATAGCACTGGTGCAGGTAAAAAGAAACATATCAGTTTAATACTTTCAACTTCTGAAGCTGTATTTTGTACCGGTATAGAAGGTTGCCTTAAAACTGTGCGACAACCGGGACTAAACTGCTCTTTTTTAAAAGCTGTCAATGGCTTAAATATTGAGATCAGCTGGAGCTCTTATTAATATCACGTTTACATTTTCATAAGCAATTGTAGTGGCTTTTTTGTAGAAACCCAATTACGCATATGAGGGCTACTTTAAGCTCAGTTCCTATTGCTAAAATAGGCCATCCATCACAGATCCAACCACATGGTGGCAGTGTCACACCCTCACCTGCAGCTGCTCCTGCTCTCCAGCGTACTCGATGGACTGGAAGATGCTCCAGGTGTACCGTCGCCTCATCTCCAGCCGTGCAATGTAGCGGCGATACCAGCGCTGAATCAAGATGGCTGCCTTCATAGCTGAAGGCGATTGAGATCAGATCAGAGTGGATCAGGTCAGAGCCGGCGAACGATGTCCGCGTCTCATTATTGACACAAACATGTCCTTGGGCACCGTGTTCCTCAAACAGCGAAGGAGAACTTTTATCGAATGTTATATACCTTAGGTATAGGTTAACACGTGCAGTCAGGCAGTCAGAGGGTAATAAGGGGTTGCTCTAAAGAATGGCGAACGGGGGCCTATGGAGACGCCATGCTTCTTCCTGAAGTACAGTGTACTTTTGAAAAGGCACTTTTGAAAAGTACTTTATTCAGAAAAAACTGCTACAGTTGGCTGGAATACTCCTGGACAATGACCGTCACGTGAGGAGAGCAGGGAGTCCATTTTGTCACACAAACATGGACACACACACACACACACACCAGTGAAAGGCCAACAGGGGGAAGGCTATCTTTGCAGTTCACACAGGGCCTCGTGAAAGCCCTAGACGGTCAACAACATAACTGATGTCATTTAAGGCAGATTTAAGGCAACCAAGCTGTGGACAACAACCAGACCATGAATGTTGCCTTCCTAGGCCACTGAAAGACCACTTAATAAATAAATACTGTACATACATACAGAAAAACATTGTGGACTATAAGTCCCCTGAACCTGTTGCAAGAGATTTGATGCGAGTAGATAACTTGTCTTCTATGTTACATACAACTGATTTGGCAAAAGAAGAAATTACGAGAACTGCTCAAACTCCTGTTTGCAGGCATCCCATTTTTAAAAAATTGAACAACTGTTGATGACTACACCGACGGTTCTACAAAGCACAAAATGAGGCTTACCTATTTTTTAATTCATATTACTGTATTGTATTACATTTCTGTTATTGCTATTATTACACTACTTCAAATTCTTAATGAAAGGAAATGTGTCATTATTATAAATGTTATTATTTATGTCCATTTTGATGAGTTTTCTTGTTGCTTGAGGAAATGTGCAAGTGACTTTGTGGGACCAAGAACATTTAAAGACTTTTCAAATTGAAACTAAAGGGGATTCCTGTGTTGGTTTGACTCTGCAGCTGCTGAACACATGTTTGGTAAAATAAACTGCAAAACAAAATAAAAAGATCAATTGCTTTTTGCAAGTAGATGCATGTGGCAAACAGACTTACAGGGGACACTTTGGTTTCACAAGGAAAGCATTCATTTCTAACACAGCACATGAAGCCTGTCTGCCCAAAGGATGTTTAGTTTGATAAGAATAAGGAGAAAGCAATGTGACAGAGTGAGACAGAGAGTGACAATAAACAAAGTGGAGGCGGATTGAAATGCAGCGTGGCCAACTGCGATGTGTGACCGCAGACACAACCAGTAGGGAAGAGGTAACAGAGAGAAAGGTTCTTACTTAGTGCTGGACTGGGAGCCTTTATGGACTCATCTGTGTGAGGAATAATTGAATAAAATCATTTGTATAACCGCTCTGGAGATAAAATGGAGCAATAAGTAATAAGACACAAAGGGACACACGGGGTGTGAAAACTGGGGAGAGGGAGGCACTGAGTAGGACAGCAGACCTGAGGCAAGAGAGGCAGCAAATGCATAAACATTTAATTCCAGTGCAGAAATACTTTTAAGAAGTGGGCATAAAGCAATTCAAAGAAAAATATATAAAAATCAGGCACCTTTCTGAGAGATTCTCCCTTGGTTCTCCGTGGCAATGGAAGTGCCACATCCCATGTCTAAGATGGCCAGCTCTGTAGCCTCATCTGCTGGTTCTTCTCATGTTGAAGTTGCACAGTATCCTGGAGGCAAATGGAAAACCTTCCATCAGCCAGACCCTTTTCTCCAAACCAACCATCCAGTGGGGTTCCAATGGACCGGGCCTCGCAGAGGGAATTTTGCACACGATGCTGGAGGCAGAAAGCGACACGGAAGCCCCTCTGTGACAGGAGGTGACAGTCTGAAGAGGGAGCTCTTGTGTGGAAGCCAACCGTCCTACGGGAGCGAGCAGCTGATCACGCTTGCGTCTGCAGACAGCACGGCGACACGCAGCTGAACAATTAACAGATGCTTTCACGCATTGGCTCTCCTGTCAGCTCAAAGACCACCTTCCTGACACAATGTCCCTTGTCACCTGTTTAAAATCCTGGAGGCACAAGGCACAGTTTACCTCGATGAATCGTCTTAGACTTAGAAACAGGGCTCCTACAATTTAAACTACGTTCAGCTACACCATTAACTAAGAAATGAACAGAATATGTTGATCCTACTCCAGTCATGCCATATAGCAGTTATATGCTAGGAAAGGAAAGCTGCTGCAGAGGTCCACGCAAAGGGGTTACAAAGCAGCCGTGTACATCCCACTTCCCGCTTTCATCTGCATGAGAGTGCCTTTGAACACCTCTTTTATTAAGAATGCACAAGCACAAACACACCGGCGACAGAACAATGGTGAGAAAGTCTGTTCAATATTTATTTTCCTGGGGAAGGATTCAAGCCCCTGCCGAAAGGTCTTTCCCAAAACTCCAGATTCTCACCAACGGTGACAAGACCACATCAGCCACTTCACGTGCAAGTTTCTTTAATGTAGCTAATAAGTTGTGTCTCTGGTCTCACAAATCCCTAGGTTCCTAAACATTTATATGCAGTTACATATATTTCACTGCCTTTGCGCAATGGACACAGAACAGAGATGACCTTCAAGTCACGTCGAACAAAGGAGTCTGGAAAAAAACAGGAGAATAACACTTAGAAACAATGAGGAGAGAAATAATTAAATGCTTAATGCCATGCAATACATCACCTTTGTTTTGGGGACTTGAAACGGTCAGAGATATAAAAAAAAAAAAAAACAGCAGGGCTGCTTAGGGACGGAGGCCGTGTTGCCGTGGATACAGAAGCGTTTGAGACCGGGAGCAAAACTCAACAAGGCAACCAGTGACCATTTTCTACATTTTATTCAAAGAGCAAAATGTGAATGATATTTAGTATACTTAGCATGAGTTTTTACACCTTTTTATGCTCACCTTCACGTGACATACCGCATGAAGGGAGCTAAAGGAAATTGCTTGGAATCACCGATACGGTGGTAAAAAAATGTTCTCTTTCCATGTGAATTCACCAAAAAGATTTCAAAGAGATTTGTCACATACATGGTAACCAGGTATGCCATACAGTGAAATGCGAACTGAATCGACAGGACACTGTGCGCGGTGACACTCAAAGGAAATTTAAGTCACGCAGCAAATAGACAAGCAAAGAAATAAAGCAGTAAATAAAAATAAAGTTGAATAAAATTAAATAGGCCTTAACAGTGACAGTGGGGGGGGGGGGGTTGTAGACCATGGTTTTGAGGATTGTGATAGGTTCAAAAGCCTTATGGCCTGTGGATAGAAGCTCCTAAGTCTCTCCGTTTGCCATAACGCTCCCGAATCATTTGCCCGATTTCAGCAGGTTGAACAGATGATTGCTGGGGTGAGATAGGTCACCGATGATCTTAGTTGCTCTGGTCCTGCATCTCCTGGTGTAGATGTCCTGTAGGGACAGCAGATCAGATCTGGTGCAGCATGCCGCTGCCCGGATCACTCTCTGCAGTGCCTTGATGTCGCGAGCACAGCTATTCCCAAACCAGGAGACATTCTGAGTCAGAACAGTTTGTACAGCACCAGAGTAGAAAAGGGGACAGTTTACAAATCCTGCATGAAGAGCCATAGGAAAAGCTCACTTCCTAAACTGAGCACAGAGCCCAAATGAAAGACCCTGCTCCTATCAAAAGACAAGCATCTCTTCAATGTTTCCCACAGCCATGTAAGCCCATGGAGGACAAGTAACACATGCTACAGCATGCAGGAATGATGTGGCATCCACAAACACTGCTCAAGGACTTTTGTCCCCATTTACCATAGTAAATGGAGGTACTGTACTAGACAGTTCAGGGAAAGCATGTTCCCAGCAGCCACCAAGCAGCAACACTGGGGGGGGAGTCCAAGTTCTGCACTCCAACACCTTCTAAAGCCTAGTAAGTCCAGTCTCCCACTAGATGGGAAAGCCTTCACTACACTGACAGCACAGCTGAAGTGTAGGGTTGTTCCCCCCCCCCCCCATTTGTACTGTATGGTCCCACAGAACACACCGGAGGGTGGTAAACTAAGGTACCATTATAAACACTTCAGTCTTCACTGCAGTGCAAAGACACCTACAACAGTTCACTTCCCAAAGCACAGATTAAATAAAATTCTTTATTACAAATCAAATTAAAATATATACACATAAGGGCATTTGAGAAAAGTTCAGGCTTCTTCACTGTTGGGCTCGCCTTTGCCGGAGCAGCCCCACAGCAGAGCGCACTTCCTCCCTAGTGATGGCACCTCGCTTGTTGAGCTTTGCCAGTCGCGCAGCCTCCAGCCCCATGTCATAGAGGCATGAGGCACTGGTATGAGCAGGGATGAAGATGGGTCTGCTCACAGCATCCACCTGAGGGAACACACCAGTGAGGGACCCATCCAAAGGATAACAGCAACTGACACACTGCAGAAGACTCACCTTCTTCCGCAGCCTATATATGGCCAAGGAGAGCATCCTGGCTCTCCTCCTCTCTGGGAAAACCACCTTGCTCATCTTAGGCTTCTGAATAGTTGAGGGCTTCATTGTCACTAGAAGATAAATGCCAGAGTCTCAGCACTTCCCAAACAGCCCAGCAACCACTCCAACTAATTTCTCTTAAACAAAATGGCCCTTCAAAGCAGTATTTTTATACCAAGTTCATTAGTGGGAGCAGCCGAGAACACTAAAAAAAAAAAAAAAAATCTGTCCTGTTGCTTCCATTAATGGTAATGAATTAGATTTACCTGAGGTGCATTATCACCTGGCATTTTGTTCAATGGGGTGTGTCGATTATCAGTTTTAACATCAAGCATCAGGTTGGATCGGTAGATATTAATTAGAAAAGGAATCACCTTTGTGTGAAGTAAAGTGGAAGGAACGGTCAGTTAGCAATTACACCTGCCCATATATGTGAATGTTGTGTGACTAAGCAAAATAAATGAAAACCTTTAGAAAAAGAAAGAATATGATGTCTTCTTCACTTATGAGGTTTACTAAGATGTGACCTATTGCAAAATAAATCAATAGATACATGTCTTCATCAGTTTGATCTGAAAAATATGAGAAAATATAATAACTATTTCATTAAACTTATTTTGCATTGATGTTTAGGAGGTGTGGATTTGTGAATTTGTGAACTGTGGCCTTGTTGTTTTGCACAGTGTACCATGTATGCCAAGAGTATCAGAGTAAAATTATCTCTCCCTCTCTCGCTCTCTCTCTCTCTCACACACACACATACATTTTAGCCAGCAGATCACGTGCGAATGGCGTCCCCCTGTGGTCCTTTGGCACAGCTACATGGATGGTCAGCGGTAGATGAGCTGAGGCCTGGAGCCACTCAATCTGTGCAGCCTGTGAGCACAAACCTGCACAACAACACGCTTTTTCAGTGCTGCTCATGTTGTCCATTTACATCCCATGTGAATTCATATGGTTTCCAATACTGATTTCCTAAATGTGACCTTTGTTTTGCAAAAAACACTGGCCCTGGAATGTGAAGAATATAAAAAGTAAATTTGACCATACAAAAGCACAGCGTTTATGAACAAGCCTCATAATTATCATTACAGTTAGCAAAGCTTTTTTGGTTGATTTAGATGATCAAAATGAGGTTTTCCGTGATTCACTTTAGTGCGAAAGTGTGACATAAAAGGTGGAGCATCTCGCACCCAGCACACTACGGAGATCGGAGCTGTCCCACTTATTTTGGTGACCTTGCTCCGACTTCAGCTGGGGAGATCACACCCCAGTGCTTATCCGTTCTGGGAGTGTAAGGTTGGCTACCGTGGTACCACATTGGACAGGCTGGCCGGGAACAGCTGTGGGAGGGGCTTTGGCTGGAGATGAACGGCATTAGTTAGGGCCATCAGCACCCCACGGATTATGGTAATCCAGTTCCACTACTCCACTGCAGTTCTGACCCACGTCCACACGCGAAGGAAGATGGAGGTCAGCACACGGTGCATCCTGCTGTCCATCCTGCTCCTGTCTCAAGGTACGGCTTCAGCTCTGTCTCAAGTCACATCAAAGGACACAAATAACCTCTGTGCATTATTTTGACTGTATGTTTTGTGGCCAGTTCTGCACAATAATTATTGCAGGAGTTTCTTCAGGCTTAAAAATGACCTGTAATTGATATGTTTGGCGTAAAAATGTGCATGTTGCTTGGTCTCTGGAGCTTTTCTATCTTCTCTTATGCAAAGTGCCGAAAAATGTGCACAGCTTCAGTTTCAAAGTGTGTATCCATCTAAGGCATTGTGAACGTGGGCTGTTATACTGCCCCTTGGGCTGTGTCGTTCTGGCAAAAGCCCAAAGGTTCTCCAGCTTTTTGTTAAATATCCAACTGTGGATGCTGCACTCGGTCTCAACAGGACTGTACTGGAGGTTTGTGAGTGGCAAAGGTTGCTCTAAAGAAGTTCTTTTGTGTTTCCTTCTCCTACCCTCACTTGGGCTGCCGGGACCGGTGGGCAGGGCTGATTGGATCTCGCACGCAGGAGGTAGGTGGTGGTCCCTTTACCAAAGCCATCCCAGCTAACTGTAACTCTGTTGTTGGCTCCACTGCCCTGGAATGCAACCCTGCAACCACAGTGTCACGAAGCTGTGTGTGCCTCACAGGAGGAGGAAGCAGAGGAGGGTGAATTAGTCGAGACATGGACAGGAAAATCATGCAGGTGCAACTGCCAGGGAGAGACCCCCACAGAATTCCCAACGGCCACTACACTGGTGCCACCTCCACCGCTCAGCAAGTTGCTGGACTGTATGCCAGGTGAGGAGCCCTCCAGCCTGGGTGTTAACTGATAGGCTGTGCATTGTACCTTTATTTCATGAAAAAATTGAGATAGAATATGGATTTTCAATGCTGACCAGCAACCTTCAGGGCTTGACTGGCTTGATGTTACTATCATTGCAGTTCCCTGGGGCACAGAGTCAGCATGTGTGTTGTTTTAGAATCCTCTTATTCCCAGAAGTAGTTTCTGCCCATGTTTTGTATGGAGGTTCCCCCTTTTTTCCAGGTCCATCCCAGCACCAACAGTATTTTAGGATTCAAAGTAGTGTAATTCTGATAATAAAACTGATGTGTTCCTGTCTTAGTTACAGTCTAACTGAAGATTTTAATGGACTGCTAAGACACACTGTTATCTTTTACCTCTGATAATAAAGTAATTTACATTAGAAAACATTTATACATGCATTTCTGATACTGGAGGGGGTGAAAATTTGATATATATATATATATATATATATATATATATATATATATATATATATATATACAGTATATATGTATTAGACTATATTTACATTACTCTTATGCCATAAGCAAAGGCAAAACATTAAGCTCACACTGTGCAGGTGGGTTGGCTCTGTCCTTGTGTTCAGGCTGCATCTTGGTATTTTGCTGGAGGAGCAGATGAGCTCCAGATGGGCTTGTGCCTCCAACCAGGAAGAAAGCCATTACTCACCCCAGTGGTGGCACGTGGCCTGGCTGTGTTCCTCAGATGCAGCACTGTATGTTGGGTCTGCAGCCTGAGCCGAGGGCTAGCAGGGATGTGGATCTGCTGGGGAAGAGAGCCCTCTCTTGGCCTCCTCTCTCCCTCCACAGCACGGAGACAATGGCAACAACTAGAGGAATAAACCGACAGAGTGACAGAAGAAGAGGAGAAAAGGCTGGAATGCTCAGGCCAGGGTGCAAACACATAATCCCATTACTAGTACAGTGCTACGCCAAGATTACCAGTCTCAGGGGTCAGGGACAGGTCTTCACTTTGGTTGTGGAAGGAAGGAGAACTTCTGCCCTGACAGAAGGGGTGATCTCTTCCATTATTTTGCTGCCATTCCTCTTCGTGTCCTGAATGGCTTGGACAGCATGTTAGACAGCACCAACAACATGTTGGTTTAGGATGTATTTAGCATCACAGGACAACAGCAGCATGGGACTGTAGGGAGGTGGTTTCTGCTGTTAATAGCAGACCAGCGTGGCCATTTAACGGTCCTAGATGACTGTAGAAGTTACAGTGTAAAGGATGCTTAGGGTGCAGGAGATGGATGACCAGGAATAGCAGTAGGCAGAAGCTTAACTCCAGGGTACAGCCATCTGTCACGGACCAGTCTTAATGGCTGTTCATCTTTTAATGTGGAGAATTAGGAGCAAAGCTTGTCAGATTGGCAACGGATGGACCGGGGTTAGAACTGCTGGCAGAGCAGGAATTAGGGATGTGTTTAACATCCTGTAGGAGGGCTTAGCATGATTTGCTTAGTGAAAGGCACCTGCATGCTCCATCCACCCCCCTCTTAACAGCGATTTGTCAGGGCTTCTATTTAGTTAAGCTGCTATGAGGGTATCCCTGGTGACCTGTGTACAAATCTTCTAAAATGAAGACCCCTTCCATTGACATTTACTGAGCTCTTGAACAACAAGTTTGCTTGTTTACAATGGCCGGTTGCCTTAGTGGGTTTGCATACAAAGATTTGGAAATTTAGGATCTCTGTACAAAGCATTGAATCTGCTACTAGACAAGGAAACAAATGTTCCAGGGGGCACTTAAATTCAGAATCAGAGTACCAACATGTGAATAAAATAAGAGGATTAAAAATGCAACTACAGGTAATACTGGACAAGGTATTTTACCAAACACTTACAATGAAAAATTTGTGCCTTTGTTTCTATAAAAATCAATCTGAAAAAATACTTCAAGGACTTACAGACACTTTGTTTTTATTAATTACAGGTAAAGCCTGGCATGCGCAGCCTTGACTTCCTCCATTTCACTATAACGCAGCTAAAATTTAAATACCTGCTATAACGCAGAGTCCTTATCGCAAATTGAGATTACATTTAAGTTCAAATGCAACCGATTGTGCAAGAAGCTTGCTTCGGTACTACACTGCCCTGTGATGTATTACTATGAAATACGGCAAGCTATAAAAAATAGACTTTGCTAATAAGCTGACAGTTTCCTGTCTTATGTTTGCTCTGTTTCTACACGCTTGTGTAGTCTCTTTGTTTTAATCCCCTAAATAACATATAATTCAGGAAAGTGGCTGGTGCATGTGCTGTGGTGCAGGTTGTGGGGCTACCAGTTGTTTTACAGCATTTATCGATATTTGAGATCGTTCATTCTGAGGTTTTTAATGAGCTGAGCATGTACTGTTGCTTTTTCCATTAAAAATAAAGTAGGACTCTGATATGCACAGTTTCAATTTTTGTGGCATTTTTGGGAACAAATGTAATGCTTAAAATGGGGTTTATTGTTTAATTTCATTATTCTTTCCTGTACCTCAGCAGCCGCATATCTATGTACCTCAATAAGAGAATGTAGAACCTCAGCTAAGAGAACGTATACTCTTTTCCCTGTGTGTGCTGTGATTTTTTTGCATGAAAACACTGAAATAATGTAAACGCTCCTGAAGGTGTGTTTAGCATAAAGGCAGTCGTGGTGGCGATGCAGATGTGCTACACTGACGGATGGTGTTGCCTATTCACAGAGTGTCCCTACCACAAGCCGCTGGGCTTTGAGGCTGGGTCTATCACCGCTGACCAGATCAGTTGCTCCAATGAGGAGCAGTACTCTGGCTGGTTCTCCTCCTGGGTGCCCAACAAGGCTCGACTAAACAGCCAAGGCTTTGGGTGAGACCCCCAGTCCACACCGCCTCTTCCTAGGTGTCACGACCTCAGCTCAGCATGTCTCTTTAGTGCTGCAATAATCCTGTATAAAGCACTTCATTAGCAAACCCCTTTTACTGTTATAGCAGGTTTATATAAATAATAATCCAAAATGACTTAAATTACTTACTGTTGTGTAAGTATTTATCTGCATGAAGTGCATTTACACAGCAGGATTTTTTTTTTAAGTACAGCACTTATGGAAAAAAAACATCAGTTCTCCAGCTGGGATTTGAACCCCATCAGTCAGTTTTTTTAAACCACCCTACATCTCCACCAGATTTCTACATGCCATGTAGGTACAAATGTAACTGAGCAAAGAGATTTTGTGGATGATGCTGGAGGTGACCACAGTCTCCCTGGGTGTCCAGGTGCGCTTGGCTGTCCAAGTTCCAGGACAGCAACCAGTGGCTTCAGGTTGACCTGAAGGAGGTGACCGTGGTGTCCGGCATCTTGACCCAGGGCCGCTGCGATGCTGACGAGTGGATGACCAAGTACAGTGTTCAATACCGTACCAACGGGAACCTCAACTGGATCTACTACAAAGACCAGACTGGGAACAACAGGGTGAGACTGGAGAATTTCCAGTTACCTCTACAAATGGTAGAGACTGCTTAACGTCCTTTGTCACCAGCACTGGATCAGGGTTGACAGCAAAGATAAGTTTCTTATCGTAACCGGGGCCTTCCCCTGTTGTTTCCTTAGGTTTTCTACGGCAACTCAGACCGGTCTTCATCTGTGCAGAACCTGCTACGCCCACCCATTGTGGCACGTTACATCCGGATTTTGCCACTGGGATGGCACACACGCATCGCTGTGCGCATGGAGCTGCTGCTCTGCATGAACAAATGCTCCTGAGGCCCTGCCTCAAACCTGCTGAGCCACGAACGGCCCCACCACCACCCGAGACTTCCCCCATAAAACATGCAGCTCCCAAGACCTTGTACAGACCCCTCCGAACACCTGCACACCCATCCAAGGCTATGTTCCACTATAGCTGTTTTCATTCATGTTTATTTCACTTTATTGAGTCACAAATATGTGATAAATGAAAGTCAGGCCAAGTTTAAATACAGGAGGTGGGGGGGAAGGGGTGGAGGTGTGGGTAGTAAAGCTGCTGATGATTTTCTTTACTGTTCACCTTTATTTGTTACTTCTGTGCATTGTGACCGTGATGTAGTGCAACCTTCCTTGTCCCAGAGATATGCTGGATGTTATTTTCATTTTGTCTGCTGTCTGGAATCTTCTGTACAGCTGTTATGTAAAATGCAAACAGGCAAGAATTACAGAAAATTGATCTTGTATCCTGTTTGTTATTTTTGGATTCATGTTGTTCCTGAGAGAAGGCAGACAGCTGCAGTTCATGTAGCAGCAGCAAGCAGAAGAGATGTTCACTCTACCAAGGAAGCGAAGGAGGGCACACACATGCACCCCATAAGGGCCTTTCAGATACGCCATTAATGGGAGCTGAAGGTCTGAACATCCAAACCTTCCCACCAAAAAAGCTGCAGGGAGTTTTCAACCTACAAACATGCAGCTACCTGCCAAGCCCCACTGCCACAATTATCATACTGACATTGTTTTATTTATGATCAAAACCACATCCTTTTCCCAGTTAGAACATATTTCCTTTTCATAATGCAAAAACTGACAAAATAAGAAGTAATCACAGTAGTCCAGTTTCTGAAGTGCAAAACAATGTATATTTTTTTGTTTTGTTTTAAAGTAAATAGCAATGTTTTGCAAGATCCATCCAAAAATACAATGTGCTTAGTAAAAATGAATTTTTTTCCATGCCAGCCGTGGGGGTCAGGTAACATGATGACCATTATATTTACACACAGTATAGGTTTTCCCCATGTGAGACATGCCATGGTACAAACACGGTAACCAGACCAGACACTTGATGGAAACGTGAGCCAAAAGAAGCAAATGACAGCTCAGGATGCAGGCACATTGGGGTCAGTCCCCTGGGACCCGGGGACACGCACTGCTGGACTGCGGAGCCCATGGATATACAGGCAATACATTCATATGCGCAGAAGCGGGTGGCTGAGTCTGGCGTGGGTGTCCACAGTGTTGCTGCTGCTGCTGCAAACGGAAGAAAACACAAATGCGCACATCTAGCCAATGGTTTTGAAATGGCAGTAACTTCAGTTTAAAAGTTTGTAATTTCAGATCTCAAAGTGGGCCAAACCCCCCTGCCAACTGCACTTGCTTACAGCAGACCAAATAGCAATCGTGGATTCGTGCTCAGGATTATATTTAACACTGAACACCCACTTGCCAAAAAAGGACAACCGAACATAATATTATATTTCATTTTATGTCACTATATTTTATATTATTATATTTTCATGAACCGGAAGACTCCCACTTTTCAACTGCCATTATTCATCGTAGCAAAGAAAACAAACTGGAGTGAATCAACAGTCCATTCGCTCAGATATTTCCACCCTCAACTGGTGCTTATAAGTAATTTCACTTAAAAGAATGTACATCAGGTGTTAAATGACATTTAAAAAAAAATATTCAGACATATAAAATGACACCGCAGATTTCTTTAACTTAAAGTCTGCTTTAGAGATTTTACTATAATTTGTATTAGGATGTATATATACTTATATACAGTACAAGGTACAGCAATGAAAGTCATGAAATGATATTTCAAAGACATTGTTCAGTCCAAGGTAAACAACACACACACACACACACACACACACACACACACACACACACACACACACAGGTATGGCTCAGCTGCTATATGATACCTGCTTAATCCTTCACATCTCCCATGCAATGTGCCACACAGTTATTTAAATGGCTCCCCTGAACACACAGAGTTATGAAGGAGGATTTCTGAAAGTGTCCCTTTTTAAAGAATAACAGAAAGAAGTCCGCTTGTTATAACAGTGCTGAAGTGGCCTCCACCACAAACACACTGCTTGGGGTTGCTGTATGACAACATGCCCGATTTCCTCTGTCTGCAGACCTGCCGCCAGCCAGTCTCAGGGAGTGCAAAGTGCAGACATAGGCTATGTCGATGGGACGGGGCATCACACACCTCATGGAATGTTATTGCTAAACAGGCCAGAATCAACCAAGTGACACATTCAGCACTGGTGTGATCCAGTTATCTGACCGTGCACACATTCAGGTATCACAGGAAATGCTATTTTTATGCAGCTGGGTGCCAAACCGATTTCTGACACCTGAGCAGCTGAAGACAAACGTGACATTTGATTTAAAACCAGTTAGGAATAAGGTGTAGGAGTGTGTGAGTTTCCCTGGCAAAACACACATGCAAATGTAAAGAAGACTGTTAACCCTGTCACTGTCTGCTCAGTCCACATAATCCTGTGATGACATCTCAATGCATATGTACAATTAAAATTAAAAAAAAAACAGCTAACAAAATAACAAAAAAAAAAACTATAACTTCATACTATCATACAAAGACAGTTCACTTAATATGTAATTGCAGCATATGTATAAAGTTTACTTTGGTAAAAAAAAATTAAAATTAAAAAATCATATTGGTATTAATGCACAGGTGGTCCCCGAGTAATGATGGGTCTGAGTTACAATTTTTTGACTTTACAATGGTGCGATAGTGATGTGCATTCAGTGGAAACCATACTTCAAATTTTGAATTTTTCCAAGGCAAGCAATATGCGGTACGATACTCTCTCATGACACTGGGCAGCAGCAGCACTCTGCATCTCCCAGTCTGCCACACGACCACTAGATTATATAGCCAATACTGTACAGTGCTCTGTGTTGCCAGTTTTTTTGGATGCCCCCCCCCATATCGACGTTGTGTTTTGTGCACCCATCATATCTACAAAACGCCCATCTGTATCTAGTATGTCTTCTGAAAGCGGCATAAAAGCGGAACGCATGTAATGACTTTTAATTTAGGCTAGGCTATGATGTTTGCGAGGTGTTATGGTGGGTTGGTGGAAGCAATCGCAAAACACCGTGGCAACAAATTTAACTTCCGTTAAACTCTTTACTGAGTGTTGTTTCCGACAGAGTGTTACTGTTAGCTGGGAGCTAGCGCAAACATTAGCGATTGGCAGTAAACACAAATGGAAGAGACCACAATTCAAAATAAACAAAATATGAAGTCTTAGCAAGACAGCGGCTGCAGGAGAGTTCACAAGGAACAGCGGACACTGAGCACTGACAGGAAGTCCGAGTAGGAACTAAATCCTGTGCATGATTGGTTGGTTCCTACGCCAATCAATCGATCAGTCTAAAGATGGGGGCGGAGAGACCGCTTACATTGCATTGCTGAAGTGGCCACGGGTGTGACGGTTGGTTAGGTTTATTAAATGCATTTTCGACTTACGATGGGTTTATCATAACGTAACCCCATTGTAAGATGGAGACCATCTGTAATACATCGGGTTGTTTAACATAACCACCATCCCACGAGGAAAAAAAGACAGTTTCTGAAAAGTACAAACAGGCATTTATGTACACAGTGAGGTGTATCACATACCTGAAAGACAAAACACCGATACAACAGAAAAACACTGCGCCTGCGGTAATTCTGTTAAACCCTGTGTTTGCATTCACTACATACCTGGTGGAGAGCTGAGCGCAGAGGGCGGAAAAATGCACTTATGTGTCTTTAGTTTAAAGTGCAGCGTGAAGGGAAGCAAGAAGCTGAATCTGTTGTGATTTTTCCTCTATGTATGTTAAACTAGTTCACATTTACTGTATCTGAAGTACAGGGTTTTCACACCATCGGCCACTCCCTTAGGCAGCCTGGTATGAAAAGTTGGATTGCACAGATTTGAAAAAAAAATTAATAAAAACAAAAAATAAACTGAAAAATCAAACTCAGAATGTTTACTTCTCTGTCAGAAGTGTCTAAAAGTGAGCAACATGACAGACATGCCAAAGAATCCAAAAGTATTTAAATAAATTATTTGTGAACATAATTGTAATTTACAATCACAAAGTACCAGCTGAAAGCAACTATTCAAATTCTGTAAAAGTGAGGTATGTTCTAAATTCTTCTATAATTTCAAAAAACATCAGGCATTACACACAATCACCATCGTCAACCACTTTTCTATGTCAGGATCACAGAGGTCCAATGCCTGTTTGGAAACATGAGGCTGCAACCTAGATGGGATGCTTGTCTAGTGCAGGACAATCTGTCTCTCTCTCTCTCTCACACACACACACACAGGGCAATTTGGAGAGGCCAATTCCCCTTAAACACATGTCTTTGGATTGAGGGGGGAAACACACACAAACACTGAGGAAACATGCAAACTCTGCACAGACTGAGCAGGGACTGAACTCACGTCCTACTGTACAGACCAGGCACTGTGAGGCACCAGCACTACAAGTCCTTTGCTGCCAAAAAAGCGTTGTACTCTGAAGAAAACACAGGACAACACAGATGCATTGCAGGGGGAAACAGCTTGACAAGCATACAGTTTTCCTACTGAGGGGAAAAGCTGGTCATCGTAGTCTGTGGGTCAAGACCGCTGAATCAAAAGGAAAATAACACAAAATAAACAAAAAGAGCATAAATCATAACAATACTGTAAAATGCAGGAGAATTGGATGCTTTCAACAAAACAAATACCCTTAACGAAATATAGAATTATTGTGCAGGAAAATGTATACTTTTTTTTGTAGAAACTAAAGCTCTTGCACTTTTACCATATTTTTAAAATTACCATATACATATATACTTCAACGGCATATATTCTTTCGAAAGCAAAAAGTTATACTCAGAATTTCTTAAATAATATTACAAATTCTATCAAATATGGAAGCGTAAAAAAATTAAGACATAAACAGCAGTACCCTTTTGGCCAAGGTCAAACTTGTATCCCACACGCCTGCTGCTGATGTGTCTTACAGGACAGTCAGCAGGGGTACTGTGGAGGGGTCAGAGGTCAACAGTGCTAGCAGTGTGGGTGTGGAAGGGTGGCTCTCTAGAGGGCAGTTTCCTTAAGGTCATTGAGGTTTGGCATCCGTGAGCGGGGGGGCCGGGTGAAGCTGGGACCGTTCTGCCCCCCCTTGCCAGGCATCTGGTCACCGTAGGCGGTGCCCTCGGCACGGCTCAGGGCCGACGCGTGCCAGCTGGACTCTATCTGACCTGGCAGGGGGTAGCTGCCCTGCCGGCCCTTTGCTTGGTGGCTTGGTCCGGAGCCAGGGTGAGCACGCCCCTCACTGAACCCCACCTTGGGGGGTGGGTTGGGTAAGGGCTGGAAGCGCAGGTCAGAGGGGGGCGCTGCAACATGGTTGGCAGTTGAGGACGAGGACAGATGCAGCAATTTGCGTAGGGACTTCAGGGGCTGGTTCTGAGCAGGGCAGAGGACATGAGTAACACCACTCCAGGAATCGTTCTGACGTCTGTGATGTTCCACATGTTTATTTTATTACAGATGAATGAAATATTGCAGCTAGTAAAGTGTAAGCATTAAGACTCACCTGGGGAGGTGCTTCGGTTAGCTTGTCCTGAGGCCAGTCACTGTCCCTGTCCCTCTCCCTGTCGCGCTCTCGCTCTCTTTCCCTGTCACGGTCCCGTTCCCGCTCCCTGTTTCTGTCTCGCTCCCGCTCTCTGTCTTGGTCACGCTCATGGTCCCGGTCACGCTCCCGCTCTTTGTCTCGGTTCCTGTGCCGGCTGCTCTGGTGACTGGAGGACCTGATGGGTTTCTGAGAAGCCAGGTGCTCCTGCCCTTCACTGGAGACCTGCCAGGAACAACAGTCACATTGGATGCCAGTAGACCCTCATTTCTGTGAAAATGCACTCAGAATACCCATAATGTGCAGGGTTAAGGCGAGACCATTATTCCCCCAAAGTAGTTAACACACATTTCTGAGACAGACCGGAAATGAACCACAATCCAGTTTTGGTGAGTGAATGCCTCTTTAATCATCACTGTTTTTAATGGAGGACTGGATAAGTTCTGATGAACTGCTGTTGAATAAAAATATGGAGACTTTTGCAGGACTGACAGATTCATCTGTTTTCTTTTCCAATTTCTATTAGATTTCTATCTGATATCTTTTAAACAGCGAGGAAATATTTGGATTTCCAGTCCTAGCTGACCACAGTTTGAACAAAAGATTTTTTGGAAAAAAATGTTATTGTATTCAGAAAATTACCCAGAATCCTCCTCTTCCTGCATAAACACTCATCAAATAAGTTATTTTTTACTGTGATCAAATTGCAAATACTTGCCTGAAGTTTGCAGAGAAAGGACAGCAGATGATTATTACTGACCGACCACTACAGTGAGGCTGAGTGTACAGTGAATATGCACAGTGTTGGAGCCCCCCCACACACACTAGGCCTGAATCCACGAGACCTCCAGCAATGTGACAACATGCAGTTTCAGCTTCAGCAGGCACAAGGCTCAACCCTAGGGGGCCACAGGGCCATGCAGTCCTCTCTCAGCGCTCCAACTGCCCACCCCCAGCACGCTGCCCCCATGCGGTTAGCTGCACTGCCACACACACAGCATCGGACAGCTGACATCAATGGTGACATCATGGTCGGAGCGGAATCACGGAACCATCTGCCAGGTCCATAAACAATCCTGTCCAAGAACAGAGCAGAAAATACCTGCTGATGAGACCCCTTTAACCTAAAAAACCATAAAAATAGCAACATTGCAAGGACTGAGAGGCAACAGATTGGGTTAGCAGTTGATAGTGGTTAAAGTTCTCACCAAAGGACCCAGGTCCAAATCCCACCTTCTACTGTAGTACCCTTGACCAAGTACAGTACTTACTCTGAAATAAAAATTAGCCACTCTTGTAAAAAGCCCACCAGGTCTACAAGTATGGATGTGACCATATACCATCTAGCTTAATTACTTAAAAATAAAGTAGGGTGCTTTTGTACTATGTGTGTAGCAGATTGAACTGGGGGTAGAGCTGCAGGACCCAGATTTGAATCCCACCTCCTGCTGTGGAACCCTGAAATGATCCAGTAAAAATAAACAGCTGCATGAATGAGTAAATCTTTCTAAATCAATATGAAAAGTGCCAGCTAAATGAATGAATGCAGAAATAATGCCATTCCAATGTGTAGACCTGCTTTGCAAAGAGTGACGCTGTAGCTACAACCCTCTGTCAGAAGGACCCTTTGAGGTGTTTCTCTACTCAGCAAACTGGAGCTGCTGCTCTCTGCTGCTAATAAGTCACTAAATGCTTCACTTCACTTCTGATCCCTTACTATGTACAAGACTTGGTAACAAAACTGATTCATAATCAATAAAAACATCTAGGAGAACAATTTTGCCTTTTCAGCATAACCTCACCAAACATCTTGGATGTGGACTAACAAAGCAGCAGTTTTCGACAAGATGGTCAAAGCACTGAAAAGCATTAAGGTGCATTACAGACATTCTGAACTAAGCCTGAATATAGTCTTACCTTTCAGGTTTTAATTATAATGTAAATATAATTTACTGTATGTCTTGATGCATGTATGTACTCTAGAAATGACCCATTCTAGAATCTATTCAGTGTTCTCTAGAAGTCCAAACATAAAAAGATTACCAAACACAGGAATGGGGCTTGAACCAGGTCCTTTTGCCACAAGGCAAGAATATTGAAGAACTGTGAAGGATATCGAAGGCAGCCAGAAGCTACTAAATTCTGGATATGCTTATTCGGTGAATTGAGCAACAGATGCGACCAAGTAGAAGTTTGAGGAGACCGATTTTTTATTTTCAATCTACAGACGAATTTACAGAGAAATTTCTAGAACGCTTGGTATGTCAATTAATGTGTCTAGGCTGGCAAATTGTACAGAAACAATAAGGTAACTATAGTGCCAATAATGATGACTTTAAAGGTAGCAGGACAAAAAAATCCACAAGCAACAAGCAATAACTTCTCCTGTGACGCTCATATGTCCCCAAACGGCCTAAAACTCCCCTGAGACACTCAATAAGTTGGAATCAAGGATTGGATTGTTTCACGGACCTGGCCTTGGCTTCTCCGTTCACCAGCAGATGATCGTGATACACAGACAGATAGAGAAGAAACCACCATGTATAAGTTAGGTTAGTGACATGCATGTCTGCTTGGACACAGGTGAAGCAGGCTGCAGAAAAACAGGAACAATACCATGGGTGAGGACACAACGGGGAGGACTTTCACAGAAGAACTATGCTTTATATTATTCTTTGAACTGAACAAGGGGAAAAGGCATTTCTTGATGCTGGGATTCCTTCCATCGCCGAATTCTGTCTGGAATATAAGATTCAAGAAACTTTTGGCACATTGGACAACTCAAGACAGACAATAGCTTGGTCTTTGTAGGGCTATTTGCTGACTGGATTAAAACTGGGCCTTCTTTAGTGAAGGTGAGCTACACAACAATGGTCGTGTAAATGTCTACATTTTTTCTAATGTCTAATTGTTTCTGAATGTGGGATTTCATTGCTTTACTTCTCATCCATCACAATTGATTATGCTAGATCGGTTACTGTTCCCTGATATAGCAGCAGTTATGCTAGACCTAAACCTAAGATGAGGCCCCTGCAAGTGAAACCCTGCTCTCTATTTCATAAACACTGACATAACCTCCTTTGAATATTTCACTTCTAAAGATAAGACAGTAAATTTGTACCATGTGGGGAAAAAATATGTTGCCAATTTTTTCTGTTGTAATGGCCACTACTGAAACAGTATGAAATGAGGGAAGAGTCGAGGCTGACAAGGTTCAAACATCTTAAAGCTAAAGAGAACAGCTCCAGCTTTCAGTTTCACAGCACTGCACACCTTGTGTCTTGAAGGCCCACAGTCCTGCAGTCTTGAGGATTGAGGAAAGGGGATATTTTCAAGACTGACTGGTCAGTATCATATTATGGGGCGGTGCTTTTTTTGGACCATACATACTGCTAAAACGTTTAGAAAATTCTCGAAAAACGTTATTTAAACAAGGTATAGAAGAACTTCAGAAGAAGTTAGCAGCCTCTGTTACACCTGAAATATTAATTCATGGTCACTTTGAGGCCAATGATCCACCACAGACACCAACAGCAAAGTCGGGAGATTGTGTGATGCCTTGGACAGTTGGTTATTTTTTTTTTAGTTATTTTTAAGGTTGGAAAAATCTGTTTCTAAATTGTGCTTAATCTTTATTGATATTGAAAGGGGCAGCTTTTTGTCTGACAATAAAGCACTGCTACTGTTAGAATAAAAGACAAAGACCAAGCCAAATAGTTCCAGATTGTGGCCCTTGGATAGACCCAAGTGGGGGATCCCTGTGTTAGCATTAGTGCTCGTCTGGGTTCAGTTTCCTGCTTAGACGGCTTCCAGTCAAATGGGCTCTACTTAGTCTTACTAAAGACCTCAAGATACTTTCTCAGTATGCTGTAACCTGTTGTAATGACATCACAAAGTGACTGACTGGAGAAGTCACACATCCAGCTGTGCACTGTAATCCTTGCTCAGCCCTGGGGGGCCTTGACATGGCAGTCGCTGCGCATACACAGATTACATGGATTACTGACACTGAAGCAAGCACACTGATATGCACACACAGCTCGGCAGGACCTTACCCCTCTACCCTGTCCTGCCCTGCCCTGCCACACAGTGGCTACACACATGGTCTTTCCAACTCCATTTCCATCGCTCTGCCAGAGGGCCCAACCTCTGCTGCCTTGACAACAGCCCCTGAAGTGCACCCACCGTTTGCGATTTCTTCTTTTTCTTCTTTATTGCTCTGAAGAAGCCCTGTTTCTCCCTTCCTTTGGAAGATTCTGAGGGATTCATGGCCCCAGACTCTGAGTTGCTCCTACAGGGGAAGAGTGAAGGGTGAGTGTCTATGGTAAACATGGATAAATTCAGAACATAAAAAAATGGTGCAGTCTGTTCAGTGCTCACCAAGGGTCAAAGGTTGTCTGGCGTTTGCAGTGGCTGTTTACAACACCGCTGTCCCCTGTCCCTGCAGGGCCTCTGTTCTGGGCTCCGCTGTCATGGAAGGAATTATCTGGTCGGGGGGAGGGCACTGCATGGAAGCACACATGACAGGCTTGTCTCTGGCCAGCAGATGGCACAATAGTTTAAGGAACTTGCCGGTAAGAAGCTGAGTATTTCATTCTTAGACCTGTGGTTATTCCTTTGAGAAACTACATAATAAGTCTGAGTGTCAAGATGAATAAATAAACATATATGCATATATAATTTTATATAATACACATTCATCCGGGAACATGTCCAATGTTTGTCAGTTTCTGATCGTATTCAACTTTCTTAACATACATAATCAATAACACAGATGACCTTTGATTTTTAGATTCTGTAATGAATGAAAGGCATTTGGTAAGAATTTTTATTTTACCATTTAAATTAATTGAAGCCGCATTATGAAATTAATCTTAAATGACTGAAAAATATCCAATTTCTCTCACACTCCCTTTCGGTGCCGACTGTTGACTGATTTATCCCGTAAACATTTGCAATACACATCACCTCACCCACATACCACGGTAAAAGCTGCCGATGCGTCTGGGCATGGAGTCACTGAAGATCATGCGGTTCTCTTTGGATGAGGTGCCTCCATCCTCAGGATGAGGTTCGTGGTACGCACTGACCTGGAGCACAGGACCAACAGTACGTATGAGTGGGTGGGGTCAGTCTCTGTCTAAGCAGACATACCCTGAGTAATGGAGACTGTTGTGTGTTGCATGCACTGCATATGGAGGAGCGTACAGTCAAACGCAGGACATGTATGGCCGGCAACCATCCAAAGTGACAGGAAAAGAGAGATGTGACTGTGGGGGCTAAGTTATCGAGGGGTCACAGGAAGCGGCTGGAGTTGCCTCTGAGGGTATGGCAGTCGTGCATACCTCGTTTTTTTGACGTGCCGCATGGAAGGGTCCTGCATTGTCTCGCGTAGAGTCTTTAATGGGGGGTCGAGGGTGACTTGTCTCCGAGGAGGACTGCTCACTCTGTTGAGAGAAGTACACACCAGCTTAAATGGGACAGCTTTGAACTTTGAAGTTTAAATGGCCTAATAACTCAAACATTTTTGATAATTTGCCACAGGTTTTATTATATACGGGTACTGTAATTTCAGAAAAATCCCATTTCAGTTGACACTGAAGTAAGCCTGAAACTAGCTAGATTTAAAAAAACACAATATGGTAATATATAAGAAAAGCCATTTAGCTGCGGTGACAAAAGAAGCCACTCCAAGAGTTGAGTTTATATCTATCAGATGGATGTTTGGATGTACTGTAAGTTGCCTGTGGGATCCACAAACCCCGACTTTCTCATGGGAACAGGAAATTAGTTGTAATAATGAGATTATCTGTCTTTAACTGATATTTTTGCAGCTCTTCCTGCAGGGGGTTTGAATGAGATGTAATGAATGACAAGAGTGTGGGGACTAACCCTGCTGATGTCATCTGTGCAGTCCTCTCTCAATGAGGCTGAATGGCGTGTGAGGGTTCGGTGTTGCACCTGTGGAGAGAGGAGCTGCAGGCTGCTGGCTCGCGTGGGCAAGGGTTGGCCCGCCACAAGTCCTGGCTCTGGCCCGTATGCACGCTGCCGCTCACGGCGCACATACATGGAGTGGCGGTGAGGACGCTGCTGCGATGAGAAGGGGCTGGTGTAGCCCAGACCATAGGGGAAGGACTGGGGGGCAGAGAGTGAGTGTGAGTGGGCACCACCCCCTCCTCCGGCCACACCCGCAGAACTACCAGCATCTAGCAGTTCTGGATTCTTGGTCTCTTCCAGGTTTTTGTGCCGGGTGGATGAGTGACGAGAGTCCAGGGTACCACTCTCCAGACGAGCATTGCTGCGACCTGAAGGGCTGAGGGCAGGCCGATCAACGTGGCCACGACCTGAGGGGCTACCAGGGGCAGCAAGATCCACACAGCTGGAGGGGAAGTACCGCGAGGCAGGATCGTCTGGATGCAGCCGCGCCTCAGCTAGGTTTCCCACAGACTTGGCATCACTCAGCGTGCTGTGGCTCTTGGACAGGTTCAGATAAGAAGCAGAACTCTTGGTTGTGGTGGGCATGGAGTCCGTGTAGCCGTGACGACTCCGCTTTTCACCTGCCTGCAATGTGCTTGTCTTGCCCTCCATGAAAGAGTGTTGGCCCTTCTGGGAGCGCGAGTTGGACTTCAGGTACTTTGCTCCAGGACCATCAGTCCCCCTGGCCGGCACATTGAAGTCAAACTCAGTCTTGCTCTTGGCATCTTTTGGGCTAAGCAGGTGGGGCAGATTGTTGTTGGCCAAGTCCTTGCTGCAGGATGCGGAGTGGTTCAGTGACTGGTGCTGGTAGGTCTTCGGGTGCAGAGTGGGGCTGAGGCTGGCTGGTGCCGGCATGTTACCGTTGAGGAAGCTGCCATTACTGGCGTGCAGGTCCTCATGTCGAGGCAGGCTGGAGCAGTCCTTGCTGTTGGACCGATGGTGCCCTGAACTCTTAGACCCCAGGCTCCTGAGCGAGGAATGGGGAGTTTAAATCAGAGTCAGTGTCTTGTGTGCAGACCCCCCACCCCCACCATTGTCCACTGTATAATATTTCTGTAAGTTAGTCAGACGTGACTATGAATAAGAAAAAATGAATGATCCAAGACGTTAAAGTGAGGTACAAAGTACAATAATACCTGTATCAGTGCTCTAGATGCATTCTTAAAAAACAGAATACTTAATGGCACAGCATTATAAGAAGCTTTTAACACAGCTATATTGCATAAAGGACCTTAGAAACCACACACGTGCAACGTAATACAAAACAGGTTAACTATGCATGTAATAACAACATATAAACATGAAAATCAGTCTTATGGATAACAAAAAAATTTTAAAAAATTATTTGAATAAAAAAAGACATAGTAAATTAAGAAAATATCTCAAAAGACTAAAATAAAGCAGTGCTTTTGCACAACAGCACTATAAGAGGTATTTCGAATCAAAATGTTGCTACATAAATAAAATTGTTTTTAGATTATTTTAAAAGCCCTGGATTCTGGCTTCATGGTCGCTTGCCTGGCCAGTTGTTATTACACCAAAAAAGCACTACTTACTTAATTTACATGGGTAGTTATATTAGTTATTTAGCTAGTGCTTCTCGCCACAATAATTTACAAAATTAAGCTACTTACAATTATTTACCCATTTATACAGCAGTGTATTGTTGTTGAATGGAGCACTTCAAGGTAAGCACTTTGCTCAAGGGCAATATGCCATAGGCGGACTTCAAATCTGGGTTCTTTGAGTGCAAGATGACAAATACTACACTATAGATATTACACCATTACACAATACCTCCTGCTGTAAAAAAGATGGAACAAGTCGACTCAAAGTACCAGTGTGGCTGACAGTTCTAACCTGGTGGTGGCACTGTTGTCACTGTGGTGAGGCTTCCTCTTGGAGGAACGTGGAGGTGCAGGCGACGGCGGGCCGGTTCGGTCCAAGAGGCGCTGGGTCTGGAAGGCGTGGTGATTCAGGCTCTGTTCGGTCAAATAACGCTCTGAAGGGTTTAGCTGCAGCAAGTTCTGTCAGCAAAACGGGCAACAGTGTTGTGGTAAGTCACACAACAGTACAAATGATAACAACCTTCTAATATAAATAAAATAAATAAGTAAATTAAAAAATACTCGGACTACAAAGTTAATCTCTGAGATATGAGCGAAAATATTTAATTCCCTATAAAGAGTTACAAACAAACGTAGCTGATTTTTAGCACTTAAAAATAACAAGAACTGAGCTCGGGGGATTTTTCCCATTTATACATTTAAGCAAACCACCCAAAATGGCCGATAAACATGTCTGGAATGTACTCACTTCCCATCATGTCCCATTTTTTTAAAGCAATACTTTCATATTACACCACCAACATAACAAGCTGATTTCCAGGAATGCACTACACTCGTAATTAGGAGTACACCTGTACGGCACTACAATGTAGATCTGAAGAATGAGCTACACTACTGCCATGTGGCACTGCTATGCTTGCAAGTCACCATTAAAAAGTAGTCAGCAGCATTTCATGACAGGTATTACTTACGGAAAATTTATTTGCCACAGGACTAATGAAAATGGTTTTAGTTTAGTCATATATTACCATTAGGTACCTTTAAAGTGCTTGCAGAAAATTGACGTCATCACTTCATCACACTCAAAGAACCTCAGTCTGCATAAGTTTTCTAGAAGCCTGATAGAGGCGCAGTGTAAGTAGATTTATTGGACTGGTGCCTAGCTGGACTTTTTCCACCTGAACATTAGCTCTAGCTTTATTTAACTTGATTAGGATGGTTGCTTGATACTCTATTCATTAGGGAACATTAGTTGCTTTTAAAAACAAAAGGGGTAAAACAAAACTGTCCACAGAGGCAATCTCTATGACTTCAAGCAGTCCATCCATCACCACTGCAAGGGACACTAAACGTAACACTGCTGAAAAACTGCAGCAGTGTGGTGCAAGGCCAGAGCGATTCAGACACCTGCCTGGAAACAGGAGACAAAGCCTCCGCTCTGATTATGGAGGTGTATCCTCATGTAGAAAAGGCTGACATAATGGTTTCCTTTAGGGAATTTACTCTGCATCCTACCTTCATTAGATCCAGCATTAAGCCACTGATGATGCCCAGGTAACGGCGCTCCAGTGTCTGAGGATGGCTCACTGCAGGGAACTAGGCACATGTACACAGAAACACACATAAATGTACCAACACAGTGTAGATGTAAGCGCTGGATATAGAGTCAGGTATGGTAATACATTAGAGCAGTACCACGCAGCTCAATATGTATAGCAAAGACAGTGACACATAGGCTGACTGTAGTGAAGCAGAAAAGTGAAAAGGTACAAAGTAATAACAGATCATCTTCTACTAAACCTTATTAAATGTGTTGCATTTAGTACACGAGTATGGTTAGGACTATAAACCTCTGTACCTCAACAGTCACTGTCCCGTTTATCCTCATCCTGATAAATTAGCTGAGAACTACCTACTGCCACTTTCCAAAATCCCTGCTCCCTAACAGATCGAGAGTCTACAAATAATTTTTTAACCTAGCTAGGTGAGAAAAGTTCACAACATATGACTAACCCTCTAGGGTTTTACCTTAATTTGGATTTTAAGCAGCTGACCTACACTGGATATTTGGATAGTGACCCTTAAAGTTATTTGGTATCTGGGTTTTCTTATTATGGGACAGTTGTGAGTGTACGGGTGCAGCATAATGGTATGGCAGTATAGTAAATAATACTCATGAAGCCTAAGCTGTTGCATTTGGGCTTCAGCTGCGAATTCTAGATCAGCCTTCTTTTTCCTCCTATGTGTGACTGTCCTACTTAGAGTACATGGTGGCCTCGATATGCTCTTTTTTGCTTAAAGGGCCTTGTCTCTACCCACTAGAATGAGGAGCCCTTGGGGGCCCACCCCCCATTCTCTGTGTTCACTACACTCAGGTGTCGTTGTGCATGCCAGATACAGACCCTCCACCTCGTCACGTCACAAGTCTGGGCTTTGTTTCAACTACCATATCCAGGTCCAGGCTGTTGCAAAGAGGCCCTCACAGACACATCTATCATACTGCCCAAAAAAATATAATAGAATGCCACTTCATAAAATAGAATGGGTGTCTGAAAATACAACCACTGGCCTGCCACCCTTTTAGCATTCTTTGGCCTAATATCAAACAGTGATGGTTATTTACCAAATACATAGTCTGGAAGTATAAATAGAAAACTGTTCACCTGACAATGTATCTTAAATTAGGAAGGTGGTGTTTTTTGGACAAGGAAAAGTTCAACTTTCAGACAGTGTGATGGGGGGGGTCCATGCTTTGAGAACTAGGGTCTGCCAGTGGCATCCGTGAGAACTCCATAAAAGAGTCACAACATTCCAGTTAGTCACCCAGTGAGCATGTGGGGTGGAGAGAAATTGAGAAAGAGATATAAAGGTATTGATGGATGGAAGAAAGTGAGAAGAGGGACAAAGATGGAGATGAAAGAGAAAGAAGATGGATCAGATAAGGTAGCAAAAAAGTGAGAGGGAGGAAGCAAGGACATGGAAGAAGCAGAAGAAAGAAAGTGGAAAGAGAAGAAAATGGGAAGAAGGGAGCGGGATTAGACAAAGAGCCAAAGTGAGAAAAGGGAAGAAGGAACAGAGATGGGGAAAGATGGCACCAATGACAGCAGGTGGTCAGTTGTACCCGTAGCCCATGGAAACGCGGGTTGTTGTAGAACAGCTTCATCTGTTCAGGAGGCAGCGGTCCCAGCACTTTCTGGATAGTGTAGAGCTGGTCAATCTCACTCTCCCCGGGGAAGAGGGGCTGCCCATCGCTCAGCTCCCCCAGGATGCAGCCCACTGACCACATGTCCACTGCCTTGCCGTACGGAGCCCTGGCAAAAAATGGCAACGTTAACCAGCCTGGGGGTGTCCATTCCTGCAGGCTCATGTTTGCCTCACTTAAGCCATCCACACTGTTAATTTTACACTGCTACACTAGCAAATCTCAGAGTTTAGTTTTTAGTTTTTTAGACAGTCTCTCACAGGAACTTAACAGCCTAACATACAAACTGCTACAACCTTTGAAGTTGCTTCGGCAACGGTAAAATCAATTTTTCTGTAAAATTAACTAAATTATTGACTCAATTTCTATGAATCACTCTGGGCGATCCTGATGCATAAGAACAGAAAATAAAGATATGGGGAAAAAAACGGTGACGGAAGGAGTCAGAGTCGGCCGTTACATGGCAGAAGGAGTAAGAAGATGTTATAAAGATACACATTCAAACTGAAGAGCTTTGCCTGAGGCATGGGGGGAAAGACTGTGTGGGAGGGCCTGAAATATCCAGAAAATATCACAAATGCTCCAGTTTTTCTCTAGATATTTAGCCAATTTCTTACAACTGAAGAAGTGGACATTTAAACAAATTTGAGCTGAACTTCACAACAATCAGGAAGGACTTTGCATTATAGTGGGACATTGAAGGAAAAATGCAGTCTTAAAAAAAAACAGTGAACAAAGGTACAAAGTGGCAAATAGACAGGGAGACAGACAGGTAAACAGAAACTTTATCAATCCCGAAGGAAGTATAATATCAACAGATACAAGTTGTGACAGAAGACACTGGAGTAACACATAAAAAAATAAACGTTGTTAGTAATGCTACTGAACATTAACAAGCTATTTGAGATACAGAGATCTTATTCAAAAGAAAAGTAAGGTATAAACAACACTGCTGACTGGACTGAGTCATTTACATGTCCACAATAATATGCCATCTGCTACTAAACTAAGAGGCCTTTGCTTTCTCACACACACATTCAGACACCCACACGCTCGCGTGTGCTGTTGCTCATAAACGTTCAAGCATGTGATTCATGCATACATGCAGTACATGCACCTTCGGTGTCATGAGCTTGCACTGTTGGAAACAGAGACATCCACCCACACTGCAAACTCACATTCAAGTATCAGTGCAGTTGAGTGCACACTGACACTCGCTCAGTGTGAGACAAACGCACGCATGGAAAAGCACATTCCTGCACCCATACACTCAGACACCCACGCATTCACACTCATGCCGCTGGACACACATTTAAATGCCCTTGCAGTCAAATGTACACGTTCACATACACACTCTGTCAGACACACCGACATAGTTGGGCAGACTCTTCCAAACACCCCTACCCGAGTCAAATACAGATGGTCCCTGAGTTACGATGGTCCGACTTACGATTTTTCGACTTGGTGCGTTAAACTTTTTACCGAGTGTTGTTTCTGACAAAGAGCGTTGCAGTTAGCCAGGAGCTAGCACTAAACATTAGCTTGCCAGTAAACAGAAACGGAACACAATTACCACAATTCACAATAAACAAAATACAAGGTGTTAGCAATACAGAGGTTGCAGGAGAGCTCACAAGAGGGACTGAGCACTGACAGGAAGTCCAGGTATTAAATAAATGCTCGAAGTTCACAATTGGTTCCTACAGCAATCAATCAATCTGTCTGAAGATGGGGGCGGAGAGACCGCCTACGTTCTGTTGCTGAAGCGGCCACAGGTGTGACAGTAGGTTAGGTTTATTAAATGCATTTTTGACTTATGATGGGTTTATCAGAACGTAAGTTAGGGACCATCTGTATGTAATAAAACCCACATCCATGTTGTGGGATGGCTCTTACCCTAGCAGAAGTTCTGGAGAACGGTACCACCTGGTGGCAACGTACTCTGTATAGTTGGCATTGCTCCCCTCTGAAAGATTGCGGGCAAACCCTGGGAAAAGCATAAAAAGAACAGTTCAGAGGGTGGCCAGGATAACACAGAAACATGACTGTAATGGCCATCATGGAGGGACAATGCGATGATCATCACCAAGACAGAACAATAGCTGCCACACGGCACAAACCAAGACCTTCAATTAGATCGTCATATAAGTGCAGATACAGAATTTTTACAGTACAAGGACTATCACGGTGACAACAGGCCACAGGCTGCGAGGATCCATGGCAACACCTCCCACACCACTGTCTTGAACACCAGTGCTCCACAAGGCTGTATGTTCAGCCCACTGCTATTTACCCTCCTAACTCATAATTCTGTTGCCAAATACAGCAGCAACCACATCATCAAGTATGCTGGTGACACCACAGTTGTGCCCTTCATCACCAACAATGATGAATCAGCCTACTGAAGGCAAATTAAGTGGCTTGTAGCCTGGTTCAAGGACAACAAACTGTCTCCATGTTGACAAGGCTAAGGAGATGAATGCGGACATCAGAAAGATTCAAGCCATTCACACTCCTCTGTGTATTAGTGGTTCAGCAGCACAACTAACGCACAGTCTCAAGTCACTAGGAGGGAACCCTCCAAGAACCTCTCCTGGAACCATAAAACAACCCATCTGGTGAAAAAGGCACAAGAGGGTCTCCATTTCCTAAGGAGACTGAAAAGAGCATCCTGACCTCCTAAATCTCAGTGTAGTATGGGAAATGCACTGCCTCTGACTGGGGGAGCTCTGCAGTGAGTACTGTTTAGCCCATCACCAGGATTTCACTGTCCACCATCCAGACCACCGACTTTCGGCTGCTCCCATCAGGGGTCGCCACAGCGGATCGGCTCGTCCGCTTATTTGGTTTGGCAGATTTTTACGCCGGATGCCCTTCCTGACACAACCCTCCATTTTGCCCGGGCTTGGGACCGGCACAGAGGTGCACCCCCTTGTGGCTGGATTCGCAGCAATGCCCAATGTGGGGCTCGAACCCAGGACCCTGACATTACAAGTCACATGCGCTACCGACTGAGCTAGCCAGGCAGGGCGCGTCCACCATCCAGACCACCTATAACAAATGGTGTTTCAGGAATGTTCATACCACCACCAAGGACTCCTCGCAGTCTCTCCACTGTCCGTTTTCACTGCTGTCTGGGATACAGTATGACAGATTAACCACCCTCTCCACTGTTCCATCCCCAACTGTTTACACTGATCCCTTTATTCTAACCCTTTTTCCCCCTATTTATTTATCTATCCCGTTGTTAATTCATTTTATCTATTTCTATTTATTCACTTACCCATCTACTTATCTATTTTCCACTTATCGATTTGTCTGTACTGCCATCATGCTGTCTGTTTACTGTACTGTGCACCACGGTCCAGGAAAAACTGCACTTTGTTCTCCCTTGTACTTCTGTGTGAGGCAAAATACAGTAAAGCGATCTTGAACCTTGAGGGTATCGTCACTTTGTCACACAGAGCCAGGTGGAACCAAGCTCCTTCAATTCAATTACATCACATAACCTGGTGGTTCCAGTTAATTTAGGAAATTACACTCAACCTGGACGCTGCTTTTGTATCGCAGTTGGTGCTTTCTGTAATGAAGAACCTTCTGGAAACTTCCAAAACACAATGTGCTGCCAAATCTGATCAGTCGTTCCACTCCAATGTCATAAAATCCTCTGTTCTTTGTTTCCTCCTACTTTGGCTGATGGAGTCGGGGAGTGCAGTGAGATGGCAGAAACACACCTAATCACAGCTACATAACATAACCATACAAGCAGGTAAATAATGTAAAGTCAAAAAAGCAGTAATGGTTTGGGGGAACTTTCCTTACGGTGTTTTCTAGTACCCAGCATTATAAGGATATTAGTAACACACCGAGTAGAGATGATAATATTGATCCTAGAATATACTGAATACAATACGACTGATAAAGAAATACCCGTTTGCAGTATTAGCATTGAACCAGCAGGTGGCGCATGACAGAAATATAGCAACTAAAGGCTGAAACCAAGATAATGACAAAAATCTAACTGAACAACATTCTTAAAAGATCACTGCAAAAAGCTTTATTAATAAGCGCTATAACCACAAAATGATCGCAAAGGAATATCAGTCTCAACAAGCCAACAAACAATTCTATTATATTTTATGTATTCAGTGGTAAACTGAGCATAAAAGGGAGGGGACATAAATGATGTCCCCACAGGTGACCCAACGTGGTCTGATATTCAGTGCAATCTCCCGAATTATTCTTCAAGGTTCATGGGATGTGACCACAAAGGGTTTCCCAGAGATAAAATGATAAGAAAACAAGAAAACTTGTTTTTTTTTGCTTGATCAAAACTATTCAACTTAGACATAGGTGGTGCAGTGGGTTGTGCTGAAGTCATACAGAAATGTGATGTGGGTTCAATCCCCAATCAGTCTATGTAGAGTGGATTTCTTCTTGGTGCCCACAGTTCCACCCATGAGTTCCAGGTGAACTGGGTGAATTGCCCCCATAGTGTGCATTTCATTGTTCTGCTGTTTAGGTGTATGAATAACTACATGGAATTGAGTGTAGTGAATTTACCACTGTATGTCACCTTGGATAAAGGTGTTAGCTATATATTAGTTAATAATCTCTGGAAGTCGCTTTGAAGAACAACAACAGCTAAAACAGTTAAAAGTATTTCAGTTCTCAACTGCTGGGTCTTCTGGTATTAGCAAACCGACAGAAAATGGTGGGCGTTTTGCCAGCCCTGCGCTGGACACAAGACCACCAGTTTGCAGCGTGAGATAAACAGAACAAACAGGATTGTCGAGAGCCGTCTCATCGATCCAGAGCACGAAACGCAACAACGAGTAGCAAAGCGTCAATGAAAACCAACAGAAGGACAGCTATTACTCTTCAAGCACTGAATACTACATTTTACATACTTGCACATTTTACACATTCCAAATGTGACATTCAGCAGATATTTAATTTATTCTCCATGTGGCATTTTCTCAGTAAGCATTTTTTTGACAATAACGTGTAAATGTGTGCTGATTGTTGGCCACCTCTTTTGCATTTAGGCCGACAACTTGGAAGTGACACGGGTCCAAGGTCGCCGCTGTTTTTCTTTATCTAAACAAAAGCTTGTTCAGCAGAAGCGAGTCCCAGCTGGGAGGCGAGATCACACCGTCACTCGGTAGAGGTGGACGGGACTCTGTAAACCAAAAAATTTTCACTCACCGAAATCGCACAGCTTGAGAATGTCATTGGAGCTGATCAGAAGGTTTTCAGGCTTGATGTCTGAGGCAGAAGAATGAAAACATGTAAATGTGTAAAACCAGGACTTTGTAGCATCATACAGCTCACAGTGTTAAGATCAAATACAATGCAGTAATAAATAATTTCTATTCTTTTTTAAAAAATAAAATTAGGCTTCACAAGAAATATAATTACCATTACTCCAATTCAAAGGCAGATGCATACATAGCAACACTGATTCATTTCAAAATACCAATGTTAGTTAAAAAAATTTTAATTTCAGCTTGACTTTTAGTGTAACAGCGCATTTTAACAACTGGACTCAAAAATCACCACCATATTATACTATGTTCATGGAGCTCGTGGCAGAACGGAAAGTTCAATTATATTAAATGGATAAATTTTGTTTCAGCAAATATTTTCACACATTTCTCAGCGCATCATAAGCCATCTGGAATAATACTCCGCACTCAAACAGTTGGCCAAAACACTGCATGTAAAAAAGCCTCAATCTTTTGCTTGCAGTGAAATACAGAAAATAGAAAGAATGTTAACCCCCCCATTGCGGCCTTCAGCTACAGCTCCATGTGCGTAGCAGCAGTGTGTCCTCCACAGTTCCCCTGAGGTTTAACACACAGCTTCAGCAATACACTTCCGCCATCAATACTTTCTCCACGTTAAAGTTTGTGATGCACAGCTTCAGCAACAGTATTCTAGTCCACTCCTACTACCTCACTGCTGGATGGTGCTGTGGAGTAAGATTGGTGGAGTTAGCAGGAGAAAGCAAGAGGTTTTTATTCCGTTTCTTAGGCTGTTACACTGGCCTATCTGGATCACTGACCCTACTGCTGGTGTTCTTACCTGACAATACCATGGTTATAACTGCAGTACTTACTACACATTCCAAGGGTGGGGTCAAAAAAAAAAAACCTGTGGATAACCTTTTGTGCAGTTTTATCTCAATATGGGGGATAAATCACTTCAACATATGAAGCAAATGATAATTAACTAAAGCCTAAGGATGGGCATTAAAAATGTTCACATATAATAACTACAATCATTACCCCGCAAAGCTGCTTTACAGTTTGCATACATGCCCAAAAATGAAATGTTTTCAGGGCAAAAAGCAAGTTGCCCAAAGCAATTTCATGGCTTTGCAGAATGCGCTTCATCCCGGTTCTATTCTATTCATTTTAAAGTGCACGGTGCCCTTCGCACCGAGGCTGGCTCACAGCGTTTAGTTTCTGATCAAGTGCACCCTCTGTTCTGACCATGTGAGGATATGCATGTGTTTCAATATGGCTCTTGGGATTTTTTTATTTTTTTTATTTTACTCCATCACCTAACCAGTATCTGTGCCTGAATAACCAAACATGACCCCAAAGACACAAAGCTGCTAACCCAGTAACTGACAATCACTTAGACAAGGATACTAAGGCTCTTTCACATCTGAACTGTCTGGATGTAGATGCCTCACCTCCATCACAAAGCACAGAATAAGCTTACATCTTCCTGTGTGATTCACTCCAGCTCGAGCACCACAACAGAGGGGTTGCTATTCTCATTCACAAAATGATCATTTTTAAACCCCACCGAATCTACCGGATATATTTTATTGTTACAGGACTGTCTATGCCCCTAGTTGGGATGATTCTCATATGGAAAATAAGTTTCTGTCCTCTCTTCCCAACATGCAGACTCACCATCTGATTATCAATGGAAATCTCAGCTCTGCCATTGACCCCCAAGCTGATGTTCAAACCCTAAGAGTCTATCACTTTCAGCTACTGTATGTCCGGTATGTATGTCCAATAAATGGCACCGGAAAATTAACTTTACGTAGTAGAAAAAAATTAGCCTTTAAAATCAGCACGAAAAATGTTGGCCAAAGAAGCATCTTTTTCTGCATGGTATCAGAATTGCTGAGCAGCAGTTAGAATAGATGAAGACATGATATAAAGGAGATTGCACAGCTTCAAGTTTTTCACGTTCAAAATTACAGAGGAACTTTTGTCAATTGAGTCTATTAAAAGGACAACAAAATGGCGATCACAGCTGAGCGACCACCACTATGCAGTATTAAATTGTGGAGGTCCAGTACTGCCCAATTTCCTTTATTATTACTCAACAGTTAATACCCAAAACCTAATTTTCTGAATTCATGCCTCTACATTTGACTGGTGGCTTTTGGAGGCTCTGCCACAACAACAGGCATCTCTTCCTGTTCTATTCCTTACTTTCCACATCACACATATGATACTCCTCAAACCTCATTGCATGTTCTACCCTTAGAATATGGGTCTAGTTGCATTAACTTGGTCACTCACTACTCTTACTCTACCACTTCTCAGGATCACAGCAGTCTAGAACACAAGGTGAGAGGCTGGTCAGGGTCCATGTTGGAGGAGACAAAAGGCATTTTACATTTATTAGTGTGCCTGTACACAGTATTTGATGTAATAACCATTTACAGTATTTCCTGCTTCTGCAGCGGACTCTTCCTTTGTGTTCTGTGGGAACAATATAATGTTTTATTTTGAAGATGTTTTATTAATAAACAGGACAAATTTACATGTCACCACTTTTCATAACTCTCTGAACCCAAACACTAAAATTTCATAAGATGCTTTGTTTGACTTGTACATTTTATCCTACAGCACTGAAGATGCAATTTGTAAGATTTAACATAAACAGGATGCAGATCTTTGCACTGAACCTTCTCATGGATATGAGGAAGGAGCAATTAACAGGACTAACATGTCAGCTTTGTAAATTTGGTTCGTCCAGTTTAAGTTTGTTCACAGGGTTTACTTCAGCGAGACCAAGTTTGCTGATATTTATCCACTTATCAACAGAACAGAAATCTCCCAGCTGCTCCTATCTCTTCCTCGGCTCAGAGACATATACTGTAGTTTCTTCATATTCTCAAAAATGTTAGATCACTCTACAAGGTTTTTGTCTTTTTATACTCTGAGTGGAGTTCCTTTATAGAATACCTTTGATATCCAAGGATATCTGCTTCTACAACAGACTCTATACCTCTCAAATGCTAAGGCACTGAGTAAGACCATGGTACACATTACTGTATAACTAGTGGTCCTGCCCCCTTTCTTTTCATTTGTATTTCTCATCATAATGTCTTTTCATGTATTTAGTTGTTCATTTATTGATTATTTTTTTCTTAATGGCATCTTACCTTGTAGTACTGTTAATGAAATGTGTTCCAAATGTGGTGGGGAGGGGCTGCCAGGGCCCCGCTAGGGTTGTAAGGGTGTTGGGTGGATATCTATCTAAGAATGGCTGAATTGTCATCATGGTGCATGGGATGTGAAGACAGTCATGGCATGTGGTGGACGGTTACCCCTGTGGACGATGTCATTCTTATGGCACCAATGAATGGCTTTGATCAGCTGGTAGATGTAGTTCTTCACTTTCTCGGGGGCAGCACCATTGGGGAGTTCCTCCAGCAGCTCCAGCATGTTCTGAATAGGAAATGCAAATGGTGGTCCCATTAATGCAAAACACGAAGACTATTTGTTACTATACAAGTCAATTCGTAAATGTTTCCATCCAGTGTCCGTGTAGTGGCTTGTTATGTAACACAACAGTTACACTCATAAAATATGCAAAACATAGCCCGCAGAAAAGGTCCTTTCAGACCACATGCAATCGGTGGAAACCTGACTCTAACATCAGAATAAACTGAAGAACTCAGAATACACTTGTACCTTGGGGTGTGTCTGGTACACCACACCCCACCTCACCTTCTCAACATATTCGAAGACCAGGTAGAGTTTGCCTCTCCTGCGGAACGCCTCCTTCAGCTCCACAATATTCTCCTGCTTGAGGGTGCGAAGCATTTTGAGCTCTCGCAGAGTAGTCTCTTTGACCTCCTCATTCTCTGCAGGGATGGTGTGGGGTTGGAGGACAATTGGTGAGGGACCAGAATTGACCTGAGAACTATTACCGGAATGAAAATAAAAACTCACCTGCAGACACGTCAGAAGCACGAACTATGATCTGTAATGCCCTGATACGGTTTATTGCCTTTTGGAGATCACGAAAGGACCGCAAAGCATTAAAGCTTGCTTACCCAATTAGCAGTGGGAGTCTCTTACCTTCACTGTCCTTGAACTTCTTAATGGCCACAATTTCATTTGTCTCCTGTAATACAGACACACAAATTAACTAGGAATAAATGCAGCTATATGTGGAGTCCATTACTAGGGCCCAGTTGTTCAAAACAATCCGGATTTTGAAGTCCCTTTATTTGTCGTCCAGGATCACATAATCCATCTTACTTTGTCCCAATTTTTCAAAACAAAATTGGATTGAACCACTCTGATCCAGATACAAACTTTTCAAGATGACCAAATCCAGATTACCAGTGCTCTAAATGGGGCTGCATATCACACTGAAGGCTATTAGGTATGTAAAAAAACAGGTAGAATAGCCAGCATGGGGTCACTCATAGTGTATTTGAAGAAACAAAAAACAGCACAGAAAATATAAACACTCCTTCCCATTTTCAATGTCTTTTAAACAGTCAGACCTCATCTGAGCCACAAAAAAATAAATTAAAAAACAAAAATATATTACCCAAATACATTGTGGTTATTTTGACGACGTTTCAAATTCAAAATTGAAATGTCCAGTAGATGAAAATTTAAAAAAAATTAAAATTAAAAAAAATCAGAGTTCTTCATTTGTGGAATGACCAGAGTTTGAAGCTGTGCTTTTAGGAGGAGGATCTGAAGTTTGGCTTTGGTTTGCTGTAGTTGGGTCAAAGTAATTTGTTCCTCTGCCAGACAAATCTGTGCTGCTGCTCTTTCTGTTTCTCATTTAAGAAGTGCCCTATAGGCATCATCATCTTTGTTTGGCAAAGAATGCTTCATGCCTCTTTTTTGAGAGGATCCACCTTCTTCCACACTAACAGAGCTGAGATCAAGAATGATTGTTTCCTCTGCATTAGGAGGAACTGGCTCACTTTCCTCTTCGATTGTGGGCTCACCATCCCCTGCAACACCCTGAATCCCATGTAGAACTTGTGAGTTTTCCCCTCCAATAATTTCAATAACCAAATCAGTGTATTCACCTCTCCTAAAGGGCTTGTTGCCTGTTTGGGTGTTTTTTTACTTCTGCATAGTCCTTGGTTGCTTTGACCTTCAGATTCTTCCATCTAAATTTTACTTGATCAATGGTACTCTTCTGCCAGACCATGTGGCATTCATATTCTGGGTGATTTTAGCCCAGATGTCTTTTTTCATCTTCATGGTCAGCACTCCTCCCTTAGTAGAATTAAAACATCAACTACTGAAGCATAATGACACCTAACACCCTCCAGCAGTGCTTGGATTTCTGCTACTGTGAAATTAGGTTCTTTTGAATCTATGGTTCCACCTCATTGGTGTGGTGAACAGTTTATAGGCCATGGGCATGATTGATTTAACAGAAAACAAGCTGAAGCACATCAGCTAATTGATGTTTAAGGGGCATAGAACCAATCACACAGCCATCTTATTCAGCCTTTCTCAGAGGGCTTACAGAGGGCCACTGACATGACAGGTATAGTCCATTGCCGCTACCGTTTTTGGCAGCAGAGAATACAGTCAAAGGGTGCATGTGGAGTGTACAAAACCACTAAGGCAATATACCACTAAAGAACTCAGTTTTGGTTTAGGAATGCTGATATTAAGTACATTGCAGATTTTGTCATCATTGCTCTGTGCTTCTATGCATCTGGGTCTTTCTACCAAGTTGTTGGTGACACTATATGAGTGGACAAGTCAACTGTGAGTGATTTGGTGAAAGCTGTATCAATTACTTTGGCCGGTTTGGGCAATCAGTTTGTTTCATTTCCAAGGGATGACCAGATTTCCCAGACCAAGTGCAATTTCTTACTTTTGAGGAACATGCCCAACACTATTGGGGTTATCAACTGCACTGGTGCATATACAAGCACCCCACGAGAAAGAGTGGGAGTATATCAACAGGAAGGGGAGGCACAGTATGAACACACAACTTGTGGGTGATGCTGACCTCATGATCACAAACTGTGTCGTGAATGGGCCTGGGTCTGTCCGTGATGTGCGTATCCTGAGGTAAAGCACTCTATAGAGAGAGCTCCAAACCAACTGACCAGATGGCATAATAGTATTAGGAGACAGTGCCGATCCACTCCTACCATGGCTGATGACCCCTTTTCTTGCACAAAACACACCTGAGCAGGAATGCTTCAACACTGCTCACTGCAGAACAAGATGTGGCATTGAGCTTTTAAATGGAGTTCTGAAGAGATGCTTTGCATGCCTTAACTACTTGCAAGTGGAACCACAAGGAGTGTGCAACATAATCCTTTCCTGTATTGTCCTGCACAATATTGCTAATAAGCGGAATGTCCTTCACTGTGATAACGTCTATGATGCACCTGAGCCTGCTGAAAACTCCACACACACCTCCAGCCTTCTCTCAGAATGAGAGACTGACTGGATATGCAATAAGGGATGCCATTGTTAGAAAAAATTTTTTTTGTCATTGTAATTAATTCAAAGTGTCAAATGAAACTTCAAATTGAATAATTTTTTGTTTGATTTTGACAGTTATTTGGAGAATTATTTCAGGGGACAAAATCCTTTTTTTTTTACCCTACTGTATTAAAAGGTATAACAGCCTAATTTCTACTTTATCTTCTTTATCACTGTAATGGTAAACAAATCAGGTGAAAAATATAAATAAATACGTGTATATATACTACATGATATAAATGTTGTTTATTTGACCAATTTAAATTTAATTTAAATTACATTTTTGTTCCTGAAATCCACCATGAATCCACTCTACGGCTGGGATCAGAATAATTTTGATTTTTTGGATCAAAGTTATCCCAATCCTACTAAAAAGTTTTGAACAACGCAAACTGAAGGTTTGACCTAGATTAAAACCAAGATTGGATTATGTGATCTAATCTGATATCAGAATCTGTTTTTAGTTTTGAACAACCCATTTTCAAGATTTGATCCAATCCATTACCCAAAATCTGATCAGATTACTTTTGAACAACTGGCCCCTGATGTTTAACATTAAAACGCATCTCTCAGTAACAGGATCAAACCTCAATTAATGGTGCCTCTTGCGGCTCTCTTTTTTCAGGGTGTCTCCCTTGCAAATGGTTTGGTTATAACCATCCGTTCAGTTTTTTTCAGCTTAGTACAGTGGCCGCAGACCACGGAGCAAAGTGCTGTTCTGACAATGAACAGCGTACCTCCAGGCTCTTGCCAATTAGAATGCTAATGTTACAGAGAGGAGCACCAAAAAGGATGTTTTCAGAAACGCTCCATGACATTAATTTGCCGATTAAATTACCAATGCAAAAAAAGGATTTTTTTGAGTCCCTTTATCAAGGCCACTCCTTTGGAAATCTGTGGATTCTGTGCCTCTCCTCTCTTCCTCCAGACCCTGGGACCTTGATTTCCAAAGGAAATGCAAAATTTACTTTCATCAGAGAACATAACTTTTGACCACTCAGCAGCAGTCCAGTCGAGATGCTTCTGACGCAGTCTCTTGTTCAAGAGTGGCTTGACACAAGGAATGAGACAGCTGAAACCCATGTCTTGCATACATCTGTGCGTGGTGGTTCTTGAAGCACTGACTCCAGCTGCAGTCCACTCTTTGTGAATCTCCCCCACGGTTTTGAATGGGTTTTGTTTCACAATCCTCTCCAGGGTGCGGTTATCCCTATTGCTTGTACACTTTTTTCTACCACATTGTGAAGAGGAAGATGCAATATGCCAGACCCAACAATTCAGAAGAGTTGAAGGCCACTATCAGAGCAACGTGGGCTCCCATAACACCTGAGCAGTGCCACGGACTGATCGACTCCATGCCACGCCGCATTGCTGCAGTAATCCAGGCCAAAGGAGCCCCAACTAAATATTGAGTGCTGTACATGCTCATACTTTTCATGTTCATACCTTTCAGTTGGCCAACATTTCTAAAAATCCTTTTTTTGCATTGGTCTTAATTGATATTCTAATTTTCCGAGATACTGAATTTGGGACTTTCATTAGTTGTCAGTTATAATCATCAAAATTAAAAGAAATAAACATTTGAAATAGATCAGTCCGTGTGTAATGAATGAATCTAATATACAAGTTTCACTTTTTGAATGGAATTACTGAAATGAATCAACTTTTTCATGATATTCTAATTTTATGACCAGCACCTGTAACTGTTTATTTCCTTGATGCTCAGGGGACTTAAAATGTTGATTTACCAAATTATTTACCTGTTTATACAGCTGTACCTTGCTACAGCAGGAGGTGGGATTCAAACCTTGTCCCTGCAAGATGGTAGCTTTAGCCACTATGCTACCTGCTACACTCTTCACAAAAGGGGCAAATGTAGCAGGATGACAGGTTAAGAACATCTTAAGCTGCCTGCAGAATGAATCTATAACTGCCACCAAACATTCCCAACTGACTGTCATTCAGTCAGGAACAGTAATAAAACAAATACTGTCTTAATAACAGGAATCAAAAGTACACAGAGCTGAGTTTACAGCCTTGATTTCAGTTTCACAGGTTCTGGTGATGCTTAGGTTGTCTTTATGATAAACTCAGTTTATCATTACAGGCAACAGCTATTGGCCACTGTCATTAGAAGCACAAAACAACGAGCCATGCATGGTCCTCAAACCCAAACCATTTCCGTTCCCAGTACTAATATTTAGCAACCTCCCCAACTCTTTCCGCACCACGGATGCTCCGCCAGCCATTTCTTTTGAAGTTTAATCCGCCTTACCAATTAGAAGTTCTAGCCATTAAAATGTGGCTCTTAGCTAAAATCACCGCCAGTTGTTGGTACACCATTTGACTTCAATGTGCAATTATCAGCTTTTGGCCACATCCCCATTATCTTCACCTTAGATCTTATGTCTATCCACATTCTGTGCAGCTGAACTTCAGAGTAATGTTTGCTCAGACATTCAAAAAGAGAAGGAATTTTTAAATCCCCTTGGGAATGCACTTGGGTCTTCAACCTTGTGTCTTTTAGGGAACTTTTGATCAATTCCCTGCTGCCTTTTCAGCTGTAAGACAATGGTGTTCTGTACTTCGAAGTGAACAAGTCAAACCATGGGCAGAAGTTCAAAGGTTACTCATGCTCAAACATCTTCTTCAACCACAAGACAGACAGAAAGATAGATAGGAGTGCAAGATTATAGCAACATTCAATATAATAACTCACTGACAGTGGAGTCACTGATGGAAATAAGTATCATATTTATACAAGTGTATAAGAATTGATGGCTTGGCGGATGAACAGAAAGACAGACAGATACCTAGGATCAGTGGCACCACAACAGTGAGAAGACTCATTATAGAGCAAAATGGTCATTGCTGACCACAGGTGGCTCTTGGGAACTGCACATTCAGCCCAGTCTGTTGCTGAAGGTGCTCCTGTGTTTTACCAGGGTTGGTTGTACTGAGAGTCCTTATCCATGGTGGGCAGTAGATTGGTTAAGGTTTTACTCTGAAATACTTCCTCCAGAGAGTCCTGTCTCACTCCCAGGACTAAGCTAGGTTTATCGAAGAACATACCATTGCCTCAGCGTATAGCTGCCCAGCAGACTGAAGCCACTGCTACGGGTTAGTGGAAGATCTCCAACAGTGACCTTGCATTCAATTTATTATGAAACTGGGGACTGGGCACAGAGGACAGCCACTGGGACCTGAACCATTGAACAGAAAAGGAGAACCTGTTATGAACCTTACACTAATCCTTAAGCAACTCCTCAACAAGCAAACTGAAGTGTTTGAAGCCCAGTGAGTTCCTGAAGCCCCCCAAAGGTCAGAAAATAAACATTTTAAATGTCTTTGACATTTGTCTTAACTGACAACTCAGTTCTACTCACTGCAGAAAAGGTGAAACCAACATCAATGTCCACCACAATTCTATTCTAAGAAAAATGGATCCAAACTAAAGAAAGAAAAAATAGCACACAAACGCCAGGACTTTTTTCACTCCTCTTTCAGAATAAAAGAATGCCACCATTGCCAGATAAAAATTTCAATTTGCCCAAAGATGTTTAAATGAGATGTATGTCCAGAAATCAATTTTTACTGACAGGCTGACCAATGAAACAATAAATGAATTAAACAATAAGGTAAAATATTCCATTTTAACCTCTGCTATCAAAGCTGTCACCACCAGCAATGCCAGCACCCCATGGAGCAAAGTTCTGATAAGCACAACAGGGCTCTCCTTTCATAAGAACCCAAGTGGAGAGAAAGGTCTGAAAGGTGATACCTCCCCTAACCCAACCCCATTAATTCCAAAAAGTAAACAGAGAGAAATGGTGCCTGATACAGCTGGAAGTCCTAAAAATATGCACTGGGTGAAGAGGAATTCTGAGGTTCGGATGAGAGAATGGCATCTGAGGCCAGTGGCAACCTGAGGGGTTGTGGTCTTAAACTGCAGAAGTTGCAAGAGCCAAGAGGGCAGCGGGTGGCTGAAATAAGACAATTATTATTGATTTTTTTTGCTTAACTGATTCTTTTATTCAAAGCAGTTTACAGTATTTGAATTATTCATACAGGGTAAGCAGCTTCATCAGGACAAGAGAACACCAAGAAGAAGTAGGGCTTGAACTAGGAACCTTAAGGTTACAAGTGAGTGATAAGGACAATTCCACATCCCTAAGCATTATGCTACCTGCTGGCTGGTTCCCAGCCTACAGAAAGCATTCAGGGTCATTCCATGCCTCTACCAAGGAAAACTCTACCAAGGTATTCCGTCAGAGGACAGGCTACCGGAGGTGTAAATGTGGAGATATGGAAACAAAGACCATCATTTGGCTGTCCTCTAATAGCTGATTTGAAGAATGAATAAAACATAAAGCAAGCTACTTGTCTGTGCTGCATAGTGGGATAGGAACATGCTAACACTGAATGCTGGTGGGCTTACAATTCTTGTGAAGAGCAGGGCCAAGTGGTATATAATGATGTCTGAGTTTGTAGGAGTGGAATACAATCAGCCCTTACCAGCACTTCTACCTGTGCATCACACATCAGTATCAAAACCCTACTTACCATCAGAACTGACATATCAATTTCTTTCAATGACATGCTTCCATAAATAGCCCACCACCAGTGCTTTGGGTTATCAGATTAAGGAAATGAGAACAGGGGTGCAGATACTTCAAGCCACTAATTTCCAGCCGATTTTTGTCAAGGGTTATAAGCTAAACATACTTTGCATGTTGACAATACCAAAAAAGACTTCTGATGACCTCTGTGAAAGGTCTTTACTCTTCCCCCCGATGCCAACCCTAGATGGATAGTGCACCAAGCACCAACCCTTGGGTCTGATGTAATTGTGAAAGTGAAGCAAGGTCAGGCCACCTCAGCAAGATGGGGTCCTCCACTGCATGGGTGCTCCAACTTGTCTCGACTACCCTTGATAAGGGACTCAAGCTCTGCTTAAATCTTTATACTTGCTAAAGTTTTCCGATGAATATGACTTTTTTTTTTTTACCATACAGGGACCCTTTCCTTTCCAGTTAAAAAGCAGGTGAAAGTTTCTTTTTACTGTGAAAGTCTCAGCAACCCACCGTGGTCTCCAAAATTACTGGCACTTGTGACAAACATTTAAAACAATTAACAAGAAACACAACATTTCACAATGACCACCATAGCAACCAGAGTTAAACCCCACAGAAAACTTTGTCTGAAACAAAGAAGACACAAATCTGAGGATATCAAGGATCTAGGAAAGTTCTGGTCCATGATAGCAGCCAATGTGTTTTGTAGGCTTCTTAAAAATGGTAGATAAAGGCTTTGTGCTCTTATCTGTGATAGAAAAGGTTGCACCAAGTACTAAGATCCAATAACTCTGAAACCTGTGCAACTTTACAAATCACTTTATTACTCATGTATGAATATTTGTTTTGAAAGAAGTGTGAATAAAAGTCCAAGGTATTCCACATTTTTATTTTTTATCTTTTCTGGTGATAACACATACATGAGAGCACCTTGACATACATCTTTATCTGTACTTTTCTATTTTATACAACTTCTTTTGTTAATATTTATCAAGGGTGCCAATCATTTTTGCAGTAACTATACTATCTTTAAAAGTACCAGTCAAGGAATTACCAGGCAACAATTTTTTAGAGTTAAACAGTTATTCTATTTAACTCTAAAAAATGTATGATGGCTGGGCAGTATATTTTGGCTATTGCTTTTGTGCTAGGTGGTTAGGTCACTTCTGCATGTTTTACTGGACTGAAAAAACAGGGCTTAAACTTAATTTCCTCATTACATACAGTATTAAACCACATAATAATATAAGCATGTAAAATTCAAATTTCAGAGGACTGTTAACAGTAAACCTGAAGAAAAACACCATGGTTTAAAACATGCTATTCCAAAAGGCCTCAATAAACAGCACTTGGCAAACAGAACAGGTAGAATGCACAACTACAAGGTATGCGAGTCACTCCAAATGAGAGCCGCTCCAAAAGTACTGTAAACAACATGAGTCATTCTAAGGAAGTGTAATACGATTCCTTCATCACGCAGCCATGTGTGCGTGGATGTCCTCTGGCAGGTCTACCATGGTAAACATGCACCATGCTGACATCTTTGAAGTTAAATTTTTTTTTCCTCTATGGATTCAATGCCACCCAGTGCAGCACAGCTGACTCGCTTACAGCAAAAGGCAGTTTGCTCACTTAGCTATTGTATGTGTACATTAGTCACACTGTAATCTTATACAACCATATTACACTACCTACAGCACAGTCTATAAGAGCAACTTATCATGGGAAATATGATCATTTTTCAACTGATTTTCCAACATTGTGTGATCAGTATAGAAAATGTCTGAACAGGGATTCTCATCTGACAGCCAAGGTTCTGGAAGTTTCTACATACTGTTTATGTGTTTAGTTGCTGTGGTTGAAATGAAACTGACATTCACCCTGTGAGCTCAGGACATGACAAGGGCAAGTCGTTGTTGTGTTACTTTGCTTGGAGTGTTTGGTTAAAGCAAACACAGGAATTAACAAGTGTCATTTGCAGAAGACAAAGGAATGGTTGGGATTTCTAAGAACTTGGATGTATCTTTGTGTAGCTAGTAAAAGTCCAATCATAAATTGAAGGACTACTAAATATATCAGATTGTTTGTTTATTAGAATAAAACGTTAAACATTTTCAAAAAAATCTAGAGATTTTGCCTAGTCCAATGTTTGATGTGGGCACGTACTCATTGGTAGCTAATACAAGCACTTCTGTATTTTGCTCTTTGAAGAAGACTTTCATCCTCTGTACTGCCCATAAGCCCATGGTGCTCTTTCTTGCCCTCAGCCGACCAGATTCTCAGGCTGAGCTGCTCTCCCCGCAAAATAGTGTTGTAGTTCCTGGCCATTCTCCACAATAACCTATATAGTCGAATTTCCTTATCCAGGGTGCACTAAGTTGTGCTACAAATCAGCTCGTAAACTGCTCTTGAATCAGTTATTTAATTTAGAAATTTGCCTGTCAGAAAACATTGTCAGTACTTGACCACAACTGTCTTACTGTTGTTCTGCATGGTGTCAAAGGAGAAACAATACATAAACCTGTAACAATATTCTACCAGTTATATACATAATTCCATTCTCACCCACTTTTACCCTGTGGTAGGTGTGAAGTTTGAGGGTATTTTTGCTGCTCCTAGAATGGAGCTCTTATGGACTTTGACCAGTGTGGTCATTCCTCCAATATAATGGCACCACTATTCCAGCTTAGGGGTCACAGCCCCAAGTGCTTTTGTCACTGGTGGGACTACCTTGGTTTTCACCTTCCACATTGTCTCCAGTACCTCTCTCAATACCTGGTTTCTCCAGCTTTATTCCTTATTCCTTGTTTTATTCTCATTTTCCTTCATTTGCTGTTTCTATCACTTGGAATTGGCACATCTATCACCATTATATACACTTTCTAGAGCTTCTTTTGTAAAGCAGGTATCTTTGAAAATATAGATAAGGGCATCTGGCAGATAAATAAAGGAAATCATGTGAAACAAAACTGTGTCGATACAAAAATCACACAATTTGCTCTGAAATGCAATATTCCACTGTAAGCTGACAAAAACCACACACATGTCCTTTCCATAACCCAGATATCCCAGACTGGCACCATTCTGAGCATGACGGGAGGAACAATGTGAAATTGAGAGGCACCTTCCTGGAACAAAGGCAGTCTCTGATGCTGGTTGCTTTAATTTGTGCATCACTCTTCTGGTTTGAGCAATTCAAGGCCCAGCATCAGAAGGCAAAATACTGTGAGTAAATCGGATTAAAAGGAAACAAAAACTCAAACATGGAGATGCACAAGGTCTGCCAAGATGTAAGGTGAGAACACGTGTCGCTAATTTACCGTGTTAAAAAAACAAAAGCAGGAGAGCAAAGATCAGTTGGCAGTTTGAGTGCTGCAGGAACAAAACACATGAAAACCTGTTCACACTGCATGCACGAGTGTGTTAAAGCACCACCGGGTGTCTGTAACAGCGGGGCCAACATTTTTGAAACCCTCCAACAAAAAGAGCCAAATGTCGCCTCCAGACAAGGACATTTTTATTTACACTGGAAAGTGAGCTCTTCGATTTAGTTGGCCTTCCCCGGTCAAACATGCAGTACGTGTCGCTCACCCCGTGGCCCATGCACATAGAGCCTGAGGGGACCTGACATTATGAAAAACGACTTCCTGTTTACACACTCCACTGTGACATTTGTGAAACTACAACTTACAAGCGTTTGTGTATGATGCCTACAGTCCATTTGAAGACACCAAAAACCTGTTTGAATACTGGTTCATCAGCATTTTGGTCCAACCTCCTGTCACATGTCACAATGGAGGATTAGCAATAGTTAGCCTCAAATACCGATAGCCATAATGGGCCCTCGACATTTCTCTTAGTTTTTTGTGGGTTTCCCAGTCTCTAAAGATACAGTTGTCACTTTAAAACAGAGGGAAAATGAATGTAATGGCCATTTTGAACAGGCAAAGGCCCTTCCAACTCAGAAGGTCTAAAAGAGAGTGGAATAAATCAGATTTTTCCCAAACCTGACATCCTGTAGCAAAATGCTATGTTGTGCTCAGCATGGGACCTGCACTTGAAGAAATTAGAAGAAGAAAAATAATGGCTTGAAATTAATTTTAAAAGGTAATTAGTCTGGCTTACTTCAAATTTCATTACGCTGAGCAGTTGTCACGACGATTGCATACAGTTTTTCCATCACCCTTTCGCCCAGTGATCTCCAGCCGATCTGGATATGGAAACCCAGCAAGGCACTGAATGGGTGAACCAACCTATGTGTCCTTGCTTTCCATCATGTGGAAGAAAGAGACAGATCAAAGGCCTCAAACCTGTGTCCACTCACTGGTCATGAATGCTGCACACATCAGCAGATATCTTGTGGCAGAGAAGGCTGTGTGAGAAGGTAACTAATGAATATCCCATTGGAAACCCGGCTTCCTCCTTGCCATTTCCAGCATTAGCATCCCAATAAACCCTGACACACCCTCGATGAAGCACACAAGCTACACCATCACATGAGAGTTTTCTCTCTGAATGGTGGCAAAATTGCAAACAAAAATGCAATGACTTTCCAGGCTGAGCCCCATTATTAAATGTCATCTTGTTTTTGCAAAATGGACCTATTTTGTTTGGGATCTAGACCCATATTGAGACACCAGCATTGTGCCACTTGATCATTCTCACCTCCAAGGCAGCAGAGCAGCAGTTGATTCAGGGTGAAGAAATAGAAATTACACAGATCTCCCAGCCGCTCAGATCAAACCACAGCCTACTGAGATCTGATGCCACAATCAAAAAAAAAATTACTGCTGGGCAGCACCCAAGAGCAGCAGTCCATTCAAGCAATATAAAATGAGGAGAGAATGGAAAACAAGGCAAATAAAGGGCAAGCCTCTGGAACACTTCCAACAGCATCCCATAATGCAATTGAAGGAGTACATGAGAAGAAACCTGCCACTCTTCAATGAAGTGGAGCAGGTTGCAGTGTGGTTTAAGGACAACAATCAACATCAGCAAAAGACCAAGAAGAAGACTGTTGACATCAGGAGAACCTGAACTACCCACACAAATAAAGAATCCTGTAATACTTAGCACTAATTCAAATTAAATATAAACAACTGAACAAATAAACAAAAATTTTCCAACCAACCTATGTATGTGTCAATGCAGGAACACATAAAGTGTCTTATTTATCTTGCACTTGCTTTGCTGACTGCAAAAATAATCTCCAGCTGAACAGTGGACGGTTCGTATGTTATGAAATTCCTCTGAACAGTTGTGCGGGCTCTTCCCCTCCCTGATGCTGATGTTTTAAGATCACTGTGGGAGCACAGTCTGGACATCTATGCTCGCAAAGCAAAACCAAGATATGGAGCAGTACTCAGCTCCCATGTTTGTTCACTCTGTGTTGATCAAGGTGTGCAGACAGCACAGCTGCAACCAACACCCTCAGCCAGCCCTAGGGATCGCAGTGCAATGAGCCCTGACAGGAACAAGTGTGACCGCTCCATCGTCCGCCATCCGTCGGTCCGGCCTCATGACCCAGTGCTCTGTCCACAGCATGCTCATATACAAGCACTGCTCTGGCTGCACACAAGGGAGGGACAACGACATGTGTACTTCTGAAATACATCCAAACTTATGCATATGCATTAAGGAAACAAAATAGGCTCATATAAAATGGATAACAAGGTACAAGGATTTTCAAGCAGACAAATTAATTTTCAATAAATTGAAGAATCATCCCTTGATTTAAATCTCAAGGACAGAATATTACTCCTTGACTTCTTGTAACACCCAATTTGTTGTACATGTTTCACCCCAAACACCGCCAAAAACATGGAAACAGTGCTGTCTGAGTAGAGCAGGAACACAGGGAGGCAGTTTTGTCCAATTCTTCACCACACATTCATTTTCCACTGGAAAAACAACACAGATAACATTAACTGAGCCAGAAGCCCAGAGAGGCTGAGCACTCGGGCGTTTGTGCCACTCCTGTGCACCACAGCATCAATGCTCAACGACAAGCGATGCTCCCAGCCTCTCTACACAGCCATTCCTCCTCAAACTTCCATAGCTCCCTATTTTACTTTAGATGTCTGCATGGCATGAGGGCAAATAGGTCAGCTTAACAATTGCATCACAAACATCACAACATCGGTCAGGCTGATCATTGCTGAAAGCTGCCGTCTAAACGGAAGAGACCGCATCCACTGCTCTCATTGGTAAGCTGAATATTTAAACAATCCCCATAATAATAATAAACCTCAAATGAGCTTAACATAAATTATATCATGGTGTACAAAAGTTCTAACTGCAAAGCAGAGAGGATAAACCAACATGAAGATCCAGTATCAAGGCATGAACAGCAAATGGAAAAAAGAACAAATAACAAATGAAAGAAATTAATGTTAAATATTCACTTCTGACAGTGCTTTGTAGGAGGCAGCCACATGTAGCAGTAAGTGGGAGCTGCCTGTTACATTTTACATATTGTGGCTCATAGTTGGTGAATATGAATCCACGCAAACCTTGCACTAGAATGTTCAGTAAATAGGTTTTAACGTTTATAAAGGAGGTAAGTAGGATTGGAGCCTGTTTGGACATGGTTTCGAATCCAGCACAGTCTGGGTGAAGTTGAGATGTTCTCTCCATGTCTGTGTGGGTTTCCTCTGGACCAACGGTTAAGAATAATCAATGGAAGTTGATGATGGAGATTTGCAAATGGCACCGTGATGACGAAATGAAAACAGACTGAACAAACTGATTTAAAAATATTTTTTGTTGCAGTGAGGACTACGGTTTCTGTAGAGGACAGATGATGTGTGCACCTTGAAGTGAATCACAGCATTCAGACAAAAAGCAGAAAGAATTCCTGAATGTCGGCCAACATTCCTTACGAACCTGCATTCCTTGCAAGTAAAACTGCTTATTACGAGCTCAAATAACCGACTCCTTGTGTATGAGAAGTCGCTTTAGCTGCATCTCCTTTCCTTGAGCTCAGTGGCTGCTTTAATGAAAAACTGTGGTGAACATTAAACAAACAGACAGGCTTTGCTGAAACCAAGAACTCGGACACTATTAAAAAATATTCCACTAAAAGCATCTTAAACGGTAGCTTGTGTGAACTTTTTAGAGCAACAATTCAAAACGAACATCAAACCAACGCACAGAGGGCAAAACCCTTCATGTGTCAAATATTTAAAGTTGGTACTGCCCCAATGAGTGACGCAGGTGGTTGTGAGGTCACTGCCATGGCCATCAACACCAGGCTCAAGCCTGGCTGGGGTTTCTGGCCAAGGAGTGGGGGGGGGGGGGGTAAACGAAAGGACACAGGGCTTTCAGACCAGGAGCCAATCAAAATTTAATACTAAGCCTGAGAAAGACAGGATACTGTATACAGTAAAGTACAGAGTGGAGCCAGGAGAGGGGGCACTCCTTTCTGGTTTTTGCTTCCCAAACCTCAGACTCCAACATGGGTTGTGGACAGATGGTTACAAGCGCAGACCTCCACTCAGCCATTGAGCCAGGAATAGCACAGGTGTCCTGAACTCAACATATCTGAGAAGGAAGAAGGTACTCCTGTTGCCAGCAGGGTAAATAATCAACCAAAATGCAATTCACATACATATTGTACGTAAGGTACACCCTTTCATGCAACCGTGCACCATTTGTTTGATGGAGAACATAACAGGGACCTTAAAGGTTAACTTGATGTTGTCAGCAAAGATTAATGTCTTGTTGGCTATTATGTAAAAATCACCTGAGGGAAGGTGGCGAGTACTCATGACACACACACACCCTTGACTTCCTTGGAATACTGTTCACTTACCAATGGTACCTCTTTGTTTTACACTAAATGTTGATGGGCCATTCCTATGAAAACATCTCTTGGATCATTTGGAGGACAGTCATGCACTTTTTCCAAGAACATCAGCAAGTCATGTTCTTTTACGTACAGTCTGGGGCAAAAAGAGGACCAGGGCGCTGTTTCCATAAAGGTCCTGTGGAACAGTGCAGGCTGAGATGTTAGGATGGTAAACACCTACTGTACCTTCCTGCGAGCCTCTGTACCATCATTTGCTGGCAAACTTTTACTGCAGTGAATAGTTTTGAAAAAAGCTGCACACAGGGACATTCACATGTATCACCGTCTTCTAGACAAACTAAATGAAATCACAGTAATGATGAAAATATTTAATGTAAAATTCAAACTAACATGTCTGAATGTACAAACATTTCCAAAAATAACTTTTAATCTAAAAAGAAAAGTCTTTTTTAGTTATTTTAGAAACCATCAAAAACCGAGTGGAACAATAGAGTCTTTCTGTAAAAATCTGCAAATTTACATACGAGGCCTCCACGTTTAAGGAAATGTAAGAGAAAAGCAGCTCATACTAAGTTATTTTATCTTTTTGTTTACATTTTTGCTAATTTCCTGACAGTTGATTTGTTTTCACAGCCATGATAAACTACAATTACTTGTAATTTTTGGGTTGGCCCAGTTTTTTGCACCAGAGTATAGTACTATTGTTACTAAAGACACATTGGTTTATCCTAGTTTTTTGCTGCCCCCCACCCCCACACATACACGTTATAAAATCAATTTAGAGTCACCAGTCCAGCTGAAACAAATATCTTTACACTGTGGGAGGAAAGCAGGGCAGCTGGAGGAAACCAACATAACGCCAAGGAGAAAATGGGAACTCTAAACGCACCGAGTTAAATGTGAATCCATGACTGAACAGTTCAGGAGTGCACTTTTCATAAATATTTATCGTTTTATTTGTTATTATTGTTTTGTATAAGTGCAAGTTCATGGAATCATATTCCATGTCTATTGCAAACCTCTTATTTATGATTTTTGGCTTTACACATTTTAACAGTCCCTAAATCTCCTGCTTATGATTATGTATAATCCTTACACTCCCATGTAACAAGCCCTATTCCTGATGACAAAACCACAAAAACTAACCTGCCCTCTACAGATTTAATTTAGACCAAATATTACAGTATCAAATATTCCAAATAACACTGATATAAAACAAAAGAAGTCTAAGTTAAAAATATAAACACCATCTTTGAGGGAATGTCCTTATATGCAGCTGTCAAAGTCCTTCATGAAGGCCAAAAAGCTATTCTAATGTTAAGCCTGGTCCAAAGTTTATTATAGCAGTCCACAAATGTTGCCATACAGCGACATCATAACACTCAATGAAACCAACGTGTGTACTGTGCATTTCTAAAAATAACTCTGGCTAAAAAAACCTTTCAAGTGGCAGGCATGTTGAGACAGAAGCCAACTGGCATAACAACCTGACAACCTTGTGTGTAAGAAATGCAGGGCTCTTTCTTCAAGCGATCAACACACTGCCATGTGTTGACCCTCCGCCCCCTGCGTGGACAGAACTGATGTGCCGCCTAGGCAGAAACACAGCTGCGTCTTTGGCACTGTCAGCAGGCTGTTGCTGGCTCCCGACTTGCACTAGACCATGGGAGTCACGTCCTTACAGACGGTCTGCGGTGCCAGGTCTGCAGTCAAAGGCAGACAAAAAAACACTGCTCACCAGCCAAAGTCGTGCTTCCGTCTGAGTGTAGGTTCTGTACCCAAGCAAGTCAGGTGAAATAACAGCACAATCTCTGGGAAATCTGCTTAACCTGTGTCTACAAAATGAATCTACACATGCAGCATCAATGAACCTATTTACGTTATAGATACCTTCTTTAAAACACAATAACTTCACACAAAGCTAGAATGAATTTACCAAAAAGCAATTCATGGTCTTGTAATGATTTATAGTTGTGGCCTAATCTTTATGTTGGTATGTTGGTGCTTACAGCTGCTTGAGGAAATGGCTTTGGATTGATCACCATGTGCATTACGAAGCTCAGTAATTACAGCCTGGGAAGCTTTGCTGCTGCTCCTTCCCTCTCCTCCATTGCAGCAATGCTGGCCTTTACTCAGCTCTGCTCAGTGAAAGCTTCTCTTTGCACCCAAAACGCACTTTAATTCTAATCATGAAAAAATAAAAACTGAATCCTTCAGACTGACAAAATGACATTTACTCAGGATAGATAAGTAGTTAATATTTTCCTTTTAGTGAAGTGAAGGAACCTCCATGAACAGGGACCAGTGATAGTGTATGACTGACTCTCTCTCATTCACTATCACTATCCATCTGCCCAAGCCAGGATTGCAGTGGTCCAGAGCTTGTTCTGGAACCATAGTGTGCTAAGCTAGGCAGGGTATACCCTGGATGGGTTGCCTGTCCATCACAGGTAAGTAGACATTCAATTATACCCATAGTCACACATGACAGGAAATTTAGAGTCACTGGTTTTCCCCATGTCTGTGGACCATGGGAGAAAATGAGAGCACCTGGAGGAAATCTACAAGAACATTGGAAGAACATGCAAGAGCCAAACAGAATGAGTGGGGACCAAACGGGTCCAACTGGACAGTCCAGCCACTGTTAGACCAATGGCATTTGTGTTTATAGGAACACATGCACAAAACTGTTTATTTGGGCCTCCCTGTACAGCTGGCAGCCACAGGCTCATGAAACAGACTGTGTTGTGCCTGCTTTGACCACAGAGAGCTGTTCTCTTTCCTAACTGCTTCCCATCTTCATCAAAAAATCACTTGAAGGCCCTGATTACCACACTTAACTGTTTCTCAGAACTATTTGAGGACCTTGACCAAAATGTCACGTAGATGTAACCGGATTCTATTTACACATCCCGGGTGGGACTATATTAATGATGTGAGAAAAGTGTGGAATCAGCAGCAAAGCGTGGGGCCACCCTGGCTTTAAATACACTGGCAAAGGCGCATGCAAAATCTACATAATAATGCTAAAAAATATAACTGGCAAGAGGGAAAACATGTCCTGTGTGGTGGAGAGGGAGTTATCTGCAATACTGGGATACTGGGCTATGAAGATAATGTTTTTTTATTACAATCATTGAATTCAGACTTTGTGTGATAAGACTGCGAATGAAGACAAAATCTGATGGGCTCTTTTTTACAGGCAGGCTGGGAAGACCCATGCTCGTAAACCTTATCAAACATCAGTGTAGCTGTCTATCCGAAACAGAACATCACCTTATCTGCAGCTTTACACATCAGACAAAGCTGCGACTCTGTGTAATGCAATGTGCTCAACCCAGATTTATACTTATTCTTACATGTTTGCATAAACCAGTGAATAAAGAAACAAACGCTCCTCAAGTTACCATCATGTCTAAACATTGATGCATGTGTCAAGACGACTGATCGCTAATCCTTTTCAATTTCAATCTGCAGCACTAGGATTAAACTGTCAGAAAGTCTGCAATGAGCCAGACACACGAGCAGACTGCGAAAAAGATTTCCCAGACTTAACCCACTGTGTTGAGTCCAGATTGGCTTCTTGATGCGTGGACTTGACACCAGCTTTACTGCACCCACCGGATCAGCAGTCTGAAGAATGGACTATGACTTCTATCTTCATGGACATTCATTCTATTTTGCCTTGACAAGTTGGTTTGTTTAGTTTAAGACATTACCTTCACAGGTCCAATATAAGACATTAGAATGCCCAGGAGGGGTGGGCAGTCACTAGCTCTTGGGCCCCTACAGGGTTATTTTTTTTTACCTTTTTCTGTGGGTCAAGAATTCTTTTGTTTTCCTCCCCTTAGCTACCAGCAGGCTTATTAGGTTAATGTTCACACACTCTTAAATTTGTTTTTCTTTTTTTCTCTACTTTGCGTCACCTGTATTCAGTTTTTTTCAGAGCTTTGCGATACTTTGTTGAGAAGCGCACTCTATAAAAATGAACTGAACTGAATTGTATACAGTCAAACCCCACTTACTTTCAAAATTCCTCCGCTTGTGGTTTGGACATTATGACATGTATGCGCAATGTAGACGGTGTAACACGTTGCTAAAGATAAATGTAGGTGCAGGTAGGTTACACTTTAAACTACAAACCGGACACAATTGGTACCCAGTAGGGACAATACTAGCAAGACACATTAGCAACTATTGTATTTCAGAATAACAATACATTAGAAATGGCGAGTTTAACTAAACAGTTCACCTGGAAAATGTTGGATCAAACATTCAGTATGTAAAGAGGGATCTTTTTATATATACTGTGTGTGTGTGTGTGTGTGTGTGTGTGTGTGTGTGTGTGTGTACATACATACATATAAAGTATATACATATATGTAAAAATGTTAAAATGAAAAAAATGTTTAAAAAATCTTGGAACTAAACCAAATTAAACAAAAGTTTTGGCATTAAAAAACAAAAAACATTCTAAAGGGAGAACAAAAACAGAGTATAACTGTAGTTCAAATGGAAATTGTGAGGTGACAGACTATTTCAGAAACATTTTCTGATTTTCATCCTTACCTTGTGCCTACACTTCAGGACCACACCATAGGCTCCTAAGAGAAAAAAAGATACAAAACTGACTTAAAATTTTAATAAATGCATCTACTAAGTACACCTCATATGAAACAATGCTATTACAATGAAGATTGTACTGTCTACTGTCATACATATTTGCAGACAGAGTAGCCACTCAATAAGGACAATGGCCACTGGGTACTAAAAAGGATTTATTTCTAAAATGCAAGATTGAGGCATTTCTACTAGAGGGATGGTTTGTGGTGAGAGCCATGGTTATAATCAGGTTTAATTTAGCTGGGTTTGTCATGGGTTGGCAAAGAGGAGCCGTATCCTTGGAAGAGAACAGAAGGCAATATAGAGTCTGGTTTGGCTTAGTTTGGCAGTGTAGTGTTTTGCTTTGCTGACCCAGGGTATATAATGTTTGTTTTGGTAATAAAAAGCTCATGTTCTCAAGCATGAAGTTCATTCCCTGAGTGTACAGGTATGTCCTGCACACTCAACCCATCTATGGCTGTTTCAATTTACTGGGTACATCATAGTACTTAAAAAAAAGACCAACAATCCAGGGTTGGCAAAATAGGAATGTGACAGATCCTAATACCTATGAATTACTTACAATACCAGTAGATATGGACCTGTATTATGCATTTATTTTGCTGTATTTGTGCTCATGACAGGACAACCCAAACTTTGGTCTCTCTTTGGAGTTTTGCGACGTAAATAACGGGCTAGAAAAGATCCTTTTACAGACTTAGTCATGTGTTTTTAAGTATGTTTGGCTGAAGCTATTAATTTCCTCAACAGATGGGCAGATAGCTTATTACTGAGAAGTGAAGACTGTGGTCCAGAGGAACCCTATGAGGCTGTGTGAGGTTGAGGTTTGGAAGGTGAACGGTAATATGCCTACTGCAGCACAGGACTTGGTTTGAGATCCAAATGAGGTGTCACTTCACACAGTGTGGATCTCATTAAAGCCCCCTTTAAAACAGCAATATCACAGGCATGAGGTGACGTGTGTGACCTGGAGCATGAGGCTCATGTTACTACGCTGTGCTTTGAGGGTCACTTGGAGAAGAGAGCTGTCAGGTTTGAAAGCAATAGGTGACATTGACATCTGATTAAGGAAAAGAAAAGGAAGTGCAGAACTCTTCTGCTTTAAACTCAGTAACTGAATTAAAAACTTCACTGATTTTTGGAAATGTTAGATTTGAACTTCTTTGTTTCCTGAATAACAAGAAGGGTAAAAAAAAGACCACAAGGTGCTGGATTGCTACCTATTATACAAAGGAAGCTTCTGGTTTGGAAGCCTCCTGCAGAGAATCCAGCTTCTATTTCCTCGCTGGCTAGCACGCTAATGTAGCACTCTGCTAGCATGTTAATAAAGTTTACTGTCAGAATGCTAGACAGAGCAGCTACAAGCTGGGAAATCTGGAGGCCCCAGTCAGTCACAGTCACCTGTGTGTGCCACCTGGCAGCAGTCTTCTGCAACACCACAGGAGGGTCCAGCGAGCTGGGTACCATTCACCTCTAGCATAATTAAACATGGCATTCGCACTGTTGTTGGAGCACAACAGGCCTCTTTAGGGATGGTCCTACTGAGTTGCTTCAAATCACAAAACTGTGCACCTCCAAACAGAACTGAGCCATTGGAGCCCAGTCTGCGCATGAAGGCACCAAAATAGCTTCTTGCAGGAGGGAAAAATAGACAAATGGAGACAGCAAGACATCCACACATTGCGGCTTCTTCTGCAACATATGATACTGAGGACTTCAGCATAGACAGACATGGCAAATACACCTTTGCAAGATATCCTAAACCATGATATCTAGCAAAAGGCACACTGTAGAGCATCCAGATTAGCAAAACAACAAATATTTTAAATCTATATACATGTAGTATATATGATAACAGGTTGCAGTTGCTGCTTTACATTCAGTGAACCCAGGTCTACGTCCCATCTCCTGTTGAGGTACCCTTAATCATGATACTCGGTATAAATTGATATGCTAAAAATTACTTACTGTATACATGGATAAATTATTGTAAGCTGTGTTGGATGAAAATGTCATCTATATAAGTAAATATTTATCTAATTGAATGTTCAGTTTAAGCAGCGGACAGATCTCTAAATCTGCACTGTAATCTGACAGTGGCTCACGGCACTTACCTTCACCTACGATCCCAAGGACCTCAAATTTATTCATCACATCACCAATGTCAGGAATCTTCATGAAGACAAACAGCGGCAAAGGGCTGGTCAGCGGGGGGCGTCCCAGCTAGAGTAGGACATGGGTCATTCTGTCACTGTGTCGTGGCCAGTCTGCTCGCTGTGGACAGCAGCAGTTGTCTGCGCATGCTGCCCTTGCTTGCTCCAAAGCACAACAGACCCCTGCAATGGCACAGAAAACAGTTAGCGCATCATAGTTGGGCTATGGGGTACCAGAGGAAAAGGTTCTGGTGTGGAGGGGCTTACACGGTCAAAAAAATGCTGCCGTTAAATCTGTGCTCCCATCAGTGCTTTCATTAGGGCACATTATGTATGAATGAGAGCAGTGCAATTTCAGAAAGCTGTGCAGACTGCATATTAGCATACATTCAACAGTCAAATTCATTGGTTTTATAAATACAGATGAAATGTGTTCACACATCTTGCTTCATTGGTGGGTTCTGAATGAGAGGATATAAAGACTGTCATCCTATTCCATAATGCACTGCAACCCCACAGGGCAGCAGTTCTTCAATACTACAGGTCCTGCTGTCCAGGTGGTCCAAACTAAAAGGCCGAGAGACCCCACAACCAGATTGGCCTGCACACAATCCGGCACCAATGTGGCATCAAACACATCTTCCTCTGGATGAATGAGATTTTTTTTTAAGCTGCACCCTTTCCACATACTCATTCCTCAGCTGCATCTTAGAACTGGCAAGGCCTGCACTATGGATTCCTGAAGCAGTATTTAATTTTTTTACAGGAGAGACTGACACATCTGCTCACACTCAACATTTCATTTTGGCAGTATACCAGGGCTCTTAAGAGCATGTTACATTGCCAGTTTGGACACAAGGGAGTCAAAAAACAACTTGTATTTTTTAAACAACATTTTAAAACTCCCATAAATAAATAAACCAGCACAAATTTGTAATAATAATGATCTTTAAATGAATATGAACATTAAAACATAGCACAAACTGTTACAGGTAGCATAGTGTTTAGTGTTTTGCAATCAGGAGGATGTCAGTTCAAATCCCGCTTCTGCTATAGTATATTTGTTCCACGTAGTTACCATGACTAATACAGGAAGCACACCATGAATATCTATCTAATTTGTAAATCATGGTAAAAATTATTTAAAGTGGTAAACCTTGGACAGAGGTGTCAGAAAAGTAATAACAATCATAATAAAACCAAAGAAAGTATTTTGCAAGTCATTCCTGCTACCGTAAGTACCGTAAGTAAACGTAGGTAAGCTTTATGACTTGGCGTCGGGAGACCTCCAAACCAACAAATGCATGTTCATTGATTTTATTACAGAAAAACCTTAAGACCACTCTAATTAAATCAACATGAGCCGCATGGACTACAAAGACCACAAGTGACCACATTAAATTAGGACTCAATAACTAGTTTGGCTAAATTGAAGCAATCCATGTGGACAAAAACACATCATTTCCAAGCAGCCATTGATCCTGTTTTAAGCACGACCCCATTTTCAGAATTTCTAAATGATTTCCAAAACCAGCACCATTTAAGCAGTCAATGATACAGTGGTATTTTTGGCCTTTACACTATTATTTACTTCTACAGGAGATTTTTCATTCGGTACAACAGCTTGTTTTCAGTTGTTTGGGGGCAGAGACAGATGCTTTCAGCGTATTAACCTACATAACCTCGAAAAGAACGATCGCTATTGTACAAGTAAGTTTCGACCAATCAGAAATATAAATTAAAATGCATCTAAATCACAACTAAAAAAGTAAATTCAACACATATTTTTCAACTTGCAATATTAAGTTACTGTACATTGCTACATTCATCCATTTACAGCATGTAGCATAGTACTTTTTACCAGAATAAATGTTACTGGGAACTACGGTGGGACTGGGACTGGGGTCCTTTGACAAGAAGGATGTGGCTCTGAACACCACACTACCTATGGCCAGATAATACCTGCTTTTAGAAATGTGCTGTACTACAAAAATGTAACTATGAACTCACTTGTATGAACACAGAAGCTGTTATAAAACGAATACCATTACAGTAGCCTAAATTCAACCCCAAATGTGCAGCAAACATTTGTAAGAAACAGTACACAGGGCCTTTAACACCATGTAATTTTGCAGTGAGAAAGACATAGGGGGTGATCTTCTGAACTTTTTTAAATAATAGTGTGACCTGCCAGACATCTTGCGCTTCCTGGATACGCTCTGGACCTCCGCAACTCCACATTCGACATGCAGTCACAGATAAAGAATGAATTAATGAAAAGCAACATTAAAAAGTTAGAAATAATATTTTTGTTACAAATGTTATCAAATGTGTTGGTGTCAGAATGCACAAAAATCTCTTCTATTTTGGTATTTTAAAAGATTTTAGTTTTTTGCCATGCAGTTTTTTTCAGGCAAGAAATAATGGCAATTTGATCCTCCCACCATAGAAATTTGCCTAATGGGGTGATTTTATGGAACAAATTAACCTGGTTATGCAAAATTTGGGTACCCGCTCCTGTGAAGAAAGCTAGCTGAGTTCTTGTAGGAGGGGCAGGAAGCCACCGCTGCAAAATAATTGGTTACGCAAGTGAGAAATGTGTTTAAAGCCAGAAAAGCTTGTGTGCCCTTGAAATAAGAGGGTTTTCAAGCATGCCCACTAACTTTCTCCATTCTCATCTCTCAGGGTGGCTTCCAAATGCCCTCCCATGTCTCACCTACCTCCCCCACTCAGTTAAAAGGCTCTGAAATGATTCAAACGGTCCTCTTTGCAGCAAGGAGCTGATCGCGCAGAAAAGGCAGTTGAATCGGCACAACATTGCTGGGGGTCACAGCCCTGGGGACAGTCAAAATGGTGCAGACAAGTGAGGCCTTTCAGAAGAAAACCCTGTGGGTGAAATTGCACCAATGCACTCCAAGAATGAAAAGTCACTTTCCCACACAAAATGACATACCTTGCAGTTACAGCAATATAACATTAAATTCGAAAGATATCAACGCTACATTAATCATACCATTCCTATAATACACAAAAAAGGCAGAAATTTTTTCATTTTCCTGAAGGGAGGTTTTTTCAAAATACTATTTCAGCTGTTACATGTATCACAAACCAATGGTTAATATTTATCATAATTTTTAACTGTTGTATGTAGAATGTAACTATTACAATAACTAAAACATTCCACCCAATATACAGGAGAAAACTGGTGTTTAGTGTCTGCTAAATGAATCTCTAGACCCACAGATGGAGATGGTCTCATAGAAAACAAAGAGCTCCAAAAACTTCTGAGATCCCATTATCCTGCTGAAGAAAAACCAAGATCAAATTAGCAGATAACAAGCTATAACATAATAAGATGTACGCATGTATGTGTCCCATCTATACCCGTGCCACTGCAGCACCAAGTGCCGTTCCTACCCATAAACCTCTTATCCATCACCTGCTCCTTATGGAAGCTTCAGCAATATTGAAAAAGCAGTGGTGCTGGAGTAGTGGACTCTGAGAGCCCACATCTGCTACGTTCACTGTGACTCGGCACCATCATTCAGTATCAGGGGTTTCCTCAGACACACAGCTACTGGCTACAAGATTCATCTTTAATAAGCAGTCTGCTTCTTCCAAACTGCCAAGTGGGGCTGTTCAAGGAATGCTGGGAGAACACATGAAATACTCCGCAACACATTCTGCCACCAAAACCACTAGGAACACTTGCAGAAACCGGCATAGATCTGCATTCCTGCTGTGCCTCCAACAAACTGTCCAGTCACCCTGCTGGCTGAGAGAAACAACAACAAAGGGCTGTGTCACATCAAACAAGCAACATTAATGTCTGATTTAGAAGAAGACAGTCCATGCAGCAACAGCCTGGTGATAACCTGTTTGTAGGACTTCTTTGGGTGTCTTGTGGCTCTCCAAGGTCCTCAGCCACATTGGCCCAATCCTACTGGCTCCACCTGCCAGAAACTTCTACCAACAATGGCCCCAGCTCAACAGCTTGAGTTAAAACCAAATATGCTAAAATGAATTAATCTGATGTGACTGGTCAGTTTAGAGAGGTTTACTTTGAAGATGGAAATCAGACAGCAGTATCTAGAAAATGAATAACAATAATCAAGTGAAAAAAGCTTAACATTAAAATTTGGGGAATTTCATAATTGGTAGTTACAACCTCCAAAGCATCATGTGATGCACCTGAACCCAGGCTTCACTGTGTGTCCCCTGCAAACATCAGGGGTCTTTTAAACATGCAACTGCACTTCAGCATTCATAAAGGTTTTTTTCCTACAATCAGTCAGCTGGATCTCAATTTATGCAAAGCAACCTTTGAGTTGGCTTGGAAAATCCGTCATGTGTCAAAATAAATCGCACAGGCGCAAACAATGTGAAGCACAAAAATGCTGCTGAATAGTTTTGCTGACAAGAGTCTTGCAGTTGCAACGTAATAAGGGACATACAATAGGTTAATGAATTTGATGAAACTGTGCCCAGTCTATGTGACTGTCTGCTCCGAGGGTGAAAAAGATTAACAGAATGGGGAATAAAAATTTTACTATTTATACACACCAGCCAAAGAGATCTGATCCAGAGAGTGAGTGTGAGATGCAGCGGCTGGTGGCGTTACAGTTAAGGGGCCACAATAAAATGACAGTGACCGATGTCCTAAGAATGGCTATACACACCCCTTTTAAAACGTTGCTTCGGAAAAACACGAAAACCTACAATCATGTGGTATACAAGTCGTAAGTGCCTGCTGAATAACAAATCACCCCATATAAATTACAGCCAGTATGTTGGATCTCGTCCTGAACTATTAGAACTTGTGTCTCGTTTTGCTATTAATACAACCGATAATGATCACAACTGTTTTCTTTATTAGCTTTCGTCTTATCATACACAAAGAAGTGTGACAGAATGGAAGACGGGATCAAAATCTGAAGAGGACTGTAAAAGGAGTGAAAATGTATTTTGGGCAATTTAATCATAAACGATTGAGCCTTGCAAAGACTTCCGAGAAAATCCAGGCCAAAAGACAGCGTCTTATTTTCTCCTCCTGAAGTCCTGTCGGGTTCAATGCCATTTCTACCTGTGCCATGTAAAGTAAATAAATAAATGATTTAAAACGGTGCCACTTGGTTGAGGGGCTGTTCCGCGAGTGTCTCGGAGATGCGATTTTATCCCTTGATGAAAAATGACTCTGTCACAATGATGCAGTGCTCCACCTTCACCCAGGCCTGAGACGGCAGCTCCAGATCATGTGTTCCCACCACAGGGTGACCTGTGCATTATGGGTTAAAAAAATAGCTCACACAGGAAAGATATATCGCATGTACCTTCTGCAAATCACAGTCAACTCTGAATTATTGGGCATTATTGCTCAGGGCATACATGTATGCAGGAACGGTCATCAACGTGGACGGTACTGACAGATACATCACACAGCCTTTTAACTCTGGACCTCAAGACTTGAGAAGGTTTCCTTATGCAGATGTTCTGTCATAAATAAGCAAAACTTCTGCTCTGTTGTATCCCAGTCTCTGCCCAAGTTCTACGTGCAAGCAACACATGATGTCACCGGACAATACAGAGTCTTTAAATAAATGGTGGGAAGGTAAAAAGTGATAAATTATATTATCATGAAACTGTTTTACCAATAAAACGGCACATTTGGTAAATAAGTATTGTTAATAGACAGGCGGATGCTATGGAGAATGACGCATCAGTTGTAGTCCAGTGGAAAGGGGGAAAAAAAATATATTTTGCCAAACTGTGTGTGAGAGACAATCCGTCAACTGTTTCTCTGAGTCTTGTCATAGACCAAGTTTTAAATTTTCAAAATAGTAAGTAGACTATTTGGAGTTTAATGAACTTGACTTTGCAAAAACTTTGCAAGAGAAGGAGAAGTACCTATATGCCAAATTTCCAGTCTGTGGCTTGAAAAACAAACCCATGCATAAAAAACAAAATTTGGCAAATCCAAAGAGATTGTTGCTTACTATTTACCATTAATCTTTTTAAATGTTTAACAGAAAAGTAATGCTGGTCCTGGTGTTATCTACCTTACCGAGAGCTTACACAATTATACATACAGTTACCAGAAAAATGAAAATCTGTTTTGAACATGGGTTATGACTATCAAAAGAGAGAAACCTAATTTTTAAATCTGCTACCCAACAGATGCTAATTTCTAGTTTAACTATCTCAGAACAGAGCAAAAGACCCTGCGTAAAATGAATAAAAGACAAATGAGAAGGAAAAGGGCTAAAAACAACCCAGTCTTAAAATTAGCTCCCACCGAGCCAAATACTGTGGAATCCTCCCACACACGAAAAAACCACACACGCACGCATTAATAATTTAAATCTGATATTACTGGAACCACTGGAAGGTATGTGTTGTTTTAAAGGAGCACAAAATCGTAGTCTTGCCAAGTTTGACTGCAGACATGTAAAGTTGCATTACTATTACACCGTAAGGCTTTACTGGCTAAGAGGCGACAGAGAACCGCTTACTATCAGTCAGTAAGCAGGCCTTACAATTTCCCCATTAGGCCTTTCAATTAATTCAGACTCTGTCACACTAGGATTTCCTCAAGCTTCTGAAACCACTGTCTTGGCACCCATTTTTTACGCTTTTCCATTGAAGGAGTTTTCAGCAGAACGCTGCACCGTGGAAACCGAGTTACGGTGCTGCGCAGTGGCAGCTGAAGCCCGACTGAAGAAAGGAATAGTATCTATGTAGTCCAATTTTCCCTCAGCAATAAATCCCACAAAACCCACAGCATCCTAAGAGGCAAAGCAGGTGGCCAACCTGAAAGCTGTCACTTCAAGTCTGTACCCTTGAGCTGAGAACTAAACCTGAACTGCAGTGGTAAACTTACACTAAATAAGCAACAAAAAAGGCATTAAAATGTGCACAGTGTTGGTTTAATAGAGTAGAATGAAATTATGACATTTATGCAGCATGATGAGCGGTAACTGATCCAGCTGACAAAGAAGGATGAGCATGAGCCACACGGTCAAGTGTGTAAAAGGTCCGATTCGGCCTGCAGGTGTGGACCAGGTCAATACCCAGCCATTAACCCAAATCCTTGCTGTTAATACCTGTGTGTGATGCTTTCCAACAGAATATCACTGGAGTGCCTTCTTTTCCCAAAACCTTCACGAATCTGATGGCTCGTCGAGATCAATGGACTCGGCTTCATTCTGTTTTCTCGTGATGCGCCCTATGCATACATTAAATTACAGTGCAACTACAGTAAGGTTAAAGCACGAAACAAGTGCAGCGTAAAACACGGTATGAGATCAACAGCTGGCCAACCAGCGTGGGAAATCAATAAAGCCAAGAGAAGCATTATCAGTCTAATAAGCAACTAATAAGCGAATGATTAATTCCACAAATGCAGTCCAGTCGTGTTCTGAGCGCAGCTCAGCTCTCCTCCCCTCGGACACAAACGGCAACACGATCTGCAATATTCCTAGCTCCTTAACGGCTGGAGTCTCATGGTGAATTATGAGAAAATGTGCTATAAATAGGTTATTGCATAAGACGCCCCGTGTAAGACACTGGCGGAGACCCCATAAAACGCTCCGTGGTGGGAGTAACCTCAAAGGCGCGCCGAACCCGCGCGGTTTGCCACAAACGTTACGTTGTTGGCGCAAACAGGTGCGGCCCCGGCTCGTGCGCCGTGTGTCACGCGGAGCTCCCGGTTGCCACTGGCGACGAATCCACCCGCAGCCGCCGCGCGGCGATTCTCCGCGGGGGCATCCTTTCATCGCCGTGCGTGACGGTCCCTGCCTTTGCTGTCATTTGTACCCGGGGTTTGTGCGTAGGTGTGCGTGCGCGTGTGTTTGTGTGTGTGTGGGGGGGGGCTGAAAAATTAAAGTACATCCGCAAAAATGAATTTGACAAGCACATGGCTGATCGATCAAGAGTGCGTGCGGGAACCGTGTGGTGTCGCGCGACAAAAAGGGGCCCGGCCATCACCTTCACCACAATTTCACCACACTCCCCGCGCACGGCTGCTGTGGCACAGCGCGCTCAGCGCCAGCGCCTCATGTGCAAAAACATCACTCCGCCGCGCGTAACACACCAACCGCGATGCACCGCCGCAGGTCCGTCTCTCTCTCACACACACACACAGACACACAGACACACACACCGGCACTCACCTCTCGGTCTGAGCAGAGACGGCCAGATGGAAAATCGTCGCGACAACGACGTGTCTTCCAGCGCGAGCCGGAGTGGCGCCAAGGTGTGTATGTCGCTCGCAAGCTGAGCGGTTGCGTGTGTGTGTGCGTGTGAGAAGTGACAGGTGTGTTACTCACTGGGGCACCGACCGTCTGTGTGCTCAGTGTCCGGGCTCCGCAGCCGATGTTGTCATTGCAGCAGCAACAGCCACCAACCGACCTGCACGGCCATGGCTGTCAGCAGCGGCAGCAGCTTTTTGACCGACGTGCTCGTGTCCAATAGGAACACGCCGAGGATCACGAAGCACACGCCCTCTTCTTTTTGAACCAATCAGAAGAAAAATTTCTGTAGCGGTCTATTAGACACGGGCTTCGCGACGGAATCTTAACTGTAGTGCGAAAACGGCGACTTATACAGTGTAGTACAGTATTTACATTACATGTAACATATGCATACATTATACACATTATACAAGAAGGGAATAAATGCTAACATGTTTAAATATGCATTGATATACGTAGATGACAAATACATGTTCTGGTCACAGAAAACTATACTTATTGAAATATGAATCCAAAATAAAATTACATCTATCTATCTATCTATCTATCTATCTGAGACGTGATAGATCTATCTATCTATCTATCTATCTATCTAGCTATTGTTTTTCACATTTAAGTTTTTTATCTTTGCAAACTGCTTCAGTGTAACGAGGCACTAAATGACTTCTGCCACCTACAGGACAGGTATATAAAGATCGATGAACCAGGCATGGTTAAGGTGGTTCAAATCTGCTTAACATAGCTTTAACGTATGGTTTGATAGAACATCCAATAAAATTTTGCAGCCATACCTTAAGTTAATACCTACAGTACAGTGCCTAAATGTTGTCAAAACCCCTTGGAGGTTATCAGCATCACCTTGTCTCGGCAGCATCTAGGTGGTGTGATGCAGCTTCCACGTCCCCATCACTGATCCATCACTGCTGACTAGGAGATCCAGTGGCTCGGAAACAAAAAGATGAACGTGAAGCAGCGGCCCAAAGTCCTCACTGAAAATCTGTGATACTCATTGAAAACCACCGTCCACAAGTGTCATCCAGCCAACCTTAACAACCTGCTGCGGATTTGCCAAGATGGATGGAAAAGATACCCTCAAAGATCATATAAAGCTGTTACAGGGTTACCCCAAAAGACTTAAACTCTTGTTGCATTACTATTGGCTCTGCCAAATATTAATGTCTGGGGTTTAAATACTTAATGGAAGCAGCGTATTTCAGCTTTCCATTCTCTTTAAAACATCCGCAAACAAATAACATTCTTTCTATATCAAAATGCTTTTATTTATACAAGTACACAATACAACGCAACGCAATAAACACTGCTTTAAAAAATGTGTACATTTTATTTGCAATTCAGGCAACGTTGATAACTAATACTTCTGCAAGCCACTGTATATCCAGACTAGGATAAATCTGCAATGTTCCCAATTAGTGGCAGGGGGTTATTCACTAAGGAGGGGAAATCTATGGGGGAATTAATGAACGCCATCCCGTTCCCGCCCTTTTAAACTGGTTTTAATGCTATTATTATGTTGTCGCGGTGAAAATGATGAAAAATGAATGCCCCCATTGACTGAGACGTGCTGCCCCCTAGCGGCACTCTGCCGCGCTGACGCAGCAGGTCCTGCACAGAATGTCAGCCAGCCAAGTGTGGGAGAAGCGCACCTGCGAAGTTAGTATGCGAACAATTGGTAAGACGTGAATGCAACGTGAGTTAAAGGTACATTTTTATCATAAAACAAAAAATCTTGCAATGAAATAATTAATTGATTTTTTAAATAAGTCTTGAGTCCTTTCAACTTCATAGCACAAAGGGTAAAGTCAACTGAACCCAGAACCAGACTTCAGCTTCCCGAATGCGAACATGTAAGTTGCACAGAAATGAATGAATATCAATTCCATTATGCAGTGCTGCGGGGGGGGGGGGGGGGCGGTGTACTCGTTTATCGCACACCAGTCCATATGGACTTGTGTTTCTCTGGTGAAAACATGACCCAAATTGTCGTTAAAACGAGGCTCTCGAAGGAATACGTCAAATAATACGTTTGATGCCGTGTGGACTGTTCAGAGCTAAATGGGAGCTGAACCAGATCTGATGGAGAGGGAATGCCCTTGAATGGGGCCTGAGGAGGGTCTCTATGGAGCCTCCAACTCTACTGGATGAAGGTACAGCACAGGCAAGGTCAGATAGGCATCCCATTCCTGTTGGTGAGCAGGATCTGACCGTGTTGCTTCTGTCAAAGCTGCTTAAGTCTTCAGCCGCCACTGTCATGAGACCCCTTCCTTGCACCACCAACAGACTGAGATGGTCCTGGCCTCATTTGAATCTGCCACTGCGATACCATTGCTGGAGAAACCCCCTTGCATCTGCAATTTCAGACCGATTTCGAATCTGCCGTTTGTGTCTAAAATTCAGCAAAAGGTTGGCTCACAATAGCTGTTTTCCTACTTCTCCACCAAAAAATTTGATCTAGGAGACTCAAAGTTTTAACGCATAACCTGCAAAATAAGGTTTTGAACCTGAGCTAAATTCCACCGTATCAGGTGCGCCAAAGAAACTTTGTTCCGAACTGAAGGGATGTCTCTCTGGATTTTACACTGACACGCTAGTTTGGATCTTCATCCATGAGCCATGCTTGCATCCTCTCACCTCTCCAACCGGTCCAACTTCCATCCCCCATCTTAACCAATTTCTAACGGCGTGCTGTACAGCATCCCGACCTCCTGCACCACAGTTTGTTATGGGAACTGCATTGCCTCTGACTGGGAAGCTCTGCAGGGGGTGGCGAAGACTGTCCAGGTCATCAGGACTTTGTTGCCCACCATCCAGACCACTAACAACAAGCAGTGTCTCAGGCGAGATCTCGCCACCACTGCGGACCCCTCTCGCTCTCTCTTTACACCTCCGTTGTCTGGGAGACAGCATCAGAGCTTGCAGGCCAACAACCTCAGGCTTAGAAACAGCTTTTTGTCCAGTCATAAGGACTGATCCCCACCCCCACACTCAACCGTCCACCATCAGTGCTGACTGTTTACACTCATTTTCTAATCTGTTTATTTATCTATCATTTTATCTATGTATCTACACTACAAAGCAGTAGAGTGCAGTACACTGTAGTACACTATATTACGTTAACGTATAATACAACACACAGGAACACTACAGTACATTGTATTACAGCACAACATAGTATAGCACAGTACAATGTAGAATACTGCAGTTCAGTACACTAGGTTACACTCAATTACAGTATAGTGCAGTGCACTATACAACAGTACAGTATAATACAACACTGTACACTACAGTACAGTGCAGTATAGCACAGCACATTATGGTACAGTGCACTGTGGCAAACTACGTACAATAAGGTACAATACGGTACTCTTTTTCACTGGATCTTCATGTCAGCCGGCGTAAACATGGTCAGCTGTTAAATCCGCACCTTCTCCTACGTCCTCATCTCACCGCTTTCACGTGCGGCCTTGTAGGAGATTGCTTTGCTCGCGGCGACCCACGATGCTGAACCCGCGTCGCGTTTCCCGTCAAATTCTCCTTCATGCTTCTGTCTCCGATTATTGCTGCGACACGGCAGTGCAGTCTAACGGGGCCGCGTCTTATTTCTGCGGCTCCGTTAGCGCAAATTTACGCGAACGCAGCCGCACGCGGGCGAGGCAGGCGCGCTGGCGCGCACGCGGACACGCCTCCCGCGGCTCGCGCGCTCGCTGCATACGGGGTGCGTAGCGCCAGCGCCGTTCGTCCTGCTTCGTTTTTAACCGTTTCGGGGATTTTTCGGAATAAAAGTGGTTCTGAACACCCCTCCGGGTTCCGATCCGAAGGGCTACAAGTTTACGGTGAGCAAATTTCTCGAGCACGACGCTGGTTCCAGCAAAATAATGCTTTTAACACTCGCTATGGACGTGGCTCTGGTAGTTGGTCACACACAACTTCATTGTTTTTTCCTAACAGTACTCAATAAAAACGTGTGTTTTTTTATGTTATGCAAGTTATGGGACTCTTTGCTTTCATAATATCACCTTACGAAGTCGTGTTTTGAACGTTTTTATTGACTTTTGGTCACGGAGGTGGAAACATGTGCAGAAGAAAGAGCAGGATATTGTGGTTTACGTAGTCTTCCGACTTACTGTCATTTATCTTTTTACACAGATCGGGAATTTACCGCATCAGTTCTGGGTAAGTACCTGGCTCAAGAATACTACGTACCCGTCCTACCCAGGAGCTGTGGTCCTCCGACTGCAGGAAAATGCCTTTAACTGCTGCGCCACCTGCTGCTTTTTTGTGCACGTTGTAGCACCTGGTCAGATGCTGTGGTGCTAAAATATATGCAGGGACACTGTGGATATTTAAACACCAAATCTCCAGAAGGTTAACGACAAAAAGGCCATTTTATCACTCGGGGAAATGAATAAATGCTTCATTTCATATTAAATCTTCTGGGAAAAAGTTATACAAACGTAACTTGTTTGGTGCCCTTGATAAACTGTAACTGAACACCAGTGCAGATCAGGTTTAACCATAAATACTCGAAAGTTGATAATATTAAAACTGTCACAATATTATAGCTCCTTTGTTTTTAATTTCACTGAAAGCACATTCTGCTATTAAAATAACAGATTTTTTTTTTCTGGCATTTAGCTGAGCTGTGCAAAATCACCTGTTTCGGAGTCAGTATAACTATAAATGTGATCAATGTTTAAAAATTTGAACAACTAGCAGCCTCACAAATACAATGAAACCTGGTCTTAAGCTATTACATCTGTACACTTAACAGATACTTAATGCCATAAAATAGGAATTTAACTTTAGATTTGAGTAAATAAAGGAGCACACTTCTACACACTTCTGTGTCCTTTTCTCCTTTCTGTTTGAAATAAATTGTGGTGTTGGTGATAATTTTAATTATTTCTGTTATTAGTAGTCTAATAACTATGCAATTTTAAAGAGAATCTGAGAGTAAAGAAGCCTATAAATGTGTATTTTTGGAGCCTTAGATGTACAGTTACAAGTTAACGTTAATACATTTCTCCTGTGCTCTTTTTTTAATTTAATTGCCATAGTTCACATCACTGTGAGTCTCCAGCAGATTTTGTCTGACTTTCATCTATTGGTTGACTAGAATATTCTAAAGGATGCAGGTTCAGGTCCCACTCCTGCTGCAGTGACGTTGAACGTACTTACCCTGACCTGCTACAGTAATAGTATGCTCTGGTACAGATGTGTAGATGACACCAAAATTGTTGGCTAAATTAATATTAATAACTCTAATATCAAATGTACTAATATGAAATGATAGAATGCTTTGTGGCCATGTGCTTCTGTGTGATCATTACAACAAAATTTGTCTGAAAATGTGGTACACATTTTCATGAGAACAAATGGTCTGATTTCTGCACTCCATGTTGCCGTTTCCTCTCCATAACATCGTCCAGTACCAGAAAATTTTTAACCAAACTAGTATCAAACAAGAAAAATCAGAACATTAAATCTGGTGCAGTTCTGATTTTTTAGAGGAAGGGGATTCAGGAGAGGAATATCCACCAGTTAACTGCTAATAGCCAAACAGTAGCTGCGTTTAACTTATTAAAGAAAACACACAGCTCAGCGTTGATTGAAAATAAGCGTCAGAAATGAGGCTATTTAAGAATTCCACAAGAATAGATTATGGCTGTGAATAGACTTTCTGCTCCAGGCTTTGACCAGAATTTTTTAAACAGCCGGTGGAGGAATGTGCATAGTCGTCCTGCTCGGTTTGCAGCATCTTCGCCTCCTGGGTGAAGAACACACTTTTCTCCCCAGTCGGCGTAATTAGGGTAACTGACGCCCTCATTTCACATCCAGCCCCAAAGCCTCAGACAATGACTTATTACAGCCTTTTCATTGGAAACCTAACTCATTAATCCAAAGCCCTGACTGCAGTTGTGTCATCCTTGAAAATTCATACGTCAATCAGCTTAAGCTGTATAATATTTATACCCATTTTTCCCTAGGATAATGATAATGCAATGCATATGAATTATGAAATTCATTACGAAATGTATCTGGTTGCTGTTAACTGCCCACAGTGTGTGCATGTGTGACTGTCCTGCTCAGTTCCTAACTGTGTCATGTGGTGACAGCCACAGAGACAAGGCGTGTGATGTGGAATCTGCCCCGCACCATTACTGCGGTACACGTGACTTAATCTCCATCATCTGTGTTGCATCAAGAAAACTGGTCCACTGCGCTTTTTCTTCATGTACATGCTGAGATTATAAAATATCCCAACTCTTTGTGTTCCATTTCATACATTTGTCACTATGCATTTTCCTTTTTCAGAATATGATATTCTTATAATGTAAGTTGTAACAAATTTGTGGGTGATTTTATCCAAGTTTTAATGTTAGCTTATCCGGATATACCATCAGTTCCTCTGTATATAGCATATAGTAATTATAGGATGGATTTAAGTATATAGCAGTAAACTCCACATTATGTACAATTTTTTTCCTGTATTTTCAACCAAAGTAATATGTGTTCATTAAGTTAATTGTCAGTAAGTTTAGTAAGTTATGTTGTATATGAAAGTTTCTCTACTGTGTTGTCTTTATTTAGTACCAGTTTGAGACATTCTTTTTATTAGTTTTTTCACCAATTTCTTTTGCTGCTGCTTCTGATACTCCCACTCTGATGTGGTGGAGTTGTTGACATTGGTCATGCTTTGAAGACCTTTGTGTTTCAGTGTTGGGCTTGTTTTGGATGGCTGAGGTCTATTCACTTTTTATCTGTAGGTTGGCTTATATGGGGCTGCAGGAGGGTCCTGGAATTTACTGGCTCCATCTGAGGCTACGCTGGGACCTCTAAATCAGGCAATCCTACACGGTACCCAAAGTCAAGGTAAGATTCAGTGTTGGTGCACCTTTTAGCGGTTCAGAGAATGTGTCCTGTGTGGTTAATAGACAGCTTTTCAGCCCTTCTTTATGGTTGGGCCATTAACGTCCAGCGGCCCTGTGACCTACGTGTCTTGCTCTTTTACAGTGTTTATCCACCAATCAGGAAGAGGTTGTCGGACTGACTGCTTTGTTCAGACAAACTACTCCGACCTTCAGGACTGGTACTGATTCCGAGGAGATGTTTGTTTGAAACTGGGACAGCTGGTTGCATGATAGTTGGAGCTACTGCCTTGCACTCAAAGGACCCGGGTTCAGATCCCTCCTCTAGTTGTAATACTGTGAATTGTTTAGATAAACATTCCCCGCAATATAAATCTGTAAATCATTATGAGTCACTTTAGAGAAAAGTGTCAGCTAAATAAATCCAGTCAGACCTTGAGGTTTGGGTTGATTTTATACCCTTGCCTCAGCTTAAAAGGCCTGCCTTTGAGGAATGAGGAACGAATATGGACTTTAGGCATCTCCTGAGATTAGCAGTTGTAGTTATTAATGGAGTGAAACTGCCTTGCTAGGTTGTACTACAGTGAGCAGTGCTTACCACTTAAGTAAATGTGTCCATTTTGATGGGATTTGCTGACGTTTAAGCATAAATTGTCAATTTTGGGGCTCTGGAATGTATAAAAATTTAAAAAAATTGAAGCTAATGCAAAGGGGTTGAGGAACGAGACACACATGTAAGGGGTGTAATTGTAAATATGAATGTAACAAAATGAGTGAGGGTAGACATATTCACACCCCCCACTCCAGTTGTGTGGAGATGATGTCATGTTGGGTAACTGGCACTGTGTTGTGCTGGGGAGCCCCAGTTCACGTGTGGAGTGGTTTTCCCAGCTCTTTTTGAAGCGGCTACAAAGAGGAGCAGTGTGGGGGTCCACCGGGTATCTGCTGGTGGTCTCGCCACACTTATAGCCCCTGTAATTACACTTCAAAGGCTGAGGGTGCTCGACAGATGGACCGATAGGACCTTTTCACGTGGCGCTCGCTTCAATGTGGTGTGTGCAGTTTTCACAGGACCACAAGATTCGGGGGCTGTAATAATGATTTAGCATTGTTCTTTGTTTGAAAGTGATGTAATTACAAGATGCAGCAGTTGCATTGCATGACTTTCGGCTTGGAAGAAGGTCTCTATTTGAGGAAGGTGTGGTTGCCAAAGCAATAAATCACTTGCATAGTTTAAAACATTGTTTTTGCTTCTTGTCTTGTACTGTATGATATTGTTACAGATTTTACTGTTTTCCTAACATAGGGGACTTAGCTTCTGAGAGAGAGCACCTTTGTTTTACTCTGATATAAAAAGCAACACTTTTCATGGTCACAACACTCCTATGCTGCTGTTAGTGCCCCCATGACAAATAAACCCTTGAACCTATGCCATCTTGGGCTCCAGAACGTTACCAAACACGTAGCTAAGGAGAAGGTAGACCAAAGCCAATAGCGGTAACTCACTCAGACACTGTTACTGAGGCAGAAGTTTCTGTTACTGCAGAAGTTACTGAGGCAGAATGTGGTAGGAAATACGGAGGGAGACGAGCTTCTTTTTTAAGATCAAAGTACTGATTTAACTTTAGGATATGTTGCCTGTATGGCAACAGAGCACGATAACATCAATGCACATGATAAGCTTAATGGTTCACTGAATAGAGGTGAAGGAGAAGAAAAAGATGAAAGGATTTATTCAATGCGCACATCAATTGCAAATGTGTTTGATTGCTGTCAGAAAGGCCATTCAGGTAGTTTGCTTTAATATGAATGGGCATCAAAAGTGACTTAATTATGATGGTCAATTTTTGCAAAGCAGGAGGGAAAAGCCAAATGTTGTCAGAGTGGAACTACTCGTGGCCCTAGATCTTCATTAGTAACGTGAGGTAATGATATAAAAATGAAGAACTGTGATAAGAGGGGTTCCGCATTGTCTCTCTATGCTGACTCTGTCATGTCATTCTCCTCCAGGCAGACTTCCTCCACCCACCCCAACTGCTGAATTGGGTCCTCCATGTTCAACCTGTCATCAGTGGGAGGGTTTGTTACAGCCCACATTTATTAGTCACTGCTGACCCTTGTGTTTTATTTCTTGAGAGAAAAAGGTTCACCTGCCTGGGAGGGCCCCTCACTGAGGTCAGTCTGTAGAACAACAGTTGTGACCCCCTCAGCTGCACAAGGCAGCACAAAAGAAGAAAATATGTTTTTTAAACTGAGGACTGACAGCCAAGGACTGCGAGTAGCATTAGAGTTGTGGAAGACATGGTGTTGTAAACTGAAGGACACATTCCGGGGGGGGTCCCTACTGTTATCCACTAGTACAAGTACTAGTGCAAAATAAATAGTTTTAAGTTTCTCCCTGCATGAGACCAGAATGAGCAGACATAGCATTTCTCAATTATGGTGCTGCCTTCTTCTCTACCCTGAAAGGAAATGTGTATTGACTGCCTTCCTGCTGACATTTGCCTTTTTCCCAAGTCGTAAAGAACACACTCCCCCAAAGGTTTTCCCTGAACCAACATGGAGCACAGGAAGCAGAGACTCGTCCTGTAATGAGGAGAGCTGGAATCCTTTTCATGTTCCGTGGCCCACTCCCACCTGCCCTTCCCCCAAACGCACGTTGCCCGACAGACTGCAAGGTCTTTATGGCTGCCCTGCACAGTGGGATTGCTGGGATAGGCATAGCAGTAGGAGGGGCGAGGACCATCAGTGGGGGGCATAAGGGGGCCTTGAAGGTGGAGAGAAGGCAGAGACAGGAGTACCATGCTGCAGCCCACGAGGTTCACAGTTTGATGGCACTTTGTCCCACAGGAGGATTTCTCGTGGCGCTTTGTCTCTGCTCTGCTGCAATCCCCTGTCATCCAGGGGTTCCTCTGGAGGGAAGCCCTACCTGTAGAACTGAAGAAGTGCTCAAGACGTAAGTTCAACATTATGCTCCTTTGACTGCTTTTTTCTTGTGAGAATATTGCCTGGCTGCTTTGTTGGAATATGGTGCACAATTGTGTTTTTACACTTGTATGCTGATTAACACCAGAATTATTTAACTGCTTAAATGTATGATAAATTTGAGAGATTTCTCAAAACTAGATGAGAACCTTAAGAACCCAAGTACAGGGACACTAGGTACAAATGTCTTGTTTGCTGTAATTTGACCTGGTCAAACAAGATGTGTTGTGCAGACATTGTTAAATTGAATTGCAAACTGCAATTGCTATTTCTTTGTAAGTATTCCAGAGGAGGAAGCAAACCCTATGCTGAAACATACATTGTGTTCTTGGCTGCCACTTGTTCCTTGAAGTGGCGTTTGGTGTGCTTTCATCCAACGCCTTTTAGCAGGAGTCATTCTCCATGTAGGCTTTGAACCACAACCTGATCCTCAAGGATTTACCACGTGGCTCCTCTTCACTGAAGAAGGAAAGCCAAACCATTTGCACCCTGCAGGAGGGCAGTGCTCTTAGCTGAAGCTCAGAAACATGGTGCACTGCATGGTTAAACAAGTGCCTGGACCTGGTTCGGATTAGCAGAGGCTGTTCAACCTGGTGTGGTGCAGAGGGATACAGAGACAGCTGCTATGGAGATCTCTGTGTTCAGACTTTTACATGCACCTCAGCTGCCTCCAATTTTCTTGAAGGGATGCGAGCAAAATCATCTGTGGACCGTCGGAGAGGCTTTTATCTCTACATTACAGTTGCGTCCAGGAGGTACAGTAAATTATTGCCGCACCAGCCGACTATACCACAAAGGCCCGGATGGTAAAAACGTCTCCGTGATTAATTCCCGGCCTTCTTTGTTCCACCGGTGCAATGATTCATGTTAAAATAAAGGAAGAAGTGAAGATAAGCTGTACTTTTCAAACGTTCTGCAGGTCAGATATGGTGTCCTGGACAAGTTGACATATAGTACAGATTTTCAGGAGAATCTGAAACATACCTTCTGTGTAACTTGTTCACATAGGGGCCCAAAAGTGGCTTCATCAATCTTCCGGAACAGCAAAAGAGGGCAAGCAGGCTCTTGCCTTTGAATGCATATTTATTGTGGGATAAGGTCAGACATCCATTTGAACCATTCTCTGTTTGCTAAAGGGGCTCGGCACACAACTGCTTCATTTGCTAAATACAGTATACGGTGCAGAAGAAAGAAAAAACTGGAATTTCACTGGGATAATGCCTGTTTTGTGGAACTTTTATTTATTGCATAACTGACAAATCAATTTTTTTAAATTGCTATAGGTGAGCATACTTTTTGTGTTGTGCTATTTCAAATATTTACAGCTGGATATTTTACTGAAGCAGTTAAGTAAGTACCCTGCTGTACTGCATTCCATTTGGGCCTCCCAGCTGCAAGTTTGCGTATTAAGTCAGTGTTCTACCTCTTTTTTCCCCGTTTTCCTTTTCACATTAAATTTCAATCCTTTCTTCGTAATTTTTCTGAGAGGCCATCTCTTATGATGACGTGTAAAAATTAGGCAGGTCACAGTTAATGCTTTATCTTGACAGTCAAACTGAAAATGCTTCATCTCTGTTTTCTCACAATTTATGAGCCACTCACAGCTCATAAACATTTCACACATGTTGTGACTTGAATTGCACACCTTTAGGCGTGATCCCTTCTATACTAAAACCAGTGGTCTGAGACAGCCTTGGTAATTCTTTAAACACTGTGGATCATCCCTTTCTTTGGGTGCCATTGATTGTATTTTTGTTTGTATTCTGTGTAGCTTATTGGTGTTTTTCACTGCCATACAGATAACCGGTTTTCACCATTACGATTTAAACCAGCTTCACTAGATATCAAAAGGTTTAATTCAGATCAGATATGAAATTCAGTGTTGATTAAGGAATGAAGTTGTAAACGGCTCTGTATGGTACATGCTAGCTCACTCGAACAGATAAAAACTAATGTTTCAAAAATTCTCTGACAGCTTGGTGGAAGATAAGGTGTGATTTGCAGTCTTATTTAAATCCAGAAGAGTTTGTACTGCTCTGGCATAACCCTAATTTTAATATTGATTCTTCCAATTCAAATCTTACTAATCAAAGTGAAATACCCACTTACAACCAGTATTTGAAAAAATCTAACTGCTTCAGTATAAAACTGTAGGAGTAAATAACAGTCCTCTTCATCTCCTGACATTATAGAAACAATATCTGTTTAAAAGGATTCTTGAAAAATACTTTGTAAGATATTAAAATTGGGGAAACAATATAGCAGCTGCAGTGGATAAATATTGTTGCAAATAAAGTATTATAATTTAACCGAGACCAACAAACCTAAGATGCAATTAATTCAGCATAAAATAATTCATTCACCAGGTGAAATGAAAAGCGAGAGGTATCGAATGGGGCTGTAACATCACTAAATCCCATGTATTTATATATCACAGTATATATAAATGATACTAAAGATATAAAGTATATATAAATAATATATATGATATATAGTATATATCATGGTATACTCAGTAACCATGTACGTGACAAATAAACTCTTTTTGACACCTGCGCAGCGCTCTTATTAAATTCACTATGTATGCCTGGCAATTTGTTACTGCTTCAGACACAAATACCACAAGGTCAGTCAATTGATTTAGACCACTTTAAAGGTGGCAAAAACATATACTGATCAAATAAAAGAAGAAGTGATGAATTTTGTACCACCCAATGGTTGAAACCTGTGTGGAATAGCACTTATAGAACTTCTAGTTCTAACAGGGCAAAATGGCCAAGTGCTTTGAAAGATACTCTGTGGTCTTCCTGCATTTTGGCGTAGGTGAACCCATTCTTCATTTCCAGCTTATAGACAGAGGTTGCATTCAGGTACCACAAAGACAGGTGAGGTAAAGACCAAGGCTGTCAAGGGGAGCAGTTGGACACCAGGGCTTCTTTCATGATTAGTAACGCGTGACAGGGGTTGTGGCTGGCTGTCACCTGGTGGTTTGTGCAGGTTTCAAAAGTGACCGTGAAGGAAAGCAGAGCTCCTCTCACAAACACTCCCATGAGAGAGGCGCTGTGCTCTTTAAAGCTGAGTGCGGGCAAATAGAAAAGGAGAAAATTAAGTGCAGAGCTTGACCATTTTATGACCCAGTCTTGGAGACACCTCTGATATCATTTTCCAGGTACAGTATGATCCCTCAAAACAGACTGGTGGAAACTATGACCTTTAAGTGGTGCACCAGCTCACATCTGGATGCAGAGGATTCTTACTGTTGAAAGACGGCGTGTGTGTTCTTTCAGAGCTCCATTAGCAGTCGAAACCATCTCGCAGTACAGAGAGTTTAATGATGAAACTGTACATACATAATCCATACAGAGCTGTTCAAGCAGCACATATATAACCTGCTCATGTAAATAGTTTTGATAGTTTTGCATTTTTGCCCGTTTCGGGTTCTGCTCAAGAGTGGTGTATTGGTGGGAGGGCAGTTTGTCTTTGGCGATGCTCCCCTGTGCAATAAGCTCTACGTACCATGGTAGCTTCCTTTATGGGAGCGGCACTCCAGTTTGTCTCTCAGAGGACATCTGTGGAAAGTCTGCCCCAGAAAAATTTGGAAATAATTTTCCAAACTTTGTTGAGCTGTCTGGAAGTTAGGAATGTTAGATGTGCTCATCCCTTTTGATGTGTCCCATGATTCTGTGGCCCATCTAGCATCACCATGCATTTAACATGCATAAGGGTATAAAAATGTGATTGGTTGTGAAACATCCCTGAATTACAAATGATGGATGATTTTAATGGCAGGCCATTTTGAAACCATTTTGCTCTTAATTTAAATTTTTTTTGTCTAGCAGATGCTTTTCTCCTACGTGACATACATTGTTTAACAAGCAGCATTTAGCTGACACCTCTACCTAATGTGCTAGATAAGTGGCAGTACTCTTTAAGTTCATATGGACTTATTTCTTTTAAACTTATCCATTTCAGCACACAGAAAAGGGGAAAAAGCGTGAAAAATAATGGCATATAAATACAAGGTATAAAAAGCCAATGCAGAGCTGGCAGAGAAATGAAAAGGTAGGGGAATGGGGGAGTTTGGGGTGTGAGGCCTTTGTAAGGGTGTCTTTGTGTGTCGTTCCCTCATTGTGATGGGCTTTATACAGTATAAACAATGTACAGTATATCTGGTCTCAGCCACACAGAACCACCTAGCAGAGATAAGTTTTTCACTTTTCTTGCTGCCATTGCAAGAGCTCCGATTTGGTGGAGACTCTTCTCTCACTGCAGCTCCCTCACTGTCTCTCTCTGTCACTCTTTCACGTTCACTCTTTTACCTTTTCTCTCATGCTGCCCTCCTGTCTGCTGTTCTCCTCTGATCTATCTTTCCTTTCTCCTTTCACCCCCGGACCCCAGTGACACCCCCAACAACCAGCCAGCCGAGGTACCCCCAGGGCAGCAACCATGGGAAGAACTTTGATGAAAGGTATCCAGCTGTTATTGGATCTCTTGCTGTGTCTGAATTTTAAAAAGTTTGTTGTCGAAAAGGTATCTGATGAATCTGTTAAAATGTAAAAATACACCTACTGTGTTTGTTTTTATTTTTAAAAACGATACCTTTGTGACTTACAATGTTAAGTTTATCCAAAGAAAAAGTGCTTGCAGGGTTTCAGGATGACAATCATATGATGATACACACAACTAGTTTAGAATTAAAAACAAAATAAAACTAATAAACTGAGGCAGAAATGAATAGGCTGTTGCTATTAGTAAGGACAATTAAACAGCGACAGGAAAACTGTGCCTACGCATGCTGAGATGGTGAGAAAGACCAAGAAGTGTTCTTTACTCCAGAATTATTGGAAAATGATCAAACATTAATATATAAAATCAGAAATATATAAACTAAGTCTTTTTGGGCTCTAAACACATGGGGAAGCCAAATACTTTAAGACAGTTTTTTTTTTTTCTTTTCATGTAATGTATTCATTTTTGCTCATTCTCTTAAAGGGTACCAATAGTTCTGGAGTTGACTGTATCACTGTGACTGTCTTTATATAACTGTGTAGAGTGGTAATATGTATGTGATTTGGTGATGTGTATTAACAGCGGTTTCTGTTTTTTAGAACAAAGGGAGAGTAAGAAAGAAAAGTCAGCAAAGATCCATCTATCGACAGATTCTTCCCTTGTGAAAAAAGGTATTTTGTGTCTCTCAGTTCAAGCAAAATTGCTGTAACACTGTGTGTGCAGCAGGGTCACAGAAGGCCGATAATAGTCATGTATCTGATATACTGTAGAGTGGGTATCAATAGTTTACATACTCACGCTGAAATTTCACATTTTCTTAATGCATGGACTGAGAGCAAAACAAATCATAAACTTGATTTGCTGTCCCTTTTTAATTTTTTGCTTTTTCTTCAGAGACCTTTAGTTGGGAGGAATATCTGAAAGAAACGTTGTCATTACCAGCTCCTCCAAGCTGTTTCAGACAGGTATATGTAACACCATCCTGCCAGGTGTCTTCCCATGCTGGAGGGCTGAATGGGAGTAAATGCTGGGGTGCTTCTACTGGGACTGGGTTCACTCAGTCATCTGAGCAGCTCTGTGTCTGTATCTCCAGTCCAGAATCCCTCCTACCAATGATTTCAAGGTTGGGATGAAGCTGGAGGCTCATGATCCTCGCAACCCCACCTCAGTGTGCATCGCCACGGTGATGGGGTTGGCAGGCGCAAGGCTGCGTTTACGGCTGGATGGCAGCGACAACACCAATGACTTTTGGAGACTGGTGGACTCCTCCGACATCCAGCCCATCGGCACGTGTGAGAAGAACGGGGACATGCTGCAGCCACCACTGGGTAAAGGCTGCTCTGGAGCATCATGGGAAGAGTGTTCCAACAAGACATTGTGGCAGGAGGATTGGGATTGATGGGGAAATTTGGGAAGGGTGGGTTAGACTTTGCAAAGCAGTGAAACATGAGTTTATTGTCAAGTCACCTTGTAAGAGTTTGCTTGAAGATTGCTCCTTTCCAAATAGTGTTTAAGCCTGAGCAGATTTGTGGATGTCAGATAAATGAGAAGATAAACTCAGGTGTTTTCACACTCTTGGTGTGGAAGTCACTGTAATAATTTTGATATCCCCCCAACCCCCCACTCTCCCTCCTACAGGGTTCAGAATGAATGCGTCATCATGGCCCATGTTTCTGCTGAGAACCTTAAGTGGAGCAGAGATAGCACCCGCCAGTGCTTTTAAAAAGGTGTGTTTGTTTTCCAGTAGTACTACACCAGCTCCTTGCTGCAGGATTTTTCAAGTTTGTTTATTTATTTATTTATTTATTTATTTATCATTAATTTTTGTCACCTGCCTGTTTACTAAAATGTATGTGCTGGTCAGCAAATGTGACCTGTGTTTACTTGGTCAGCGAAAAAATGTCCAAAAAAGGCACCTGGTGTCTGGTTTGTGTGTATAAGCGTAAGTGTTTCACTCATTCGCTTTTGGTAACTGTTTTTGTCTGGATCAAAGGTACTGTAACATAAGGGGATAAAAATTAAGGAGCACACAAATATGTTATGTGCTGTATTGTATGTAAAAGATTTTGAACATGTGGGCCTTGATGTGATGCTGTCCAGATAGTCTTGATTTTCTGGACTGGGTCTCGAAATAGATTTTCTCTATGTTTTAAAGAAAAGAGAGGAATTTTCCATGTTTTGTGAATTTGGTAATCCTTTTGTACTTCTGCAGCACATAATTTACCAAACAGATAGAAAGCGAGACAGCCACTGAGATCCTGTACTTCTCCCTTTAGGAGCCAGAGAAGCCACATTACAATGCTTTCAAAACCGGGATGAAGCTGGAGGCTGTGGACAGGAAGAACCCGTACCTCATCTGCCCGGCCACCGTTGGCGAGATGAAGGGCGACGAGGTTTTTGTCATGTTCGATGGATGGAGAGGAGCCTTTGACTACTGGTGCAAGTACGACTCACGGGACATCTTCCCTGTCGGCTGGTGCTCCATGACCAAGCACAGCCTGCAGCCTCCAGGCAATAGTTGTGAGTACTATCCACCAGAGGGCGCTGCTCATTGCATGGCCCACTTTTAAGTGAAGTATTACAGCAGTCCGTAAAGTTGCACGTTGGGTTTGTATTGTTAAGAGATACACCTGTACTCTGATTGACCGTGAAGGAAAGCAGAGCTCCTCTCACAAACACTCCCATGAGAGAGGCGCTGTGCTCTTTAAAGCTGAGTGCGGGCAAATAGAAAAGGAGAAAATTAAGTGCAGAGCTTGACCATTTTATGACCCAGTCTTGGAGACACCTCTGATATCATTTTCCAGGTACAGTATGATCCCTCAAAACAGACTGGTGGAATTCCGAATTCCCAGTAAAACAAGCGGTATATATTAACACCTGCTCGATACCTGGCACAAGAAGCACCATCCTAACACAGCTGAAGCACAGCAGAGGAGCTTTCGGAATTGGCCCGGGTGCAGAAACAGGGGCAGCCCTGCGCCTGGCATCTCTCTTCCCAGATTTTGCCTCTTGTGCGCCAGTGTTCAAATGCAGTCTGCACTTTTGTAATTACATTCACTTCCGCTCAGTTGTTAAGTCCTTTCAATAAGGACCAAAACATAATCTATATTAGGTAAAGGTAAAAGTGGCTGCATATAGACATATATTCATATTAACTGGCTCATTAATGTGTTTAAAATGTCTTTACTATGCTGAAATATGTGACTGAGAGGATATTTTGGCGAAATCAATTGGAGTTGGGATATCTTAAACTTGTTTAAATGTTGATCACAGAAGACATAAATTAAAGTAAGAACAGAAAGTTAATCTAAGCAAGTGAGGAAATCGTTGTTTGAGTGTCTGTTCAGCCTATGGCCGCCAGAGGGCGACACATATTCAGGTTCAGCAATCCTACGGTTACCTGCAGTGGCCGTTCTTTGAGGAACTTCAAGCTGCAGTAAACAGGCTTCCTATCTTTTCCGCCTCTTATTGTTGACTGCTGACACCTGTTTCAGAGTAACCTGGTAATGCGGTAGGCGCTTGTCGGAGGGATTAGTGCTGCAGCTTCCTAAAAGCTCATACTCGACTGGCTCCTACACAGAGCGAGATGCCACCAGCTCACCGTTGTTCTGTGCAAGAATACATCTGTGAAAGGTTCATTTCTTCTGTGCTGTGGTTACTTTTGCCTTATTTATGAAATACGAAAATATTTTGCCATATATCAGTAGCTTTTGATGCAGTAACTACAGCTACTGCTACTCTACCAAAAAGTGCATGGTTTCATTGAGTTATTGTGTTCTACAGTGTAGACTGTTTTGGGTGGAGAATTGGTAATAGTAATAATAATGAATTTTTGTGTGAGACTAAGACTAGAGGATGCTGAGGGGCTGCGATGAGTCGAGTTCACCTCCCCCAGCTTTCACCCTGCATTCCACACCACCTCCTCCACCCTGAGGGTCCAGCAAATGAATGGGACTGAAGCCTCTTTCATATGAGCGGCTCGAACCCGGGTTGTAATCTGTTCAGCACGGGCTAGGACAAAATTAGCTGGGTTAAAGGAGGAAAAGGTGGTCTAGGAATGGTCGGCATTTATAGTGGCATGACAATCTGACTGGGGTTCAAGGATTTACTGTTGCAGCGTTTTTGGTGCAGTTACTTTGTCTTTTGATTGTGTGTGGTTGTGATTGTTCAGCATGATATGATCATGTTGTTTTGTGCAACAAACTGTAGAATTACTGTTATTTTTTTTCCAGAATTTGGTGCTTGAAGGTCATGCTCGTATGATACTTAGTTGCTGAGTAATAAATTTACAAAAGTGTTTGGTTTTTCAAATCACCACGTAAATGGGTAAACTGTGAAGCAGATTTCAAAATGGCCCAAATTGAACTAAAAAAGTAAGAAAGCAAATCACTGCTGCTGTTGCAAGTCAGCTTGAAGGAAAACGTCAGAATAATAATATACAGTGCACACAGCATAAAAAGCACAATCTCTATTTGTTTGTTCTTTATGCACAGCTGCGTTTTTAAGCCACAGGCCTGAAATTTGTCAGTGAGGTCTTTTCATAGCCAAGTTCATTAACATCCAGACAGACTACTTACTGTTTTGAAAAGGTAAAGTCTGGTCTCCTGGAAAAGGCTGGAGAAATAGGAGTAGTGACATTACACTAAGTGTGTTCATGCATCATGCATGTTGTTGCTGCACACACACACACACACACACAGAGCAATGGACACATTACTAAGACAAAGATAATAAAGTTTTCTCCTGTTGGGTCTCTGGCATCCGCCTGTTCAACAACACTGACAAAAGCAACGTACTAAATGCAAAATGTTGGGTTTTTAGGGTATTCATAAAGTTTTGTGATATGTATTACATTACTATTTATGTTTCTACTGTCTGACCGAGGTAGCACTGGGTAACTCAACTAGTAAAGTAATAATAGTAACTAATAATAATAATAATAATAATAATAATAATAATAATATCTCATTTAAGGGGAAGTCTTTGTTACTTTAGCTCCTGCAGTTTTTAAGGTTTCCTGGGGTTTATTTGTCCTCTAGCTTTTTTAATGACCACTTTTGTCATTTGCTTTCATATAAGATGATCCAGATGTTTTTAGGCTATATTTTAAGCAGTCTTTACCCCTAAAGGGATCTGCCCACGCAGTAATACATGCACATATGTTAACTCCCTCCTGCCCAGACAAAGACGACAGCCCAGTCCGGTGCACTTGCTAATCATGTATTATTTGCCCAGTATTTTTGGGTGCCCCGTTGACCGTTGAACCCATTCTGATGTTACATCCCTTCTGCCTTTATTGGCCAGGGTGGAGTCGAGGTTTTGGCCCGATGGCCCCTGAATCATTTATGATTTATGATTAATGTAGCCTGAAGGACTGTCATGTTTCACTTTCATGCCTTTTGACTTCAATGTGGCTCATTTTATGCTGGGATTCTAATAGTGAGCAATGCCCCTGGGCAGCTCTCCATTTAATTTCAGTTTTTTATTTATTTTTTTAAACTGTTTGCAGAGATTTATAGCAGTCACCTACAGGGAGACATTTTGCTTCAGTGTTAAACCTTAGAGTGTTATTCAGTGCAACACAAGATAATTAAAGCTTTATCCGTTTATGAGGTGTATGTTTTACCGCTGTTGTCTTAAGCTTCTGAATTTGAAGAAACTGTGAATACTGAGTAATGTGTTTTAGTGCAGAAACATGGCTACCTTGGATTGGTCTTTTAAGCATTTTTTGAGACAGTAATATGTTGAACAGCCATTGTAATTAAAGAGAACTACAGATGGTGGTTTATGCATCCTTCAGAAGGTGTGTTTCGGCTCCCTCTCCGCTGTTTATGACCATCTTCTGGAGTTTTCCGCCCTCAGCATGACTCTTATGAAGATATATTGTTCCGCAAAGGAATTAACCTCTGCACCCACCAGGAAACATGCTTATTCTCAGCACATAACTCCTGTTAGAATTCCGGGTTTAACATTTGCATTTAACTAGCGTCCGTCACTTTTGCTCCGTGTTAAAATGTTTCTGCGGCAGTTTCTCCACATGATCTTTTTGCGGTCTAATGGTGGAGGAGGAGCGCCACCTGTGTCCATCTGCACATTCGGGTTTTTCTGTGTCTGTCTAATGTGCGTTGGGGTGGGAAGGATTTGTACTGAAATGGGAGACAAAGTCGCCATCCTTCCAGCATCCTCTGTTTTGCTGATCTCAATCTGTGGCGCCACAGTAATGTTTGACTTTGTGACGTTGTCGACTTGTGACCGGCTTTGTAACACTGAATAGTGGAAGCGAGTCGCTTCCTTTTTTCCGGGAAAAAGCCTGATTGTTGTAGTTTGTGTGTAGAAGGTTATTGTGAATCTCAATGGGGGGGTGTGATGCTGCAGACTCCCAACTCCCATGCTCCCCTTCAGCTCTATCTGACCCCATTGTTTAAAAGCCCAACATCAGCTGCTCCCCCATTAGATCCTAATTAGTGGATATCGTTCCCTAATGAGCCCAGTGAGGCAGCAGGGTCTGCATGGGGGGTGGAGTGATGGGGGGGTGGAGTGATGGTGATAAGAAGTGGAGTAGCCAGGGGGTGGGTGATGAGGTGGAGTGATGTGGGGTGGGTGATGTGGGGGTGGAAGTGGGGGCGATTCCTTGGCTTTGCCTCAGCCTCTGTGTTGATCCCCACGCTGGCCTGCTGACAGACCCTAAAACAACGCCCAGCAAGGTTTAATTAATATATATATGTGTATTTGATTACATCATATGTATGATGCAATCGATCATTAGAAGAATAGAAAAGGTTGGTCTGATTTTCATGTAATGATATTTTGTACAACTTGACGTTTGGGGTTTGCGTGCTCAGCAGTGTACAGTGCAGGCACTTCACTTCTTCTCTTTGGGAATCCAGGAGATTTGTTATCAGGACTTCCCTCCTGGTGCTGTTTTTCACCGCCCCCCTGTTGACCAAATTCTCTCCAGTGAAATCCTGCTGTGGCGCTCGAGTCCTTATTCATAATAACCCCCACAGCGTTCGTTACCCAGGGTGCCACCGAGTCAGGCTGCTGCAAGTGGCATTGCTGGCGCTGACCCGATGTGCATGCTGACATGCCAGTAAGTGGAGTAATGGCACTTTATTTATTTTTGTATTCCTAACTATTAAACATACATTTCGACAAGGTGATGTTATATTAGGAGTCACCAACGGATCGCTCCCTTTAGAGAGAATCTTTGCCTTTGCCCGCGAAGAGCGGAAAAAAGGTAGAGATTAAAAATTGTCCAAAACCACTTTTAAAATTTTGGATTTAGTTTATAAACGTTAAAAGCATACTTTTGTTTGGGGAGTAAAACTGCAAAGGACATCTATTTGAGATGGTGTGTATTACCTGTTTGGATGTATTTGGCATCCCTGTGGCTCGAATGCATTTTATTTGCGCAGCTTTATTGTGCGCGATGCGTGCAGTGATCTGCGTTGCGGTGTATGTGGTTGTGCGGTTTCTTCTCTAGCAGCCAGGCCCTTTCACACACGCTGCCGCTTTTGTCACCACACCAATTATTTATAAGTGTTTCTCTTTTGCACGTCTTCGCTAGGATTAATTAAATACCTTTTTCCTTGTCTTCGTCCCCCTCAAATTAAGAGCAATAATGCTGCTGTTGAATAATGGGGAGCGAGAGAAATAAAACCGGGACAGAAATTAGCGGCGGAATCGCAGTTTGTATTTCCACATAGCGAACATGGCGGCTCCTCCTGGGGATGCGTGTCATAACAATACAGCCCACATTAAGTTTGCTCGTGTTGGAGATTAAGCCCTCTTTGTCTGCCTTCCATTTTGTCATTCAGATTAAAAAGGGGGGGACTTTTACCTTACTTTTCAAGCCGGCTAATGCTGTTATATGCTACTGTTTCCTGCCTTTTTGAAGCTGCCTTTCAGACAGCCCTCTGGGGACTTTTCAATGAAGCGGGTTACAAGAGGACCCCCGGGGTGGCTGAGTGGGGGGGGCATGTCTGAACCACTAATGCAGCCAACAGAAACCCCTCCCCAGCCTGGGTCCTCTGATCCATTTAACCTTTGCCCCCCTTCCCCGCACTTCCTCTTGCCCCCCGCCCCCAATGCTTGAGCGCAGACCCAAAAAGCAGGTGACTGATGAGTGCTGTAGTACAGCCACTGATGATATGCATATAAGCTGAAGCCCCCCCACCTTGTGGCCCCTCCCCTTGCCCCTCCCCCCTTCCTCGTGCTAATGCAAATCAGCCGCCGTTCATTCAGTGCTGGCTGCTGCTCGGCTCGGTTGCACCGGGCTCTTTGTGGTGAGCTTCGTGCTGCTCGGACAGGCGCGTGGCTCTCTGCCGGCAGCTCGAGGACAGAGGCTCACTTGGACACGCGCCCCCCCCTCCCCACCCACGGGAGCCCAGGACCGGGACCGAGCGACACAGACGCTGCTGCCCGCAGCCAGCCAGGGGAGTTCCGTGGGCCCCTTTGTTTGGCGGTGAGTGCCCTGGTCCCCCCCCGAGCTTCTGGTGCAGCTTTGGCCCCCTGCTCCCCGCGTGACTTAAGATGTTTCTGTCAGAGGGTCCGACACCCTTTGTCTGACGGGCGGCACACTCTGTGCTGTGGGAGACAACTCCATCAGGACCCAGTCTGTGTGCACTGCGGGTTCTGTGTGACCGAGCTGACACAGACTCAGAGTTGTCTACTTATGGATCAGAGTACAGCAGGGTAAGCGAGAAGCGCCACAGTTTCTGTCCTACTTGGTTGGAAGTTGGCATGATGTTGTTAGAACTCATTTTTTCGGGGTGTTTGCATTTGTTTGGAAGTGGCTGCAGTTCTGGGGGAATTTCCCTGCCGTTTTACCACTAAAGTGTTTAGGAAAATATACATGGGTGTCAAAATAGTGAAATGTGTGTATGTTGTGTGCAGGGAAATGGTATGAAGGTGTGTTTATTTGCACTGAGTTGACAGCGTGAGGCTGCAGCACTGGCTGTCTGGCTTTCAAACCCGGCCGTATGGTACTGTTTAATGGAACTGCCCCGGGCTTTAATGGACCTCCGTATGGTTAACCCCCACCCCCTCGACCTGGCTGGCCCACGTGCTTCTGGTTTGCAAAGGACTGGACAGCTCCCATAGGGGTCAATCCCCAAACCAGCGCCAACAGGCCTGGCCCTCAGCGAAATGTAAATATTGACACCCCCCCCCAAACCTGCCATTTGCAGCACACACTTCAGAGCCTGCACCCGGTGCTACGGGTCACCGGGTCACATGGAAATGAAGCTTTCGTTACCATGTCCACATGCCTGTGACGTGCAGGGAGAGGAAGTGCACTGATTTTATTTCAGAGCTGCAGCGTTGGGAAAACTTTTGCTGCAGGCAGAGTCCTTGGTACACAGACTTGTAGTCGGGTCAGGGAGTGCAGGGAAGGCAGACGCAGTGTGTGTGTGTGTATGTGTAACAAAACACATCTCTGTTCTGAAGCTACTCCCCCCTCCCTCACTCAGGTGGCTCCTGAAGCTGTGGCTTTGCACGGTGCTGAAAAGCGGGTGGCGGAGTTGTCCCAGAGGCGCCCGTCTTCCCCTGGCCAACCCCCCCCCCCCAATCCTGTCCCCTTATCCAGGCCTTTATGGAGCAGCCGGCACGCTGCTCCTGTGCGCTGAAATGGGAGATGCTTATCTGATGATATTTGAAATGAGCGTCGGGGTTCATGAAAGGAGTGGGGCCGACCACCGGGCTGCAGCTTTGTGTTCCGTCTGCAGCCCTTTTTCATTCTGCCATTTCTGTCCCCATGTGGATGCTGGACACCCAATACTTAGCCTGCTGAGGTGGTGGCGATGATGCTGCCAACTGTGCATGATCATGGTGTCAGGGTGGGATTTAAACACTTTGGATCAGAAGTGGTTTTAATTTGGTCTGATTTTTTCCATGATTTGATGGTGTGTTTTAAAAGGCAGCAGCATCTTTTGAAAACGCAGGGCCACTTTCACTAGCATTAGCTGTTTTAAACGGTCTCCCCTGTGAAGATGTGGCCATCTGTCATTTTGTTTATTGATCGATAACCCTCAGCTCTGGCTCTGCAACACACGAACCTTCCTGGGTTTGATTCTCAGTTTTAGCATCGCCTGTAATTGCTGCTTGAAACTTTTCGGCAAGACTCATCCTGCCTATGTGTGTGTGTGAGAGAGAGGGAGAGCCTATGTATTTTATTGCTGAAAGTGAAGCGGGGGTGCGGTATGGTCCCTACCTGGAGTGTTTGGGTAGGTGGAGAGGGGGATCCACATTTCTCAGGAAACCAGGGCGCTTGCAGCTTCTAATGCCTTGTACCCTTAGGTTGGGGGGGCACTCATACAACAGTTTCCAGAAAGGCCACCTCTTTGCGAAAGGTACCTCACACAGCCACAGGCTGCCAGCAGAACAGCGGAACCCGCACTGATGGAATTATACAAAGTGAATTGTGAAAGGCAGTCATGGACACTTTGAGGCTGCAAGAGGGAAGATCAAAGTTACCCCCTCCCCGCTCCTCTTTTTCATCTTATGTTCAACCATCACCTTAGCAGTGTCTCAATATATGAGAAACTAACTGACTGAGTGACTGACTGACTGACTTCAGACTCCTTCACTGCGGTCTCCTCTGTACTTTTCTACCAGTTTGAATCCTTCTGAGATCTGAACAGAGATGTTTAATTATGAAAAGTCTTGTTGGAGCCACGCAGCTTCTAAGGGCAGTGCTACAAAACATAATTTAAACGTATGCAACTTTGCAACATTTTTCAATTGACTGAGGCAAAAGAGAATTTGTCACATTCAGAAGGAGGTTGTTGAGCAGCTCCCCTGCCCCTGTGTCACTCTTCGTGCCCATCCTTTCCTGCCTGACTGTTCCACCTTCTCTGTCAGACTGAGACAAGGCATCCACAGGGGGTCGCCGCTAATGTGAACCAGGTGATGATGACTGACACACGTCACTACGAATGCCCTTTATCTCGAGGGGGAATGCCTCATGGGTGCACATGCGTGGACTGACTCCCCCCTCCCCCCCTTGTCGTTGCAGTGACCCTCCCCAAGACCGCGGCCGTCCCCAGCTGCTCCTCGTTCAGGCCGTCCAGGCGCCCCATGCAGTCACCTTACCGGCTGAGTGCCCCGCTGCCCCCCTTACCCGTGAGGAAGGGGGTGCGAGGGCGGCGACCCAAGAGTCAGACCCTGGCTTTACTCAAGGCAGCCGCGGAAGCAGCAGCTGCAGCGGCCCAGAACGGCGGCTCTCCCACCTCAACCATCAGAACCACATGTGACCCTCAGCTTGCTCCCAGGCCACACAAGAAAAGAGGACCTAAACCTGGAAGCAAGGTACTGGTCCCGCCCCCCCCCCCCCCCCAAACACTATTCTCAACCAGCATTCATCTAGTGGCAGACAGAGGAGGATCATGACCCCACACCACACACGCTCCCTGTTTCCGGACTGCGGTAGGGTTACGCTCAGCGTGGGTGTCTGTGTGTCTACAAGCGTGTCTCACTGCTTCCCGATGCATTTGGTGAAACCGCCCAGCTCATACTTTACCGTGTTGGATTAAATCCAAAATGGAAAGTTTACACGTTTTAATGGTGAAAACTGGCCAGACCGGTATCAAACCATGTTTTACGGCGGTACAGATGAGTCACAGGTGTAAACTGATATTGTTGTGGGCTTACAGAGCTAAGTGTGACTGTCTATTTATGCTTAGTCTGTCGAGTAGTGTAGCGCCTCTGTACTCTGACGCATGTGAGCACCGCCGCAGCGGAGGGTCAAATCCCAGCAAAGCTTTATGCAGTGATAGGCTGCTGGTTTGATGAAACTGGGTAGGAGTGGGGGACGGGGTTAAATAACAGACCGGGACTTTAGGTGGAAAAGCACGCTGAAAAGAGACCGTACTCCTCTTCTAGAGGAAACCTCGAGCGGTCGAGACACCCAGCAGCTCCCCAGCTGCCGCCCCTGAGATGCGGCTCCCTGGCAGCCAGACGCCCCAGGACAGACGCTCCCACCTCAGCAGTAGCCCAGCGGTCACCTCCACAGGTAGGGCTCCACTCCTTAGCACCCCAGCTCAGCTCCACAACCCCACCACCATCGTTCTCCAAAGTCATACGTTCACGTTTCATATCAATGCAATTAGGGTACTCAGCTACTCAATGGTTTAGCCGTTTCATAAGCTGGGTACTTTTTACTGGGGAGTTAGGATAGGAACCTCGATCAAGGGTACAACAGCAGGAGCTGTGATTTGAACCAAGGCAACTGTGGTCACATCAACTTGTGACCTGGATGGCCCCATTGAACACTCTTTAAACCATGACCTGCGACCCAAAACCGTGTAAACGTACTTGGTGAATGCCTAGAACCTGCAGCCCCCCCCCCCCCCCCGGCTGGTGCTCCTCTCAGCCACCCCTGTTCTTTTCGCAGTGTGTGTCTATGTCAACAAGCACGGCAGCTGCGGCCCCCACCTGGACCGCAAGCTGATGCAGCAGCTGCCCGATCACTTTGGCCCAGGTCCGGTCAACATGGTCCTGCAGCAGGCGGTCCAGGCGTGTGTGGACTGCGCCCATCAGCCCAAGGCCCTCTTTGGCTTCCTGCAGGCGGAATCGGATGGGGGAGAAATCATTAAAGGTAAGGCGGTGCGTGTGTGGGGGGTGGGGTGGAGGAAAGGAGACTCATCAGATATTCGTAGTAACCTAAAGATCTTCATCCAAACCGAAAAGGGGGGGGTGGAGAGAACAAAAATCAATAGGCGGAAAATAAATGATAAAATATGAATTGGGTTGTGTATGTGGGGAGGGAGGGAGGGAGGGGGGTTTCCCAACTCTGGGTAATGAGAAGTGACATCTGCACATAACTTGATTTTGGGAACAGGAGGACCTTCCTGGGGGACAGAGCTCAGCCTGCAGGGGCCGTCTGCTCCTCCCAGCCCCACTCGGGTTGCAGCTACCTGCCCTCCCTGCACCCCACACTCCCTCTTATCCACCATTTTACATTCCATTTATTCATCCCCCGATCACACGGTGTCAGATGCACCGTGGTAAAACCTCCCACTGTCAAGTCACACATTTATACAGTAGAGCACAGAACACGCACTCTCAGCGAGCAGTCCATCCAAAACACACATCTTTGGACTGTGAGAAGAAACCCACGAGAACACAGAGAGCGTGCAAACTCTATGCACACTGACCCGGCCAGTCTAGGCATCATGAGAGTGCAGCGCACCCCCCCAGCACTTTGAACCTGTTTGCGCAACTGGGTATTTTACAGTCATGTAGGCTACTGCATGCTTCTTGGCGGTCCAACAGCAGGGCCCCAGCCGAGGGCAGCTGTCATTGTGTGATGCCCTGTATGTCCTGCTGTTCCAGTTCGCCTCGAGGGGGGCACCCACCTGGTGCAGCTGCCCGTGGCCAACAGTGCCTCCTTCGTGCTGCGCTTCCTTGAGACGCTGTGCCACCACCTGCAGTGCGAGAACCTGTTCAGCAGCCAGCCGTTCAGCCCCTACGCCATGACGGCCCACAGCGCTTACGAAAGGGGCAAGTCAGGTAGGGGGGCTTCCCAAACTGAGCGCAGCGTTGGGTAGCGGTCGCTTGGCAACGCCCGAGTCCGACTAACATCCCGATTATTAGCGGGACGAAGTGGAAAAGCGATTCACGCACAAGCGACATGACTTTATTACACAATTAAATATCCTCGTAGCTTTAGTTTGTCGGCGAGAACAATGCAGTGCAGATTAATAAAATAAACTCGAGCGAGAATCTGGCCGCTTATTAATGCATGCCTGAGGAGGAAACATTTAGCTTATCTAATAAAATGAATGAGCTGCAACGGACTGGAGTCCGCAAAATGAAACGCAAAATTCAAGTAACGTTTTACGCTGCCTTAAGACAGGGGGACTGGGGGGCGCTATGCTGCCTTCGTGGAGCTAACGGGGGAAACGGTTGGATGCTTATTTTTGGGCACAGCATCGAAAATGTCTAAAGCACGTAAAAGGCTGACAATTGGTGAACGAGCGATCACTTTTGCCTTAGATGAAGAGCACAAACAAGGTTGTTGTTTTTCTGTGCTAGCCTTGGGGGGGGGGCACTGTTCAGATGTTTGAATCGCTTGCACGCAGCCCCCCCACGTGTTCGCACCTGCAGGCTGCAGGCCTGCCCATTGCTACGCCGCTGCTCACCGTAAACGTCTGCCCATTTCCTTCTCCTGGCAGCGGTGAAAGAGGAGATGTCGGAGGCGCTCACCATGATCCGGGGGAGCAAGCGCTTCGCCAGGGAGTCGTCCCCCTACCCCGCACCCCTGTCCCCGCGGCTGCTGCGCAAAGAGGCGCACCCGTCCGAAGGTGAGCCCGCACCATTGGATCGAGGCCTGGTTCCGCCGCTTTACACACACGTGCAGCGCGACTGCAATCGGCCGTGCGTTTGCCCCCCCAGCAGAGACGTTGCCGCACGAAGAAAGCGGTGTGCCGAAGGAGCGCTGCCCTCAGGCCTCCATGGACTCGGCCAGCAACTCCGTGACCCCCCGCCCCCCGACGCTGCGCAGCACCTCCGAGTATCGGCCCTCCGCCGGCAGCCCCTACTACCCAGGTCAGCCGCCCCCTCTGCGACGCCACGCCTCCAACCCCCCCGAGCTGGCATCCTCACAGCTTCACCGGCGAGTCGAAGGTGCGTGCGTGCGTGTCTGTCTGTTTGTGGACCTTTGCCGACCCCCCGTGGTACCAAAATGTGGCGATTCGTCTCATTTCGCCGCTGGGATTAAAAAGCACCAGAACCGCCGCCCGAGGCAACAAGCAAACAAGCGGCGGAGGCGAAGTGGGCAGAATGGCCAGCCAATGGGGTTAGAATGAGGCGCGGGTGCTGCCCTCTGGTGGAGAAGCAGGGCGCTGATTAATACTCGGCTTTGCTTTCAGTTGCGGCCCAGGCGCCCGGTTATGCTGAGTTTTCACTTGGCTGTAGGTGTGTTTTATATGCTGGAAATTTCCACACCGATGATAAGTACAGTTGTGTGAAGCTGTAAAGTATTATTTTGTTATTTATTCACATGTACAAGTCCTCAAAAGATTTAGCTATTTCTTTGCAGAAGAGCTGTGCAGCATTTTCACATCCAAGTTCAAACATCTCATTTTGATATTCATATAAACACTGATAGGAGGTGCAGCTGCGAATGGGGCCCCTCAGTAGTGCATGTGGGGTCATGGTTATAAAAATAAACCAGCAACCTTTCTTAAAAAAGTTAAAAGATTAAAGAATAAAATGTTTCATGGTAATAAACGGTGTTCTGCTGCCTCATCCCTGAAAGAGGATAAAGCTGCTCTAGCATCACCATGAAGTTCAGAGTAGGTAGCCACTTTGCGGTCGGTGGTCAATGCACGGCGGTCATCGGGTGCAGTTTGGACCGGGAAATGACCGGGGCGGCTGTTTGTTTCTGGATGCAGGTGAACGGAGGCCGACTGCTACAGGTAAATTACGCGCTGAGCTCTGTTAAGGGTAAAGTACCGCAGTGGCATGTTAGTGGCAGCAGGTGGCGTAGTGGTTAGAGCGGCTGCCTCCTGCTGCAGTGCCTCACTCAAATGTGAGGTACGTGACTGAGTTTCCATAAATTAAAAGCACTCATTGTGAGCAGCCACGCATGCGCAGGGCTTCTGCTCCACCGCTGCACCCTCCACCTTCACCGAGCCATCCGTGTCGCTCCAGCAGCCAGCTCCACCACCGGCCCCGACGCCCACACGGCAGACAGAGAAGCGCCCCCACGCCCCGGTCGGTGCCCGTCGTCCTGGTCCATCGACGAGGTGATACAGTTTGTGCGGGACGCAGACCCCCTGGCGCTGGGACCCCACGCCGAGCTCTTCCGCAAGCACGTGAGTCGCCACAGGGCCCTCCTGTCCTTGTCGCCGTCTTCCTGTCTCTGTCTCGCCTCTCCTGCTGAAGCCCCTCCACCTCCACCCGCCTCATTCTATCTTTACCCTGTGCTTCCGGTGGGTTACTGGGTTTATTCCCCTGAGCTGATGACTTAGGCGTGTGGCAGTGCTCAGTCAGCCTGAGGATGATCCCCCCCCCGCCTCAGTCCTGCAATGTGTGTGTACATTCCCACACAGGCCGCCGAGGGGGGGGTCTGTGTTTACATTTCACCTGGCTGTCCCACCGCTCTGCTCCTGCACAGCATCACGCCTGGTGCCATGAATAACGGCGCTGTCTCATTTGGGCCCCGCTGAGCCGCGACACTCGATCCCCTGTCCAAACACTGGGGAGGACATTCAGTAACAGCAGTCTGGCTGAAGCTCCGCTCGCGGCCGCCCCCCCCAGCAGCTCGGCGCAATCTGTTATAAACCTGCAGTGTTTCGCTCTAACGCAGCAGAGGAACAGCTGTGGTGCTGCGGTTTGCAAACTGAGGTGCCACGGAGCGGACAGGGGGCGGCCTTGAACCAGCAGCCTACCGTTGAGCCGGGGACTCGTGGGGCCAGAAAAGCCGAGAGCTCAAATGGCAACACCTGGACTTCCTTTTAAGATGGATGTGTGAGCTGAGCAACAGTGCTGTAACACTGAAAAAAACCCACTAATAATAATAATATTTTCCATGTTTGCCTTTGAAGGGCAGCTTCTACCAAAGCATTCAATAGCAGGAAGCAAATAAATTTGATAAATTGCAGCAGTAAAATGAGCAAAATTTGGAACACAAGGGTGTAAAATGTGGGTTTAAAGGCGCTCAGAGCAAGCGGAGTGACACTGAGTCCCACAGTGTGGTGTGCAGCAGCAGAAGGTCAGGGCACATGTAGTTTGTCGGTGGCCTTGAAGGAGGCGAGGCCACATCCATGCATCTGTCCGTCACCATTGCCCGCTTCACCCTGGTTGGGGTCACAGTGGTTCGGAGCACATTGTGGAATGCCTGGGCTATGAAACAACACCCTGAATGGGACACCAGTCAGGTGAGGCTGATCAGATGAACGTAGGGAGTTTTCCTCAGCTGTGTTCTGAGGTGTAGCTGTTGCGTCTTGCTGCTCCACACGCAGTGTGTAATGACGGAATGTCTCCCCCACCCCCCTCGCAGGAGATCGACGGCAAAGCCCTGCTGCTGCTGCGCAGCGACATGGTCATGAAGTACATGGGCCTGAAGCTGGGACCTGCGCTCAAACTCTGCTACCACATCGAGAGGCTGAAACAGGCCAAGCTTTAGCACCAGCCCCACCGGGGAGGGCGCTCTTCCGCACCGGACACCAAAGGAAGATTCCGGCCTCGTTCATCTCTGTAAAACGGTGCTTTTGTCTCGTTTCCTGCGAAGATGTTATTTACACTGCAGAGACCCAAGTATCTCAGCAAGCAAAGAGCACAGGACTGACTGGCAGCTGAAGCCCAAAGGAGAACCTGTCTAGTGTTTACACCGCAGAGCCGCGTCCCGCTTCCTCATGCTTTTATCATTTCTACTGGGTTTTTCATTTTTTCAGTAAATACAAAAATACGTGGTTTATTTTTATTTTTCCCTGCTGGATAGTTTGTAGCTGGACACTGACGTAGGAAAGCAACTGCTATTTATTTATTGTTTTTCCCCCCTTCACGCTAAACGAAGGATTCCGTGCAGCTGCGCCCCCCAACGTGGAAAAGACGCGTCTGGCAACTTGAGTTTTCAGCGCAGCTTCTCCTTGTGGAGCCTCCAGCTGGGAGATAGGCTGCATTCACCCAAAAACAGATGCTTGTTTGGAATAAAACTGGACTTCAGCGCTTTGCTGAAGCATCAATCCGTTTCCTTACAGCAGTGTGGACTTTACAGGCGGAAAATGACTTTGCTGCATTATTAGCTTCGTGCAGGAAATGTTACGTGAGAAGTTGTACAACAGATGGACAGAATTATTTTTTCAGCAAGTCCTTCAACAACAATATTAATTGTGCTACGTACACAGCCAAGTCACGCACTGGCTCAGAAACTTCTACTTTTGGTCCTGTTACACTGTTTACCTGCAGCAGGTGCTACAGCTGAGCAGCTCCTCCAAGGTGGAAATGTGCCGATCCAAGCGCAACGATGGATCCTTCAGGGGAGGGTTTGTGGTTGTGTCCCTGCAGTCTGAGGAAAAGTAGAATCAAGTTGAGCTTTTCTGCTTAATATTTTACTGTATAAATTATTGTAAAGCTCAGGTTATTTATCCTCCTTCCCAACGTCGTGGGCCTCACCTTCACCGTCCACCACCTGGTGCAGAATGAAGGTGTTGGGGCCCTCTGCTGCATTTCACCTCCTCTCCCAGGAGTTTTCGGGGTCTCCAGAGTGGACCCCCAGGTGTAAACAACGTGGTCTCATTTAGCCTGACTTTGCCCATAGTCCTGCCCCCCCACTGTCCCCTTTGCTGGAAGAGCAGCTGAGGGGTCACGAAGGAGAACAAACAAATTCGCATTAAATGTGCATGCGAGTCCATTTCTCCTCCTCCTCCTCCTCCTCGCACGCCAGCTGTGTTCAGTTCAGGTATTAATGACATCAGTTTTACTTTGTTTCTCAGGTTAATGTGAACCGTTTATGGCAGACTTCAATGTTGTCAACGACCAGATGTTTATTATACTTTTCAATCTGTGATTTATTTTATCTCGACTAGACCGTCAAGCCTCGTGATGAGAACGAAATCAGACCGGTTGTCTGATCGTCAAAATACTTGAAAATGTTTGCACGACACACAAGCAGCGCCAAGCTTGGCAGCCTGGTCTACATTTTATAAAATGGCCCCATGTATCTGCTCTTTAATAACCAGTCTGGTGAAAAAATGTACATGAACTTTGTTTCCTTTATTGTTATACAATGAACTTGCTCTTTCATAACTGCTTATTTTTCACATTTTATATCGTAATAACTGAGGTTTAAATTAAATAACCAAACAAAGTGAGCTGCAGAACCCTTTATTTTCTCTACTATTTATTCAACTGTGTGGACTACAAAAGCGAACCATCTCATGGCTGCCGGTATAAAATCTTCACCCCATACAAAATAGCAGCACTCGCGTCATCTCCGCCACCAGCATCAGCGGCTGATGGGCTGCGGAGCGACTGCCCCCTTTAAATCACTCGCTTGCATTCATCATAGTTTAACAGTCAGGTTTTCTTTAACACAATACTGTGCAGTTCTGCAAGGAAAAACATAAGCAACTCAAACATGCGGCTGTGCCACCAGGGGTGCTCGAGCTGGACGGAGGTGAAACGCATGAACACCGAACTCATCAGCAGAGTTGCTTAACAGCTGTGGGTCAAACAGTTGGAACAGAGCAGTGCTAGGCCTGCTGGGAAGCTAATAAATAAATATTCACCGACTCGCAACCGTGACCTTGGGCCGCCCAGACGGCGCTCCGCTAGGTAAAGACCGCATGACAGCAGATTCCCCATGAGCCTCTAGGCCCGAGTAGTTGGGGGGGGGGGGGGCGCGAACAAGCCAAGCTGCTCTCAGCCGCCAACATATTTCAGCTGTCAGGAAGCATTGGCGTCACAGTGACTGCAGTAACGTCTTTCCCCAGTGAGGCTGCTCGACTCCTTCAGCGTTGCTGCTGCCCTCCCTGTTGCCCCGTTAGCGTCACGGAAGGTCTTGCAACTCCATCGAGATGAGGGCTGAGCAAGCCCGGCTGTGGCCGAGGGACACATCTACGCGCTACAGTACAGCAAGTTGTCATGCGCTGCTCCCACCACAGTCTCATGCCAGGAGTTTCCCAGGTGCAGCTCACCTGTTTCGCACGCACGTGCCGCTTTTCTCACTGAGACGCTGTCTGCCGCTGCACTGCATAAAATAGTCTTTTTTAAACAGATTAATTTGCAATATTAAATCTCTAGTGTAACCCCAGCACATTTGTACACAAACTCATTTCCAACCAAAATTCCTACCAAGCATCTCCCCAGCCTCACTTACCTGCCACGCTACCTACCCCACACACACACACACACTGTACTTCTGCTAACAGCTGTGTGGAAAGAAAGGGGGTCAAAAGAAGTGACACCTGGCCGGTTTAGCCGCTGCTGCCACTGTCCCCCACTGCACTCTCCTGTCCTGAGCTCTGAATCCCAACTGCGGATATTAACTTGCACACCAAACAGTTGCATACAAAATGCTCCCCCTGCCTAGTTTGACCCCTTGGACCCCTCCTGCTCAGCCAGCTTTGCTGCACAATGGATGCAAATGTGTTCACGCTTCCCTCACCTGGGGGCTCTGAAAATCAAGATTTGCCCCTTACAGCCGAGTCTCTCTAACAGACACAGAACACAAAAACTGCCGTCTGCCTTCAGGAGAAGAACAGCGGTTTTTCTTCAATACAGCCCTTTTTCCGGAGACTTCTCCTTTCACGCGCTGAAAAAAAATTGTGCTTAGTTGACGTTTTGACAGCCATTTCCAACCGGCAAAATAATGGAGGAAAGCAGAGCTCAGGGCTGCCGGGCCACTTCCTGTCCCCCCCAAATGAAGCTGATGCATCAGTTGAATAAATAAGTGATAAATATAATTTCCTGTCATGTGAAGGAACTGATGTAAGGAGCCAAAACAAACAGGTCATCCTTCCAGAGAGGAGCTCACTGCTCGACAGACCTTCGGTACAGACATGGACCAGGCAGAAGGATCCGGTGTCAGCGGTTAAGCGTCGTTCTCCCAAAATTATAACAGCGTGAGCCACCTAAAGAGGAAAAACCTCCAAATGTTCACTCTTTTTCCCCCTCTTAAGGCTAGAGATACATGCTGTCTGTCACTTAGCAACAGGGAAATTTTCCACTATTGCAGGTTCATGAATATTAATTTGTCTAAAAATGGAAGGAAGGAAGGAGAACTGCATTTGCAACGAGTGACCAAACAAAATGCATATTAATGGACCAAATGCTAAAAAAAAAGAAGCATTGAGTCGTCAGCTAAGCTTGGCAGAAAGGTTGCGTGTGCGGTGGCAGGAAGCTGGGGAGATGCCGGAGATTCTGAGCCGCTCTCTGGGTAAATAGTTCGTCGTAAAAGGTGACACCAACTACACATTGTGCGAAGTCTCCACCATCCTGGAAAACATGATGATCAGAAGAGCTGAATGTCCAGACAGGGCCAAACATCCACACTGCTGACCATCCTGTGGCCTCCCCACCGAGTACCTTGCCCGATTAACCAACCACTTATTTCCTAGGGAAGAAGGCAGCCAGACGCTGCTTCTTGATGGGCAAGAGGTGGATCTCCTGAGAGTTGACCTTCTTCAGCTTGATGGCCCTGTTCTTGGAGGTCTTTTTGAGGGCCTCTGCAGGGCCATGCAGCTCCCCTGGGGCCCTGGTGCCAAGGCACTGCTGCAGCATGGCCTCTTGGTTGGCATCTCGCTTAATGGAGAAGTTCTTGGTGGAGACACCCGAGAGGCCCTTGATCTTGCCACAGAAGATGGCAGGCATGGCGTCCTTCACTGATACGATCACCTTAGCTGTCTGGGAGGTGCTCACGATCTCAAAGTTGCCCCCGACACCCTTGGGCTCGCCACACGGATGCCCGCCACCATCCACCACCCACTTGTGTTGCCGGCTGAACTCCAGGGACGCCAGGCTGCTCAGCAGTTTGGAGTCCAGCTTCTGTGCACACTCCACAGGCCGCAGGACCTCCAGAGACACAGCGGCACTGGCGGCATCCTGGGAGGGGCGACAGACCCCCGGCAGCTCCCTAGCGAGGAGGGGCGGGACGCAGGGCTTCCTTCTGCCGGCCAAGGAAAGATCAAGGACACTGTCCTGCTGAAGTGGAACTTCCTGCTTTGTTTGTATTGGCAGCACTTTCACCGAGAGGTCCAACACTTCCCCCTCGGCCGGGCAGAGGGAGGACAGAGAGGCCGGCTGAGGGAGAGGCACAGGACTAGGGGTGTCCTTAGCACTTGTCTGCGTGCCTTTGTCCAGGGTGCCGGTGGCTTTGGAGGGCTCCACAAAAACCTTAGAGTCTGCACTCTGGGGGATGGGAACAGGGATAGGGATGGGGACCGGCAGAGGGACAGGCAAGGGGACGATGATGGGGTAGGGGACCAGCAGGGTGGCCGGTGGGACCAGAGGTGAAAGTGGGGAGCTGTAGGGGTGCACAAGTGGTGGAGAGGGATAGAAGCTGGAGGAGAAGTGGTCCGTTGGGGTGGAAGTGGAACTGTGGCAGGAGGAGTTGTTGAGGGTGTTCTGGGAGGGGAACAGGTCCTGCAGGATGGCCGCAAAGGCGGGGTTCTGTAGGAGTGGCAGGACGCCTGGATCCTGCAGCTGCCCTGCAGGCTTCTGGTCCAAGAGCTGCGGCTGAGTAAAGGGCAGCGAGGTGTTCTGACATAGGGTGCCGTTTGGCAGGGGTGCAGCCGGAAATGGTGCTGCCTGCTGGAGTGGCGGAGAGCTAAGGTGCTGGAACACCTGCTGCTCCAGGACAAGGGGCAAGGAGACAGGGCCCTGGCCAGTCATGAGGTAGGAAGCATTAGCAGCCTGGCCCACTGGCGACGCCCCGCTCCCGGCCATCTGTAGGTGGATGGGCAGTACCACAGGGCTTTCCCCCAGGCAGATGGGCTGGAGGACGGTGGCAGCCACTTTGAGAGCCACTCCACTTTGGGGCTCTGCAGCAGCAGTGGGGTTGAGCAGGGAAGGAGCTGGAACCGCCACCAGAGGGGAGAGCGGCTTCCTGGCAAGTCCGCTGGCATTCAGGTTCCAGGCCTCAGCAGTGATCAGCTGCGTGATGGCATTCTCCAGCTTCCCGGACCCCTCGCCAACAGCTCCGCCCCTGCCGGCGTTCACGGGGCCTGGGGGGCTCGTCGTGTCCAAGGGCAGCCCAGGCTGGCTGTTCTCCATGGCTTCCTGTTGGGCTTCTCAAAAAGATCCTCCTTCTTCAGCTCCTCCCAGCCAGAGACCTCATGACCTCACAGCCCAACCACTTTACAGTACCGCTATGTCTGCTGGACCCTACGGCAAAAAGACAGAAAACCAAATCCCATTTCATTAAAATGGCCGTAACCAGCAAGGAGAAAAAAGTTCGACGGATATACCGAGTCATAAACTGCAGATCTGAGGAGAAGTCTCAAAGCGTGATGACGCCGCTGAGCCTTGCCTGCTCTGAATTAATGAAAGGCGCCATCGGTGCCTAACTAGGTTCTCACGCAAGGCACACTAAATCTTTCCCCGTTCCCCACAAGCCCATAAAGCACTCAGTCATTCTCAAGGCAAACCAGCATCACTGAAAGGTACAACAGCAGACACAACATCATGCATAACACCACTAGTGTACAGCTGCAAGTTAAGACAAACCAGTTGTTTTTAAAACAAGGTATGAATTAAAAGCGCATGGAGATGGGGGGGGGGGGGCTCACAAGCTATGATTATTTTTTTTTAATTTGCCCATTCCAGCACACGCTTAATTACATTACATTTTGGCAGCAAATAAACAATTCCGCCTTTGGCAGAGCCAGAATAATAACGCAGAAATCCAGGCAGCCTAGGACCAAACACTCTGATGCCGTGATGGTGCTTTAAACACCCCCCTGTACTCAACTCCTTCCTCTGCAAGCATATTGCGGGCCTGGGGGGGGGGACTTTGTTTCTGCTACAGATCAGCAAACAGCAAGGCAGCATCTGCAATGAGAAACTATTTCCTTACACACATTTCTATGCATATATAAAAAAGTATGTAAAAAGTCCAGTATTCTTCCATAGGGACAGGCTGCACTGGTGGAAAGAGGCCAGAGGTCAAATCACTGCTGTGACGTGACCCACATCTCTGAGGTTTTAGCTCAGAGCCCAACATCACATATTCAACCTCAAGAGCTTTGTTAAAACTCCTCCACTTTGTTTGACATGACTGGTTTGCTAAGGTACAACGACAGACAAAACTGACACATCAAGTGCTCATACTTCATAAGATGTGATAAAAAAAATATTCAGAATCATTATAAGCATCTTTCTTCAGAGCTATATTAGCAACACTGGAAAGTGCTGCTTCATACATGAGTTTTGCTGCTAAATATTCTGTTTATGAAACTTCACCAAGGCAACAGAGAATGATTGCATCTTTAAAGGGCAGAATCGGTTTTATTGGCAGAATCACAACCGATCATTGCTCTTGGCACGAATTTTTTTGTAATTCTTCTCAAGGAGAGGCCACATTCTCCAACAAAGAAAGGCAGCTTTCTAACCAGCGCAGCATTGGCTCCGTTCCCCCATCACAGAAGGAGGCCTTAGGAGTTATCGCAGGCCACTCTGGTCAGCCCTGACACAGAACCGTGGGGAGGGCTCCCTCCCGCCCCCACAGTCAAGCCTCCCAGCTCCACCGTCACTACTGAGTGTGTGGGGGGAGGGCATTTTTGCTTCCCTCTGTGGTCGCCTGAGCTGAGAAGGGTAAGCTGAGGGCAAGGAGCCACATGCCGCGGTGAGGAGGAAGCGTTTCATCAACGTGGCTGAGGGGCCTGCGGTGAGCGGGGTCCGCCTGCACCTCCCTGCTGAGCACAGCTAACTGCTAAGACATTCAGCTGAACCACAGGACAGCTACATCGTGAGGCACGTCCAACATAAGCATCATCTGAGACACGCTTCCTGAAGTCTTCCTCCATCACCTTCATTTTCTCACTAAACTTCTTTGTGACTAATTGTTCCTTAAAAAAAACAAGCTTAATGGTGGTCTGTATGGCAGAAATGACCTTCGGAAGTCAATTCTGTCTCATCTGTACTAAGCAATCATTTCTCCAGAAATTTCCTAGCGGTGTGTTCAGACTTGCTAGGAGAGAAGAGTGAAAGAAACCTGGACTCAATGAAAAGTGAAACTGGTGCATTTAAAACTGCCGTTTGCCATGACAGCTATAAAACCTCAAACACACTGCTGTTTGAAAAACTATACTGTTGCAGTTGTACTTTGACTAAAATCTCCTATCTCCTGGAAGAAAAGTCTGTGCTCAGTTCATCACCATTTTCCTGTTGTTGTGCCAAGGGCCGCAAATGATGTAATCAATAATTAAGCACAAATTTATGTGTTTATTTAAATGTCTGGGTAAAAACGCATGCTTTTAATGCTACTAGCATTATGAAGCTCACTTTATTACACTGACATCTATTAAAAAGTGAGCCAAGAACATTTTTAAAAAAAATATTCTACGCAAGAGAGTCAAATTATAATCCAGATTTGGAATTCCTTGATGATGGCTCATAAGACTACACAGATGATTTATTATTGCAAAAGCTTGGTAAACAAAATGTGGCCACTGCACTGTTTCCTGCCAAACCCGCCGTGCTGCATCTCTGTACCGGTCAGCCCAGGATGGGCCATTATGCTACACATTAGCAATGCATGGCCAACAGCTCCTGCAACATCTATCGCTCATTACTGGCCCTGTAGAGACCAATGTTCCATCCCCAGTGAACGCACACTCCGACTCTGCATTCCTGGCAGGGGGCCAAGGGATGGCAAACCCCATACTGGCGTCTTACGATCTGGTCACGTGGACATGATGGGAATGCGGGAGAAGCCACTTGGGGGAGGCGTGAATCATGGCAGCGTCAGGATTAGGGAGCCACGCCAGAGGACCCTCTGGCTGGGTGGAGCTACACCAGCTGTGTGAGACGCCGTCTTTGCACTGGGAGGAGACGAAAAGAAAAAAACAAGATACAGGAAATACGGCACAAACAAAATGTGGCACACCCAGAAACTCTTTGCACTGTTGGTTATTAAAGACCATTCTCGATGCGGACCACCCTACAGCTAGACGAGTAGCACACGAAAAATGGGGGGAAAACATCATAACCCATTTCTCGACGGTCCTCCTTTGTATAGTGGAGCCACAGTTGTCATGGTAACAGACACTAATGTCACCCCACCCCTTACCAATCACTGCAGCCATTTTGTACCTGTCTGAGAGTTTGTTCCACTTCAGAGGTGGTCAGCTGTATTTGTGAGGGGGTCCCTCCTCCCAGCCCACACAGGTAAGCGCATGCACAGCAACACGAGAGGAAGGGAGGGAGCCATACTGACACAAAATGCCATGGGGAAGCACAATCTGCATAAGCAGAGGCCTTGAAAGTCACGTGGCATTTCAATGACCAAATGGAATGCCTTCTGCCCAAATTGCCGAGCGATTTACTAGTATATTTTAACACCCCCCCCCACACACACACACACACAAATAATGGCATCCATGTGTCCTGCCATCGGGTACAACACGGGTGGCCACCAGCTCTTGCTTTGCCAGTTGCTATGTGCTGCTATGGCCACCTTGGCTGTGACCAGTCAGGCCTGTGTCTGAGGGCAGGTGCAAATCTTGCAACATTCGTGTTTCCGGCAAGAGCTTCATTCAGGTGCCAGTTTGTGGCACACGGCCGTTGCACTCTTCCCCCACCTCCATCCTCATTGAATTCATCCACCAAACAGTATTTATAGTATCTGTGAGGCTTGTCTGTGCATCTCAGGCATGCGCTGGATGAGCTCATTGTGCAGAACGGACACACACACACACACACACACACACACACACACACACACACACACACACACACAGACAGAGTTGTTTACTAGGTTTTGCTCACACTGTACTTTACTGATTCCAGATTACCACAGTATGGTTTTGACCAAAGTGTGGCCAGTTTGTTTGGTCTGCACTGCACTGAAGGCACTGCCCAGCATGCTGAAGATATCACAAAAGGGGACATTGCTAACATTTTTCTATTAAGCTTTTTTGATCAAAACCAACACTTCAGATGTTGCATATGGCATAATTTAGTACAGGCGCATTTGTGCATTTATAATCTCGCTCTCTGGATGACAGATTTAATCTTTTTCTCCACATGCTAATTTTCTCTTTGCAGAGTTCAGGTTTACAATTTAATTTCCTGCATTGACAACTTCTGTTTCATGCCTACCTGCTTTCTTCAGTCTTTGTAAGGACAACATCAATTAAGAACTTGAGCAAATTAGTTGTTAAAGCCATGGTCGGGGGTGGGGGTCAGACATAGCTGGACCAAAGCCGAGGTCATCCATTGAGCAACTACAAGTTTAAAAATAATTATGCCTGTTTGTAAAAGTACTTAAACGTACTTTTTTGTGAATGGAAAATGGATTTAGGGCTCCCACGAGGAATGCAAGGACGTCAGCAGCCAGGTTTATGTGTTTCATAAAAGGTTGGCAAGAGTGGCATACAGCCACCACACCAGCATGCCGGCAAAACACACCCATACATGCTGCCCTGCCTCCTGTTAGACCATCCACCTGCTGATCTTATGCAGAACAGACCCTGGAGGGGTCCAGTTCCTCCAGTCTTTCCTATGGCTCTTTACAGCTATCCGCTCACTGCCACTCCCAATCCCACATAAGGTCCATCTCAGCAATGGACACAACAGTAAAGCTGGCATGTAGGTACAATCTCTTTGAATACGGGAGGTTTGTCAGCATCAAAGTGGGAACAGAATTAAGAAAAGGAAGGAAAAGGAAGTCCTGGAGAAGCCAGAGGTGGACGAGGCGTATGGTGTACAGTACCAACTTAAGGAGGCAGACTGAATTCCTCAACCTCTCCACTAATGGCTTCCACATTTCACCCTCCTATTCATCTCCTAAAAAGAGCCTGTTCCATGCAATTAGTCAGAGACCCAATACCAAAAATGGCGGGAAAAAAATCGAGTCACTGTCCCAAACAACTGCAGGTTAATCCAGCAAAAATAAAAAAGTCAAGTTGCATAGCACAAAAATATACATCACTGTCAATAGACTTAATATACAAGTCACTCAACTGGAAGCAACAGGGGACTCTGGGAAATGTCTGCACAGCAGGAACAGAAAGAGGATACACACCTTGAAGGGATTCTACAAACACTGCAGGTTTTACTCTCCCTTTGTTTACATTTCACTGGATGGTTCTTGGACAGAACGCCTGCTCCCACAAAGCAGCTGTTTCTGTCAACAGATCTGAGCGGAGCAGCACAGTGGCCACTCAAGCTTGCAGGTTCTGCTTCTCGTGCAGAAGGTGAATGGTTGGTCACGTGGAAGCGCTTTCATGTTAGTCCATAAACGTTCTGAAACCCAACTGTCTCCCAAACAAAACTTCCATCCTTTGAAGCACAATCCTACTTTGATATTTAAAAATATACTGGCATTATTATTTCATCACTTAGCTAAAGCATTTTATCCAGAGCAATTCAGAATATTTGTCCATACATAAGTTGGATATTTTATTGATGCAAATCAGGTTACACAGGTATACAGTCAGGTGACTCCTTGACTAAAGTAGCCTTCTGATTTCAAGTCTTTAAATGCTATGTACCTCATTCTCCCGCACATCAAATATAAAAAAGACAGCAAAAACACTTGTAGTAAAAAAGATTGAAAAAAGCATGATGTCAGAAAAATAAGAATTATGTCTGCTATTCCATACAAAACAACAAAATTAACAGCAAGCACATGTAGTCTGAAAAGCAAAACATTTTGAAGGATCTGGGGGTTCATAATGATAAAAAAAAAAAAATGTCAACATGTAGCAAAAGCATTGTGGATACAATGAAATCCCAAGTGGGATACAGCTGCCACGGCATATCCCACCAAAGTGAGCCTGGGACACGGGTCAGCGGCATTCATGTGATGTCTCAGTTGAGGACTTGACCCATTAGCTGCAAACAAACCCATGCACGCTTCATAAACGAACACACAAGACAACTGCGTCATTAAATCCAAACGTTAATAAGGGTAAAGTACGTGGGAGCTAAGAGAAATGGCTTAACGGTCAAGGACCTGTTCAACAACATGTTTTACCACTTAAAGGCCTTTTACTCTTAACTGCCAATTCCACTGAATCGCTGTCCTCAGTCCCTGAGTGCTCTTGTATGTGTGTGTGTCCATGTCCCCACTGGTACAAAAACCTGATCTGCAATGCTCCTCATTAGAATGCAATTTTAGGTTCCACTGCTGCATAGTGTTAAAGTCAAACACTGCTACTGCCAGTAAAAACATCCATAAACTGGTATTTCCAAGTTCATCCATCCATCATCCTTAACTACTTTTTCTTGGTCAGAGTTGTGGTGGTCCAGAGCCTATCCCAGAGTTACTGGGCACCAAGTTAGGATGAGTACACCCCAGATGGCCGCACATAACACACTACAGGTAGTTTAAACCAGTCAGCCTAAAACACATGGCTTTGTAGTGTGTAAGGAAACACAGGGAGAACATGCAAACTCCACACAGGCTAAGCTGGGTTCAAACCCCTGTCCAAACCCTACTTAATAACCATGCTGTCCAGCTTTTAAAGTACTAAATCTAAATATATACTGGGCTGCTAAATGCCTTATTCAAACAAAGATGCTGCTGCCATGATGCCCTGTACAGTCCCCCAGAAGTGACAAGAGCAGTTACTTGCAAGTGAAAAGTCTTTTACGTGTGAAATACATTTTTTTAAAAAGCCCTGAATGCCCCCCATCCTTCTGCTGGAGTCCAAGAACAAGGCCATGGGATTCACTTTTCCCAGAATGACTGAGACCTTTGACAGGCCCTGAGACACAACAGTGCTAGCATTGATTCAGGACCATAAATCAGTTTGTTTACTGTTCTCCTACACACTCAGGGAGCCCTTTGTCCTCCCTCCCCTCCAGCTGCTTCATGAAAACAAGCCTTTATCTTTCTCAGAGAGCAGCACTTCTCCTGTTCATCTGGGCAGCGAAGTTCGTGGCGCACGAGAACTGCTCAGGTACACGTCTCCCTCAAGCATTCTCCTGACCGACGCTCACTGACAGGGTCACAGGCAGCGCGCTGCAGATGGGGAGCCCTGTGGGTCAGCTGGAGAATGTCAGAACATGTTCATGCCACCTAGTGAGGAGCAGCAAGGTCAAACGTGCCTGTTGATCAGTCAATGCAGAGTTGGGTTTTCTTCAGGATAGGAAAATTAATAAGATGGGGCAGTGAGCTGACTTACTATAGAAATGTACGCACAATGAGAAACCTTTAAAAATACAGGGCACACTGGGCTCCCCGTGCCCCCAACCACGGGTGTCCAGCAACCCAGTCCACTAAAGAGCGTCTCCATGCGGGCTCTCCTCAGGGGACGCTGCCCCGCAGCTCAGCTGACTGGATGCCAAGCCACACTCACGTGACCCTGGACAACAATCACGTGACCTCAGCGTCCAGCGCCGTCAATTACTGTCCTCACACGACGCCGTGATTTAGCGAACTGCTACACAACCTCCGTATTTCATCCAGCAGCTCAGCAGACATCTACGACGTTTTATTAAACACAGTTAGGCAAGGATGAATCATTTTAATAAAGAAAGGCCATTTATCAGACTGTACAACCGATGCACCTGTACCGCTGACTTTTCACCTTTCAGTGCAATTTTACCTCAGAAAAATACATATATTAAAAATGTGCGTTTGCGCGAGGAAACGGGCGTTTAATATCATACCGAACGTGGAAGAAGGCGGCTGCAAACGGCTGTAAGCGGTGCGAACGCGTGCCACGGCCGACACACGCTATTTACACGGTCGTCCCTTGCTACCGCAGCCGCTGTCCGCCGTCCACCCACCTCCGCCCTGGTCCTCCCGACCGAACAATGCGGTACGGCGGCGAAGCCTTCAATCACGCAGCTGCATTTTCCTGCTCGAGCTGCACTTCCAGCATCGCAATTTTCTCTTTCCCCCTCCCTTTTTCCTTCCACGGCTGGAGTTACGCCGCTGCAGTCATGGCAGAAACGTTCACGGCGTCCACTTCCACGACAGGAACACGCGAGTTTCGGCCGAAAATCGGCGACACACAAGCACACTCGCCAAAGAGTTACGGAAGCGGATCGCGGCGGCGTCGCCGGACCGCTGTCCTCGCGCGGCGCGTCAGATGGAGGCTGTGACCGCGAGCCCTGTGACAGCCGGAGCTGCGCGCGCGCGCGCGCACGCACGCACTCCCGACCCCATGCGCGCCGCCGCCGCCGTCCTCCCCCCCCCTTCTTCCTTCCCGCTTGGCGCCGCGTGCGTGCGTGCGCGCGCCACGACTGAAAACGCTGCCGCTGCTTCGTGCGCGTCTTGTCCGCGCGCTCTTGTATTCGCACCAATAATTTCATAACGACGGCCACGAGGACACAGCATGTTTTCCGTTTGTTTAGCCGTTTCGAAGTGCAAGTGAGCCGAAGCGCCCGTTGTGTTAGACAAACAAGCAAGAAGTCGCCTTACAGTTCAGTTTCTAACAATAACGGCGCGAATCCCCGTTCGTCTTCCCAAGGATGAGGCATCCGTTTCGGTGGAGGCGCGCCAAACCTTGGTTAGCGCTGCCACCGTTTCGCCATAGCGCTCTCTAATGTTATCCCTTTGAATCATTTATCATCATTTTCCCCATTTTAAATCTGTCCAAAATATTTTCAAACATATTTCTGGACATGTTCTGTTTTTATTTGCTGCCATTGAAGGTGTAACTAATCTCATTTGCATCATGCTGCGCATGTGCAGTTTCCCAGCTCTATTATGCAATATTCTGTGTTAATGGCCTTTTTTTCAGCGCTGTTTCCTCACGTTTCGCTTCCCCATTTCGCATCTAATCCCCGCGTTATGTACATGGACGTAAATGCGGCATGTAGGCGTAACTAGGAGGGGGGGCGCAACCCCCCAGGGAGTGCACGGCTCCAAATGACTAACATCTCGGATACACAATAAACACAACTGTTCGAAATCTCACAGACAAGTCTTGGCCTTGAGTGTTAGATGATACAGTTATGCGCTTGATCGTTTTTTTCCTAACATGCAACCCTCCGAAGTGCAAAGATGTTTTCCCAGAGACGATGTGCTTCCTTCTTCCATAAAAGTGTCTTCATCCTCCAGTGGGGAGGTGGGGGCAGCTCTTTAAGGGAACTCGGCGTGTGTGGAACTGGAGCCAAACTGACCGGCGCTGAGCAAATTCACGTCTTATTTCTTGTCCCCCAGATTTATTGCGGCGCGGCACCACAGAGGCGTGACTCTGCTTACGAACGGCACCGACACAGGCCAGGCCTGGCAAAATACAAAGGAGCGTTAAAAAAAGAGTGCACCGGCGCTCCTGTTTGTTAGCAGAAGGGGCGCGCGCAAGTTCAGGAAAGGCCGGCTCTCGGGAAATTTCCGACGGCCGCGCGGCCTGTACGCCGCGCTGGGGGATGGGACGGTGGAGCCGGTGCAGCGGATGCTCGGTGGGCCCGGGGGACCCTGTATCACCACCAAGCAGCCTGCTGAGATGCCTCTTACTGAGCTTTAGTGAGCCTCGCTCGTGCCATCCCCGTGCAGTCGATCTCCTTCACCTTCTTAAATAATTATACATAAACACCGGCACAGGCCGCTCACTGTTTTTTTGTGCCAAAGATTCAATCTGGCTGTCGTTTGACTTCATCAAAGCCAACGTTCGGGAGCACGATAAACGTATATATATATAAATATATATGTAAACGCCACGTGTGTGATGCCTTCCCCAAAATAGAAGGCATGGACCCCGTAATCCATCAGGCTCCAAATTACAGCTTCTTGCAAACAATTTGCTTTGTTGCTTCAGATCTCGGTCGTTCTTGAATGCAAATTCAGATTATTTTTGTCGTATTTTACGTGATGAACACCCAGGATTTTGTTCTCACGTTATTCGTTTGCTGCCGTTCAAAAGATCGTTTCAAAACCCTCCGTGTTCACCGGAGCTGAAAGCGCGGCCCTCCAGCCACCGTCACCAGCGAGGTCCATTTCCACTGTTGGTTGACGGAGAGGTGAGCACGGCGGACAGGGGTGAAATCCACAGTGACCTTCCATAGAGTCCTATCCTCTGACCTCCTGCTCACGTGCAGTGTAAACCGTGAGTCCGGCAAACAAACGCTTGCCCAAAGAGAAGGAGCTCAGTCCGGAAGACCAGGCTTCATTAATGCCATCTGATGCCTGTCTGTGGCAGACATGGAAACCACCAGCAGGGCTGGGTCTCGCAGGTGCTGATCGACTCCCCCTTCCCCCAGCAAAGATGACTTCCTCATTAACCGTCCATTTTTTATCTCTAAATGCCACCGTCTCTGCGGCTGTACAGCACACACGATAGTGATCCTTTCATCTTTTTTTTTTGTTTCGGAACCAAATAAACAGCACAAACATCCACACTATACACAACCTGTATAAATCGCCTAAGAATTGTTCAAAACTGTTTCCCAAAAGTACACGGTAAGACAATGCATATGTAAAAGCTTAACGGGGGAAAATTATAGTAAAAACTGGGTGCAATTCTCTCATTAGTTATGCAAAAAATATTAATTCCCACACCAGTAACCACTGGGGAGAGGAGGGGGGGTTGAGAGCGATACCGGTTTCAACAAAAGGATGCAAGGGACGTGATCCACCGCACATTAATTATACACTGTATTATACGTGTTGTGTCTCTCAAATATATATTTAAATTATATATAATAATTATTCCACATACACACAAAAAAATTCAAAATGCCAATTGCGGCCTCAATTTCTTCAAGATATGTTGTGTTTAATGCAGGATATCACTTTCTCCGCTGAGATGTTCTCTATAATGAGATTTAAGTGCAATGCTAAGTGTATGTCTGGTTTTCCAGTTAAATACATTTTTCTTTTTAGCTAAAGGAAATAAGTATTATTTGTGGGTTTCAAATCGGTAGATTAACAGCGAAAGATGAGCACGTGACCACAGAGATGGCGATAGCGCAAATGTGAGACTCAAAACGAGGAGATTCGAAAAATAAACTTTGCGCTGAGAGGCAAAGTCAAGCAGGGTTAAAGTAAATATTCAAAGTATTCAGTCCACATGAACACATATTGGAATTCAAGCTCATTTTGTGTGAGGCAAAATTAACTTTATCCTTCATATTCACCTTAAATTAAATAGCGTGTTTTATTACGATTATTGCCCAGAACTCAGTTATACGTCTCTTTCCCACTTTGTTACTGGAAGGTTGAACCACACTTGACAGTAATTTATATTTTTTTTGCTCCTGTTAACCCAGATGGCTGTAGATTGTTGTGATTTATCGATGCGTTCATTTTTAAACCAGTGCCGGTTGTGCTCCCCTGTGGCATAAACATTTACTCATTTCCCTTGTCAGATACAGACCATTAATGCTTAGCGCCACTACTGTTGGGATGCACATTGTTAATAATTTAAAAAATATTTTTGCACTATTCATGCCAGCAAAATGATGTGATTTTGACCCTGATGGACAAGTGGGTGTGTCGGAGGGTGGGGGTTTGCCCAGCATACAGGCCTGTGATGAGGGGATGTGCTGTGAAAAGACAGTGAGGAGCTCATCTGAAAGTAGGTCAGCATCCTGCTCTCTCGTCGACACCAGACGTCATTCGAGCCCCCGGCGCTGTCTGCCACCGTGGCCCCCGCTGGCCCTGCTCCGCGAGCAAAGTGACACACACCAGGCCTGGGGTCACACGTGTGTCCCACCACTGCGGGTCGTGCCTCGCTGTGTTGCCTGCCTCTCATTTGGCCTTCCGCAACATGCCGCATTGTTATTTATCTATTTATTACTATTACTATTATTATTTTTTTTTTTTAAACAATGCCCTCCCTCCCCAGTTTCCTAAGCACCAATCCTGAATGATGTTACTCCCGGGCAGCTGCTCACTGGCCGCGTTCCCATGATGCCTTGCAGCTGCGTAGAGGCTGCTGATTAGATAAAAGGGAATCTGGGCACAAGCTCAAGTGTCCAGGCTTCCTGGCCACTATCCCCCCACCACCACCACCACCACACTGGAGTGCATCAGCAATGGAGACTCAGCTCAAATCTGAAATTAAACCCGGGGTCAAAATAAGCATGTCGTGAGCAGGGAGGTCTGACATCAGAAGGTTGGTCATGCCGTATCCGTCTGCTCCTTCTCACATTTGAGGCCACTCTTTTGCATTATTACTACATGCAGGTAACAAAATGCTATTATGTTCGTAACTCAAAAATATATTCAAAAATCCCTACAGACCCTCACAAAAGGCTTTAAATCACTTTACAAATAATGGGAAAAAAAATTACAACTTCTGAGCGTTCCACTTTGCACTCATATGAGAGGATCTTACAGCAAAATTTTTTCTTTAAATTGACGTTTTCACCTACTTTTTTCAGTATAAACGTTTTACGTTCATACGAGGCTTTACGGTTTTGTCAAATGCTCAAAGTGTGTGACAGAATTCAAAGGTCATTCTACTAGGCTGCCAAAATAACATTAATTTTCATTGTTGGCTACTCTCCAGTTGGCAGTGAACCCAAAGCACTGATGTTCTTCAGAGGTCCTGGACAGACTTCAGAGATGGCCGTTCAGGTTGTTTCGAGAGCGATGGGTGCAAACTCCACCTTGAGAGGGGCAGACTGTGGGAAATTCGCTGTGATCAGAGTAGCCAGAGTCCTGGAGTTATTTCACAACTGGGGTGAGGCAGACATTTGTTACGGCTTGGAGAAACGGCGTGAAGAACGATTCATAAGCCGGTGTAGAACCATGCTGCAGCACACCAGCTGCAGACACTTGGCTGACAGCATATACAGTGCATTTTAATGATAAAATGGAACAGTAAAATAACGATAGACAACAGAGCGGTTAACATAACTCTGTTAGTCCTAAAGTTTGATATATTAATAAAAATACATTCTTTGGTAAACAAAACACCCAGGTACTGCTGGTTCTGCACTTTTACTTCCTTTCTGTGTTCACCAGTGCCAAAAACTGCCCGTTACGCTCACAGTCAAGGTAAGCGCAATACCTAAATACGACTCTCACAAAATAAAGCTGTAAATCCTGCTTTTGTCTCCTTTCAATGCATTTTTATTGGTGAAGGTGAGAATCCCAACAGAGCAACACATGGTAAATTGGTTATATTTGCTGTACAGGTGCTCTGTAGATGAAGGAAAAAGAAATATTTGCACAGGAGCTACACCAGACAACACTGCTAAAATCCCAGAGTGCCCAACAATTTATACTTTAGGATGAAAATCTGAATTCAGACTACAGCTGAAGTAAATTACCTGTTGACCATAGAGACCACTGTGTGAAGAATTTATTGTTCACGCAAAACTACATGTGGCAGAGACAAAAAAAAAATACTCTTGCAAATTTATAGCGAATGCATGCAACAACAACAGCATTGTGAAGTTTTCTTTCCAGCACGATAACAGCAGGAAATCAGAAGGGACCTTGACTTGCTCGACACACGGAGAGTGGTTAATAATAAACCAGCTGAGGGTTTGTTCTTTTACACCTCTTTATCCACCAACATCAACACTGGCTCTGTTTACCATGCTCTCACACACCTTACACCATACTGGCCTGCTTTTCCCTGACCCCATGCGAGCAAACGCTGGAGAGGTGGACGAGGAAGCTGACCACCTTCTCTCTCTCACTCCCTCTCTCTCTGTGCCACCAGGGTCACACATCACTGTGTGCCTGTTGGGTTCTGGCCCAAGGCCACTGTCCCCCCCAGCGCTCCACCCACCACTGTCCCTGAGAGATTACCCTGTCCTTCCGTCTGGTTGCCCACAAATCCTCTGCAGTATAACAGGAGCTGTCAGCACAAGTACATTTGGGACAGACAGGCAATGCAGGACGATGGCTCCGCTGTCCCTCAGTCTGCCTCTCTTAAATAAACGGAAACCGTCCATTTCTCAAACCAAAGCATCTCTGACACACAGCATTCCTGCCTTGGACACTTTTCCAAAAATGCTGTTAAAGTAGAAGACCCCATGACATCATGTGGTATAATTTAAAGCTTCTACTTGGTGTGATGGCTGTGCAGGGTGGCCACATGCATCCGATCGAAAAATGCTTTTGTCTTTCAAAATAATTAAGATTAAAAATATTATGAGTTGTTGTGCTTGATAATACTGATCAGTTTTCCTTTCTACACTTATAAGATATATTAATAAAATAAGACAAATTAAATCAAATGACATGGCTAGGAAATAAAAGCTCCATGAGACAAGCGCCAGCATAAGCGGTGCTAATCTCAGCGGGGCCGTCTGGGCACCGTCTGAGCAGGTCCGTCCCCCAAGATGAGAAAATCCACAGACTGTCCCCGACCTGCTCTGTCCCTTCTACTCTGCAACAAAGGATTTCCTCAAGACAAACAGCCGAAAGCGCAGAGGCACCGAGGTGACAGATGGACAGGACAGACTAGCAGCACTGGGGAAAGGGAACACGCATTAGGGCCAATTTCCAACGTTTCGTACAGTTAGGACCCTGGTAGCCATAGCAACGGCATTATGAAACACTTTGTGGATTTACACTTTGTACATCTTAACACGCGTCACACCCAATATTTATTCTGACTTTATTAAAAAGCACAAAATGCATGCACACAGCCTCCTGGATGAAGACAATTTCCAGTGCATCTTCTCAAATTTCAGTTTGCTGAAACTGCCCCTGTGTGTCTTTTCCAGGGCAATAGTAAGCACCCCTGTTACTAAATCTAGACAGAGAAAGAAATTCTCTCCGTAAAGCTCAAGGCCCCGACAAAAGGTGTGGCTGGGAAAATGCTGCACCGCTGCGCCACCTCGTGGACGTGTCTCGAACTTCATGCTTTGACTGCATTCTGCGCCAAACATTGTTTTGCAAACACGAGCTAAATAACCTTTTTTCTGCATCCAAGACTTTTGCAGACCCTAGCCTCCTTAAAAAAGTGGCGATGTCTCTTTTACACGAAAGTGGCGAGATGCTGACAAACTGGCATATGCGGTGAAATTGGCCAGCATTACAGTAGGCCATGGAAATTACAAAACTTTTGTTTATCATAAAGCAGCTTAAATCACAATATTGTTTCAAGAAAATAAAAGTGCTGCGGTGCCCTGTTCACAACACACCCCTCCAGTTTCCACGAAACACAGCGGCCCGGTACAGGATGTTGATTAACGTCCTTGCAGTAAATTAATTTTTAATTCATTAAAAGCTTTACGTGGGGTTTTTATAGAAACTTACCTGCAAATAAACCGAGGGACATCAGGATTAAGGTTCATTGATTGATCGGGACATAGTGCTTGGATTTAGAAATAATAGTTACTTACCGACTTCCAGTTCGACTTGTTTTGTCAATTGAGGAAACTATTTATGCAAACACCAAGTCATTTATGTAAATATAAAATGCATCATTTATTACAAACTTTCTGAACAATGGATAACAATGCATTGGTGGCTAAATCCGGGCCCTTGCAAGTGGGCACCTGTACCGCGTACACATTTCAGACGCATACGATCCTGTAAGCGCCAGCATAAATACAGTTGTTCTGATCAAATATATTAACTTTAATGAAAAATAATAAATAGACACAAAACATACTATGGAAACTGATTCACAGTCCTTTCAGCTACACACACATGTCATGTGAAAGTGCTTCCTAAAATAAAGTTTTGTTTCAAACAGACGGTAAATATAATTCCTCACCTCCTGCCCGATCCCAATTTCTTTCTAAAAATGGATTGAATAAAAAAAGGTAATTAAATTATTTAAATGATTTCCTTATGGGGAAAATTTCCAGTTCATTTCAAGTTCACACCAAAAATTGGCCTAAATAGCACTTAATTTCAAGAGAAAAAGCTGTGCAAGGCTGAAAGAATGTCCCACGACAAATAAATGTAAACAAAGCCTTAGCGTGATAAGTGTGTGCTGACTGGCTTGAGGTAAGCCAGTGGCTGTGTGTTGGGATTTAGACAAATGTATATAAATCACAGCAGTGCAAAACAGAGGATTCAAGCATAAACCTGTGAGTAAACAAGCAAGCCCGCAGAGCACCGGGCGGCAGTTACCGAAACGCCGAGCTTCTCACAGCCACTTTCCATGGTCTTCAAAATGCTGACGTCCCACACCAGATAAGAACAAATCTGAACCGTTTAAAGATAAGCGGTGGTGCTAATTTCAAACCAAGTGAGAAACCAGATATGGAGAGACGAGGAGAAACTATGTCAGCATATGAGACCAACCCCAGTGACTGCAGTGAAAAGAACGGTTCTCTAACCAAAGTCTACACAACCACCCTACCTCCCATAGCACTTTGGTTGTCGGGCCCATGGCAAAGGGTTCAGTGCAGCATTTGCCCCAGTATGAACTGCTGGGTTTTGTTGCCCCCCTGCTGCTGGATGCAACTCAGCGTTCAGTGGCCCTTCCTGCGGCTTCTTCCTTTCTTTAGGTCATGGCGGAACTTGCGAATGGTGCTGTTAATGGCCCCCACGCACACCTTCCAGTCCTGCCCTTTCTCCTCCAACAGCATCCAAGGGAATCGGTCCTTCAGGTACTCTGCAGGAGAGGGGGGTCCATGGCAAGACGGTTCAGAGCTCACACCAGAGTTAAAGACCAACCGCACACTTGTGTCATATTTCCAAGTTTAACTGCACAAACAATTTGTGCCCCCGAGTGCATTTCTCCGCTAGACATTCTTATACTTTCTCCAAAACTTAATACGCAGTAGAATGAGGACAACATCACCTACATCAGTCCAAAATGCACCGGTTCAGATGGGCAGCTCTACGCTCCTAATGAGTAACCCCAGCATCACCTGTCGAACCCAAACTGACCCCTATTATTCACGTGAGCTCTTGTTCTCCCGGTACATCATCCAACCCTTTTGACAACATCGCTTTCTTTTTCACCTTCTCCATAGGCAGTGTTCAGAAACTCCTCGGGTTACTTCAGAACCTTCTTCCACTTACTGGCTGCTTTGCTTTCCTCCTCTGATGTTTTGCATCAACCACCCACCTCCCTACCGGACCCCATCAATGCAAATCTCCTGCTGTTTTTCTCACCTAACCCTGTTCCATGTGGTCCTCACTGATCCTGGAGATCTTCTCAACTCAAGAAGGCTCATTTGATTGCTATCCTCAAAACACCTGCGCTGTCCTCCACCACCATCCCTTCCACAAGGGGTCCCAAATTGAAAGCGTGCTGATGTCCAGGCTCTGTCCCCAGCATGATGCAAGGAACCTCCCAGTCACCCTGAAGACTGCATCATCTCTTCGTTCCTGAAAGCCGATCTCAAAACCCAACCTTCTGAATGGACTTCAGAAAAAAATCTCCCATCACACTTAAGTTTACTTACTTCCATTTACCAGCAGTACCGGTGAAACAGCAGTCTATAAACTGACTGCACCTCACAGTTGAGACTGCACATTCTTTAAAAATCATTCTGCATCTCCAGCACTTGCAAACAACTTTGGAGGAGAGCATAAACCACAATAATAACTGTGAATACGCTGCACGTGCATGATGGCGGCAGCTGCTCACCTCTAAGCGCGCTGATTTTGTTTTGGTCCAGTGGCTGGATGCCGTGTTCCCGGTTCCCGTACACGTTGCTCTTCACCAGCACGTGCTCCGGGAAGAGGTATTTGATGAGGAAGCGAGCGACCAGCTCTGGTCGGGTACGCTGGCGGGCGGTGGACATGGCCGACTGCGGCACTTTCACTTGGCGGCCTGGAGGCCCCAGGTACTCTGCAGTTAATGAGAAGAAACTGCGCTAGAAACGTTCCCCGGAAACAGTGGATATGGGAGCAATAGAAGCCTTCTGAGTGAAAACAGAGCTAAATTATAGCAGTTACGAATTATGAAATCTCACAATAAACTGCATCACGATACACACATTTAAGTTACGAATCTTGTTCATCTTATTTTACTTTTAACTGCACTGTCTTCCTCTTTCCATTTTCACAGTTTGAATGTTGAGCAAAAACAATGGGTGTTCCCCCTGCCACCGTTAGCTGGCAGCAAAACGCGCTGTGTAGGTGTGGGAACGCAACGTGTGCCCCTATGCTGACGAAAATAAACCTCCTGTGAGCTGGCCTCTCCCCATTCATGACCCCAATGAGTCTTTAAAACAATAAGAAAACGTAAAAAAGCAAAATGGCCTTCCTGACGGAGAGGTCGCCTTTCGTACACATAATGCAATGCTGCTAATAATTTAATTAGATCCTTTATTATAGATTAGAACAAATAAGATCTAAGGTAATAATCATCCAGTAATCTGGATAATAATTTTATTTGATTTCGTCCGTTTTAATCACCCCAAAACCAAAAATTCCCTATTTGTTTTTTTAAATTCCTCACAAACCTTTGTTTATTTACAGACCTGGCACTCCCTTTCTGCCTGGGACCCTGTGCAGACCACCCTCTGCCCCTCCATACTCCACTGCTAAGGAGTTTACTTTGTTTACACCACCTCCCTGGTATGCTTGATGTCTGTGATTAATAATAAGCTGAGTGGGGTCACACATGTTTAGGGAAAAAGTGTCTGCTTTCAATCACTTTCAAATCAGTTTTAAATTTAACGCAGCTTAAAGCTGATAAAAATTATTTTTTTATTTTCTACAGTTACATGTACGATACAGAAGCTTCCTTGTAAATACATTTTTATTAAGCTTCATTGATTGTGAGGATGATGAAGCCAAAAGCGACCCACAGCCAACAAACACATTTATAAAATGAGGTGGACAACAGCACGGAATTTGGGAGGGGGTTTCATGACACTTTCTCATGAGTTTAAATTTAAATGCTGTTTTGGAGTTAATAAAAGTGCTGATACGGGGGCAGCAAACTACCACGATACTGCACTAACTGACTTTCGGCTGCTCCCATCAGGGGTCGCCACAGCTGATCCACACATTTGGCAGATTTTTTATGCTGGATGCAACCCTCCATTTTGCCCAGTCTTGGGACTGGCACAGAGGTGCACCCCCTTGTGGCCGGATTTGCAGCAATGCCCAACATGGGGCTTGAACCCACAACGCTGGGACTACGAGTCACATGCTCTACCGACTGAGCTAGCCGGGCAGGGACTGTGATACTGCACTGGCGAAGCCGTATTTCACACCAGATGGATGAAAGTGTTACTGAATTTATTTACTTACTATATTTATACTATATACTTATTTACTATCATTTTTCTGATATTTTTACAGAACACCAGAGCTACAAAACTGAGTTGCCAGTTACAGCCCCCAGATGTGCTCAGAAGCTGAGGACCCAGATGCAGTTTGGTTGCCCCCAGACCCTTGTCTCATGGACAATGAGTGGGTGACCACGGCCTGTGAGGTTAACTGACTAGAAAATATGATGTGACCATCCTTTACGCGTTTTTAAATGCCCTGGTTGTAGCTGGAACTCTCAGACCAACCGAAAGTTTCTTCCTTGATGCTCTTGGCTTCTGCCAGCCTAGGTTTGGAGCTTTTCTCTGCAGACTTCTGCTGGGGCACAGAAGCGGTGGTCTTGCGGCAGATGGATGGGCTGTCCCCCTCGCTGTCGGACAGCTCCACATCAATCTCCGCTGTGGCCTTGGAGACGGGAGTTTCGGCCTCTCCTGGCGGCGTTGGCTCACTACTGCTGCCTCCCTGACCTCTGTGCTGTGGGATTGCAGCATAGAGGAGAATGCGTGATGTGAAACCAGACAGGAAATGTGGATTCTTTTAGTCAATTCCTTAAGATCAATGTCTGAAAGTTTCAGGAAAGCAATTTGCATCTGAATAAACACACTGAAACAGGGTTTGTGCCACTAAACAACCAAAAATGTATTTTTCAAGTGGGTTAAGGGTGCAGTTCAGAGCGGGAATTCAAACTGGCAACTTTTTTGCAAGAAACAAGCGGTTACACCAACCTTGTGCTTCTTGGCCTCGAAGCGAAGGTACCTGGCGGTCGAGTTCATGATAGAGACACACGTCTTCCAGTCCCTGCCACTCTCCTTCAGGTCAAAGGTGGGATATTTCTTAGCAACCCATTCTGGAAAAGCACACACCACCACTGCTCACCTGAACACCCAGCAAACAATTCATGCTTTTCTGGACATCTGTTGGATTTTTGAGGGAAGACCATCTGATGTTTGGAGATTTATTACTTAATTTTTTTTTCCGGTTTGAATCTGTGGTGATGGTTTGGAAACTATTGACACTGTGGTCGTGACTAAATGTGGCGATACTGCCAGCGATGGGGATAAATGCATAGCGGGGAGCAGCGCAAATACATGTCTGCTACAATACAGTCGGTCGCGTGTACGGCTACCTCTCATGGCAGCAATCTTGTTGGGGTCCAGCTTCTTCAGGCCCCTCACAGAGTCTCCCATGATGTTGCTGGACGTGAGCGTCTCCACAGGGAACAAGTTTCGCAGGAGGAGGCGTACGGCACTGCTGGGACTCGCACTGCCTGCCGCTTTCTTTAACACACTGTACGCGACCCGCACCTTTCGCTTGGGATCCCCCAACCACACTGTGGGGGCAGACATCAGTCATTAAGGAGCCGAACGTCGCTTCCCGTTCTTATCCTATGCAACCCTTCCCTATGTCAATCAGCATCACAGAGGAAGAGCATCACAAAAGCACAACGGCAGGAAGCATCTTCCCAAAACACACAGTATTAGCTAGCATAGCCACTCGTTTTGCTCATATACAGAAGAAGCAGTTTTCTTTATGCAGTACCGTACTTACGGTAAACTGCTACTGTACCTTTAAGAAAGACTCTATGCCAACATTTCCCCAGAAAATGAGTGGAAAAACATGGGTGGAGGTTGATGATAAATAAATGCATCTGGCAGAAGAAATTATTCGTTTAAATAAGCACTGCTGTCAAATACCTGTTTTTTGTGTGCCTTTTCTGCCTGAGGAGACACACTGGCGGGCAGCTTTACAGGTGGCACCCTTCGCCACAAGGCTTGGTTTCTTGGGGGCTTCGCTGGGGGTCTTACTAGCAGGCTGAGATGGTGTAGATGGGCAGGCTGTTGCTGTGTTTTTTCTTGAGGGTCCCTGAGGTGCAAGCCGTGGGGGACTGGGGACTCCTGGAGCTGGGGACAGCGTTGGCGGCTTTTTGCCCTCTGTCTGAAGGGAAGGTGGAGGGGAGCCTACCCGGATCAGCAGAGGCATGGGCAGCCCAGAGTCAGCCATGGAAGTTCCCTCTGTCCTCAGCTGTTGTGCTGGAGCCCCCCCACCAGACAGTAGCTGTGCTTTCTGGAGCAAATGGAAGGAATTTAATGTAATAATAATAATAATGTAATAAATAAGCTGGCACTGAAAATAAGCAGTTCCTTTTAGTTCATGAAGATTATACCTTCACTCTAAAACTAAAGTACCGAATAGGTTACCAGGATCAGTTTGAAACGCTGGAACTTCAAAAACGTAGATATGAGGACTAACAGTAACATGGCTCAAGCCGTGCCAAAGCAGCTGGTTGTTTGTACGACTCCTTACCTGCTGAAAGAGGCTGGGTCCAAACTGGGTTTGTACACCTGTGACCTTGGCTTGAAGACTCTCGAATTTCTGATCAAGGTTCCGGATGGCCTCGTACATAACCTTAAGGAGGTAAACGCACATAAAAATGTGAACCTGCTGCCTCCACCCGAGAACATCAGATCACGTGAGGGAGAGATGGATGAGACGCACCTGGCAGTAAGTCAATATTTCTCCCAGAGTTCTTTGGTGATCCATGTAGAGGTCTTCCGTGCTTCCGATGGCCTGGAACAAGTCGAAGAACCAGCCATCAAGCGGCTTTAAATATGGAATTAACATTTACCACTCAGCTTCCAAACCCTGTCAGAAAGTAGCAGCAATGAGAACTGAAGTGGGCCTTAGTGATGCCCAGCAGTGTAGCTACATTTTATTGTTATTTTTATTGCTTTAGTTCCATATTTTAAGCATACATTTGAATACAAAATGTTTGTTGTTGTGGCTACTTATAATAAGGAATGAGATGTAATGCATGATAGTAAATTAAAAAAAAAAATACTGCATACAAAACACACAGATACATATTAATTAGGTAACTGGGGTTTAAAGTGCTCTTTATTGCACCAAAATGGCTATTTGAGAGTGTTTGGGATATTTTATGTGAAAAAACTGCAGTTTCTTAAACGAACCTTGAACAAATCATTATCTTTCCTCATAAGAAATACCGTAAAGCAAACGGCTTCCTGATATTCAAGGTCACCGTGTTTGAGACATTTCTAGGTACCAGGGATGCGGGGGTACAGGTGTATTAAATTTACACAGAACAGCAAGAGAAAAGGAGCAAACGGCTGGGAGATGGTGCACCTCAGACCGACTGTTGGCAGGAACGGTGAAGCGAACGGCTAAGTTGAAGCTTCCACTTACTTCCACCTGCGGCTGGCTGTCATACTCAATTTCCACCCCTGATGAGACCTCTGAGTGATGCTCGTCCTCCTCCACTTCGGAACCCTGGCGCGTGACGAACAGACCAGAGACGCACTTTTAGACAGAGGACAAAAACAGCAACCTGACTGACAGTGCTAGACAGCAAAGGAACTAAAAAGTTAGACTTTGTAAATCTGCACGTTAAATCAAAGACGTCAGCTTCAGCATCAGACAGTTTTATTTTGTCCACATTAAATGCATTGGAGTACGTTAAACAATTAAACATCTAAAACAAAAATAATTATCCACAAATAATGCTCATGTACATGCAAACAAGCCGGTCTTCTATGCCCACAGACAGGATTTGGCCTTATGTGACAGCTGAGCGATGACATTAGTTCCACATTTAATGCATTTTAATGGATGGTTCTTCAAGAGAACCAGAGGTTCTGGCTCCTTCCCACACCTACACGTACCAGGCTGTCCAGCAGGGAAGCAGAGTCCCGCCTTCTCTTGGCTCTGGGGCTGTAGCTTTGCTCCTCTGGCTCCCCTCTGGCCTGCAGGATGACATCTGCAGATGGAGGACCTATAGAATCAACCAGGAACTCCTCTGCTGGGAAAGAAAATGAAAGGAAAAAAAACCAGTTTGTTGAATTCTTGTTTGGCGTGATGAAGTTACAAAGTTGCGCAATGATATTCTTTTCAACAATTCACAATGAGTGGAAAATCTAGATTTTTCCAGGGCCCCTCAAGAGAAGGTGGAAGTCCTCCAGAGAAGGGGGATACAACACTGTGTGACTGTACTATAGTAAATTTGGCACTTGGTCGTGGAGAGAACCAGGTGTGGAAGATGGTGGTTGTCTGGGAGACTTGGCCTTACCGTAGACCATCTGTAGGCTGTAAGGCTTGGGCAAGTCTGGGGTGTGTAGATGGTCCTTACTACTCATGGCAGCATGCGGCTCCTCCGAGGTGACCGTGGTGTGTTGGTCCACTGCTAGAACCTGGTCATACTCCTCTTCAACCTTGATCCTCACCAGAGACTCATCTGAGTTTAAAAAAAAACAAAAAAAAAAAAACACCCACAGCGGTGGTTTCTGTCACACATCAGACCGCGGTCGTGCACTTTAGCTCCACATCAACAATAGGGCTTCGCATGCCAGCATGGTGCCAACCTGTACTCTTAACATTAGTTTTGGTCACAATCAGCATAGAAGTTTATTCACTAAATCTGCTTTTCTTTTCCCACACGAGAATTAAATTCATTTTTAAACAAAAAAACACAGAACTGATGTTCATTTCACGTGTGCAAAAACGTCGTAACAACCAGATTTAGTAACTCGCGCCCCCAAACGAACACGACGGTCGTCAGATTTAAGAGCTCAGTGCTTCTCTTTCTTTTACCAAACAAACAGCATCGTCAGAACTGGGCTGCCGTTAGAAAGAAAACAGTTTTGTTGCTGCCAACGGATGACGGGCAGTTTATTGCACAGGCGCAGAAAAATGGAACGGAACGGGGACGACGAAGGGCTGCAGCGCCGTTTCCAAGCTCGTCGCCATCTGCTCCTCCGCCTTCTTACACCACGGAACAAAAAAAAAAAACAGCAAATAAAAAGAAAACCTTGTACAAACGGAGGAACGCGCAGGAACGGCTCCCCTTTCCCGCGAATGAACCCGACGGTGTGTTTGTGTAAACGTTCAGTTTGTGCTGTACGAAGACACCCCCCCCCATACGCGATATGAACGTAGAGCCGCGCCAGGAACGGCCGCCTTTGTCCCCCTCAGCACGCGTTCCCGTTTCTCGACGCTACGGTACACAGCTCAGCGAACGGGATCCACCTCCTCGGGCTGTTTGGTACCTCAGCACCTTCACTATGGACCGGGAACGGTGCGTGTTGGGCACGTAAACGCGTCAAGAAACGCCCTTCGCGGAGACGCCAGCCGAGCGCGGATGTTCAGCACCGGGTGGATGCGGAGTCCGTACTGCGGTACTGCTAGTTAAACCGCTAGCGGAGCCATACCGTTAGCTGACATGGCCGATGCTCGCTAGACCTTGCGAGTGCGTGTGTGTACGCGTGCGTGCGTTCCCGCAGAGACGTCGAGCTGTGCGCGAATCGCCGCCGTTCTGCATCTGCGCGGTACGGCGCCGCTCCTGGAACAGAGACGAACGGGAACGCAGTTACTGCGCAACAGCGTGCCACAGAGGGTCTTACTGCCGAGTAACGCAGAGTAAGAACACGGTACGTTACCACAGCTCCATAGGATTTGGGCAGTAGGGCGCAAACCCCGTACACAATAAAACGTCCTGTTGTACAGACGCGTTTATTCCTGAAGGGGGAACGCGTGTTTATCTGGCTGGCGCTGTGCGGAGCGGAGTCACGTTGCTGTGAAATAAATCAGAACAAATTGGCCGGAACTACGCGTTCTAAGCAGGTTCGTCGGCACCTGCAGCCTCAGCTTTTTACAGTACTTTTTACAGTAAATCAACACGCAATAAACTGTCTTGAGATGCTCAGGAGACGTGGAGATGAATGACCTTGTGTTGAGTTTTACATTTTGTCATTCTGGGGACAGGTTTGTAAGTTTTCCAAATAGGATAACCAAAAAAAAAAAAAAAAACAACGTAAAAAAGTTTTTTGGTTGACCCTCTTAGAATCCTGCATAATTTCAGGAGCAACATCAGGTTTCCATGCCAGACTGAAGCTGCGGGTGGATTTATATTCTTCTCTGTGGCAGAAGAGGAGCAAAGACAAAGGGAGGTGTTTTGCTGGCCACTGGAACATCATTTCCCAAAAATTAGAAACAGGCATCAAATATCAATATTTCAAAAACCACAAATTCAAACAGTCAGCAACGCGGGATCCGACCAAAATGCGTGTTGACCGAGCTTTCGCAGACAGTGGATGCATCTCTGCAGTTTAGTCGTCCTCTGATGGCTGCAATGGGAGACCTTAAACTGCGCGAACCCACGTCAACGCCCCAGGCATTGATCCAAGTTCCAATTTTTCTCAAAACTGCCTCGCCCACTCAGCCAAAGTCACAGTTGTTGAGATCAGGCCCTCAGGCTGAGAATATTAAGTGAATTTTGGCTAAAGAGAAATTTTAAATTGAAATTTGGGAATTTATTCAACCTGGCAGTCAAGCGGCTGCAACTGAGTGAACATATAATCCATGCAGAGGGGCTGACAGTTGCACTTATTGTTGGCTTGAGGGTTCGAATGGGCAGGATGTGTCATTTTACCACGTTGAATGTGGTACGGTCATTTGGTGTCAGACATAACTGCAGCCCTGGGACTTTCTTGCAGCACATTGTGTGGAGTTTACAGCAGTGCGATGAACAGAAACATCAGAGGTACTTCTGTGGGCAGAAGATGGGTTAAAGGAGAATGTCAAGGTTTAAAACAAACAAGAAGGTCACAAGCAAAACTAACGCACAACTTGGCAAACCTGGAAGCAGATGGGTGATGGCAGCTGAAGACAATGCCAGGTTCATCTTCAGAAATAGATAACTTGAAGGTGGAAGAAGATTGCCTGCTTTGGGGAACCATGGTTTCTACTGGGAGTTGCTGTTGGTAGCGGCAGATTTTGGGATCTTTCTTGGCTTAGGTCAAAAGTACAGGCTGGTGGCCTAAGTGTGAGGGTGTGTGGGATGTTTCCTTTGAATGCGTGAGGCTCCTCAAGACCGACCATTGCTCTTCTGAATGCCACTTGAGATCTGACCAAGTGTATCCATTTGTGGCCACAGTGCACCCATTTTCAAAAGGCACTTTCAGCAGGGCAGTGCACCCTGCCAATCCCAGTGTCTCAAACAATCCAGCAACTTTGGGAGTTGGAATAGCCAAATGACTTTTGGCAGTGTGTGGCCAAAGCATCTGCAGGAAATGGTTGAATCGGCATGGATCAAAATCAAAAAGAAACTTTTTTGGGAACCTTGTCGAATCAACGCCTCAAGGACCTCAGGCTGTTCTGGAGACAAAATGGGACCTACCTGCTACTCGGTGGGTGTACCACATAATAATGCGGCAGCCGAACGCGAACATGACTCTGAGGTGGTAGGCGCCCATCGAATTTGTGTAAGGCACCTAAAATCACCGTGTAGTTCACAACCCAGGTGTGCAGAAACGCACTGAGGTTAGCGAGCCGAAGCTGTTGTAAGCGGGAGCTAAGCGTTCCAGCGGGTTCCTGTGAGGCGAGAACAGACGCGCACACGGCAGCATTTCTCAGTGCAGTCACATTTATTGGTCTGTTCTATGCACAATTACTAAGCAGCCAGATGCCCGGCAGATGGTTCAGAAGGGATTTACAATGGAATTTTCACAATGTTTACTAAAAAATAAATACAAGACTTAAAGTGTTGCACAGCTCAAAAATATACAAAGGCTTGGAATTAATGTAAACTTTGAAAACATTTTACAAAAGAAACATCTCTGCAACAATTTAAAAAGATTGTATTTACAGATTTGTACAAAAAATACAAAATCGATGCAAACCCATTAGCTCTCAGCCTCTACGAAATGCATCTTGTGTACAGAAACAGTTACACTGTAACCTTTGTTTGTGGCGTGTTTACGTGGTTCGCGTTTTATGCCGATTAACCGAAATCCATTAAGCGTCGCTTCCGACACGCCCCCTTTGGCAAAAGCGTTTGCTGCGCTTCCCGCGCGCGAACAGGGTCGCTAGAAGGAAATCCCGCATAGATCATTTGAGCAAAACGGAACGAAAACTTCACAAACTCCTACGTCAGTGCAAATTTATCCGTTCAAAATGTGGATCAGCGTTCACAGGCTCGTTCCCCGCCGCGTACCCTGTTCGCGGATGACTTGCGTCGCGGGCGCTCTGTTAGCGTAACGCTAACCCATTAGCATCGTAACCCGTTTCTTGCCCCCCCCCGTTGCAGTGCTGATGTATTAAACACAGAGTAGAGGGAAGCCGCCGTGTTTTTCCCCTTTAAAGTGTTTTTCGTTACCTAAGGCTTGAATAAGGTTAACAGTTATAGTACTTCTATATGAATAAATATGGCTACATCGGTACTGCGATTTTAAAACGTCACTAGTGAGCAGGTGAGTGTACACAGGTACCCCCAATTAATAAATTTTCCAAAAAAAAGAAAAAGAATTCCTTTCACAAACTCCACTGTATGCTGGCTGTGCTCCGAGATGACCAAACATGATGTTGGCATGAGAATAGGACCAGTAAAGGGCCGGTGCTGGTCCTCAGCGACACACACACACACGCTCAGGACGCCTCCATGAGCACAGCTGGATTGTACATGGCGCGACGTCAGTTTAAAATAAAATTAAAAAAAAGAAACGGTTGACTGAACAGTTTGGCTCCCGCCGCGTCTTCGATATTGACACGACAGGACACGTTCTCGACCAGTGTCTTATTAAATAAAGTTTTATCTTTAATTCATTCTAGAGCTTTGTTTCGTAAACAAAATAAGTCTCTGGATAAAATATCTCATCATTAAAAATATTTTCTATGTCATGCCATAATGTCATATAAAGATTCTATAGCTTTCGCAGACCAAACGACTATGAGCATAATGCAGATATTAATTTGTAAAATTTTCAGCTCAGACTAAGAATTCTTGTTTTCTGATTTCATCTTTCGGTAACAAAAATAAACGTTTAATTTCTGTCGTTTGTTAAATTTAAAAGAAAAAACAAACAGCATCTCAGGTGAAGTTCCAATATGCATCATTTCAGTGTTGAGTAAAATTCAGTAAAAAATGATTTAAAAAAATCCAGAGGCATCTCTCAAACACGCACCTTTACACACGAAAACCCAGTTTCCTGCTCCTCTCACTTTCTCCACAGCAGTACTAGAACTTGGTTTGTGGGACCATCTCTAGCTGAAGCACATCAGGACCTAAAACATTTCACCACCACTATGATGCTTAACAACCTACTGAAACAACTTCACACTGCCACACCGCAACCAAGACTCGCACGCCATTTCAAAATCCATGACTCCTCACACTCCGAGAGTGGCGGGTGTCCGTCCCAAAAAACGATCCGGCTGCTGAAATTCTGCGGACAAAACTGAGTGCAGGTCCTCAATGTCGCCAAGTGCTTGTACGCCTCTCCAAGCCTTCGCTGCACCTTCCTCTTTCCCGCGTTTCATTTTGACACCACGTCAGGTGGAACCATCACATGTTCCCCGCGCTGCGAACCCCTCCACTTGCTCGTCCCGCTCGCCGCTCTCCCGGTCACCTTTCCTCCAGGCTCGGCTCGGGCCGCCGTCTCGCACAGCTTCCACTCCGCTTAGCATCCTACTTCCTACTTCCATCAACACCTCACAAATCATGTCGTTAGTCCAAAAAAACATAATTCAACTCTTTAGTTTACAAAAAAACTAAACGTTTTGTACAACTACCTACCCATCGCAGAAGTTCAGACAAGCCGCAAACAACGTCCTTCCGTTCATTATCTCTCCATACCCGACATTTCTATTTCCAAATCCCAGACTTTATTATTTTTTTTATTGCGTGCTGTTGACGAAAAAGCTTTTACCCACAGAAAAGGGAACGAAACGCATGTCCACCATGCGCCGGTCAAAGCGCAATGCTGACCAGCAACAGACAGCCAACGTTGAATCTGCGTTCTTCACAGCTTCCCGTTCAACAGTGCCGGTTTTACGAATCGGATCGACTCGCCTCAGCATCTCCTTTTGCTAAAAAGCGTTGCACCAAAGCATTGCTGGGGGCTCCGAAGGTACTCATGCAACACGCTGGCTCATGTCGGCATTACATGCAACCGTGCCCTAATCGAGATGATGATTCTCCATTAACACATCGAGAGAGTTGGCTTCAAAGGGACAGCTTGTATTTTACACCAAAACCCATAAAAAGCAGAAATCCTGCAAGCACAGGTCTAGCTGTTTAGTTGTCCAGCATTACACGGGAGCAAATATGGAACCATCTGCTAAAAGACTGCTGGTTTGCGGGACACTGTGGGGGGTGTTACCTCATACCCTGGGCTACTGCCTCCACACAACTGCTTTCAGAAGGCAGCAGCACTGGGTCTTGCAGTTTGAGGCCTTGTGAGCTTTGTGACATTTAAAATCTGTTTATATTCTGGGTTTGTTTATGCAATATAATTTATTACAAAATAACTCATCATGGGATAATCTTGAAGAAAGAAAAGCAAGTGCAGGAAGATGCAGGTCCTGAAAACCTACCCTTTTGCTTTTCCAGCCAAAAATATTAACTTGGGGGTCCAGTTGTAAAGGAGGACTATCAGTCATTGGTACCTGTTGGAATATCAAAATCCTCCTCCCACACAAAAAGGCCACAGTTCGATTGTCCCGGGTACACCTGTCAAGACGTTACACCTAGACTCCCAAGCGTTAATGGAGAACATCTGCAACGCTTTGATTTATCACCAAATGCCCCAAGGAGGAGCAGCTGAAGTTGCACATGCGTGTTTTGTGGCCGAGCTACAACTCAAGGTTGTACATAATGTTGGTCCGTATGACCATGATGGTACCCAAAAAAAAAAAAAAAAATTTGCAATTTCATCTGCAAATCAGTTTAAAAGATGTGGTTTTATATCTTGACCCTTCGAAAACTTTAAAGACTTTGAATGACAGATGGTATTGAACACACAACAAAGTTGCTTATCATTTCTTCTCTGTACCTTCTTTCACTCTCAGTAATTCACAAGTTTTGAAAAAAGTGAACAAATTTAACGCTGGGTTTTTTTTTTCTTTCCATTTTTGTGTTGTATGATTTAAAGGTTCAGAGCAGCCCCCCCACTGGTTCAACAATCCACCTCCTTTTCAAATAATGAGTTTTCCGTGTGACGTGGAGGATCGGTACCTGTCCAGAAAATGAGAGACGCGCACCGAATCTAGGTGGAGCTCTGCGAGGAGCGGTCGTCATGCGGGCTTCCGTCTGAATTCTCCGTTTCTCCCTCTGAGATGGCCTGCATGGGTGCCGTGTAGAGGCGACTGCGCACGCTGTAGCGGCTGCTGTTAGCTGGCGGTGGGATCCTAGAGCGGCCCTGCCTGGATGATGCAGAGGTGGTAAAGGTTTTTGGGGAGAAGCCCTCGGTGTTGGCTCTAGGGAAAGGGCTGGGGAGGTGCTCGGCCCCCTGCTGCAAGGGGGAGAGCAACTCCTCAGGGTTCCTCCCCCCCTCGGCCATCGGGTCACCTGGGGACTTGGGTGCAATGGGGCTCTTTAGGATCTCAGTGGCCGACAAGCGGTAGCTGGAGTCGGTGCGGCTGCCCTTTTTCAAGAGCAGGAGCTTGAACTCTTCGTTGGAAGTGCTGGACTTCTTAGCACATCTGTAGATGGGTCCTGGAGGTCTCTGGGAGCTGGTGGGGGTGCCTGGTGTCACAGGTGTGCTTGGAGATGCCACCGGAGTACCTGTTGTGCTGCTTCCGGAGCCTGTGCTTAAACGGTTTCGAGTGTTAAGCTCTCCCGAGTCCTTTCGTCCCAACACTTTCCTTTTGGATCTGTGACACAAAGGTTGGATCGAGTCAAACAGCAGCAACAGCAACCTGTAAATCTATAAAGCGCAACTTCCACCTCTCTGTCTGTTATGCACAGCTTTGTTTTTCAAGCCACAGTTTCGAAATTTGGGGGCACTTCTCACCCTAAGTGGGGTTTCTGCATAGTCAAGGTCATTGAAGTCCAAAAACACCGGCTATTTTCATATAAAGTACGATTGTAGCAATTAAAATGTGGCTGTCACCTAATGTTGTCACTTTAATGATCTGTTTGTTTCAATTTACCAGATCAATAAAAGACAAACCGGTTACAGTTTCAACTCATTAAGTCTACTGTAAGACAGAGAGCAGTAAGTGACAGAAGGAACGCACCTGTGGATCATGGCAAAGAGATCCTCTGTTGTGCGTACTTTACTGGGAGACATGAAAACACTGTCGTCCTCCAATTTCATCTCATCATACAGTGGAGAAGCCAAACTGTCACTGGGCGTAGATTCTGAAAAACAGATAGGTGTCCATTTTTGCATTTTGTTGTGTCATACAGTCTACGTTTTTAACCCAACATCCTCTTGTACATCTCTGGAGAAGCATAAGGTTTGCGCCTTCACATTCTTCTCTTGTAACTTTGGGCACTAAAGAAATTTTGTGGTCACTAAATTGAAATTGATCTAGGTAAAATTTTGACAACAGCAATAACGTCTTGAATTACTACCCAAAATTCAGAGCTATTGCACAAACAACTACGCAAGTTTCCCAACTACGTAAGTTATATTTGAAGGTACAACCATCACCTTTGCTGAAGTAATCCTCAGTTTCTGGTGTTGTCTCCTCTTCTTTGCTTTCCTGGGAGGCACTTCTGGTAAGAACTCCTGAAATCTCGTGTTCGTCCTCTTTGCTACTTGTGTTGCTGATTGTGTAAGCTTGCGATGATTCGGATTCATAAGTATTTACAGGCACTTTTTCGGGACTGTTGCACGGACCAATGTCAGACCTCTTTGTTATGACGTGTGGAACCGGGGGAGAACCTGTTTTCATTGCCGTAAGGGGAGCTTCAGCAGTTTCTTCGGGTTTCGGTGGTACACTTTGCTCTATCTGCACAGTGTTCCTGTAAAGGAGGGGCCCGGAACTATCTTCTGCGTGTTCCTCTTTATCCTCGGGGCAAAATGTGCTGTCAGCTGTTCTTCCTGAAGGGTCATTTGCAAGTTGGGGATCTTCTGGAGGCAAATGTGGTTTAAGTGGAGGGTCCTCCTGTGTGTATGTTGAGTCTGACGGGGTTCTGAATGCTGTCATTGCCCAGAAGGGACTTGGGCCGTCTCTCTCCCGCCTCTGTTTCACGCGCTCCTGATATGCTACATCCCTTTCGGGTGGTCTGTCACCCTGGGTAAACAGTGTTTCACAGTACTCCTGAGACGGGGGTTCGTGGGATTTATGGACTCCAAGTTTCTTAGATTCTGGGGACCTGCTGCTGGAGGGTGGGCTGACAACAGTGACCGTGGGACACTTGGGTCTGGCATCTGAGCCATGCTGCTCTTGGCCTCCCTCAGCTGGCCTACCAATGGACCGCAGATGGACTGAGCGGAGCACAGTGGGAGTTATGGCCATAGGAAGAGATCCAGATGCCTCCAGCTTTGCCACTGTAGATGCCTTCTGCTTGTTCTGATGGAGGATGTGTATCTGATTTCTGTGGGCTGAAGGCTTGCTGAGCACAGTGTGAAGAGCACTTAGGTCAAGATGGGTTGGAGGTATGATTGGCAGCTCAAGGTCTCTCTTGGAGATGCTTCCATCTCTGGAGAGCTGCTGTTGTTGTAGGGACGAGAGGGAGGACTTTCTCTCGGGGACTTTGGGTTTCCTCTTGCCACTGGTTGGGGATAAGGGCCCAGGGAAGAAAGCAGAAGGGAAGGAAGATGTTGGTGTCTCTGACTGGCTAGAGTATCCGCTGGAAGGTGATGCCAACCCAGCTAGCTTCTCGGGGGAGGCTAGCTTGAACTCATTTTCAACAGAGGGAAGAGAAGGCGTAGTGGCTCTTGATCCCGACTGGGAGGTATGCGATTCTGAGCTCTCTGGTGACTTGATGCATTCGATGACTGTAGTACCCGTAGCAGTGCTGGAGTTGGACAACGATCGATAGGGATCATTGGATTTCAAGTCGTTAAGGAGCCAGAGATCTGCATAGTCAGACTGGACAGCACCTTCACCCTTAAAGGAGTGCGTGTCTGTGGGGCTGAACAGGGTAGAGTGAGTCATTTCGACAACATTCTTTGCCACCCACGATTCTACCGGTTCCTCGTTGAAAGTGGGGTTCTCCAGCTGGCGCGAGGAGCTCGCCAAGTCTAGCTGCAGCTTTTTTTCTCTGGAAGACAATTGCAAGTGCTGTCCGCTATTAATCTTTGGTTCGTTTATGTCAGGAGCGCTTTTTTTCAATGATGAACTGCGTTTTGGTGGTGCTGGCTTCACCTTTGGTTTCTTCAAGGAAAGAAAATGTCTTCCCAGTGTCCGGGTACCATGGTAGTCTGATTGATGGTATCCACCTATGCGAGTCGCGACATTTATGCTCTGGTCACAGTCAGAGCCCAAGGCTGCATAGTCATGAACGTAGTTTCTGCTACCTTTAAGACCACAGTCAAAATGCATGGAGGTATAGTATCCCTCTGTATCTATGGAGTAATGTGAGCTGGAGTCGGTCTTTTCGGACGAAAGTTTGTCCGTGAAGCTCTCATAAGCGGTCATGCTTGTACAGCTGGGACACTCTAAGCCGCCTTCATTCTCCCTGGGATGTGGAGGACTGAAATCCTGGCGGCAGGACTTGTCATGCTGATGGTGCAGGAAGTTCCACTCACTGTCATTTGTAGTTTCAATGTTTGGATCCAGCGGGTTGGTTTTGCTCGAAGTGAAGGAGCATGCCTGGTGGGCTTGGACCTGTGGCATGTCGGTCTGGTAAGGGTCAAGCGCAAAGCCAGCGGAGTCGTCGGTAGCATGAAGAGCCGTGTTGAGCGAAAGTTCCGAGTCACAGTGTGAAGATCCAGTCAGAGGAGGCGAGGCTGCGGGAGGAATGGTCTCTGACGTCTGAGAGGGGCACGTTGAGCTGCTTCCGCTCCAGTTTCCACTAGAGGACTGGTGGTCTTCCTTGTGGTCCATCTGGCTGCCCAGCACTCCCGCCGTAGACACGGAGTGAATGGGACTGCTGAAGGTGTCGGAGCTGGAGGAAATCTCACAGCTCCCCATATCAATCTTCCGTGGGAACCTAGATCTCCCTCTCTCAGTCCAAGTGTGGTCTGGACTCCCCGTGCACTGTTTGAGGTTGACAAGCTGGTGCTCTGGCATAGACTGGTCATCCGTGCTCTCCTCCTCATCCTTCAGAATTCTCTCCCCTTGTCCTGGCAGGAACTCCTCCGCCTCATATGGCGAGAGCTCCTCATCGTCGCTGTCATCGTGTCCCTCGTCTACAAGGCGGCCACCCTCGCGTGGCAGGCTACGAGAGCGCAAGCGAGTGCCTGCCACCGAAGTAAACATGGAGTCCGCACTGTCTGGCAGGGAGGTGATATTCCCAGTGGAGTGAGAGAGCGAGTTTGGGATCCCTTGGCCCCTCTGAGCTCGGATCCTCCTCCGCGAGGGTGCCGTGAAGACCAAATCCTCTGTCTGACAGCCAGAGTCCTTGGTGTTGAGGCGGCCGCTCAGGGTGAGATCTTCGTGGCGTAGGGAGAAATCTGGGTTTGTGTGGACGATTACGGTCCGTTCCCTGGCCACTGGGGACTCATCAGAATCTGAGGAAAATAGAGAAAAACTAGTTGTTAAAAAAACCAAAACAATGGCAGATCTCAGTATATTGCAGTGGTGTAGAACAATGGCATTACAAAGCGAGCATGAATGACACACCGAGATCTTGCTGCACGCGTCTTGGAATTCCTGAGATGGTTTTCCGTCTCCTCAGCTTGCGGCGCCTCTGAAGTACCGACTGCGAATGAACGAGGGAGCAGCGGGCGCTGGCTTCTCTGTCAAATCCAGCTCCTGCAGAAGCAGACTGCATGTCTCAGAGAGCAGCGCTATCTATTGTGCCCCTGTCCCTGGGAGCACTGTGTCTTTACTCACTTTTACTTACACCACACTTTGTTTCTCTTCACCCCAAAAAAAATTTCAGGTAGCATCTGAGGTGACATTTTTATTAAAGTCTTCTGTATTATGTTTCACTTTGTATAAAAAACCTACTTTTTTGCTGTTCACAAGTGACTCAAGTTATAATGCAGATACAGACACTTTGGGTAGTGCCTTAAAAATAAATATACAGTAACAGTTAACAAGACTGGGATTAAACCACAGGGACGGTGAGAAGTGTCACAAACAGAGGGCGGCAAACTGGGAGGATACGGTAAAAAGTGTCTGCAGTCTTACCTGGCGCCCCGCCTAGTTTTCCAAGTTTCACTTCTCTGGTTTTTCCTGTCTGACTACTGAACCTACAGGCCAGCTGTGTGCCAGTGTACTGCCACGTTTGCTCCTTCAATACTTTTCTACTCTCTCTGATAGTGCTCTACCATGCTTCCTGACTGTCATGTGATAACAGTGGGCCTTTGAGCACCAGGGTCGATACTGCACTGCAAAGCCATTTCTGACTCAGCTCAGTCTCCACTGACAAACCAAGAAGGATTCAGCTTCTCGATAAGTGCAACCCGGAGTTCAGTAAATTTGGGCTGCCTTTTGTTATTCTAATGGAACTGTTTGGCATGCATGAGGCGAAAGCTGTATATTCCCCAGTCTCTGACACAAACAAACTTTGACAATGAGAGGAAAGGGTATGGGGTGCTGCTCTTGGTCCACAAACCATGACTCGTACATTTTTGTTTGTTTTCCAGAACAATGGACAGTGGTGGATTATCCTACATGTGATTTTTATGGCTGTGAGGAGTTGCTGTTGTTAAATGCCATCGTGTCGACATCAACTCACAGCAGCCATACTAGGGTCGTAGCCCGGAATTGCGATCGGTCTTCAGCCAGATGGCTGGACTTTGACAGAGGGGCCACCATGGCTGCAGTTATCGTTTCAATGCTTGTGGAAATGGGCTTGATTTTCGGAGAAGCGGAAGCTGCTTAGAGGCTGGTACAGAGATTGCTGTGTCTGACTGAGCAGTCGGCCCCCTGTTTGTACCCTTTTACCCGTTGAGCAGTGAGGCGGAGACTCAACACTGATTTATGGTGTCTAAGGGTACCCAGGGGAATGTTCATATCCATATTACAGATTTGTGCTAGGAGGAGTTAAAGGATTTGAATCCCCCCCCAAAAAATCCATCCTTCTCACGTCAAAAAAAAAACCCCATAAAAAATAAAAAATATGGTGGGGGGGGGGGGAGAAACATGAAACGTGGCGAGACACAGCAAGGGAACGGGCAAAAAATGGATATATAAAACGTAGCTCACTGATAAATGCAGATATCGCTGGAGAAGAGGCAACAACGGGTACGTCTGAAAGTGACACACAGTAAGTTCAGCTTACAAGAGAAGTACGTTTTCATTTTACTGTTTTTTCGCAAAAGGAGAAGTCTGGTCAAAGTTTATGGCTTTTAAATGACGTTTCATTGTCCAAAAAACACTGAAAGAAACCAAATCGGATCATCGCCACCTTCGGCCAATATCGATTAAGTAACACTTCAGTCAACTACAGAGGAAAACGGCTATTTTTGGACCTTCGGTGCTGAAGAAATTGTGGTGCTCGAGATAACTGACCGAGGTAACTGACTTTGCAGTCAGTTGTAGAGCTGATATTGGAACCTATCGTCCTGTCGTGCAAATTTGCAGCTGAGATTTGTTTGACTCTTACTGCGCACCAGGCCAGTTCGCCGCGGTCATTAATAACATGAACAATCGTACGGGCTGTCAATCAACACCTATGTTCAACCAGAACTGTCCTTTTGTCCACACAGAATAAGACAGACACACAGAGAGCAGCAAACTGAGTAAAAGACTCGACAGCGGTTAATTTACCGGTGATGTTAATGGGAATTATGCATGACGAGATCACTTGGGACTCTGTTTTCATCCTCTCCTCCGGGGTGGGAAGGGGCAGCGCTCTGGACCAGTTAGTCTGCTTGTCCAGGGTGGAGGGAATGTTAGGCACGGGGCACCGAGGCCGATGGCCTAGGGCCACCACATCCATGTCTGAGTCTGAGGGAGGAGGGGCCTGGAACAGATGGACATTAATCCTGTTCAGTCAAATGCAGGTTAAGGATGTCATGGGTTGTCACTTACACAGGCATGTGGATAGGTGTCGGGGGGGGGGGGGGGTGATGGAAGTGAAGGGGTGGAGCGTAGTAAGCCTTACAGTGAAATTCTACCTGTTAAACTCGTGTTTTTTTTGTGTGCTCAGTAAGTGGAAGCTGGTGATATTTACAATGAAGCCAGTGAAATACACGCCACATTCAACGTAACACGCATTTCTGCCTGAGCCCGTTCCTAAAAAGGACCCAACGCAGCTTCAAATCCTACATAAGAGCGGCAGCTCGCATTTGTTTTGTGTTTCTGCAAACATATCCGCGTGAGTATGTAACTTTTTCAAAGCATGAACCAAACAGCATCCTCAGTCACCGCACAGGAGAGCAAGTAGAGGTGGAAGAAGCTTTGAAAAGCAGAAGGTTAGTTTAGGAAATATGAACATGACACAAGAGTCAAGACAGTTGTAAGAGACACACACTGACCATAGAGCTGTTATAAATAATAACCACTTAAAGTTTGCTCTTAAGCAAAAGGACACGAAAGAAGATGATGCAGTGGGAGAAACCGCAGTCGGGTCTCACACCTCAAACTCTCCTCCAATATAACTGAACTCTGACTGTGCGACTTCAAGTCCTTGAGGACCAGCCAGCATGAAAGAGTCTGAGCCGTACTGACGTTCCGAGTGCGTCAGTCCCATCATTGACTGAACAAATAATTTCAGGCAGCACAAATTCCTCATCCAAATCTGCTGATCTTTTCCATGTCGGGGGGGGGTCACAGAAACATTTGCTCTTCCAAACCAAACCAGTCCCTGCAAGCTGTCGTCTAAACGTGCGTACAGTTCCTGCAAATTTACATGTTGCCAGCTCCGAATATCTCTCCCTCAGATCTGTCCATCTGCCACTGGTGTGTCCAAAAGAATCGCACACTTACCTCTTCACGTCTGCAAAGAAATGCATGTGAACCTCTGCAGCAGCGGAGGCTGAATTTGTCCCCATTTCCCCGAAGCCCTGAAGTGAGCTCTGATTTAGAACCTGCCCCAAAGCCTTTGTATTATACTTCCCAGCAGACGAGTGAGGCCATGACAAAACAGTGGTCACAAAAGGGTCCTGTTTCCTTGGAAACTTCCAAGTTTTATTGATGCAAAGAGGAAGGGGGGGGATCAGAGGGAGCACATTTTCAGCTGATTCGTCCCGAGAATAATAATGGCACATTGGTGTAGGGGGAAGTGAGGGAGAGAGAAAGATGGAGTGAGGCCGAGGGGAGGAGGGGGATATCAAAAAGGCAACGCTGGCACGTTGGATTTAGTCACTGGCTTCTTGCCAGAAGCTATTTTCATTTGAAAAAGGAGAGGCGTCTTGGGCCCAAGTATTAAAGAATGCCATTCATGGAGCCTGCAGCCCTGGAGGGGCCCGGGACGGCCGGGCTGGGGGAACAGACAGCACATCCACGGACACTGTGTTGCACATGCAGGATGATGCTCTGGGTTCTCCCAGGAGGCCTCGCGTTCACTCGCACGCCTTGTATACTGCAGTAAGAAAACAACTTCCCCCAAAACAGAAATAATTGTTATTCTGCACTCGCTCATCAGATATGGAGAGGAAGGAAGCTGGCAGGTGCCCAGAACTTTTGGCAAACAGAAGAGTCACTGAATCTTTAAACAGTTGGAATTTAAATTAAATAACTGGAATTAACTGAAAAACAGGTGTTTACAGAAAATATGAGCAATAATTAAATTTGTGGTCGCTACGCGGATTTTTGGAAAACAAACAACCATAACTGCATTAATGGTCCACACTGATTTATGCAGAGCTCTTACTAAAGGCATAAGGCCGAGAACAGCACAGGTTATCTGTGAGCAAATATGGACCTTTTTGCTACAAACTGACATTTTCTCAGCAGATTTGTGGCTTAAAAACACAGTTTGACTGGAGCTGTCGGTCCTCAAACAACAAAAGCACCTTTCCCCTTAGTTCACTGTTGGAGGGGGCAAGAGGAGAGACACGCGTACAAGTGGTTCAGAACAGCACAGAGAGAGGAGACATTAGTACCAAAAGCCAGGCAACAATCCAAGGAGAAAATGTCTCTTAAGAAGGAGGAGCCACCAAAGTGAGTGGGCGGGGCTGAGCAGGAGGAGGAGCAAATACCTTTCTACTCCAGGGGGTAAAGTGGCAACACTCAATGGGGGAGGAAGACCGCTTTCTTTCAAACTACAAACACAAAAACAGCACAAACAGAACAGAAAGAGGGCGATGCATGTGGTTAACAGGAGGCCAGAATGAATGATTCATAGCGGAAATAAAAAGAAGCTAAACAAACAACAGCAACAACATGGCGGGGGATAACTGTGACACCGCAACAGAAACAATAATACAAATATGACATAATAAAGATCACGTGCAGAACCTAGGGAAGAAAGATTTCAGAAAGAAGGCATCATTTTGAAAATCTGTTGTCTTCCAGCACCTAGGACAAAATCTGTGAGGAGGGACAACGAAAAGGGTCAGGGCCAGTTCTTTTCCACGAAAGTGTAGCTGGAATGTCAGGCATAAAATATGAAGTGTAAGAAGGGTGGCAGCCACATCAGAAGGGCATTTATGACCCCTGCTGAGAAAACCAGTTTGTCCCCCCCTCCCTGGCACTGGGAGGCTACACTGTTACTGCTCTCACAGGTAGTTAAAAACACACAGCTGTGATCAGCTTCTGTCAGGTAAAGCATGGAGCACACAAGACGTTTGGGAGAACAACATCAAAACCTTCAGCACAAAAAATAGAATGAAAACAAATCAGTGATAAACTAAAGGGGCTAACATGTGTTCTGATCACTGTTGACTAGGTCCTACTGGAAACACACTGAGGAAACACTACACACTGCACAACTCTACCCCCTGCAGAGCCTAGTGGATGTGTGTGGAGGTTGAGATCAGCGTACGGCACCACGGCCACGTGAACAATGATGCGATGGCTTGGGAAGCAGCATGAACACACACTGTCGCACAGCACAGCTGGACAGACCGTTTACCTTTCTCTGCATCTGTTGAAACTCTGTTTCCCTTACTGGCCTCTCCTGTAGCACAGGGCATAAAAACAGTCCGTCAGCCATGACAGAATGGGCCTGTGGTCGGCCACGCTGCATCAGCACCACGGGCCACTGAATGTTCAACTGTGCCAAAGTAACCTGTCCCAGTGAGCAAATGGAAAAACATTCTGATGTGCACTGCGGCATTTGGCCTGTCTGTAATCAGACCTGCTATCATGTGTTTGTATGTAACCGTTGAAAAGAAAAATCCTGTGCAAGGATTTCTATAAAAAATTAAAAATGTGAAAGGAGGCTGGAACCAGAAACAATGAAAAACTGCTACACACTGGGTTGGTGTGTCGGTGCAACAATCTTTGCCGATGCACAGAGTCATCATTTCTACCCATCATGCTTGGCTGTGTTCACTAAAGGGTCACGTGTTTGACACACTCCTCCCATGACCTTTCTTTATGCTGGCTGAACGTCACACTCCCTCCCTGGCCTCTCCTGTTTGGACGCGATTAGGGGGAAGGTGGCAAACATGGTTGTGTGACCTTGTTGACCAGCATAAGGGCTTAAGTGCAAAACAGCACCACCTTCTGCCTATGTGTGAGCACTGCGTGGTCCGTGAATGAAGGGCGCGTTTGACTGCAGGACACACAAACACACGCACGCACGCACGCACGCACAGTATAGAGAATTCTACTGTGTAGACAGCATTATTCAGTGTGCTGAACACTGAAAATGACCAGGGAAGCTCTGGCTCCTCCTGCTTTCGGGGGTGGGGGAGTGGGAATCATGATTGAACGGTTTCTCAAATTCTGGCAGTTTCACCTAAAATAACCTTAAAATGAATACAATCAGGGCTCACAAAGAACAGAAAGATACAGAAAAATGAATAAATAAACAAACCAGACATAAAAGGACACAAATAAATTACCTTCCTTTGAATTTGCCGATATTCTACATGTTTCCCTGGCCTCTCCTGTAGTGCATGAATAAAAAGACGCATACGTAGGAAGGCAAACTGACACAAATATGAAGCACTCATCACACAAGACCACAAGCAACAACATACATTTCATTCTTTTGCTACTTGGGACAATGTAGTTTGCGTGAGAGTCTGGCGTTGCATACTCTTACCGTTCTCAAGTGTCGGCTCCTCTGCTCGCGGCGCCGGAGGGTCCGTGGTGAGGGGTAGGTGGGCATCGGGGGCGCCACCGAGATGGAGATGGTCACCCGGCGCTCATGGCTGCTGGTTCGCTGCTGCTGCTGCTGCTGATGTTGATCTTTTTTTCATGAGCCAGAGAGACGCAGAACAAGCAGGTCAGATGGGAGCTGCATGGCCTGGGTGAGCTGTAACGTGGCAGGTCAGCTGACACAGCCAAGCTCTGGCTGCAGTGTGGCCTTCAGCACAAAGCCATTTCCAAATCCTCCCCATAACCTTCAATTAGATGTGACAGCCACTTTACGCTTGTGACACACCAGGGGGCACTACAGGCCTTCATTTGGCCACTTTTGGTGGCATGTGTGGCAAGGATGGCACAGAGGGGTTTTGTGCTAAAGTACTTTTTTTGCCTCATAAGTATGAAGGACGATCAAAAAAACCGTTAGTGGAAGAGGCCAAGAATAATGCTATTTGGCAGTAGACAAGACCAGATTTGGATCATAATGGCTGTCCTTATTCTGCAAAAGAACATCATACAGACCAACCTCTCAACCTCTAAACTCAGGCAACCCCTCCAGGTGCACCTGTCAATTCAGGTGGGAAGTGACCCTAGTGTTGTTGTGTCCAAGTTACAGATTTTGGCACCACTTTTGGTTCTAAGTTGAGGACCTACCATTTAGGATAAAGGCCTCAAAACTGCAGAATGAATACAACAGTACAAATAAATAAGGACTGATGAATGCAGATGATTCATATCAAGGCAAACTTAGTCAGAAGGAAGCTGGCAGAGACTGGCTGAGAGACAGGGAAGGGGGTCTGACCTCTGTGCAGTGCCCGCAGGTTCTGCTTGGCGTGTTGGTGCAGCTCCTCCAAGCATGGTGGCCGTGTGGAGGGGTGGAACACGTTTCGCTGCTGGTGCCATGGGGCTTGGTAGTGAGATGTCAGCTTGCTCTCCACATCCAGGTTGGACACGGCTGTGGAGCGGGGACAGGCCAGAGAGGCAGCGCTTAGCAACGCATGGGACACAGGTGACAGGTTGATGTTTGGAAGATGGCAAAACAGCATTTGTTGCTCTTCCCTACGTGTTACACATGTTTCACATAGATCTAAAAGCATGAAACATGCTGCCAACACCTCATCCAGCTCAAGAAAAGCCAACAATGCAGTCTATTAAAGATGAAACTCAACTTTGGAAAGTGTTGCTTGTTGCCATTCATCTAAAACTTGAATTTAGTTATACTGTACAAATTCCTGTTAATCGTTTCTGATACAATGCACTCCAACAGCGTCTCCTCGTGGTGTACAGCTGCAGCTTGGATACTGAGCTCACTGACCATTCACTGCTGTCACATGGACAATGACAAGGTGCAGCATCTGCTTTACATCCCAACTGGAAACCCTAGAGCCCACAAGTGAGCGATGCACACAAAGTGGCTGTGCTGTGTTCCCGTTGCCTGCAGATGCATCCCATCTCATGCACAGCTTCAGAGGACGAGAACATGAAGAGCTCTACTAGGAGACCATGGAAGGACTCACCTAAACTCTGGCTAAAATGTATCTGTCATCACTGTGAGAGTGATGTCATCTGACCAACCTTTCAAGAAATGAAATGGGATACAGTTACCTCACGCATGGTTCAAAATTCCCCTTGATGTCAGTATATACGTACATGCCTTCCCTCCACAAGTTCTGTTCCTTCATCATTTCCAGACTAAATAATTTCCCTCCCACACAGCAAATATAAAAGTTTACAGGTTGGGACACTACAAGGTTCTAGTGAGGTCACTCCAACAGTTGTATTGTTTAAATTAAATTACATTTATTTATTTAACTCAAGTTTTTTTATCTACTCACACAAAGGGTTACCCATTGTTGCTTGGTTCAGAAACTGGACAGGTTGAAAGGTTTTTAAAAAAAAAAAAGTAATAAAAACTATACCAAACTTTATTAACTTTAAACTGGTTGCATTTAATACATAGGTACTGTTCATACTTTGAGCATGGGGATGCTGCAGGTCTGTTGTAGTGAAGTAGAAAGTAAAGATAAAAGTTAATTTATATGACCAAGCATTTGAATCCTTTAACTTGTCAGTACTATGCACTGCTATACCTCAGCAGCCAAACTGCTTCATTTGTCCTTATCTTTGACAAATTGCCTGGGAACTGCCTGCTGGCACACATCACTAATGTGTGTAGTGCAGCATGTATGCGTGTAAGTAACCTTTTTGGAGTTTAATGATCTTGGTTACACAAAAACCCCAGTGTTACAAGTATCTGTGTTTCAAACCTGTGGCTTGAAAAAAACAAAGCTGCGCATAAAGAACAAACAAACAAATTGAATTTTATAGATACAGAGACTACACAGCATAGTAGCATATGTTTTACATTTCCTGATGTACGCCAGGGTCGATTCCTTTCTCAAACTCCAAAGGCAGCAGTAACCACTATACCACCTACTGTCCCTGCTCACTATGATGCTTTTGCTCCTTGTCTTTATTGTATAGAAAAAAGCAACAGAGGCTATGGACTACACCTGCCATTGTGCAGCTTCTAAACCATCAGGAACAAACAAACAGCAGTAACACTTCAGAGAAATTCTCTGAAGACCTCACACAGCAACTACAGAAAAGAACAGAGGACACCAAGTTGAAGGACTGTGTTTGTGAATCAACACAACAGATAAAAAGGACCGGTTAAGCTTCTAAACCTTATTTATCAGTGGCTAAACCTTATTTACAGGCAGGCGAAGCTTAGGCAGCCTGTAATTTTACAGTTAAATGATTTAAAAGATGTTTACACAGCTGTGATTCAGCCCAGCAACAAACCATCTGGCTTTGAAACTTGAACAAACGCTGTTCAGACTGAAACATGCTGGCCTGGGAAGATGGTGCCTTTGCTGTCCCTCCCCTCCTTAGTGAAAAAGGTCACTGCTTCCCAATTTTGTAACTTTTGGGGGTGGGGGGGTGTGTGTGCAATATTGCATGAGGTCTATTAAATCAAGATATCTGTGAAACAGCATCTATCCATCTGTCCCTCCATCAATACATCCATCCACCTGACCCCTTGCCTGCATCAGAGTCATGGTGGGCTGTAGCCTGTCCTTTAATCCCTACATTTAAAGCAAGGAGGGGCTACAAACCTGAAAAATAGCATTTATGCTTTACCAATATCAAGTTTGATAAAATTTTTTTAGTCACGGAATTATTTTGAAGCATATTTTCAGCACATCAGTCAGATTATTACTGGGAAGTACAGAACATACAAAACATAATATAATATAATATAATATAATATAATATTTTGTCCATTAAATCGAATATTTACCGTACAGTTCAACTGTTCAAGACCTGACCTTGGCTGACCAGATACTGGGATGACTGGACAGTCCACTGTACCACAATATTATTTTTGAAAACATTTTCAGGAAATCAGAATTTTTCAGATATGGAATACCTGTTTCCCATTATTTTAACTACAAGATTTTGAGTGTTAGTGCTGACATCAGCATTTAAATAAACAGGTTTATTTAAAAAGATGGAATTTAGTGAAAACATTGCAGACAATTCAGATGAGCAAGAGGCGAAAAAATCTTCGTTTGGAACTTTGTCTTTTTCTTGTGCAAATGTGATGGCATGTTTGGGCGTTGGTGAAAGTGAGGCTGCCGTTTGCCGTGCCGCTATCGTGTTCTATTGTTTGTGAGATCACTATGTCTGATGCTCTAAAACTTCTTTTAAAACCTACAGCTTTTAAGCTCGCCCATCTCAGCCACCAGTGACCCCTGGAGAGGCAACGAAAAGAGCTTAACCCTTCATCAGCCCCGAAACAGGAAAGCCCAAACATTAGCAACACAATGGACAGCCCTCAGACAATGGAGCCAAAGGCTACTTGATATCTGCACTGTTCATCACCTGTATGTGGATCCATACTAATGGTGACCTTCCGACTAACAGAGAGTTTCAATGGTCTGAAGTTATTGGCCACCACAGAAGAAATGTGTCAGGCCAGCCTACACTGAACAGAAGAAACACTCCTATTTGCATCTTGTCCAGCTCACTCCATATCCAAAGGTGATGGAGTGGGTTTGGCATCTACGATGTCTCATCCTTCTCCAGTTCACAAATGAGAACCTCAGCTGTATGCTGTGCTCAGAAAAAAGCTTTATATCTCAGCAACTTGCCTAAATTTGGGGAATAATGTAGAAATTGGTCCTCATTCCAAAAAGAACACCTTGGGAGTACTGCTGATAGTCTGACTGTAAGACACGTCGGGATGCTGACAGGACGCTACGCAACGGGGCGATGCACATGGCCCCTGACAACCACGCGGATATAAAAGCCGCCGAGCCAACCAACACGGGTGCGGGACCTGATAACTATAGTCCATGATGTTATCCTGTCTTTGTACCATGAAGTTGTATCCAGATTAAAGTTCTGAGCATTCGCACCTCCTGTCCCGTGTCTCCCTTCCGCACATGGGTCCTACGCCTTGTTGCCGATCGAGTTCCAGAAACTAACTTAATGCTAAGAAGATGCTAGATCTTCCAAGCTGGGCCGAGGAGAACCACTGCAGATCCCACTGAGTCCTGTCCCGTTCCATCACGAAATACTTACCGGTCTGTAGCATGAAGGTGATTTCTGCTAATGCTCTGAATTCAAACATTCAGATGAGAAGGGAATTTCCCAGTACTGTACTAGCAGTTCAAATCGACATATTTCCTACTGGGCCAACAACAGGAGGTTTGTGGAGCAAAATTCTTTCATTTAAATTTAAAAATTAACCAAAATACGGTCAGCATTTTTACTGGTGACAATAACATTAACACATTTTATACTATTTGTAACATTAAATTGTTTTATTTATAATGCAAGTAATTACATTCAAATTGCAAACTGTGCAGTATAGTGATGTGACCAATAGCCACCTTTTGACTCCTACAAGTAAATCATGAGAAGGTATTTTACTTAAAATAACACAATAATAATAATAATAATAATAATAATAATAATAATAATAATAATTACATGTTACTACTACCAATTAGTAGTAAATAACATTTTTCTACAAATTATTTCTAAAGGTTTGTACTGAATCTGCTACTTTAGCACTGATTTATCTCCACCATAGTCCACCTTGTGCCGGGCTGTGACAGGAAGTAGGGACTGTATATGGAAGTGTGGCATCCACACACGAAAGGCACAGTAGCTGGTAAATAAAACACCTTTTGTGGACATCATATTGCCTTTGTGCTGAGAGATAAACAAACCAGGTAAGTAATAAACCCATTGGACGAGTACAAACCCCACTGCTTGGTTGTATCTGCTTTCCCTGCATGGGACCCAGCAGGCTGCCCCTACACCAGAGCATCTCGGAGATTTAATTCAGGCAAAAAAGTGAGTTGACCTCCTCTCTGTGAGTGGCACAACTCATCAGCAGTCGAAAGTATTAGAGGAATGTAGGCCAGGATTTCAAAAGATTGTTGGGTGTCTCATCGCCTTGTACCGTACAGGATATTCAGGAGAAACAATTCCTCTTGGTGCCCAAACCTCACTCTGTGTTCGCAGCAATACACACAATTTAAATACACCATTAACTACAAAGGTGTGACCTGCTCCGCAGGGGGGTCTGTCGCTGACTGATTCATGGTACAAACTATAAATATTTGTCTGCTTCTGCCACTTTCCACCTTCTTTATTATCTACAAAATCAATGAAAGCCAAATAATAAGGATCCCTATATTTGTGTGTCAAAAATCTGGGCTAAAAGTGTAAAGGATAAACTTTGTGCACCTTCTCATATTAACACCTTAACGTCATTACGCTGTTTGCTAGGCGGTTAAGACCCTGTATGAGCCACACCTGCACGTGAAGCCAGAAGCTGCTGTTTGGGCTGCGGGCCACATATCACCCCCGGATTATTCTGTCACCTGACCAGTCGCATGCTAACAGATCACAGGGCTGAGTCTCTAGAGGAGTACTGGGTGTTGATGGAGGAAAGGCTGCCATTTCCGCCAAAAAAAAACTCCTCTGCCAGGCTGATGGCTCGCTGGTTGGCTATAGAGGACTTAGCCATGTTGACGCTGAAATGGTCCAGCGCTTTTCCTCAATGACTTGTGGAGGGAGCACCTATAAAGCATCACATTACAGGCAGAGGCAACAGCAGATAACGGTGTTATGCTTATCAGTGAAGCTGGGGGTCACAGCAAGGTCTGCCCCTCCTTTACTTCTGAGGTCTAAACCCAGGATAAACACAGAGTGAAGTATGGTGGACAACCTGTGACCTCCTATACACTCCGAAACGCAAGCTAAAATCCATAAAGCTGAGCCTCTGTTTGTTTCTGGACAACCCGCCCCCCTTGTGAGAGGGACCACTAAGCAACCCGAGGTAGAAGAACTCATTGTTCTTGCTGGGATGTAGGAATTGATCAGATCCTGTTGGTATCAGATCCTCTGAAACACCTTGTGGGCCATAACTCAGACTCTTGAACTTGATGCAGGCATCCACAGAATGCCAGTGGGGAGAGACACATGGGAGAGCTTTGATGGATCAAACACAAAATCTGCAAAATTATCTTCTGAGGCTTTGCTTTCCCAAATGCAATATAGTGGCTCCTTTATCACAGAGAACGTTGTAAGGATGGTCAAGTCTTCTGAAGACCAAGGTGTTAACCAAATCTGAGAGAAACCACAGGTCTGTGTTATCAAAGGGAGAATTTGGAGACTTGGAGTGCTGGGGGGGCATTAAGTTAAAGGATTCTTTGCAAGTCAGACTATGTGGCTCAGTCAGAGGAGTGCATGCAGATATCCAACATGGAGCCTCCAAGAATGAGAGCCCAGGTCCCTGTCAGCTCCAATTAGAGCACACATAATGCACACACAGCTCCACACAACTGTGGGCACCAAGGGAATTAGGTAGCTTAAAGTGGACAGACCTGCCTTGCTGTTCTCCCACTCCTGCCACAATAGAACAGGAGAAGCGCATCCGGTTAGAACGACCATCATGTCCAATGATGAGGGTGTCAACAAGCCCTTCATCCACCTGCATCCATCTATCCTTTGTTCAAACAAACAGCAGGAATCCTCAGGTGTGCTGGCTGAACAAAACAGGGTCCAGCATCTCCTCGCCCCACACCACCACAAAACGCTGTGGTCTCTAAAAGGTGCTTAGATCTTTACATGTCTTTACAATTTTGGGGGCACTTTCAGATCTGCTAGATCTTGAGCTGCTTTTTCTTCCAAGGCAACCAATGAACACGTGACCGGAGAAGCAGGAGAAGGAGGAGAAACCATCTTTTAGGCCTACTGACAAATCTGCAGTAGAGGGAGCATAGAGAACCCATTGATGGCCAGATTGTCAAATGGTCCCGGACCCATGGGGTTAAAATGATACCCTTGGGAGCAGGAAATACAAAAAAAAAAAACATGCAGCCTGTCACATAAATAAGATCGCTAATGTTTGTGGTCTCAGTCTTGTAAAGCCATTCATATTTTAGAGGTCCTTCTTGCCACTGTAATTTACAGGACAGAGGCGCCATCAGAAAAGGCCATTTACCCTTTCAGCCCTCGTCTAAAAACACAACAAAATCTCCGAAACAAACTACCAAAGAGCCTGATGAAATAATGTCCATTCTGCACCGCAGTATCGAAGACAACTGGGGTGGATCTCTCTGACAAATGTCTCTCATTGCTCCTCACCACCATCAGCACAGTCAGCAAATAAATAACAAACAGACGGAAGAGCCTGAGGTCACCCAGCGGATAGAACTGCTTTCCCTCAGCCGCCCTTATCCTCCAAACCATGGCGCATGGCCCTGTAATTATTCCCAACCTGTCCAGACCCAGTCCTGAGCACAGTGCCACCTTCAGCACAGCGCTCGCGTCTACAGGCAAACCAGTGCAATTACACTCCTTGTGTGTGCGTGCGTCCCTCTCTAAAGCAGCAGAGTCTCCATCAGCTTCTTCCTCGTATCATTTCCTTACATCAACATAACAGCTCATACGCAGTGAGTAAAAATACCCCAAATTTATTATATGTAACAAACCAAACAGATAACCCAGGAAAAGGCCAAAAGTGGCTACAAATGCGGAAAACAAAGCATTTGGAATACACGCTCTTCCACAAAGGCACTCTTGCACAGAATCTAAGTGTTAAACCATCGGCAGCTTTAACAACGCCACATCCAACTGACACCACTGACCCTGACCCTCGGAAGTGGAAAAGCAGCAGCAATACAACACAACCTGTGCATTTAAGCAGCAAGCATTTACGCCAGACATCTCGGGTTCAGAGCAGCTGCTGTGAACCTCCTCCACAACTTTATGAGAAACAAGTCCTGCAGAGGTGCATGAACGAGAAGCAGCATGAAAACAAGGGCACCGCAGAGGAAAAGGTATGTAGTACCTCGAGACCGGAGCGGCATGCAGCAGCCCAGGGCCATGGCTGCGAGAGCTTCCACCGGGGCCGGCTGGCTGAGCTGGGGTCAGGGACCCTGCGTGCGTGACTCTGGACCCCCGCCCCGACCCGTGCACCCCACAGCACCACACACCAACCCAGACTGAGCCTCTGCACGCTGACTGTACCGGAGCACCGCGGCAACATCTGTAACCTCCCCCCTGCCTTCCCCTCTCCACACACACACCTCACCCCATCCCACCCCGCCCCCATGGGGGTTGGGTGCAGATGGTGCAGCCCTGCTCCAGCCTAGGCTGCCTCTAATCTCTTTACAGTCCAATAGAGGAAGCCACAGAACACAGGCACAGTAATCCCGGCTGCGGCAAAAGTGCGATGAATTTAACTCTTCCCTCTTCCTGCCCCAGTTGCTGCCTCTGGATGTGAAAACTTATCAAATATTTTTTGGGGGGGGGGGGGCAGAAAAATACTGTACATTAGCAACAGTACTCAACGGAGTTGTACATAAAAACTTGCTCAAACACTGAGGGACCAGGTAGCATGGCAGCAATATTTCCATTATATTTGCATATTTTCATTTAGGCAGATGTTATTCTTCAAAGTGGCATATAAAGGTTATTAACAAACGACAACTTTGTTCAAAGCTACGGACAAAAAAAAAAAAAAAAGTGTCCCATCTGCGTGCAGGTGTCCTGATTTTACTTCCACCTAAATGCAAATTTCACATTTATCCATTTAACTGATGTTTCTCTTCAGACCCAGTGTTAACCTGGTTACCATTACCAACCTGTTTACAGGACTGGGTCATTTTTACCGTATCATGACAGCGTATGTACCTTAGATAAGAGTACTGAAGCAGGAGGTGGGGTCTTAATCCAGCTACGCTGCCCCCACATTTTACCACTTAGACCAACAATCTCGTCTTCAGCTTCCCTCCCCCCATTGACATCTACACCAGACATTCTGCAACACAGCTTGTTCACCTGATTGCAAAAGTAGATACCGCAGTGAAACAAACACATTCCGTAAACAGCGGTACAGAACCAATCCCACCATCTTGAAAGATCCAGTACATTTATTTACAAGATGCAGCCCAACCACAAACCTGCACTTATCTCAATGTGCGCTGGTTACACATCCGTAGGTGTCATTGTCATTCTCTCCCAGTTAGTTATCTATTTATACGACACCCTCATATTGTGTTCCCTCATGTTCAGCTTCCTGCACCCGCTAATTTGACATAATTATAAATGCTCGGCGCCTTGGTAACATGCCATTTGGCACATCCCAATGAGCTGCAGGACACGACGAGAGCAAACAAATGGATGATGGCGAGTCCAGTTATATGGTGGACTGTCACATGACAGCAAGCGCCGCCGCAGCGTGACTGCCGTTCGGCCTTCCGGTGTCACGGTGACCAAACCCAATGCACGTGTGCCTCACGTTACAGACATCCAAGTTGTGAAATTTTCTACACAGGAACCTTTCCAAGTGTACTTATTTAACTGCATTGTCTTCCCCATTCTATTTTCTAAGATTTCTTTTGCGGAGTGAAAATAGCTTCTGCTTGTGCTGTCTGCCGCCAGTAGTAAAAAGTACCCAGAAGGTGGGGCAGAGGGTGAAAGAAGGAAGACGGTAATGCAGGCTATGGGTTCCACGGAGTTCCGTTCATTTCCCAGACAGATTTCGTATAGTGAATTTCTAGTAATTAAGGTTATAACTGAGATTTTTCACAGAAACTAAAAGCAAATAGTCTATTATGTACCTTTGATGAAATACCTTTCAGTAAATGTTACGATACCTTTGACTGCACAGCTGAAAGCGACAAACACAATGAATCAGTCACTGCTTTGCGGCCGGTAAAATACAGCTGGAAGTCGAACGCAAAACACTTCTCCACATGTTCATGTGGGTTTACTGCTGCAATCCAAACGCATTTCCGGTGACCTGGACACTCAAAAGTACCCTTAGAGCAGTGTAACACACACTCATACACACTGAGGTTTTAGGGAGGTCAGGGTAGTGCATCTATCACATGGTCGCATGGATGAAGGCGTCAGATAAACACCAGTCAATAATCACTGCACATTGGAGAAAAGTGCTATATGGCTAAATGCAAATATTGTTATTGCAATAGTAATATAGACTGCAAAAAGTAAAATGCATTCAACTACAAACAAAGCCAAATTATAAGGCAGCCAGAATGTAGTTATATTGTGGTTAAATCTCTGAGCCAATAGGAAGGGGATCAAGACTGAGGGAACAGAACCAACCAATAATAGACTGGAATCCCAGCCCTGGCCTGAGGACTCCAGCGTCCACAGAAGCCAGATCCCGCAGGGGGACAGGCGCCCAAAGCAGCCTACTTCTCTGTCGGGGGGTATGTCTTGGGGGGTCGGGGGTGGGTGTACCCAAACAGCGACAGATGGGTTCTGAACCTGTCGCAGCTGCAGTATTTGCACATTTGCTGGGATTGGGATGCACTTGATGTTATTGCTACTGATGAGGCCAGAGACCCTGCTGTGTGATGGTTGCTTCTCAGCATCTTCATCCACATCTGTTGTCTGAGCCAGTGTGCGGTTTCTTAAGTATAAGTTGAGGAACACAGCAAGAATCAAAGGGAAAGGTCCTGACAGGTCTCCAGTGGAAGGGTTCTCTCTCTCTCTCTCTCACACACACACACACACACACACACACACACACACACACACACACACAATGCAAAACTTCATCTTCAGGAGAGCTGGCTCACCAAACGTGTTGAGGCTGGACAACTTAATGATAGAAAATTCTCCGCTGTCATGATTAAAGCATTTAAGCTCAAGGATTTGTAGTTTTAATGTCTGATTCGTTTCATTTGTGTCAATTTCAGAGATTGGTCACTGCCATTTTTGGTCACATTTGGCCTACTTTGCTACCAATCAATGGAACAATTTTGTGTCACATAGTTGAAAGAGGACAATAAGGTCACACGGTTTAGGTCTGATTTGCAGAAAATGGCAACTATGGTCATTTTAGGGGTTCCTGTTAACCCGCTCAGGAACACCGCCCCCTACTGGACAGTATGTGTGTGTGTTTTTATGCTCAGCTAGGCAGAACCATTACATGATTATTTCTGCTGTTTGCAAAGCTGCAAATGGAGCAGAAAAAATACTGGGTTTGACTGGCTGACAAAACAAACAAACAGAATGGCTTCATTTAAAACTTTCTGTAATGTTGCAGTACAGACAAAAATTATATTAATTATATTATAAATGTATAATTAGCAATAACAAAAGAAATGTGAGTGTACATATGGGGGTCTTTTCCATCCCTGACCCCGTTATCTCTACATTGCTTTTCACTCAACCCCCCTCAGAGGTTCAGGGGCAGGAGGCCGCATGTTTAAACTCTTAGCGCATTGACACGGCCAACAGGGGTCGTCCACAGCAGTGGGATCTGAAGTTCAACCCCCGATTGGTTCCCAACTCTGGTCATGTGAAAATATTAGTGTGAGCGCGTCCCTCCCTGTGTTCACGCCTCCTTGCTGATCGATCAGCAGCGGCAGCTTTCACCCCTGCTCCCACTGGGAATTTGAATTTCCTTACATCTTTACACGAGGAACAAAGAAATTTAAACTGGGAAAAAATGGGCAGACAAGGTGGTTTGGTCATACCTGTAGTTTGGGGGGGGGGGGACTGGGGGTTGGAATTGGGGACTGCCCTTAGGCTGCCTGTGTGTCTACCCCAGCATTTCAAAATCAAAACCTAGATTTACAACAGGAACAGCTAAACACACATATTTGTGTGTTTTGCTTTTTTGTATCTACCATCGATCTCCTATTGATTTGCTCTGACTCCATAGGTGTGTATAAGCGACTCTCTTGAGCTAATGAAAAAGCCACTTTGGTTGCTAGAACCTGGAACCACCAGATGTGTGATGAAGATGTACACTGTAGGTGTGTGTATGTCAAAAAAAAAAAAAAAAATTACATTTAAAAAAATCAGCGTACAGTACATATATAAATGCTAATGTTATTTTCGTGGGACCCGAGCTGTGTCCCTACTTTTGCCTCATAGTAAGTCCTCCACCACCTATGCACAAATGGTCACATACTTCTGGTCACATTTGGATACTCATGAGGACAAGTCCCATCCCATTTTCTCTCACATGCTCGTGTCCACTGTGTGACCAAGGGACCTCTTATTGGACATAAAAGTCAAGCTAAGTGCTCATAAGTGCAACACCCTGGGTTTTGAACCTGTGACATGGCATCATGTGCATTAAGACCCACATCACCTGCTGCCCTAGAGCTCAGGGGATGGTGTCTGTGGAGAGTGGAGGAGAGAGTGGACTGATGTGTCCTGCAAGTGGTGATGAGCCCAATATTGTCCCCTACATGTGGCCGTGATATCCAGAAACATTGCATGGGGTGGACAATGGAGGCAAGTGGATAAACTGCCTTTGGTGTAGGTACTCGACTCTGGAGGGTTGGCCATTTTTTTCTTTTCTTTTTTTTCCTTTTTAAACAAGGTTGGGCTCCACACCCCATTGGTCCCTGGAGCGAAACACCTGGAGTTTGAGTATGAAAGGTATGGGTGAGAAGCAACCACATCAAGTCCCAGGAGTACTTCTGCGGCAGTGCAAACCAGAAATAGCAGGGTTGTCACGCCCCACCTTCTAGAACGGGAATGTGGGTGCGCAGTCCCTCCAGACAAATGAGTCCACATTCTGTCAAAGATCTGGACATATCAGACCAGAAAAAACCCACAAAAGTAGAGATGGCCACCCCTCCCTCCCCCTCATCTCAGCACACCTGTTCCACTGTGCACCTCCCCTCATTCATCACATCCTCTCCTGGTGCCCCTTTCATCTCATGGGGGAGCTGAGCGGAATGAGAATACCTACCTGCCAAAAAAGCCAACGCACCTCTTTCTGTCCCCTCAAGATGTATAAATAAAAGCCTCAACATTCTGAGCCACAAGCGTCAGTCATTTCCTCCCTGTTGCTGTCAATCAGCATTTCTCTGCTCCCGAGTCCTCAGACTGTCCGGTTGGCACTAGCCTCCTACTACTGCTCAGAGGAACTTACATGTAGTCTTCGGTATACAAATCCTTGATGTATGAATTTTCAGTTATGCCCCAAAAAAAATTAATATCCTCCCTCAAAATCCACACAGTTATGTTACAAACCTGACATTGATTTGTGGCCCGGCCAGAATCGAAATTTACACTAAAAAAAACTAACGTCATTTCTAGTACTGCATTATTATTATTATTATTATTATTATTATTATTATTAGTTCTATGTGTAGTAATAATTTGTTTATGCATGAAACAGTAGTTCTCCAATTGGATATGACACAAGTGTGAAGAAAACATTACTACTGTACAGCACTGTAACAGCTATACTTGGCTAAATAAGGCAAAAGGCAGTGAATAAAATGCTATTAAAAATTTAATATTAAAATAAAGTTTGCAACTTGAATGTTTTCTCCTTTAACTTATGGTCCTCTTAGTTAATGAAGACCCCCCTCAATCACAGGAATCCACTCTGTGCCCATGTAACCAAAAGAGTTTGGAAATTCAACAGACCTCAGAGGCAGACCAAAGTAAAAAGAAAAGCAAAACATAAAGTACTGATGTTGGCTTCAAGCGCCGGTCTAAACTGACTCAATGGTCTTGAAAGAGTTTCTAGCATAGAGACTGAAAATGAAAAGCTGTACATTTAAAAATGAATTATTATCATTGATTTGTATTTAACTGATGCCTTCATCCAAGTCGACTTGCAGTGTCAAAGATTTAGTTACTGCTATATTGTACTGGGCTACATACACTTACTGTTATTCATACTTTAGGCATAAACATTTACAAAACAATGACATTCAAACAAAGCAAGGCAAGACGTAGCTGGACGGGTGAACGGTGCTGGGTGAGTGCAATCTGCCATGAGGGGCACTAGGGATGCCGCAGGGTAAAACCTGCCAGACATACCAGGTCTATTTTGTAAGCGGTGAAAAGCTCTAGGTCTGAGCATTGTGGGTAGGAGAAGTGCGTGTGCCAAAGTGGGATGTTTCGCTATGTGAGCAACAGGAACCCCAAGGGGGGAGTTTAATGTCTGTCTGGCTCGTCTCTAGCCCCCCCTACGTGCAGTTGGAAACACACCACAGGCCCACATGCACAAACCGTTTGTTTGCCTTGCTAAATGGTGTAATTATGGTGTGATGCATGCGTGTCCCACCCCCATGATGACCCTAACACAGCCTGACAGCTGGAGGAACTTCTGAGGCAGGGTGTCCACCCCCAGCAGTCCTGCCCCACCATCAGGGCTGCTACAAAACAGGGGTGCAGCGAATACAGTATTACCACGGTATGTACAAAGTATTACAAAGTGTTTTCCATGGACATACGGGGGGCCCGGCCTGCCATAGAGCACCACAGGGCTGCGATCGGCAGAAACTCCAGGAAAGCTGCTTGTTTTCTCAGCTGTTTCACATCGCAGGCCCACAGTCGCGACAGCAAACCTCAGTTTTGTTTCTGAGAAGTTTTTCCCCGCTCACAAAAGTGCGGCACACATGCAGGCCTTTTTGGGAAACCAAGCTGCACTTCGGCAGAGGAAACAACTCTAGAAAATATAAACAGAGTCTGGACCACAGGGATTGCTAGATAAACACAAAGGCCTCGTGCAAGCGCCACAACTGAAACATCCCCCACCGTTTTCCTATTGTATTCTGCGAATCCGAGTCAAGGTAAGCAGAGTGTTAGTGACCACAAACAGCCAACACTTCTCTGCATGCACAGTCCAAGCGCTTCTGTGTAAACCTACACAAACGGCGTCCTCTAGTGGCAACACCGGCTCCTCACCCTATGGCTGGGACCAGATGTCTGCCGCCATAAAAACACGGTAAAACGGCTTAATAACCCAGACATAACTTGTTTCATTCACAGGTTTTTTCAGCAAAAAAAATAAATAATAAAATCTCAGTTAACAAATGTTAAAAATACTGTTTGAGAACTACTGTTTTTATTTATTTCTAAGGAGAAAAAAGAACAATTAATTCAAATCTATGGAAAATAAACATCATGTCCACCACACCCTATTGAATTTCAGTTGTTTACCAAATATTCCCATAATAATTTACAATGTTGCTTAGCTTCTGGGCACTTTACTAACTGCACTACACTAATAAACATAACAAACATGTATATTTATTTGCTGGGGTTGGGGTCTATAAAAGTTTGAATATAACCATAATAAATAACAATATGTGAATACTTTTTCATATTTTCCCCTTTTTCACCCTGTTAGCTGGACTCTCTTCCAGATTAAGCCAAATACAGTGGTTAATAATGTAAGGGTAATGCTGAATGTTGCTAACAAATCAGCGAAGATATAAATATTTTTCGGTTGTTTTTTTAAAAAAAAATTTAATTATGTATTTGTAAAATTTTGCATGTTGTGGAGCAAAAATAGCCTGTAGTTTCGTGTGTTGCCATTAGCTGGCAGCAAAACGAATGAACCCAGAAGAAAGGAATACAACGAAGGTGCAGGATTGTGTTTATACAACCATCTTTGAAATTTACAAAATGTTACCTGTAAATAAGTCATCATCAGTTCTATTAACTCTGTGCAGATGAAGAAACTGCCTTAACACTGGACCTACTTAGGTTAACGGTACTGAATGAGAGGTTCTGGATGTTACTTAAAGCAAATTTTAATCTTAATGTTGTTTTAAGTTAATGACAGTAATAAAATACAAGTTTTGGATTGCAATGTAGTGGCGTCACATCTTGCCTTCTGTCCTGTTTCCGGGATTCATTATTGATTTGAGACAACCTAACAAGTTAATATGGGGTATTTCTATTATTCAGCTTTTATTAATGAGTGAAAGTGTGCAGGTGTCTGCATGGGAAAGTGCTTTATTTCATAATGGGCTCCTGTTCACCGCCACGGTGAGGAAAACAACTGATGAACCCATCATGACCCCGCCTGAATACATTTCACCCTGGTAAACAACAGGAACAGCTTGACTCCCACGCTGTGTGAATCCCTTCCACTAAAGAAACGTTGATCCTTTCTCTTACCGTCTGTCAGGCTTCCGCTCAATCTGTAGGTTTAGCCAAGTGCTTCAAACCCTTGACTCCATCCTCACCTAAGCTCTTGCGTACATGTCTGAACAGATTCCCATCAACTGAAGGATACAGGCGATACGTCAAAGATGAGGACGGCAATTAAACTCATCAACATCACTCCCAAAAAATAGGAAAACTTGACGAACACCACACTAATCCCTGTCCCATGTCTCTGCTGACAGCTGTGCATAAAAGCAAACCTCAAGTGATGGCTCTTAAAAGCAGGTAAACATAACTTATTAAGAACAGAGGCTACAAAAGCAAAAATAACAAAACAATCACCTGCTGACTTTATCAAAATTGCATTTTTAAAAACAAAACAGTGGTTCTGCCTATGGTGCTGGACCCAGATCCTCACCCACCACTTTACAATATATGTATTATGAGCTGCTGGTCGTGGGGTGTAAGATAGTGGGCCTCCACAGGTCTCTCCCTTCCTGAAACTTCTGGGTTATTAGTTCCTCAGGTGAGCTTTGATGGCCTTTGACCCTGTTCATTTGCCCCATTCCTGAGAAGTCTGGAGGGACACAGAAGTCCATTCTCTTTTGCGGCTCTACCAACAATCTGAATCCTTAAGCCTTTTGGACAAACTATTAAAACTTGTTGTTTGGGTCCACTCCTATAAAAGAGTTCATGCAAAAACCTGCACAACAGGTGACACAGTGGGTATAGCTGCTACTTTGAAGCTGAAGGGCCCAGGTTTGGATTGCACCTCCTGCTGTAGTGGTCTTGATCAAAGTACCAGCTCACTCTAAACTGGTACGGTAAAAATTACCCAGCTGTATAGACAGGTAAATAAATGTAAGCAGCTTAACATTAAGATGTGTTGGACAAAAATTTCAGGTAAATAAAAAAAAAATGAATGTGGACAAAGAACAAAGTTATAAGTTCTACATGCTTTAACCTGCCAGCATTTGAGCTCTGCGGCATCACTGAGACACATAAGCGTAAATAATGGATATAAACGGTCACTCGTTTCAAAGCAAAAGTCAAATTGTTTTCACTCTTGGCACGGCCAACTTCCACCTATGAATAAGAAGCCAAGAAAAATACTAAAATGAAGAGCAGCACAAATAAAAAGTTACTCCTGGGAAATGTGGAAAAAATGGATCTTCTTCACAAAAAGGCCTTTATTCACAGATGTTACAGCATTATTATCACACGCCCCCCAAACAAAGCAGAAAGCTCTAAATAATATGGTACTGAATATTCCCACAACCGGCCAGCAAAGGTCAGAGGAAAAAAATATGTTTGTTTTCTTACCCTGAAATTCCTGGCATCAGTGGAAGATGAAGTTAAACAAACAACGTTCCACACAAGGCTGAGCACTTACACATATCAGCACCGACACAAACGTCATTTATGGGCTGCGAACCCATGTTTGTGGCTCACAGCTTCGATGGAAGGTGAAGCTGTATTTTAACAGAGGCAACTTCCGGTGGTCAGATAAACAACTTCACAACTACTTATCCATTCCAACCATAGCAACTCAGGTACCCCGATGAAGGGCGGGATTCAAACAAAAGAACTTCCAATCCCGCATACATGGACCACACAGCTCCACGGGACCGCTGATGTCGTTTATGCCACTTTGTTTATCTGTTGTCCTCCGCTGAAGGCAGCAAATCCCCCAGAGCGGGTGCACCTGCACACTGTCTCCCTCTGGGGATCAGCCTGCAACATTGCGCTCCCTGTGTGATTCAAGGCTGACCATAGGGGTGGTTGAGGCCCCTTTTAATTTGGGAAAAAGTTGCCTGTATGGAATTTATTTTCTATTAAAATTATAATCACTACTTCATTATTAAAGCCTTGCTGATGACCTCCTATAATCCTGATGCTATTATATTATAGAATAAACACATAAAAATGTTATTCCACACTAAAGGAGCACAGGTAACGAGAACATTTCTCTGACAGAGTGTCTGCCTAAACAGCCTGTATCCAATTCCCACAGACCAAATTCTTTTATTTTCATAACTTGCGTGCAGGGAAGTAGAAGTTCACGCCAGCGAGTTTCTCATCCAATGTAAATAAAGGCGAGCAGATAGGTAAAGCTACTGTGACCCACAACTGTCCTTTCTCGCTGATGGTGTAAAAAAAAATGCTGCCGTTCTACACATTTCAGTGGCTACTCTATATTTAAATTTATTCTGTGACTTTCGACACCTTGGATATACGACAGCCACCCCACACGCCTTAAGCTCTGGAGCAGAAAGAGGGCCAAGGCGCTGTTTCCATAAAAGTCTGGTAGAGGAGTGCAGACTGTGATGTTAGGACAGAATGCACAGTTAACACCTACTGTACCCTCCTGAGAGCATCTGTACCATCATTTGGTGGTAAACTTTTAGAGTAGTGAATAGTTTGGAAAACAGGGATGCTCACCTGTATCACCTCCACGATGATAAACTACATTGCATTTATTTGCCCTACTGTGTACATTATTTCTGAGCCTGGTTCAAGGCTGCCTCATTTGCATGCTCACTGCTTATATATCCTTATTGTTCATAAGACAAGGCCAACAGGGCAAAGGTATATTTAATTTCATGTCTATACATGACGACGAAGGCCTGAAACCGAATTGTGTCACTGCTACATGTTCCACACCATGGTAAATGTACACAGCGATAGCCAGTACTTGTTGCACTAATTTTTTCTTTCTGTGCTGAGCACAAATGTATTATGGTTTCCAACAAGCAGAAGGTACATTGCCAGACCCCTTGACACTCCACAGGCTGCCCCTATTGCATGCTCACCAAACATGAAGGTGAAGCAACACTGCCACCAACGCCGATCCCGGCAGCATGACACAAGCGGGTTCAGGCAGTATGGCAGCAAACCTACTGCTATTCACGCACCACAATGGGGGGGCTTAATCAGCTCCACAGAAGACACATTCGCAGCAAGGAATGGAGGGGGAGTCATGGTGACCATCCAGCAGTGCGGGAAGAGCAAAGCTAGTATCTTGCACAGATGCAAAGCTGACACGTACTCGACTCTGGAGACACACAAGGCCACTGTATGAATTGGGGTCGGAGTCTGGTTTCAGCTGCCCTTCAGATAAGCGCTTGTGAGCACAGCACCTGTGCCCTCAGGCACCAACACGCCCCTTACTGCTGGCTGCCAGCTGGTCGCATTCAGAGCCACCACAATCCAGAATGATGTTTCTTTCATTTTTTCCCCCTCTAATTCTACTGCAAACTAAAGTTCTGCTGCTATAGAAGCCACAAGTTCAAAGGGAGCCTGGTAAAACAGCAGGGAAGCTCAGTCGCTTTCTCAGAAGAATGAACAAGGATCGAGAATGATTGGCTTGAACTACACAGGGAACCTAGAGATGGATGTGGGGAGCACTTTCCCAAAAGTGAGGAGGTGCAGAACCCTGCAGAGCACCCAGCACAGCAGCTCTGGAGACCACAGCACCCAGAACCAGCTGCACATGGACACCTCTAACTGCACCTTTTCCTGCCCCTTTCATCCACTGGTTTCAGAGGAGTAGCCCCTCCTCAGCATCAGATATCAATGTTCTCCACATTTAGACTTCCCAAATTATCTATATCCCTTTCATCGGGTGGGTGGGGGGGGGTGTTAAGAGATAACTTCATTACGCTTTCATGTGTACTTAGGAAAGAAACATAATAGTGTTACTGGCCGACCCTGTATCTCCAGCCTGTGTCACTTCTCATTCACGAATCGGCCAAACTCAAGAAGCTCCTTGTCCTCGTGTTCACAATCAGTTTCTCATTTCTTTGCTGGAGAAGAATGGTAAGCTGCTCCAAGAAAATCTCACTGTGGCAATGCCAGTAAAACCAGGTAAGCTGGACCACCAATCTGCTATGTGATTCTGCAGAGACAAAAGTTGGAGTGCCGCCTAAGATCATGTGAGAAACTTCTAGAATGTGACACACACACACACACACACACACACACACACACACACACACACACACACACACACACACACACACACACACAGCAGCAGGTCAGTTTCTCTGAGTAACAAAAGTAGGGAATCAACAGGCAGGGATGTGAACCTCCAACATGCTTGTGAATCTGCCACGGCACAACAATTGGCACACAAACAGCCCTTGCTGGGTTATTTTTAAATGTGCCATCACCGTAGTAACTGCACCATGTGCGATGAACGGCGCACCTATGGATGCAGAGTTGGGGGGGGTGTTATAGGAGAGCGAGTGTGTGTCTCCCCGCGTCCCAGAGCCAAGGGATGTGGTGTTGCTGAGGGCCATGTACACAAACTTCACTTTGTACATAATCTCAGCTTTTTAACACAATAAATAAATAAATAAATAAATAAATAAATAAACGTGCTCATGTGGGTTAAGGTCAACAGGAAGCTGATCAGTGCCAAAATGCTTCAGTAGAGCAAATTTAAGCAAACAGAAATTCAGTATAAAAAGTCCCCACAGCACTGCAGAATTGATAAGGTGTAGCCAGTTAATAAGAAACAGGGTGGGTTGTTATTAAATATGAAATAAACATATCAGAACAGGATGAAATGAGAGGTGGACCATCACAGTGTGTACTTACCTAAAGCAGGGAGATGCGATTGTATCAGAGGAGCAAACAGGTCCAGAAAGAACATGGAAGAAAAGAAAAAAATATAAACTATTAATGTGGTGAAGTGGAAACACAATCTTGCCTCACTGTGTCACCACCCAAATGCAGCTAACAGTGCGGCCACTATGCATCCAGAGGCCATGAGAACGGTTGTAGATACAACAGGACAATGGGGAGGAAGGTGGCAGAGAAGGTGGTCACTCCACAACGACTACAGTGTTAAGCCGTTTACAGGGATTTACCTGTTTGTAAAGCAGGAAGTGGGACCTTCAGGTACAAAAGCACCAGCTGTAACCACTGCGCTACCTGCTGTGCAGTGCAGCCCCCTGCAACGCACTTGCTCACTCTCTCTGTCGTGGCTTTCACGCTGCTCAGAGCCCAAGAATCTAGGTCACTCTTTTCAGTTCTTTTTTGCTATGAAAAGGATGAAATCCTCTCTTCCAGAAGATAAGTCTGTAGTCTGAAGAGGACGACAAAACCCCCAGCCCTCACTTTATGATTCAGAATTTCTCCCTACATTTACTATACTCTTCAGCAGAGTAGGCTTGGCTCACGCTGCGCTGTGATCACAGCAACCCCTGGTGTGAACCAAGGACCTGCAGGATTTAGGAGCAGCAGGTGGTGTAGTGGTTGGAGTCACAACCTGCTGTAGGGCCCTTGATCAAGGTACTGACCCTGAATTCATTCAGTAAAAATCAACCAGTGGTATAAATGGGTAAATCACTGTAAGCAGTGTAAAAACCCAGATGTTAATACAAAAAAAACCCTGTATTCAAATGTAGTTTACACTTTCATGATTTGTAATCTTGCCCCCAATTCATACAATTTTTATTGATCATTTTTTATACATTAATTTGACTACTAAACATTTATTGCATTACTACTTATAACAAAACAGAATCTATCACACTAAATAGAAAAAACAGCTGTATAGAAATACAAAGGTATTAATTAGCTTATTAACCCAGTTATCAGTTAATGGATGTTTAAAATGTTTTCATGGCAAAATAAGCATTTTAAAGAATTAGGGATATTTTGGGGAGATTAATTGAGATTTTTCAGAAGGGTCTGGAATAAATGATAATTTTCTTCATAAGAAGTAATAAAAACAGCTTCCCATTATTCAAGTTTGCAGTATTTGAGCCATTTTTGAGAATAAATTTACACTCGGATACTGGGGTGTAGGTGTCTTTACACACATCAGTAATAATAATAAGATCAATACAACAATAATGTTGTATTAGCATCATGCTAACAGTTACAGCAGTTGTGCAGAGTTATTAAGCAGAGCGCTGATGCCTTGAACAGGACTGGCTTGTTTGGGGTCGGGGGGACTAAAGGCAGGATGAGTGCAGAACTATGCGTTGAACATTGAGACCCTCCTATTTTGGTGTGCTCATGTGCTTTAAAGCCCTTATAGCAGCTCCACCTCTTATGAGTGTTCCAGAAGAGCCTGGGAAAAGGGTTGTGGTTCAGCTGGGTGAGGCTGCCCACCCACATTGCGGCCGACCAAACTGAGGGGAGACTGGAAGGGGCAGAAAGAAAAGAAAAGAAAATGCTACCTTCACCCATGAAACCGGTTTCCAATGTGAGCTGATATGAAGCAGATGGGCAGCTCAACCAGAAAAACATGGTCTTGTGGACCGTTCTGGTACAAGAAACAACATTAATCAAATCCTCATCCCAGAAGCAGGCTTCAGGTCTTCTCAACAAGGCTTTAGCATCAAAATGAAAATGAGTGCCGACCTCTGGTGAAATCCCCAGACTCAGAGCACCCCCTTACAATTCAATGTTGTCACGCAGAAGCAAAAAACACAACCCAAACATTCACGTTTCAAAACCAGAATTTCATGAGTTCATAAGAGTCCTGCATCAAACCGCTTGGAGCAGCAAGAAGAGGGAGACTTCGCTGGATGGCGTTAGCTGAACTCCTCCCACAGAGTCAGTTCTGGTTCTTCAGCATCCTGGCTGACAGTGCCACTCCAGTGCTTTCAATCATGTGGATCTGAACGGCTCTCATTCAAACATCTCAACTTAAAGAGAAATGGGACTGGTTTTCATAACTAGTTTAGGCCCCTACGTATACCAGGAGACCAGGGGTGGGGGGCTAGAAAGCTGCCGGTCGTAAATAACTTTCCAACCAGGAAAGTTATTGGATGAAAGGGGCACAGGAAGCTATGTAAAAAAGCTGCCCCTCCAGGACATTTCCTGTCGTTGATGCAGTCTGTGTGAAAAACAAAAAAGCTCATTTTCAGGAAGCTCAGGGCCTGAAACATGAACTGTGCCCCAGAAGGCACCTGTGGGGGCAATTAAAACCAAATGAGCCTTTGAATCTGCACATTGAGCCCCACCTGCTGCTATTTAAGAGCTGGAGAGGATGATGGCGATGACGAAGAAGAGGAAGAAATATAAACATCCCAGCTGATAGCCCCAAGCTCCTGACAAGAAGCAAAGGGGTGAACTCAGCATCTCACGTGGGGGAGAAGCTTTGTGGAATTTCAGCTCTCGAGCCGCTGTCCTACAGTCGCCATGGAGAAATACGTCCACACCTGAACAAACAGCACCCATGGATCCAGAGTGTGGAGGTCCGCTTGGGGGTGGACACACAAGCTGACCTGAATGGCTCCCACAAAACAATCTCAACCCAGAAAGGTGTGCAAACACAGGGGGTCAAAAGATACCATAAACAAAAACAACAAATGCGATAAATGCAACCGTCGAATACATTTGCATCTGTAAGACATCCAATACGGTGGACGTTCAGCAAAGTGGTGACCATACAATATCGGTGTATGAGCACAGAAGGGCAAATAATAGCAAGATTAAACATCACATCAATAAATATCTTATTTTAGACTAGATGATATTTTACCAGTGCAAATTTTACTGTCAGACAGCTGGATGCTGACAGTGCAAATGTTTATGCCCATTCAAGTATGGATAAGGATTATGATTATCCTCAGAGGTCAATAAGGGTCACGGTACAAGGGAAAAGGCTAATTTTGGGCAGTGTTGTTGATTTCTGTATCCCTTTGCAAAAAGGCAGGGCTGGGGTGAGAAAGAATGAGATGATCGCCTCTGCAGTCTTTCTGGACCTTCTTGTGAATGTCGGAGAGTTCATCATGCTGACGTTCATTTTCAGCTTCACCTTTTTACTAAATCCATCGTTTACCCTTCTCATCTCTCCACCCCTTTGTGTCTGTTGAGGACTGGAGCTACAAAACAGAGTACCAGCAATTGGAGTTTTGTTAAAATACTGCCTGGCAGCAGGTGGCGCAGTGGTTAGAGCTGTTGGCCTTCATTTAAAGGATCCAGGTTTGACTGTCACTCCTGCTGTACTACCCTTGGTCAAGTTACTATTCTGAACTGAAATAAAAACTGCCATATAAACATGTTGAGCGTAAATACCTTAACGTCTTGGAGAAGATATATCAACTAAATAGACACAACACATTTTTAAACTCCAATATGTTTCACAAATGGCCAAAACACCACAGCAATTTGCCAACAAAAAGGCCACTGGATGCTGCCCACAGCCGCTTCCTCATGCTTTGTCACACGTTTACTCACGGTAGTCGACATTTATTTTTGTGCTAAATTGCTTGTTTATTTTTCGCCCACTTTTGCGGTGCTGAACTACTTTGTCTCCCTGGATGTACGGTGACTGTTCCTTGCAGTGATGGGAGATATTAGCAAAAATAAATATACTGTGTTGTTTTTGCATCACCAAGGTGCTGGCATGGGCATGCACATGCACACACACACAAGCAGTTGAAGGGATGGGAGAAGGTCCAGAAAGATTGCAGAGAAGGTCATCTTATTCCCTCCCACCCCATGATTGACTGTATTAAAAAAAAATTAAAAAAAAAAAAAAAAAAAAAACATTAACGTGATAAAAACATCCCAGCACCGTATAAAATTTCCAAAAATACACATTGGTGTAACAATTTATTTTTCCTTTAAGGTTTCAAAGATCCCCAGTAGCCTGGAAATCCATTTCTTACTCAGGAAAGCATCAGCAGTGAGATTTTTGTCCTCATTTGCCCTCCTGCGTCACTGCTGACTCATTTTGCCTGATGGTATTAGACTCCTGAATTTGGTAGGAACCAATAAAGGAGCGGAAAAGCGGTACAGAGCTGAGTAGGACAAGTTGGGGGTGTTGTTTTTCAGATGTATTTCAACTCTGGCAAATACAGAAGACACAGCTGGTCCATCAGAAGGTGTTGTGGCCGATTGGAAACTATGACCATGTAGGGACAAACCACCCTCACTCCGGTCCAAGTTGTTATTCACTGCAACTTGGACCGGGTCCCTCTGAGCACTTCCAGCCCTGACATTTTTAGCCCAGCATAAACCAAGAGATGCAGCAACATGAGGTCTCTGTGAGCGTCCAGTCTGACTGCACCTAACCGCAGTTTCTCAGTCTGCCACCTTGCGACCACAATTGCGCAAATGCAGACATACAACACATGCCCCCCGTAAGGCAGAATGCCCGTGGACACCTTTTCTCCATTGATATACCAAACGCATAGCACAAAGTTCAGTCCAGACACCCGCTGGGGTTTCCCATCCTCTGTCAAGCAGTCCCGCTTTCACTACAGCAGGCGACTGGGACGCTAAAAATGGAACCAAGGAGATGATCAGGATCACACCCAGACCCACAAACACAGTGTGAGGACCACCCATTGCCAGCTTTGTATACATGAAGGAGGAACATCTCTGCCATGTTAAGAGTTGTCTCTCCCCAACAACGGTATTAAATCTGTGCTGGGGGCATGGCTGCAGGTGGCCAGAAAAGCCCAAGAACCAGGAGACACTTAAACAAGTAACGCTTCTCGGTTGGCTGGATAAGAAAGGTGCTCAAGGAAACAATGCAGTCTAATCCAAGATGAAATGGTTCAGTTATTTCTGCTGGACAGTCCTGACAAACTCACTAAGGTTGGCAACGTAGCTTAACTAATCTGACCGAGCTGACGTGAGCAGGGCTTTTCACTGAGGGATGTCTAGCAGCCGAGGCTTGTTCAACATGGGCAGCGTTGCTTGGCTGAGAGCAAACATTGCAGGAATCACCTGACTGCTTTTATAGCCTTCCAATAACAATCTTGACAGGTAGAACACCGCCAAAAGAGAACAGTCAACCCGGATCTGGACTACAGGACAAAACCAGTTTCCAGGCCTAGAGTCCTGCTGGTGTCATGCACTCGCCATCAGGGTCCCCCAGTGCAGGCCACTGTCCACCACCACCTGTGCAGCACCACACTTCCAGAAGCACAAGGAACACACAAAAACCCAGGCCAAGCCATGTTGGTGTCACATTTTATATACATCTAGCTGAAACTTTGTTACGCTGAAATGGGCTTGATGGTTTCTAGCTTATTGAGAAGTTCTAGGCTGGCTGAGTGATGGGATTTAAATCAGGTGAAAGCATGTCACATGGGTGTGCCAGTTTAATGTAAAGGTTAGGGCACTTAGCTAGCAGAAATGGCCACAGCACTGATTCTCCCATGATCCCTTAAGAGGAGACTGAAAATGAGAAGAGTTGGACTTTTCTTTCTTCCCTGTAAGCCCTTCGACTCCACAGGTTCTCATTCCTGTAAGAGCAACTGGTTGAAAACCTTAAGTAAAACAGTCATTTAGGAAGACATTAAAGGGCCAAGGACAACGTTGGCAACGTTCTGCCGAGTCATGACTGCTACCAGCCAGAGTGGAAATGCGCAGGACTCCTCATGAGCTTAACAGATGGTAAAATTCAAATAGTCAGATTAGCAACGTTACTACGTTTCAAATGGCGATTCAAAAAAATTCCCTGAAATACTTGGAACATAATTTAGTTCCGCCTGAACAGAGGCCACACGCTTACACAAAAAGGCCAACGTGTTGCCTCGGCTGGGTTGAAGTGTTTATTTTTAGCAGAAGTGTGACTGTAGCTGGGGGCATACATTGTCGTACGGATGCATAAGAGTTTTTGTGTGCATGAGTATGCTGGGGACAGATGGGCGGAAACGAACCTTATACAGGAGGAGTACCGTTACTTCCCTGGTCACCTCAAGGGCCATGGAGGCAAATTCATCTCTACACGAGGAAGTTATGCAATCGCAGTGTGCAGTGACGCAAGATGAAGAGATGAGGCAAACTAAGGGAGGGGAGCGGGCGGCGCTTTGCACACACACAAAACACTTAACACACCACACATCTTCCTGTGGCTCTACATACAGGCCATCAACCCTTCACAGCCTGCAACACACCACTGTCCTTATGCGGTCACACACAGCATTCGCAGGGAGGCAGGGCTAACTCCAGCCCAGTACTGGTCGGCAATCGTGAGTGCAGTAAGATGCCAGACAGGAGGCTCTCTGTATGTCTGTCTCCGCTCAACTCACACTTCCCCCCACACCCATACAAACTCATACAAAATCCCAGGCTTTCCTGACACTTGAGTCCCATGTTACCATGGCAGCTTGAACCCTCAATCCTTTATGGCCAGTTGTCACCCCATTGTCTGCTTGGCATACTAGGAAGCCCCTGTTCAGTGGTCAGACTACGGTGTGTCGTGTGTGTCGACAGTGCAAACATGGCCATCATCCAGGTTCTATCAGCATCTAATGCAGCAGAGTTTTCACTTGCTTTTGCACCTGGGAACCATTTTGGGGTTCCGGTCCATCATGGTAATACACACTCCTACATGTTACCATTGGCGGTGCTCCTTACTGGATAAAAACAAATAAATATCTAAACCCAGTGCTGCCATCATGCAAATTATTATGGAACTACTAAACACACACACACACACACACACACACACACACACACACACACACACACACACACACACCTCTACTGTAAATAACTATAATGATATTAAACTGTATTAAACCACAGAGATTATCTTTATAAGATTTTCAAGCAGCAGGTGGCGTAGTGGTTACAGATACCATCTTGCCCTCAAAAGACCAGGATCTGAATCCTATCTGGTGCTGCAGTGCTCTTGACCTGGGAATTTACCCTAAATTGTTCCAGTAAAATTACCTAACTATATGAATGGATAAATGACTAATCTGCTTTGGGGAAAAGTGTCAGCTAAATAAATAAATAACAACACCAATGTAAAGAGGGTATGATGTGGCCGTGCAGTGGCGGTCTGGTTTCTGATTGTCTGTTGTGTTCTCACAGTCTCTTCCAGACAGCAGGGAGTGGGCGGTTGTTGTGTTTACCGGGGCAGCCGAGTGTCCCAAAAGTGGTAGAGAAGCCAAGCAAAATGATGGCATTGTTCCTGCTTTTTAGGCATCCACAGCTCCCCTGCTTAACAGACGATTGGCTTCTGTGGGAACAATGGTCGTACACACCCCTCTTCCCACAGGCCCACATCACATCACGCCCCTCCACGCAATCCCACGCCACCGTGCTGCGCTTCACCCAGTTTTTGGAGGCCTCACAGCGTCATCCTGAAAATATGACCATTTCTTAAATCGCTTGGTTTATACTGGCTTTAAACCGCAGCGCTTCCACCCTGAGAGAGAGAGAGAGAGAGAGAGAGAGAGAGAGAGAGAGAGAGAGAGAGAGAGACACACACACACACACACACACACACACACACACACACACACACACACACACACACACAGACAAGGAGACACAAAGCCCCCTGCCCCCCTACTCCCACCGCCGCCGGCAAGCGTGTTTTTATGCACTCGACTACCCCGCGACGCTAAATCTTTCATGTGCCTTCCTCCTTGGAGCGATTTAAATCGAAACTGGCGGTGCAGGGCTGGTTTGCCTGGCAACGTGTGCCTGGGTGGGCGATCCACTCCGCACGGCACGTGACTCCCGGCTGTGTTTTCGCCTGGCCTGCTCTGAAAAACACTGCAGGTTACTTGAAAGCAAAATCCCGACCGAACAAACTGAGCGTTTCAGGTTGTTTAGGGGAACAACTGAGTCTGGGTGCAATTACACTTAAATTATTTCAAAATGGGACTATTTACAGGGAAACCACCATGTGCAAATATCAAAAACCTCAGTCAATAAACAGCATCTGCCCTCCCCCTTAAACAGAAAGAGTGAGTTTGTCCACAATAAAGTCATCTGTACCGGCTTGTCAGAAAATGTTTGTGTATGATGACGTGAAACTCAATACACGGATACACACTTACTGACTGAGCCACCTCCTTGAAACCAATTTTAACTTTAACAATCGCTTAAATCTTGAGATGTTTGTGCTGTTTTGATTTATTCACCACAGCATGGCAGTTATTACATCGCAGCCAGAAGAAGGGAGGTGAGATGTGTTTGAGCAGCAGAACAACAGCACAAACATATCGTGTGGCCACCCTTTTTTAGTCCCACACACTGTCACCAAGCCTGGTGGACACACATCTCTGTTGTGACACCGTTATACACTGTATAATTTAATGTAGAGCAGTTAGTAGTGCAAGTCACCTGGCTAAATACTTGTTAGAAATCACTGTACTTTGCTTTGGAGGAAACTTCAAAATCAATGAATGTGAATGCAAATACAGGCAGCAGTTACTCAACAGTGTGGAGCAATTCCAAGAGAATGGAACAGCACGAAGTAGCTGGAAAAGAACCTTCACAACGCTCGCCCAGCATCAGCACAGATCAGAACCTACCTAACACCAACCTACAATCAGGCCCAGACCTACTCAACATCGATGCCACATTCTCTGTGCAACATCTCCACAACTTCTGTAACAGCTACGAAAAAAAAGATTATTTCTAACAGCACCTGGGCTATTTTTGTCAGTTTTGATCCTGACCAGTCTGTATGGAGTTTGTACCTTATCCCCACATCTGTGTGGGTTTCTTTCAGGTGCTGTGGTTTCCACTCGCAGCCTAAAAAAAAACATCAGTTTCAAGTGTGCTGGTCACGGGAAATTGTCTGTAGGATCACCTGAGAGTGAGTGTGCATGCGTGCATGTGGCCACCCTGCAACTGACCATGCCCTGTTCACAGGAATTCCAGGATAGGTCCTGAACTGCGGTGACCCCGGCCTGGAAAATTGGGTAATGAACATGGATGGATGGATAGAGGCATGGGTATTTCCAGAGCAATCACGCCATATAAAATTAAACTCAGTTTTCAGTTTCAAGATTATTAATCCCACAGCAAGCAGTGCTGATGACACAACTCAACCACAACTTGCAATAGTCTTACTTTCATAAAATTCTACATCATTCATTTTTGTTTGCACACTTTGCCCAAGTCTCAATGACCGTGTCCCATTTCATAGAACATACAATTTAAATCAAGCTGAGGAATTCTGTAACAGTCTCCGGCCAATCATCCATTTTCCATGAGCAATGAATAGAAAGAATCCATGGTATGTGCATCACAGCAAAGAGCACTCAGTCGGCGGTGGTTTGGAAGAGCACTGGAGGGATTAGAGCTGAAGATGGACTATTTACTGCAGTCTGGGGGAAGAAGGGGCTTTTTCCACATCTGAACAGGCCTCAGAGGTGTCCTACAGCCTGCTGCTTCCACGTCCAACAGACTGATTTATGGACGGACAGGCTGGACTCAAAGTTGGGCGAGAGGGTTCCCCAAAGACTCGGCGTGTGCGGCAGACCCCTCCCCCTCAGGTAGCCATGCAAAATCTTGGCACAGAGATCAGAGCCGGTGACATCATATTTAGAACTTCTTTTCAAGTTAAACGATTGCACTTTTCTAAGAGAGCTGCTGCAAGAGCACTTGGATATTTTTAAACTGCAACGCTGAGATTTTCCTCGGCGGTGAACTGAGAGTGAACCCGGCTTCAGATGAAACCCTTCTTCTCACACGTCAGTTGTGAAATGGGGACACAGGGATGTGCCATCCGTTCCACTCGGTGTGGTAAATATTTGATGACATCATAGCTGCTCTGGGATACGGGGTGGCTTTGTGTATCTGAGCAGCAAGAAGGTGGGCCTTAGTAAACTCAAGGTGTGATGATACTGAAGAGCTCCTGGCTTGCAGCGCCACCACACCACCATACTAAGCAGCTCCTCTAGAGCCAACCTGAGGTGGTCCAATGGATAGACCTTCAAAGTACATCTTACTCTCAAACGAGACACTTGACTGCTAAAACTCTTGCTTCAGTTCTCCCCAGGTTTGGTTTCCAAGCTCCACACTGGTGTCCACACCCCCACCACAATCCAGCACACCCACCACAGTGGGAAGAGGCACAGAGAAGGTAAAGCATTCAGCAGGGCTTCACTGGGATTGACATCACTGCAGGGCTGGCGACTACGAGAGCCCAAGCAAGCGAGAAAGAGCAGATTCTGCAGTTCTGTTCCGACAATGATTCCCGCACTGGTGATCACATCAAGTCTGTGGCATGGCGGGTGACATCATCCTGAATAGTTCATTTATCATGTGCTGCGAGCTCTTTCTTAATGGGAATCAAATGGCGTTGCGCAACACAGGCGCTCAAGAGCTGCAGCCACCCTCGCTCCCTAATTCCGAGGCCTAGGAATAAAGCGGGCGGAAACAGACATCCAAAACATCCGAGTGCGTCCTGCCCACAGCTCATGAGGCACTCAGATGTGAACTCCAGTGCTGGTTTACATCCCTAATCCATTCCTGAAAACTGGACTTTAACCGGGAGAATGTAAACAAGGAGCCCCATTTCCCTTTATTAAAAATGGGAAAAATTATAATCCATTTCAACCCCCCGCCCTAAAGAAAAATCCAAATAGTTTTCCTAAATGCCACTGAAATGCCTGTATCTAACTATCACTCACTATCTCTTCTCCTTGTACAGAAATGGAGATTTAAAAAAAAAAAAAAAATCAAATAATAAATAAATATAATTTAAATAAATAATGCAATTTTCTGCAATGAACAGTGACATTCTGTTTCTTCTGGCCAAATGATTAGGGTAACATCGTGTTCTTTTTCCTCTACATTTCTAACCATCTTCTTTTAACAAGGTTGTGTGTAATGTATAAAGTTCATTCTTTTGGCTTGAATGAATGACACGAATTAAACATTCAAACATGAATTCCTAAAATTAGAGGCAATTTGCTTGTTGCACATGTTTCTGTTGCGTTGAAATGGGTGTATCTGACCTCTTTATATTCCGGGAATTCAAACATGACTGCGAATATAAAACAAATATTTAAATGACTAGAAAGGGAATCTGGCCAGATTCATAATGACAGGGCAGTAATTCCCAAAAAGCAACAGATGTCTCCCAGCCCAGTGGCTGATGGGAAAGAGCGGGAGCACGATGAGAGCAAGACGTTTGGTTTTGTCCCAGCCTGCCAGGGGCCCGGGAGGTCACGTACAGCCTGGAGGGACTGTGGTCAAGGGTCGCGAGGGTCCTTTCAGAGGAACAGATGAGGAGGGGCAGTGGAGGCCGCAGCAGTGCACAGGGAGTCCTGGTTGGTTCCTTTGGAAACGTCTGGGCTTATGGAGAGCTCGTCCAATAGGACGTCAGCACTTCACATTCAATTCGAGCAAAGGGAGCCAATGCAGAGCGGTGCCGCCACGCTCCTCAGACCAGAAACACTCTGCACCGCTGCCCCAATTCACACTGGCCCAATGAAGGGACCGTTCACGTTTTTACCTTATTTCCATCGTTACCTGGTGGAACCTGCGGAGCTTCCTGTCCTCTTTCATGGCCTGCTGTTCACCTGCACACACAATCCGATTCACAAATACAAGCATAACATGCAACACAGCAATTAAACAACACTTTTCGCCTCAAGGTTGAGAGTTCAATTCCATAGTTGAACCAGTGACTTGCACTTAACCAAAACTGCTCCAGTAAAACATCAGCTGTGGCTAAAATTATACCATTTTCCTATGAAACACATCGGTTATGCAACCCTAACAAAATTACTAACCCAGAGACGCAGTGCTGCATCTGTAAGCCTATTAATAATACAATAAAGCACTTTGAAATGAACTGCTCTGAAAAGGCCCAAACGGTAACCACAAGTCCTGACAACCCTGTGGCCTCCACCCAGGACACGCTTTGCTTGCCCCCGATAGACTGGAAAGGCCTGTGTAAACAGCTAGTCTGTGATGCCCTGTTAGGCTACATTGGGCACCGCACCTCAAGCTCTGTGGTTATGACTAATCGGCACTTAGCACTACCTCGGGTACCTGGCAGCGTGCGGCTCCAGAAAGAAACGGGTCTGACTGAACCAAGGCACGAGCACTTTGGCACCACACCTGCACAGCACCTCACTGCTAACAAAACCTGACACCGCCTTCCTGGCTGCTGTGTAACACTGGCATTTTCAAACCATAGCAGTCATCGTTCCCTTTAGCTGTACAGGGAATGCACATCATACTGCACCAATAAGAGCAAATTCCTGGAAACAGAGCCTGATGCATGTTTGGGGACAAAAGCACGGACATGGCTGGTATTGTATATTCAACGAAATATTTGCACAAACGAAAGACAAAAACAACAATCCTACCATCACTGTTGTCTCTGCACATTTCAGTTCCGTTCATAGTTTAAGGGTAAAATCCAAGTATGCAATCCTTAACATTCAATTTGGAAACGGCGGATTTTTGGATTAATGATCTCCTCTTATAGACACAGCATTTACACTTTTAGACCTTAGCAGACATGAATGAAAATGAAATAGTGGATTTTAAGCCCAGAGATACTCCCCTTATATCTGCAGTGAGTGCTGAATCCACAGGTGTTAGAACAGAAGACCAACTGATAACCTGAACGTAGAAGAGGACAGAAAACTATAATCACAGAGTCTTCAACATAATTAAAGTGAGGAGAGATAAGTATATAACATGTTTAGCTGAGTTACCCAGTACTTCCTGGGTCACAAAGATGATAGGTAGGTAGACAAGTGTCATATATACAGATATTTATGTAAGTAGGTATAGTATTATTAGTTACGCTAATAATAATAATTCCTGGAATTAACACAAAGAAATGTAAAAAATACTTTTATCTTTCACTGAAAAAATATTTTCCTAGATTTAAGATGAAAATTATGTTTATATAAAAAAATAACTCTAGAATCTTAAAACATTTTCTTTGTACAATTTTATCATGCTGTCATGTTGGTATTTTTGTATGCTACCATGGCACTTATTTAAAATACAGAATCCAAAAAATATGGCTGACCAGTGTGACAAATGAATGAATGAATGAATGAATGCAACATGGGACAAGAAACAGCAACTGTGGTGGTCACATGTACACTTATAAACTGAAGGTTGTCAATGAAAACCAGGTGAAGTTCCAGCTGAGGTCCTGCTGAAAAATCATTAAACTTTGCCTGATGTGGTCCCTTCAAATAAACTTAACACCCCTATAAAGTATCTTCACTGAAAAGCTCATCAAATCTTGCTGTTCCCCCACCTGCACTTTTTCACTACACCACAGATCAGCTTCTCAGAGACCAACATTACTTCTTTCAGATTTGAAATCCTGCCACAAGTTCATTACCCCCTGGTAGCACCGCAGACTAAACGTCACGCTACAAACGCTACAGTTTGTTTCCTTATGAATCTTTGACACTTTGCCGAGGTGGGCGCTGCACAAGGCCTGTAAACCGCTTAAGCTGAAGTGGTGAATTACTTATTAAACACCAGCTCCTGTCACCAGTGACCCCCAGTCCCAGCAGCAGGACAACTGCCCTACTTCTCATGATCATTTTATCAACAGCACTTTTCAGCATTGCCCATCCATCCCATGTAAAAGTTTCCAGCGTAGTGATTTATGTTCCAGCATCACTTTTCTACCGAATCTAATGTGCACAAGGTGAAACCAGCACCCAATGTGCTACACTTTTGGAACATGCATATTTTGCAGGAGGAGAAACAATAAACAGGCTATGAAAAGGCATTCCTTTGGTTAATGTTGGACAAAAAGATATGTGAATGCCAGAGGAAATGCTTTAATATGTATCAGTTCATTATTGTTCGGTGTTCCATTTATTTGCACTCTGCAAAATAAAATGAGGTGCTGTATCTACAGTGAGGTTCAATTGAGGCCAAGAACATGTCCTGCTCATGTCGAACATATTCTGAGTGGCATGGTCTGGGCACCCAAACAAAATCTTTTCACGTCGACATCCAATCGGGGCCAACGGAAGCAACATTGGTAGCCCCTATCCCAGCGAGATACCTTCATCTATGGGAGATACTGCTCTCTAGGTACACTCCCAAACCCAGTCCAGACACCCCATCAGGTAGCTGCATGAAGCTTGAATCCAGCCTGTGTCCCATAGAAGGGTTTCAAATGATAGAACGCACGGTTACTTTTAGTGCAGAGCTTTGAAGTTAATTCGAGAAGAAAGATACGGCTAATTATATCCCTAAGAGATACCCTGACACTCTTAAAAATATTTTGTTCTTATCACTGCTCAACTATTCAGTTTAAGTACGGGTACTTTGTGACTTTACAACACTGCAGCTTGGGTAATAAATCTTCTTTGAATATCTTGGCTATGAAGAAGACTTAAAATGTACCATATGTAATGTATTCGTGAGCTGATGGATGTGAACCTCAAGATAGCAATTAGTAAGAGAAACATGGCTGGAATGTTTCCTACACTCATTAGGGTGTGTTTACAACTGGGCTGGAGAGGTGACAGGACGGGAATCACTAGAGAAAAACAAACAGAACTGGAATACTGCCCCCCCCCATGGGGGTTGGAGAGACAACATTACTCCACCCGCATTTTCACGTGATGGTGGCATAGCAGGTGGCACAGCGTTTAACGTACTGGCCAAACAGCAGCACGTTTACAATTGAGCTGAACCATTTCGAAATTAAAAATTTTTCAAAATGATCTTTACATTTGAAATATGTTTTGTTGAGCTTATTAATAAGAGCAGTCAGTCAGTCAGCAGCAGTCTTGTTCAACATTGCTGGTAATTTGACTTTTCTGACCACCATATGAAAAGGCTCAAGCAAACAAACAAATAATAAAAAAAAAAAGGCAACAGGTAACTCCATGCTTAAAGCTGCCACCTTGCAGCCAAAGGACCCAGGTTTGAACCCCAAACCCTGCTGTGGTTCCTCTGGGTGAGCTGCTTACTATAAACTGCTCCAGTTAAAATTACCCAGTTGTACATGCAGGTAAACTTCCATTATAAGGGGCTTTCAAGTAAAGCACCCTAAAGCATCCCCACACATTTGGCCAAATGCAGGTACCCAACTCTAGTGAGGAACTACAGAATGCGTATGTCCTCCTGCCCATCATATACCTGCACCAATCACTATCCACCATGCTACCAGGGGGTAGGGCCTGGGTAGTGGAAAGATGCATACCTGCAAAGAAGCAAACCTGCAGAGCATCCTTGAACCAGTCTGCAAAGGGTATGCCATAAGTAAAGAAAAAAAAAAAACGTTAAACATCTACTTGGATGAACTGTAATTATGGATTCTGTGCTCCTTGCTCTGGGACCGGATGTCCTTAGTGGGTTTTTTTTTTTTTTTTTTTTTTTTTACATTATTTGTTTAGCACCTCTGCTAACTCAAGCAACTTGTAATGCTAGTAGCTGCTCACAGTTTGCAGTCCACCACAGCAGTGTTCCAAAGCACCTGGTACAATCCATTTAAACTGCATTCATAATGCAGCTAATTCAACAAAGTAAAGGAATGAAGGAAGACCACACTTTCCCGGCTACTCTGCAAGTAACGTGGTAAACAAGGGTCACCATGACAAATGAGCACCTCTCTTCCTAACACTGGTAACAAAAGCGAAAAACAGGCTGTAATTACAGCCATGTTTGACCCAACCCAAAGAACAACCCAGCTGACCTCAGAAACACTCAGCAAGGTTGTAGAACTTCAGCTTTTCAATTGTTCTTCATGTACACAATAATTTCTATGCAAATGGTTCTGAACCAGTAGTTTGGGCTGCCGACTCACACACCGCACACAAAGCAGCCTCAGCACGCTGCCACCTTTCCATCCATTCAACTAAGGAGTCTCTTCTGATACACTGCTGTCTATCTGAGCGGGTGGTGGGGGTCGAGCTCTGGCCTTTCGGCAATCTGCTCCTTAACCACAGCACAGACAGTAGGCTCCTCCAGACTTCCCCATCTGTCCCTTCGTGGCCCTCTGCCGACCCAAGTGCTGCTGGACCGTGTCTTCATTACCGCCTGCAGGACAGCCAGCCGCCGCCTGGCCCCATGCCAAAGTGGGGGGGAAAAAGGGGGGGGGGGATCCCAGAAAAGAGACAGAAATTGTACTTAGGAAGAAAAAAAGTCTTTTTATGAAAAGCACATGGATAAACAAAACGTCACTGTAATTATTTTGCTTCAGCTTGGTTTAGTGGTTGTAAAGAATGTGGCCTTTAGTACAGCTGTCCCTCTAAAAGAAAAACTCAGCCTTAAAAGAGATGGGAAACAAACAGAAAGTCAAAATCAGGAACAAAATACCAGCCAAGACCAGTCAGATCACTGCACCAGGGGTGTGATCGTCCACTTCTCAGGTAAACACGAGCTGCTTCGATATCTGTTGATATGCAGACGGAGCACAAAAACAGAAGCGCTCAAGGGCAGGCATGAGCAGGTGGGCTTAACCGAAGCCTGCGTGAAAGACGACATTTATTCTATGCACAAATGTAACTGCCTATACAATGAGTGGAGGTGGTGATGGTTGGGTTGAAATGTTCTGAAACACTTTCAGGATGAGAAGAGTGAGTACGATACTGACCTCAATGTAAGCGCACTAACGGAATTGATACCTATCAGCATTTTGAGCTCCGTTGCTGCATTATGTGTGAGACCTAAACAGCTGTGGAATTGCTAAACCGTAGACAGGGAATTTCCTCAGAATTACCCCCATGGTGCTTCCAGTTTTCAGTCACAGCTCAGAGCATTCACCTCCATGTTGGCAATCCTCCAACAGCCACATAACTGACCATCACCAAGTTGCTCAGGGTCTGAACCATGTCGTCGGTCATGGTGTTCCCTCTGGTGGCTCCTTCCTGTCTGTCATGTCCCATTCCAGGGCAGGCTAGAGCAACCAATTTTTTTTATTTTTTATTTGTGCATGTGATATTGATCACCTTCTCATATTCACATCGGTCAGGAGTTTTGGCACACTGCTAGGTAGTTTTCCTCTTGTTTTGTAATTGCTCACTATACACACACACACACACACACACACACACACAATTTAAAAAAAAACTCCACTGCAAGAACATCATGTGGGACTAAACCTCGAAGTAAACTGATTCCATTGAAATTAAATGAAACTGTTCCTGCATTTTGGCACAATGTTTGACTAGAGGTGTTGAAGCACAGGGATATGGCTGTGCCTCTTGTTGGGACACGTTGCGCATAGTGAGGTAATACCGTGGTAAACTCCTTTATATGGGGAGCCAAGGAGGGGCTGAGTTTCTCCTCTCAAAGTGAGGAGCGCTAGTGGCAGCTGGCACCCAGCCAACTTTTATGGGAACTCTATCCTTGTGAAGTCTTGAAGTGGAAGTCATGGTAGTGGAAAGAATTGCACAATACCTAAGTGCACCATCCTCGATCTCCTGTGCTTCACATGTGTTTCATATTTACGACTAAAATAAAGATTTTTTGTTTTGTTTTTGTGAAAACTGACTCCTTCTCTTCCATCAATTTTCAGACAGGTTAAATTTAAATGAAAAATATTGTGTTTTGAATTATTCAGTACTGCAACCAGGATATACTGTCATAGCTTGGTGCCTATTGACTCCAGGACAGACTCTGGACTGCTGAGCCCATATGCAATAGGTAGTCACGTCTCTCTCTCTCGCTCTCTCTCTCACACACACACACACACACACACACACACACACACACCTTCTTGCCCTTTAACAAAAAGCATACAGGAATCTGCTCAAACTTCACACACACTATAACATACCAGATGCATCCATTTTCTTGCTCCATAAACATAAACATGCACACATGCTCACACAGTGCTGCACATATTAGTGATTTAAGGATAGTACATTTGCTAATATACATTTAGTCTTTCTTCACTTTTCAATTGACTAGGTCTGTAGTAAATACAACCACTTTAATGATAAAACAGTTGGGTTATTATATAATGTATCATCAACTTTCCACTGCTACACCTTCCTGACCCAGGAAGCATTTAATAACTCATAACTTGCTCCAGGGGTCAAGAGATCAGGAGGGCACCCTGATCATTTGGTTGATACTGTAATTATACCCATTTATATGGCACTAAATCCCTCTCTTAATTGTTCTAGAACAGAACTTTTGCGGAACAAGAACCTTCAGCCTTTCACTCAACAAAGTGTGGCTGCTTACAGTGGGTCAAGGCTTATTATGTAACAAGTGGACAAACCATTTCAGCCCCACGGGGCATCTAGGAAACTTTCAGCCGGTGAGCACATATCCATGTAGTGCTCCCAGTGGAAGGGAAAGAACTCACACTATACTGGTAATGAAACAACTGGAAAAGCAGGAAGCTTCCTGCTTTCCATCATGCCACAGGGTCCCCTGACCTGGTCATTTCTCACTGGCTCTTATAGGACTTTGTTACACACCATTTCTTACATAGGTATAAGTGTAAACATAACACATGTTATAAATAGCTTTTATATCAGGGTGAGAGCAATGGGTGGCATAGTCGTAGGAACTCCCATGTTGCACTAAAAGGATGCAGGTTTGAATCCCACCTCCTACTGTAGTTTCTTTGAACAAGGTACTTACCTTGAATTGCTCCAATAAAAACTACATAGCTGCATAAATGGGTAAATATATAACTACTGTAAGTAGCTTGATATTCCAAGTCAATCTGGACAGAAGTGGCAGATAAAAGAATAAAACTAAATAAATGTAAAAGGGTTCAGCACCGATTATTGTTCAAACGGAAGTACCAAAAAAAAAATTGCTTTGGACAAAATCTAAAATAACAATGTTCTTTTAAGCATGGCTACAAGAAGCAATGAACTGACTGCATTTGAGACATAAATGTGCAAACAAGTTCCTTTTTAAGCTGGCAGGCATTAAACTGCACTATTTATACAGGATATTCATTCCTGTGCAAACTGGTTTGCACACAGACACACGGTGTACAAATGTCATGTTTTCCTATTTTGCACACATTCTGAGAAAGGCGAGGTCACTGTAGCTCAGGCGCCAAATGCAAACCAAAGACACACAGGGTGCTGCAATAGGGCAGTTATTCTTTTCAGAAACACAAAGCTCAGCCTTTGCTTTCGGTTTCCGGCAAGAACAAAGCGGGACTTATGTGATAGCGATTGTTTCTCCAACGTAACCATACCGTGATGTAGAGAAACAGGCTGCGCTGGCACTTTAAAGCAGAGGACTCGGTGATGAGACACTCATGTACTGTATGTACATGTGTAAGGGGTCCGAGCTGGTGGAAGGCGCTGGAGGCCCTCTTAGTGAAGAAGCCTAGAGATCTACGGGGTATTTCTACATAGAGCCATCTTAAAAACTCTGTTACTACAAGCACACTCTACTATACTTCCGGCAGCGTCTACAGGCCAACACCCAGCACCCCCTTCAAATAGCTCTGCTGCTCCGCGGCAGCCGCAGTATCTCCCAATTCCAGTAAAAGTCGGAAAAGGAGGGAAAACAGGACTTCCAAGAACCACCTCCCCAGTGTGTGAGTACAAACAGGCCACCGTCCCAGCATGTGAGTACAAACAGGCCGCTGTCCACATTAGAGGAGAGGCAGTAAACGGACTCCATCTGGCAGGGGGAACAGGAAATAATGGACGATCCAGGGAACGGAGTGTTGCCCCTGCTGTATGTGGCGGAAGGTTTTAATCGTTTCACTACAGCAGCAACATAAGATTTATTTTAATACTGAGTAAACACAGCTCATCCCTGACATCTTGCAGATCTCCACACAACTTCAGATCTGGCCAAAGGGAAATAAGGTCCAATTTAGAGTAACAACTGTAATTAAGATCAGATAAACATTTGGTAAGGTAACATCCAGGGTGTGTCCCAGGGTAATCTCCAAACAGTCATATTTTATATAACTGCCCACAAGGAGACAAATACATCGATCCATCCATCATCCTGGTCAGGGTCACTGTGGTCTGGAGCCTACCCTGGAATTAGTAAGTTCATTTATAAGTTTAAGTTCCATTACAGTGTTGCTGCTGAGTATGTGCTACAGTTTAAATTTCATCACTGGGTCTCACAAAAAGGTGGCATAGTGGTTAGACCGGCTGCCATTTCCTCAAAGGGTGAAATTCTGTTTCCTCTCGTAGTGCCCCCGATCAACAGATTTACCCTCAATTGCTCCAGTAAAAATCACCTAGCTGTATAAACTGGTAAATTACTATAAGCTGCTTTGGGAAATTAGTATAGGCCAAATATGTCAACAGCATAAAAAGGCCATGGTTTATTCCTTTAAAGGCAAATACGCGGCTTCATGCATTTCAGCTCTAATGCATTTTGTGGGCAATAAGTTGAATATCACAGTAGAAAAAAATTTTTTAAACGTTTTAACCATTTGCGCCACTGAATCATGTAAATTTTCTGACCGATTTAGCCTTGAATTTTATGGTATCTGGAAGTAAAATGATGGATGCCCAGTCAAAGTGGAGGAATCACACATTTTTTATGTTGTAATTTATTTATTTTATTTGATTTCTCAGCAGCAATAGGTCCGAGCAATATACATGCAAAGACAGTGGACCAAGACTGCAAACAAATCCACTTGTCAAGCTTAAAAAAAAAAAAAAAAAAAGGTTGAATACCTCACAGGTGTGATCATACAGCATTGTTTAGAACATTCCAGAAGGGTGTCCATACATTCCAGACTTTCTTTCAATTGTCACGTAGATCTAATGTCAATTTTCTTCTGCTTGAAAAACTAAGTGCAGTCATGCACATATTTACAGAAGGAACTTCAGATATGAACCAAACCATTATTTCCTGTCAACATAAAAAACAACCTACGCTTCATGACTTCATCAAAAAGATTTTGGGTTGTGGTTCAGCAGGAAACCAGGCTGGAACGAACTCTATGTTAAAAGTCTTTTGAACGATCAAGTGAACTCCTCTGTAGTGAGCTTTTACCTCACCGCATTCCCAGAAATTATACGTCACTACGTCTGGGATGACTTTACATTTCTCTACACGCAACTAATGTGTGCACTACTGCACGTGTGCTTTAAGTGGCCCGTTTCTCTTAATCTTGACATATCAGCTGGGAACTACCTGGAGGCACATGTTACTAATGTGTTAAGCACCCTATATTGATGGCAGTAATTTTCTGGTCAGGATATCTTGCAGACTTCCATAGGAAAAAGGAACACGTTTTAGAGGTTCACGTCTACTGAGAAGCAACTGTGGCGAGATGTAAAAAAAAAAATGGTCCAGTTGCTTCTGGCTTTACTTCCAAGGGGTACTTTGGAAAAATAAAAATCCTGACTTTTTTAATCTCTCCAATGACTCGTACATCATCTGAACACAGATGATAATACTTGGTACTAATTTTACTACACACTGTGGTCACTCACACACAAACACCTTGTATTTCTCAGGCAGAAAACTCTGAACAGGCAAAATTTTCCCAAAATAAATTAAATTGCTACATTTGTCACTTGTGGGAAGCTCTTGCTTTGCTTATATATACCAGACAAGATGATATATGGAAACATGCAGCGCAAACACTTTAAACGCAGCACTAGGACCTGTTTTTGCTTTTTTGTTTTTTTTTTAAATTCTAAAAAAACAATTGCAAGCACACTTAAAATGAACCATTTAACGGCACCTTAATTTGTAGTGGCTTTTAAGTTCACCTCGCTGCAGCAGTAAATGTTGCTCTCTGTAAAAGGTCCCGTGTAACATGAAGAGAAACGTTTTCACACAAATAAGAAGGCAAGAGTGAGTGCCAGGAAGGGACGGCCCCTATTTTACCACGCATTCCTGGATGGTACCCCTGGCTGCAATATCAAAGGAGACGAGGGGGGCTGAGACTTGCACCGCTTGAAAAGCTCACTTAAAGTGTTCATTGTTCAGTTTCGCACAGCATCACCCAGGTCTGCATTTACCCCATGTTGTTGACCCCAGCCAAATCTGCCCTGCCCATATCATTCAACAACAGTCCCACTATCTCCTTTCTTTCCTTCAGTAATAACACATTCCATAAACACTAAACTGTTTTACTATTAAAGTGGTTACATTTATTATAGACCAACACACACGCACAATGCGGAATATATAATAATAATTAAAAAAAAAAAATCTGTATATGTAATGAAAAATGCTTTTGGTGACAACTGTGGTCTTGTTTCACCACAAAATTACAGGAGTTTTCCTGCTGTGTCACATACCAAAGTGCAAAGAACCCTTTTCCTCCAGCGCCATACACAAACACAGTGATGTCTGCACTCAGACTACATCTGATCATGCTAATGGCTCTTTAACATCAAATTTGCCACTTAGTCTTCGTACAGTAAGGTGACCGCCATGAGCTGAATGGCAACACCTAAAAACTGGCTTCTTCCTGAGGCTTGGGAGATGGGGTGTGGTTTAGACTCCCACCTGCCACAGTTAAGTGATGTAAAAGGTACAAAATTATGGCACATTAAGGTCTTTACATTTCCTAATATGTCTTCTTCTTCTTTCGGCCACTCCCGTTAGGGGTCGCCATAGCGGATCAAAAGCTTCCACTTCCTCCTGTCCTCTGCATCTCTCTCCGTCACCCCCACCACTTGCATGTCCTCCTTCACCACATCCATAAATCTCCTCTTAGGCCTTCCTCTCTTCCTCTTGCCTGGCAGCTCCATCCCTAGCATCCTTCTCCCGATATATCCAGAATCTCTCCTCTGCACATGTCCAAACCAACGCAATCTCGCCTCTCTGACTTTGTCTCCAAACCGTCCAACCTGTGCTGACACTCTAATATACTCATTTCTAATCCTGTCCATCCTCGTCACACCCAATGCAAACCTTAACATCTTTAACTCTGCCACCTCTAGCTCCGCCTCCTGTCTTTTGGTCAGTGCCACCATCTCCAACCCATAAAGCATAGCTGGTCTCACTACCATCTTATAGACCTTCCCTTTCACTCTTGCTGGTACTCTTCTGTCACAAATCACTCCTGACACTCTTCTCCACCCACTCCACCCTGCCTGCACTCTCTTCCACACTCCCCATTACTCTGGACTGTTGATCCTAAGTATTTAAATTCCCCCACCTTCGCCAACTCTATTCCCTGCATCCTCACCATTCCTCTGTCCGCCCTCTCATTTATGCACATGTATTCTGTCTTAGTCCTACTGACCTTCATTCCTCTTCTCTCTAGAGCATATCGCCACCTCTCCAGGGTCTCTTCAACCTGCTCCCTACTCTCACTACAGATCACAATGTCATCTGCAAACATCATAGTCCACGGTGACTCCTGTCTGATCTCATCTGTCAACCTGTCCATTACCATTGCAAACAAGAAAGGACTCAAAGCTGATCCTTGATGTAATCCTACCCCCACCCTGAAAGCATCCATCACTCCTACTGCAGACCTCACCACTGTCACACATTTCCTAATATGTACTATGTGGAAATACTGTTTGCAGAGTATTTTGATTAAGATTCTAGTGAACACAGGACAGTAGGAGTTCACAGGAGGTCATTCTTGCCCACCGCCAATACTTGGCCCATGACAGTTTTAACATGTTAAAATGGGATGTTTTGACAGGATCAGGTGCTGGATGGTGATCACACCAACACTCTTCTGGGGTTTTCCCTCCCTGACCTCTGGTGAACCTGTCCTAATACTGCCTGAGGTGTGTTGTGGGTTCATGGAGAATGAGGAGGGAGGGAAACCCAGCACTCGAGTTTGCACCTGCACACCTTTACCATCGCCTTCATCTTATTCCAGAGTGATGTCAGACACATCTGAGGGCACCACACCATTTGGGATGCAAATCAGATCACTCCTTAACACAGATTTGCATTAATGACATAATAAGCCGCTTCCACACCTCCCAGCTGATGGACCGCGAGGACTTTTTTTTTTTTTTTTTTTAACCATTTTGGTAAAAGTGAGGCTCCATGGTATTGCATGATATTTTGGTAATACTGTACTTGCATACTTGGGTCAGATGCCTCTGCCCTCCAAAACTGGAATAAATAAAACTGCCTGAGGATAACGGTGGCATATCAGCGCTTTCAACTTTCCTTCACCAGAGTAGCCCACTCTAGGTGGCTGGAATGCACAGAGATATGTGGGGGTGGGATTTCAGTTCTGCTCACAGGATGACCTTCACACATCTGCTCAGTGCTCCCAGTCAAGGTGACATTATCTGGACTGTTAAAACCACATGAGATGAATACCATAATATGCCTCCCGCAGAGCCATTATAACTATAAAGGAAAGGGCTCCACTTTGTCAGCGGAACTACTGTTGGCCAAAACAAGTGTGTTACTGGGAGCCTGGCCAAGTCTTCAAAAAAATGTATGCATTTAAGTGGGTGTCTGACAGGTGAACTGGTGCCTCATTACATATGGGTACAGTTTGCAGCAATGCTTTGACCACACAGATGCATAACTACTGTGGTCAGATTCCCTTCCAAGCTGGGTGGTTCACTGGGGACTCTGATCTATATCCCTCACTCAAAATGTAAATCTATTTTTACTTTCTTGTCTGTTTATGTATTTATCTATTCAATTTTCTTTTAGATGTCAATTGTTTATTTCCATTTAAGCTGGTTGGTTAGTGTAACTGTTCTGTGTATCAGTCACACTGTTTGACCCATTGTAAAATCAACAAATAAAAGAATAGGAGTCATTCAGTCTGCATTGTGGTTGAAAGTAAACAGCATGGGGGAAGAGATTTGCGGCCAACGTGAGGATCCCCTTCTGCCACCCATCTCAAACACTGTCGGAGAGTGTGGGAGCGATTCACAAAACTAGAAGGTTCTGCAGATTAGCTCTAAAGAGTGTGCAGTGAGGCAAGGCGTGTGCATTGTGCCAAAACGTACGAGGGCCATCATCAAATCAAAGTACTTCACTTTTCACTGCCGACACTCTCACCAAACTGTGTTAAGCTGCTTACTCTGGTTTAGCCATTTATACAGCTGGGTAGCTTCAACTGGAATAATTGTAAATGCAAACCTGGCGGGAGTGGGTTTCAAACCTCGGTCCTTTGAGCAGAAGGGGGTAGCTGTAAGCACCACGCCACCTGCTGACCACCATCAACACCTTTGGTGAACTATTTTTAATATAAGCGGTGACAAATGTTTCAAAACGTGACTTTTGCTCTGTCAAGCAAAAGATTTATTTTTCATGGACGATGGTGTGCCGTTTGACAGGCAGGGACAATTAATTTCATACACAACCTTCACCCATCCAACCAATCAGCGAGCAGGACATGGGGTCGCATCAGTTCTTAGTCAGGCTTCCTTCAACAGGAAGGCAACTTGATTCACACAGAACAATCAGTTTCTGGGCGCCTGCAGGCCTGAAGGACGCCTCTCTGTGGTTAAACTCTACAGAGTATTAAATGTCAGTCCCCCGACGCACACAAGTGTCGCTCCTCAGAGGAGGCAAGGGAGTCTCCTGCTCTCGAAGCCGGCGCCGGCGTCACGAAGGGAAGCCAAGCCCCGCTGCCAAGCAGAACTCGGCTCCAGATCCTGTGTAATAACGCGCAGCGTGATGGAAGCCCGTCTGTCCCAGCTGGATGCCGTCCAGATTTCTGCAAGTCTTGTATTCCCATGGAAAACACAGCTATCCTGCCGCTGCCAGCTTCTACAGGCCTGAAACTGTGAGCTGTTACCACACACTGTGAAAAGCTAATGATCCAACTTGTAATGTAAAGGGATACTTTAGATCCAATAAAAAAAAATTGGCACTTGCTCGCGTGTTCGTATTCCGAACCTTTATTTAGGTGGCACCTTTGACCAGAGTGGCTTATAATGTTAGGTAAACATCTTTACTGTGATTTACCCATTTATATAGCAGGGTTTTCCTACTGTAGCACTTTGATCAAGGGTACTGTAGCCGGAATGGGATTCAAATCAACAACCTTGAGATTACAGTACACCAGCCCTAAATGCTGCAACTGTAGTTAAATATTAATAATTTAATACAAATATCTATATCTTTGTTGAAATTTTGCTTTAAAAAAGGCCCCCCCCCCCATGTTTTTTTTTTTTTTTTTTTTTTTTTTTTAAATAGAATACAGTATATACACAACATTTGCTAAAATGTTAAATCTGAAAATTGAGGATGGACTCTATAACACAGTATTAGTTAGTAATCACCTTACGAATGCACATTTATGGTGCACCTCTGGAGACTACAAGTAAAGCAAGGACCAAGAAGACAACCGTAAAAGGCTCATGAGGTTAAAGCAAAACATAGACACCCTTAGTTCTTTGTGCATCTACCACAGTAACATCTCCCTACGCATAATGGAGAACACTGATGGGTCTGTAGTGAAAATCAAAGCGGCGACAAAACCCAAAAGTAGCCCAACCATGATGGAAAAAAAAAGCACCAGCCTACTCATGGAGAGCTGTTGACCACGGTCACAGTTCACACTACCAGCTACTGTGCTTACATTGCAAACAAACAAAATACTGATCTTGAGCAAAAAATGCTCAAATATTTAAAAAACTCCCCCCAAAAATTACATTAAATTTTGAGGCCTCCTGCATATAACACCAAGTAACCAGCCCTATAGTTCAACTTTTCAGCAGCCCTTTCCATGCAAGTGGCTGAGCAGCTCCATCTGCGGCAGGACCTGGGTGGGGGTTGGGAAGACATGCGGGTCCCAAAGACGAATGGCAGCTGCACTCCAGCACCTGTCGCGACCCTCTTTCTCTGGGTGAAATCACACACGGCAGCAAGGGGTGTGTATTACAGGGAAGCATAAAGAGGACTTGAATGAAAGCAGCTAAGTGCACCTTTAAGCGCCCAGGTGCAGCATGTTTGGACCATGTGTAGGGCACAAACACAATTGTCATAAATCAACGCCAGTCAGTCGCTCTGCTTTTCATTGTTAATGGAGTAAAAGTTGCTCAAAGAAGGTGGACCTTAAAGCCTTACATTGTACTGAATCATTTTATTATAGCACTCAAAAAAAGCTTCTTTCTTGTGCTGTTTGCTTTTATTGACCTTAAATAACCACTTTTTGTACCTCATTGTTTCAGACGTATGGCTAATTGTGTACTTTATATTTAAAAATGCATTGCATTCACATCTATTTATTTGGCAGATGCCTTTCTTCAAAGAGGCATACAAACAGCAAACAGTATTTAAGAGTTCTGCCCAAGGTGACTTACAGTGGGAGACGTACTGCACTCAACTCCTTAGTCATTCACTCTCTCTCTCACACACACACACACACACACACACACACACACGGAAGAAAGCAAGTTGGAATGCCCAGTGCACCTGAAACACAAATTTATGGACTGTGGGAGGAAACATGCAAAATTCATTAAATGTCACCTAAACCCACTTCTTATCTTCAGTCAGTAATGAGTTTTAGGGAAATGTACTACCTTCAATCTAAGCACTTCTTGTCAGCTACATGGGAGGTCCTGCTCTGCAGTACTATCTCACAGGCAAGAAGGTGAGACTTTTTGCCCCATCTTAATCACGTACCCCTCCCCCCGGATGTCCTCACCGAGGCAACAGCAAGCTCCTCTTAATTTTGCACACAGTTTTGCCTAAATAAAGCCATTTTGTAACCAAGATGGCTGAAGACAGCCTCTACTGGCTCCAAACGAGAGAAATTCCTTTGATGCTGACACTCAAGACAGCACAATGAAGCCATAACAATCATTTTTTAAAGAGGAAATTACATGCTTGTCTCGTGTACGCGCCCCCCATCCTGTTCAGGTCGCTCAGCTCCTATGCTAAGGTGCACCAGCTAATGCCTCACTTAGGCTGGACAAATAACAGCAGTAGACAGGTGTCTCCTGGAGGTCTTACTGCTTCAGTCTCATGTAACTCAAGTGCACCCCAAGTGAAGCATCCTGTAAATCCTCCAGACCCAGATGGCAGTGAAAAGAATTCTTTTCTGTAAAAACTCCAAAACGGAGAATGGGTCTTTCACAGACAGGAAGTCAAACCCATGAGAAACTGTCTAGCCCTGTCCCAAACCAGTCAGACTTGACGCACAGCTCCCTGGACACCCACGCCTGTTCTTTCTGGTGACCACCAAGCTTTGACATGCGGGGTCAGAGGCTAAATTCACCTTCATTAACTTGGTTGTTCTTTGAGGTGGAGCGATCGCCACAGCAGGAGGTCTGCTTTGTTTGTTCTGGGTTTGGGATGGGGAGGAGTGTGGTCTGAGGTCAGAGGTAAAGTCCATCCAGCACCACTCATTTCCTCTGGTTCCTTCTACCCCCTTTCACTACTCAACAGGTCTTAGCCCCAGGGATTAATGCCTACACCAGGGAAGTTGCTTGGCTTGGGTCCACCTTCACCCTGACATCAACCCCGCTGTGTAAATTGCATACCTTGGGGCTAAGACTGCTTCCATCAGCCCACCCCATCCATCTATTTCAGCTCAACACCATAGAAGTTCCGTGTAAACCAAACATAACCCCTGTATGACCAACACAAGTGTTCCATCAGCGCACAGCATACGAACCATTTCAAAGTCAAAGAAAAGCAGTGGCAGAAGAGTCTTGAACACATCAAAATTATGGCTTTCATCTTGGATACAATATTTTGTTTATTCATTTTACTTGTTCTCCTGGAATGTGATGCATGCTTTCTTTCTTAATACATCTTTTCCTTCCCCTTCCTCTTTTTCAGACAACATTTGAAGATTTTTCTTCTTTTTAATTTGCTGGACTCAACAAATAAAGTTTATAAAACTACAGATGTAACAAAAATAAGCAGTAGAAGATCAATACTACACAGCGATGGACTCTGACTCATGCAGAACTCCATGCTTTCAGGACCAGCTCAGGACCAAAGCAACCCTGGTAGCTGAGCATAAACGGATCCAAACTGGAGCCTTTTGACAATTTTGTAACAAGACTACATTTCACTGCTTTACTGCATATGTATCTGCAAATCTTTGTGCTGTTTAGATAAAACTTAAATACGCAAACATGTGCAGTTGAAGCCTTCTTGTTCTGCTAAAGCTGATCCAGGCGCCACATATTAAACATGTGGGCTGAGGTTATTGGTGGCCGACAGGTCACTCAGCATAGGCAGGATCTCCAGATCCCGGCCAACAGTTGCTCTGGGCAGCAGCAGAGGCCCCTGCAGGAATAAGGCACGTGTGCCTCCCCACCAAAACCATATGACCACGTTTCAACCCGTAGCCACATTCCTGCTTAAAGGGGGATGCACATGTGTCCCCCCCCCACCCTATCCAACACCACACCAACACTGCCTGCCCCTGCAACCCCGCACCACCCACTACTGCAGCCCTGCACCACCCCATTCCCCCAACCCCCAAACCATCCCACTGCCTCCCAACCCTGCACCATCCTCTCCCCAACTCTGAACTCACACCACTTGCTCCCCCAACCCTACCCCACTCGCCGTCCTGGCTAATTATTCTGGTACTCGCTCCAATATGGGAGGCATGTGCAGCAGGCGGCTCTGGGTGCTTCCTGTGGTTTTCCCTTTCCCTCAGACTCTGCCACGCTGGAATGCATGAGTCGAGTGAACAGTTTACCACAAGCTGCTGTGAATGAAGGGCGGGACATAGTAGCAGGGCACAATCCCAGCCTCTCATATCTGAGCAATAACTTCCCTCATTATTAGTCGTAGTATTTTTTTTTTTTTTTTTATTATGCTAAACCAACACGTTTACGCAAAGCCATGCTACAGTTGCCACACGTACACAGCTGTAGGTTTTTAACCAGACGAACGTACTGGACACGGATTTCCTCATAACCTAATAAAGCTAGGTGCTCCTTTGTGGCAATAATGAACATTTTGGTCATTGCCATCTCAAGTAGTGCCCCCCCCCCCTTGTGTCTATCAAAATATCAAATGGAAAACAAAAAGCGAAAAACAAGGGTAGCCTGCATCCATGTTGGATTTTTAAAAAGTCAAGTGGGGCTGGGAAACAACAGGGCAGTTCTATAATTAGCAGCGGTTCTTCATGAAGAACCGGGCACTGAACTACAGCAAGAGAAGAGTCTTTGTACCGAATGGGCAGGCACTGATGGAAAGCCTTTTAGTCATTATGGCTCTACAAGAAGAGCGAGAGGAGTGGACACAAAGGCGTGCACTAAAATCGTGTTTATCATGGTGACATGCTCCCAATGACCCCGCCTTGGGGCAGCAAGTGGCGCAGATTGTCTGAGGTCACCTGGTACAAAATGCCCCACCTTCAGGCCATCTGTGACCAGACCACAGAACCCTTCCCCATATTCTAGGTGCCTGGACTGCTGCAAAGGGAAGTTCCCCGTGCTTAAAGAGTTCATTGAATGACAACTTCTGGACAACAATGTAAATAAAGCAGGTCATGATGGTCAGGTATTGTCCTCTGCCCCCAAAACTGATATCACTGATCCATCAGAGCCATTAGCTTGAAATGGTGTACTAATGATTTATTTGTTATAATGCACCTCTTGGAAATCTTAATAGTGGTTGTAAGTTTAAATCAACAGAGCAGACAAATGCCAGAATTTCTCAGTCTCTATCCCTAACGGAATGTCGTAAAACAGTCAAATCCGTAAAATCCATAAAATCCATGCTTATGGGTTTTCCAGCCTGCTCGTGCCAATTTACCCAGGTATGTTTATGGTTTTCTATTTTTGTTGAAACCCAACAGCTTGCGCTTGCACAACAAGGGGATTACTGACCGTATGTGGTTGTGGGAAAACTGAAAATGTCCTCCTCCAAACCAGCCGAGCGATGCTGTGTTAACAAGTTGCATCTTTTGGTTCTGGAGGTGCTGAAACTAATCACACGGCTCAGTTATTCAGGCAGGAAAAAAACAGCACCATTTAGACACGAAGAGCGAAAGTGTCGCGTAAGAACGAGCTAATAAATGGGCTCCTCGCTGTCGGTTCACATCCTGCCAAGCATGTGCGAGCGCTTCAGAAAGCGGCAAATCTGCAGCAAATCCTGAGCCTCAAACCACCAAGATCACAGTGGGGGCCAAAACTGATGCACGGGTGGCACATCTCTCTCTCTCTCACTCACACACAATACCGGAGCAGTCAGGGACATGAGATACTACCCACATTCTGGGGCTGCGGGCCACACAGATGCTCGTGACTGTGGTGGATGTTCCTATTTGGTCGGCAGATGACCGCGCCGCACCTGCTCAGTAATGGAAGCTCCCCAAGCCGCTGCCTTTAATATCACTGCAACTGCCACCTCCTTTACTCTTCTTCATCCTCTGCACAACAAGGTTGGGGAGAGATGGGCAGGGTGTTAGGAGAGAAATAAAAAATGGCAATAAATAAATAATAAATAAATAAATAAATAAATAAATAAAAACCCTGTATCCCCTTGGGGGCCACTCAAACAAACTGGGAAGCACAGCATGAAGGAAGAGACCAGTAGGTTGGCTGCTCACGCCCCCAGCTGCTGTTACCATGCAGACTAAGCTGGAGTGCGGTCGGCTCACACTCCGGCCTATTCCGAGCGCCGCCTGGCAAGCGCCACGGGGGAAAGCGGGTGCTCCCCAACTAGCACATTAGCCCAGAAACACGCGGCAGCTGGCACATCATTGGACAGCCGTGATTGTTCTGTTCCCTTAGCAGCAGCTAAAACCGCATATCATAGGTAGCCAGCAAGAGCCCAAACGCAGCCATTCCACGATAGACGGCGCCATCCTCCTGGAAGATCTTGCAGGCAAATGCATGTCAATTTTTTTTTTTTTTTGGATTCGGGGAGGGGGGGAAAAAAAAAAAAAAAAGTCTCCTTTATGCATTATGTATGTGAAATCTTGAGTTACTCACAAGATAACCATTTAATAGCAGAAGCATGGAATTATTTTGACTTCCACTATAAATTATTCATGGTTGCACAGTAAAAACAAAGTCATTGTTCACTGCTGGATTTAAGGGGTACTTTTATTAAGAGAGAAATCCAGGAACGGCGTCAAACGATGAAGCAGCCTCGAGGATCAAATTAAGACGACATCATCTTAATTTTACTGCTTATTCTTCAGCCAGTGACAAACTTCCCTTTTATGAAAAACTTATGGCAAACTGGGGAAACATTGGTATATTATTCCAATATGATTACAACTGTACAATAAATCAAACTTTGCTGTGGATTCCATCTGTATTATAATGTGCCATTACTTCCTAGTCAACGATTGCTTTTTCAGAGAATGTTTGGAAATGCATACATGGCAAAACTGATGCAGAACACAAGTGTAAATGTATAGAAATAAGATAAGTAAACAAAGTTCAGTGGTGACATTACTATTGACCTGTACCTACTTTTTCATTTATTGCCTTCATATTTTTATGTGCACAGTGGGGCTCCTGGATTGAAATTCTCAGCCCAAACAAGCATGTTGACATCCATGCTAGAGTGTCCATGTTGTCCATACTGAAACCTAAGGCATGTCAAACAGAAGGGGCAAATCTCTTCAACAGGTGCATTTTGGAGACAGCAGAGGGAGCAGAAATCCTACCCCTGCACAAATCACAGCATTGAACTTGACTACAAACCTGTTCAGTGGGTGAGGCGAGTTCACAGATTACCCAAAATTCTGACACCGGGTTCACCTATCAGTTTAGTCTCATCCCTCACAGTGGGGATATGGAGGTGGCTGGCTTTCATGGTAAATGGTCATTGTAAAGGGGGTAGAAAGGTGACCCCCCCCATGGGGGGGCACAAAGCGAGTCTTTCGACACCAACAGGGAGGCTCACATCCACACCCTGCATTTCTACCTTTTTCACAGCACCAACGCTGGGTCTGACCCCAGATTTCAGCACAGGGGGGTAATCCAGCAGTCACATCTTAGATACAACTTCTTATTCAAAGGTCTTTTTGATAACAGCACATGAGAAAAGAAAGCTCTTGGACATTACATAGGAAACATTTTTCATCAAGCCTTAAAGGAAAAAGAACTCAAACAAGCAGATTGAAAAAAGTAACTGATATCTTAACCCCGAACCTGCAAGAAGACTCACTGGACCACATTTCTTTAGTTATCCCACAAAGAGAACAACCTCATACAGTTCACACATCCTCACACGCTCAAACTAATGGGGGAAAGGGGGATCCAGGCATGCAACTGACCTGTAATTCTAACACAGAATCTATACTATACTAAAATATTTTAAAAGGTCATAAAAAAAGATTTATGCAACTAAGTAATTTCAAATATTTTAAAAACACCATATAACAATTTGTGCTGCACTTTGCTGATCGTTTCCCTTTTTTGTTGAACATTTATCCTCATTTGACACCATTGTCTCCCTGCAGGTGCGTAAGCAATTCCACCCGACGACTCCTTCTGGGCACAGAATCCCAGCATGTTTACACCACCCAGGCCTAATTTCTTCACAGCCTGCAGAAGAGGTCTGGCAGCACTGAAGAATGAGCTATGGATCTGGAGTGACAAAGAAGCCATCTGTGGAACTACCTTTAAATAGCACAAGACCAGAAAGCTCTCACAGCTTGCTTTCCAGAACCTGCTGTGACTCTCCATATGACCCTCAGGTAAATGATCACACACGTACGTAGCACCAGGGAGCTACAGCCACCGCACCATCACCACGTCCTCCTTGCTGCGATCAGCCGTATCACCGACAAACTCGCTCCATGTGGAGAACAGCCTGCATTTCTGAGGGTCAGTTTCATCTGACACATCACAAGTGGCGGCATGAAGGCATAGTTAGGGGATGGGGTTGGGGAGTGGGACTGACATGAAGGGGCCCCAGGATTAAACTCCTCCTACTGCCCTGTTTACTTCTCTCATGCCTTACCCAATGGGTCAAGGTCAATCCAGACCCTCTACCAGGCCTAAAGTGCTGCTACATGCAGTTCCTTCACCTCAACAACCTGGAAGTCATGCTCCGATGTACGAAAAGAAAATCCCAGTCTAAACAATGAACAATGAAAGCCTCTCGGAGGCGCCGGAGGAGTAGTGTAGTTGACTAGGGGTGCTCCCTCCCTTCTATCAGCACCTACTGCCATTTAAGGATTAAACCATGTTTGGGCATAGCCTCATAGGAAAGTACCAGAACCTTTTCCCAAAAGGGAGACAAATCCCAAACTTTGCATAATGAACCAAGTAACAGGAAATAAAGTCAACATCCCAAAATGCAAAATAAAATATAAAATAAAAGGAATTCCTATATGCTTTTTATTTCTGGTCAACTGAGTGCCAATTAAAACAATTTAGTGACGCAAGCACAAGAGGTTCAATTTTCCAATGTGGCTCCATAGCCACAGAATGAGACCCGGGTTCTGCCAAATGGGCTGCCAGAGTGCAAACCATTCTAGACGGAACAGAAGTGGAACTCGCCCCATTTCTACTACAAAAAACATCAATAACTCATATGCTGCTATTCAGAAAAAAAAGCTTATTTTTATAACTGCTTCAGGAAACACAAAGTACAGATGTGACCCCTGCCTTTTGTGCTTTAAAAAAAAAAAAATTAAAAATGAAAGCGATGTTTGTAAAATGAGGAAAAATGCAGTTATCACTGTAATACACTAGGGTGTGTCAGGTCCAAGGAGTGGAGCTGCTGTGGATTAATTTATGCCAAGTTTTATTCTTTCCAGAGAAATCAATTAGTCATATGGCTTCTCCATAATAAAATAGCTGAGATTCAACCAATAGTTACCAGCACAAGACAAACAAGTCAAGCTTAACATAATACTCTCAAATTTGCTCTTAACTCACACAAATTCTAATTTAAACTCAATACAGGGGCACCAAAAGTTCAAACTTATTTGAAAACAGTGTCCTCTAAGGTGCTTTTCTCTGCTGTCGTTCAAAACCCTCACGCTTCTGAAATGGCCACACCTGGTGCTAATTTCCTCCAAGTCCACACCAGGTGGCTGTGAGAGTGCCAGCAGGGAGTGGGTGTCGACTCCCCATCGGCCGTGTCATCGGGTGAAGGCCCATGTCCAGCAATCCATAGACTTGTTTACTTTTAGTTTTCCACGGAAACTCCCGGTGCCACTCCTTTGAGTGGCTCCTTATACCTTCTGTGCACCATCAGATATCTCTGTAGATAAGAACTGATAGCTGAGCAGCACTGCAGAAGCATGCAGACGATCCCAGAAGAAAAGGGAGGTGCTGTGAAGCACAGCTCCATCCCCTTTGCTGCTGAGTGTCTGACTTGGAAAAAGAAGATGGGCACAATTTTGCCACATTTGTCTCTAGTTGTGGACTAAAGATACTTTGTTGTTTATCTGATGCAGTCCTCCAAAGCAACTTGAAAATGTACCCTTTCATACAGCAGGGTGATTTTTACTGTATCGATTCCAGGTAAGTACTTTGCTCAGGGGTACTACAGCAGGGGGTGGGATAAAGGCAGATTTCGTGTGGGTTGAGGGAGAATGCTGTGCTGTGGAGGTTACTTTTTGTTTCTACCTGCTGTCTCTGCCCTGATTGTGTCGGTATCCTGTCTGGCGTTGGTGAAATGTGGAGCAAAAGCAGACCCCCACTGGGGATACACCACATGGTGACCGGCTGGTCTTGTCTTGGTTTACTATGGCACTACGTTGGTGCGAGCAAGGCATCGTGGGTAAAATGCTACTTAAATTTCCACTTCAGTTACATTTATTGTGGTTTCACATTAAACCGGCTAAGCCGATGCTCAGGCCTCCAGGGGTCTGAACAAAACACTTGTAAATCGGGGAGGGATCCAGGATCCAGGCATGTGTTCTCAGTACCCCACCCCCTCAAAAAAAAAAAAAAAAAAAAAAAGGTCTGTTCCTGGTGTTCTATGCCATAGAGATCCCCAGCAGGAAGTCAGAATCCTGTCACAAACAAGAGCCAAACAGACAGGGATACCTTAGCGCCAGTTCTCATTTGTATAACCAGCCCCCCCATTAGGGTTTCTTCAGAACTTTGTCATAAAGGAGTTAAAAACATGCACACTTGCTTACTGAACAAAACCTTCTGGAAGCTTTCATTTCAAAGTGCAGGGCTAGAAAGTGCTAAACGCAGCCTGTTGCTAAACCAGCAAGAGTCTCCAATTCCCTAAAGAACAACAAGACACGGAGCCAGTCCACAATATGGCAGCACGTCTACTGCTTCTGGCTTCTAATCCAGGCACAGACAGCCTGGGAACACACGAGAGATAGTCATACAGATTTAATAACCAAGGAGAAGATAACCCTTGCACCACCAGTCCGTTCTCCCTGAGCCAGGCTACTGGCACATTGGAAGTACCTACATCAAACTGTACACCTCAATGAAAATATGTTCATCCAACCATCATGCGAGGGTCACTGTACTGAAATAATGCATCCCAATGAAGCTGATGATATTACCAGATATTACCACATTTTGCTCTTTTCACCACAGTACTGCCCACTGAGCCGAGGCGATGCTCACTTTTCTTCCTGCGAGACCAGAGATGGACCCTTAGGGTGTGTATATTCACCAGGCAGGGAGGTGGGGGTGGAGCAGAGTCGCGAGGTCTGCATACCGATGGCACGTGAAGCTCCTGCAGGGTTGGGGGGGGGGGGGCGTCTTTTGGAGAGTGGAGGACACCTGAGGGCAGTAACCGTTTTATCTTTTCAAGCAAGGGCAGCTGCCACATACAAAAGAAGTGCATCTCTTTCTTAAACATATGAGAAGGCAGCCTCCACTGTGGAGAGCAATGCATTCTGGGTGCAAGCACTAGAAGCATGTCCAACCCCTGGGCCAAGGCACCATGGCATCCACAGGGAATTCCACGCCAGCCCACCTGGTCAAAGGTCCCATACGAGCAAGGATTACACCAAAAGAACTACGAAATAAAAAGAGACAGAACGTTCTGGCCTCAAGTATCAGGAGCAGCAGTTTAATGTACTTAACCCGAAATCCATCAATAAAACACCCACCTGTAGAAACAGGTGATAAGTACAACTGTGTAAAGTTGCTTATGACCATATTTACCGTGATAAGTAAAAACAGCAGGTGGAGTAGTGCTCAGAGCTGTCACCTTACAATCAGAAGGTTCTGGGGTTCAAATCCTGAGTTTCCCCATTTTGAAGACCCTGCCGTATAAACAGGCAAATCGTAGTAAAGTTATGTGACACTGCAAGTCAGCCTTGAAAAAGGAATCGAAGTAACACAACAAGTTGTACGGGTGTTCAGTGCCCCCCCCCGACTGGTGGTGACATGTTTCAACACGGGTTCAGGAGGCCACAGATCGACACGAGTCTACACTGCAGGTTATGAGACCTTTTACACAGCAGCATGGAGACATTGCTTTGGCTTCCTGAACCTCACCTTCATCACTATGTGCAACTTCACCTGCGAATTCCTTGGAGCATTGTACCACTGACACCACGTGGGGTCGAATGTTCACGGAGAGAAATAGGAACAGCTCTCTCAGCAGGGGGCTGGCCAAGCCACTGCATCTCAGTTCTCATTTACATATTTAACTGATGCTTTTCTCCAAAGCAAATCAGTGTTGACCTCCTTACAATTATTTACCCACATGTACAACTATATAGCAATTTTACTACAACACTTCAAGGTAAGCACCTTGCTGAAGGACACTACAGCAAGAGTGGGATTCAAACCTTGATCTGTTGAGGTGGCAATAACCCAATAACAGTATGCCATGCTGCCCCATGGTTAAAGCTACTGTCATACAGAGGGAACGATGCTGGTTCGAATCCCTCTCCTGCTGTAGTATCATAGATGCAGCAAGAACTCATTGCTGTAAAAAGGGGGTAAAACACTGTAAAGGTGACAATTAGGCACTGCTGGTCAACCTGGACAGATGCATCAGTTACACTCAGGCTACCAGGAGTCCACCTCTTGGAGGAGGACAGCAACAGCTTTCAGATATGTGCATTCGCGGGGGCTCAGCCATCCCGAAAACACCATGTCGGCACCCGTACTTCATCCAGCAGGTTCGAGCCACTGCTCCTCCGGCCCTGCACTGCACCTGCTCACCACCACCTCTCAGGTCCTCGGGTCACCCCTCACACACACACACACACACACCACTAATTCATTATCTATGTGTACACACATCTCATTTCAGGATGCAAAACGGAATGAATACTCCAACCTAGTCCTGCTGTTACCTTACTCGTGTGTACGTTGAATGTGCATATGTACAACACGTGCTGATGATGCCCGGGATTTTAGACCTGGGCTCATATGGGGGAGGGGGGCCGTGGTTAAGGATGCTCACCTAAGCGCCTCGAACCCTTGCCCTGCTGCTGTTTATCCGCGCTTTAAAAAAAACAAAAAAAACAAAAAACGTTGCCTTCACGTTGCTGCCCTTCGTGCCGCAATGCCCCCCCCTTGATTTTTTACCAAATTATTTAAATATTAATTCGGGAACGCAGCTCAGGTGGCGGGACCTGCAGTGGAGCCCGTCGCGCTCGCGCACATTAATAAGCAAGGGCGCGCGTCCCCGCGCCGCGCACACGCCCCTCTGCCCGTGTCAGCGCGTGAAGCCCCAAACGATGCCGTGTCCGTTTTTTTTTTGTTTTTTTTTTAAATTATTTTTATTATTCCTAAACGAGACGGGCGAGTGAAGCTTGTGCGAGCGAAACCCGACGGCAGCGGCCAGCTACTCACGCACAGCCTCCTGTCTGGGGTCCAGCGCGCCGAGCGCCTGCTGGATGCTGCCGATCTTGCCCTGCAGAGCCCGCGCGCGCTCGCCCGTGGACGCGAGCTCGCTCTCGAGCTCCTGGAAGAGGGAGCACGCGTGCCGGGCCAAGTCGGACAGCTGGCGCAGGGTTCGAGAAAGCGCCACGCTGCTGACGGAGCGCAGGTCCTCGAAGAGCGCGCCCTCGTCGCCGGGCACGGCGTGCCTGCACAGCAGCTGCGGCTCCACGATCCGCTTGGAGAACGGCATTTCCCTCACGCGGGCAAATCCCCGTTCCCAAAAAAAAGGTCGAGTCCGAGCGAACTGTAGTGTCTCGCCTCACAGTCCCCGCCGAACGCGCGCTTCAACATCCTCCATGTTCGGGAGTAACACAGGCTGCCTTCCGACAGACGTCTCTGCTGCTTGCCTCACCATCAGCCGCCTTCGGATGCATTTTCCCCCCTGAAGCGCTCCGAAGTGGAGGTGCGTTTTAAAACGGGTGGGGGGCGCAATGAAAACCTGGCATGGCTTCCCGGGATCCGGAGCCGCCCCTTCGCTCTGCGGAACACGAGACCGTGGCGCCAGTTCCTGCTCACGTCACCGAAAAGCGTCACTTTTAGGAAATAAGTCGTAGAAACGAGCTCATAATAAACACGATTATTTCGAAACACTGAGCAGGAATGTCATTAAAAAGCATTTTTTATTGTTCACTATCACCTCAGTGATGTTCGTGTTGGAAATCTGATATTCCTAGAAAATTCAGTGTGGAGTTCGCGGTTCCCGCCCACGGTCCAAAGGCATGTGTTCCAGCTGCCTCTGTATCGCTTTAATGTGCGTAGACAGATTCGAAAAGAATTAAGCACTTTCACAGATTCACAGTTACGAACATGCAGAGGTGAAAATGTGTAAAAGTTTCAACCATCAAAGTCTTGAATAAAACAAGAATTGAATATGACTACTGCAGTGGGGTCAGTGTACAGTATGTAGCTCTGTAAATCACAGCGGACAAAGGTGTTAGCTAAATCCTAATTAAGATTTATTGCGCATCCCTTTGTCCGATGCTGTAGTTGTGCAAAATACTGCTGTTCCAGCCAATGTCCAGGTCAGTAGTGGTGCAGTTCCAAATCGAAGGTGTGACTGACGTCATATAAAGCCAATAGGCCACTTTGACCCCCGAAGCCCTCTGAAATCTGGCTGGTTGGTCGTGTTCCTGTGCCGGGTGCAACATGGTGCGTTCACCTCCACACGCGGGCGTCCCTCTCTGGCCCGGTGTCCATTCGCAAATGCTGAGTATGGCCTTTCGCTAAATCCCAGCCCGCAGGCCCCGGGCCACACAGAGGTGATGCCCTAAGCCCTTCCTGGGTGATCGCTGATGTCTGCGGGCAGCGCTCTGAATGGGTCCTTTCGTCATTCGTCGGCCCACTGGGATTAGACTGGAGCCTGGCGGTGCGGCGAGGTGTCAGGTCACGAGGCTCATTGAGGGTGACACTCTTTCTTTCATCCCCACCAGCGGCAAATCTGGTGTACTTTTCAGTGAGCTGTCTCTGGAACGTAGGATGGACATTTCATCAGCAAAATGTATTACTGATTTTTTTAACCATCTGTAACATTGTGGATATTTGCTATCGAGTAGCTGAATGCACGCTCTTTGAAAAGATGGATTTAGAATTAGTACCGTTTAACAGATTATTGCTGATTAAAACCCAAACTGCTCCCAGGGCATACATGAATAGCGGTGCTGCTTGACAATCACTTGTTTTTAATAAGAAATATAGTCAAGTCTTAGATGTGCATAGTAAAGGATACTCATCTGTTTATATCTGTGCCGCTGCTGTGGGACAGGTGTGCGGTGGTTCAAAACCCATGAATAAAGATACCAGCTGACTAATAAGGTGGTGAGACATATCAGATTATACCATGCCTTAAGAGTGTTTTTCAAATTTCCAAACATTTGTAGATGAGTTTATAATCAAATGATGGGGTAAACTAGTAATTTACTTGCTGGCATTACAGTTTGAAGGGTTTTGTCTGGTTCAGTATCAGCTGTAATGTCTCTATTTTATGCGGTTGCTGTGCGGACGGACGGATCGGATTAAACTGCAGGGATACATAAAAAGCTGCTGTCGGCCTGCACTTCACAATTCTGGCTGTTTGTTCATCTGTTAACAAGAGTGACGATTAAGAGGAAATTGACACCATCACACAAATACCTCTTAGACGTGTACCAAGGAAACGCAATATTTGCCCAACCCCCAGTGAGAAATCTTACAATGTCTTGCAAGAAAGCAAAAGAAAGAAGACCTTCTTTCAAATGTTAAATCTTTTGTGGTGGAGGACTAAATTTTGATTATGCTAGCTGAGACACCTGGTGCTGCCTGGATCAAAAACGTGTACCAGTGGAATTGTTTTACCATTAAAGGGGTTGCATGTAGTGCAAGTATTGTTGGTCCTGTGGGACAGAAAGTGACTAAATATACCATATATTACCAAACTATTTCCCTTGCATCCCTAATGTGTACAGCACTGCATTTGTCATGTATAATTTTAAATTTATTTTTATGTTTTATTTTGCTCATGTATAACTGCTACTGGCTGTTATGGTCAAACACACAGATAACACTGCCATAGTGATGTCCAAACAGTAAAAACAACTTGTATATGACCAAACCTTATAACTTGTCAACTTGTTGAATTTAGCACATTTGTGTGTTACAGTGTGTCAGAGAATATATGACTGTGTGTGTGTGTGTGTGTGTGTGTGTGTGTGTGGAGCCAAAATTAAACAGATATGGATCTTTATAGATATCCAGATTTGGCCCAAAACTGATATATTGCCATGACTTTTTTCTGAGGTAAATAATAATGATGATGGTAAAAGTTTTAAGGTCTATTTAAGTGTTTTTGGGGCCATATATTTTTATAAAGAGATTATATTTAAATACTGTGCAATATTTATATTTCTTGTCAAACTGCATGGCTTCATTGGCGCCCCCTGGCAGCGATGTTGTGAATTTCAGCCAAAATTTCCAGCTTTGCTCACAGACCTCAATCTGTACAGCAGCTGCCTTCAAAATGTCTTTTCATAAATTCCTGGGTGATAAGTGAAACTAACTGGCAAACTGAGGCCGTGGAAAATACTAAACACATTTTACAGAAGGAGCGCAGAAGTGCTGAAAGGAGACAATCTCCTAGCTAGAAATTGGTAGGTTAAGCGGTGTTTTCTTAGGACACAGGTTAATGGCGAATGTGGGTCCACCTCATGCAGCTGCTGTGGAGAAATGAAGCTGCGTGGTCTTTGGCAGTATTTATAGCTCAACTAAAGTGTTCATGCAGCCCATAGTTTTTTTTAATGCATGATGCTGTACTGTGTCCACTTGTTACCCCACCATGCCACCTAATAATACCAATAGTAATAATAATAATCGGACTAAGGAGTTAAAGAAGAAGGAATAATAGGTTCAAAGGTCTATAAGTGATGAGGCTCTGGGTCTGAGCCAGAACGGCAGTGGTGTTCAGATGAACTTTCCAAATTTCATGTGAATCTTTATTGTTTAATGCCAATATTGACAGAGCACAACTTGTCAATACCTCTCTTGATGATATGGAATTCATGGTCATCTGCGGGACCCGTGTGTGGCACCAATTGCCGGCACCTTAGACCAGCACTACTTCCAATAAATATCATGCCGTCCAAGTGAACAGATCAATGACAGGTAAAGTGGTTTCTATAGCAACATGGCTCGGCCGCTTGGTTCAGCACTTTGGAATCAGAGAGAGGATGGTGGTACAGGAGAACAGCTGGTTTGGGGCGATGAGGTCGGAGCCTGGGAGAAATCAAACAAAACGGGTCGTAGTCAAACCACCTGGAGCCTTCAGGTTACAGAGCCTCAGTTGATGTAGTGCGAGGTGGCCCTTGTCCTCCTTTAAACTCTAGCGCTGTAGTGGAGACAGAGGTGAACTGGCAGTTTTTCCATGGGGGATCTGGACGTGAGTGAAGGCTTGCCTCCATCACATCACACACCGTGGTCCAATCTATGAGAATACGTGGAGACCACAATTAGCTCCAAATAAAGCACAAATGAGTCAGGAGAACTAATCGTAGGGCTACGTGGGACCCTTGGTTCACGTGTTCGATTTTCGCTGTTTTACAGGAAGTAGATGAATTGTCCCAGCAAGGCTGGACTGAGAATGAACCCTGGGTGTTTGGCTTGGTGAAAAACTGGTGCTTCTGTTCTGATGTGGGCAGAAAACAAACACACACGCACGCACACATGCACACACACAAGGTGAGTGGCAGGGTGCCTGTCTAGAAAGAAAGTACCCACTATTATGATGTCTGGAGGCTCATGACATCCTCATATGATGTGTACTTTGGTCTTACCAGTGCCAGAACCCTGGTACAGCTTTCACTCTTTCTTCTTCCTGCTCCTGCTCCTCATAGGGGGTCCACATGGCCCTCTGGACCATGGTCAGTCCATAAGTATTGATTCCCACATGTGGAACTGCTGGACACAAGGCAGTTATAATGCTTTTTCACAGCAGGAGGGCAGCTGCACTGGAGAATCTGGTCAGTCAGGGGCTGAAAATGCCCTGCTGCTGCAAATTGCACAACATAGATGCGTACCACTGAGCAGCAGCCCAGGTGAAACACACTGAATGGCGACCAAAGTATCCCTGCACACCTTGTCAACACTTTCTTACTGCTCTGTTTCATCAAAGTTGGAGGCTGTGTTTTACACGAAGGTCACCATTTATTATGTTTTACTGCCAAACGTTCTCACTTTCCATTTTCAGGCCTTCCCTGCTTTGACTTAAACTCCCGCAGCGTCAGGGACACTGACGGTGACAGTCTGAAGGATGGTGCAGTGTCTTGGTCAAGGGGACTGTGAAAGCCATGCACTGTGCTGCTGCGTGTAGATACATCAGCCCTGTGACAAGAAAAATGAAAAACTTTGATGGGATGCAAAGCATATCAGAATAGTAAAAGGGCCTGTATTTGCATAAAACCAGGGACGGGCAGATGTTAGCAGCTGAGGGCGTGCACAGCGCCTTCACATGGCACTAGGTATGTATTAGGACTTATAAGAGAAATATTATAATGTTGTGTATGATATATAAAAAACAGTATGTATTATATATAAAATATATTATTTATTTAACCAGCAAGCCTGGTTATTATGTTATTTTCAAACCCTTGGTTCTTTTGGTCAGGTCCAGTTGACCATAAAAGTGCATAAAACTGTTTTTCATGTACAGACAAATCCAGCTGGCAGCTAAAGTAGCATTCCCAGTTTTATTGGTTATTCTTCAATATCAAAGTTTTGTTACAGTATAAACGCAAAAAAGACACATGGTTTGCAGGTAGATGTGGCTTTATTGATTTTTACGTGACATGCACACTTCAGCTCACATCATTAATATGCTTTTATGTATTGGCAACTTAAATGTAGCAGCTGAAATTAAAAAACTATATACAAAACTATGATAATTCAGAGGCATGCATCAAAACAGCCACAAACTAGCACCACAATATTTGCATAGAGAATCAGAAACAACTGCACAAAGACTCTTTCTTTTGTCGTATAACTCTTTCATCATCAGAAAAATATGGGGTTGTGTTTTCTTTTTGAATACATACACGTATTTATTAAAATAAATATTGTAGCACTGATCATTTCTTCTGTGAACACTACAGGTAGGGAGACCAAAGATATGCTTGACATATCATGTTGGAACTTTTTGAGTGAGCTCCCATTTTCCTGCAGCTGGCCACACCCGATAACTCCTTTTCAAGATTTTCAGGATGCGCCCTTGTCACCTTCTGGAAGGAATCAGTGGGCGTGAACGAGGGCTCATACTCTGTCCATCACCACATTTCTGTCCCCTGCCCCCTCCGTGTCTTCTATGTGCACCGACATGCCAGTTTGCAAATGAGGTCTGACTGCGCTGTTGCAACATAATCGACACAAATGCCACATTTATTAGTTAATAATTCACAGGTTGTTGGTTAAAGGTATCACAAGGGCATGGCGGCACAGCCACACAGGGTCCTGTACGCTACGGTAATTAGCATTCAGCTCTATTAACACAAACCCAGGTCTTAGTTATTCAGAGGCCGACTGCTTTTTGTAATAAATAATTTCACTCATTTACACAAATAAAAACAGAAACGCGTTCATGTTTACCTCATTATCCACTACACATACAGCATCCCAACCTCAAAAACCAAAACACATCAGCTCACGTTAAGTATCAAGACCAGAGGAGGTTTAAAAAAAAAAAAAAAAAAATTAAGACAAAAAAAAAACAGCAATAGAATTTAAAAATAAATACAAAATTAAATAAAAATGTAAGCTTTCTTTTAATTCTCTAGTTGTTTTGACAGTTGCAGTGCATCTGACCTCTGAAGACGAATGACCTCACATTTTTCTTTGATACCGTATCCCCCATAAGATCTTTGTTCATTTTAATGTAAATACAGTCGCACCCTTACAAAGAAACACAAACTGTACAAAACGGCATGAAACGCAATCTGGACCATTCGGCCGGGAAACAGCTGGGAATGCGAGCAGAGTTACAAAGTTCGGTTGCGGACCAGAAGTATTTTAGGAGGGAGGGCGAGCTTGTCCATTGCACTCTGCTTTCAACCGAGCTGTAGGATGTTGTGCAAGATGCGCAGGTTTAATGTTCTTGAGGTGGTCAGAGAAAGGTGATGGGCCGTAGGACCTCCAGGTGACTCTCCAGACTGACTCTTTCCTCATGAACTTCCTGAAGGAGAAAAATAAGGTGATATCATGAAGGCTGAGATGCTTCCAAAACACCTTCAGGTAGACTTGAGTCCCACCCTGCCTGAGCTGTCCTTGTTGCTGACATCCACTTAACATTTATTCATCTACCAAGTGCTTTATTCCAAAGTAAGGTAGATCTCAGAGTAAATTAAAGTGCCACCCTTGACCCACAATTCCTGAAACAGACATTCATTCCAGTACCACAATTTTTCTCGCCACCTGCCCCTTGGCAGGAGATGTTTGTTTTTCTCCAGCTTGCTGTGACCAAGATAGCCATCCCAACACCTACCATCCCTCCAATATCTGCTGGGACATCAAAATCACATCAAGAGCAGAGAACAAGGAGCTACAGCAAATAGAAATTGAAATGTGTAGTGTGTGGGGGAGGTATACACACTCCCTTAAAGGAGTAAAATACGTCTGGTGGTGACATCAGCATCTCATCTGCAGGCAAATGTAAGCCGTAGTGGCACAAGACGCATGTAGTATTGTGGGACAAAAAATGAGCCAAGCCAAAAAAAATGCATGAAATTTAGTTTTTTCATGATTATAGCCACAAATCCATGGTCAGGAAATTAGCAAAAATTAAACAAAATGATAAAATAACTCCGCATGAGCAGCTTTTTTCTTTAGATTTCCTTCAGCACTGAAGCCTAGTGGGTAAATTTGCAGACATTTTATTTCTACAAAGACTCAATATTGTTTAGCTCAGTTTGATAGCTGAAAACTAATTTTAAAAAATATATATCAGATAAGCTATTTTTGGAAATGTCTGTATATCTAGACATGCTAAAACATTTTAACCGTTATCGTGATTTTACTTGAGTGTAGAAGCAGGAGATAAAGGTGAATATACCCGTTTTTCAAAACTATTCACTGCAGTAAAAGTTTGCCAGCAAATGATGGTACAGAGGTTCTCAGGAAAGTACAGTAGGTGCTTACCATTCTAACATCTCAGCCTGCACTGTTCCACAGGACATTTATGGAAACAGCCCCCTGGGCCTCTTTTTGCCCCAGTACAGTAAAATGTATTGCACGCTGTTACTTCCTTTCATTTCCAGCTTGTGGTTGTCCCCCATCCAGTGACCTCTCCTCGTGTGTTTTTGGGAGTGGCCAGCTGTAAATACCCATGGGCCCCGGTATTTTAGGCAAGGCGTGGCATCTGTATGGGACACGTGGGGTCTTAACCTTCTACATGAACATGGAGCAGCACAACGCCTGTGGACTTGTGTAAACGTACACTGTCCCATAGTTCATGCAAGAAACTATCTGAATAAAAAGGTTGTTTGCCCAAAACTAATATGGAATAAAAAGTGCAATTTAATAAGAGGTGTCAAATGCAGCTAGTGGTTTGGGCCCTGTTATCTATTTAGGCCCTGCTGTTATTGAATTTCAGAGAAAATAGAACATGCACGTGAGAGGATCAGGTTTTAAGCGCCTCACCATTTCAGCGGGAAACAGGAGATGTGAACCTCTCACTGGAACACAGCCCATAGTTACGGGTGGCAGAGGTGTGTGTGTGTGTGTGTGTGGAGGACACATCATGATGTCAAAAGCTGAGGAACAAAGTTCATGGAAAATGCACTCACTTCTAAAAAGTACAAATAAATAAATAAACAAATAAATACATTTTTGTTATTAATGTAACCCTTGGGTGTTCTGTTTGTTATACATGCTATTAAGAGAAGTTCTAAAGGTGATCATGCCAGCTTTCCAGGTACAAAACGCAGCTGCTGCACAGCCGACCCCCCCTCACCTTGAGCTGCTGCTGAAGCTCGCTGTTGAGCCGGGTGAGCACAGCATTGGTCTCTTTGTTCTTGCGAATTGCTGTGTGGATCTCCTTCTTCTGCCTGGACGAGAGCCTACAAATGAGGAGGCGAGACAGCAAGAGTGAAGGGGTGACCCCTGGTTCCTACGGGACGTGCTCACACACCACAACAGATGCCGCATCCTTCATGCGGACCCGGCACTTCGCTGGCCTCCTTGAGGCTTTTACAACCAGGTCTTAGTGGGGCGTGTCTGACGAATTTCTGTAACCTTCATCTGTGATGAAAAACACCTGCATGACAGGTAAATACTCAACAGAAAAGGTCAAAGGAGACCTTAAATATTTGAGGAACAGATTTTGAAAAAATCCTGATTCTTATACAGTTATATGGAACAGAGTGGGAGGTACTGGTGCACCTGTGGTTCTGTCCTATCTACGAACCCACCAAGGCTGTGCTGCATTCTGTAAAACACAATATTCCCATAATAAATTGGGCCCCATCGCTCACCTTTGTAGGGGTTTACTGCCAGCAAGCAGGTGTGAGGGGTAGCAGAAGGGCTGCAGGGGGTCTAGGAGATGACTGTCAGGGCAGCATTTCCTGCGGACTGGCTTCTGTGGGGGCTGTAACAGGGTTTTAACACAGTAAAGCTGGACGTTCAGCGTGTGCGCGAGTGAGAGAAGTGGCCCGTTTGTCCTCATCCTGAGAAATTAAGTGAGATCCATAAACAAACAAAAACAGATGTATAGTGTACGAGGGCGTCTTACTGTCCTCTGGGGGCCTGTGTCCTCCCTGCTTTGTTGCTCTGCTTGGACTGTGTTCTCCTCCTGCAACACACAGGTGTGACTCTGATGCCTCAGTGGCCACAAAGTAAGCACACATCACCCCGTCCCACTTCCCTGGAAGCCACAGAGTGTATTGGGTTCCAGGGTGGGACCCGGAGATGTGGGCTGTAGGCGTGACAGTGTGAAGAAATATGGACAAACTGGGCCATGGTCTGATCTCAGCTGACTGCCTTACTGTAAATCACAGTGCTTTCGCTCTGAGTCTGTGAGAGGCATGACCGTCTGGCTGAACAATGGGCAATAAAAATGTCTTTTCTGGAACCATCTACACTGTTCATTCAAAGCAACAGGCACTTCACCTGGCCTGCAATGGACACAGGTAATATTTTGGTCAAACTCCAAATGCCATATAAAAATCACAACACACTTCCCTCCAAAATGACTCACCTCTTTGTTCTGCTGGGTAACTCAGGAAAGGAGACAGTAACAGAATGTGGACTATGAACCTGGATCCTTTACTTCCAAAGGTGGCAAGACTACCTACAAGACCATCTGCTGGCCTGATTAACCCTCTTGAGCAACACAGCTGTGCACCTTTCTCTGTCTTAAACTGAATTTTAAACCAACTTGACTAAATTAAATACGAGGTCAGAAAGGGCTGACAATGGCCTCACTTCCATATTCTTCATTGCGGGAAGCAGAAGCAGAAAACAACCAGATGAGTAAACAACATGGCTGCATGCCAGTGAGTTACTCAGTTACTTTTTAATCCAGAATAACCTGTAATGCTAGAAAAAAAACAGAAGCAAAGAGTGCCGGTGTGTGGTTCCTCCATACCTGGGCAGAAATAAGTGATAATCTGCCCTCAGCAAAGCACTAAGTTCAGATATTACTGTCACTTGTTTCTGGTTTGATGGAGAGAGTAAAGATGCAAGGAATCCACAGCATAATGGTCCAAAAATCTCTGCTTTTCTTCTCTTAACACCAAAGGGAACCTCTGTTTATGGGCTTGAGGTAAGGTGGTGCCACCTGGTGGTAAACTGAGCATAAGACAAGCAGGAAGGGGAACCAGTTGAGGTGCAGGACAGAAATCCCACCGTGTATTTTATTTTATTCAATCTTTATTTACTCACATTTATGTACCAGGTTACAACTTGAAGCGTTTAGCCTGAATACCACCTGGGGAGTTAATGTGAAATTTTAAATGTTTGTTAGGTCACACAAAGCACCCACCTGATCATCAAATTTTGGCTTGCACTATAAATGCTTAGGGCACAGCCTCTTGGTTCTTCTGCCCCAAAATATACATACAGTGAGGCCAGCAGGGGATGTTCCCTCCATATGCATAACCCTTGGTCAGCTGAGGGTGAAGTAATTTTGCTCAATGTTACATCAGGAGGTGGGATTGAAACCTGCAGTGCAAAGGCAGCAATTCTAGACACCATGCAACCTCAAGCTGGACCTTTGGACCACACGGTTCACCACATCTCCGTTCCTCCTTTCAGCAGAAGCAAGTACATTAATGGGAGAACCACTTGTATTAATATTAATTATGGCAAATGAACAGACAGTGTGGCAAATGCTGGCCCACCTCTTCTCTGAACCTGCTGAAGTCAGCAAATTTTGGCTGCTGCCCAGCCTTCTGGGAGCTCTTCTCTGCGCTGGGAGCAAAGTCCGGAATCTGAAATATATCATTGTTACCATCACAGAATGAATAAACAGGTATGGCTGAAAAAAGTGCCGACTCATTTTGTCTTTCGCAGCTACATGATTTTTTTTTTTTTTTTTACTGACTTATAATGTTTCTCTGGTCTGGACAGCAGGGCCAAGCCTGATGAGACCCAATAACAGCCAGAGCAAAAATAGTTAAGACCCAAACAGAACAGGATATGGTCACAGCACCAAGACTGGTAGCAGGAAAATGGAACCTGAAAGAGTGACAGGAACAGTCTGCAGGAACCACATAGATGGATCAGATCAAAGTACAGTTATACTAAGGTTATGACCCAAGGACAGTCTTCCAGAAGGATTATACCTGGAATTGTACCTACCTGCGCGGCCACAGGTCTTGGAGGAAGTGCAGGGGGAGCGAAGAGGTGGGAGCTCTTGAACCCTGCAACACAGAAACACACAGGGGTTCATCATGGGCACAATGTGAGGAGCTCCTCCTCCTTCTCTCCTCCCTGCTGGTTCACCCATATGGAATGGGAGTGCAGGTGTACCTTGGCTACTCTGCTGGAAAAGCTTATTGAGGTCCAGTGAGGAGGCACGGGAGTGTGTCTTCTGGGGTCGCGGCGGTGGCGTTGGGGGTGCCTCCGTTTTTTTCATGGCCTCTTCGATGGACGTGCTGGAATAAGACCTGGTGACCACACAGCGATCGCACAACTTTTCAGTTTCCACATCTCCCCACTGACAATCTTAACATTAACCCTGGAATCTTTCTGTCAAATTCAGTAGTACGGTTAACTGTAAGGTTTGGGCATGCACAATGGCCCCTTTACCTTGGCCGTGTTCTTGACTGCACCTGAGGATCCAGCTCAAGTGGAGGATCTGAAACACACAACTTGCAATCATGTGAACTGCACTTCTGCAGATGTCTATTAGAGGAAATGTTCTCATTTTCACAGTGGAGACCACAGCTTCCTGAGAACAATCAAACAAACAACATAAATGTAGGAAATTAATTTGGGTCTTCTTCTTCTTTTGGCCGCTCCCGTTAGGGGTCGCCACAGCGGATCAAAAGCTTCCACTTCCTCCTGTCCTCTGCATCTCTCTCCGTCACCCCCACCACCTGCATGTCCTCCTTCACCACATCCATAAATCTCCTCTTAGGCCTTCCTCTCTTCCTCTTGCCTGGCAGCTCCATCCCTAGCATCCTTCTCCCGATATATCCAGGATCTCTCCTCTGCACATGTCCAAACCAATGCAATCTTGGCTCTTTGACTTTGTCTCCAAACCGTCTAACCTGAGCTGACCCTCTAATATACTCATTTCTAATCCTGTCCATCCTCGTCACACCCAATGCAAACCTTAACATCTTTAACTCTGCCACCTCCAGCTCTGCCTCCTGTCTTTTGGTCAGTGCCACTGTCTCCAACCCATAAAGCATAGCTGGTCTCACTACCGTCTTGTAGACCTTCCCTTTCACTCTTGCTGGTACCCTTCTGTCACAAATCACTCCTGACACTCTTCTCCACCCACTCCACCCTGCCTGCACTCTCTTCTTCACCTCTCTTCCACACTCCCCATTACTCTGGACTGTTGATCCTAAGTATTTAAATTCCCCCACCTTCACCAACTCTATTCCCTGCATCCTCACCATTCCTCTGTCCTCCCTCTCATTTATGCACATGTATTCTGTCTTAGTCCTACTGACCTTCATTCCTCTTCTCTCTAGAGCATATTGCCACCAGGAAATTAATTCTAGAAATTAATTTGGGTAATATATAAAAAACACTAACCAATGAAGTTCATGAGGTCTTGTTTGCCCTTCCTACCGTTTTTGTGATACAACAATCAGCGGCCATTTTCAGCAGCGCTGCTAAGATGTTAAGGTACAGGCGGAGTGCAGTGCTGAATTAATCCTGACCTCAGCGCTACTCAAACACAACCCTGGCTTTGTGGGACGGTTATTCAACATCACTTGACAATTCTGGAAATGAGCACCACAGCTTCAAAGCTTCGTTATCCGCACATCTTCCTTTGGATTATCATACTTCTTCTCTGGACTACATTAGTTCTTCAAGTTCACGCCTGAAAAAATAACCCCATAGGTCACAAACCGTCTTGTGTGGTGTCCAAGAACAGGCACTTGGACTATCCCGATGAAGAAGATGATGGTGGTGGTGATGGGACCTTGAAGATACAAGCAGCTACAACATCATGCATGACAAGAAGCTCAAGGAAAGAAGCTGCAACTCCTACATGAAGCGAGCAGCTATTGAGAACCTGTACGTCTCTGAGGTGCACAGGAGACTAAGAGCTGCTCACTTGCAGAAAGAATTAAAACCCAAGCATTTGGGTGCAGCAGTTGGATGAACCGCTGATGAAGGAGACATCTGAACATCACCTGCAGCCAATGGGCACTGACTGCTATAAAGCAGTAAATAAATCATGGTTCATTTTTTTTTTTTTTAAACTTCTTAGAACAAAGACCTTCAGCTCAAATGCTTCAGGGTGTGAAAGTGGTAAACCAGTGTAAAATTAATAATAATAATAATAATAATAATAATAATAATAATAATAATAATACAACATACCTTGCATCTCTGTGTCTCCAGGGAGTTCAGGAGGTTTGTCTTGAGCTGCTGCCACTGCCATTCTCTTTGGACTGAAAACTGCAAGCAGATGATCAAAACTGAGCTATCAGAGATTCACCACATCGTTGTTTCTGGAATTTGACTGCAGAGTTAAACAGTTTGGCCGGGGTCTGAACCAATGCTTTGAATCTAAAATTGCATTTATATGTTTAACTGACGGGTTGCAGTTCTCTCCTGAAAGAGGGCAGGTCATTTCAGAACAGCTGATCCTTGTTTTTGAGCTCTTGCTGATGAGTGATGGCAAAGGAGAGCAGGAAATTTCAAGGTAGATTGGTGCAACCTCAGATGTCCTGTGGATATTCTTCCAACATAGCAGTAAAGCAGAAGCCAAGTCTAAAGACCAAGCTCTTGGTTTAAAACTCAATCTACATTTTGCAAATTCAAATGTCCAAGAGGACTTTTCTCAGGAGGATTACTGGGCTCACCATGCATGACCTGGGGGATCCTCTCTGTTGCCCTGGATTGAGCCCTTTTACTTTCGTTCAGGTCTACTATAAGGGAGCCCTCTGGGGAGTTCCTGGTGGAGTTAAACCTTCCCTGCCCCACTGGGACAGGATCCTTTGGCTGAATAAGGATATGTTAAAGAGTTTACACCTCTTGGGTGGCCCAGGAACACCTCAAGATCCACCAACAGGAACTGGAGACAATTGGTGGGAGACTCAGCCTGCTACCTCCACAACCAAGCAGCTGGAAACTGACCGACCGACTGAACTGTTCAAGGGTGTTACTGCAGTAGAAGAGATCCAGACCTGGGTCCTTTGAACACAAGGCTTCTGTCCTCAGCGCTGTGCTACCACATCCACATTGTTCCAACAGAAGGTTAACTAGCTGTGGTTTGGATCTCAAACAGAAACCATAACTTGTTACACAATAGGAAAGATCTTCTTACCGGACTTTGGATGTTCTTCTCTCAAATCTTGCCGTGATGCGGTCATATTGGAAAGGAGGATCTCATGATCAGTTTCATTCTGCAACAGAGATGGAAGGACAAAGCCAGAAAGACTAGAATCAACACTTGTCTTAAAGATGTTGATGTTGATGGAGAGGTTTGGGACACCTAGAGAGCTGATGCTGTGGCCTCAAAGAGCATCACCACACTGACATTGCAAACTGGAGGCACAGGAAATAAAAGTCAATATACAAGTCTAATGTTCTTGAGAAACATCTCAAATGAAAATCTCACTTGTGGTCTGGGCCCTGGGTCACTCTCTTCAAAAAAGATGAGAGGCTCCGTCTTCTGAAACACACAAGTCATCTATTTGTGGAATATCAATGAGCTCAGCTTGCTTTGACCATCTCTGAAGGAGGCTTAGAATCTGGAGTAATAAGCTGATTTATTACCAATGCACATATTAGGTGCATTGAGACACATGGAAGTGACATTAACTTCTCACCTCAGCCTGGACTGGATCTCGCTTCTGCTTGACCAAAGATGCGGTGAAGAACCCATCGTCACTCATGGCTTGTGGAGTAGCTGGAAGGTGAGAGCGCAACGCACATGCCGTTTAATGACAGAAAGCCTTGCTAACATGACCGCACTGTGTTACACAACAGAGGATGGAGCCAGACCATAGACACCAGCATCTTTCTCCAGGAAGCTTGGCAGCAGGGTCAAGGGCAGGGTCTCAGGCAGAGGACAGCCATTCTTTCGTGCCACGATGAGGTGAAAAGCGATGCAGAACTCCGTCAAAGTCAGGGCTCCGTCACGGTCCATGTCACTGAGCTCCCTGTAGGGGTTAAAAGCAGGACTACAGAACCCTGTAAAACCACACAAGGGGGTGTGAGGTCTTGCCCTTCAAGGTCCAAGTAAAGGTTTCTCCAAAGAAAACATCCAGACGCAATGCGACAGGCTGAAGAAAGCGGTTGACCAGGTACCAGAAGCTAATCTGTCAGCTGTAACAAACCCTAGCTCAAAAGAGGTCTCACATGATCTGCCAGGTGAAACCCCCAGGACTTTCCAGTCCTTTCTGTGGACACATCTGCCTAACTGAGCTGTCATTCGGACCCCACGGTCCACCCACCACAGTTACAATACCGCACGGCATTTTTTCACACTTACCATATGTGAGAAAGTTCTGGAATCGGTAGCCTGGACTTTGTAAAGTAGTTTTTCGCAACAGACCCTTAAGGAAAAAATGTTAAACATTACTTATTTATATTTACATTTAAAATAAAAAGAAATTTTGAACGGCACGGGAGCTCCAGGGAACTCTTTTACACGGCTCCGTGCTTGCCATCTCACTCCCATTCTGACCCTCACGCTCGTGCACACTTCCTGCCACAGGGGGCATTTCACATTTCACACAGAGTGGCCGTCACCCTGTTGCACCTAGAATGAGGGCTCCCAGGTTGGGCTGCAGGCTTCTGAACTGGTGCATATAGTACTCCCGCTGTTCCTCCGTGATTCTCCAGGGCTCAACAGGGTGGTCCATGGTGCCATGCTCCACACTGGGACCCTGAGCAGCAGACACGGCCCCTCAGCTTGGACTCCTCAATTTGTCTCACGTTTGCTATATGAAGTGTAATAACAGGGTAAGTAGACCTGAAGATTGTGTTACTGCTCTTGCCCATACTGAGCACCGTATCTCTTTACTGTCCCTCTGCTGGATCATCAGAACACACAGCTATCAGGGTGCCACACACGTGTATGTGGGGTTGCTTACCAGAGTTGTGCCTTCCGGGTGAGGTTTGATCCCCAAGTGGATTGGGGACGAGGTCTCCGGCTGAGCGTGGACCCATGTGGAGCCTCCTGGCATCTGGGCTAGAAATCAAAGAGGGAACACGTTGGACCTTATGGTTGTAGATGCTCGTCTGGAGACTGTGAGACTGATCTCACTGAGGTGTTAAAGGCCCTGGATGGTTGTGAAAAGGTGTCAACTTGAGTCAAGATGTGAGAACATCTTGCAGCAAAGCCGCTATACTCAAAGGAAAATCTCCTCTACTGTGGCATCGAAACACAGAGTACACGGTCCAATAGTCTCTTCTCAACATTCGGGTTAATACCTTCATGCTGAAATGCTTCTGCTGACTCATCACACTGTGAAACTGTAACCTCACTGCCTTCAGAGCACTACGTTATTTTTCGGAAGCTCGGAGGTTCCTATCATGATTATAAATCCGTTTCATCAGGGGGCAGCCAAGTTTCTCACATCTGAAAGCCGTACATCAGAAGGACTGCTCTGAGCTGAGCCCCCCCCCTCCAGCTGGCAGCTGTAGGTTGCAGTGCCAAGTTCTATGATGTGTCTGAGACTGTGGTGGCACATGAACCAAAGAAGCATCAGATATTTCTTCCCTGTAGTCTCCTGAGCGTGAAGCTGGGGCCCTTGCTGTCAGAAGCTATGCTTGAAATACTGCTGGCTGCGGCGTTGAGTCCAAATAGGTTAGGGATGAATATTACTGGATGTTCCAGGGCTGGAAACACCTGAGCAAACACAGCATGAGGTTATGTGACCTAATGACCTCCTGGCAGGTGTGTTCAAAGGCCCATCTGATTTCAAATTAAACTTTACCTAGCAACCAGGTAAAATGAACTGCAGGTGCAATTTAATCCCCTCAGCAATGAAGAACTGCTTTCTGATACATCTCGGGTGAGACGGTACAATAACGTTCCCATACAACTGGCAGAAGATCTGTCTTGTGCAGACTATTCAAGTGGTGCTGAGGCTCCTCTGGCTCCATGGCAACCAGATAAACACTGGAGTTACCAAAGACAAAAACAGAACTATCATTTTGTGGTCAGACTGTACTTGGACTTCCCCAGAACAAAAGAACATTGCTGATTCTCGCCCCTGATAGCCACTACCTACACAATGGCAGCTCAACTCTCAACTCCAACCGACACGGTTTAACTTTAATAACTTTTCCTCTACACACTTCACAGTTCATAAAAGTTGAAAAATGCAGATTTCCCTCCACTTATTAATGGGTTAGGTTCTGCAAAAAAAAAAAAAAAAAAGCCTCAAAGCTTTAATAAATAAATTCAAAAATATTCTGCAATACCTCCTTTATTGACTTGTTCAACCCATTGTGGCTATGTCAGAAGCCATGATGTGTCCAGCACAGGATGGCACTGTCACAGTGTAGAACTTTATTATTTCAATATCATAGTTCATTAACAACTCCAATTACATCTGTCACCCTGTACACCTCTTCTTTTTACACCAAAAATGTGGTTTAAATTTGAAGCCTTGTTTTGAAACAACAAAAACATCTAAAGTTATCATTTTTATGCAACATTTTCCTGCTGAGTTGCGTATAAAATCTCTCCATCTGTAATAAACATTATTATTATTTACATTCCAGAAACCCATCATAACATGTGTGCTCGTTTTGTGGGTGGGGGCGCAGTCATGCTGGAGCAGAAAAGGAACTTCTTCCCCAAACTGTTGCCACAAACCTGGAAGCACAGTTGTCTAGAATGTGTTTGTATGAGGCCCAAACAGCTCAACTCATTGGGGGGGGATACTTCTAGCCATGTGGTGTGCAAACCCCCAGAGAATGCAGATTGTTGACCAATTCGTTCCATAAAACGAGTTCACGACGTTCGTCTGTAACTTGGCCTTCGTTACTCTTTACACGCCAACGTGTAGGCAGAAAGGCCTAAATGAAAAAGTTGAGCAACAGATGCAGTGCAGAAGATGGCTGAACGAGGGCCAGGGCTGCTTACCCACATGCGAATCCACTTCGTTTCTCTGCGTGCCAAGATTGCAGCTGTGGGAACCGGGTAGGGATGTGGGTGGGGACCTGCAAGGTGAACGCCGGCAGGACCGGGTCTCCTAACACAAACACAAGCACACCTGTTCCTTAGACATTAGTCCCTTCCTTCCTTCCTTCCTTATGTCCTGCGGCATCACCAAGGGGGCAGTTAGGTACTTCAGCGTGGATCCACAGTGCATCTCAAACAGCTTTCGGCAGAAGCACCTACATTCTTCCTCAGGTACAACAACCAGAATACTGACTCAGACCCTGGACCCATGTTTTACCACCAGTTTCTATTCTGTATATGTATCCAAACTACAGAACCAAGCTCTTCTGTTGCAGTTGCCATGGTAACCACAGTTGATGGCTCCATGGTTACCACAGCTGTGCACTCACCTTCTTCTCAGCGCTGCTCCCCTGTCGTCTGAAGCCTCTCCTGTCAGTCACCATCATCAGGGCAGAGTCCGATGCCATGCTAAAGTGCTGAGTCAGCGTTTCACACTCCTGAGAATGGTTGTGAAGCCGGAATTCCACCTCCTCGCTCGCATCTGAGAATCTGGGGAGTGGCAGCTCTGCGGACATCAGCACGCAAACCCGTGAAATAACCGGCAGCGTCTATACTGGGGGGGAAAAAAAAACTGAATGTTCTGACAAGTCCAGCAGAAACCGCATACTTGTAGGTCAGAAGACAACTGATAACAAATACTGAGTGCTGGCTCCTTTGTCAAAGGAGGCAGTAATTTGTGCAACCAAGCAAGGTCACTGAATAACTTGGTCCAGTCAGAACAAGAAAACTGCATCATAATGTCAGGCAAACAACTGAACATACCTGGTCAACCTAGGTAATACCTGTAAAGAGCAACCAGGACAAAAGAATGAGCGCAAACTGACCCAAAGACTTTCTACATTTTGGAATCGCTGCACGGGTGCTGGGAAGAGGGGTCTGCTCAACAAAAGCATTGTGAAAAAAGCATTTGCAGCAGGGTTCTCGTACTTTTGACTGGTTCTGTAAGTTTGACTTGACACCAGACTGCAAACTGACTGTCTGGATGATGCTACTGACTACCTGCCAGAAGGAAACAGCAGAAGTGGGCTGCTGATTTCCTGCCTGATGGAGGATGGGGATACCCTGGCAACAGGTATCCCAGAGTGATTCTACCTGAGGCTCAGGCCTCATCTTTCACCTGTTTAGCCCAAATCCCATCATGTTCAGTCCCTTGCCCAGAGTCCCACGAACCACTTACCATTCTTAATGCTGTCCAAGCAGATTGGGAGGCCGGCTTGTGCTGCTGCCAGGAGCTTCAGAGCCACAAAAAAATTGCCAGCACCAAAGTAACCCAGCTGCTTGGCACCACACAATTCCACAATCTGCGGGCGAAATAATGATGGTGTCTCAGCACCAAGGTCGTATGCAATACAAGGTCATCTGCCTACAACATTCTAGTCAACATTTTCAGTGCACAAAACAAGGGAATGAACAGAAAAAGACACATTTAGAGTGCACTGACCCATGCGTGGCTCAAGTTTCCTCATGTCGTGTTCATCTTGAAGCGTTTCCCCTATGATGAGAGCTGCTGGTTTTCTGTAAATCCGTACGAAGCGGTTTGCTTAGACAGACCGGTTGTGTGAAGGCAACTAGCCTGCCATGTAGGGTCAGAAACGACCCTTCTGTCTCAGCCTTTAAATCCAGACTTGAGAGTCATTTTTTGCCATGGTGTACGACACACACACACACACACACACACACACACACACACACACACACACACACACACACACACACACACACACACACCAATCACAGCTATTGCTGAACAACCTGCAGTCTCTGTGTTGGTAGTTGCTGACCACCTGTTGTGGAATCATCAGAGAACATAACTTTTGACCACTCAGCAGCAGTCCAGTCGAGATGCTTCTGACGCAGTCTCTTGTTCAAGAGTGGCTTGACACAAGGAATGCGAGAGCTGAAACCCATGTCTTGCATACATCTGTGCGTGGTGGTTCTTGAAGCACTGACTCCAGCTGCAGTCCACTCTTTGTGAATCTCCCCCACGGTTTTGAATGGGTTTTGTTTCACAATCCTCTCCAGGGTGCGGTTATCCCTATTGCTTGTACACTTTTTTCTACCACATTGTGAAGAGGAAGATGCAATATGCCAGACCCAACAATTCAGAAGAGTTGAAGGCCACTATCAGAGCAACGTGGGCTCCCATAACACCTGAGCAGTGCCACGGACTGATCGACTCCATGCCACGCCGCATTGCTGCAGTAATCCAGGCCAAAGGAGCCCCAACTAAATATTGAGTGCTGTACATGCTCATACTTTTCATGTTCATACCTTTCAGTTGGCCAACATTTCTAAAAATCCTTTTTTTGCATTGGTCTTAATTGATATTCTAATTTTCCGAGATACTGAATTTGGGACTTTCATTAGTTGTCAGTTATAATCATCAAAATTAAAAGAAATAAACATTTGAAATAGATCAGTCTGTGTGTAATGAATGAATCTAATATACAAGTTTCACTTTTTGAATGGAATTACTGAAATGAATCAACTTTTTCATGATATTCTAATTTTATGACCAGCACCTGTATTAGGATGGAAAATTGCTACATACTGGACATGGCTCCATGAGAGTTGTTCTGAATTCAAGCATCACTGGACTTCTGCTAGGACTTAGTGTTAACCCCAGCAATGGGAAGGGTGAATTAGGGGGCTGTTTTAAATCATGCTGGAACTGCATTTCTCTCAAAATGGAGAAACCTGTGTCAATAACAGTAGGAAAATAACACTCCAGTGTGGTGTATGGTGATAAAATCTCTCACTCCAGCTCCAAGATGGGAGAGCAAGTGCAACTCTGTGTCACCTCAGGATGGGTATATTTTGCTTTTTTCCTTTCCACTTGGCCACAACTGGCACATCACTTTCTGTGGCGGCTGTCCGAGAGCAACAATACTTACATGCTAAATTCAACCACTTCAATCATAAAACAGTTTGGTGATAATATAATGTTTTATTACTGTTTACTACAGGTTTGTAACAAATAGGTAATAAATAAACCAAAGATGTCTAGGATTAAAATTCAGGACTCTCCAACCTTCACCGTACCTGCATCACTGTAATCTGCCATTCTTTCCTCCACTGCCAACTTAAACATGAACTCTCCTAGAAACATCTACCAGTTTCCTCAGAAGAGATGTTTAGTGTTAGCAGTTCACACAGTCACCACCGGAAAGTGATTCACTCTCATCTAGACAGAGTTGACCAGCAAAGATATAAGCCCGCAACCTGCAGAGACAGATGGCCTTGCTTTATACAATTTTTTCTTCTTTTTTCCTCCACTTTAGACCAGTAAGGTTTCATATAAAAATCCTAATTCAGTTATTTCACAATGAATGTTGCTACTGGTAGAACAGAACATTAGTGCTCTAATGCACCGAACCAAATTTGCCAAACAGGAAGACATAAAACCCATCGCTCACTTTCCATGATGGCTAACAGAATGAAACATTCCACCCCTCAGATAAAGATGGAAAAGCAGAAAGTGCCCAGCACATACTGAAGACATGCCATGTGGGGCCGCACACCCTGATGCCAGGGGTTGAGGCACAATATACGAGCATGCAGGACAACAAAATGCAGAAACTCCAAACAACAATTGCAGGACGGCTCTTCATCCCCCCCCCCAAATAAGCGCATGAAAACACAACGATTAATAACAGGACCTGGCTGCTCTCTACCTGCTGCCTTTCAATGTGTGGGACGATGAATATTTTACCACACATGCTATACAATTCCAGAATTTACCCTGTTGCTTGTGTAATGATTTTTTTTTTTTTTTAAACACATTGCTTTGATCTCTGGACTCCTGTGGAAGAGTAAAAGCCTCAGAGCGAACCTCTCCAAACTCCGCAACTGAAACCAAATGGAAGGGAGTTGTTCCAGAGAGTGGGAAGGAAAGGACTTTGTGCAGCTGTTGCTGTTCTTAACTGCTGCTCCACCTGTTGACCCAGGTGCATACAAGCCCATTGGCACCGAATTATCAACGTTTCAGTCCCAGTCGGCACAACCGCCCGGATGTTTGTTTACTCTGTAAAAGACACCTTCCTGCCATACAAACCAAACCCGCTGCTGTTTAACACCGAACCGTCAAACCAGAACACAAAGGTCTTACAGGCTGCGACTGAACAATTATGACACAGCAGAAACAGAAATTACCACCCCCCCCTCATAAAACAGGTAAACAGGTTAAAAAAAAAAAAAGACAGCAGGACCTGCTGATAAGCATTATTTTAGGCATTTAGGTTATATGCCAGCACTCAAAAAAGAACATCATAAAGGTGACCCTGGAGCATAGCCCCAAAGAAGGAGAGTTGCTGTTGATGTCTGCAGTGGAGGCCGAAGGAGGGCCGCCTCGCCTGAGCAGAAATAACGGCAGAAAAATCGTGATCGGTGCCCACTTTCCGCCAGTTTAGCTAAACATGGTACTGCATGGTGGGTGTAAAACCCAGAAGGACCCTGACAAGTTGGAACTGCTCGCATGGAAGCAGTGCAGACACCTGGCGGTGGTTGGAACAGGTCCCGTCTGGCCTGAACACTGGGGGAGGGGAGGGGGTCTTCGGACGCAGTAGCCGTGGAAACCGCGGTGCTGGGCCGCGCTCACCTGCTGCAGGGTGTCGCCAGGGAGCTGCGACGCTCTCAGCAGCCGCCCCACTTTGCTGGGCGCCAGGTCGCCCGAGCTGCCCGCCTGGCACGAAGTGTAGAGTCCGGAGTAGCAGCGCTGCTCCTTCTCGCTGATGGACACCGCCCGCTCCATGCCCGCACACAGCGGTCGCAGGTGACATGGAGCAGAGCGCGGCGCACCGCCGCGACGCGGGACCCGGCCAGGAGATCGAGCTGTGGGGGATCCGGTATCCGGCGCAGCACTGCTGCTGGCTCCTGGCTCCTGGGTGTCCCGCAGTGCGAATCAGTACCGCAGTCGGCCGCACGGTGTCGCTGCGGGGCAACAGAAGGGGCTCGACGTCACACCGGAATCTCTTTCCTCTCCCGCCTTTTTATTCTCACTCTAACGATTTACACTATAAGGCATGAATAAATAGGTTTTTCTTTTCCTCTTTGTACAATAGCTAATATTATTGTTTCACGAGCAAGATTTCTGTTTATTGGTGTTGGAGAAAGACTAATTTATTGATAGTTATTTATTATCATATGCATGTTTTTAGTCCTACTATTTAAAAAAAAATTCGGATTAAGAGCAACTCAGTATGAGGAACAAGATGTTCCTTTCAGTCCACCAACTCATCCTGATATTTTTCATAGCTCCTGTCCTACAAGAAACCTGGGTTACATGCATATTGATTCTATTAAAAAACATTAAACACAGAGACAACAGTGGTAACATTTCTGCTCTACTTGGACTCAACTCAGTAAGCAAGCTGCTCCACACAGAGCAGCTCTGTGGGATTAATAATTATTTTTCTTGTGCATTTTTTTTCCAAAGCAGTTTATAGTTTTACATGAGATTATAATGATTTAGCAGTGTATTTTCCCTGTCAGTCCTGTGATCTAAGGTACTAGAGCAGGAGTGGTGTTAGAGTCGGTTAGGGTGGGACACAGGAAACCACTTGGTAGGTACGTGAGGGGCTAAAATAAACCTTTTGTGTCACTATGAACAACAGCAGCTTCTGAGCAAACATATGCAAATAAATATAGACACTTAAAATGTTTTAATGATCTAAGATGAGTAACTGGCGCGTGAAATAAAGCATCTCTGCAATGATGTACTGAGTCTGGATATTATTTTTGTTCTTATTTTTATTATCATTAGGCTGGCAACCAACTGTTGTTCACAGCAGAGACTCCTGTTTTGGAAGCTCCTCACCACAAACATTTGCATGTTAGTGTGACAAGACACCGCTGCCAAAGGCCACTCCCTAACTTAAGGCCTGAGCAAGCCAAACACAGGATGATGTTTTTCCCCGATTTCATAAATGCACCAGGTTTGCTTGCATCAGCGGTCAGGATCAACTTTTTATGCAAAGGTTTTGTTAGTCATGCTTTTGTGCAAGATGGAGAACACAGGTCAGTGGCATTGGGTGTTGCTAAACATCAGCAGTGTTTGGCTGTATTTTGGGAAATATTTTATTGCTGCAAGGAGGGTGCAGCTGTTTTGTTCTTTTCATGTACAATTTTATGGTGGCCATCTGATGCGTTTCAATAAAACTCAGGGCCAAAAGGTTTTACATATGCACTCAGTCATTTGCTTTGCTTTACACATGGCGCTTGGTGCCTCACAGCTCCTCCATTTTAAGTCAGAACCCAGGGCTGTCTGATTTAAGTGTCAGCACCCCTGTGTGTGTGTGTGTGTGTGTGTGTGTGTGTGTGTGTGTGTGTGTGTGTGTGTGTGTGTGTGTGTGTGAGAGAGAGAGAGAGAGAGAGAGAGAGAGAGAGACTGGGATTCAGTCCAAAGTGTGTGAAACCCTGTGTTTCAGGTTGTGAACTCCGGATCACCACGTTACACCATCTGAATACGCATTTTAGGATAGGACAGCATGGGATATAATTGTATTAGTTCCTACTGGGAAGCTCACCAGAATAAAGCAAGACAAAATGTTTAACAGCACCAAAGCAAAGGTTTTAGCCTCTGAGCTGCATGATATTATTTGAAAGGGAAAACTGCAGGGAAATTTCACGTGATCCGCAACAAGTGTCAGTTGGCCTAACAATCCGCACAGTGACACAGAGTTAATATATGCAGTTGGCCAGTAAAGAATTAACCATTCAGAAAGCATCAAGATGATTTCTGCAAATTCAGCGTATTAATAATACGCTTTCAGACTTTTATGCTGTAAAGTGATGCCTACAATGTGAAAAATGCAGCATGACTTTAGCACTGGCTTCATTTTAGACCGGGATTTGATTCGATTCCCACGCAAGGCCTTTGGGTTGCAAACAGGTAAACATCAATGAAAGACAATATTCTGGCAGAACAGGAGGGACAGAAGGGACTAGAATCTCTGAGGGTAAATATGATTCATCTGTCTTTATTTAGACAGGAAACTGACATTTATTATTTATTATTAGCTTGGGTTTGGTTCAGCAGCTGCATTGATTGCTGTCCTTTTGCTTGTTACCAGGTTGGCTTGACTCTCAGCAGTGCAAACCAAGGCTTTTAGAGGTGAGGGAGGGGGCAACCGGGGCTGGAAAGGTAAACAGGTTCACCTGAACTGAGAATTTTATCACCCTTTAACCCTCTCAAACAAACCAGTGTTGAATCATATCTCCTTTCTCAGTTATAGCAGTGTTTGCTGTTCTGTCTGTGTGTGTGTGTGCGTGTGTGAATGCGTTGAACTGCTGTACATATCAGTATATGCATAAAATGTAGCTCACATGTCAATTTTATACTTCTGGGCAGCAGTTGTGTGTGATGAAGCAGAGCTTAATGGTTAAACCTGGTCACCTGTCATTTGCTGGTTTGCTGGACTCCCCCCACCCCTTCCTACGCAGCTTAATTCCCCATCCAGCTGAGCAGTTTCTTCCCATTGCTTTTGGATGCATTGACAATGTCTCCCCACCTGGCCTTTGCGCTCTGCTGGACAGCTGTGCTGGGGCCGACCCTGGTGTACACTTTGTGCTCAGGTAAGGGCACCTCGCCTCTTCCTTTAATGTACAAGCAAAGGGGGATGAGGTTCTTTGCTTTGGTGGGAAATACGCAGAAATACAACTTGCCTCTGTTCTTATTTTTACAGATGGGCTTAGATCTTTTACACAACCATGTTTTTATGTTTCAGCAGGAGTAAAATTTTTAAAAATATCTTTTTCACCTGCTAGGTGCTAATGGAATCAATAAAGTACGAATCAGCATCAAAACAGCTTTAGGAGATGAGGCGGTAAGCATATGAGCTTTTTTGCAGTTAAACGTGGTATAAAATACTGTTTATGACAGCTTCAGCTTTTTCCTGCTCCTTCTGGGACAGTGTTGCAATTATTTAGGTAACACTGCGAAATTCAGGTATTCCCTGAGTAAATTAGCTAAGATAATTCTAAACATATTTCTTTTTTTAATGTTTAATTCTGGTTGGTGTGAATGAGGTGGTTTTTAAATCTGTGAAGCCGTCCGACGTGGAGCGTATTTGGGCATGAAGGTGTTTGGTGCGCCTGTCCTGGCGATTTGGCAGGTTTGCAGGTAACAAATGGTGACAGCTGACACGCTTGTGGTTCGCACTGCAGTACAAGTGGGACGAGAGCGAGATGTTCCTCTTCAGGGCCACCATCGCCTTCGCCATGAGAAAATCCTACAATGAGCCATACGAGTAAGTGGGCACAAATCGTCATACAAAATATTATCACAGTGTCTGGCACTGAAATTTACTGATTTAAGTGCAATGTAGTAAGAAAATGGTTGCCTGAGCAGCACGCAGACCAGTGAGGTTTGGCACAACAGCAAAGCGAACAACATTTTTATTTGTTCTGTTTTGCGAACAGCAGCCCATGTAGAGGGAAAAACACTCTGAAGCACATTCTCACGCTCTCTCTCTCTCGCTTTCTCTCTCTCTCACACACACACACACTTTTTCTCTCGCTCACTAACTCAGTCACTCACTTCCTCTCTTACTCTTTCGCATCACCCACTCACTGTTTTTCTCTCTTTCTCTCTGGCTCACTCAAGCATAGCCCAGCTGTTTACAGCGGTGAGTCTGTGCGGTGAGCTCTGCTCTCGACTAACGCACTTGAGCAAGCAAAATTAAAGCAGCGCAGTAACTTTTACAACCCACACCCGGTCAGCTGCATGCGAGCAGGAAACAGCCCACATGCAATGGTAAAGCACACAGCAGTGATGGGTTCAAAACAAGCAAAATGACCTGAAACAAATATGCTTTTCTTCACAACCCCCCTTACTGAGTTCCTCTTAAGCCAGCATTTTTTTTACATAACAGCAATAAAATGAGTTTAATAAAGATTACAACTGCAATAAATAGAAAACTGAAAATACTGGCTGTTTATTTTTGCTGTATTTGTTTACAACGCGTGAACAGATGATAGATTTTCCATTTCCCCTTCATATAAAAGTTAATGTTATTGCTACACTAATGTCGATATTTAGACAAACAAGATCTCTGCTTAGTGCTGGACAGTTATTTGTCCTCCCCAAATGTCCCCACCTGTGGCATCGCTACTCAGCGTGTGTGAATATTTTAATGGAAAGGACATTGCTTCCTTAGCTCAGCCCAAACCACTGTGCTTCCACAATGAAGAGTGGCTGCAGCCGCTGACTTTGGTGTCACCGCATGCTTTGTCTTGCAGAGTCTCTAATGTAGTGGTGTGCAACGAGACGCAGCGGGTGTCCTTCTCCTTTGTGGTCACAGCCCCAAACACCTCTGAACTGGTTTCTGAAAAAGATGTGGAGGTGGCTGTGAGGTGAATAATGAGCATCAATCGCTATGAATAATTGTGCCAAACTGCTGCATTGTGCTGTTAATGACAGCGTTATTGGTGGAAATACCATAGTAACAGAGGAAAACAAACAGAAAAAAAGAACATTCTTTCATGCCGGGAATGAAAGGTGTTCAGACCTCCCAAGGAAGGGAAATCTCGACAGGATTAACCTTTACACCTGAATACATAAACCAGATTTACCGAACCTTCATGACTTTATTATTCAGCAGTTGTTTGTCATGGGCAGGTGAAGAATAGGTTTGAGCTCCACTTTGTTTCCAGAACGGTGATTATAGAACAGCGTTAAACAACGTTATACTGCACTGTACGTTATAAAAGCTGCATATTATTGAATATAATAGACTTATATTGTGGATGAGTACCTTACACAATATTACAGTCCAACAATGGACAAAAAGCATTAAAATCAAATTACAGCACATGAATTTAAGAGAGGTCAAGAGGTCAAAAAATATCTCCAGTATACGTATGTACAAGTAGCTAAATGTGTTTCAGATATATAGTTTAACTTATGGTTGTGTTTACATTTATAACATTGCTCCCCAGGTTGTCAAGGAATCGCATCAACAGTGCCTTTTTGCTGACCGACAAGACCCTGGAGTTTTTAAGCATCCCGCCAACGCTGGCTGTCCCTGTTGAGCCCACCACCCCGCCTTGGCTCATTGTTTTCGGTGTGGTCATTGGTTTGGTGGGGGCTGGAATTATTGCCATCCTCATATCCACCTTCACACAAAAACGACGGTAGGCTGACCTTGTTGTCCAGAGAGCAAAGCACGACTTTAATGCATCATCAGGTGCTGATGTGTGTTTGCTTTGATCGTTCAGAGAGAAAGGCATGATCGAGCGGGAGGAAGACAACAGTGTTGCTTGTGCTGTCCATGATGGCCTTGATGGTGGCATCAACCGTGGTTTCACAGAGGATGACCCCTTCACCAAGCTGTAGCAGTCGGCCAGGCTGCACATCCTGTACAAACACATGCGAAGCTACGTGCTGCCACACCCTGAGGGACATGTAAAGCACACGGGCACACAAACACGGACTGCAAAGGCAGTTCAGGCACCCGCCACCGACCATGACACAACGCTGTATAGACACTACATATATTCGGACTGCAGTAAGTTCTCAGACTTTTGAATGCAGAAGAGTATCTGCTGCACATTTTTTGCAAGTTACATTTACCATCTTGTACTTTCCAACAATAAGCACTGCTATCAGCATGCAGCCATCCAAGGTATATGTGTCTTATTCTGTCTTGGTAAATTATGCAGATTAACTTCATCAGCCAATTAAAAAATGGATAAAATCTATTGTTTTTCAGATTTTGATTTGTATTTTATTTGACAGGAGGCTAACCCTAATCCATAGCTCCTATCCCTAACCCCTTAATATCTAACCCCTAACCTTAACCCAAATCTTAATCCTTAACCACTAACTCAAACCTCTAACCCCATCAACCCTTAACCTCTAACCCCTAACTCCTACTCCCTAGCCCCTAATACTTCTAACCCTTAGCTTCTAACCCTTAACTGCTAACCCAAATCCATAACACATAACCCCTAACCCCTACTCCTAACCCTTTAATTTATAATCCTTAAATCTTAGTCCCTATCTCTAACCTCTAACCCCTAACCTTAACCCCAATCTTAATCCCTAACCCAAACCCATAACACATAACCCTTAACCCTAACCCTCTAACCCTAACCCCTAACCCCATCAACCCTTAACTTCTAACCTCTAAACCCTAGTCCCTAGTTGCTAACCCCTTAACTTTTAACTCCTAATCTTTAACCTCTAACCCCGAACCGCTAAGCCAAACCCATAACACATAACCCCTATTCCCCATTCCCTTAACTTCTAATCCTTACCCCCTAGTCCCTAGCCCCTAACCCCTTAACTTCTAATCCCCAACCTTAACCTTAACTTTAACTCCTAACTGCTAACCAAAACCCATAACCTTAATCTGTTACCCCTAAGCCACTTTTTTAAAATCAAAAACACCTTAAAAGCCTCATGTTTGAATTTAGGATGGAGTATTTATCATCCTAATTGATCAGCTCCATGTGTGATCATCTCTGTAAGCCATGTTTAAACAGTAAAAAATGTTTGACCCTTTGGAAGTGTGAGTGGATTTTACTCAGACAAATAGATGCAGTCCAAACAGTGAAATGTTAAAGCAAAAGGTATTGTTCAGTCTTTACCCGAGAGCCCTGATGTTTGAAATGCTCCTTCAGTTAAACTGCTTCACTTTCTGCTGTGGTAAATTCTCCCAACAGACAAATCACTTTTGCATCATGTGGAAGTTTCCATAATGCATGAGTCAACATCACTGTTGCTGAGGCCAAATCCTGCCACACGCCCCCAAGCACAAAACTCCATTAAAAGTTTTCTTGAATTTTGTAAGAATTTTAAGACATTTTTTGTGAATGTCAGCAAAATCAAAAAGCTGAATTTAAATTTGTATGACACAGAATCCAGAGAACCCTCAGAATTGCAGACTCAGCAAAAATCTACGACGTGGGCCTGGATGGTGACAGAAGCTGCAGGAATCTGGATGCTGGGATGCATAAGATGTTTTGTACAACCAACGATGGAGATTTGGATGCAGAGATCATTTAATGTTTGGCCTAGAATCTGCAAAGAAATTTTATTCTGGGGGGAAGGTGGGCAGAGTTAATCTCCTGTGGAATGGATTTTAGATGCGAGAACAGGACTTAGGCTTTAAGAAATAATTGATATGATAGCGCCAGTGGTTCTGGTGCCTCTGGTTAAGCATTAACCACTTCTTGAATCTTTTACCCCTGGTTCTGCCACTGTAAGGAAAAAGTGCTGGGCTATGTTTGAGTGAGCCAGAGAGAAAGAGAGAAAAACAATGAGTGGGTGATGAAAAAGAGTAAGAGAGGAGAGAAGTGAGTGACTGAGTTAGTGAGCGAGAGAAAAAGTGTGTGTGAGAGAGAGGGAGAGAAAGAGAGAGAGAGAGAGAGAGAGCGTGAGAATGTGCCTCAGAGTGCCTCAAAGCAGCAGCTCAGAATACCTTGTTCAAGGTCAACTGTCATAGAAACAAAGTGTTACACTGAACATTTAGAGAAAAAAATGGAAAAAAGGTTCCTAAATACCCACATCTTCCACCCACCATTACTAGAATGACACTTTTAGCTGTTTTCAATGCTGCTATGTGTGTGTATGTGTGTGTTCTGTCTCAACAGGTGGTAAATTGGAGGCAGAGCGCCATTGGCCAAATGTGAAGAAGGTATTTATCAGTTTTCTCCTGTTTTTTTTACCGTGGTTAGGGCTCCAGGGTAGAATGTGCACCTTTTTTCATTTAAGAAATATTGCAAAAGTTAGACCCCTCTTAACTTCAATAGATGCTGAGAAATTGGTCCATGCCTTCGTATTTAGCACACTTTAAGAAGCTCTTAAAAACCCATTTCTTTAATATGGCCTCTGCTCTACCTCTGTCATAAATACTTTCCTTATTATAATGCTTTGCCTTAATACATTGCATGGACTTGTTCCTGTTACTCTTGTTCAAGTATCCATGCTAATCTTTGCTAATCTCTGCTGTCTTTCTTTTCCGGTTCATCCGTGGTGACACACTACGCCACCACCACCTAAAACTAAGCAACAAGAAGCCTCCTCAATTGCTGGTAGGAAGGCAAATGTCCCAGATCTCCATGGCACCCTCATCAACGTGTGTGGCAGAATGACCAATAAAGACTGTTCTAGAAATCCCTCTGTTAGATAGAATGCCCAGTGGAGGCTGGGCAGTTTTTTGGCCTTGGAACCCCTGCAGATTTTTTTTTTTTTCTCCAGTCTACCTGGAGTTTTTTTTTGTTTTTTCTGTCCTCCCGGCCTTTAGACCCTATTTATTCATCTGTACAACCTTATCTTATCTCATCTCCACTGCAGTCTGACATCTTTCATTATTCCTATTTACCATTGTCTCTTTATTCTTGTATACTGTTTCATTCTCATTGTTGTCTCATTAACCTTGTAAAGTACTTTGAGCTACAGACCACTGTATGAAAGGTGCTATACAAATAAATGTTGTTGTTGTTGCTGTTTGCCTGTGTTCCTTTTATTTGGTTCAGTGAACCTCCAAAGGAGAGGGATTTTTTGGTTTTGTCAGGTTTGCTCACACCTAAAGAAAGGGATGGTTATCGAGTTACAATAATAATAAGAATAATAAAATGCCAAAAAAGAAAAAAAACTTCTAATCAGGTTTTGGTTCTTTTCCAGCAGCCAGGAAGGAACCACAAATTTGCCCTTGTGTCACTGTGAAGGAGAATGGGAGGCCATAAGTGTTTGGGTCAAAGCTGAAGCAGGGCTGGGTTATGCAGAAGGGCAAGGAAATACCAACATATAAGCCAGTTGGCCAGAAAAATGAAATTAAAGGTATGGAATGGCTTAATCAATGTCCTGACCTGAATATGGTTGAGATGTCATGGGAAGACCTATAAAGAGCCAGCAAATGTTGGCAAATGGAATGAGTTTTGAGCGGAGGACTGGAAGCTGCTCAAGCACTACAGGAAGCTTTTAGTTGCAGTCTTTGCAGCTATAAATTGCACTAAAATGGGGGAATGGGTAAAGAACAGATAAAGTTGGAAAGGGGTAAATGCTGTCAGCACTGTGTGGAAGTTTAATGAAGTGAAACTCACAATTGCATCTTCATCAGTAGCTCAGACAGAAGTGCGAGTTTTCCTGCTTTTACTTACCTTGGCTTTCACTTTTTTCTGCTGTTCTGAAGAGTGACACACAAAGTCTTGCAAACAGAAATTCAATGCAAGCGTCATTTTCATTTCCTGCTCAAAAACTGCTGAGTAATCTGCACTGAAGATGACCTGCATGTACAGTATACACAAAGTGTGTGTGTGCATGTGCATGCATTTTTAGTCTTCCTAGAGTAGCAATAATTTCATTCCACATTTATTTCTTATATTCTCAAAGCAGCTTAGAATGTAAAGCTACCAGCTGTTATTGACCCCTTCATGTGGGTGATTGGGGACAGTTCCATTCTGTTTAGGAGTGAAGTACCAAAAGGATGACAATGCACTGAAATACAGTAAAAATAATGAACTTGAAAGAACAAACAGCGAGCAACACATTCAATATTAATTTTATTTAAAAAAATATAGGAAGCATATTACAGTGGATAAAAAAATATAAGTTAAAATGCAATTTGAGCATCACTGTATTATCTTAAAATGTGAAATCACATTATGTATTTTAATTAGTTTAGACAACTCACATATTTTGTTGCCCTTTGCAAATACTGTAGTTAGCAAAACCATAACTTTATGCCGGCATAAATCCATCCCCCAGTTTACCAGTTGCAGTGATGACAGCATTTCAATCATTTTCAAACTTTTTGCACCAAAATAGTGCAAATTTTCAGATGTGTCATTTTCTGCGGTTGACACAACGATACCGTCGTACACAGATGTGCAAAAATCAAAGTATGGTGGCTGCCGGTCCCCGTTCGGTCACTCTACGAGGAAATAACACGACTCGTTTTCTGGAGACAGCGGCCCCATCTCAACCTTGTTGCAGAACGCCTTCATGAACCACCCAGTATGCATGGCGGACTCAAAGTGATTTGAGCCGTCCTGCTTGGCTTTCATGTAGAAGAGGAAGGGCAGGCAGTCTTGGTCAGAATGGGGAAATCGCTGCAGCTTTTGCTTCTCATAGCGCTGCAGGGAAAGAAAGTTTGGGAGAGAAACGTTAAACATTTAACAACGTCAAACCTTGTTGTTTAGTGCAATGCGTTCCTTATATCTTAGCATTTGCGCTGGATATTATGGTGGCACAATTCTCCTCATTGGCTTTCCTTGCACCTAGGTACTACACCATGCAACCTTTACTCTGGTGGAGAATCTACTTAAAACCACCTTGGTCACTGTTGCCCCACAGCTCTGCTGCTACAGGGGTTGTTTGGCTTAAACAGATGGAAAAATGGGTCTGGCTTTCTCACCTCCACCCCAAGGAACACCCTGTCATCCTTGGCGTTGCACTTAACAAAGTATTCAGAGTCAGTGAAGTTGAGGACCACTGGGCTTCCATGGAAATGTTTGCAGCTATCAGAAAATCTGTAGTAGTAGATTGTAATTCTGACTAAAGGAATGGAAAAACAAAAAAGAAATGAGAAATCAGTGTCATCCCATGAGAAAGAACAACAGTCTCAGCCAGAGTTGAATACTTAGCAGCCAGCATAGAGGACCTGATTTCAGAAGGTTTTGCTCGCACATGGAGACCATGTTGTCTACGTTCTTCATGAACTTGTCATTTTTCAGATTTTGGATGGCAATATTGGTCTTGTCGCTGAATTGTTCATATTCAAATTTCCTGTGGGCCACTGTGAAGAGAAAGCAACTGTGAACAAGACTGCAAGTATGACTTTTGGTTTCTTGCTGTACCAGCTGCTAAACAATATGCACTTCTCAGGAGAAGAATGTTGCTCAGCACTTACTTGTGGTGATCCTGCAAAATTGTACTATGGGCCCTTCCTTCACAAGGCTACTCTCAGCAGCAGCCTTTGGTTCGCAATGCTCCCTTACTTCCTTGGCCACATCCCTGTCCTCCTCCTCGGAGGCCTCCAGCTCCCTGAGCTTCTTCATCTCTGAACGGAAGCACATGATCACCTCATCCTGGGAGCTGATTAGCACTTCGTCTCCACAGTACTTGACCTCCCCCTCCTGTTGACACACATTTCGCTACATAAGCAGCACATTGAAGACTAACATGTTTTCAAATTTCCCAAGTTTGACCTGTTCTTGGAGAGTTTTCTATCATTTTGTCTGAACCTAGAATGGATCCAACTCAGCATTTACCTTGTGGTACAAACATAGAAACTTGTCAGCTTTTGAAGCTACAAATACATCTGAGTTTTAATTTTTTTTTTGATAAATTATGTGTTTGTCTTGATTTTGCAAGCTAAGATTTCTCTAGCAGAGCAAAAATTGCCTGTGATTCTGCTTTCTGCCATTAGATGGCGGTAAATTACATTCAGAAGCACAGAATTAACATAAAGTGACAGAGCACCATCTAGCACCATGGTGAGTAGGAGGATGGGGACATAACACGGTGGATTCAAAGATTTCCGGTGCCTGCGGTGTAGGTAAGGTGAGATACAAATCCATGAATGTTAAAGTTCCTACTAAGCGGTTCTCTGCATGCACACGCCTTACTTTCATAAAACCGCAGGTTTACGCTGGATTCATCCAAAGTTTTCGAGGTGCCTCAGAACTGAATTATATTTAAGCAATTTAAAGCAGGCCCCTGTTTAAATATTATACATTGCAGAATATTTAATTCAATGTGGAATATTATTAAATATCTACTGTGCTAGTACTGTGTGCACCAAGCGATAAAACATGAATTGCAATGTTCTTGTTTTATCGATGAATTGTGAAAATGTAGTAATAAAATTGACTTTGGAGTAACAAAAAGAAATGATAAACTTATTACTAAAACAGGACCAAGCCGTGTTTGCAGACTGGACAACCAGAGTACTTACCATGAGATCCATTTCTTTCTCTCTTCTGCGTTGTAACTTGCGATAAAATTTCTTGGATCTGAGCCACAAGACAGTGAATATCTGAACACCAGCAGGGCTGCCAGCGACCAAAGCCAACCTCTGAGGAGGAGACACTGCATCAGATGGGTTTCTGTCTGAGCTTTTAAACACTTTTGCTCTCCAGTGTGGTTTCCTCTTTCTCACCAGACACGTGGTTCTCCGTTTACAGATCTCATCTCTGAGGTCAAACAAAATGCTACACTCTCGCCACCCAGACTCTGGATTTATTATTTATTTGTTTCTTAAATGCAGAAGTAACATAAAAAACCTTATACTTTTTGCATATTTATTTCTGCTTACATCTTTGTATGTGGTTACAGCAATGGGAAGTGACCCTGCCATGTACAGGTTTCATGGTTCGACTGCAGAAGAAGATACAGATACTGAGCTGCAAGTGGAACAAAGGTGTAAATTTGTTCAAATTGGTAACCGGTAGGATGACATTGTTGTGATGAACTGATAAAGAAATCATCTTATTTATTAACTGGAAAGAGGTACAAAAATATAAAAGTATATTTGGCAGGAATGTGTCACAATAAGGAAGAATATCACAAAGTGAAAAGTTTTCATCACAGCTGCTTGCTATTTTTGACATTTTTGGAAGGCTTATAGAATCACTGCAGTATGGAGCTTTACTGTCTCCACTACACTTTCTACTTGTACAAACAATTGTACAAACCTCTGAATGTGCAAAATTCTGTTGCTCCTTCACATTGCAGTTCTTCCTCTTTTGCATTGACCTCCAACCAAGTGAGAGAACGCAGAGCACAGAGACAGCAAAAATGCTCATATCAGATTGGCTGTGTACCATCCAAAATATCCCTGTTTTTTGGGCTACATTCTCATCCACTTAGTTTTTTGATCACGGGTGATAAATTTCAGACTACGCAAGCTAGTGTAACGGCACAAACATCATATATGGATCCATAATGTACTGTGGTATCCAGCTCAGAAGGAAGCGGTCTTCAGCAGATTAAGCATCACAGCCCTTGCATGGGTGTGAAAATCATAAATGCAGTCCCACAAAAAGCCCAAACATCATACTTGCTGCTATATCTGCTTTTCTTTAGCACCTCTCATCCAGCGGGGGAACTGGTGACCATTTTGAGTGATGAAACATTTTTACTTTTTACAGTGAAGTGAAAAAGGGGTTGCTGGTGGTGTAGAAGTTAGCATTGCTGCCTTTGGATCTGAACAACCCATGTCCCGCTGTAGTGCTTACTTCCTCAATTTAAAACATGCGCCTCAGTCACCCTCGAGTAGTTGAACACCTAAGCCGAATGTTTAGTATTGTTTAACGCTGTTTAGGTTTAATGTTATAACTCCTCCACTGGAGTGGAGAAGTGAGATAATGTTACAGTATAAGGTTTGGTGAAGGGAACTGTCTTGGAGCCTTTCTTGTTTCATTTTGTTTACTTTGTCATCCCAGAATTTGATGCTTTAAGATAAGATTCTTGTCCACCAAGCTGCCTACAAATTTTTAAAAAATAATTGTACTGGATTACAGTATAAAAGGGCATTTTCACATGGTCACCAGGTTAGTGTGCCTCAGCTTCCTTCCCCTGCCCACAGAAACACACTTTTGCTTATAAAAAAAGTGCAGATGCTTGTGTTTTCCTGTAAGAGACTCAAAACCGAAGCCTGAACAGCCACCTTTCCAAGTAAAGGCTGTACTTCTGATTCAGTGTGGCATCCAAAAATCATAAGCAGTTAGAACTCATGTACAGGACAGCACTGTACGCAACCCCCCAGCACCACATCAAGTGTAACACATATGCCATTATGATAAATACATAGAAAACATTAATTATTTAGGATCTCATTGTCTTACAGTAACGTGAACCCTCTGGAGCCAGAGACTAAGAACAAAAAACTTGTTCTGACCACTGTTCTCCTGACTCATGAGTTCCAGGGATTTTGCATAATGATAGTATGAAAAAGCTGTATTCTTGCTTCCTGTTCCATGAACCACCACATTCACAATGACACATCATATCTATGTCCAGAGTCTCAGAAGTACCACAGTAGATCATTAGGCCTTAGAATCATTTTCTTTCTTAAGAAAGTGACTATTTTTCACCTGAAGTTGAATGGAAACCCACAGGATCGCTAAGAGAGGTCCGCGTCTTCAGTTTATTGTTGTTGCTAACTGAAGTCCAGCTGTGCGTCAGCTCATGGTGAATCTATGGATAGTTGCCCCATATTGAACTTGGCTCCTCAGTCAAATGGTTAATATCTGATAGAGAGGTCTCTGCTGTTCTTCACACGTAAGTTCTTCCTCTTTGCATTGGACCGCCAACCAAGTGAGAGAACGCGAGAGCACAGAGACAGCAAAATGTTCATATCAGATTGACTGTGTACCATCCAAATATCCCTGTTTTTTGGGCTACATTCTCATCCTCACTTAGTTTTTTTGATCACGTGTGATAAATTTCAGACTACGCAAGCTAGTGTAACGGCACAAACATCATATATGGATCCATAATGTACTGTGGTATCCAGCTCAGAAGGAAGCGGTCTTCAGCAGATTAAGCATCACAGTTCTTGGTATGGTGTGAAAATCATAGATGCAGTCCCTGGCCAAAAAGCCCAAACATCACTTGCTGCTATATCTGCTGTTCTTAGCACCCCTCATCCAGCGGGGAACTGCGACCATTTTGAGTGTGATGAAACATTTTTACTTTTTACAGTGAAGTGAAAAGGGTTGGTGGTGTAGAAGTTAGCATTGCTGCCTTTGGATCTGAAATGCAACCCATGTCCCGCTGTAGTGCTTGATTTCCTCAATTTAAAACATGCGCCTCAGTCACCCCTGAGTAGTTGAACACCTAAGCCGAATGTTTAGTATTGTTTAACGCTGTTTAGGTTTAATGTTATAACTCCTCCACTGGAGTGGAGAAGTGAGATAATGTTACAGTATAAGGTTTGGCGGAAGGGAACTGTCTTGAGCCTTTCTTGTTTCATTTTGTTTACTTTGTCATCCCAGAATTTGATGCTTTAAGATAAGATTCTTGTCCACCAAGCTGCCTACAAATTTAAAAAAAAATAATTGTACTGGATTACAGTATAAAAGGGCATTATCACATGGTCACCAGGTTAGTGTGCCTCAGCTTCCTTCCCTGCCCACAGAAACACACTTTGCTTATAAAAGTGCAGATGCTTGTGTTTTCCTGTAAGAGACTCAAAACTGCCTGAACAGCCACCTTCCAAGTAAGGCTGACTTCTGATTCAGTGTGGCATCCAAAAATCATAAGCAGTTAGAACTCCTTTAAACAAGCACAGCGCAAAAAGCAGGATTTGGTATCAGTGCTGATGTAACTGATACAGGTGCACAGGTGAATGTACAGAAAGGGGAACTGGGAGAAAAATGGAAGGATGATATTTCAGAGATGGACACGTGAATCTTTATCTTTACCACGGGGATGAACTTCTCGGTGGAACTTCCCAACCATGAATAGCAAAAGCAAAGCTGAGCTGGTCCACCAGTGACAATTGGACCTGGGTGTAGTACAGCTGAGATCACAATCTGCTCATGGCTTTATTTCCATTTTAAACTCATTTCCATTCTAACATGTTAGAAATATGCAGTGTTATTTATTGCTTTCTTGTTTACACACCGTTTCCACTGAGACGCAAAAGAACTATCGAAAGGTTGTGTCATTTCCTGGAAAATATTCATGGTTTATGAGTGTATTAAATATTAATTACTTGGGGTGAGTGGACGGTGGAAGAAGTCAGATCCTTCATCACATCAAACTTAGAGTCACAGTCTCCTCTTGAATGTGGGGCGGGAACCAGCTGGCTGAACAGAAGTGCTGTTCTTTCTGGTCCTTCAACAGGAGGAGGGAGGGCTGCACTGAGGCCTGCAGCGTAGTCTTAACAATGGGTGCCATCATGGGCCAGATGGCCAGTGTGAGGTTGGAGGCCGTTGTGCAGAACTACACCAAGGAGCTCATGCACCACAAGAGGGTGCAACCAAATTTTCAGGCCATTACCCTGCCCTGGTTGTGATGTTCAACGATGAATGAATAATGAATGAATTAAATGAATAATTCGTTTAATCGTACTCAAGAGGACATATTTTTCTCATTTTCAAAGTCGGCTTGAAAATTGTAGTTGGAAAAGTTGTACCGTAGCTCCTTAAGCAAATGAAACCCAGGAGTGGGGCATTGCAATCTGCAGTCATACATGGGAGCAGTGAGGATAGAGAACATTAATAAGGTTCCACATGTGATCATTCTTAACAGACCAGAAGCTGCAGGGCTGGATTCAAAGCTCTAAGCTGAAAGGATTCAACTGTTCTGTAATAAAGAGTGATGTCAGGCCTTACTGAGTGATAAGAGGTTCGGTTAAGGAAAGATCTAGGCTGTAAAACCTTACTGTATTACAAAGCCAAATGCACTCAAGTGTGGAAGAGTTTTTCAGAAAAGATCTGGGTTTCATTATGAATTTATGTTTAATCCACAGAGTAGTCCTTAGAATTTTTTTTTTTTTGCATGTTTCTGTGTGGGCCTGTGTGTGTCTGTATATTTGCAGGACCTCCTACTATGTGGGTCGTTGATGGCAGTGACAAGCAGGCCTGACCAGCGCTCACATCATAACCACTGCTCTCCAACAAAGAGAGAGCCCTGCAAGATGGTGTCTGCCTCTGTCTTACACACTGGGCGCTAGCAGGAACCACATAGCTGAAAAAACCCAACGGAGACAATGTCAAGGCCCTGGTGAGCTGTCACTCTCGTGTGGGACGTGGCCTCGGGATGGATGGGCTGGTCCACCTGCAGCGGCTCTACAGCGAGCAGGGGCTGGGCAGGTGGCTATGATTCAGCAGGTCCGCAACCTGGCACCGTCACCCCAAAGACTGTGCACATCTGAGGCCTACCACCAGGTATAGCTTTGCAGCCCACCAAGCCGCTTACATGCAGGCGGATGACAAATGATGCCATCGTACATCATCCCTCAATATGTGTTCCTTATGCAGAACAAGGTCTTCTACATGACCGTTCCCCACAAAATGGCCCCCATTCAGTTCCATGCCCTCTTTCATCATCATGTTACACAATATTCTAATAGTCTGTGCAGCCCTTAGTAAATCATAATCAGTTTCCCCTTTGTGGTCAGCAGTTTACGTACTTCTGCTGCCGTGCCAGATTCACACAGGGCGCTGATATGAAAAAGCTAAGCAAACATGCCAGATGTTTGGTGGATTTTCCTGACAGCTTGTAAAAACTTCAAATTACTTAACTAGTGAGCCGCAAACCTCTGAGGTCTCAGCACACCTAAATGTTTACAGTCAAACACGCAACAGCTTGAATCCTTGCAAACTAATGAATGTCAGTAAGGCAGCAGGTATCTTCACCAGCATCTGACCTCAAAATGATGACTCTTTATAAATCCAATAAAATGCTGTCTGCAACAAACCTTGAACTGTACTTTGTGTTTGCATTTTGGAAGCTAGCGCTTGTCCATCTGGACTCGAATGAGTGGTAGTTCTTACTAAAGCATGGACTATGAGTTCCAAGGACTCTGGTATTATAATTAATTCTAGGTCTGTAAAAATGAATGTGCTTATGGGCCTGGTCACCAAATGCTTCCAAACATCTGTTGCTGCAATTTTAACTACACCAAACATCAGATAAGGTCAAACACTTTTTGTTTGTTCAGCTTGGGGAAAAAAAAAATAAATACACTGCCCGGCCAAAAAAAAAGTCACATGCTCTAGTATTTCATTGGACTGCCTTTAGTTTTGATTACAACACGAATTTGCCGCAGCATCGTTTCGATAAGCTTTTGCAATGTCACAACATTTATTTCCATCCAGAGTTGCATTCATTTTTCACCAAGATCTTGTATTGATGATGGGAGAGTCGGACCGCTGCATAAAGTCTTCTCCAGCACATCCCAAAGAATCTCAACTGGGTTAAGGTCTGGACTCTGTGGTGGTCAATCCATGTATGAAAATGAAGTCTCATGCTCCCTGAAGTGGGAGCTCTTTCACAATTTGACCCCAATGAATCCTAGCATTGTCATCTTGGAATAAGCCTGTGCCATCAGGGAAGAAAAAATCCATTGGTAGAAAAACCTGGTCATTCAGTATATTCAGGTAGTCAGCTGACCTCATTTTTTGGGCATGTAACATTGCTGAACCTAGACCTGACCAACTGAAGCAACCCCGCATCATAACACTAAGTTAAATCTAGGTGGTGACTTTTTTTTGGCTCGACAGTGTATAATTGCCTCTGAACACATTTCAGGACCAAGTGAATAAAGTCTCTCTGACCTCTGGTGCTGGATGGGGTGCAAGATCTGGCTGGATACAAAACCAAGATCCTCTGCTTGCTGATGTAATGAAAAAATTCCCAGGCCAGGTGACTCCCTTTAGTAGAAAACAGCTGGCAGTGCTGTCTTCAAAATGTCACTCAATATCCTAAGCGATGTAGCACACTGACAGACCCGTGTACAGCCAAGCTATAGACAACTTCATGTCTGTGATTTTGGATGGTTGGCCTTGTGTGTTTGAGAACCTCAGCTGGAACCCAGAATGCTCTCACCCCTAAAAACATGGGTGAAAGGGGATGCTTAAGGAGGGGGTGGGTTAAGGCTGAAGTAATGATCTCTTTTGTCTCTTCAATGAAGGTTGCTCATACTGTACAGTACTGGTGAATTACAGACACTTTTTCTATAAACCTTCACATTTCATTGAACACACAAGTTAAGCAAAGATAAAGAAAATATATAGACTGTTTGGGAGGAATTTTTGGTTGTTTCTCTTGTGTACACTTCAGCTTTTCTCTCTTACTTACTTAAGTCGTGTTTGACTGCATTTAACAAAGAAATTATACAGGGAGTGTTACAATAATATAAACAGCAAAAATGATTAAGCTGTTTCGTACCACAGTGCAGATTTAGACTCTAAAAGCAATAAAAAACACGACAGCAGGTGTCCGTTGCCACCTGTATTGCTGTACGGCGCAGCATTTCCCCACAGTATGGCGGCCACCGTGCGTTATCGCAGTTCCGCGCATGCGCAGCATGCCCAGTGCTGACGAACCATGACTTTGCAACTGGGCGCGTAAACAAGAGTTCGTTTCAGGCGGGCTGAAGGATCTTGTTGACAGCAAGTCGCCTTCATAGTCCTGCTTCTCGGTGTCACCGCACTAAATCGGTGTGTCAGCAGCGAGCGCGATCTGTTCGTCTTAGTTTGCGGGCGCAGGTGAGCGGCGTGCGAGAGCAGCGGATGACCGGACTCGCCGGTCGGTCCACTTTTGCGTTTCTGTCACAGTGACTGCATGACCCAGCACAACCCGTCCTGCCTCTTACCGGTTCTGCTGCAGAGTTCACTTTCTGTAAGGTTTTAAAACGCTAATAATGTTTTCGTTACGAGAACTTTTGTGTTTAATATGTTATGACGACTTCACTTCTGACGCGTCCGAAGCAGTCGCCGAATCGTCCACCTCCTCATTCTTTCTGAACAAAGTTTTTTTTAAAAAATTATTATTAATAAATACCTTTCCTACGGTGATGGAAAAATAGTCTAAGGGCGAACGTTAAATACTTACCTTCGATTTAAGTGATGAACAGCAGATTCGTATGAAAACTCTTTTCAGCTCAGATTTGTCATGTGATTTAATGCCTTTCCAACGTCCACCTTCTGTGTAAAGCCAGGATAATTGTATTAGCTGTTTAAGGAACATCTTTGTCCAATATACTGTATAATATTACATGCTTTACAGTTATTTACTTATTTGCACGCCAGGGTATTGTTACTGTACCAAATCCAGGTAAGTATCTTGACCCAAGCTACAGCAGCAGGACTGGGATATGAACTGACAACCTTCAGATGTTAAGACCTAACCTGTATGCTACCCACAGGGTTAAAGCCATCCTGCACTATGAGGATAAGAAGCATTTTGAAAACGGTCCTGAGTGTTGAGCAGGCGGAGGGGGTGGGAGCCCGGGTTCGACGGAGCATCGGCAGGAAAGAGGTGAGGGATCCAGTTTTTCGGCACAGGTTCAATTCAGTTTAATTTTAATTTTATTTTTATATAGCGCTCTTCTCACTGCAGTGACACAGAGTGCTGAACAGACATGATGGGTAGTATACATGTACAGTTTGTATCTGGCCACGCAGGAGAGGAAAACAAAAAAAACTCCTTTCTACTAGAGAATAAGAGAAAAATAAACCTCTTGGGGTCCATGTGCCAGTGGAAGCCCACCCCTCCTGGGCATTCTATACATGGGTAATAGCCAGTTCATAATAATGTTAATAAGAGTTGTAGGTTTTTATCATTGTGGTATATGGAGTATGGTATGGTTAGAGTTCCAGTTCACAGTCAGGCACGGCCTCCTGCGTCTGCAGCGCCCGACTCATAGTAATCAGATTGATCGGCTTTCCGCCTGTCCCCTTCATATGTTCTGGTCCTGTGTCCCATCTGGCCCAAGGTCTTTTCAGTCCACTGATATAGCAGATACTGCAAGGCGACCTGCAGTACAAATGGCTCAGAAAACAGAGGGGGCATTAGGCAAGATACATACTCAAATGCTTGGCAACAGGCATCATGCATGATAAGCTAGATCAAAAAGGTAGATTTTCAGACTAGATAAGGTAACCTGCTTCTGATGATCGAAGGCTTCGACCTGGAATGTAATCCACAGGGGTCTCGCAGGTTCCTGTCAGTCTTACAGCAGGATGATGCGCTTCTGCGCATCTTCATGAGGATAAAATGTTGTCGGGCTGTTGCATAATTGTGAAAATGTTCCTCAGATCCAACAGCAATGCTTATTATAAGCCATTTTCACACACGACACCTCTTCTTGTCACACACAAGTCACTAAATGTTGCTTCTCTTTGGTTCCAGCTGAGGAATTTGGATCCATTTCTGATGTTAGATGAGTTCAAAGTGAGCAAACCAGCAGGGTTCCCCGACCACCCGCACAGGGGCTTTGAAACCGTAAGTGCTTTCTTCATTTGCTTAATTTGCTTTTAATATTCTGAGGTCCTCACAAATCCCCTTTGATGGAGGGCATGTGGTGAAGACCAGATTTTGCTAGTGAAGACTCAGGTTTATGTTTGCTAAATAGTTGAGGGCCACCCAAACTCGCACGTCATAGTCATCCCTTCGATTTGCCATCATCCTCTTAACTGAAACAATAACCCTAGAGGTTCACATACATTTTGCAACAAATGTATTCAATGCCGGATCATTTTTTCTGCTGTTTGTTTTATTAATTTGTCTTTATTTTTATGACTTGGATAAAGATCTGATTACAGTTTATGCCAAATTTATGCAGAAAACCAGTAGTGTCGCCCGTAATTATTAGATATCGGCTTAAATGCACACGAAAGAAATAAGAGATGATTATATTTTTCGTCTCTCAGGCACTCTTTATATTGTATTATTACTATTATGATTTACTAAGAAAAAACTACAAATCAGGTAACGGATAAAATTCAGCGTAAAGATATCACAGAAAAAGAATTTCAAATGGGACAAATATTTTCTCATAGCATTTTATTTAGCAGTAAAATTAAAGGCTTTTTTAAAAAATAACCTTAGCTCTTGGTTCAGTCTTCAGGCTTTGTTTTCTGTGTTATGTTACTTTATACAATATTTGTTATACAAATTCAGAGCTGTGTCTGTAATATGAAAACTAGTAGTTGTATAAATGCCTTGAGGGCAATAAAAGTGAAGGACACTGACTCAGGAGAGCAGTGCATGACTTTTTTGGATGAAAGCCACATTTTTGAGATTTTAGGCCAGGATGGCTATCAGATTAGCTTTGGATCAAGTGCAACTTGCAATTTTTTCCTGCGTGTAAGTAATGGAAAACGCAGTCCGGATATGAATATTGCAAATATTATTTGGATAATAAAGAAATGCTGAGGTTTGGAGCCTCAGGTGCTAAGGTGACATCACCTAGCAAACAGTCATCAGGGACATGACCAAGTTTTTACACCTCCCAGAGACACCTGAGCAGTAGCTTCTTGTTCCAGTCATACTTTGATACCTGTTGAAGAGATTTTTCTGAATAAAAATGTGTATTGTTGCATAAGGAGAACCCGTTTTCTGCTGCTGAACACACAAGGTCAGAAGGCCATGCCCTGTAGTTCAGAATTAGAATGCAGCATTTTTGTTTCAATTGGTTTGTTTCTTTGATTGCACAAAAGGGTGGTTCTTCTGTTCCTGTTTTTATTTTTCATTCATCAAAAAAGCACAGACAAACTGCCAGGACTTTGACTCAGCTCTGTAAGTGGTGGACACACCCTGGTATGTCACACTAATCTTAGAAACACATCCATGCTCGTATTTCTGGTCACGCAGAATTATTTTCAAAAATACGAGTCTTTTTTTTTTTTTTTGGTCTGGTTGTGGTTAATGTTGTTACGTAAGGAAACTTTTTTTTTATTGAGAAATGTTAAACAGAACAGGTTTCACACACCATGACAGAGGGAAAAAAAAATCACAAAAACTTGTTTGTTTACATATCATGTTGGTGGTACCAAATACATCCATAAAACGACATAGACTCATTCCCAATAAGTTAATATGGAGCTTTTCACAGATTTGGGGAAGACAGTTTATTGTTGTCTTTTATTAAACTTTTTCCGGAAAAGCATCTGATTTTAAAGAGTATACATTTTTCTGGATAATGGACATGGATAGTTGTTCTGTGGCTCTGTTTCTAACACACAATGTCTGCCGTCTGTGCACAGGTGACCTACCTGTTACATGGAGCTTCCGCACATGAGGACTTCTGTGGACACAGTGGGACGCTGAAGCCCGGAGATCTGCAGGTAGCTTCAGTGTAGTGTGTGTATAATTAAAAACAATTCAATTTATTTAGCTAACAAGGCACCATGGGTGTGGGAGTGTTTTTGGTTTTTAGCCACGTGACTGAGCAAGTTAAAAAAAAAAAAAAAAAAAAGAATTTTTTAAAAAATAATTCCGTATGAAAAGGGACTTTTTTTAAATATAGATGGTCCTTGAGTTACGATGGTCCGACTTAGGATTTTTTGACTTTACAATGGTGTGATAGCGATGTGTATTCAGTAGAAACCATACTTTGAATTTTGATTTTATTTTTTTTCCCTCTAGCAAGCGATATGGAGTATGATACTCTCTCATGATGGTGGGCAGCGGCATCGACCCGCATCTCCCAGTCTGTCACGTGGTCACTAATGTATAGAACCAGTACTCTACAGTTTTATGTGTTGTCAGCATTTTTTTGGATACCCCCCCCATATCTACGTTGTGTTTTGTGCAACCATCCACAAAATGCCCATCTGTGTCTGTATCTTCTGAAAGTTGCGTGAAAGCAGAAAGCCCGTAATGACTTTTAAGATGGGCTAAGCTCGGCTATGGTGTTCGCTAGGTGTTATGGTGGATTAGCGGAAGCAATCGTGAGACACCACAGTCGTAAGTTTAAGTTCCGTTAAACTCTTTACTGAGTGTTGTTTCCAACAGAGTGTTGCTGTTAGCCAGGAGCTAGCGCTTCATGTTAGTGATTGGCAGTAAACAAAAACAGAAGATGCTACAATTCAAAATATGAAGTCTTAGCAAGACAGTGGCTGCAGGAGAGTTCACAAGGGGCAGCGGAAACTGAGCACTGACAGGAAGGCCGGGTAGGAACTAAATCTCATCTGCGATTGGTTCCTATTTCAGTCAGTCATCGATCAGTGCTCAGTCTGAAGATGGGGCAGGGAGACCGCCTACGTTCCGTGGCCACTGGTGTGACGATAGGTTAGGTTTAGTAAATTCATTTTCCACGATATTTTTGACTTAGAATTGGTTTATCAAAACTTAACCCTGTCGTAGATCAGGGATCATCTGTATATTCAAGTAAATCTCAGCCATAAAAGGGGATTCACTGGCAAAACACATTTACCAATAAATTGATGCATAGAAAATAAACGCAGTCACAGAAGGAGATAAGAAGTGTATGGTGGCAACTTTCTGTTGACCTCAGCTTAAGGTCTGCAGGCTGCTGTATCCTGCGGTCTGCTGTTGTCTGCCGTATGGCTCTTCTGCTTGACTGAAGTTGCTCTAGAGCCCCAGCACCTACAGAGGGGAGAGCTGGAGATTTTCCACTGACCTCACATTAATGGAAAAGACCAGCATTCACTGTGGAATCAGATGTAAAAATGTAGTTGTGTACCGCACAGTGAACAGCTGCTGTTTTATGTTCAACTGCCATATTTTCCAGACTATAAGTCATGGATTTTTCTTACCACGTGCGATTTGCCAACGTGTGTAATAAGAAAAACCTGCATACAATCTACTATATTGTACAGCGCGTTACCCAAACGGGTAGTTTTGTTAGTCAATTACAGAAGACTTATAGTCAGCCTAAAAGGCCATCAGCAAAATGTTGGGAAGGGTATGCTGCTAAGTTTAAGTTGCATGTTGGTCATTTTTGACATGTTGTGTAATGTACACTGTATTGTGATATTTAAACGGTTATGTTTGGCCCCCTCTTTATGTTTACATTTATGTCCTAGTGATGTCAAAGTCTGTGCACTACTGTTATTTCAACCACTGATGTGATGGTAAGGTTTTATTTTTAATATAAACGTGATAAACTTTTACCGAATGAAGTTGTGGCTCAGTCTGAGTGCATTTTTACGGGAAACAATATAATCCAGAGTGACTTGTCTGGAAAATATGGTAGGAATTTATGCCGTTGGTTCAATGGTTTAATTGTGCATCAGCAGGATAATTGAATTTACCATGGCAGCGGACTGAACGGTTTGTATATGAAATAATTCATAGTGAGGGATCAGATGTATGATTTCTGACAATGTCTGGGGCCCCTGCGTTGTCTCTTTTTGCCAGTGGATGACAGCAGGACGTGGGGTGGTCCACGCTGAGATGCCCGTGTCTGAGGAACCCGCCCACGGCCTTCAGCTGTGGGTAAACTTGCGGGCAGCTGACAAGATGGTGGAACCTCAGTACCAGGAGCTGAAGAATTCTGAGGTCCCGAAGCCCAGCCAGGGTGGTGTCAAGGTCAGCGTTATCTCAGGCGAGGCCCTCGGGGTCAAGGTGAGGCCGCTCAACACGCACCTGCCACACAGCAGGAAGGGACCATTGCTGGAAACAAACGATAAACTTTTGGTGTAATAAGAGATGGAAAATATTGTATGACTAAGTAGAAAGTTTGTTTTTCTTCTTGGCTGGTTTTGAAATGCCTTCAACGGTTTTTGTATTTCATCTCCTTTGTATGTTTTGCTCCACTTTGGTGTAAAATGTGTCAACCATAGCGTTGTGTGTGTGTGTGTGTGTGTGTGTGTGAAAGGAAGAGGAATTTGGGAGATAATTGCTTCAAAATGACTGTATTGTGCTTTTGGACAGGCGTGTATGTTTTCTCTGCAATTTTTTTGAGTATATATTGAGTATAAAGCTATTATGTTTTAAAAGGGATTATTTTCTGCCTCAAGTGATTGTAGGGTTCCTCAAACACTGAGGTTTTGACCATGACAAGTGTCATGTGATACATTGGGCATATTTGTACTTAATTTTTTAAAATATCTTTTAGTCTAAAATCTACACAAGGACCCCAACAACTTACCTTGACTTCAAACTCAACCCAGGAGCAGTTCATCTTCAGCCAGTACCTCTAGGTAAGGATGGTGGCAGTTATCGAAGTTCTTAAAGATATGGACTATTTTTAACGTTTTAGTAGAAAATTCCATGCATGGCCCTTGCTATTTGGGTATATCTACATGGCATTCCTGTATTGTTCATTATTAGAAAATATTGCTTTTGCTGACATGATGCTTTGTAAAAGTTTGTATTTAAGGCAAGTTTATTCTTGGAAATGGAAAGCAAAATGTTTTTAAAAAACCTATATATTTATTATAGGTATGAAGTCTTTTCATAATTAGGTTTTTATTGTTATTTTTATTTCTCTGGAAAGCCTTTTTTGAAATGTTACCCAAAGAAAAAAACTTGTAGTATGAAAGTTTACATATGGTTCAGGTTCCAACAGGAGCTGTGGTAGACCTTGAGTCTTTACCCTCCTGCTAAATATGCAGCTCTGTACTGTTGTGTTGTTGTTTAATGGATGTAACAGCTCTGCCACTGAGGACATCCCAAACTGCCAAGAAGTTAGCTGGCCCCAAAAGTGTACCGACTGGGGGTCTCTGATGTATAAATCAAACTTTTCCTTTGCATAGATATCAATAAAAGTCAAAAGCCCCCCCCCAATGGACAAAGTGTGTCCTTTTGTAAGCATTTTATTTCATGCAGCAATTGTGATTTTCTTTTAGTTGTCATAATTGAATAATGTGAACAAGCTCCTGGTGATGTGATAAGTAAACTCCCTGTATATTATAATGAAATCCTGTGTGTATCAGTTTTTAGTTTTGTTACTTTTTTCTTTTTCTAGGATGGACTGCATTTATTTACACGCTGTCTGGATGTCTTCATGTTGGTAAGTTAGTCAGACACAGACCTTCTAGTTCCTCTTTTTCTGCCATGAGAAAAACACAGTAGTAAATATACTGTAAGTAAAATGGGGAAATATTTTGTTTCCAAATTTTCTTTGAATTTAAGACGTTAAAGAGGCATATTTTTCAGTAGTTACTGTATGTTACACACTTTTGTCATCATTCCTGCTTGCCCCAGGTCAACTGTACGTCTTAGTCAGAATGCAGGGGACATAACTTTTGCTGTTTGGCTTAATTAATTTTTCTTCTTTCTCTTTGAAGGTCCTGATGATAATCAAAGACAAATAGAGGCTCATCACACTGTGGTTTTGGAAGATGGAGACTGTGTTAAAGTTGAAAACAAGGTAATGCTAATCTTTGCAGTATAAACACAGTATATATTTGAATGTCTTTGAAATGTTATTTCAGAACACACGGACTCATCAGTTTGCAAACTGTAATTCGGGCTGGAAAGCTGTACATAACACAACATAATTTTTCACAGCTCCTGTCACCTTTGCCTACAAAGTCACAATTGGCAAAATCTTAATCTAGCTTGATGGCTTTTAATTTATTTGTGGGCTGCTTTCTGTTAAAACTCTTGATGCATTTATTATAGATATTTTAAATCCTCTATAACGTCTTAGTACTATTTATTTAACATCGAGCAATATTAAAATTTAATATAAATGTATGTTGACTCCACATATTTTGATTCGGTGCCAATTTTGGCTCAGTCTTCTCATAAACACGTCATAACAACACCTCTTCTTCCTGATGCTGACATTTGTGTCGGTGACACTTAGGAAGACCAGATATGAGGTGTAAACTCTGTGGGGATGAGTTGAATTAATGTGGTTACTGATTCCTGTTCTGTTTCAGTCTGTGGGACAGGCAGGTGAACACAGGTTGCACGTTTGCGTTACAAGGCAAACATTTTGAAAAAGACAAAGACCGTTTTTCAGAAACAGAATTTAGTTTGCTTTGAATTCAGTGTAAACATAGATGCATCTTAACCTTTTTCAGGGATCTGAAGTTTCCCACTTTGTGCTCATTGCTGGGCAGCCAATCAACGAGCCAGTTGTCCAATACGGTATGGCAGAAATCTCACTGTTATTTGCACGCACTTTGTTACCGTGTTGTGTATTTTGTGATGCCGATGTGTGAACTGCTTTTGGTTGCAAAATTCAGAAGTCAAGCGAGATAGTTCACCAAGCACTAATTTCTAGTAAATATTTCATCACGTTGTTTTGTGTCCTTCCCTGAAGGTCCTTTCGTCATGAACACAGAAGAAGAAATCAGCCAGGCGGTCAGTGACTTCAAATCTGCCACCAATGGGTTTGAAAGGGCAAAATCGTGGAAATCCAAAATACAAGATGCCTGAACACTTCATAGTTCACCTCCAAGTTTTATAGCTTCTGCCTGACAGCAATAGCCAAATTATTGTGTTTGCTTTTAAGATGTTTGCCTGGACTATACTATTTGGCTGCTCATTACTTTTCCGTAAGTATAACATTAGAAGATAAACCCAAAATACTTTGAGTTCTTTGAAAGTTTTTGTTCTGTTTTGTTTTGTTTTGCTCAAAACATTTTTGATGTTAAATTGTTGAAAATAATCTGTAGTCTAACTTTTCTGTGGAGAGATACATTTAAACTATTGTGACACTGTGTGTGGGGCTTTCTGCAGATTTTCGTGGTAATTCAGACTTGATCACTTTGTGAAACATTTTATTAATCAGACTTCCAGTTTTATATTTTCTGAAACGAGCGTGCTGACTCAGCAAAATGATGTCTTCTCAAATAAACAAGCGACTGATTTACACGGTTTCTGGAATGTGTCAGCAATTTCAGGTGGCGGGTTGCAGCACCTCAGAACGTTACGCAGCAGACAGACCTTAAGCACTGTGCCAGCACGTGCTTAGAGAAGTTGCCGTTCCACGTGGTGGGAAAAACGATGTCCCACGGAGCTCATCTGCAGTGTTTTCCTCCCTCTCTAGCTCCACACAGCCAGCTGCTGCCGAGGGGACCCTGGGGCCGGTTGTGCTCCTTTCCCCACCCGCAGCGGAGGTCTGGATCACATTTAAAACACATGTTTCTCTGTGGCTCTGCACAGGCCGCCAGCTGGGGCTAGAGGCACAGCAACTACAGACCAGACAACCGCAAGAGAGACTTGCTTGTCTCGCAGACAGCACCGCCGACCGTGAGCAGGGAAAGGAGGTGACTGTCCTGCCATGTTCTGACCACCTCAACCCAAAGTACTCCTAGATTTGCTGGGTGCCACCCTGGTTGTAGCGAGGAGCTTCAGACCCAAGTGGGAAGGTGCAGCAGGATACATTCCCTCTGCTGCATTAGCTGCTCCTGGGAGGGGCAGCAGGGGGTTTGGGGGTGGAGGCCCCAGATGCTCATTTGAATGTGGCCCCCCCACCAGCGACGCCAGCAGATGACCTGGAGTTCTCTGCTGCACAGCTGGGTGAACCCTGCTCCTCTCGCTCTCCACCCAGCAGGGTCTTGAGAGCGCCTTTTATTCCAAAGAAACGCTGCCGCCCCTCTGGACGACCGCAGTCACAGAAGACTACTGAAGGAATGATGAAGGTGCACGCAGTTGTGATGATGAACCTCCTCGTGATCCCATTCCTGAGGTTCATCCTCTCACACGAGGAGCGCAGCAGTCCAAGGGTAAGAAACATCTGCACGTCTTTTACTGCGTCGTCATTATAAATGTTCCGTATTCACTATGACCACAGCAACCAGAAATGTAAAATTTATTAATTTCTTATCGAATTAATATGAAGCGGTAAGATCACTGGGCAAATAAATCATAACTGAGAGAAAGATAAGTTTTGAACTGGTAAGCGGGCATTTTATTTAGGGTTATGCATGATGTTTAATTTGAAATATATCTGTTGTATAAATATAATTAGTGTGCTTGCACTGTCAGATTTTAAAAATGATTGTATACATGTAAAAAGAGTCGATAATGAAGAGCCTGCAATATACAATTTGAGAAAAATATACAAAAGTAGAAGTTAAGTAATGCACTGTAGTCCATGATCCTCAAAATAAGATCATAGCAGTGCAACATGAGCTGCCAAAAGTGAAAATTACTGTGTATGCGTGCGTGCGTGCGTGGCTGCTGTGAGCTCACCTTATAGTTCACAAACCTGTGAGAGCTTCGGCTTACGAAGTTATGAATTTTTATCTGTCCACTGCCTCTCCCTTCACAATCCTACTTGACTTGCCAGTGGAGAACTTTTTTGCGCCCTCCCCTCCTCACTAAACACGCACACACGCACTCCTTTTTTCCAAGTTTTCTCCGATTAAAACAGAAGCAGGCGGCTCCACCCTCAGATCACAGGACTCGTGTTACAACCAGGGAAACGGATTGGGGTTCGAATGAGTTGTCGTGCTGAGCATCCGGCAGCGACCATCCCGCCTGCCCTCCTGGGGCAGCTCAGCTTTCCTTCTGACGCTCCTGGGACGACTTCCCTCTTCCCTCTCGCTCTAGCCAGGCCATTCCCACAGTTTCTGCCTCGACTTCATTATGGCTTCATTCAAAGAGCAATTTTTTTTTTTTTTTTTTTTTTTTTAAATTTAATTTATTTATTTTTAAATTTATTTATTTTTTTAACCAGGGCAAGCAAGTCTCACGTGAATACATCAGACGGCATAGTTTTGTTGATGTTTACAAAGAGCAGGCTGGAAATTTACATTGCTCACTTGACACAAGACATCTTGCAGACATTAAGCTGCAGCTTGCGATAAACAATCTGCTGTTTACTCGATTTTGCAGCACAAGTTGTGCTGAAGTGAAATGATTATTACGTCTTGTATAACCTTAATGGTCCGCTCATGGCTAGGTAGGCCTGTAAATCTATAATACACATAAAGACTCTCCCGCCCAAGTGGAAACTTTTTTTTTTTTCTTCCTTTCTCCATCGCTCCGCAAAAGTTTGTTGTGAAAGGAGTGGCCCAGACACTTTTTTTTTACATTTTTACTGCGCAGCTGTTTGGAAGTGTGACCACAAGTTGTAAACACAGAGCTTAGACAAGGCACGGGGATCCTCTTTGAGGTCAGTGCCTTCCTTCCTGAACCTCATTTGTAACCGGGTGCTCTCCTGTGGCCACGGTCCTATCCATTTATGGTCTTCCAAGAGGAAATGTGGTCACTTTCACAAGCTTAATGTATGATTCTCTCTAGGCTCCATGTTTATCAAAGAAGGAACGCGAGCGGAGACCGTTGCTGAACATGTTGAGATGTTCCCAGTGCTGAGCACTTTCAGTTGCCCGCATATTGGGGTCATTCATGATCAGACCCATGGGTCTCTGTACAACCATAGGTTTTTAACAGCTGTGTGACCACTTTATCATTAACTCTGTGGTTCCAGCCATTTCATGACTAAATCCATGCGTTTTGCTTCTTCAAGTCCTCATTGCAGAAGACACATCCAAGATTTGTTGGTTAACACATTTTATGAAAATGTTTACCAACATGATGTTTTAATAAAAGAACCACTTCCTTTGAGGCTCTATTACGTAACCCAGAACCATGCAAACTCATATTAATGTTAATTCTTGACACATTAATTGTGCAGCTTTATAAAACAAATCAAAGCTGGTGTTTTCAACATTGCTCAACTCACAAAGTCGTGATGCCAGGTCCATTCCATATCCGTTAAAGGATGCGGGAGGCCATGTTTGTACATATGTGACTTTTAATGACGCGAGCCCATTATTAGGCTGTACTTACGATCTACAAGTATCTGCCAAATTGTATACGAGTGTTGGATGTATGGATCACTGCCCATCCAGGTCTTTAGCCCAGTGCCAATAACTTTGACAAACTAGCAGAATCCAAAGTTTGCACAAATGTTGCTCTGTATAACCATGTGTACAGCATAAAATAGTACAATCCAGGCAATATACTGCAAAATATCCTTCAGCACATTATGCACCTTTCCCCTCTTACACTGAAATAATCAGTTTTAGGATAACTACCATTATAGTAGCTAAGAATAATAATAATGAACAAGTTTTATTTTAGTTTGCATGACTGGAAAGGGTACATTATTGTAGCGCCCCCTGGTGGGTGATGAAGTGATGGCAGCGCAAATAGTGAATATAAACGGTTAAGGTCCAGTTTTTTTGTACAATTGTTATTATTAATATTTTCACTTTTAAATATTTCGGTGCAGTTTCTTTCTGCCTTAACCTTCTTTGTTATTATCTATATTGTAATACCTGAACTTTCACAAACCCTGACGCTCAGCTGTTAATGGACCTCAGGCAGGCAGTCTGGAGAAATGGGAGAAAGATGTGCGGTCGGCCTCCAGCCTAGAGGAGTTGCTGATGCTCACGGACTTCCCAGACTGGCAGCTGTGGAAGTGTCGCCTCAAACTGAAGACTGTAGAATCGATACCGGGCACAGACTCGCGCTCCTCCTCTTCATCCTTGCCCTCTGCGGGGTCTCACCGATCCACACGCTACGCTGCCGCCTCATACAGCCTGGAGATCCTCCAAGGTCATCTGTCCTTAAAGCTCATTCCCATTTATGGTTTGAACAAATGGAACTGATTAGTAGGAGTGATGTACAAGCACCCACATTTTAAACTGTATCCCCAGTCTGTGCTTTAGCCTTATGGAAAAATGAGATTCTAAATGCAGGGCATAACTTCATGTTATATAACTGATCATTGGTTGCTGTGGGTCCGATGTGGATATGACTGTGTTTGACAGCAATCGATGAGGAATGGCAGAAGACCCAGTGCATGCCCAGGGAGACATGTGTGGACGTGGCAAAGGAGCTGGGCACCCACACGGGCATGTTCTTCAAGCCGCCTTGTGTGTCCGTGTACAGGTGTGGCGGCTGCTGCAACAAAGAGGGTGTGACGTGCAGGAACACAAGCACTGCCTACGTGAACAAAACTGTAAGCTGTCTTTTCTGCTTAACAACTTCAACCATAAGAAGGAATTCCTTATGTCAGTACCAGTCGGTCACTCCCTCCTGAGCTGGACTTGCAGGACTTGTTATGAAGGACTTAGATTGCACAGCTGTTCTGTTTTGCTGTAGAATTGTGTTACACACCTCTGCAATAAAATCTCCTCAGCTCTTGACAGTGATACCTTTTCAATATGGACCAGAGCCAGTGCTGATAAAGGTAGCCAATCACACGGAGTGCAAGTGCATGGAACCGGCGCTGATACGACGACACGCCGCCTCCCACAGGCAGAGTGGGTGAGTCCACTGGAAAGCATCAGTTGCAGAAAGCGGCCAGAGCTTGATGGTGCCCGTCATTGCAGTTAGGACACGTAACACACGTAGGGTGTGTATGGATACATTTTGTAAGCACTTGTATGGATGAAGCTTTGTGGGGAGGACGAAGGGTGCTACCTTCAAAGCAATCCATTAAAGCAACACAGTAAATAATCACTGTTGGTAATGCAGATCAAAAAAAGCAAAGCAATAACAAAATGCTAATAAAAAATACATAATAGCAAAAGAAAAATTAAGGATTGATCGAATAGAATAAAAAAGCATGTTTTAATCTGCAAATTATACTTGAATTATAATTCGTTTACTGATATATAGGTTCTTTATTCAGTGTTTCACATATTCTTTTTCAAGTTGTTTTAATGATTAATAGATAAATTGCTTTTTACATGGCACTCCTTGTCTTCTGTAACAGTAAATTTGATGAATTTCAAATTTAAAGGTTATTTCATTATTAGAATAATGCGACCATGGCCTTATAGGTATCTGTTTTATCATGGCTGTTATCAGAGCTTCATCTTGAGGGTAACAGCAGGCCACATTGACTTTTGTGTGCTTGATCTAGATTTTTGGTTCGTTACAGGTGTAACCCAGTGCTGCACAGCTCGGGGTCTGAGGATTCCAGCCGTCTGTGCGCAACTGGCCTAATCTGGGACTGCATGTCCGACCAGTGTGTTCCGTACCCGTCCAGCAGACATGGTGTGTTTCTCTTTGGCTTCCATCAAATGGGAACGAGGGCTCGCTGGCGTCTCCATCTTGTACCAGAGATAGACGCAGGACACAAGGGCACCCTGTGAAAAAACATGTGATTTTACACGTTAAGAGGTGCCCTTCTCAATGAGGCGATGATCATTTCTTACTTTCCGCTTTTTCCCTTCTTATAGAATTTTCTCCCAGTCCCAAGATGTCAGACTGTGAAATTGATGTTGACCAGTGTGCCTGTGTAGCCAAAAATATAACCAAAGGCCGGCAGCCGTGCAAGCTGAGTTCCGCTGCTTGTCTCGCTAAAGGCAAACGCCTGGAAACAGTCTCCTGCAGGTAAACTTGCCAAAAATATTGAACACTTTGCCTTTATCTGGACCTTCTCATTGCTTTCTCTCTCCATATCATTTACCTTGTTTCTACATTATTCTGACAGCAGCTTGCAACTATGTGCAGAGCATTGTCATTTACTGGGTTGCTCACGACATTTTTCTCATTTAAAGTAATGTGTTTCCTCGCCAGCTGCAAGTGATATCCTGCGGACCTTAATGCCGAGGCTTTGGAACAGAGATGCGCGCCTTATTTATTGTTTTTTAATCTCTATTTAAAAATTATATTATGCATTGATTATTAAACAAACTGATAAGAATAATATTAAAAAGGACCAAGTTAAATGCTTCATTGTGCAAAAATTGTTTGTGCTGTTATGTAAGTTATTCACATGAATGTTATATATAGTATGCACTGAAAAACATGAACATTGCTTTTTAAAATCATATATTTTTCAAAGTTTTGGACAGTATTTAATTTTGCGTTATTTTATTTAAATAAACTTTTACGTTATCTCTCTTGTTGCCCTGGCTGATTCTGTGCGGTTGCTGAATTTGGAAAGGACGTTCCAATGTGATTTATTGTACAGTACAGCATTTTTATTGTAAAGTTTATTAATGCTGCACAGACAGTCGTACTTCTGCACTGATTTATGAGTTGACTGGAGTTTTCCACTTCTGACGTCACATATCGGTTAAATTGGAGAGATGGGAAAGGAAAAACCGCGTTATTGCAGTTCATATAATTTATGGTTTTCAAGTTTTGTAGACTGAAAACCTGCATAATTAATTTAAAAAATTTGTAATTCCCTGACCGGGAATCGAACCCGGGCCGCGGCGGTGAGAGCGCCGAATCCTAACCACTAGACCACCAGGGAGCTTGTTAGCAGGACTTTATAAATGCTAATTGACTAATATAAAATTTATTGAACCACCTTATAGTAGCATTATTATGGTTGTTGTTTATTTTTTTTAATGATATCGACATAAAACAATGAACACATCGACATTTACGATATTAAGACTTCCTACTGACTACAACATGCATAACCCCGACTGACGTCAGTAAACAGATGGCGGAAGTCACGACAACACGGAAGAACAACTGCAGACTGCGCATGCTCAAACTCTGTTGCATCCGTGACCGATCTCGGATCAGATCACTTCTTCCACCGTTCCCTCTTCACCAGAGCGGCTCTTTTGTCTCACCGACCCAGGGTCAGTTTGGAGAGTGCAGTCGGGTGGCAGCAAGGCGGGTGGTTTTAGGCTTGATGTCGGAGTGCTACACATGTCGGAATCGGGGACGTTACATGTCTGACTGAGTGGATGTTTGCGTGAAAGGTGAAGGAGGAATGTGGCGCTGAAGTGGGATTAGCATTAACTCGTGCGCTCACTGCCGAACCGCGTTGCGGAGCACTTACTGTCGGTCCTGTGGCAGCCGGTGCGCTTCGCGCTCAGCTGTATGAACGACATAAATCCCTGTCATCTGCCAAAAAAGGCACACATTTCTGATGACAGCTACTGCTTTAATGTTGTTTTGTGATGAACGAACGAAGTGTCATTAAAATGCACTTCACCGATCTGCACATTGCTGGTGTGGTAAACCTATGCTAAAATGTATTAATTTCAACCGGAAGACTAAATAGGGAAATAAATGCTGCTATTTCCACATCATAATGTATGTATTGTGCATTTGTGAACGTACTTATTAGATGTATTCTTCCAGGTGGTTCAATGATACACTGGATCAGAAGCCTAGAGGAGGCCAGAACCCCGATGAGAGGATTATGGGTGAGAAGAGGAGGCCCGGTGTGAAGGGCCCGTCGGTGAGCAAACGCCCTGGCAGTGTTGCTGCTGCGCTGCAGTCACCGCTCAGGCACAATGTGTGCATGGTGTCGGACTTCTTCTACCCCAACATGGGGGGTGTGGAGAGCCACATCTACCAGCTCTCTCAGTGTCTGATTGAGAGAGGACACAAGGTGATCGTCGTGACTCACGCGTACGGAAATCGCAAGGGCATCCGGTACCTCACCAACGGGCTCAAGGTGTACTACCTGCCGCTGCAAGTGATGTACAACCAATCCACGGCAACCACGTGCTTCCACAGCCTACCTCTCCTTCGCTGCATCTTTGTCAGGGAGCGGATCACGGTAGTCCACGCCCACAGCTCCTTCTCAGCCATGGCTCACGACTCCCTCTTCCACGCCAAAGCCATGGGCCTGAACACAGTTTTCACGGACCACTCGCTGTTTGGCTTCGCGGACGTCAGCTCGGTGCTGACCAACAAGCTGCTCACCATCTCGCTGTGTGACACCAACCACATCATCTGCGTCTCCTTCACCAGTAAGGAGAACACCGTGCTAAGGGCGGCCTTGGACCCCGAGATTGTGTCTGTAATTCCCAACGCCGTAGATCCCACCGAATTCACGCCGGACCCCTCCAAAAGGGATGACGCAAAAATAACCATTGTGGTGGTCAGCCGCCTCGTCTACAGAAAAGGTGAGATTGCATTACAGTTAAGACCGATGAACGATGTACTTGGCCCCAGTAAAATACCCAGTCGTAGAAATAGGCCAAATACTGTTATTAACTTTGGGTAAAAGGGTCAGTCGAGGGGCAAAATAAATGGCATAGGATGTTTTGAAGCCCTTCTTGAATGTTGAAAGCAATTCGACAGTTTGGGGGGACAGAGGGAACTATTCTGTTACATTGGTCCCAAAATGTAGAACTTTTTTGCTTTTGTTTTGGTCCCTTTGTGTGTGGAGGCATGCAATGGGTCTTGCACATTGGGCTGCAGATCCACTGATAAACATGTAAACCACAACCAGAGCGTTGAACTTGATAGGGGGAACAATAGGGAGCCAATGGAGGGTGAGGAGGAGAGCAGATGCATGGCAGCTTGGGTTAACTCTACCTTGGTTTCGTTTGTGGTCTAATATATGTGAGCTTTGAAACTGAGATCTGAAGATCTTAACTGTAGTGCTTTCAATCAGAGCATCATGCAATGAACTGGTGGACTGACCACAGTGCTCATTTTTTCCTGTGCCAGGAATCGACTTGCTCGGGGGAATAATTCCTGAGCTCTGCCTCAAACATCCCGATCTGCACTTTTTGATCGGTGGGGAAGGACCCAAGCGCATTGTTCTGGAGGAGGTCAGGGAGAAGTACCAACTGCACGACAGGTGAGAGTTAGAAACAAATTATTCGAGTGCTGCTTTGTACCGGTGTGTGAGAACACGATGTGTGATAACCCCTGCTGGGTCATGTGATTGGTTTTCATGCCACAGGGTTCGCCTCCTAGGGGCCATAGAGCACAAGGATGTGAGGAATGTTCTGGTTCAGGGACACATCTTTCTTAACACTTCTCTGACGGAGGCTTTCTGCATGGCCATTGTGGAGGGAGCCAGCTGTGGACTGCAGGTCATTCTGTTATTTGCAGTGCCTTTTCTGTTTCTGCCAGGGAGGGGTTCCGATGCTGAGAGTTATAACAAGTTTGGGCTTTGGACTCTGACTCCAGGTGGTGAGCACACGTGTGGGAGGGATCCCAGAGGTGCTGCCAGAAGACCTGATCACACTTTGTGAGCCCACTGTGGGCTCCCTGTGCGAGGGCTTGGAGCTGGTCATTACTAGGCAGCGAGCGGGAACCGTGCCACCGCCCACCACCGTCCACGCCCGCGTGCGCAATCTGTACGACTGGAGGAACGTGGCCAAGCGCACGGTGAAGGTGTGTGAGGGAGTCCCCCACGGCGCCCTTCTGACTTTCCCCTCCCTGTCCCGCTGCCCTTCTGCCCCTTTCCTTCCTGCTTAGAATTACTGTACATGGTTGGGGGTCTTAACCTAGCAGGGCAAGGCTCAGACTTTTCTTTTTTGCAGTAAGGACTTTCATGGCCAAAAGTGTTTATGTTCACATATCCAGAGGATAGACAGTGTTTGAGCAGTAATAGCTGGTGTCTCTGCTGCTTTGTTGCTGCAGGTCTATGACCGCGTTGCCATAGCAGCGGTCCTGCCTCTGGACCAGCGCCTCCGCAGGCTGAGGGCCCGCTGTGGCCCAGTTGCCGGCTCCATCTTTGCCTTCGTGGCTGTTCTGGACTACCTGTTCCTCCTGCTGCTGCGCTGGCTGGTGCCAGACTCGCTCATCGACCTTGCTGTAGATGCCACCGGGCCAAAGGGCTTTTGGACCCAAACCTTGGACAGAAAAGAAGACGTGAGTCCAAAGTACTACAAAGACACAGGGTCACATTAGCCCTTGTGCACATGTAAGAGTGCAATGCTTCCTGTTTAGGGAAACTCAGTTTTTAAAAACAGATTTTTAATGGAAATTTTCTATGTGGGTTTATTGAAACGTTTTGTAACAGTCAATTCTGTGACTGACATCTCCATTATAGTGCAGTAGAATCTTTTCAAAGTTGTGTATTCTTTAAAGCACAGATAACCCATTAAAGCAAAACTGAATATGTCTCCACAGTTGATTTATTAATATCGGTTTTGGTGTTACTTCCTTTCTTTGTTGACCTCCGTCCTTTTAAATTGGAATCTTTCATATTATGAAGTTTTTATTTTTGTGAGCTCCTGAGGATAAATTTGTAACTTTTTAGAATGATTCCACTGTAACTTTGTCTGATGGTGAAGCACTGAAAAATAAATGTACATGTTTTTGACTGTCTGATATTGTACTGAAAAAGGAAGCGAGGCATGCTTTTTTTCTCAAAATAAAGGACTTGCCACTTTTTGTGCCTGTTATAGCACTGTGGATTATTTCTGTTTGTCATATTGTTCAGAAGAAGTGTAAGTTGTAATATTATGACTAATATTAAAATGTAACCAGACTTCACTGCCCACCATCCAGAACACATTGATGGCATATTCAGCAGTCTGTACTTTGTGCTAGAGTCTCAGGATGTGGAACATTGCTGTCTGGGAGATGCTGTCTCAGTTTGTGGACCAAAAACATCATGCTCAGGAGCAGTTTTTTTCCCCCAAAGGCTGTCAGATTGTTGAATTCAGGAAAGCACAGGGACTGACCACTGACCCCCTCTCCATTGTTCCACCACTATTAACTGTTGTAAGGTTCAAGGTTCAAGGTTTATTTGTCATGGATGAACTAACACAGCATAGCAGTGTTGTCACCATGAAAAGTTTTTGTTTCCAGGCATCCTCAGTAAATAAATATATAAATAAATAAGTAAATAGGTATAGAAAATTAAATAGTGAATACTGAAATTAAGAAAAAGGAAAATAAATAAATAAGGAGAATAAGTAAATAAGAAATTATATGAAAATATACATAGAGGTTAGTAAGCAGAAAAGAAAACCAACAGAACCGGAAACCAAACAACAGCAGCTAAACCAACAACAACAACACACCACCGGTAGAGTTTTATACAATCGGGGGGTGGGAATACAGACAGACTCCAATCAACTGTTTCCATTTTCCAAGGGAGGGGTCAGTGGTTTAGCAGTTGTACGGGGTGGGGGAAAAAACTGTCCCGGAACCTGCTTGTCCTTGTCCGGATGCTTCTAAAGTGTCTCCCAGACAGGAGCAAGAAGAATAGTTTGTGGCTGGGGTGACTGTGGTCCCTCAGGATGTTATGGGCCTTTTTCTTGCACTGCTGGGTGTAGCGGTCCAGAGGGCTGGCAGATCAGTCCTGGTAATGTGCTCTGCTGTCTTGACCACTCATTGTTGAGCTTTACGGTCTGAGGCACTGCAGCTGCCATACCAGGCTGTGAAACAGCCAGTCAGGATACTTTCAATGGTCATTCTATAGAAATTGACAAGTATCCTGTTGTCCATGCGGAATCTCCTCAGGCGACGGAGGAAGAAGAGACGTTGAGTAGCCGCCTTGATGACGATGTTGGTGTGCCATGACCAGGACAGGTCCTCAGCGATGTTTACTCCAAGGAACCTGAAGCTGTTCACTCTCTCCACTGGGTGCGGGCTATAGAGATGGGCGTGTGGCCATTCCCCTGCTGTCTCCTGAAGTCCACGATCAGCTCCTTTGTTTTGCTGACGTTGAGATGGAGGTCATTGTCCTGACACCATGATCAGGCCGATGACCGTGGTGTCGTCAGCAAACTTGACGATGGTGTTGGAGCTGAGCGAGGCAACGCAGTCGTGCGTGAACAGGGACTACAGCAGGAGGCTAAGCATGCAGCTCTGTGGGGCCCCCGTGCTGAGAGCCAACACTGAGGAGATGATGTTCCCCAATCTCACCACCTGAGGACTGCCCGTCAGGAAGTCCATGAACCAACCGCACAGAGTCGGGTTGAGTCCTAGGTTCCTGAGCTTGCCGACGAGTTTAGACGGCACGATGGTGTTGAATCCTGAGCTGTAATCGATAAAGAGCATTCGCACATGTGTGTTCCTCTGTTCCAGGTGGGAGAGAACCTTGTGGAGAGTGAAGGCAATTGCGTTGTCAGTAGACCTGTTCGGTCTGTAGGCGAACTGAAGTGGGTCCAGTGTGACTGGCAGAGAGGCAACGATGTGTGACCTGACTAACCGCTCAAAGCACTTCATGACGATGGACGTAAGTGCGACAGGGCGGTAGTCATTGAGGCAGAGGACTCGGGGTTTCTTGAGTACAGGAACAATGATGGTTTTCTTGAAACATGTGGAGACAACGGACTGCAGCAGGGAAAGGTTGAAGATGTCGGTGAACACACCCGCCAGCTGGTCCGCACAAGCCGTAAGAACACGACCAGGGATGTTATCTTGTCCAGGGGGTTTGTGTATGTTTATCTTTTTGAAGGATTTACACACATCTGCCCTAGACACCTGCAGTGTGCACACATCCTGGTTCAGGTCCACAGCCAGGTGTGGGTGGTTCTTCTCAAACCGTGCGTAGAAGGTGTTCAGCTCCTCAGCGAGGGGAGCAGATGCTTCTATAACACTGCTGCTTTTCCCTTTATAGTCAGTTTACACTAATCCTTTTGTTCTTACCTTGTTTACCTATTTACTGTGTATTCAACTTGTGTATTCACTTGCGGCGTGTAGTGTACTGAGCAGTACGGTGCAGGGGAAACTACATTTTGTTCTCTTGTACTTTTTTATAAGCAAGAATAACAATAAAGCAAACCCTGGAAGAGGATGAAAGAGAAGCCAATGCTTTGCAGGCCAGGCCTCATAGTCAGGCACAGCAATGGGAAGGAAAACACAGCCGGTCAAAATGACAAATTACTTTGCCTAATAATTTTCTGTCTTTTTGCAAGATGATCGGCATGGCCGAGGACAAACATACGCAAAGGCATTTCTCTCAAACAAAACTAATTAGGGTGTGGGGGTGAGGCTGCGTTCACGAAATTGCGCACCTAGAAAAGCAGCGCTTAAGGTTGCGCTCATTGTAATTCCTCTGTTCGGGCCAGCCCAACACATTGCCCAGCACAATGGTGGCCGACGGAGCCACAGCGTTATTGAGAGATGGACCACATGCCGAAGTCACGCTTGTTATTTAGTTTCCGTGATACCGTGTTCCATGGCGGTGGCCAAAATCTTCTCCGTCAACATATATATTTAGGAATATTAAAAGTGCCCTTGATTTCAGCATAATCATTCCCCTAATAATGCTCATATAAATATAAATAATATTCCTCAAAATGATTATTTCTTGAGTGTATCTGTTAAACCAACGTAACCACGCAGATTAGATGACGTAACCACAGGCTGGCTGGCTAGCTTTGCTATTTGTGTATTCGCTTCCTCCGTCTGTCTGTCTGTGTCTCTTAATCCAATGTGGAAACTGAACGTATTTAGGTAAGAAGGACTTTTTCTTCATAAAATCCTCTTTATCTGACATTTAATGTCAATGCACAAAAAAGGCTAAGTGAATACTAAGTGATATGGGGCCACAGTTGAAACAGCTCAGTTTGTTCAGGAGTGTGAGAAAAGAAAATGTCTTCAGAACACCTCTGCTGGGATAATGAGGATAATGGCGAAATGGTGCTAATAATAATAGTAATTGCGCTAATGGACATCGCGGCCGGGTGTTCGGCTGGGATCACTGTAAGCGCTGGTCTTCTGCAAGTTTCTGGGATTTGGCCACAATGTCTTTGCTTGATCCTAGGACCGCCGCTTTCTAGCACCACCCAGACTCCTGTCACATTGGACATTTTTATTTTTTATTAAATGCGATTAATAGGACTCCTTTTAATGCTAAGCTTACACAAGGCTTCAGCTTTGATGCACGCACAGCGTGAGATCTTTTCATTCTAATTCCATCTAAAAACCTGAACCAGACATCACTTCCTTCCACTGAAAGAACAAAAGCAGCCATTGCCTGTTTGGTCCAGTTTGAATTCAGGCCATTTTAATAGCAGTTAACTCCGTCTTTAAGCACCAGGGATGAGCGCATCACCTGACCTATTAGGCTCCGCCTAAAAGCTCAGATGTCGGTATCCAATAGCAAGTCGATATTATGCGCCACGTAGACCATCAACAGCCAATGACATCGCTCATTCTAGAAACGTCTCCACCCTCCTGGTTGCACGATATTTGCAGATGCTGCACGGGGTTAATAAAACGCTGAAAAAAGAAATAAATAAAAGTTTGTGATAAAAAGCTGAAAAGCTGAAGTGGTCAAATAAGCGCAAGGTCATTAAATGAACGAATAAATGTTGTGAAGACACTTTACACCAAAGAGAGTCAGACCTCAACTGCTCAGAGCAACGGCGTTCATCCCTGCCAAAAAATCACGGACACTGAAGAACAAAGATAACCTTTTTGAAGACTGCTGTATGTAATGATGTTTATTAACCTTTTTAGCATGCATTCTGTGCTCCAGAATTTAGCATAAGCTATTTTGTAGGCATGTACACTGTATACTTGTTTCGGTAAAGGTATTAGCTTAGCTACATGCAGCTCCGCTTATAAGCATGGCAATTTTCGGGGTGGGGGCACATAATATGTTTTGTTCTAGGCACTGATTTCATGTCACTTCATTCAAAATGTATTATTTTTTATTATAGCTGTATTACTGAGTCAATCACAAATGTTTTATAACATTAGATATTAAACCCAATGTGATTATAAGGTGTACACGTGACAAAAAACATGCAGGACTGGACTCTGCATCCCCATGTGAAGCGTTATTAGTAATAATAGTATTAGTAGTAAATACTACTTTTGTGCTTATTTTGGGTGGGGAGTGAAAAAACACAATTTTTAAAAAAATAATAGAAGACAATTAAGTAACACTTACCTTTTCCACGTGTTCACTTATAAGAAACAACATACATGTTTCAATCTTGTGCTTTATGTTCATGTCTCCTCCTTTTCAAATATACAATGAATGTGCAAAAATAATGACAGCAGCACATTTTCTGAAGCTCTTACTTCCCCAAAGATTGTATGTCATTGCCATAAAATATTGGGAGATGTTGAATCGCCACTTCATTAATATTAATAATAAATCAAAACATTCACATTCATCCAGGACTCCTCCAGCAGAAGCCACTACTACACTTGGCCCTCGTGTTACAAAGATTTAATCTACAAATGTGCAGGATAAAACCATGTTTTCTTTCATTTATTCAGTTGTATTTTCTTTACTTCATTTTAAACAACATGCTTGTTCCAGACCACATGTCCCCTGTGCTTCTGTGCCCAAGCTCACAAAGCAAAATAAAACCAAAGAGCCTCTCAGTCAAAATTGCCCAAAAAACCTCTGTCCTCTGCCCCTCTTACAGTATTTACAGTACAGATGTAGAGTCCTTGATAAAGTAGCAGCACCTGTGGTTCCTTATTCCATTTAGGTGCAGATGTCAGTCCTGCTGGGTGGGTGGGGGCAGGCATTATCCTACCGCAAAGATGTACAGTGAATTTTTTCAGTTCTTACTCCACCTAACCTGGAAACAAGGTGCCTCAGCTTTATTAAGCTTTTGCTGACTACAGTGTAGAACCGCAAAGGTCGGACTGGTAAACACAATGAATTATAAACAGAGAGTTGGTCCCAAATGTGCAAGTCGAGGACCCGATTCTGCTCTCCAGCCACACTCTCTCTTCTGCTGTGTGACCCACACACTCAAATTGTCCTATGATTTTCAGCACAGTAGCAAATAACTGCATCTGCCTAACTGGACGGTAGCATCTGTGGGTTGTTCATACACGTAACATCTTCACTATTTCACTGAGGTACTAAGAACTAAGCACCAAATGGTTAAATGTAGAACAATACACAGAAATATAACAATACCGTTTATTCCACAGCATATTCAAAGTCCACATGAATAATTTGGCATAAATTGAATGCACACAGTAAGTACAATAATAACCACAAATTGGAAACATAATTTCACTTTAAACACAAAAGTGCTGGAGGTTACAGCTGATTCCAAGCCAAAATTCAAAACATCATATAACACTGAACAAATGTTAATTCACCTGTGATGCTTTTTTTTTTTGGCATTATTGCTTGTAAAATTTAAGCTCAGCCAACTGTCCTCAAAATGCCCCATGCTATCAGACATCACACGGTGGGATTAGCAGGGTTACTAATCTTCTTTTCCACATCCTTTTAACATCTGTGTGTCAATCATTGTCTGAAAGAATATTAAGTGTATTAATTTGTATTTTTTTACTTTCCCCTCAGTTGTGGAACTGATTGCTAAATCCTCTCTTTTAATCCAAGTGACAGTATTGAAAAAAATTATTTGGTCTCAAAGAGATGACAGTAATTTTTGTTTAGCATCTCTGACTGGTAGCAGTTAATTATACTGACTGAATAATATAATAATATGCATAATAGTGTATACAGTTATGAAATAATATAGGATGTGTTCTCTAATTTAACAGAAGTGTGTCATGCAAATATTTAAAGATTTATAAGACTCTCGTTCCTTCACCTCAATCACACTGCACATTTGTCTGTTAGTAACACTGAAAATTTTTTAAAAATGTAATCAAATATATTAGTTTTGTTTAGAATTGGTGCGCTTATGACATTTTACATGTGAACAGTATGTACAGTAGATTCTCTGGATGTATGAGTACGGGGACAAATGGGGACACAGCAGTCCCATTAGCACTCCAGGTTAATCCCAAAACCTTGACCAAAATGCAAGAAACATTTTTCATTTCAGTTGTGACAAATTAAACATTTATGTAATTTTACATTGAGCCACAGAATTACGTGTAATTCAGAATCACAAACATTTGTTTCTTTTGCCTTTAGACCAGCTGTGGCCCCTGGTTTGGTCCCTGTCACCGGTTGTCTCTGTCTCCAGCATCCCCAGCACAGAGGCCTTGTATCCAACCAGCATCACATTGGTGATGCGGGCAGTGAGTGACTGGCACCCTTTAGTGACGTCACATACATGTTGTTCTGCCCCCTACCCTGTGCATGCGATGCCCCCCTTTGCACCCGACCACAGCACAGCTGCCTATCAAACTGCTTCTGGAAGCTGCGGCTGAGCAGGTACAGGGCAAAGGGGTTGACGCAGGAGCTGGCGAAGGCCAGTAGGCGCGCGCACACACTAGACACAAAGTGCGGCAGAGACGTGTCCACCTGGGCGTAGTGGTAGGAGCGGTACAGGTAGACAGCATGGTTGGGTAGCCAGCAGATGGCAAAAAGGCCCACAAACACGAGTACGGTCTTCGCCAACCTCTTCCTGGACTTGATCTGCAGTGGTAGATGTTGCAGGAAAAGCACACAAGTCTGAGTTGGTGTGAATCACCTTCATGTTTTAACCTTACAGCACAATGTAGAAAAAAGTAACACTGGAGCATTTGAATAGTCCGTTTTACCCTAATAAGAAAAGAATTTTATTTGCTTTTATTCTTTGACCGAACATGTGACCCTGTTCTTTAATTTATGGTATGAAGTGGAAGCAAAATTTTGGAATTGCTGCTGAACTGCACAAGTGCAGTACTTGGTCTATGTTTAAAGATGTGAGTGTTGAAAGGTTGTTGGTTCAAGTCCTGCTTCTTGCAGTGCTCTAGTAGCCTTCTGCTGTACGGAGAGGATCAATACTGGCCAGGTTAGGCGGGTCAGAAAGTGAAAGTGGTCATTACAGTGCAGTCATGCAAGCTGTATGACGTAGCGCTGCAAAAGCCTTTCTGTGACCGAAACTGTTATGGACAGCTTTTTGATTCTTGTCCATTTTCGTATCATAAATGAAGACAGAAATAAGTCAGAGGTGTTCTTTACCTGGGCAGAACATCTTCATGCAGCATTAAGAAACATACTGTAACTGCTTATGTTTTTTTTTACCACATAGCGGCATGAACCTGTTAAGCCTCCAATCATCAAGTTTTGGAAGTAGCAATAAATCAAAAGACTCAAACTGTGTTAAAAGGGTTTACCACACTGCAACAGCTATAGTACTGTAATTTACTCTTAACAGCATGTAAACTTGAACAAAATCTGTAGTTCATAGTCTTACCAACAGGCCATTGTTTGCACAGGTGGGAAGTTCTCACCTGCTTTCTAACCTGGGCGCCTTCTTCTCCAGGCATGTTGGAGGCGCTGCTCATCAAGCTCTTGGCAATGAAGGCATAATAGATGGAGATGATGAGTAGTGGCATGATGTATAGAATGAGAAAGGAGACCATGGAGTGGATTTTGGGGTGCAGGTCCCCCCCTGTTTGAGGGTATGGGGCGCAGGTGACAAACGTCTCATTGGTTCTGGCAATGTGGAAAGTGTGGAGGTTGGAGAAAATGGCTTCAGGGATTGCCAGAGTCATGGAGAAGATCCAGATCATTGCAGCTCTGATGCAGATCTTTGCAGGGGTGCTGGACGTGTCTATATCCATTGGTTTCACAATAGCTTTGTATCTGAAGAAACAAAATAAACAAACGGTCAATGACGGCTTCCATGTTCATAGATGGTCCAGTTAGCAATCTCCAAGCAACGGGCACAGACAAGCTGATCTGGCTGGATGTTTCACTCCCTAGCAGGGAAGTTCTGCAGATCTTCATATTTGTTATCTGACTAAATAATTGGTATGGAAAATACTTCACCTAGAAGTAAATAAAATACTAGAAAGCACCTTTAGTCACAACACATTTAAAAAAAATTATATTACACACCCACACCCCCACCCTGTTTACATTCCTCAAAAAAAAATTAAAACCAGGAAATCATGAATACGGAGCCCATTTCCTATTATTTTAAATGGGGAAAAATTATAAACCCCCCCCAAAAAATCTAATCCATTTCCCCAAATATCACAAAAACAATAAAACCAGACAGCATAAACAAATGATGCCATTCACTGTAATGAAGCATCTTTTTATTACTTTAAAAAAAGTATTTATTTTATTTTATCCCTGTTTTTATTAGTCGTTTCCAGCCTGTGTGCCACAGTTTCACTTTTAAGATTCACGTTAAAGTGGAAAGAGTAGAATTCAGATGGATTTATATCTGAGCTTTTATTCCAGCTGTTGAGTCCTCTTGATGAATAATTTCATCGCCACGTTTGGGTCAAAACAGAACTGTACAAAAATCAATGTCAATATGAATCGGCTTCTCAAGCTTCATGTGGGCATTTGCAGGCTGAGCTCCTGCACCTCTCTTCAGTCACACATCTTCCACGACACCAACTTGTCACTTCTTCATTCTTCTTCAAGAGCTTGATGGAGATCTGCCGCTTCTTCCATCTCATCGTCCACTACCGTCTCTGTTCCTTTGCCGCTTCTTCTGTTAGTTTACCTTTCCAAGAGCAGCTGAGACCCTCGTGGTGGCCTTGGAATGAGGCTCAGCAGGGAATGACCGGTTTGAAGGAGAAAATAGTCTGAGTCCAGCTGCCTCGCACGCTCTCCTAAGCCATCACTTAAACAGGGGCAGTTTGTCTTCTTTCAGCCCAAAATTGGCACTTTGGGGCCATTGAGAAGCTTTTGCCCCAGTTCTGCCCCCATTCCACCGATTTACAGTCAGTAAAAATCTTGATTTCACCCCAAGCAGAATATGGAGCAGTAAATTCTGCACATGGGTGTTATTTAAAATGTTGTACAGCATTGTTTTCCGTGCAGTAAACAGTCAAATTCCCCTTTAAATATTAGCCATTAGTAATTAATATTATATCACTATTATAATAAATTGTGCACAGTACAGTTGTTGGGTTAATATTTTAAAAACTTGTACACCTGTTAACAGATGAATTGATTTAAAAGTCAGATACAATTTAAAGTCAAAATGTAGCAATAAAACTGATGATAAAAATTGATAATAGTTTCTAATTGTGACGTTTCAAACTTTGACGTGAATATCAGCCGCGATGCCATCCCTTTATTTTCAAACTCTGCGGACTGGTTAACCTGCTAGGTGTACATGTGTACACTTGTAACCCAGTACCGGTTGCAGCACGAAGCGGGTTCGAGTCCTCTGCTTCAGGCTGCAGACAGGGGCTTTAACCACTGCGCCACCTGCTGTCCTCTCACCTGTCTGCCGCAAGCGCCGTCAACGTGAACACCGACACTCCGACGGAGGTGAACTGGATGAAGGGTATGAGTTTGCAGCCCACCCTGCCGAAGAGCCACTCGTCCGCCAGGTACCTGCTGGCGTCCACGGGCGCACAGGTGAGCAGGAGGACGAGGTCCCCGAGCGCCAGGCTGGACATGAAGAGGCTGGGGACGCTGCGCGGAGACTTGACGCTGCAGAAGGTCCTCATGAGCGTGATGTTGCCCACAAGGCCGACGAGGATCACCAGTCCGTACGCGGTGGCGATGGCGACGCCGGGGAACCACAGCCAGGAGCCCCCGCGCTCGGGCAGCGACCCGTTCTCCCCCTCCGTGCCGGACGCAAACACGGGCTCCATAGACGTCTTGCGGACTTTAGGATATTTCAGCGGGAGGAAGTGCAACTTCCGGCTGCATTCTCACAGCAAGAAACGAACTAAACTCTTTTTTGTCTTCTTCGGAAAGCACGGTGTCCGTGGCGAGGCTGCGCTTCGGCTGGGAGCCGCTTCGCCTCCCGCTCTGGTCCGCTCCGCTCCGTCACATGCAGCTGCAGATGCCCGTGTCTGCGCAAACGGTCTGCGCTCCTCCTCGTCTTGCGCGGGGTTGGGGGGCGTGCGCAGTTTCTCTCCAAACTCTTCATTCATGAACATGAAACATAAACCAGCAACGAGCTTCAGCCTTTGGTGCAGCTGTGTCCTCCATGGTGTCGCTTTGCTCATGAGCGGGATTCGAACCGAAAACCGACCGTACACACTTAATGTAACGTGCAATGTACATTCACGGGCCACTTTATTAGGTACGGAAATAAGTAAAACCAGAAATAAGTTTGCTGGAAACACTCCACAAGGTTTCTGGTCCGTGTGGCTTTCCCTCTCTTCCAACATCCGGCTCACTGCATGTCGAGCAGAACCTCACCTTTTGCTTCTGACCTCTCTCTATAACAAAAGGTGGTTTTCACCCACAGACGCATGTCTTAATGGCTGGTGTTGTTCTCCACACTCTTCCCTGCTACCCCCAAACACTGGAGTGTGTAGGAAATCCCAGGATGGTGATTCCACCACATCTGGCATGAAGAAACTGCCCAGGCCACATCCTCACAGTGCTCAGGTTTACACCCGCTGGTGTGTGGTGAACGGGCATCACTTTACCTGGTGTCTCCCCCTGTGGCTCTTTAGTTGCAGGAGTTTAAACATCTGTCAGCCTATAACCCTATTTAGCCCTCTCGGAGATGTCAGTCCTGCTTAATTGCAGTCCATTTTTATTTCTTTTTAGCTCTGATTTTTTCCTTCTTTGCTTCTCTACAGTGGCGATGAAACACTGACATTTAAACACAAAGCAAACGCTGTGGCCTGGAGGCAGAAAAAATTGCCACAAAGTTATCGACTCTGTAAGGAAATCACAAGCACCGTTGCGGTAAAAAGGGTGACATTTTTGTACACAAATCTTTATCTGCGGACATTTAAATCGGATCCATTGTTCAATTAGAATCATGACAAGGGCTGCAAATGGCTGAAAATGCACAGGCGTACATTAAGCTCGGTGCAGTTTTTGCGTTAACCACATACGGCTCGTGTGCTGCATCCTAAAAAGGGCCACTTTATTAAAAAAATTTGTTCAGGCCACAGCTTTTCCCGTTCTGTCCCTTTAACCCATTTTATGGTACTGCAAAACGTAATAATTTTCACGTAGGTGAAAATTGAGCAAAGTTTAACTTGGAGATTGAATGAATTATTGTTATTTAGTCGCGTCCATAGCGGTGGGAAAGGTGTCCTTGTGTTCCAACCCTGCACCCACGGCACCAATGATTCTGGTTCTGCTTTGGCTCTGGGTTTTAGGCCAGCCCTGCTCTGCCCTGCCTTGTTAAGCAGCAAAGTTTCTTTTTCCTCTTCAGTCACCCAAGCTGACAAAGCAACCTGTCTCTTTCTGATAAGCGGAGGTCAGCTTCGGCTTTGTCTCCTGGAGCTCAGGTTCACATTCTTCATCCAAAATGTGCTTTTGTGTGTTTGCCTTTACCACTGCTGTTTTTTTTGTTCAAAGTGGAAGAATAACCTGTACATTGTATAGGCAACAGCCATGTGCTGTGGTCATCCAAGCGCTGACCCTCACCTTGCTTTCCTCAGCCCTTCTTCGCAGCTGTGTGACCACCAGACTCTCGGGCCTCTGTGTACGAGCTGCAGCCAAGGCGGCACGGAGGTGAAAATCGATGACATTTTCGTGCTACAAATGTGTTATTATAACCAATCGAAGTGACAACAGCCTCGGTGCCAATTTCAGGACAGGGACAAACAGAACATCTACAAGGGCTACCAAGATTCTCCACATTTAGCCACCAGTGGACATTAAATGTGGAAAAAAAACCATGTGTCCCTGTTGGTTCTATTTAGCCTAGCCCATTCATGTTCCTTCTCCACTTTGTCTCATTGTGCAGCCAGCACTGGGGTGGTTTTGCTACAGCACCTGGATTTACTACATCACTGGGACTTCATCTTTCTGACAAAGGAGCCGCCAGTCGGGTGACACATCTTACAGTCACATGGACAGTTTACGCCCTGACCTCTGAGCCCATTCCTCGTTCTTGGCCACACAGTGATGAATAATCACACCCATGGGCTGCAGGTTCATCTCCAGCTCGATTCACTGAAGGCCGCAGGGGCTTGGCACCCTGGTGGACATCAGTCTGTATCCAGGAAACCAACCCTAGGTGTATTTGAACTTTCGGATGAGGAGATGAAGAGAGGGGCTTTTAGAAGGTGAGAACAAGTCAGAAGACTGGCAGGACATGAAAGGGGGGAAGCTCAGTCTTCAGTTTAAACTGCAACAGGGAACCAGTAGAGAGATCAAGGAAGAGGTGTGTGACCACCAAGCAAGGTAGACCATTAAATGAGCTACAGCAAGTGGAAAAAGATGGAGAGGATTGGCAGCAGCTGGGCTACATGTAAACCCTGTCTGCGGGGAGGCTTTGGCTCTTACATCTCAGGCTCATTGTGTCCCATGGGATAGGCACCTGGAAAAGAGAGCACAAACCTGGAATGGAACAGGAAGGGATGGAATGGGATGGAATGGACTGGGATGGAATGGGATGGGATCGACTGGGTTGCGAAGAGAAAGAGAGAGCGAGCGAGAGAGAGAGTTTTTATTTGTCAGCCCGTCAGTATACAGGTATACATCTGGGGGTGCAAAAGAAAAACAGTGCAAATACGTACAATAAATAAATAACAAATAGCAGTGCAGTAATGTCCGGGTAAATAAAGACTTAAAGTGCCCGTGCAGTCATTGGTATGGTTGGGGGAGGAGGTGGTTGGCCCCTAGGCAGCAGGATAATTCCCGGATAGTGGGGGGATCATGGGTGAGTTTCAGGCTGTTGAGGAGCCTGACCGCGTGAGGAATGAAGTTGTTGCAGAGCCTGGTGGTTTTTGCCGGGATGCTCTGGTACTTTCTACCAGATGGTAAGAGGCTGATCAGGGCATGGGAGGCATGGTCTGGGTCAGCAGCAATGGTTACAGCTCTACAGGTGCAGTGTTTTTTCGTAGAGTTTCTCAATGGGTGGGAGAGGAACACCAATGATCCTCTCAGCTGTCTTAACCAGGCGCTAGAGGGTCTTGCGGTCAGTGACGTTGCAGTTCCTGAACCAGACAGTGATGCAGCTCCAAAGGATGCTTTCTGTTGCTACTCTATAGAAGGTAGTGAGGATGGAAGGAGGCAGGCTGGCTTTCTTCAGCCTCCACAGGAAGTGGAGACGTTGCTGGGCTTTTTTTGCGGTGGAGGTGGTGTTGAGTGACCAGGTGAGGTGTTCCACTATGTGCACTCCAAGGAACTTGATGCTGTTGACTGCTGCCAATGTCCAGTGGAGAGCAGGTTGCGGGAGTCTTTCTGAAGTCAACAATTATCTCTTTAGTTTTACTGATATTTAGAGATAGTTTTCTCGGCACCAGTCTACCAGATGTTGGACCTGTGCTCTGTACGCAGACTCATTGTTGTTGCTGATGAGCCTCACTACCGTGATCCCATCTGCAAACTTGAAGTGATTCGAGCTGTGCTGGGCAGCACAATCATGTGTCAGCAGAGTGAACAGCAGTGGACTGAGCACACATCCCTGGGGGGGGTGCCAATGCTCATTTTGGTGACCTTGAAGGTGTTGCTTCCAATGCAGATGGATTGGGGTCTGTTGGTCAGGAAGTCCAGGATCCAGTTACAGAGGGAGGTGTTCATGCCCAGCAGGCTGTTTCCCTGCCAGTTTCTGTAGGATGATTGTGTTAAATGCTGAGCTGAAATCTATGAACAGCATTCTGGGTTGTTTGGTTGGGGCGGTAGGCGAATTGTAGTGGGTCTAGTGAGGTGGGGAGTTGAGCCTTCATGTGTCTCAGTACCAGCATCTCAAAGCACTTTGTGATGATGGGTGTGAGTGCTATGGGGCGGTAGCCATTGAGGCAGGGCACAGTAGACTTCTTTTGCACTGGTATGATTTTGGTGGTCTTGACGCAGGCCGGTACAACCGTGGTGTTCAGGGATAGGTTGAAGATGCCCGTGAGAATGTTTGCCAGCTGGTTGGCATATTCTCTAAGCACCTGACCAGGTATGCTGTCTGGTCCAGCAGCTTTATGCGGGTTGATCCTGCTCAGGGTCTTCCTGACATCAGTTGGGGATAGACGTACTATCTGGATGCTGGGAGGAAGGGTGGTCTTCTGCGCTGGGGTCATATTTTGTGCCTCAAAATGAGCGTAGAAGTCATTCAGCACATCTGGCAGGGATGCATCTTCACTGCAGGCCTGAGGTGTTGGCCTGTAGTTTGATATGGCTTGTATTCCCTGCTACATGCACCATGTGTCTCTGAAGTCTGTGAAGCGATTTTGGATTTTCTGTGCATAGGTGCACTTGGCCTCCTTTATGGCTTTGGACAGTTTCACTCTAGCTATCCTGAGAGCTTCCTTGTCACTTTCCTTGAAGGCGGCATCCCTGGCTTTCACGAAGGTGTGCACCTCTGTGGAAAACCATGGCTTGTGGTTTGCTCTGGTGGTGATGGTTCTGGAGCCCGTAATGTCCTCAGTACACTTGCTGATGTAACTGGTCACTGAGGAAGTGTACTCCTCCAGGTCTACAAAGGATCCATGGGTAGCAGCTTGCTTAAAGATGTCCCAGTTTATAGATTTACAGCAGTCCTGGAGAGCTGATATGGCCCCATCTGGCTACGTTCTCACCTCCTTCAGGGCTGGTCTGATTTGTTTCTGTACAGGTCTGTAGGCTGGGGTTAGTAGAACGGAGATGTGGTCCAAGGTGCTGATGTGGGGGAGGGGCGTGGCCTTGTGTACACTGTGAATGTTGGTGTAGACAACATCCAGCATGTTTCCCCCACATGTTGGAAAGTCTACATGCTGGTGGAACTTTGGGAGCACTGTCTTCAGATTTGCATTGTTGAAGTCCCCGGCAATAATGAAGAAACCATCGGGGTAGGCTGTCTGATGCTCACCGATTTTCCATGCTATTTCCTGCAGATCAGTCCAAAAATGAACACTTGCTGCACTGCACAGCACACAGTACCACAGAACTGATGTAAAACCTTGGTTTGTCTCATATATACCCTGCATGGTGGGGATAAGCAGTAAAATGTGCTTCAGTTAGGCAGATGTCGGCACTCCTCAGGACTTTACTCCCACAACCATAGATTTGCATTAAATTCAGTGACAAAACCCAGAGCGAATGGTCATAATTTATTGCCAGCGAGGAGCTTCCTCACATCTTCAGGTGTCAATGGTGACAGATGGGGAAGATAAAAAATATTAACTGCAGAACACAAGAGTTTAATAACCTTTCATTTGTCTATTGTTGCTTCTCACATAATCAGACTTGCATAATTTAATAACTGTGGATGATGTGTGCACAAAAATAATCAGGTCAAAATTATGGCAAATGTGTAAAATTATTGGCCTTTGAATGGTCTGCCTTATCCTCCCCTCCGTTTTCGTGGAAATCCCGAGGAGTTTTACACTTCACCACAGAAGAGGTGAATGAAGCAAAAGCACAGCCATCATTTGCTCCTGATGACTGAACAGCTTTTTACAGACAGCCTTTGAATGTAATTTTTTGTGTCTGGGAACAGAAAGGAATGTTCAGAACCTTTTTAGAAAACAGACCTGATTGGCCTTCACACCGAATTTACTGATTCTAGAACATTCATAGCTTACAGCACCATGTGGGCCCGGCAAAATGTTTCTGCAGTAGCTTTGTCTGTGTTCTGTACATTTTAAAACAAAAGGTGCAGAAATGATTTTTAGGCCCGATTTTCATGTCAGTATTGTTAAAAGTTTCGCTATTTTACTGCTCCCTGCCTTGAATTTGAACTTAATTTTACAAACTCAGTACTTCAATTGCTCGATTTGCCAAAAAATTGAAGAAAACCCTCCTTGTGAGCAATGTTGTAGCAGACGGTGCCGTCTCTCGTAGCACAGTACAATTTCAGCTATGATTTACTTTACATTTATTCACAGGCCTTCACCCATCCTTCCCACCAGCCATTTTAGCATTAATGTCTGTGTTTCCCAGCAGAACATCTGTAAATCACATTTATTGTTCGGCAGCAAACCCTTTCTAGTGGACTATTGAGTGAATATGATTTCTTTTCCAGACCCAACGGGATTGAGTTGCGGTGGACGTGTCTTCTCCAGCTTTATGCTGTATTATGGAAGTTTGCTTCTCAGGCTGCTAAGTGCCAGGATGGAACCCATGTCCTGTTGTTCAGCAGTGCACCTCAAACAAGGAGGCAAACTAACCATCATGCAGCGTCTTGCCAGTGGCACGATTCCTATTTCTACTTGTATTACAATAATGAATGGAGCAGCAGAGAACAGGGCAGCCGCCCCTCTCCATCCGTGCCGCATTTCTTCACACGCACGTTCAGCTATTCTCTGTGCTCCTGGAGCAGCACTTTTTAGCCTGAGCCAAATTGCATTTTGATTATCGCCTGAACACTTCTCAGAATCCCCATTTCTTCTCCGTGTCGTGTTCTGCTCCTGACATGCAATAAAAAGGGATTAAAACACATTGCACTTTTTCCATAATCGGGGCCCCAAGAAAAAGTTGTTTTACAGTCAAAAATGTATCTACAGGTTAACAGACCTAGTAATTTGATTATACAGATGGTCCCCGACTTACGATTGGGTTATGTTCCGATTAACAAATCGTAAGCCAAAAATATCATAAGTCGAAAATGAATTTACTAAACCTAACCTATCGTCACACCAGTGGCCACGGAACGTAGGCGGTCTCCCTGCCCCATCTTCAGACTGAGCACTGATCGATGACTGACTGAAATAGGAACCAATCGCAGATGAGATTTAGTTCCTACCCGGCCTTCCTGTCAGTGCTCAGTTTCCGCTGCCCCTTGTGAACTCTCCTGCAGCCACTGTCTTGCTAAGACTTCATATTTTGAATTGTAGCATCTTCTGTTTTTGTTTACTGCCAATCACTAACATGAAGCGCTAGCTCCTGGCTAACAGCAACACTCTGTTGGAAACAACACTCGGTAAAGAGTTTAACGGAACTTAAACTTACGACTGTGGTGTCTCACGATTGCTTCCGCTAATCCACCATAACACCTAGCGAACACCATAGCCGAGCTTAGCCCATCTTAAAAGTCATTACGGGCTTTCTGCTTTCACGCAACTTTCAGAAGATACAGACACAGATGGGCATTTTGTGGATGGTTGCACAAAACACAACGTAGATATGGGGGGGGGGTATCCAAAAAAATGCTGACAACACATAAAACTGTAGAGTACTGGTTCTATACATTAGTGACCACGTGACAGACTGGGAGATGCGGGTCGATGCCGCTGCCCACCATCATGAGAGAGTATCATACTCCATATCGCTTGCTAGAGGGAAAAAAAATAAAATCAAAATTCAAAGTATGGTTTCTACTGAATACACATCGCTATCACACCATTGTAAAGTCGAAAAATCCTAAGTCGGACCATCGTAACTCAAGGACCATCTATATTTAAAAAAAGTCCCTTTTCATACGGAATTATTTAAAAAAATTCTTCTTTTTTTTTTTTTTACTTGCTCAGTCACGTGGCTAAAAACCAAAAACACTCCCACACCCATGGTGCCTTGTTAGCTAAATAAATTGAATTGTTTTTAATTATACACACACTACACTGAAGCTACCTGCAGATCTCTGGGCTCGTAGACATGATGAATGCACAAAACAACAACATCGATATCCAAAAAACACTGGCAACACAGAGCACTGTACAGTATCGGCTGTATAATCTAGTGGTCGTGTGGCAGACTGGGAGATGCGGAGCACTGCTGCTGCCGAGTGTCATGAGAAAGTATTGTACTGCATATTGCTGGCCTAGGAAAAATTCAAAATTCAAAGTATGGTTTCCGCTGAATGCACATCGCTATCGCACCATTGTAAAATAAAAAAATTATAAGTGAGACCATTGTAACTCGGGGACCATCAGTAAACCCGCAAGCAGGTTGTGTGTCTGTTTCGTCCTTATTTCCCCATCTCTCACTGATCTTGCACTGATCTGAAGGAGCCACAGCAGAGAAAGTGGTAGAAACGTTTTGCTTCTGGAAATCCAAAAGGACGCTCAGCATAGTGACTCAAAGGCCTCCCTCTGAAGGGCACAATTGTGTGCTGATGAATAGGTCAGAACACTGGAGCTGGAGACTGCAGGAGCTACACTGCAGCCTTTTACATTTTGATTCAACACTGGTCCTGCAATTTTGGCCAATTTTTACAATTATATTTAAGCTGTGGCAGTCTGGAACATTCTGTAGGGGCTTCTCATGCAATTACACTGTTGTGTCCTCTGGTGGTGGACAAAGGTATTTGAAAAGGTTGTAATTAGATGGAGATGTGTGGCATTGAGATCAGCAGCCTGCGCTCCCTTTAGAGTCCCATCTCAGCCACATTAAGAAACTAGAGAGATTGCAGCTAAAACATAGTCCCACCTCCACCTTTTGTAAGGCCGTCTCCGAATCCCTGGCATGGAACGATGACCGCAGGTGACCAAGGCAACAGTTTTCGCTCATTTGTAAACAGCCAACCAGCAGCTGCAGCATTAGCAGTTGCACATGAAAAGGTGCAAATTAAAATTCCCAAAATCAGAACACAAAACTTTCAGGCCTTTCGCAGCCGCGTGCCTGTCAAACTCCTAATAATAGCCACAACCAGCTTTAACAAATTTCAGTTAATGTCATAAATTTTCAAGCGCAGCTCATTCGGCAGAATGGAGGAAGTGCTTTGGGTCTGTGGAACATGGCGATGCACTTATATTAACTTATCAAGTGATAAGGAGCTGCCTGGCGGTGCTTCTCTGCAGCTCCTGTTAATTTTACTCACCCGATTCTCATCTACAAGGACAGCAGGGTTCAGCACCGCGGACAGCAACCAGGTTCCAAAACCAGTACATCAGTGAAGATTAAAGGGGTGGTACTGGTAACCTGCTGGTATCAGCACTGCCGGGGGGGTACCAGGTTGGCTAGGGAGTCCTGACCTGCATGCTGAAACAGGGCTGTCGTGAGCTGCCACCTTTTTATACACTGGGGCAAAATGCTGAGCCCACGTCTGGTGCTTGTGACCGTTTGGCAGATGAAAATTTCACTGCGTCGCAAACTGTTGCCATGGCAACGCACACGTATGGAAATGAGGTTCCTTGGGAGCGCATCTTGTGCTCAGGTGCGCCGGCCATGGCTGGAGCTTTACATGGGGCGACTTTTCTGGAAAATACAAATCCCACAAAGCGCAGTGGGCCGGGGGACCTGTTTCCGGGAGCCGCCGCAGCGGAACCTGCTTTTGGCGCTCCTCAGCCACCGCCCTCCGCGGGAAATTAAAGTTTCTTAAGGCGACCGCGCTCCTTTTCGCGCCGATTTCCCCTCGAATGGAGGGCAAGCGCTGCTTCGAGAACCGCTACGCGGACTACAGCGGCTCCCTGCTGGCCGGGCAAGGCAACGAGGCCGTCGTGCCCGTCGTGGTGGCCACAATCGAGAAGATCATGAAGAAGGTGCCGCTGGACGCGAGCGAGTGCGACGGCGGGCTGTACGACGGCCCGGCCGGGGTGGCCTACATGCTGTACTACGTGTCCGAGTGCCCGCTGTTCTCGGCGCAGCGGGACGCGAACCTGAAGCGCGCCAAGTACCTCATCGACGTCTCCATGAAGAGCGTCGACGCCGAGCAGGACAAGAACATGCGAGTGGCCTTCCTGCTCGGCGGCGCCGGCGTCTACGCCGTGGGCGCCATGGTGTACAAAGCCATGGGCTTGTCGGATTTCGTGAAGCCGCTCACCAAATTCCGCAACCTGTCGGAGGTTTGCGCGCCCATCCATTTCCTCGAGTGCGGGTCTGACGAGCTCTTCGTGGGTCGGGCGGGTTACCTGTGCGCGGCGCTCGTGCTCAAGCAGAGGCTGGGCATCGAGGTGGGTTCGCGGAAACGCACACACACACGTTTATCGCCGTGTCTAACAGTCTGGAAAGAAGAGAAAGTCGATCTTTTGAGGGAGGTAATATCTGAATTAACATTGCGTATTTTGTCTGAGCACGTTCCCATGACAACCTGCCCTACAATACAACGAAATACAGCAGCGCCCACGGGGGTCGGGTGGGGTGGGGCTGTTTCTGTTTTGCTTCACGCGCCACGTGGCACCTGGAAGGAATTCTTAAAGGCATTAAAAGGACCGCACGGTGGCGCAGCGGATTTCTCACAGCAGCTGGCAATGGGGTTCAGGCCCTTGCCCTGTGTATAAGGAGTTCACTTATTCTGCTGGGGTTTATGTGGGTTTCCTGCGGGTACTCCGGTTTCCTCCTACAGTCCAGAGATGGATTTCAGGCAGACCAATGGCTGTATGTGTGTGTGTGTGTGTGTGTGTGTGTGTAAGTGTGAGAGTAAGAGAGAAAAGGGTGACTACGTGTTAAACTGCAGTTAATGTACGTGGCATTGGAGAAAATTCCAGTAAATGCAAACTTAAAATAATACGTTTGTTCCTTTTTGCTATGCATTCACATTATTTGCCCACGTAGACTGGAGATAATCACTTCTGTAGTATTCAGCTTATTTTGATAATGAGCTTAAGGCACAGATGGTTCTTCCTCTAAAATCAGAAGGTACAGTAGAGATGTGAACAGCCAGTCTAGAATATTAAATTAATTTTTTCCAGCCATTCCATCGTGGTTTTTGCTATGTGCTTTCCTCCCTGTTCCTCTCGATGGCAACAAGCTTTGCAGCTCCTTCTGCTGGAGAGTGACCCTGCATAATGATGCTGCCACCACCATGCTTGGCAGCAGGGTTGTTGTTACCAAAAGCTTTGTATTCAGGCTCAACTTTTGTGCCATCACCACTAAATTTTCTTCCAGAAGGTTTCAGGTTTTTTCACGCAGCCTCTCTGAAGTGGCTTCCTTTCAGATGCACTTTCAAAGAGGCCAAATCTGTGGCCCGCTGAAGAGATTTTTGTGACTGGACAGCTTTCCCCATTTCAGCCAAAGAGCTCTGCTTCTATCTTTCCTTTCTGACCTCTTTCTCACCACTGTGATCTGCTCTTTTAGTCTAGTGGTGTAATAAACTAATAATATTTATTGTGCGGCCACACAGGTGTACCTTAGTAATGTATCTTCCGAGATAAAACCTCACCCAATTTAGGTTGTTAAAACAAAGGGGGTGGGGTGTACTAAGTAATTTTCAGGTTTTTATTTTTGATTAAGGGGGTTGAATACTTTCTGAAGGCCCTGTGTATAAGAAGATGGAATGGTGCCAATCCCATCTCATCCTCCCCTCCCTGAGCTAACAGCATGTTGCCCTGTGTCCCACATGCACTTTACACAGAACAATCCAGATGTTTATATCTGCTGTGTTTATTCATCTCATCTTATAAATCAGGCAGAATTTAAGACGCCCTGGCAAAAACACGACTTCACGCTTTCTAGTCCCTAAACTGGACCGCATAAAACAAACAGCCGTTTGTTTTATTTATTTTGGGGAAAACTGCCCCACGGGCTATTGCATCCCTACAACTTTTGTGCCCCCCGAATTTCCTCGCTCACTTTTCTCATGCTCCATGTTAATACTGTACACTAGTGACCGTCTGCACTGTAATTCTGCTTTGCTGTATAGTTTGGTGATAACTGGGTGTCCATCTTGTTCCGGTGGATTCCTCTGCACTTGAATCATTGCATGTTTTTCATTTACAGATTCTGAGTCCGGAGCAAATAAAAGCAATCTGCCAGGCTATAATAGAGTCCGGCAAACAGTATGCGAGGAAGAAGAGAAAACCCTTCCCACTCATGTATTCTTATTACGGCACAGAATATTTGGGTAAGGAAAGTTATTCATGCATAATCAGAACTTGCCGCTTTGGTTATGTGTTGTGCGCTGAACTACAAGCGTAAAACGCCTTCCGGTGACGCCAGTTACGCTTTGACCTCCTTGCTGTGTTGTGGCACTGCAGCTAACACTGCTCTTCCTTGATAGCGACAGATGAAGAAGTCCTTCAGGGGTGAAGAGTTTACTATCACACCAACACAAAGGCCATAGTAAGCAATGTTTGCATGAAAGCAGCCGTGTGTATACTGGGAGGAGTTTGCACCGGTTGCTTGAAAGGCTGTGGCAAAACCAGTAAAAAGCGGCAAAGTGTTAGTTTACCTGCACCGTGGTAGATGTGTAATGGAAGTGCATGCTGTCCCCTAACAGCCCCCCATATGCTCATCATTCTACCCCTCCGTGTTCAAGAGAATGAACCCATATCTTGCTTTAAAAACATTACCGCCCGCATTTCCTTGTTTTTCACATGATTTCCGCTTGCAGCTCTTTCTAAACTGCACACCTTCTCTTAAAAGACACCCGGTCAACCCGACGGGTTTTCTGCATGCACATCTAAGGTGTAATTGGCCAAAAGTAAATGTTTTATTCACGCAGAACGTCTACCTCTGCATCCGACACGTAAGCCAAGGAAACACAACGCTTTTTTTTAAATTCGCCTCAGGATTTCCGGACCGTTCTGCTATCGGCTTAGCTATTAAGCAAGAAAACATTTGCCCGGATCAAGTGCCGATGGCATCCTTGTTTTAACGTGGAAACGTCTGCATGTGCCTTGGGCCTTTTTCTCCGGCTTCAACATGTCGTCCACACGTATATGTTGTGGGAAGGACCGGTGCAACTGTCTGCTCTGTGGAATCCAAGCATGTTCACTCGACTACTTGAGGATCAGGTGTGCTAAGCCTTAGCTTACGCTGCTCATGCTGACCCTGTAAGCGCTGTGCTTCCTTATCATCATTATTAGATTCTGTCTTTTAGTGCAATTTAATATTAGAATAAAACATACAACAGTAATGCAATACATGGAAAAAAGATGCGGTGGTCTTAGCATACCTGATCCTTAATATTTCCAGATGGATTGTTGTGGGGAAAAAAGCCAAAAACGTCCTGTTTTGGTATAATTACTGTCAAGTTGCTACAAAGCATGTATAGGTACCCTTGTTCACAAAAATGTTGATCATTTTAAATATTTATTTTAATTAATTTATACATTGACTGACATTCAGTTAAAAGCCAGTGCACAAACAGTGTTTTATCATGGGATATCAATAAATGTTTTGTGAACAAGGCCATGTGTAGATGCAGGAGGATCATTCTGGTGCCCTTTCTAGCCACCATACACCTTATGTGTGTGTGTGTGTGTGTGTGTGTGTGTGTGTGTGTGTGTGTGTGTGTACATGTACCTGTCTTTCTCCCAGGTGCTGCGCATGGACTGTCTTCAATCCTGCAGATGGTGCTGTCCTACCAGGAGGTGCTGTCACCTGGGGAGAAGGAGCTGGTGTGGCAAAGTGTGGATTTCCTCATGAACCAGGAGCAGAACTGCAACTGGCCTGCAGAGCTGGGCACCATGATTGAGAGGGAGAATGAGTTAGTCCACTGGTGCCACGGAGCCCCAGGTGAGCTGACCCCCCACCAGGACCCCAAAATCTGGGATAGTGGCTGAAATAACATGGTTGTACTGTAATGGTTGGGGGGGGTACAACAATTTGAAGCTGTGATGATGGGGTGATGTGGGTCAAATCCAGCTGAGAGTGTGGATTTTGCACAGTCTCACCTGCTGCTTTTGTCCCACACATCACATCAAGTTCACCAATACCCAATACAATGGTAATGCAAAATAAAAGCATAATTAAAAGTCATTTAAAAACAAAGTAGCTGGTAGTTTTACATGGAGGATGACGGAGAAGCAGCTGACAACTGAGGACTGGCACATGTACAAGTTTGCAAGTAGGAGACCGACTACATGTGATTTTTTTAAAGAAGGGAACACAAATTTAAAGCCAACGGTAGGAAAGTGGCGCCTGAGCCATCTGGCGACGTAATTCAGTGCACTGTGGGTGATGAAATGTAGGGCTGTTATGAATAAAGGCTGTGTGCTATAGCATTGTGACCCTTCTTAGGTTATTGATAATGAATGAAAATGAGTGCAAGAAGTTATTAAGGACACGAATTTAAGGTCCCAGGTTCTCTTTATGCCCTGTTGTTCTTTAAAGCTCTTTGGTCTTTGTGTTGGACAGGTGTGGCCTACCTGTTTGCCAAAGCCTACTTGATCAACAAGCGGCCACAGTACCTAGACACTTGCATCCGCAGTGGAGAGCTGGTGTGGCAGAAGGGGCTCCTCAAGAAGGGTCCTGGGATCTGCCATGGTGTGGCAGGAAGTGCTTATGTCTTCCTGCTGCTCTACCGCCTCACTGGGAATTCAAAGTACATCTACCGAGCACAAAGGTAAGGCTGCTCCCGCTCTCAGTTCTTTTCCATCATGTTTCCCGGCCTGTGCTGGACTCTCATGCAGCGCCTCCCCATCTGCTGGTGTCGCAGGTTTGCGGAGTTCCTGTTCACCGAAGAGTTCAAGGCTGGGTCCAGCTCTGTGAACCGCATCTACAGCCTGTTTGAGGGACTCTCTGGTACCGTCTGCTTTCTGGTGGACCTGCTGCAGCCTGACAAGTCCGAGTTCCCTCTCTTCAGTGTCTTTGTGTAGATCCATGAGCAGCAGACAGCCAGGGGCCCCAGTTTTCCCCCACAGATGATCATCTGCACTGAGCTCAAGTTCACTACTTACCAGGGCTTTTCAACTACAGTTCTGGGGGCCAAAGCCAGAAAACATTCACAGGGCCTCGCAGTGATCCAATTGGTTCATCTCAAACAAAACCTTTCTAATAGCTTTTCAAAACTCATGTAAGAAAAAGCCTGGAGACTTGCTGGCTGTCCAGAACAGTAGTTGAACATCCTTGACATTTTTGTCTTACTTTACTGTGTTTAGTGGCTGTAGTTGCTTTACATTGCTACAGTAAAGAAGTTATTGGGGTGTTTTGACTTCAAGGTACAGTTCATCTTCGCAAGACTTGACTAATGGGTAAGAGCCCAGTAAAGCGACTGACCGGTCATTCTAATGTATCACACATGTAATTGTTAAAATTTTTATCATGTTTACATGATAGTAAATTTACACCCATCCATTATCCTTAACTGCTCTTCCTGGTCAGGATTGTGGCGGTCCAGAGCCTATGCCACAGCCACTGAGCACCAGGCTAGGAAACTTGTTATAAATAAATAAATTTTAAAAACTCAACAGAACAACAAGCAGTGATAGACACAGCATGCTGGAGGACGGTGTAACATTTACACTTCCCTACCAAATCTACACTTACAATAGCACACTTTTTATATTACTCAAAGTTAAATCACTTAAAATTTTGGAATAAAGTGATTTTTTAAACAATTCATATTCTAGTTTTGGAAATGCACTGGACTGACCGGTCACTCCAGTGTCTGGGCCACCCAAGGTCCAGTCAGGCACAGATGAGCGGTACCTAATTTTTACACACATACTGTGATGGGACTTTAGTACAAATGTGTGGTTAAAAATCAAACATCTCTGCTGTTAGTAACTGGTCTGTCATAACTACATCCTCAGTGGTTTCTTGCTCCTCCATCACCCCTTCTTCTCAGGTTTTCTTGAAGCGCTTCTCTGCACCTCCAGGGTGCTCAGCTCCTGCTCCTCCAAGCTGCAGTGTCTGCAGGCTTTACATCAGCTATTTTGATGCGGTCCATTACTTTCAGTAAAGGAGGTAGTAACTTTGCGCTAACAGTCAAAAAGTAAATCACGAGACTGGTGTTTTAAAACATTAACAGTGCTTGTTGTTGTCAAAAGTACATCTAAAGACTGAAATTTGAATCCAGTGCTTGGAAATTTTAGTAAATGTCACTGATTCAGTAAAAACTGGCAAGATTGATGCGCAAATAAGGATCTCAGCTCGCATACACTGGCTTACATGAGGAGGAGTTGCGTACCCTAGCTGTACAGTGTGGTCATGTGACACGTGAGGCTCCGCCCCCTCCCTTTACCTTAATTCTCATGCAGCTGCCACCTTTCAGGACAGCAGTGTTTGGGCGACACTTTGTCACAAATGTCAGGTGTTCCACCATTTCTGGATGACAAAATCTAACAAAGCTGCGTAAATAAAAGGAGTAAGAGCATTTGGCATTGAGCGGCAGTGCACAGGACTGTTTAAGAGGCCCCAAGTAACACTCCGATGCCCTGAGACAGCTTAGCGTAGGTTTGTAGCCACTGTGAAGGCTAAATAATAAATCCTTTCTTAAAATTGAAAATTGCAGCTCTGCTCTTACCCCAAACTGTGCATTCGGTGCAATGAAGGAGAAACAGCGAGTTTTGGAGCAGTTCAGGTGTGTGTTTTTCCAAGGCATAGACATAGTCCTGTTGGCTGCCTTATAAGCGTTTGTGAATTTACCGGAAGATTTCGAATGACCTGGTCAAGCGTCAATGACAGCATTTGCAGTAGGAAGCAGCAATGCTAATATTTCCTCCCGAGTGCTTAAAGTCTTGGTTGATTAAAAAATAAAAATAAAAAAATTTAAAAAATGAACGCACATTGACATCAAACTTAAACCACCTTTAGGACTTTACAGTTATAGATACTTGTTTTATATAATGGTAAAGAGTTGTGTTTAAAGTTATGTGGTATTTATTGGGCACATCTTTAGCTATTTACATTGCGCTTTATATGAAGACTTAATGTAATAAATTCCTGAACTCGCATGAATGGATTTGAGCGTCAGTTTTTAACATCTTAAGCTCCTTGGTACCCTGGTTTCACTGTGCTTTGACAGTGCAGTGTTACTCATCTATCTATCTATCTATCTATCTATCTATCTGTCTGTCTGTCTGTCTGTCACAATATAATAATAAGGTGGTTAATAAAGCGCGTCGGACCCCAACAGTGCAACTTGCAGTGACTTCCCTATTTGTACAGCAGGGTAACTTTAACTCTGTTAAATCAGGGTACCTTGCAGTACAACGGGAGGTGGGATTCAAACCTGTTCTTCTGTGTGCAGCGCCACGGTTCTAACCACTTCGCCCCCTGGCGTCTCTGTTGCTCCTACCAATAAATTTTAAAAAAGTTCAAAACAAATAAAAGGAGCGGGAAGGTGTTTGGCGCGAGTCACGACGAGCGGGTTGATTTTTTTTTTTTTTTGGATCTGGGTGAAGGGGGGGGGGGGTTCGATGCGCTCGCTCGCTCGCGTGATGCTGCGTGCGCGCCGCATTTATACGACGCGCTCGTGCTCGTCGCACGGACATGCGGGCTCAGCGGCGCCTGGCCCGACCTGCGCGCTCCCGGACGCGGCATGCGGCTTCCCGGCTCCATCTTCGTGTCCGTGTCCCTGTTCACGGCCGAGACGGCGGCCGCGCTCTGCCTCAGCGCCACGTACCGCTCGGCGGGGGACCGCGTGTGGCAGACCCTCACGCTGCTATTCGCGCTCGCCGCGTCCGCGCTCGTGCAGCTCGCGCTCACCTTCGTGCACCGGGACCTGGGCCGGGACCGCCCGCTCGTGCTGCTCATGCACCTGCTGCAGCTCGGACCCATAGTGCGGTGGGTAGGACGCGCGCACGCACGCACGCACGCACGCACAAACGCACGCACACGCACGCACCGCTGCGAGCGGCTCTAAGTAACTGACAGACTGATGGGTCGTCACGTCCCGTGCCGGCGGGGCTATCGATGCCCGGGATCGATCGCTTCCAGTCCTGCGGTGTGAGCTGGCACAGTACAGTACCTTGTTTTCACTGTGGTCTAACCCTGCCGCAGTACCATTCTATCTATCTATCTATCTATCTATCTATCTATCTATCATGTGTACATACAGTACAACGATTACAACATATATACGTATATAAAAATGTATGTTGTGTAATATAAATATGAGCCATTGTTATGCACGCTACAGCCATGTTTGTTATCTAGCTGTTATTTAATTTTAATCCCATTTACCGGAAGATGTTGAACCACCTGGTCAAGCAGCCAATATTAGCTTTTACACTAGGAAGCGGCAATGCTAATATTTCCTCCCGAGTGCTTCAAGTCTTGCTTGATTTAAAAAAATTAGCATATGCGCAAATATTACCAAGGTTTATCACAACCGTACCGTCATACTAAATGCTGGTTTCACAAAGGTAAAGGGTTGTGTTGTAAAGTTCATGTGGTGAACTGATGGTAACCACAGCTGTCGGCACTGAGAATCTGACGCAAATTGTTTGCATTTTCAGCAAGAGGCTGAAACTGAGGAGCTGCCTCCTGTCAAGGCAGACAGAGCACTTTGAGCACCGAGTGCCAGTTCACATCTCCTGGTGACGCACGACGCTTGATGGCTGACATGGATATCCAGACTTAGATGGTGACTTAGATGACAGCTTAAATATCCCGTCACCATCACCAGAACACCTCTAAGACCGAACATCGGGGCTGCTGCCTGTAGCTTCAAACAGACTTGTTGCAGTTTCCAAAGGAGGAAGAAGAATTATTATGAACTGGTGGAGCAGAGGCTGTAGGGTGACGTGTATCTCCATCAAGTTAGGCTGAAGGAGCTTCATGAGGCGTTTAGGGCCTGCAGGATGCTGGGTACCATGACGACGTAAATATCAGATTGCCATCAAAGGAATGTCTCTTATGTCTGAACATCATCCCGCTATCTGCAGCTTCTAGGCAGCAGGTAGTCCTGCCGCAGTACAGCACGTAGGTTCTCCCCACATTTGCATGGGTGTCCTCCAGCTGCTCTGGTTTCCTCCCGCAGTCCGAAGACACGTGTTTCAGGTTAATTGGTTGCTCTAAATTGCCTGCTGTGTGTGTGTACATACTGTGCGTAAGCATCCTCCAGTGGACAGGCATCCCGTCCAGGGTGTAAGCCTCCTAGCCTGACGCCCAGTGGTTCAGGGTTAGGCTATACTAACCAGGGCTGCATATAACAATGACTACTGATTATCGATTACTGATTACTGTCACCGCTGACCTTCAACAGGAATCTGCTCATTTATCGATGTGTCCAAATGCAATGGTACAGTGTCGATCGAACAAGCAATGTAATTTTTCCTTCATTTTTGTTGAAGCACTCTTCCTTTGATAACCTTTTTCCATGAGTAAAATTAATGTAATTAGTAATTAATATTAAATACTCGACAGAGGGTATTTTTTGTGAAGTTTTTTGTCACAGAGGGGGACTTCTGTGTAAAACTAGTTGGAAGATCAGAAAATTTGTACACAAACATTGTGTAAAGTGTATTTTTGAATATGGGGCCCTGATGTACCACAGTAAAACCCAAGGAAGGCCCCAGACTGCCTGTTTTAGTCTTGAACAACAGACTTGACTGAACCCATAACTACAGGGTTCTGATCCAACTGTGTTGTTTTGAGTGGACTTTGCCATAAGTTACAAAACTCATTATACTGTATGCTGCATTATTGGACCCATAAGGGTTTATAAACAGTTAACTTTCATGAATGCTCTGTGATATAATAGGTCCTTTCCTTTCACTAATTTACAAATGATGTCTTAAAATAATATTACTGCAAAATAATAACATAAATTCATAATTATTTTTCAGGTCGTGCTAATATTTTCACTTTAATTTCTGAATCTGCTTTCCCTCGCTTTTTCTTTTCATTGTCACCAGAACGCATTCACATTCTTATCCATTAGCCATCACAAATAAAAAATCATGTCAGTGGAGTCGCAAACTAAAAGCTTTGTCAATAAAGCAATGTTTTGTCAGGTAATAAAAAACATTGGTAACAGAAGCCCAGACATGGACTGAGCTGCTAACAAATGTGGCACCTTGTGGCTGCGCAGCCAGCTGATGGAGCCTTTGTCAGTGGATGTAAAAATGCCTAATGGGAGTAATACAAATAATACAAATAAAAATAATATATTAGGCTTAATGATTCAGCTGTCATTTGTCAAGGACAGTCTGGATAAATAGTGGTTAATGTCATTAATGGTCAAATTTAGGAGGTCACCACTGGAGCTACCCGCACCGAGTTTGCTGCCGTTTTAGTCTCAAACACTGTTTTAATTGTTGGCGTACGTTTAAGCAACAAAAAATAAACTGTACTGACTGCGTGCCCATTAGTGATTCATGCGTTTTAAATAAGGAGCCTGGCTGTGGGTGCAGTGGGGGTTTAAATGGGCGACTGCGGTGCAGCAAGGAGAAGCGCCCCAGGTGCACACGTCTGGGTTCCATGCCACTGCTGTGACTGGCTGTTGATGCACTGCATGGCGTGCCCGTGGGCTGTTGTGACCAGGCTGCATCGTCTCGATAAGCAGAAATCGACTGGCACTTTGCCTGGCATGAAGCCTCCTGCCATTTGAGAACATGTCCTGCTTTTTTTAGGCCTGTCTTCTTTCGTTGGACCCAGACAAGTGCCAAGCTAATGGCTTCTTAAAAGCTGTTTTATCTCAAAGCGCTACGAAGCAAGACAGGGCTTCAGCCCCGAGGATTCATTTTGCGAAAGGCTCTCAGTGAACGTGTGACAGCCTTGGTCAAAAGGCATTTAGCGTTCGACTGTCTGTGTTCTAGCTCCCCAGTTGGAAGAATCGGCCAATTAAAAAGAAGGCATTTAAGGAACTAAGGCACCTGGAGAAGAAGGTGGAGGCCTGTGGCTGGGAGAGTTGCGTAGTTTATTGGCGCCCACTGTTAGTTGGCGAATTGCTTGTTTTTGGTGTTGAATTGGTGTAAACGCCTATGATTAGGAAACAGCTGCAGGAAGGGGATGAAGCTGTTTACTTTGATCACCTTTTTCATGGTTTTACTGTGGTAAGGGAGCCCAGGTGAAATGGTGCACTTTTGTTTGTTTTTGTTTGTTAGGGAAGTTATTTAACAGAATAAAGGTGTTTTGTTTGTTTTGTTAGGTTAACTCACCATTGCAGAAAGTGAGTTAACCTAACTATAAATAAATAATAGATAGATAGATAGATAGATAGATAGAAAGAAAGAAAGAAAGAAAGAAAGAAAGAAAGAAACTTCCCACAAAGTACTTGGGGTTCTTTCCTGGTTGGATCAGTTCTTTCCTCACTCTCTCTGTTATGTGCCAATTCTAGACTGGGCTATAATAGAAGGACTTTTATAAAAGTTCAGATTATTTCTTCAAATGGTTTCGTGATAAATGTGCTCACTGTTGTTAGTTACAGGAAATTGAATGAGAAGTGGAGAACATCTTGGCACCATAGAGATGAACTCAGTGTGCTAACCACCTTCGGGCCCTGTGCTGCTGCAGGTGTCTGGAGGCTTTCACTGTCTACGGGGGTGTGGGAAGAATTGAGGAGCCCTATGTTAGCATCACCAGGAAGAAGCAGATTTCCAACGGTGGGCAGTCTGAGGCGGTGGAACGGCAGGTTGGCCAGGCGGAGGGGAAGCTGGTGGCACACCGGGCCGCCTTTGCCCGTACTTCTGTCATCCAGGCGTTCCTCGGCTCAGCACCGCAGCTGACCCTGCAGCTCTACATCTGTGTGCTACAGCAGGCCGTGTCCATTGGAAGAGGTAGACACCGCCTCACGCTTGATCCTTCTGAGTAGTGTGATTTTCCAACTAGCCCGATCCAATCTTCTGGAACATTCTTTCAGCTAAAGAGAGTCCAGTCATCCAAAAACACAACATCACTATGATTGTAGTTGTCAGTGCTTGAAGTGGCCAGTACCTGCATAAAGTCCTGGTACTCTCTTTAACCCCCAGACAAGCAGGTTCTCAGGCTGAGCTGCTCACCCAGCAAAATCCTGCTGTAGTACACAGCCATTATTCACAATAATCCCACAGCCGCATTTCATTATCCGTTACTGATAATGCGAGTTGGCTCTCACACTGGTTTTCCTACGATTTATTCAGAATTTGAGCCCCCTTTATTTAAAAAAAAAAAAGAGCACTGTAAAGATCAGCAATATCTGGTAGTGTCACTTATTCACTGCAGAAATTCACTCCTATGGAGTTTAAAGGTTTAATTTGCATATAAATGTATCTATACATGGACTCGGAAAGAGTTTTAATTTGCTTGTGAATATATTTGTACATGGATTTATAATTTATTTGCTTTATTTGAAGTTTTGTTTTCTACTTATTTCAGTTTCATGTCATTTGTTTGTCACATGGTGCTCCTTGTCCTCCATGTAGTTCTACCTAAAGTCAGAGCTCTTAGAGATCATCTTAAGAATGGTCACTGGTGGCAGATTAAGGATCTGTACTTCCTTTCAACTGGTAGTGCTCCAATTAGAGGACTCGTGTTGTACTTTTCTGCGTACATCACTCTTCACAAAGCAAACACTGAAGTGTAATTGCAAAGGGCGCGTTTCCTCCAAGATGTTCCTGTGATCTGCGCCTCGATGTGGGCAATACACAGTGTACCGCAAGCATGCAGTCGCCTCTTCAGTCGTCCCTCGCACCTTCTATTAGCCGGGAAGTGTTGACGTTCAGAAACGTCTTTGGGTTCATCTTCTAAATAACAAGTACATTCTCATATTCAGGCGGCCAAATGAGTTCTCGCACTAAACATCACGTTGTACCTTTTTGCCACTGGCATACGGTGGTCTTATGTGTGAGGATGAGCCTCTGCGACAGGGTTTGATCTTCTATGCCAGCATGGCAAAGCATTTTTAAATAAAAAAATTTACTTTGCTAAGTGGATAAAATGTAAAAACGGAATTAACGGTGAATGTCATTAACAGCATCGCGTTGCAAATTGAATCAGAGGAGGCTGAGCACTAATGAAGAAGCTGAGGGTGGGGGTTTTGGCGTTGTATGAAATGCTGCACTGCAGTTTTTCCATCACAGACCTGACCATCCACGCTGTAACCTGCTTTGGACACTTTTAGCCCCCCCCCTCCATCCCCCTGGTTCGGTCAAGTTTTACTCTGCATCCATGTCATACAGGTGACTTCAGTAACTGCAGGGCTCCTGGTGGCAACGTACAGTATTGCTGCAGGTCCTCAGGTGAGCCAAAGGTGCCAGGCCCAGGTGTAAACAGGACAGACTCGCCTCTCGCGTGATCCACACTGTTGGATCTGGTGAAACCCCATCTTCTCACAAGCTGCCGAGCTGCTCAGCGGGATCCATTTCTCCACCTACAGTTGCGATGGGAAGACATGAACACTGCGCTTGAATCAATCCACTCTGCGGTTTCCATCCACCATCTGTGAGCTGCATTAATAATTGACAGCGCTTTACCTTCTGCTTGCCTGGGAATAAAAGGTGGTGTTTTACATTGACAAAGATGTTGTTGTGGATGGCAGAGAGTAACTACAACACAGGGCCTTAGGATACATCAAGGGAAGAAAAAGTGCCTGCGGGAGGGTGTGCAAGGGGGTCGTATCGAGCAGTACTTTTTGAGAAGGCAGTCAAGTAAGTCGACGGAAGTCTAGTGACCAGTAGAAAGCTACAGTTCACAGGATATCAGAGGTACCCTGGTCACTGAGAGGGAAGGAGCAGGCACTGGAGAGGGTGGTGTGGAAGAGGCCCGGAGGAGTAGGGAAAAGAGTGGTGAGTTGAAGCCTAGAGTTAGGTGGCGTAGAGCAGGTGAGAAAGTAGTATGGCAAACAGTGAATGAGGATTTAGTAGGGGTGTTAGAGAGGTTGAAAGGGAATGCAGAGAATAAGTTAGAGAAGATAGGTGAGGTTATCTATCGGTATGGTATGGATAGGTTTGGGGTGGAAAAAGAGAGGAAAGTGCAAGTCCAGCAGAGGGTAAATTCGAGGAGGCAGAATGAAATTGTTAGGTTAGTGCGGGAGAGGAGGAAGTTAAGAAAGGAGTGGAGAAGGGCAACAGAGGTGGAAAGACAAAGAATAGAGGTGTTGCAGGAGGAAATTAGAAGTAGGATGATGGTGCTTAGGTGGGCGGAGCATTTGAGGAGGAAGAGGAAAGAGAAGACTAGGGCAGCTTTTTATAAGGACCCGTTTAAGTTTGTCAAGAGCCTGTTTGAGCAGGAAAGAAAGGGAAGGTTAAAGGTGGCGAAGCAGGAGTTGGAACCATATTTAAGGAGTACATATACGAGTGTTGAGGAAGATGGGGAGAGGGGCCTCCCATTAGATATGCCGCCGCTAGGGGAGTTAGAGTACAAGTTAGACGTTAGTCCACCAAAATAGAGTGAGGTACAGGGAGTAGTAAGGCACGCAAAGGCCTCATCAGCCCCAGGGCTGAACAGGGTCCCCTACCGGGTATATAAATATGCACCAGGTGTACTTAGGTTCTTGTGGAGGCTCTTTAGAATAGTGTGGAGGAATCAGGTGATTGCAAGGGCCTGGCGTAGGGCATGGGAGAAGGAGTCTGTAGAAATACAGCAGTTTAGGCCAGTATGGTTGTTGAATGTAGAGGGTAAAATATTCTTTAGTGTAGTAGCATGGAGGCTGTCAGATTATTTAGGAAAGAGTAGATTAATTGACACGATAATCCAGAAAGCAGGAATCCAAGGTTTTTCAGGATGCTTAGAGCACACTAGTGCAATATGGTATCAGATCCAGGAAGCTAAGCACGAGAAAAGGGACTTGCATGTGGTATTTCTAGATCTAGCAAATGCCTTTGGCTCTGTACCACATAAGCTTATCTGGAGCGCGTTTGACTTTTTTAGAGTTCCAGGCAAGATAGCGAGCTTAGTTAAAGGATATTTTCAGGACATTAAGATGTGCTTCACCATGGCAGAGTACACAACAGCCTGGCAGAGGCTGGAAATGGGGATTATGGCGGGCTGCACCATTTCCCCATTAGCTTTTACTGTGGCGGTGGAGTTAGTGATTAGGGCATTGCGTTGGGTAGTGGTGGGGGGGGCAGCCAGATGGGCTCCGTCTCCCTCCAATCAGGGCCTTTATGGACGACATGACGCTGGCGATCACAACAGCAGCTTGTGCGAGGCGATTGCTAGGGAAGTTAGGTGAGAATTTAAAATGGGCAAGCTTTAAGATTAACCAGCAAAATCCCGCAGGTTAAAGGAAAGGAAAAGAAGGTTATTTTTTGGTGGATGGTGAGAAGATCCCATCAGTTTTGGAAAAGCCAGTAAAGAGTTTAGGGAGGTGTATACGAGGGAGTTATCTGATGGGGAGCAGGGGCAGGAGCTTAGGAGAAGTATAGTGGATGGGTTAGGAAAAATAGAGAAATCAGGGCTGCCAGGAAAACTGAAGCTTGGTGCTTACACTTTGGCCTGTTCCCAAGGGTGATATGGCCACTTACAACATACGAGACATCAGTCACGAAGGTGGAGAAAATCGAGAGGCTGATTAGCTCTTATATTAGGAAGTGGCTGGGGGTTCCTTGTTGTCTAAGCAGTGTGGCTCTGTATGGGAAGGGAATTCTGTAGTTGCTGCTGTCAAGCTTGACGGAGGAATTTAAGTACGCAAAGATGCGGTTAGAATTGCAGCTGACAGGGAGTAGGGATGAGGTGGTAAGGGAGTTGGGACCGAAAATAGTGACAGGTAGAAAGTGGGATGTGAAGCAGTACAGGAAGCGAAGGCAGACTTAAGGCATGTAGAGGTGGTTGGGAGGGTCCAACAGGGGAAAGGAGGGCTAGGATTGCGGATAGGAGACCCCATGTGGAGTAAGGCAGGCCCTGTAGAGAGAAGGAGGTTAGTGGTAGAGCAGGTGCGTTGGCGGGAAGAAGCGGAGAGGTGTGTTAGAGTAGTCGCAGGGCAAGCAGGGGCAGTGGGTGAATTGGGAAGGAGTGGAGAAGAGGAGGCTGAACTGGAGGGAGCTATGGAGCATGGAGGCAGGTCAGTTAAGGTTCCTGCTGGGAGCAGTGTACGATGTGCTGCCATCAACACAGAATCTAAAGCAGTGGGTGGGTGAGGACCCAGCCTGTCCTCTACGCTTGGAAGTAGGGATGGTTAAACATATACTAGCAGGTTGTAAGGTTAGCTTGGCGTTGGGCAGGTACAAGTGGAGGCACAATTAGGTGTTGAGATGTCTGGCGGCAGTGATTGAGAGGTGGAGGGTGCAGGTGAGTTTAGGACGTGAGGCGGGTAGTTCAGGGGTTAGTTAGCACTAGCTTGAGACTGGATATGGTGCTGTGGTCAGCAAGTCGGAGAGTAGCATATATCATAGAGCTTACAGTTCCATGGGAGGGGCTAGTGGATGACGTACGAGAGGAAGAAGCTCAGGTATAGCGAGCTGGCAGCGGAAATGGAGGGGAGGGGCTGGAGCATGAGAGTGAGGCCAGTGGAGGTGGGCTCCTGTGGCTTTATAGTCTGCTCAGCGTTAGCACTGTTCCATGAACTCAGAATCCATGGGCAAAGTTTATGGCGGTCAGTGAAAGTGCTTTCACAGGCTGCTGAGCAGGGAAGTCTTTTGATTTGGAGGAAAAGGAACAGTGCGGATGGAGGCCGGGCGGTGAAGCTTTGAGCAGGTAAGTAAAGCATAGCAGTTGCAGGCAGCGGTGTGTAGGTGGCAGCGTTGGTGTGTGTGCGTGCAACGTGAGATGTGGTTTAGGCAGCGGTGAAGGAGTTTCTTCCTCGGGGGTAACGTATGTTAGAATGGGCGATGAGCGTGCGGTTACTGGGGGTGCTAAGGCTATATTAGTCCATTGTGTGTTGTGCTGTATGGCTAGGTAGCATGGTGGAGGGGAGCAGCTCAGGGACACCTGAGCTGCAGTTGAGCCTTCTGGAAGTGTCGTGGGCCTAACTCGACGAAACGCCGACAAAGGAAGGTGCCTACTTAATAACCCCAATGAGATGCAGTAGCATCACTTTGCCATACCATGTATGGTTTTATAGGTTGCTAGCATTAGTGTTGGAGGGGTAAAACCTTTGCATAGTAGTTAGATAGGCTTGTGGAGGGCTGACTGTGGGGTTGCCATGGTGGTGGAGGGTTAGGAAAAGGAAAAGCGGGGATTTGGGTGACAGTGAGGCAGGGAGGGGGATCCCCTTTTCAGTACGAGTTCTTTTGTTAGCACTACATGTTTGTTATAAATCAAGCAACTTTATTTTTTCCTACTCAACATATTTAAAGGCTGAATTTACAGGCTGATAAGTCTGTCACTGAAGTACTAAGGGAAACCCTACAGTAAATGTTAAATAAATAATAAAACTAAGTTAAATGCAATGTGTCCACCAAGCAATACAGTATGAACTCTTAACAGAATAGTTAGGAGAAAGAGGGTGTCTGATATTGTCAGAATACGTTGTTTACATGAAACAGAAGTTCAATAAATAATAGAAGGTACGTTTTGAAGCATTTTATGAACTTTTTAAGCATTGAGCATTGCAACCAGACTACTATGGGGAAGTACCAATATAACTAGAAAATAACAGGGAAGCACTGACATCCAAATTAGAATTTTGTCCCTTTAAATTGGAAAGCTGTTAAAACTTGGATTTGTTAAATCAAAGCTTTAATGTAATGGATTTGCTTTTGTGGTGGTTTTCTGCTTAGCAACTTTGAGCAGTAGGTTTCTGTACTAAGCAGCTTGAAGGATTTACTCATTTTTCTAGCTGGGTAAGAGGTTTGACAGCACTTCTGGAGTAAATGTCCTTGCACAGTGATGCTGGAGCTGGGATTTGAATCAGCTTCCTTCCAGCTGCAGGACATCAGCTCAAACCCTTATGGTACCTATATTAGTCCATTGTTTACTGCGGATTCTGTTCTCTCTTTCAGGTACGCTCATGGTGATCTCGCTCCTTTCCGTCGTGTACGGTGCCTTGCGCTGCAACATCCTGGCCATAAAGATTAAGTACGATGAGTATGAGGTGCAGGTCAGGCCGGTGGCCTACCTCTGCATCTTCCTGTGGAGGAGCTTTGAGATCGCCACAAGGGTGGCAGTCCTAGTCCTCTTCAGCTCAGTGCTCCGGGTCTGGGTTCTGCCTGTGGTGCTGGCCAACTTCCTGGCTTTCTTCTCCTATCCGTGGGTCCTTTTCTGGCGAAGCCGCTCACCCTTCCCGGAAAACATTGAGAAGACGCTGACACGGGTGGGAACCACTGTGGCCCTGGGCCTGCTCACCTTCCTCTATGCCTGCATCAACATGTTCTGCTGGTCAGCTGTGCAACTGAAGCTGAGTGATCCAGACCTGATCAGCAAGTCAGAGAACTGGTGCCGCATAGCGGTGTACTACATGCTGCGCCTTGTGGAGAACACTGCGCTTCTGCTGCTCTGGTATACCTTCCGGACTGAGGTCTACCGCTTTGTTTGTGCGCCGCTACTTGTGCTGCATCTGCTGGCCAGCTACGTGGTTGCAGTCCTCTTCATGCTGATCTTCTACCAGTTGTGCCACCCGTGCAGGAGTCTCTTTACCTACAACGTCTCCAATGGTCTGTGGGGGTGCTCCCACTTCCTTTGCCTGCACTGCAGGCCACGCCCTCCAGAGGCGCCCATAGACAAGGCTGCCCTGGAACTGCCAAGTTTCACCAACAAACACACCCAGAACAGGGGGTATGAGGTGAATAGCACTGTGATCCCAAGTGTTTGCAGCAGTTCTGGAGCCTCTGCTTGAACCCTGATCAGCCCAGGGTCCCAGTCCCATGGTGCCACAACGTTATTGTTCAATGCATTCAATACTTCTTCAGTCTCCATGATGAGTGCTGGCTCCTATGCTAATGTGCATGATGGTCAGCGCTTGACGTGGAAGAAACAAAATGCCAGCACTGTTCTTATCAGCCGGTGTCAGCAAACAAAGTATTAAATGTTGGAATTCAGCAGTGAAACAAAGATAGAACTTGCTGATATCCACCATCTGTACATCTTTAATGAAAGCGACACACATTTTGAACAAACGGTAGGAAAGCAGCACATCAGCCGACCTGCAGTGCAGCTTGGTGCACCCTGGGCAATGAGGTGTGGCTATGGGGTTGTTATGAATAATGACCGTGTACTACTGCACCTCAACCCAAGGATCTGGTCAATGGGGAAGAAAAAGGCTTGGATGGGAAGAGCAAAACGGATGAGTGCAGCTATTGTTGATGATGGAGATTTAAAAATATTTTCCAGTAGCAGAAGTGTTGCTCTTTGGAAGGGGAAGCTGCTGTTTGGTCAGTTAACTAAATACTTTGCATTTAAAGCTCTTTTTTGGGTTTGACAGTTGCATAATTGCTGGTGATGGAGTTTGTGAAGCAACCTCATTTCTTTGTCATTTGGCCTTCAGTCGCAAAGGAGGGATCTTCGTTTTGTGTTTAACAGCAAATTTATGCCCTGCGCAAAATGTTTAATTTGGATCTTGTAGATCTGGGTAGTGTAAGTCTTTAGGTTGCTTCTGTGCAAATTTGAATTAATAGTAAAAAAGCAAGACCATTTAACATATCCTACAGGTGAGCCAAGTTCTGCGCAAAATGTGAATGAATGAGACTTATTTCGAAATGTCACACGGCTGCAAAATTGTAATCTGCTGCAGTACTACGGTGAAAATTTACTATAGTTTTTTATCTTTGCTTATGTCTTACATTTTTGTTGTGTTTGAACCATTATTTATTTATATTTGCATATCTAAGCCAAAGTTCTTATTTGTACTTGTTGAGCATCTGCTGATAAGCAACCCTGTAGTTTTAAACACATAATTTTCCAATCCAGTATTCTTGTAAAATTCAGTGCAGTTAAGGAAAGAGATGAGTAAACTAAATTACAGGAACATAGAATGTACACAATACCCTGGTATTGGAGCTCCTGGTTTTCTGAAATTCCCAGAATAACAAACTATATGCGTTAATAACTGGATTGATGTCCGAGTCCAGAGCCCTGGTATGGTGAGTTTCATCTGAGGGAAGCTGACCCATGTCACAGAAACTGTCAACATTGGCACGAGTGTGACACTAGGTGGTGTCACTGGAGCGGCATTCTCAGTCTTTGCCTTGTGTGAACCCAGTTCAATATGCGCTTTTGTGGTTCCAGTCACTTCTGTTCAGTGGGTTGGTCCCCCAGTAACAGTTCATTACAATAACAGCCCAGTACAGAAGACACATTTTATTGTTTTTTTTTATTGTAAATTGTTTTCTTTTTACATAAATTTGGCTATTAAATGTTTTGTTACTGTTACTACTTAATATAAGGAATGAAATGTAATTTGTACTAAACAAAAAGATTACAGCGTATAAACTCCATATTAATCACCTGGTGTTTAAAGTGATTTTTTTGGGGGGGGGGGGGGGTGAGTTGGTTTTTCTCAGATGAACCCTGACAGAATCATAATTTTCCTAATAAATAACGGAAGCAGCTCAGCGGTGTTCAAGTTAAGGGTCTGGGGACCACTTCTAGAAACCAACTGGACTCGGATACCGGGGTACAGGTGCATTTAAGGCAAGAGCATGCGAGAGAAGCTAAAGAAGGGGAATTATGTCCAACTGTGAGCTGCTCCTTGTTGAAGAAGAACAGCAGGCCCTTCAGATGCAGATTAGGCAACTACTTGCCAGACAAAGCCATCTCATGGACTTCGTGTCAACTGAGGAAAGAACCCTCCCCAGCTGCTATGGCCGCAGTCACCTGTGCCAACGAGGCAAGTCCAACGCCCCGCTGTGGTGCACGATCGCTGGGGCTGGTCAACTATACACTTGCTCCATCACACAGTGATGATGACAATGGTACCTGGCTTGTTCAACGCCGCAGACGGGGCCGCAAGCCCAGATTGCCCCTGTCGTCATCTCAGGTGTCTCTGGAAAGCATACAGACACAAAACCGTTTTGACCCTGTTCGCTCCCCCAACGTTCAAGCATGCCCATGAAACATTCTCATTATCGGAGACTCGGTTGTGCGCAACATTAATGTATCATGCTCTCAAAAGAGATCTTTTGTTTCGAGTTTTCCCGGTGCGCGAGTCCGGGACCTTAGAAGAAGAGCTCAGAAAGTCCTTCACAAATACAAGGAGAAGGCTGTGGGAACCACCGTACTGCACACAGGATTAAACGATGTAAGATGTCAGCAGTCGGAGGTCCTAAAGACGGATTTTACTGCTTTATTCCAGACGGTGAAGGAGAAGTCACCGACTGCTAAAATCGTTGTTTCGGGTCCACTGCCTCAAAATAGAAGGTCAGATAAAGCCTACAGTCGACTGCTGTCCTTATATACCTGGGTGAAAGACTTCTGCAGGAGGAATAACATCTCGTTTGTGGACAACTGGGATCTCTTCTGGGAAAGACCACGCTTCTTTAGTCGCGATGGCCTGCGCCTGAACAGACTTGGCGCCCAGCTCCTCTCCGACAACTTGGCTAAGGTAATCTGTCTCCCCTGACTAACTGATCATTGCATTTCTGTAAAACTACTTGTTAGGATGCTATAACTCTGAAGGAAATTTATCTCGAGGTCAGCACTGCCCTACCACTGAGTCAACTGATCATAGAAATGCCAGGCCTAGTAGTACAACTGAAAATTCCCTAATCGATCAACCCATCTCTTACCATTATATTAGAACCAAAATAACTAATCATAGATTAAAGAACAAATCCGCGCAAAGGGGCATAAACATTAACAACTTGATCTACATTAAAATCAACCATGAAACCCTGAACCAGCATTGTGTCTCTGAAACCTTAACCATGGCTTTACAGAGCATTAACTAGTAAGACTTTTTCTGTCAATGACCTTATTAGTGACAGCAAAATAGACTGTCTCTTACTGAGACATGGCTCAGCTCGGATGGGGCAGTGGTACTAATAGAAGCTTCTCCCCCAAATTACAGTTTCACTCATTCGTTTCGCCAGGGAAAAAAAGGCGGTGACCTAGCATATATTTATTCTAGTCGATTAAATGTTAAAAACGCCGTTTTCTGTGCTTATAGTTTGTTTGAATATATTGCAATTACTATTCAAGGAGTCTTCCCTTTTCTGTTGCTTACTGTCTATAGACTCCCTAAATACAGTATCGCCTTTATTGAGGAGTTCTCAGACTTATTATCCATAATACTAACCATATTAACAACGATTGTGACCATAAAGCAAAAGAATTCCAAAATTTACTCAATTCATTCAAGCTCAACCAGCACGTAAACCAGCCCACTCATAAAGGAGGGCACACGCTGGATTTAGTCATCACCAAAGGTTTAAAAATAGATGTAAATCAGGTTATTGACATAAATATCTCAGACCACTACTGCATATTTTTTACTGTTGAAACTATTAACCATTCCTAATGAAAAGCACATTGTTAAAAGACGCTTTTTTGATAGTACTGCAACGTCTAGGTTTATTGAAATTGTCAACAATTGACCAGACTATAGTATGCATCATAATGACTCTAACAGCTTGATAAATCCAAATAATGCAGATATTGTTAACAGTACAGTCAAAAACTTTATCACCCAGTTAAGGGCCACAGCGGATTTGGTGGCTCCACAAAAAACTGTTACAAAATCCTCCGGCATGAAAATACCATGGAAGAGAAACATAACAGCTGAGCTTAAGAGAGCATACCGGAGAGCAGAGCGGAGATGGAGAAAAACTAAATTAACTGTAGACCATGAGATTCTAAAAGCAAAAACTTCTGAATATAATAAAATGTGACGTGCTAGGCAACAGTATTTCTCCAAAATGATAAACGATAATGCAGGAAACTCGATCTTAGCAAATAGAAAACTCTATGTAAGCTGTGGAAATTACAACTCGGATGTTAGATAGAATTGCCAGTGGGGACTGGGTGGTCTTTTGGCCTTAGAACCCCTGCAGATTTAGTTTTTTTCTCCAGTCTACCTGGAATTTTTTTTTTTGCTGTCCACCCGACCTTTAGACCCTATTTCCTCATATTTACTACATTATCTTATCGCACAATCTAGTATACTGTGTTCATTGTTGTTGTCTCATTAACCTTGTAAAGCACTTTCAGCTACAGACCACTGTATGAAAGGTGCTATACAAATAAAAAATGTTGTTGTTGTTTAAAGAGGCTTACACAACAGATGCATTGAATTGTCATGCTCCCGTATTGGTATTTATTTTTAATTAGATTTTATTTAAAAGACTTAATTCATTCTGCAGCCCCCTCAACTGTAACTTCATGTCTAACGGTGGGCCAGGACAGGACAATCTTGGTACGTGGGTGTTTGTTGTACAGGTCCTGTGGTGTTAGTTATTTCTGCTGACATCTAGTGGGCACAGAAAATGAGCAGTATGGTACACTGTGGTACAGTATGGTACGGTTTGGCGAAGGACGTGTCCCTCTTCTGCTGGGCCTGGACCACAGGCACGAGGCGGAGAGGAAGGGTGTCTTCCTTAACATTCTGTAAAACCACTTCAATAAGGAAGCACTGCCATACACAGCAGGTGGACTCATTTATGCAGTTTGGGAATCATGCTACCCAACCTAAGGAAACAACTCATGTCCAAAAAAAAATGTGTTTTACAAAAGTGTTTGTTTTGTCTTCTGGACTCAAAGCTGCCCTTCTGGCACATGTAGGGAAACCCCTTCACTAGGCTACAGAAGAGCCTCATTTGCATTCAGGGTCTGTACTAAAACCGCAGTTTCATTGCTGGGTGCTTCTGAGGTCCCTGTGCACTGCACCCCGGGACTGAACTGTTTGGCTCTGACTCACCACCGTTTCATTTCTGCCTTAATGCCAAGAATAAAGTACAAATTATTCGTTGCGATTCCGCAGGAACAGTTTGTATGAAGCCAGGTTAATGGTTTGTATGATCAATACATATAAATGACCTATTTAGTAGTAACTATTTCTAGCGCCATAAACTAGGAAGCAAAACCAGGAGGAAGCTGTGGCTCTACACAAGTGTGAGAGAGAGGACAGACTTGCCTGGTTTGTGTTCTGTCAGCAGGGGGCATAGCGGTTAGTTCTGATGACCTGCAATTGAAAAACCCAGTATTGGATCCTACCCCCTGTGGCAGTATCCTAGAGCAAGGTACTTATCCTGTTATGTACCGGTAAAAATGGCCGTGCTATTTAGAGGCGTAAATTGCTGCGAGTGGCTCGGCTTCATGAGATAAGCATCTGTAAGAAATGTGAAAAGGTTGCGGCTGTTTCATCAACTTCAGGGAAGTTGTGAGGGGAATAGGAGAGTTCCTGACCGCAAGTTCGGTGCAGGCAACCCTCATTTGAGAGGTTCGCCTTTTTAAAGTCTTCAAAGTCCCAAAGTAATACATTTAAATAGCTTGTGAGAGAATTAGAATTATTATTAAAATTGTAAGAGAGTAAAGGAGGTGTTGGAGGTTATTGATGAAACCATTGTTACTAGAAGTGACAATAACAGACTGGGGGTAAACAAACCACCTCTAACTGGGTGATCCAGGCCTATCAGCGAGGGCAGCGGGTTCCCGGCATCACAGAGAGAGAAGGTGCTGTAACACTTGACTCGGCCCAGCACTTCCTCAAACACGGCAGCAGGGCTCGACCCACTCTTATTTGCTCTCACTTCCTCCTGGTGTCAGCTTGCATCTGAGCTGCATCTCGCTGCACTACTCATTCGCGCTAACCCTCAACATGGGCAACTGGGTGGTCAACGACGGGCTCTCCTGCATCGTCATCGTAAGTCTACCATCTTTGGACTTTCACCGCTGGGTGCTGGGTGCTCCTCTAACTGGGCAAACTGGTTCTCTTTCAGCTGGCATGGCTGGGGATCAACGTCTTCCTCTTTGTCTATTTCTACCTGGCTTTCCTAACGGAGAGGTGGTTCTACACTAGGTCCATCCTTGGGGTGAGTGAGATCCTCGTCTTGTCGCCGCCACTGCCTGAATTCCCTCATGTAAACCCAGTGCAGGAAAATCAGCATCACCCCCCCCCCTCCCCACACACACACACACACACACACACATTTTTGTTAGCATTTCTTGAAATGGGATATTAATATGCTTTGACTTGGACTTCCGTTGAGTTGTTTGTTTAACTCTTTTGCTACCTGTAAGGGAAGTTTATGTTTAGGTCCCACATATGAAAACTTAAAGTGTTAAAAAAAACACTTTATTTAATGGTATTCAAATTTATTAAGCCAATTTTATAGCGTGTATAAAGACGCTTTTTAATTTTGCACTTGAAGCTAGACAATATTTTTATTTTTTTTATCCATCTTTATGTCATGCCTTTTCTTCACCCATTTGCCCACTTATACAATTGGGTCACTTTTACTGTGGGGAAACCACAGTTCCAAGTACTTGGATAGCAGCAACCACAGTAAGAGACTGAGATTTGAACCCGCGGGCTTTGAATACATGGTGCCGGGCTGACCCGCTGCGGTTCCCTGTGAACCTTGTGTGTGCTGATGCCTTGAAGTTCACTTTTTTCTATTTGAAAATGTGTAATTGGTAGGCTTTTTCTGACTATGATAGATGTTTGTCTGGTTGGGGGGAGGGCACAGGTGTGTGTGCTTTATTTAGCCATGCGGAGAAGTGAGAGTGAATAGCGCTGTGCTGTCGTTGTGGTCCAGCAAGCACTGTCATGGGCCCGGGCCCCTGCCGCCTGCCTCAACTTCAACTGCATGCTCATCCTCCTGCCTGTGTGCCGCAATCTTCTCTCCTTCCTGCGCGGCTCCATCCAGGTCAGTGTGCCGGTTGGACGGGCGAATCCCGCCTGAGTTGCGTCAGCGTGTTGGGAAATGAGCGTGTGAGAGCGGGTGTGTGTGTGTGTCACTGTGTGCACATCCATCACTAGTGTGGAGGCTGTTAAACCTCGTGCTGTTCCTGTACGAACGTTCCTCATACGCAGGTGGTTGTTTCGAACGCGAAGCTTCCCACCACTGTGTTATGATGATATTAAGGAAAAGGGTCATTAGCAGAACATTTTAAGTGACTTCCTGTAAGAAGTTGTTCAGTTTGCCTGCGATATATGCGCTTTTGTGCTGTCACAGGTGTAATCTGCACACCCATGATTTATATAAATATGTTAAAGTTCCTTGTTTCCTGTTGACAGCAGCCGCGCTCGGCTTTAGTTGGCTGCAGTGTAGATGAATACTTTTACAAAGAACACGTGTGAACAGGAAAACCTCTGTGCAGGTGCTGACATCGCATCCAAGCGAAGCCAAAAACGTGACATAATTTCTGCAGACACCGCTGTGCCGTCAGTCCTATGACGTGTTTGGATTTTTTGTCCTAAATGTAGGGAATCCATTACTGCTAAAGGGAATGCCATGTGAGGAGGTCTGTGTGTTTGTGTTCAACCAGCGATGCAGCCGCAGCGCCGCCCGACAGCTGGACCGAAACCTCACGTTCCACAAGCTGGTAGCCTACATGATCGGACTGCACACAGGTATCCCCCCCCACAGGGCATCGCCCTCCCCCACACATCCCTATCTAGGTTACCTGGCTTTGTTCAACATGGACAAACATTGCATTAATGCAAAGCTGAGTTCATTATCAGGGTGTAAATAATTCATTAAATGACCATTTTTATTCTTAGCAACAGCCAGTATGTTTTTTTCCTTATTTGTCTCCAGGACAAACTTGCCCTTTATCTGGTGGACTCACCGAATCCCTCACACTGTCTGTTCCATGCTGTCTCACACTGACCAATACTGTGACATTTTCTGTTCTGGTGTGACATTGTTACAAGCTAACCTGGGGTCTCCTCGGTTTTCGGTTCTGCAGCGATCCACATACTGGCCCACTTGTTCAACTTCGAGAGGTTCATGGACGCCCAGCTTGACCGCAGCAACTCCCTACAGTATGTGCTCTCCCAGATTGGGAACGAAGAAAACCAGTCCTTCTTGAACCCCATCCGTACCAACGAGACGGTAGGCTCCTCCCATATTGGTGCTGTGAGCACTTACTAAGCTAAGACTTCACTCTGGCATCTGGAATAGAAAGTTAGCTGAACTGAGTTAGCAATGTCAAGATTTCAGTCTCTAGAAGATCCGCTGTCGATTTTCCAGAACCCCACCTATGTAATGTTTACCACAATCGCTGGCCTGACTGGAGTGGTCATCACCTTGGCTCTCATCTTAATGATCACATCATCCATGGAGGTCATCCGTAGATCCTACTTTGAGGTCTTCTGGTTCACGCACCATCTGTTCGTCATATTCTTCATTGGCTTGGTCATCCATGGAGTTGGGTAAGTGTTCCCACCTGGCAGATGACCGCTCGGTGCACCCCTTGAGTCTACTTGCTAAGACCTTGGCAGGTTCCTCAGCTGGAGTGACAACGTTGTCCCTGGTTTGACAGGCGGATCGTGAGAGGCCAAACCCAAGAGAGCCTCAAGGAAAACGACCCGAAGCAGTGCGAGGAATACTACCTGAATTGGGGAAAAAACAGCACTTTCTGCCTGGTGCCAAACTTTGCGGGCAACCCACCAGGGGTCAGTGGCTGTGCTGCAGACGCACCAGTTCTGCTCTTGGTTCTTCGCACCCTGCACAGATCCTCCTGTTGACTTAACGTACAGTTTGCTCTGCTTGTCATGTGTAATGTTCCTGTGGTCCGGGTCTCTGGTTTTCAGACGTGGAAGTGGGTGGTCGGCCCGATGTTTCTCTACCTGTGCGAACGACTGGTGAGGTTCATCCGCTCTCAGCAGAAAGTGGTTGTTACAAAGGTTAGTGGTCATACAGCGCCTGTAATAACCTCTGCTTATGCATTCATTAACATCTGCTGAAAGTTCCCCAAGTCTCTCTGACGTGTATGGAGAGAGCATTAGATAACCTGCTGATACTGGGCCATCCTCAGCACATCAACAACATGCAATGTGCTCTGATTTCCTTTCACTGTGTAAGAATGAATCCCCGCAGCTTCAGTTCTACACCGTTCCCCTTCTGCCCCACAGGTGGTGATGCACCCCTCCAAAACCTTGGAGCTGCAGATGCGAATGAAGGGCTTCAAGATGGAGGTGGGCCAGTACGTGTTCATGCAGTGCCCCTCCATTTCCCACCTGGAGTGGCACCCCTTCACGCTGACCTCGGCCCCAGAAGAGGACCACTTCAGCGTCCACGTCCGCATCGTGGGCGACTGGACGGAAGCCCTTTACAAGGCCTGTGGAGGCGATAAGAGCGAAGTGAAGGAGGCCTGGACACTCCCCAAGTGGGTGTCGCTTTAGTCCACTGCGATTTGTCACATTGAATTATGGGAAAAATATGAAACAGTGCAGCACTAAACACTTTGCTTTCTAACACCACAACCCATGAGAAACTGTTTTATTAAAGGGGATGTTGTGCTTACAACATCAGCTCAGTATTGAGAAACAAAATGGAGAAGCGCAAAGCACATAATTGTTATACTCTTTCCATGCAGGTTCTGCATTCCTTTATTTGTTTTGTCTTCTGCTCATTTGTAACATCTCTGACCCTGGCTGCATTTAGAATGTCCATTGACGGGCCTTTTGGCACAGCCAGCGAGGATGTCTTTCGCTACGAGGTGGTCATGCTGGTGGGTGCGGGCATTGGTGTCACCCCTTTCGCCTCCATCCTCAAGTCCGTGTGGTACAAATACGTGCATCAGAACGCCAACGTGTTCACCAAAAAGGTGAGGAGGCATGGACTCTCCCCACTGCTTTTAAGAGTGGATAAACATCATAAGCAGAATTCCCATGAGTACCTGGGATGAAATCAGATGATAGTTGAGAATGGAATCGAAAATGGTTTTTTTCTTTTGTTAAAATACAAATTTCACTTTAAAATGTGAAACTGAAATTTGGTTTGGAGAACAATAGACCCACTGTTGGATTTGGCTTTAATTCAGCTTTAATTTCCATCACGGATGTTCCGTTTCAGATTTACTTCTACTGGTTGTGCCCTGAGACTCAGGCCTTTGAGTGGTTTGCTGACCTCCTGCAGAGCCTGGAGGGTCAGATGATGGAGAAAGGCCTGACCGACTTCCTTAGCTACAACATTTACCTGACAAGGTGGAAAGAAACTGAGGTAAAACAATTTCTTCTGGCGTCGGAAAGGTTTTCCCACCATGCAACCCCCCTAGTTTTGCAGTGTTTGTTTGTCTGCAGTAGGTTTGCACTTCTCCAACACTGCCCAACTGTGAAATGAACCCTCCCGTCAATCCCGTTGAGACAGTAGATGCTCATGCTCATCTCACCACTCTTTTGACTTCTGTGGGAAGGCTGCCCACTTTACAGTTCACCACGAGGCAGAAAATGACCCCATCACTGGGCTAAAGCAGAAGACCTTGTATGGGAAGCCCAACTGGAGCACTGAGTTCAACAATATTGCAGCAAAGCATAATGGGTAAGCGCATGCAGGGCTTTTTCTACACTTATCATAGTCATACAAGGTTGGTCATCCCACCCACACTCCCTGGTGTGTGAAGCCTGGTGTTTAATGACTAAACATAGACCACACAGGGACATCTCCAGTCCCATGTATTTCTGCTCCACCTCATGGAAGTCCCCATCACCTAAGGCATCCACTTCCTAGTTGGCTGAAGAGGAAGTTTTTTTTTTTTTAAATCCAAAAATTTTATTGCATGAGTTGGGTTTCAACATTTTCACTGTAGTCTAACACACTGTGGGGCAAAAAAGAGGGCCAGGGTGCTGTTTCCATAAAGGTCCTGTGGAGCAGTGCAACCTGAGATGTTAGGATGGTAAACACCTCCTGTGCCCAAGCCTCTGTATTATCATTTGCTGGTAAACTTTTACTGTAGTGAATAGTTTTGAAAATCAGGGACGTTCACCTGTATCTCCTGCTTGTACACAAAAGTAAAATCACGATAACGGTTAACATATTTTAGCATGTCTGGATGTACAGACATTTCCAAAAATAGCTGAGATTTTTTTTTTATTGAAAGAGAAAAGCAAAGTTATTTTAGAAGCCATCAAAAGTGTGCTGAACCATGTTGTCTTTCTAGAAAAATCTGTCTGCAAATTTACCCATGAGGCTTCAGTGCTGAAGGAAATCTAAGGAAAAAGCTGCTCATGCAGAGTTATTTCATCAGTTTAATTTTTGCTAATTTCCGGACCGTGGATTTGTAGTCACAGCTACGATAAACTACATTTTTTGCCCCAGGGTACAGGAAGCACAGGGGGTAGAAACCCTGCTTATATCCTAAAGGTCTGTGGTTCACATAGGAGTTCACCTGCAGTAAAATTAATCTTACACGAACTGCATTTAGGAATAAAATGTTGGTTATGTTTTAGCTTCAGAACAATTCCATTGTGTGTGTCGCAGGTCAAAGGTGGGCGTCTTCCTGTGCGGACCCCCTGCGCTGGCAAAATCCTTGGGGAAAGAATGCCGCAGTAATTCGGGTTCTGGGGTCAAATTCATCTTCAACAAGGAAAACTTCTGACCTACTGTGACCCAGCTGATCGCTCCTCCACCTCCGCTTTTCACCCTCCATGAGCCCTTCTATCACCTCCTCCCCAGCCCTGAAGGCCAGAGCAACGGCATTCCTACCTGAGCCGACAGACCCAAACACCCTGGATTGAAGGCAGACGTTTAGTGCACATCAACGGAGTCGTTTTGAAGCCACTCGGACGATCGGTGCATTCGACTCACGTCAGGTGCCTCAGTTTATTTCAAAGACTAACATCCATTAACTTCATAACCCGATCCGACCTACTTAGTTTTCTCATTGCATCTCAGATGCCAGCAGTGAGGAACCTATGAGTCGATAGTGTAGGGCTAAGATCACCTTTGCGCCCCCTCCCTCCCACTATGATACGGGGAGGAAGTCACAGGAGCACACAGCCTGATCAAAGGGGGAAAATGTAATTAATAGCACACAATTCCCAAAATTCTGCAACATTTAGAGTGCTCACATATTTTGAAGTTGGTGGCAAAGTTACGTGCGGAATTTTTTTGGTGACCGACACAATAGGAAGTGGGTATTGGGACATCGCTGTCACTTTGACTTCAGTTTTTGCACCGCGAGGTTTCAAAACCAATGTTACGACATTAGTGAAGAAACTGCTTTTCGGAAGAATCCAGATCTGAGAGTGAGATGTTGCCCTTGCAGGCTGTCAAGCCTGGGGTCTTGCTGGGTTTCCACACTACTCTTCCTCTTTTCTCAAGCAGATTCTTTAGTGTTACGAAAGGATCGGTTTTACGGTGAAGTTGTTCACCTCTGCGGCCCTTTGGTTACTATAAGATCGGCACTCTCCTATTGACTTTTGTTTTTTGTCTTTTTGTCTGAAATTCCAAAATTCCAATTTTGTAAGGCTTATTGGGTCCAGCAATGCAATAAACCTCTGCAGCCCTGCACAGTATTAGGGGCAGCAGCTGCTTCAAACTGCCATTTTCCCCACGTCTGTAACTGCAATCCTGCTTAGTCATCTGAAAAAACTATTTGAACTGAGTCCTGTGCTGCCCTCAAGTGTCTCCTCCTGCATTTAAGATAAAGTTTTCCTACACACGTCAGAGCCAAACCTTTCACATATAATGCACACACCTATCGGGCAGCTCTTTATCTCTAAGGTGGCCCACCCCACATAAAGTACATTTGTTCATGTAGCACTTCTACCATTTTTGTCATTAAATGTCAGATGCTTTTGTATGAAGATGCATGTGCAGATAATGAGTGCTTGAGGAAATGCGGTGCACCTGCAGTGCATGAAATGTCAAGGGTTAAGGGTATTTATTTGCATCTCTACCTTCCATGCATCTGTCTGCGGGTAGCTATGTGGTCCACCACTGCTGGCTCCCAGCGCACAAAAAGGCAAAAACATGCTCCTCCACTCACTGGCAAAGTGGCTGACATTTTGTCCAGGAGACACAACAGTAAGGATACCAACCTTCAGACCCCAGTTGCACCTCCACATTGAAATCCTGGAGGCTGTCAACGGTTTGGAAGAACATCACAATCTCACATTCAGAACAACGCAAGAGGACAAGTTTGAGTACATTAAACACTTTAATAATCTTATAATAAGGAAGTACCTTCTACTGCAGGAAACATTCTGTCTTTTTCATCATTAAAGCAATGCAAATAATTAGTGTTGCCTATTGACAAGAATACAAAATTAAAGAATATATTAAATAGTGGATTTGAGGGAAGCCTAATTGTGTCTATAGCAATAAAACAGTCCAAATGAGTTGAGAACACATTTTTAAAAGAACATTACAAGAGAAGTGGTGCTAAATTAAATGAGGGGCATGAAGTGGGGACACAATCTGTTAAAAATTAAACTCCCAGCACCCCCCACAAAATATCCTACAGACTGAAACTGAAATATTGAATATGCAGTGACCAACACTAGCAGAATTAGTGACAGACAGGAACTCTACAGCAAAACACAGACACGGCTGATGAACAGAGAAGGACGAGGAGAGGCCAACGTGCTGGATGTTCGCTTCCGTTCAGAAGGCAAGCAGACCTGTGGCAAAAGTGGCCTCAACCCCCACACTCCAGTATGCTTCACAGGACCTGGGGGCAGCCAAAACCAACAAAATACTTCTCCTATTCAAGATGAGAAGCCCAGTGGCTTCAAAAGATAAAAAATAAATAAACCCAATTATGCAAGATGGTTGGGGCAGAATGGATGCCACAGAGTTGGCGAAAAAGCAACAACTTAGAGAGGGAATATTTGGCCCCAGGATGCATGCCCCAATGTGGAATAAATAAACAGCTGAAGGCAAACAGGACTCCTCATCAATTCACTTTAAATGGTTTGGTCCACTTCTAAAAACCCTGTGGATGAACACAGAGATAAAACAAAGTCCAACACTGGGCTGCACTATATGTATATATGTATGTGTGTGTGTGTGTGTGTGTGTGTGTAAAAACCACCCTCAAATCACCATCTGCACCTCATATTTATCCTTATTTCATATCTCACTCGTGTGGAATTTTACTTTCTTGCCTAACAGCGATTACTCCAACTGGGTGACATTTTTATTTTTTTTAACGATACTACATGTAGATGTTTGAAGATACCAACAAACATCCAGTCACCATGGTACAAAACACACTGTACTGTAGCAGGCATAGACCCGACCTGACATCAAGCACGTTTATTTTCCTAAGTGTAAGCATAATTTTTGGGAAGATGAAAGTGGCATTTCTGCCTGTGGCTGCTGTGCTACAGTGCAGGAAGGCCACTAAAACTGGATTTTTTACTGTGGAAATTAACTTGTGACTCACTTGTTGACCACGTTTCCTTACGATTTAATTACCTGTTGCAGCGCTCGCTGACCCTGCGAAGAAGAACTATTTTGTTGTTTGCCACCCTTGTGCAGGGCATGGCCCGCATGCTTTCTCACTTTGTGGGACGGAACCACATCAGCCAATTTGCATACCGCTACAGTCTTCAAAAACAGCTTTATAATTGTACAAGGATTTTTAAGTAGCACAAAAGCTGATTTTGCCCCCTTTGAGTTAAAATGCAGATATAGATGTATGGGGGGGGCAAGACATCTAATACTGTCACAGGTAAGGATAGTGTGTGGGCAACAGCACAAGCCAAGGGGTCACATCCTACAGTGGGAGCCATCTGTACATTACTATGAACCTTTTCTCATGAAGGTCCACACCATTTCCAAAAAGTCTGGACTGCACATGTAATGGGTCAGCAAACACTTAGCTGTCATTTAAAACGATTCCTTCAGCAGACCATGGTGACCCGTATATCACACACAAGCAATAAATATGGAGAACAGCGGCTGAGTACAGAAGCCAAGCAGAGCGGGGGGTAACGGTCATCAGCGCATGACAAGAGGGAGGGCAACTTTCCAGGCTGTCTGCGGTGATTTCAAACACACATGCATACGCCTCCTGGTGGGCAAGGTTCAGAGTCAGGTCGTCGAGGCTTTGGTGGTTCTCCCGCAGTCGCAGGTGCCTCCTGTTCATGGCACGCGGAGCCATTTGGTAAAAACTCCCTCGTCCCCGACCTCGTCCCGCATCCTGGCTAGAGCCCCACGGCCACAGCAAATACGCCGACCACGCAGTACATGGTGCGGTTCTCCCACCGGACCGTGCAGCTCCCTGCCAATGACAAACAGACTGTCTAAGCCCACAACCATTCTGTGGAAATGAGGCACCATTTTTCCATGGAACAACGGGGGCGGCCGCTCTGCATGAGGCCTCTTTGTGCTCCTGTGTCCTCCTAAGCCTCCAACATGCGAGCTCTCGCCAGTTTGCTCCCTGGGAGGTCGACCGAGAGGAAGGCGTCGTGATGTGGCAGACTCACCGTCAGTGGCCGTGTCCCAGTAGCACGAGTTAGCTGTGTGGAGACCGGCACCACTCTTCTGCATGATGGCACAGTTTACTGCGGAACACAAAAGCAGTGGTGAGCAATCGTGGCCTCCAGAACAGGCAGGAGAAACCAAACACGGCCCCCCCAGCTCTGCACATCCCCAGCTCACACACCAAGGCACATAGACGGACAGCATGAACACCACCGTCTGTTCACTGATCTAAGTGCATTTTATGTGCTGGGTGCGTGTGTGTGTGTGTGTGTGTGTGTGTGAATATCCTACCAATGTATTTGAAGGGCTTCCCCTGCTTGACCAGCTGGGTGAGGGAGTGCTCCACAACACTCGCAGTCCACTGGTTCACTTTGTTCTGGTTGTAGTCCAGGCCACCGATGATGCTCTCGATGCACTGAGGAGCACAGGCAGCAGTGAGCAGGGGCCACGGTGCTCATCCCCTCCCAACCGGTCTCCTCCTTTATTCATCACAAAAGCCCCTTTGTGCCACTCTCTCAGCAGCCCGGGGCAGTGACAGGGGTTTTTTTAAAAATCCATTACACGGCACAGAACATAAAAAAACGGGGGTCTTACCTCTTTTACGCAGTTACTCGCTTCATCCGAGTTGAATGACACCTGCGGCAGCAAAGGGGGGCAGGGTAAGAGAGAGGCGACACTTCACAAGAAAAATCACTTCAGATCACTGCTGCTGCTGACAGACACTTTGAAATCCAACAGGTCCCCCAGGGAGCTCCAATCTCAGCTGCTTACTCTCACACTCATCTCAGCACCCAGCTATACAGCACAGGGGGAAGGGGGCAGAGTAAGTGCCCCCACAAGTGGGAAGGACGAAAACACACACACACACACACACACACACACACCCAGACCCAATGACGTTACCGGTCAAGGAGCAAATTAAGTCAGCACACGTGCACACATACTCAAGTACTGGGTCAAACAGAACCTTTAATGCGGATCCAGAGCCGCCAGATGCTCCGTCTGTGTGTGTGTGTGTGTGTGTGTGTGTGTGTGCCACGCCCTGCCAGGACCCGAGCGGCCCTTTGCCTCCGCTCCCCGGCAAGGAGTCACAACCCCGGACCAAGAGACGCGCGCGATCCGCATTGCCACAGACAAACAGCGTGACAAACGTCACCTCGTCGCCGGAGTGGAACTCCTCCATTGTTGCCTGACGTGCCGAGAACCGCGTAGCCACACAAACGTCCGCCCGCCTGCACACACTCGCACAGCCAACTTCCTGTTTTTGTGTCACTCGCCGAGGCGCCTACGGGTAGCGGCGCTTCCTCTGGTGCCCTCTGGCGGCCCGGGGTGGGACGGCCCTCACTGTCAATGGTGCAGAGCGGGGTACACAATAGGGTACAGAAGGGGTACAACGCAGTACAAGTCGGTGTAGAGCAAGCCACAGACTACTGATCCTAAAACTCAGCTATATTCAGTTTCTAACTTGTCGTTAGTTGTGTTTCTGAAGTGCAAACGTGGCTCCGTTGTGATTTTCAAAAACAACGTCACTCTACTCAGGTTTGGGTGGTGGCACGTGCTCCGGCCGACCCCCTGATAGTCGTGAAGTTGTTTGTTCGAACCCCACACGCTATTCTGCCCCACCATTGAGGTGACGCCCTGTTAGAGTGACTATAACAGGCGGTAGCTGCGTGGGGACGCATGAACTGGGGTCGAATCTCTTTTTCGGAATGGTTGCTGTGGAATGGAAGGTTTCGGCTTCGAATCCTCTCCTGCTGCTGTGACTTCGATCGAGGCCCAGACCCCGAATGGCGGCAATAAAAGTAGAAAATGTTGCGCATTTATTTCAATTGGACACCAGATGGCGCAACATAACACCGTTGCAGTTTTTACAACTAATTCAGAGATAGTTCCTGACCCCCCCCCCACCAGAAACGTCCAGACATGAACGTTCCTATGTTAATATACAAAAATCAGTATTTAAAATACATAAAATGTTTTACTGAAATATTCCGAGGAGTAAAACAGCCTGCATATGATGCTGGTAAAGAGGAACGCTGACGGTTTACACAATAACGCTGCGGGATAGCAATTGTAATAACTCTGTGTGTGTGTGTGTGTGTGTGTGTGTGTGTGTGTGTGTGTGTGTGTGTGTCCGAATCCCACTCACGCGTGTTTTAATATAAAATTGCGCTCGATTTGTTAATGCCGCTCATTTCAGTTCTGTTTAGTCGTACGGGACGGAGCTGAGTTACATAAACCGTGAATGCGCACAAAACCAAGCAGCGCCGCGGCGCGCAAACCGGCCGACCGGCGGGGAATCCAGCTGCGCCCGTCCTCGCGCCACACAGCTGTCACAGCTCCGCCCCCCAAACCCCCACCCCTCCATGGGCCGCGCGCGAGAGCTACAGCGCAGCGCGGCTCCACCGCAGACCCCACGCGAGGATCTCTCGCATCCGTAGGTCGGTCGGACGTCGGCGAGTTCGGGGGGCGCAGGTAAGGTTTTTCTTGCGTTTCGTTTTACGTTCAAAGGTGACATTCAGCGAGGGTGGCGACAGGTGCGTTTCGTGGAGAACTCCACGCGTGCGGTGTGAGTGTGTGTGAGACCGCCTTATTCGTCACTTTCCCACTAATATCATTGCACTGTAATATTACAGTGGTGTAAATGCGGCGTCCAATGGCTCGTGCCGCAGGGACAGTGAGGTGGTGGTGGGGGGGCTGCCTGGGTGGTCCTTGGTGGGATGCCTGCCTCCGCCCCCTTCCCGCACCAGGTAGTGCTCACCTGGGCGGCTCGCGCAGGCAGGTGCAATGCAGCACGTCGTTCAGCCCCTCCTTAGAGCCCCCCCCCCCCGTTGTGCTTATTTGTCCGATTAATTAATATTTGGTCATATTTAGATGTCCGTCGATTAAAGCGAACCTGTTCGTCCACCCCCCCACCCCCCCAGGACACTGCGGTACTGAAACACCGCCGCACACGGCAAGGGGGTTCAGTTGCTGTGAAATGTTGGTAACTTTTTAGTTAATTAGAGAAAAAAATATTAATATTCATCCGTTTGTGTCCAAAAGTGACCCTTGGTCAAGGAATCGATGCTGAACTTCACACATCCCATTGTGTGTGTGTGTGTATGTGTGTGTGTGTGTGTGTGTGTGTGTGTGTGTGTGTCTGAGGTAAGATGCTCTGAGGTGAACCAGCCCTGTGGGGGGGTCCAGCTCCTGGGCCCTCAGCAGCAGATTCACCTGAGGCCACAGTTGAGTTGCAGGTGAGCTCAGCAGCACCTGTGCTGCTTTTCCACCTCCTTTTGCTTATTAACTGGGGCAGAAGCTACGCCAGGGGCAGAATTAAAGGATGAGGGGTGGTTAAGTGAGTCAGTGGCTGCGACATTTCAAGCTTCTCCACATGGCCTAGTAGGAGCTTCTTGCTCCACACGTGGGCAGATGTTTCTCAGCTTCCACTCAGTTGAGAACAGCTTGACTGTGTCCTTGCCGACCCATCGGGATGTCTCATTGGTTCTGGCCCAAAGAGGACTGTGCTGAGAAGCTGGTGAGTCCAGTAAAAATAACCGTGCTAGGGGAACAAGCAAGTTTGTTGCTCGTGGTGTGTGTGTGTGTGTGTGTGTGTGTGTGTGTGTGTGTGTGTGTGTGTTTGAGTGAGAAAGCAGACCTCAAATGGTGTTCAACAAAACTCCAGGAGACACAGTGGGGCCACCCTGCTGTTACCTCAGCAGACACCTTTAGCTGTAACACACACACACACACACACACACACACACACACACACACACACACAGAGTGCAGCTCTTCTGGTGTATAAGAATGTTGGAGTGCAGTCCAGAAATTGGGCTGGACCTCAAAAACACATGACTGCCTGTTTGCTATTCGAGAAGATTGCCAGCAGGGTCTGATTTTGCGCCTTTGTGAGATGTTATGTCCAAATTCGGTGCTAATCTGCTCTTGTGCTGGTGTTGGGTCGGGTCGGGTCGGGTCGATGTTGCTTAGCGGGTTGCGTGGAGGCAGCGGGGATCATCGTCAGCATCACCATCGATCCACGTTCTCCTCTGAAGGCTTCTCTCATTTGCAGCTTCGTGTGAACAAAGTGCTTCAAAATCTCCTCTTCACCCCCCACCCTGCCAGCCAATCAGAAGAGAGAAATTTTACTTTAAAGCAGATCAAAATATTTTTTTCCAGAAAAGCTGGGAGATACAGGGTGACCAAGGGCCCTTTCATGTGTTGTGGGGTCCCTTCCCCTCAGTATGCCCCCCTAAGCAGAAGCAGCTAAGCTCCACCCCACCGCCAAGGCTCAGTAAACATGCTAATTGGGGTCATGTCCCCCACCTGTAGCTCAGCCTGACAGGAGTGCATGGGCTCAAAACCCATGGTTTTTGTTGCAGATGTTCACATTACGGAGGGATATGGTTCTCGGCAGCATCAGCCAACCGCCGGTGCATTTAATTATAACGCACGGCTTTCATTTCCATGTTTAATATCCTCGTAATTTTAGGGTCAGAACACGGTTGGTGCATGGCACACAATGCAATTCTGCCACCATTGCATCCACAAAGCAGCTGGGGCTTCAACACCCTTATAATCCATTTAAAACCACTGGAAACACGGTTTAGGGCGCCGGGTTGACCCACTGCCTGCACCGCAAACAGGCAGTGATCAGATTACGTAAGGTTAGATGGCTGGGGGGGTGGATGGGGTGAGTATTGATCGGTTCCAGTGACTCACGTGCAGTGATTTCTTCCAGATCATTTTGCATGACAGTAGTCTTGTTACATGCAAATGAATTGCATTGTTGTCACAAGATGTGACAGATTTGTGAAGATTTGCCACACTGCCTCCCCAAATCTGCATTTATAATAAAATAATTTTAATTCTATCTCTCCGTCCCAGGAGTGTGTGTGAGTGTGTGTGTGTGAGAGAGAGACACTGACTCCAGGTTAAACTCTGGGCCACCCATTATAGACCTCACACTGTGGCAGATGTTCTCCACCTCATTCAAGTTTCACAGCAGGTGGTCTGCCGTGCCAGAGCTGCATACCTGAGTTGTTTGCCTGTTCCCCTGACACTGGGAGACCTGAAGGAGTCCAGGGCAGAAGAGCAGGATGACCCCAGTGAAAGACTTTGCTTTGAAAATGGTTCCTTAAGTCTCTGACCTCCCTGTTGTGCCTGCAGGAGAATGTTCACGGCAGCTCCATGGCCACTCACTAATTCCAAAATTCCATTTTTGACTTTTTGACAGTTTGGTTCCTCCTCTTGAGGCTGTGAAGCTATGGTGGGAGAAGAGAGACTACTTGGAGTTGAGCAAAACACGGTGCTCTGGATATTTTTTCTGGCTTCAGTGGAGGTCTCCTAGGGTGGGGCAAACCCCCCCACGAATCAGGAGGTTGGGTCTCTATTGTGCTCAATATTAATAGTCCGCAGTGAAGAAGAAGAGGAACAGAGGGTGACCTGGGGTCAGACTGCTGGACCTCAAGAGCTAGCTTGATGTAAGCATGAGTTTGGAGTAAAATGCCAAATGGCTGTATGGCGCCATATGCTGCTGGTGGACAGATGGTGGTGGCTGAGAGGCAGAGACGATAGCACGATGTTCACCTCTCCCCGATCCCCTCACTCAAATCGCTCTGCCCCTTGCCTCACGGTGCCAAGAGCAGCGATGCGAGAAGAACAATGAAATGATTTTCCACGATAATAAACGCCGATGCGTGATGCAAGGTGCCAAGTGGCCCAGTGCATTCTGGCACGTTAATAAGGAGGCGGACAGTGACAACTGGAGATTAATAGATGTCCCGTGTTTTCCACAGCCTTTGGCTGAAATGCAGAACAGTAAAGACCTTGCAGGAGGACCTCAAAAGCATCATCAGAAACTTAATGGGGAGGCCAAGGGGGCCAGTAATGTCCGCTGATGCTGTGTGGGGTTCGCGTGCCGGAGCGCAGGGTGCGTATGGCTAACAGTCGGAAGCCCGGAGACTGAGAGCCGGCCCACCGGGCCCGTATGCATCTCTGCAGCCCGTCTGCCGTTTGAGGCTGCGATGCCAGGTTCCATTGATGACCGACGCACCGCGTACTGAGTACAAATTGCCCGATTATAGAAATGACTTCCTGCCTCGGTGGAAGAGCTTCAGATTAATGGAGTGTTGTGCTCAAATTTACCGCATTTCTGAACAAACGACCGAACGCGGCCCTGTGTGTGACTCACCCGGTGGATCATCTGTCCTTGTGTTTATTTTAATTTCAACCCTGCCAGGGAGCTGCACCTGCACAGGTACAGACCGACAGGTTGAACAGGGATTACCACTGCACTTTAAGCGAAAGCTGAAGGAACAACAGTTGTCACCTTGGCAAAACGTGCAGCTGTGTGAGCGCATTCAGGCCTCGGCTGCTTTGTGTAAGGGCACCGCCAAGGTTGTTATAATATAAATAATACAGTTTGGATATGATAAACGGATCAAAACATTTGGGTCAAAGCCTGGGCTCTAGATGTCCAGTGATCTTTCCACCAAAGCATGAGATGCGTTTAGTTCACCCGGCCGTTATTCTCCGCTTCTGCTGGCGCTCCTTGGCTCACCCTCAGCTCCCAGGCTGCATCTTCACTCCTCGGACTTGAGGATCATTAGCATAAAGCATTAAAGTCGTGCGTAACACAACATACAAATGTTGCTGCCATCCGAAATCAAGATGTTTAAATTATTTAATGGATTTCGGGGGAGTGCGGCTCAGACTGCAGCAGTCAAACGTGGGGGTGGGGGTTCAGCTTTTTGATCTGAGAAAGTGCTAATAATTCACTTTTTTGCCAGGTGCTCCTAAGTTTGTTTGTAATGCAAAGGTGCTTCACTGCAGATGGCAGGCAAGGCATGAAATTGCCAAGGTTTCATAGTGTTTGTGGAATAAGACGGGAAAACAAATCGCTTTCTGCATCTCTGCAGTACGGAGAAGAAGGAATATTTCTGAATGCGAAATAAGAGGAGCGTTTGGCTCAGAACCTCACGTCATGTTCACGCCATCTTCTTCATGCAGTCTGACAGGCAGAATGATCACTGAAGCAGGATCAGGAGCTCCGGCCACTGTGCCGCTTACAGACATCTCCGACCCTGCTGAACATCGCTACCCTGCCAGTTTGACGCAAGATTGAAATTCAGTTATGCGCCAGGCCCTTGGGAAGAAGCTCAATGTTCTGCATGTGGCGCCCTGTTTGTTCCATGTGAACGGCCGCTGCGAGATGGACGATCGATAAGCGGCCAAGCGAAGATGCGACGGCAGCACCTTGAAGGACAGCGGTCCCCGCATGACCTTCCACTGTGGTGCTCGCCTCTGCTTCCAGGAAGAGCTCTTCTGCTTCTGCCAAATGTCACATTGCCCAAACCTGGGAGAAGCGAACGAGAAGGAAATTGCAAACTGCAACCTCACCCCTTTTGCCAGTGCAATGCTGCCCCACTTTAGTCCCAAGGGTGTGAGCACTTGTTGAAAACAGCAGGAAATTGGGGGGCAGCGGCAACCCTGCTGTTGCACCTAAATAACCGTAATAAAATGGCAAGCTTTACGCTGCTATGCAAAAGACGGCAACAAATCAATAAAAGTCACAAATCACAAAAAACGCGGTCACAACGAGTCCTTCGGTGTCACTTTTTATCCCAGCAAGTGCAATATTCCTAAATGTGTTGACCCTCATTTTGCACAAATGGCCCAGCGCACAGAGGAAATAAATTTTTACCCACAATGCTATCAAGTTATTGGAATTTAATCTCTTTGCGGAGACACAAACGCGTTTACCCGAATGAACAAAGTCCCTCGGCCTGATGCCGGGCTCACTGAGCAGATGGGATCGTGCTGCTATTTAATTGGCTCGAAGCTCGGGGGGGTCATGCGGGGAACTTTCTAGAACAGGCAGAGGACTGAGGACCGAGGAAGTTTTCTCAGTCCGCATTACCAAGGCAACACCCAAACCATTATTTTCGGTCACCCCCGTCAGGAAGTCCGGGTCTAACGGAAGCCAGAAAACAATCCCGTGTCTGAAGATTGTTCCCATTTTTGGTCATTTCATGCTTGGAGTACCAGGTTGCATTGTTTTATTTCTTCCCCGTTGTGTGGACCTTGTGTTTTTGTGTTATTTTATCACTTAATTGATGCTTTCATGCAGTGGGAGTTGCATTTTTATTTTATTACTTATTCATTTTGGGCTGATGGCCTCATTTTTGACCTAATTTTTTAAGGTATTCACAAAGACCCACATAAGCCCACCGTGGATGTTTAGACCAATATCCATGTTTTGGTGGCGGGGTGTGCGTTGAAAGTCTGTTGGTGTCTCTTCAGCATCTGTGGTGGGACGAGCGTGAGGTTTACTGCTTTGTTGGACAAACACCTGGGTTTCACACGCCAGCTGGACTCAGGGAGGTCAGGACAGGCAGGACGCGCTCCTGGGCCCAACTTCCATGCTTACTCCGAAGTGCCCGTGCACCTTGGCAGGCCCAGGCGAGAATTTAACAAGTATTAGGAAAGCAATTATTAAAAAGGGATAAATTATGAAGCTTCACCCTCCATAAAAAGTGACAGCAACAGAGTTATTTTGTTGGCTAGTCCTCAGCTCAGAATCCAAATCCGATTGAGACGCCGAGCAGTGAAACTGAGCTTTGTGATGATTGTGCTTTCCTTTTTCTTTATTTTAATCTCCACAGTAACCGTAACATTTAAAGATATTATTTTTAATATAATTTGATTTTTGAAATAATGCTGGATGAGCACCGACGTAAATCGAACCCACGTGAAATTTGTTCCAGGTTCAGCTCTCGCTTACGTCCGGAGGGCTCCCGGCAAGAGCCCTGCCCATTACACTCCTTGTTTGTCTTGTAGGATGGGCGGGGGTGAGAGGGGTTTCTCTTTTTGAACCCAAGGCCAAACGGGATGAATTGCGGTGTGACGTCTTGGAAAATCCAACACAACATCCTTGTGGGGAGGGTGGTGGGCTAAATCAAGGGGACTTTCAGGGACTCTGGAGGAAAGTAGGAGGGGAGTCTATGAAGTCCACACTGACCCAGCAGGTATAACATCTACAGGGCCACTTTATAGCTTTGCTTCCTGGAGTTTGTTCAGTTCTTAGGTGAAAGTTGGTGGAAAAAGTTGCAAGCATGATTTCAACTCCTTCATCCCAAAAGCTTGTTTTTTTTTGTTTTTTATATCGACCCTCAGCAAGTGATTCATCTCATGTACCTAAAGCAGCCTTTACTCCATGCAGAAGCGCCATCTCACCTGTGAGCATCTCCAGCCTCTGCCCCCGCCCAGGGTCTCTGCCAGGACCCGTTGTTTTGTTTGCACGGAGATCCTCTGCCAGGGGTCAGCTGCTTTCTGTAACAATACCCAAGGGTATAGAGTAGTACTGTATGGGGACGAGTAAAACATGGTGCAGTTTGCGGGTGACCATGGGAAAATAATTTCCCCCTCGCCTGCATCTTGAGGCCTTGTCACCCATCGCCACCGTGAGGTAAGAACCAAACCAGTTTTAATACCGCTATTAAATGCGGACTCCTGTGTAGCCGAGTCCACGTTGCCTTCATTTTGTCATTTATTTATGAGTCAAACAAATATACGGATCTACAATAACGTAGACGCAATCCAATACTCCAAAACTGTCCGTAAGGCAGCACAGCAGAAACTTTCCACTTATTTAAAAGTAAAATATATTCTGTAGCAGAAATTCCCCCATTTTCCAACCAGTGTGTGTAGTTGTCAATAAATGCGCTTTAATTTCACAACACTTCAGTGCTAGCCGTGCCATTTCTTATCTCATTGGGCTTTCCTGCGGGGCCAGACAGCATGCCGTCAGGCTGTTTATGCCCCGTGTCAATATTAACACTGAAAATGAACAAAATGCACTCAATAGTAAATGTTGGGGGAAAAAAAACACTACCAGTTGTATGAAAGCAAAGGTCAAAGCTGAGAAGCTTGAGGGCATCTTGGGTGAGAGGATGGAAATGAGATTCATTGTGAGGTTGACACACGTTTGCTGAAAATGCTGAGTTCTTGCAGACCAAGGAAAGGCAGAGGATAAATGTTCAAATGTGTGAAAATGATTTGAGAGCCAAGGAGTGAAAATGGTATTAATTGTATTAATAACATAAGCAGTATTATTAATATTAATGTACCTGTTGATATGTACAGCATATGAGAAAAGCAGTCTGAGTTTGAGAGTCCAGAGGTGCAGGATTTACCGCCAAGCTCATGTTTACCACGTTTGAATATATTCAGAGTTGTGGTTTACTGTGGATTTTGGGGGCGTTTCCAGGTCAAATGTGTTGTTTTCACCACGCATGTAGGTATCCGGGGGTAAAGGCTGTGTGCTTCATTGCCTTTCGTATGAGTTGGTATAGGCAGGTCTACAGAGCGTGAACATCTTCCTGCCTGAGGTCATTCCTGCCCACAGCCATCATTAGATGGACATCAGGATGGCACCAACTTCCAATTAGTTTTAGTAAATTAATATTGTTATTACAGATGGTTCCCGAATTACAATGGTTCGACTGACAATTTTTCAACTTTACCTTATCATCATGTCCACGAAACGCCCATCTGTGTCTTCTGAAAGTGGCATGAAGGCAGAAAGCCCATAATGACTTTTAAGGTAGGCTAGGCTAGACTATGATGTTTGCGAGGTGTTATGGTGGGTTGGTGGAAGCAATCGCAAAACACCGTGGCAACAAATTTAACTTCCGTTAAACTCTTTACTGAGTGTTGTTTCCGACAGAGTGTTACTGTTAGCTGGGAGCTAGCGCAAACATTAGCGATTGGCAGTAAACACAAATGGAAGAGACCACAATTCAAAATAAACAAAATATGAAGTCTTAGCAAGACAGCGGCTGCAGGAGAGTTCACAAGGAACAGCGGACACTGAGCACTGACAGGAAGGCCGGGTAGGAATTAAATTCTGTCCACGATTGGTTCCTAACCTCATCGTATTTATTTATTGCAGGGCCTTGCAACGCTACCTTGGTGCACGTGGCCTGTAGCTTTGGAGTGGAGTTTCCTTTGGGATTGAATAAAGTTTTTATCCATCAGTGCATTAATTAGTTGTCTGGGAGACAGTTTTGTTCTTTGCAGTTTGCGGTTTTATCCGGTTAAACAGCTGCATTTTTATTTAAATGAGCGCTGCACCAGACCTCCTCTGGGAAGTAGAGGGTTATGAGGTCAAACCCTTAACAGCCTCTGTCATACAGCGCTCCCGCGTGCGATGCTGTAGGGTGCAGCACCGGCCAAGAAGGTTTAAACAAAGGCGTTATTATGCACGATTTCATTCATGTGTTCGGGTACGTCCCTGCTTATTCGAACCTTCGGTTTAACCCCCCCCGCTGCTTTTATAGTTGCATGGCAACTGTACTCGTATACACGCTTATATATTAAACCGGTTGCCATGCAACCGTAAAAAAAGAGCAAAAAGTGATTTCCGCGATTAAAAAGATAATTTGCTGTGCACAGCAGCCATTAGTCCTGCGACAGCAGTGGCCTCCTTCCCAGCTGCGTTCTAACAAGCTGCGCGCGACAGGCGGTGCTGGGTTCGACTCGCCGGCTTGCAGTCACTTGCGCTTAAATTGTTTTGTTTACGCTCAAGAGGCACAGCTGCTGTTAGCAGCATCGCCACTGCTTGTCTTTACCACCGTGCATGTGTAAATCGTAGACTTATGGGCCTAACACATGTTAAGGATCCCAAATGGCTTTTGAGAAGCTCTTGGAGGACCTGGCCAACGGCTTCCCAGCATAACACTTCATTCCTTATTTGCGATCGATAAAATTGTTTAATTGATGGGTTGATCTGCAATCCCGGCAGGTATTGAAGAATTAAGCAAACTGCAGGGTGTTAATAAATAGTGTGTCTTCTCTAAAAAGAATTACAGCCTGTCCAGAGGACATTGTGGCATCAGAAGAAGAAGCTCTGCCAGTGAGCAGGAGGTTAAGAAGAACCAGGAGCTTTGTAACACTTTTTTATGTTTGCAGTTTTACTGGAGGTGAGCGTGTGGCCTGGCATGGGGATGCTCCTGTTTGCCAAGAGTCACCACTTCCGATATCAATAACGGATGGAGAGACACAGTGAGAGAGAGCGGCGCTGAATGGTCCGCCAGTCACGTTGCGTGTGCCTCTGCTCTCCTTCAAACTGTTTTTGAAAGCCTTGTAAGATCCTTTTCTCTTTATTTCTTTTAAGCGGTCTAATCTCGAAAGTTCACACTTTGGGTAAAACGCGCAGGTGCTTCAGAGAAAGTTGCACGCGCAGCGGAATGCAGTAATACCACTGTTTTCCCCACCTCCTGTTTTGGTAGACTATGATAAATCACTCAAAGTGGACGACTTGTTTTAGGCCTTTGAGTGATTTATCATAGCCTACCATATTTTCACAAAATGTGAAAAAACTGGATTTGTTGTAAGGTCCTTTATATTTGTTATCCATTAAAATAACAGCCGCCATAAATAAAAGTGTCGTTGATTTAGTATTATGCTTCTCGTGCAGTTTTCAAGCTTTGTTTATGCAAAATATTGTATTAATGAAACCTTGTAGTGCCGTTTTATCGCGCTCCGTTTGTCAAGAATGCATCCAGAGCAAATTTGAAGGGGAAGCAGGTGACTTGTGCGTGACCCCTGTGTCCAGTGGTACCTGCATTTAGCTCAAATGACTGAAGGGGTGCGGGTAAGGTCGGTGCCTTTCATTTTTGACCCTAGAACTGCAAATGAAAAATTCGATGCAACCCTGCACGTTTGAGCAATGCCAAGCTGCACTATGAAATGAAGAGATTTGTAGCCTAGTGGGGGTTTCCAGGGAAGCCCCACACAGCAGTAGGAAAACCCACAGGGAAGCTCTAATGCGGTTTGAGTGCCTCTGCAGTGCTAAACACCCAACCGTCAGCTGTCGCGTTGCACATTTTCGCTCTTAAACCAACAGAATAAATTTTCACGACAAACATATAACCTACCGACATGGATGGTGTGACACATCCAGCGCATTTTGCAACAAAGTTTCCCGCTTTTTTAGAGTCATTTCATTCAGTCTTGGCCAACGCAGCCTGGTGTAATTGACTGAGGCATTGCCGCTCGTGCTCATTCAGATCAGGAAGCAATTCGGCGCCACGGTGCCAGGGATTTTAAAGAGAATGAAGAAACAGCGTCTCCGCTTTAAGTGAAAGTTTTATGTGACAGGAATACTGAAATTTTTGGGCGAGTGCCTCCCCACACATTGAGTGTAAAGAAGGTTGAGCCAAGTTGTCTTCCATAATGCGCTGCTTGAGGAAAGGCGACCTGTCTTAAGAAAGTCGCTGGTTGAGAAGAGGAACAAGCCTTTTCCTGACAGATATTTACTGCCCAGGGAAATGAAGACAGCTCGATCCCTGCCTGAACACATTTAAAGCCTCTGCGGCGAATTGGACTAATTGGTGGGGGGAAACATGGCTGTCGCCTGGAATATTTCCATCTCGGTACACAGGTTATTACTCGGCGCCTCCACAGAAACAGTGGTTGCGCGGAAAAAGGAAGACTGCATGGGCGGTGTGTCATTACAACTCGGTGTGTCACAAAAGCAGGGACCCCATGACATCTTCTCCTTTCGGCGCTTCCCCAGCGTCTCCAGCTAATGGTCGACACTGGATGCAACGTTTGAGCACAGATATTTATAGAAAAAATGTCCAGGATTTGATGCCTGAGCCTAATTTAGTTGGCTATGAAAACCATCATGTGTTTCACCTGCTTGGTAGCCACGTTGGCGGTGGGGAACGCAAATCCTTTGCCTTCTTAGCGGGAGTCAATGCACAGCATTTAGTGTTAAGGCTCTTTGGCAGAGGTTATGATTTGCACCTTCAAGACAACTTAATCGGGCCGACCTGCTTGTGTTTATCTCAAGTTTATTTTGATAAGTCACCCGTGCCTTATTACATGGACCCCACCGCAACCTTAGCCCCCTTCTGGGGGCTATCTTGTATATGTTAATTTGCTGTTTAGTATTTTACTTATATTTAGTAATGGTGGCATCAAAGTTTGAAGATGCTGCCTCATGACAGAGACGTGAATCCTCAAGGAAAGATTTCGGTTTAGCCCACAGAATTTCCCGCCGCTGTTCTCCCCTCCTGTAAATGACCCCTCCCCCACCTCCAACTACCACTTGAATGCAAAGCGCGCATCAAATATTCATGGTTTCCCATTAACAGCCATGCTCCACAGATAAAGTCAGCTTCCCAGCGGGGGGAGCATCTTCGGGTTTATAAATAAAGAATTATTGACAATGGCGGAAGATTCCCGAATGACTCCCTGCTCCGCGCTGGCCTGAATTTCTGCAGCGGCCATTTCAGCCCTTCTTCAAAGGTGTAAAAATTACCGGTGGCTGGAGATACCCAAAAGCTCTGCAGCACACAATGAATAATTTATCCATTCTTTTGTTTCCAAATTGTATTATTCTGCCCAAGAAAGCGACATTCAAACTGTTCGTCAGTCCCTTTAAACCTTTACAGTTTAAATAAGGTGGTCTGGTGTCACATTTTTGATTAAATGCATTTTTTTCCAAACATACTACTTTTTGGGTTTCAGCTCACAGAGTTTTTTGATTTTCGAATTTTCAAGGATGCATTTTCAGCTGTTTTTGGAGATCCCACACAGAGTCCTTACTATGCAGCACAACTGAGCTACACAGAACATGAGGGCCGGACCCCCTTAATTTAGCCCCTTCCTCAGTGTTTGTAAGTCATGTCTGCCAGTTTTCGCCATTGATGGCAATGGGAGTTGCATGGGTTTATGGGTCTCTTAGCAGTGGCCAGTGAAGCAGCCTGCTGAAGGCCCCAGGTTTCAATCCCACATCCAGTCATAGTGCCCTTGATGCTACTGTATGTACAGGGCCTGAAGATGACTGGTAGGACGTGAGGTTAAAACACAGTAAGAAGCTTTGGAAATTAGTTTTACCTCAGCAACTATGTTTGTAAATTAAGGAAAAGCCTGAGATTTTGTGAGATTTTATCCAGATGCAGGCCATTAATAAATAGATGTGTGTGTGCATTTTTAAGCTTTTCCAATTGTGTAGATGATGGGCTGAAGGGGAGGAGTGTGGCACCCACTTGGGGGACCGAAGAGGAACTTGTGGAGATCATAGGAGTCTTCATATTTTCACTGATTTATAATTGTAAAGATGGGCTGCAGAAGGCTGGAGCAGCTATTGATCATGGAGGGATAGAAATTACAGAGCTTTTTTTCCATTTATCATAGTCACTTCTATGGTGTTTACAGAACAGTCCCCACAAATATGGAATTTACTTTTGTGTTGATGGTGACTTTGATGTTTTGAACGAAGCACTACAAGAAGAGGCATCCAGGCCCAACTGTGGGCTTGGCCATATGCCAAATGTGGGCAGTTTTACTGTGGTACCCTGGAAAATGGTACAGCATTCGTGCAGTCTGTCCCCAACCAGACTAATGTACAAAAATGTAGTCACTGTATTACATTATTATTGCTTTCAGGTTGTTCCAGACCCTGGCTGTACCTGGAAAGAGGCTTTTCCAGCAGAGCCACATGCAGAAAGTGCTAGAAATTCTAGGAAAGTGCACTGCCTGCCCTCGGCGACCCGTCCTTTTGTCTCGTCCCTAAGTGCATCCCTCCACCTCCTCAAGCAGCCCCTCAGATCCATAATGGTGAGGCTGTCACCGAACTTAAGTCACAAGTGAGTGTTTCCGTGGGAACCTCAGTGAAATGAAATAACTTGTGTGTCCCCTTCAGTGTGTCACCAGAAATGAGATGTGTGTGTGTGTGTGTGTGTGTGTGTGTGTGTGTGTGTGTGTGTGTGTGTGTGTGAGAGAGAGATTACAATTATTGTTTTTTTAAAATTATTGTTAATGGCTATGAACCACAGCAGTGATTTGTGTGGGAGAGCATCTCAGCCTGGGAATCTGGTCAACAGGGGGCAGAAAGGAGCAATTGGGAAGGGGGGGGGTGCAGGCCCTGGCCCATTTCTGCACCTTTTTGCATTTTCCTGATTTCACAAACACCTGCATGTGATGCAGGCATCAGAGCATCACGAAGTGCATCATCATCATCATTATGGCATCACGTGACATAAGAGAAATGTTTACAAAATCAAAGAGCTATAAATAATGTAATATTGTTAAGCATTAATGTAATAATATTAAATAAGAAGTAATAATAATAATTTTTTAAATGTTTGTGTATAAATGCATCGACCTGAGGCAGAGATGCGGAGCCCCGAGCCACTTGGCAAACTTTAACTCCTTCAGGTGGAGCCTCCTTTTCTCAGCGCTCCTTCTCCTGTCGGCTCAGCTTTGCTCACAGTTGCGGTGTTTGCACAGTGCAGGAATGTGTGCGTGTGTGCATGCGCGTGCGTGTGAGTCGCTGTATGTGCTCAGGGAGGATCCCGGACAGCACCGCACCCAAAACACACTCGGTCCACATCGCGCGGGGGCGGCCCAAGCTGCTCCTCCATTCAGCAGACTTCGGAGAGCAGCACAGTGCAGCCCTATGTTTCTGTTTGTAGGCTTTTTATTTATAAACCACAGTCCAGGGGGTAGGGTTCTCGGTGAGAAGGCTGCAGGGTCAGGCTGGCTGGTTATGTTTGGAACGACATCAGATGATCAGAGCAGGAGGTGCATACAGGAGACGGGAGAGAGGGAGCAGGAAAGCGGGTCCATGTGTGTCCAGCTGCTGCAGTAACTGCGGCCAAGGGGCCTGAGATGAGAAGCTGTTGAGTGCAAGCGCAGCAGCAGTGGACCAGGCTGCAAGGAAATTAATGACAGGTAAAGGGAACTGGACCACCTCAGACAGACCGAGCTTCTTGCTTACACGCAAGTTCTGCCACATGTCAGGACCACAGTTCTGAATCTTGACGCTGCACCGCCTGGACCCTAAGCGGAACACAGCCCTGCACTCTTCAGATGCATTCAATATTTTTTGGATTTCAGATGAGCTTTAACCCCGTTTAACCTCACCTATTGCCGCTGCTGTTGAAAGCTGTCAGCACACACATGCATCTCTGTGGGCCTGAGTGGGATGCACGTGTGTGTGTGTGTGTGTGTGTGTGTGTGTGTGTGTGTCAAACAGAGGGAGACAGAGAGAGAGAGAGAGAGAGAGAGAGAGAGAGAGAGAGAGAGAGAGAGAGACAGCGAGACGTGTAGCTTCTTTTGCAGTTGGATCCAAAAGTGATGAAGCTCCCTGTTTGGTTGCTTATGAGGCTGCTGAGGTTCTTTTCTCTCATCGTGTTTCTTGGGAACGTAATCGCTGGCCAGACAGTAGAACCGTGTATGTAACACCAAACATGTCCATCAAATTTTTGTTGTCTTCAGTCTGTCATTGCAGAATGTTTTTAAAAGAGAATGAAAATCATAAAAATTCAAACTGCCAGTAATGGGAAAACTATAAAGTAAAAATGATCCCCAACCCCTAATTAATGGTGAGTAAAAGGCATTTAAATGTATAAATATGTCATTTATATGTGTTATTTCTCACATTTAGCTTTGTACACTGCTGCTGTGCTGCGTGCATATTAATCAGCACACCTGTCCCATGATGATGATGATGATAATAATAATAATAATAATAATAATAATAATAAAAAAAGGTTTCTTCAGACCAGAGAAGACCCCATCCACCTCCCTGAGCTGCCATTGTCACAGAGTCTTGGTGGGAACACCTAGAAACTAGCTGTTGGAGAAGAAAACTGGTGGCAGACGATCTTCTCTGTCTCTTGCTGGAGACCTTAGCTGGCACAAGGACTCCTGGGAGAGGAGGTGAACACTTCTCTGGGGCTGCTGGAGAAGCATGTGTGACCCAAATAGGCTGTTTCATAAGATGGTACCTGGAGAAAGACACTTATTTCCTCATCCATAGCCCGCAGAGTTGTATTTACAGCCATATCTATCTTGGACCAGGTTGATTTGTATTGATGACAGCCACCGTCCAGCATTGTTTCCTACACACCTGATTTTTGCAATTTCCCTTGGCCACTCCCACCCCCCTCACCCCGCATCATCATCCTGTTTGCTCACCTGCCACATCCCATCCTAGCGTCCCAGGTGAGTTGTGTTGGATGAGGCGTTTCTTGCCCTGGCTGGACGTCACCAGCCGCTCCAGTGCGCAGGTGTGTTGCATGCAAGCCAGAGGTGTGTGAGACGCTGTGAGAGAAGCAGAGCTGCCAGGTAAGCAATGGTTTCCTCCTCAGCGCTTTTCTTTGCTGGTTGTATTCTGGAAAGCAAAGGAATCTGTTGAAGTCCCATGGTTTCAGGTCCGGAGACTGTCAAGATGTCCAGTATGTTTCTCAGTCTGTTTATAGTAGCAGAACAGGTGTAGGTGTCAAACTGTGTACATAAACATATAAGTGTGCGTGGGGGGCTGTGTTACCTGTGTACCTTGTACAAAGGTGTAAAGTGTGTGTAGATGCAGGACATATTTACTGATCGCAAAGGAAGCCACAATCTCTGTTTGTCTGTTTGTTCTTCATGCGCGGCTGTGTTTTTCAAGCCACAGACCTTAAGTTTGACACGCAGCCATTTCTCCCCCCTACTGTTTTGAACATTTAAAATGAGTTTCTGAGAAACAGGAGACATGATACCATGTTCAGAGCATGCGTATGCAACGCCGACGGATTCTCTACACACAAACGCACACGGCAGTGGATGCCACGCACACTCGCAAGTGCCGAAATACCATAACACTGACATATCTTCTTGTTCAACATACTCACACACACAGAAATCTACTAAAGTTTAAATGTAGTAAAGTTTGTTGACGTGTTGACATGTAATTGATTATTACTGTCCGAACATCACTACAGCTAGTGCGCTTGTTGCTGTCACCACCATGAGTTTTGTCACAGAGGCCAGCAGCTGTTATACATGGGCAAATGAAAATGTGAAAATTAAGAAATTACACAGGATGCACGCATTAGTGATGTAAAGGTACTAAACTTTGGGGATATGTATTTTGTCTTTTCCTTCCTTTCCACTTGACTATGCCCAGGTGAGGGTTACTCATTGTGGTGTTTACCTGTCTCACAGCACTAACAATGCTTATGCACTAAACACAACCACTTAAATGTTAAAACAGTGAGGCGATTATGCAATGTACTATTACTTTGTACCATTCCACCGCTACACCTTTTGAAGGGGAAAAAAGCAGTTGTGACAGCTAAGTTCCCCCGGGACAGTGAGAGGACTCTGTTGAGCCTCATGACCTCTGGCAGAGATGACCTCAGGTGGCACTCTGCGGAACAAATGTGTGTAAATAGTCTGTGCATGGGAGTGTGCAGGGAAGTGTATGTATGTTTCACCCAGTTTGACATCAGTGAGTCACTGAAGGCCATCAGAGGGTTTACATAGATCCCAAGGAATGTCAGCCACCACTCCCACCCTTATTACCCAGGTGCTGAAATCTGTGGATGCAACTGCCACTCTGCTGAGACAGAGGCTGAAATATAAGGTTTTGTGGAGCTTTCAGTCAAGATGCAGGGAGATCCTGAATGCTGCTAGCTGCGAAGTGGTCACTGCACCACCTGCACACCTGGCTGTACAGTAGGCACACCATGGGCCTGGACGCAGCCTTTCATGCTCAGCTCTCAGGGAACATCAGAAAAAAATGCTTCTGCTTTTATGTTTTTTATATGAAAGTATCAAAATTTAAGTTTAGAGAATTAGTTTCCTTAATTAAAATTGTGTTTATATTGTATTTATACTGAGGAATAGTAGGAACCACCTCAGTTCCAGTCACTTCCACAGTGTTCACAGCTTGAGCTTGGTGCTCGTAAGCGATGGATGGTGAACATGTTAATGTATGGTGCAAAGCGTGGTTACTTCAGCTGTACGAGAGCTCAAAGAGCCTAAATAAATGCTGCACTGATCAAATGGACTTTCCTTTTCCAACTGTGTGTGCAGAAGCTGGAGAGCTCAAGCGCGTCAAAATGTACCTGTAACTCCTGTTTAGCACGTAAACGATTATATAAATGGAAACCAGTATTAAAATGCAGAATGTTTTACCATGACTCCATTATGCTGAAAAACAAGACGGAGAATAAATTATAAGTTGAATTCCTGTTCCTTGTGGAGCTGAAAAGGCCCCGAATGTTAATTCCAGGTCTGAATTAACTGCCGTTTACAGCGCTGTACACGAAAGGCACCGGAACAATGAGCGAATGAAAATGAAGATAACCAGCGTGGATTAAGAGCGTCTTTTATAATTTGTGCAAAGCTCTGGAAGCGGTAAGGTGCTTTCATTCTAAGTGGACACCTGAATACCTGAGGGTGTGGCACAAACACAGTTCCAGTGGGCCAAGCGAACGCATCCAGCTTGATTTTTCCTTAATTCTTCAAGTCTGGCTGCTGGCAACCATCAGTCGATGTGGAGCTCCGTGGCTCTTCGATCCTCTGATGCTGGCGCCCTTCTCTTTGTGTCTGTCAACACCGCGCCCCCAGCAGCATGAAGGAGCCTCCACTTTGTTTACGTACATGTTGTTTGTACGATTTTTTGAATCAACAAATATTTTCTCGTGGATTCATAACGTGGGCAATTCACTGAACTTTACGCAGCATAGTGTATATAACACGCGTCACCACAAAATAAAATAAGACAACGTCCGGGTATGAATTTAATAACTTATTTTACAACGTATTTTTCCATCGTTGGTAGGTACCAGATGTTCATACATAAAAAGAGACCACTGGTGAACGTGGTCCAAAACTGGTGGTCAAATGGCAGTAACCATTTAATGACTTGAACGGCATCCACCTTATGGCTTTCGATCCACTAACTGATCAAACAGACCTTTGCAGAAGTCACTGTGGCAAACCCTTTCTCACCGATACAGCGTTGATGCTGAAGGTGACACCGGCTTCCTGCGGGCCCACCGGTAACTCGCTTGCTCGACTTTATCAAGCAAAAGGCCAACTTCACGTCCAAAATGGCAGCAGAACAAACGGCCACATCCTTCTGTCATCTGCTTTTGTCCCCCAAATTGCACGGAGAGCCGTGAGCTTCACGCCGGAGAGCAAACACCATCCTATTCAAATGCCAAACATTAATGAGCTTGTTAACATTCACCCTGCAACCCTCGGGCGGGGGGGTCAGGGGACGAACAGTGGACTTTTTATAAAGCGGCTTCCTTATGAAGGCTCATTATGACAAAGGATGGACCCTGGTCCCAGGCTTCTAGATGAATACAGGACGGACCTCCGGGAAGGGAGTCGGCCCTTCAGACATAACCAGCGGGGATTAATTATAAATTGATCGAGGCTAATTGTGACATATGGACTAATTAGTTGGGATCCATTTTTATTTTTTATCGACCGCTAAGTAGGCTTTTATCACTCGAGGGCAGAGAAGACTGCTCTGTTCATGTTGCGGTTTCCTGTGTGTTTCAGCAGAATGGTGGGAAGTGTTTCCAGAAGGTGGCATGAGGTGTGCAGAGATCTGAGTGGGGGAAGCAGCAGGTGAAGGATCTACACCAGTTTCTACCCAGCCAGCAGACCGCCAGACAGGACGCACCGCCACGGACACCCTGAGGGAATATCATGTTGGCTCAATGCATGCATGGCGGAACTTAGCAGCATCCTTTGGGTTGGGCACTAACATCTGGTACTGACTCAAGGCTCTGGCTGAAGACATGGCTAAAAGAACAGAGAGCCTCAACCTCTCCTTCCTGCTGGATCACGAGAGGGAGATCATCCTCAGGGTTCTCCAGAAGGATGAGAAACTCCGGAAACTGGAGGAGAAAAGGATCAGGTAACTTCTTGGCTTCTGGCAACAGCCATCCACTGTTCAGGAGTGGTTAAAGTCATGACAAGGAGTTGGGATGGTCCGCTCGTTCAATGTTTCTCTCCCCACAGGAAGCTGAAGAATGAGCTGCTGGAGATGAAGCGCAAGGGTCCCCGGCGCCCCCAGGAGGCAGTCGAGCGCCAGTGCACACGTTGCCAGAAGACATTTGGTCTGATTTTTGAGCGAGGCGAGGAGTGTGAGGACTGCGGGCAGCGTGTTTGCACCAGCTGTCGGATCCCGCTAGCCAAGGGCAGGTGGCGCTGCACTGTGTGCACCAAGATCCAGTGAGTCCCCATTCTGCAGCCAACACAAAGGTCATGGAAAGAGACATCAGGAGGATAGGCCAAAAATGTGGCTCCTCCCAGTTCCTAGTTGCCAAGCATCATCTTTGGAAACCAAACAGCCACTAAATAACATTCACTTTGTCCACCTTTATTAATCATTTCCTTCCTGGGGCTGAACCCCGAAGCTCAGAAAATTGAGGAAAATCCTTGCTAGAGGCTCCTCAGGTAGGGCTGCACTGCTAAGAACTAGTAGAAGGTCCATACATGGTCTCCCATGTCCCCCATCGCTCTTTGTGGCAGGGAGCTGAAGGTGGTCACGGGTGAGTGGTTCCTGGAGGAGAGGTCCAAACGCTTCTCCCAGGGAGCAGCCCTCAGCACCGATGTGGTCAAGCAGTCCATCCTGAGCAGCCCACCAGGTGAGTTCTCCTGGCACACATGTTCCTACCTACAGACCGGAGATGTCGGTCTCCAGCTTCACCCCCGTGAAGCTGAGATTTGAATGATTCATTCCTGCTTTTGTTAAGTCCTTTACAGGGTAAATAACAACATAACAGACCACCCAGGTGCATGTTTTACAAGCCCAATCCCTCCATCTCACCAGTGTAAAAATGACAGTAGCGTCAGCCTTTAACTCCACTTGAGTAAATACTGCACCATCATCCGACATCAATCAGTAGAGCAGGATTAGCAGCACCGCCCTCAGTTTCCTCTGCTTGCCCAGCAGGCCTGGCATTTGAAGAAGTGTTTCTGTCACCATTGCACCCAAAACATTCTGTTCATATTAGAAGCGCCATATGCAGGAGCCGGCTTGCCAGTGCTGCCTCTGATCTTTCTGTTGGTGGCAGCTGGCACGAGGTACCCAGCATCCCCCAGAGAGGGGCCCTTGTTTCACATGGATAGTGGGGTTGTGAGGCTCGGCCAGGGCTAGCATGTCCCCTGGTATGGAGGCAGCTGAGAAGAAGCACAGATTCCCCAGCGTGATGGGACACGCTGGCACCAGAAACGGAGGCGGGCTTGATCCCACATGAGCTGCTTTGGTTCCGGCAGCATTTCCTGGATTCGCAAGTGAATGCAGGTGCACAGTTCTCTTGGGGTTTGCTGTCATCTTGGCTGTCGGGACACAGAGGGGTGAAGATCCCAGTTTGCTCAGCTGTAATGATTACTTTGCCACAGGTGTGTACCTATGCGGGAGGCCCATATTTCCCCAATACACATATTCACCACCAAGCAGGCAGGGCATGTGAGGTTACGTCAGCAGCTGAGCTCTTGGGGGGCCGAGCTGGAACCGTTCTACTCGCCGTTACCTCGACTGAACTGTGGTGCTGCTGAGCTCTGCGTGCAGCAGGTTACCTCTCCCCAGAGAGCAGGAACGAGAGCTTGGGGGATTGGTGATGAGAGAAGCCAGGAGAGCCTCAAATAAAAGAGCTATCAACTTAATAAAGCTGTCCTCAACATCAAAGACAGGGGCTGCGTATTGCCTTTATATTTGATAAAAGCATCAAAGGGTGGACGTTGCAGTATTTGAGGGGCACAAATGAGCCCTGGATTAAGAAATCCCTTTAAGCTGCTGAGGATACGTGCATGTTAAACAAATACAGCTATACATCAGAAGATTTGTTAGATCAGCATCAGGATTCCATTGTCGGATGAGCCCGATTAGCAATTATGGGTCCAACCTGAGCACAGCGCATCCTCCAGGTGCCCGAGGTTTGAGGAATGAGAAGCACGGCTCTGTCCCTCTATCTCCGTCAGCCCATCGCAGCAGATCAGCCCCAAGCACCTCAGGGGAGCAGCTAATGGGATATTGATCGGTTGCTTTTGCTGCGTCCGCGTTTGTGTTTGCAGCAGACAGCAGGGTGGACCATGGGAGACCACAGCCTGACATGAGGGCGCCAGAGCGGCCAGACACGCCCAAGTCAGGCCGAAGTGTCCTCCGCAATGCGCTAGATGGGGCAAGGAAAGGGTGAGTCTACCATGGAGCATTGCTAAGACATACAAATAGGGACTCTCAAGGATGCATGGCAAGCAAACGTGGTGAATGACTGTCTGGCTCACAGTGTGCAACTAATAGGCAAAGCCAGAATGACCTGAGGGTGGCTGAGTGGAGAGGAACTTGGTTTATGATGAGAAGGTGAACTTAACCTTCCTCTCCTACCCTCTGGTAGATGTGTGACAGGCAAAAGAGTCGCTCCTGTTGTACCCTTAAGGAAAGAACAGCTTTTTCAGTCATATGTCCAGCTCTATCGAAAGCTTCGGTGTGTAACCACTGGGTGATCATGTCCTGTTGCAACCACGCAGCATGCGGCTGGACAGGAAGAACGGCCGGGGGTCACCAAAGGCAAACGGCGGGCTGGGCCAGGCCGACGAGCCCAGGAGTGCATGCTCTACCCCTGACTTGAACGCCCCCAGCATGCACAGTGGTCGCTCGACACCCCAGTCCCACAGGTGAGCTCAGTGTTTGCAGCAGTGCTGACACTGACGCTGCGATGTCTCCTTGATGACCCTCAGTATTTTTGCCTTGTACTGCCTTGTGTGTCCAGTGTGGAAGGATTGTTTAGAACCAGATTTATGCCTCTATAATTTATACTTGGCATGACCTATTAGGCTGCATTGTGGGAGGAGCTTGTAATATCCATAGCTTTATCCAGCCATGACAGTGTGATTTCGTCACCCACCACCAGGGGGAGCACTGTGGCACTGGAGTCCTCTGGGCTGCCAACGGTACCCAACAACCTGCGACTCCAAACTGTGGGGAGGTCTCCGACACCCAGCAACCGCAGCCCAGCCTCTGGAAGCAGCAGACGGGTACGGTCGAGCCCCTGGAGCAGAAGGCCACCTCTCATCTGTCACAGTCGATTGCCTTCCTGGAGGAGGGGGATTTGTTCAGTGTGTCCAGACATGAAAAAAACAAACGAGTGCCCCTCTCAGACTGACATTTCTCCTCCCACGCAGCCTGACAGAGCAGAGAGTGTGTCTAGTTTCCGTGTGAGCGAGAGTGTCCCAGACAAGATGGCTGCAGAGCACCACGTCGCCAAATCGAGTCCTCCCACCATTGCTGTGTCCAGGTCCTCCCTCTCCTCAGGTATCACCATAACAACCACACGGATGCAAGGGGGCCTTTGACCCATTCAATACACCGGCCTGTGTCACCTGCCCATGCCTCCCCCCACCTGCCTAACCATCCCCACTATCTGAGCATCACGTCCCTGTTGATACTGTTTTTTTCTCCAGCGCTGATATACAGTCGCAGCACAGCTGCCATCATGCAGCCACCCTCCCCACTTCCTGAGCCACATTTAAACGTGAGAAGGCTTTGCAGCGGCCCACACCGGCCAGGCCTCAGCGGTTCCCCCTCTTCTGATTATGAAGCAGAATGTAGACAACTCCTTTATTTATAAACATTTTCAGACCAAAATTAATAATTCCATTCCATGGCTGCCACTTTTGTCCAAAGGACTGTGATGACTGTATGGATTGGCCCAGTGCAGTAAGCATGATGACTGTATTGATGGGTCCACCTGAAGATATTCAGCATTTAAAGTTGTGTGCACACAGAGATGTTGTCCTAAAATGTTGTTGTTCTGCATATGTGTGAGACGCTACTCAGCCACCCATTCCCACTGAAATGTTTCACCCCTCCCCGAATTCTCCCTTTGTTGTTTGAACCACCATCCAGACCGCAGCCGCTCCGAGTTGGACCTGAGCAGCCCGTGTGTGGAACCCGGGGATGACGCCCTCAGCCTCAGGAGCCGTTCTGTGCCAGGGGAGCTGAACAATGCCGTGAGTGTGTACCTTTACCCACAATGACTCAGTTATCGGTGGTTAAACACCCGAGCCAACGTCATGGGCAGCAGAGTGACTCAGGCAGCACTGGTGCCTCACAACACCGGGGCTGTGTGTCAGGATGTGGGTTTGCATCCAGCTCAGCGTGCACAGAGTTTGCATGTTCTTCTGGTGTTCCCTCTCACAGTCCAAATATACATGTATGTGTTCCAGGTAAATTGGTGTGTCTGTAGAAACTGCGTTATTGTTGCAGCGTTTAGTGTAAATGAATGGTGTGTTGGACAGGAATACTCAGACGACGAGAGGGACGAGGACATCGATGCCTTGATGTCAGAGTACAACCTGACAACCCAGAGACGAGTGACCAGTGCTGTGTCCACGGTGAGTCTGTCTGTAGTGCCAAAATGTGATGCCACACCTACTGGCAACCCTGCTTTGGCAACCCTGGCCCAGGCCCGGCGAGGCTCATTCACCACCACCTCATACAATGTGCTTGTTTCCCGGACAGGTGTCCCCGAGGGCGCAGGACGTGTGGCCGCGGGGCACCGTAGCTAACAATAGCGCACATTCTGCCTCTTTGGAGATCTATTTTGACAAGCAGGACATTGCTGAACCTTCAGCACTGAAGCACCACACGCATCATCCGGCGGATTAGTGGATGTGCAACATCTGTAGAGCACAGCAGCAAAACAAACAACAGAAAACATATCTCTTGGCTTCAGGGCATAAACCCCAAGCTTTTTGTTCTGAATAAAAACAAACATTTGATGCTATGTACAAACAAGCAACAAAAAATTCAAATGAATGAACCTTCTGCGCATTTTCTGTGAGCATTGCCCGTACATTATGTAAAACAAAGGGCACCGTTTCTACCCGTCCTTCTGATCAAATTTTGCAGCCAGTTTACCCTCCATTTGTGTTTAATTGTTGATGCCATGTTGCCATGGTGACCCTATGTGTCTCCTGAGTTTTTCCACTGGATGTTGCGGTGGTGCCTCCTCCTTTCTGGGGTTTCCGCTCCACTTCTGGAGCTCCTTGTCTTAACACCGTCTTTGCCCTCTTCCTCCTCCTGATTTCAGCCCCCTCCTCCGGGCTCGGAGCGCAAATGGGGCTTTCTGAACGTCCCCGACTCTGACGCCGAAACTGTGAGTGTTGGCCCCTGGGCCACCTTCTGCACCTTCTCCTCCTCCTCTCCACCCTCTGGTTTCCTGCTTAGTTGTGCAGCCTCTTTTGTTGGGAGACCCTGGACAGTGACTGTGTGTCTGCTGCTCATCTCATACGAATTTATTCATCCACATGGAATCGACAGCACTTTGCAACCTGGTGCTTAGTCCAGCCATTACGCCATTCCTCCTCACCATCCAGAAGGGTCCATGCAGAGTGTAACCTATGTGAGTGTCTGTGCTTGGATCCACAGAGCAGTCTGAACAGCATGGCGAGCGTGTACAGCGACACAGGGGACTACAGCCACGCCGCCGTCAGCGGGGAGATCCTGCTCAACATCTCCTACAGCTACAAGACAGGCGCCCTCAATGTGCTGGTGAAGGAGTGCCGCAATTTGGCCACCGGGGACGACCGAAAGCAGCGCACAGACCCGTGAGACTCACGTGCACCCTTCAGCAAGTGGCCAGTGGTGTAAATGCAGGCCATGCCCCTTGGGCTTTAGTCTCATCGCTGCCTCACAAGCAGATGTTCAGAAGTTGCGGTACATGTTCACACAGGGCAGCGGGCAGCTTGGGGGGTTGACATTACATAAAGGTTATGGGGTCAGTTCCCAAAAGGCTTCCTGTTGCTGTGAGCTGAGAAAGACATTCATTTAAGCAATAAAAAGTGTATAAATGAATAAAACTATGTCCGTGCCAGTTTCAGCCGGCAATAGCCGGCTTTTCTCTGTCAGCAGGAGCCACTGTGGCCGCTTTTGGCATCCTGACCCCCTGCCTGGTTTTTGTATGTCACTGGCAGCTATGTCAAGGCGTACCTCCTCCCCGACACATCACGCCAGAGCAAGAGGAAGACGAGCATCCGCACCAACACCACTGACCCTGTGTTCAGCGAGACCCTGAAGGTGAGATGGGGCCCAACCTGGTGCTTCAGTACCAGCTCACATGGAGGTTGCACACATTCCCCACACACAGCTTTATTATGCTGGCAAGATACTGATGAACAGCAGCAGCAGCAACAACACTAACAGTAATAATAATGATAATAAATATTTTTGCTATCATTATCATTATTATTACCAGCTAACCGCTGTACCCCCCTCCACCCCTCAGTATGTGATCAGCCACTCGCAGCTGGAGACCCGCACGCTGCAGCTCTCTGTGTGGCACAACGACCGATTCGGACACAACCGCTTCCTGGGGGAGGTGGAGGTCCCTTTCGACTCGTGGGACTTTGAGAAGCAGCTGGAGGACTGGCACCCGCTGCAGCCCAGGGTATGTCCACAGTCACAGCCGACACCACGGCTGAGCAGGACTCACACACAACCCATTGCTAAAATTGCCCCGTGACCAACCAGCATCCCCTGGGCAGCATAATGATGACTTCACCATTACCTTGCTTACAGATTACATGAATTCACCGTGTCCTCATGATGTGAACGTTTGAGTCGCACGCTTTTTGAGGATATGGAAGAGCAGACGTCCTATCCCAGTTTTGCTCCTGAGCTGAGTTTACTTCTGCACATACAGGTGCTACGTTCACATGCATGTTTCATCCATCTTACCAGGTGGACACCGGTGTGGACACAATGCAGCAGTACAAGGGAGAGCTGACCGTTGTACTACGGTACATCCCACCCGAGAAGAACCTAATGCTGCCCCTTGACCAGGTCCAAGGTATGGTTTGCTGCTGCACTTCCCTCATTTATTGACCTGCTTTGCTTTGCTTTGGACTGTTTGCACCTCTGAACTACACAAATCATTTCCAGTGCACATTTCTTCCCGTTGGCATCATCTGCAGCACTCACAGTACATTCATTGTATGACCACTGCACACCTCTGGTCCATGTCTATGTTTCCTGTATATCCAAGTGCTCCGAACCTCACCACTTCTTCAACACCCTTCCGGACATGTAATGGTTTTTCAGCATTGTAATGGAAAGATGGAGAAGGTCTTTAGCTTAAACAGAAGAATGTCTCTTCGGAACAGAGCCATTGAACTGTTTTCTTGTTCCCAGCCAAGAAAGGTCTGCTGAAAGGAAAGAAGACCAGCATCAAGCTGCCCAAAGGTGGCATGGTGGAGTTACTCATTAAAGAGGCCAAGAACCTAACCGCTGTGAAGTCTGGAGGGACCTCAGACACGTTTGTGAAAGGGCAAGTAGAGCTTCTTCTAAACATCATGAGCACCTGAGCAGCACTACGTCTGTCTGTCAGGTGTGGATCAACCCGGCTGCCTTGAGATGCTACCAAATGAACCTGAAGTTACTTCCCACCCCTTAATTTCAGGTACCTTCTTCCGGACAACAACAAGTCCACAAAGCACAAGACGGCTGTGGTGAAGAAGAGTGTGAACCCAAAGTGGAACCACACCTTCACCTACTGTGGCTTACAGCCTGGTGACCTCAACAACGTGTGCCTGGAACTCACGGTCTGGGACAAGGAGTCCCTCTCCAGCAACGTTTTCCTGGGCGGCGTGCGGCTTGGTGCTGGTACTGGTGAGTCATGGGTTGGCCACTTCCTGAACAGGGGTTCTGCCAGGGGCTAAAAGAAGTCATAACACGATGTACCTCAACTCTTTTCTCATCTCAGGTCAAAGCTATGGGAAGGAGGTTGACTGGATGGACTCATTTGGAGAAGAGCGGCGGCTATGGCAGCACATGATCGACAACCCGGAGGTTCCACAGGAGTGCACACTCATGCTGAGGCCTAGCATGGCAAAACACATTGAGTGAGAGAGCAAGAACCATGGACTTTGGTAGAATTCCTTCCAAAACCTCCTTTCAACCTCCTTGCAGACCTGTACCACCATCTCACAACCTTACGCAAAGCCTCGGAATCACTATCACAGATGTATTGCCCTGGCCTACAGATGCACAGCCCAGGATCCTCTCCTCTCTGCAGATCGTGAAGCACTAGTGAAGACCAAGCACTGCTCCACCGAGTCCGGCATGACCAAGAACATCAGTACTCGCCATTGTCCATTCATGTCTTACTATGCACTGTTGGAATTTGTCCACATAGCCCCTCAGTCGCTGATGCTCTGTGGCCTTTCATGTCAGTGTTTGGGACTGCAGAAGGATAACTCCTTATCCAAAGATGAAGGTAGCAGAGCACTGTTGAAGGAGACCCACGCATTTCCTGTTACATCCAGAAGGCGGTGCAGCAAAATGTGTTAGTTTCTGTTCTGCAGCGGTCCCGTTCCAGGTGGCAGTATAAAGTATGATGTCCACCGACGGTCAGAGGAGCTTCGGCTCCATCACACTTTAGTTTCCCTTTAAATACGAACAGCCTGCAGAGTATATTTCTAACATCCAGGAATCTCGGTGTTTACGCAGAGGTGTTTAACTGTGGAAATGATTCTGTGGAAGGTGTAGCTACTAAGAAAATTCTTTTTATCAGGAAAGGAGAAGGTAATGCTGTTTGCGCAGGAAGTTTGTGCGACTAAATAAACATCAGCAGTCTTACAGGATCAAACTGGGTTTCTCACCGCCGATTAAACCACATCATTTCCATTTATGTTCCAATCTCCTGTTAGCTTCCGGTAGATAAAATTACGCATTGAGACCTAGATTTTGATGCAGTGCTTTCAGAGGAGACCCCAGGCTACCACGCAATAAGTCATTAATAATCAATAATCCTCAGCCTGTTTGTTACATGGAGCTGAAGCAGGGTGAGAATAGCTGGGGCGTTCGCTCGCTGTATTTCCAACATATTCAGGCACCCGAGAGCGAGGTGATCAGCAGACGCCATATCTCCAGCAGGAACCTTCTGCTTCCTGCGAGCATCCTCACTTGCAGCGGTTTCATTTCATCCATTTTTCGGCCACACGAACAGTAATGATTTGTTTTCTCCAGGGCATGTTTTGCATCAGCCAGCCTTACGCACTGTAGTGCTAATCGGGGTTTCATCCTCTCAACTTGCACGTCTCCCATTCACACCACAGTGTGGCAGAGGGAAGTTTTCTTACATAAAGTTGTTTTCTATTTTTATAAGAGCCAAAACAGTTTTCATACCATAGTGAGCCTTGAACGTGTCGACCTCTAGGATGAAAGATGGAGATGTTTAGGATTTTGCCTTTAAATGAGTACAGGAATCAATCCTCAGTTGGTCTCCTCTGTTTCATGGCTTTCCAGCACTTACCCTCACTTTTCCGCTGGATTGAAGTATGTCGGCCTCATCCTGCGTTGGCGTCGCATCAGTCCGTTCATCTGCATTGTGCGAAACCCGTTATTGTACTCGACTACACAATAGGTGAACTATAGAAATGTGGCTTGAACTTTTAGCTCTGCTGCATTTGGACATCTCTCAAGCATCACCACCGTTAAAGTAAATAAAACAAATTTGAAAATATACTTACAAGCGGCATGACGCTTACACAGCATTAGAGAACATATTTTGACGTTTTGTGATGTTGCACGCAATTTAATTTGCAAATATCGACGGACACGTCATCTGATTTTGGATCCACCGATCGGCCAGCCCCCGTCCTCTGTGCAATATTCTGCTAGCCTACAGATGTTACAAATGTGCTTGTTATGTTTTTAAAAGAAATGAATCCGATAACACGGAGTCAAGAACACAAAGTGTCGTTTTACTTTTGTTATGTGCTATTAGAATATTTTGACAAAATAAAACAAATGTTTTATCCCAGGCTTGTGGCTCACTTGGAAATGACTTGCTGTGAAGCTATAAATATCTCTGCGTGGAGCATGAAGAGCGTGAGAAACAGTAATATGGAGCAGCTCAAAAGAAATATAGAAAAGAGTCACATAAAAGGAAATTTTTACATTTGTCGGGGTTAAATGTATTTACACCACCAAAGTACCAAATAGCACCATACATTTTCCTTGTTCCAGGCTGCTAACAAGCATAAATCATCATGACAAACCTGTCCTACAAGCACTGTTCCCTCTAGAGAGGATCAAACTGCAGCACCACTGCTCCAATGACATCCTTTAAAGTAGCCAAGAAGGTAAGGATGAATTATCACAAATACTAAGTTTAAGGTTTAAACAGGCAAAAACTTAAATACAAAACAACCGTTGCTTCTCTGAGAACCATAGCAGTGAGAAGAAGAAGATGTTTTTTTTTTCCTTCCATCAGTTTAAAAACCAAGGTGTAAGAGAACTGTGTAAGACCATGTAGAACCATGCAGGTGTGGGTCGTGCACCCACTTCTCTGCGTGTGAGCATGAGGCGCCGTATGTTGGTATTCCTCCCGGGGAGCAAACTCAGCCAAGACCTGTGTGGAAGGAGGCTTTCAGTCGGGTCGGACTGCAGGACGCACCCACACGGCGCAGGCGTGTTGTCCCTACACTGTCACACTGAGTGCTGTTCTGTCCTACAAGGGGGCAGAGGTTCACAGCCCCTGACCCTCCAGGCAGCCGGGACAATCGTACGGGATGAACGCAAGCCCCTTAGGCTTGGCAGGACTGGCCAGCCTGCTGCTGCACCACCATCTCGTCCTGGCGCAGCGGGAAGGTGTCGATGGTTGTGAAGAGCTCCGCCGCTGTGATCGGGAACACATAGCGCATTTTGTCGTTGCCCTGCTTGTCCAGTAGCACCATGTTGTAGCTGTTGTGGGAGATCTGGAGCAAGAGCCTGTTGACACACAGACACGGAAGGCATTGTGGGAAGGTTCTTCACAACAAGGAGTTCAGAAGTGCACCCAAATGGTATACATTTAAGCGCCAGCAATGTGCTTCGTCTTTGCCATTTCCTCTTCACCATAAGAACACCAGAAAGGCAAATACTTAAGATGGAGGAGCAACAACTGAACATTTTACAATGGAAAAAAAAATTTCCACTGCACTTATTATCCATTCATTACGTTTATCCAAAACAGCATATATTGTAATTTCTTCTTGGCATTTCGCAACAATTCAGGTTAAATAATGGGTAAATAACAGGTACTACATTAACAGCAGAATTTAACAATTTTTCCAGATATTTTTCATTAAATTGGATTAAATCTTCCTCCTCAGTACCAGTGGTATCTGGGCAGAGCCAGAAAGAGAAAGTATGGTGGAAGATAATAAAATGTGATGTCATGTGTATGAAACTGTTCTTCACAGCCAGAAACTGGTTGCTCCAACTTTAACTGCACTAACTGCAACTAGCGGCTTCCTGTAGTTGTGGATCAGGGTCTTCCATAGCTGTGGTTGAATTTTGGCCACTCCTACATCCTTTAGCTAAGCAACATTTCCACTTTTTCAAGCATTAACAGCTGATGGCCTAGCCACTGTTGCCCCAACATCTCAGTGAGATCCAGGTGGGCACTTTGGCTAGGTCATTTCATAACTTGGTTTCTTCAGCTATGGTAGCTTAAGGATCCTTGTGTTGCTGCATGAAATGGCTTCATCTCACAGATCAATGGCCCTGCGTTCTCCTTTAGAACTTTCTGATGCAAAAATGAACTTATGGTTGCTTGAGTAGCAGCAAGACATCCCCAGACCATCACACAGTCATCATGTGGTTTGGAATGGGCTGTCCAACAAGCACAGAGGGGGATGATGCTCAGGTGTTCACATACCTTTGGCCAAACAATGTATAATAAAGTGTACATTTTATCTGTTCTATACATTCTGCTGGTAGCTGTATAATGTATGCCTGTTTATATGCATTTAGCTTTGTCCTTATCACTCCTTTGGTCCCATTTGGCCATAGCCAGTGTAGGCTCACCTGAATCAATTTAAGTGCAGATGAACAAAACACACACCTTCTCTAGTGTCTGTGTTTTGCTGGCCACCTGCTTCTTTTAATATAAAATAATAAAACTGCAGGTTTCCTCATATCATGTAAAACACCTGGAGTAGAGGACTATACAGGTGATAGTATGAGCAGAACTGCAGGTACCCTGCTGAAGACGGATGTTGCTGTGACAACCGAGGGAGAGAAAAAAAAAATCACCTATCTAGCCAACTGGCATTCAGTGGACCCCCCAACACAGAAGACTAAAGTGGTGCTGCAGGGACTCAGACTGCGACTAAAGACTGGAAGACCCTTGGTCAATGTTTTTTCTGTCTTCTTTTCGTTGGGGAGGGGGTGACACCGAGGGTACCTGAGCTGCAGAGCCAAGCCGGGGGGGATGATTCTGTGTCGGATCCGGCCGATCTGTGCTGGGTAGGTTCCCACCAATTCAATGACGGTCACGTGCCTCAGGTCCAGTCCACACTGGGCATGCTGGAGGATAGCCACAGGAGAAACCATGCATGGACACACACACACAGCAGATGTTTCTCATAGTCCCTATTAATGAAACCATAATTCCATTAATAACACTTTTATAAAACGTTATGCTATTTTGCAGGCCATACCAGTTAACAAAACACAAGGCTCGGAATCAACAGGCATCTTAAGAAGTGCGAAAGAAACCAGGTGTACATCAGGAGCGAAGGACAAATCTCAGCTGGTCTTAGATGATTCATGTCATGTTATTAAAAGGCCTTGTTGATCAGAGCAACACAAAGGTTGGTGCTTTTAGAAGTCTCTTTTAATGCGCGTGATGGAAAATAGATTCTGGGAGCTAAAATTGTTCAACTCCTATTCTGCTTTTGTATTTTTCACACGTGTTTTCCACAACATTTTCCATTAGCCATTAAACTTCAGCAGGAGCAACAATTAAACTGCACTTAGATACATTTAAGGCTGACAAATCCGAAATCCTGCTCGATGCAGCAGTTCTCTAACTGTGCTGGAAGGGCTTCACAGAATGAACGTTCACAGTTTTTTCTGTGTAAAATCTGTTTCTTCCAAGTCAGAAAGAGACCAGCAGATAAGGAGGTGACTTTCTTACCAAATGTGACATTATTTTTTAACTAGAAAATGTAAAAATGTACATCACAGCAAAATAAGGTTAACTCAAATGGGCGGACAGGCGGGCGGACAGACGGACGGACAGACTTCTCTTTCTAGGCTGCTGGAAATTATTATTTTTTTTATTAAACTCATTATGAACTTTGCTGTCAAATCAACTCAACAAAAGTTTAATAAATTTACCTTTAACTTTTTATTAAGTGGCTATTGTGCGTTCTTTTGTTATTTGTGTATATTCTGCTGTACAATTATGTTGCCTCAATGTCTGTTCCCACACGGTCCTGCAGAAGCTGGCGGTCAGGTTTTTTAAAGCTGCAGTAAGTGGGCTGCTGTGTTGTCAGGAAATGGTGGGGGTGTGAAAACCCTGATGTGACTGTGGTGGTTTTTGGACTTGTTGATTCAGACCAGAAGGCCTTTCAAGCACTATGAAACATCTCTCAAATCTCTGAAGTTTCCATGTGTCATCTAGGTGCCTTCTGAGGACCGGGATTAAAGCATTAAACAAAAGGTCATTTGGCTATTAGGTCCGGAGCCCCCACCTGCAGCCTGTCCATCTGAAACCTGTAGTAGTGATCGGCGGCCGTGGGGGCGGAGACAATGAGGACACGCCGCTTCTCGTAGAACTGGTCCAGAAGGGCAGCAGCCGTGCGGACCCCCACATTGATGTTCATGGCTAAGGGAGAAGCGGTTCAAAGGGACATACTGGTCACTATACAGTTATATATACACACACACACACACACAGCAGAGCTAACACCCTGCAGCAGATTGCTAACCACACTAGGCTGTTAATCTCCAGTCCTAGACCCAAAAGGTATTCAAAAAATGTAATTTTTAAAGAAATCCTGCTTGTGTATGCAGTTCTACATCACACTGTGTTTTAAATTAAACATAAAGTGTAGAAGAAAAAAATATGACAATAAATATTAATGTACATTACACTTGCACACTGCTCTGCATGTGAAATATATTGCAGTTTAAACACTGAATTTTTCCATTTGTATTCGCATGTAAAAAAAAAAAAGAAAAGAAAAAGCCAGGACATTGGATTCTTGTCTGAAATGTCGAAAAGACTCAACTCCATTTCCCCTCAAAGTAAAGCCTGGCGAGTGGCTGCCAGTATTGATCCCTGAAGCAACTCTGATCGATAGACACCGATTCCCTCCCGGGGGGTGGGGGGGTTTCTCACTTGTGGAGAACATCTCAACTGGATGTCATCTGTGCTCATCACACCTTTTTGGGTGCCAGCTCACTATATAAAAACAAAATACAGCAGTATCCAAAGTCCTTGTCTGGCTCTTCCATGCTGTAAACAAGCAATGGAGCCCTCAAATGGAAAAAGCACAAACCCTATCATGCCTACGTCATCTATAATGTCTCCTCTGAGGATGAGTTTGTAGAGAAATGAGAGATGCTCTTCTACATCTGATCTGCTCCATCCTGCTGTAATACTGGTGTGCACCAGCGAGGCTAGATGAGATTACACATCCATCTTCCTCAGCTTACTGTACCCCAGAGCAAGGCTCTTACCTTCAATTGCATCAGTTAAAAACCTAACTGCCTAAACACGTGAAAGCGTGTGCTGCCCACATAGCTTTGGACAAAAGAAGAAGCAGAAGCAAGGTTGCCGAGGGATTCACACACGTGAGCAGGTGGTCTCAGCACCGGCCCAGGTCATGCTGGACTGGCACACGCGGGCTGTGCTGCCCTGGAGCTCATATCCACCCATGCAGGACAACACGCAGGTAGCGCCATAGTTGTTCCCATCGCTGTCACACTTCATATATCCGTTGTCCGGGGGGGTCAGGGGGTTACACCGCTGCACTGCGTAGGGATAGATGGCATAGCCTGTCAGTCATTAACAGCAGAACTCTAACAGCAGAACAACAGTGAACAGCAGCAGCTGAGGGCAGGACCCAAAGTGTGCAGCCCTATAGCGCCAACGCATGATCCTCTGTGCCTAACAGTCACAGCGGGGCATTACCTTTAGCAGTCAGTGTATCTCAGTCTATTCAAGGCCAGCACTGAAGCAATCGGACTAAATGACAACCACCTCTAAATACAACCCAAACAGTCTGACATTTTATTGAACACAGCGACCTCCGCAGCACAGTGCACCGGAAAAACAATTACAAACAACCACATGCAGTGCCTTTGAATTGCTGGCACAATTGCATGAATTATTAACAACATATAAAGCCTATGAATTATTCACATCACTGTTTCTTAAGCACATAAAAACTCTAGGTTCTGTCACTCACACTATGAGAAGGGAATTGACCATAGAACAAGTCTGGTAAAGAAGAACATGGTAGGCACTGTCGACGATCAGATATTGTAGCCTGAATTTATGCACAAATCGAGGTGTAAGCAGGTATCTGATGCTGTGTGTACCTGACAAGCCGTGCAGGCCACTGACAGACAGCGTGGGCTTTCATGTCAGGCCACAAACACCACTAGCAGGGACACAATCCACTCTCCTGGGGATGCAAATGGCCCAGTTTCCAACCTCTTGGCCCCCCTTCTGCCCGAATTCCCCGACGTAAACAATGTGATGTCGCACGGCAAACAGTTTGACAAACGTGGTGATGAATGAAAACCATGCACTTCAATATTGCATAAAATCTATTGATATGGCAGAGAGCCAAAACGTTTCCACAGCCATTCGTTTCAATGAGCAGCTGATCAGACATAAAGCAACAGTGGCGGTGATTTATTTTAATATGAACGAGGCCTGCAGCCGATAAACAAGGCCACATCCGTCTCTTTTACGTGTCATTACCCTGACAAGGTACAAATTGATCGGAAGCTGCGACAGCCTCTTCTCCCGCCTGACACGCTGCAGATAAACACACGCGTCGGGGCACACCGTACAATGGCGGAGGCCAGCTGGCTTAATCCTGAACTCAGTATCGATCCGCTACGAGGGAGTTCACAGTGTTTATTGGCTTTGGGTTTTACACCCTTCACAGCCATGCATTGTACTGAACAAACAAATGCTGGCCATGGTGAAAAAACTGGAGGGAATTACAACATCATGGCCCCCGCTGTCCTCTTCTTTCAGCTCCCAATAGAACACTCCTGAAGAAGCCTCATTGACCTCTTGCCCTGCTATCATTCACATGCTGATCCAGGGTTTGCCAGGGTTGCTATTTGTTCCTCAATCACAGCTTATTTTTCACCGTGTTTCAAAGCAGTTAGGTTGCATGCGGCGTGCGTGTGGGGACAACAGACCTCGAACCCGGATGGAGAACTTGCAGGAGCCCTTGTTCCCAGCGCGGTCGTACACCGTGTAGGAAATCTTGTGGTCCCCTTCCGGGAAGTGAGTGCCGGGAGGTTTCCCTTTCAAGATCACACTGCAAGAGCAAAACAAGAAACATTTGTATGGCCATACTGCAGTACTCCAAGCACGACTACAGCAGTGACGTGCAATACTGACTCAGTGAGGACCCCGTCGGCCGTATCCTTGCCCTCTGGTGTGTCCCAGGTCACCCGCACCGTCAGTTTACCAGGTTCTGCTGTTTTGTCCCTCACAGTCGGACACTTGATCTTTGGTGGATCAATGTCTGAAAAGAAGAAAAGGGGAGCATTAATAAGAAATAAGAATGCATGGCTATTAGTATGAGTTACTGTACATTACTGAGTCAAAGAGCTAAGCTAACTCGCTGTACTCCTTAGCACAGCTGGATCTCTTACTGTAGCAATTTTAGGTGAAGTGCCACCCTCAGGGTGTAGACGTGACTTTCTAACATCCTTAGATGGCACCAGTGGGAAAGCTAAACTGTAGATGCAAGTAGAAGACTTGAACAGCCACAGTGAATGCCAGAAGATGCCATTACCTCTTACTGCTTGAGCATCTACTGTACCCTGAACACCAAAAGGTGTATCACGTGGGTGTTGCTTTCCTATAATTCTCTGCAGATGAACAATAATAATCTTCTAATTCTAAAATCATGATAGCTACCAAACCAAAATGAAACTACTCCACTAAGTGTAGATACTGGGGAGCATGTAGCGGAGCTGCTGCGGAATAAAATAGTTGCTATAGCACAATTGTTCTAGAATAGCTGTTAGAGTATAAACTTTACCACTGAATAAAATAAAGTCGCGGGCCAGAGCTGCACCGAGGTCATTCTGAGGAAACTGTCGCTGTGTTAACAAGCATTGTCCTTATTTCTCTGCTGTACAGTCAGCACACTGCACCTTGCTGAAATGGCAAGATGAGAAAAATGGGAATATGTAAAAAAAAAAATTTAAAAAAGCAGGCTGCCTATTTTTCCTTCTCTCATTTTCAGGCAGATTCCCATTTCTTGCTGCTCAGATCTGCTACATTTTGGGAAAGCGCCTGTCAACCTGGTGAACCTTCCCTGAGTTTTAGGCAACGGCAGCAGGGGATCTGCAGTGGGACGTGACTTCTAGTCGCATCGGCGCTTGTGCACCTGGTGGGGGGTGGGAGGGAGTCGTGTGTATCGCCGTGACCATCGGCAGAGCTGGTCCTCAAGGGGAGCGGGACAGTCGCAGATCTGTGACCGCAGCGTGTTCTTCCCCTTGAGCCCAGTGAAATGAGAAAAGCAGTGAGGTGCTGCGGCACGGCTCACACCTGTCCCCTCCGAAGGGGGCAGGAATAGGTGGATTGAGGGATGTGCCGGTTGTCTGCAGGTTTATTATCTCAAGGTCTCCCCAAGCCAGCCAAAATGTTTCAGTGGCATCTGCGCGAGCATCGCTCTATAGCCCCGGGCTGTGAGATTAAAAGCTTTCCTCTGAAGCTCTGGGCCATGTTCGACAGCGAAAGGGAATCCTTTTAGGAAGCAGTGTTCGTTTAAAACTCACTGCTACCCCTTCAGGAAAATCCACGGCTTTCAAAAAGAAGAAACGCACCTTTCTCTGCGGTTGACAAATTTGCCTTCTCTGCCCTACAAAGGATTTTAATAGCTCTGTGAGATCAAATTCAGCTAAATTCAACTGTCACTTGTGCTCCAGTCAGAAAGGCCACTTTAAAGTGATGCTTTGCAGTTCAGATTCGTTTCTAATGTGGATCAATAACAGTGTGCAGTGTAGGAAGCATCAAGCGTGATCCTTCCTTCAAAAATGGTCTCTGTTGTATCAGGTTCACCGTGTCACGGTTGGCAGTTTTATAATAATGCAGATAAATTGTTTGTTAATGTATAGCGACTTCAGATTGGCCGAGTGACGTCAGAGTCGCGTGAGCGTGGCAGCCTCAGCCGCATCCAGGACAACCGTTCATGGCCATCGCCGCTTCGACACGTGCGATGCGCCTGTTTCCTGAGCGCCGTCACGCGACCGAAAGACAATTACCTCCCACCCTAAACCCCAATTAAAATATTCGCCACGGCATTCTTTGTTCCCCAGCGGGCAGATACTTCATTATCTCATTGGGGCGGACTGTGAGCATTAGTGCCCTGTCAAGCTGGCGTGGACACAGCGGGGGTGGGCAAGGTTGCAGCCGCCGTTCAGGGAGGCGGGCAGGGGAGTTGTTTGCCGGCGAGCAACCTTTGAGCGACAAATTCTTTGCTGCAGCACCCTTTTTGAGAAGTGTCTAGCATTTGCTTTTTCAGCTAGCGTATCAATTCAAATCGTGAGCCAACGCGTCACTGACAAATTATGAATATTGAGCTCAATTTTTCACCTCCCCACTCTAGCTCTCGCCAGGGTTCTTTATTGGACTTTCTTATTTACAATATTTGAAAAAATACCACTCCCAGATTACTCTGTGCCAAAGTTTGCACGAGGCATCCCTGCTCAACAGAGGGAGAAGCAGTCTCAGTTCCCATCCAAAAAACTTTCCTACTGCCTCTCATCCCATGGAGCTGCCAAACTGCCGACATTTAGATCATATTTATTCATTGAGCAGCTTTTCCTCAAAAGTGACTCACGACTTAAAGTAAGCAAAGGTGCATTTCACCAACAGGCAGAGAGATAAAGATGTCGAAACTTGAGATTCACACAGTCCAATGCTACTGTTTCTGCGGGTATACACTGTGTGAGTAACTGTGTTGGATTGATGATGAGCACCTGGCCTCTATGTCACACATGACTTTCAAACTTTTGGAGTAACAAACCAACTCTTGATAACATTAACTTTGTGAGTGAGACCCACCGCTCACGGTTAGCATGGCGTCCCAGCTAAACCCTTCGGCACTCTGTTCCACTTCATCCGTTACATTTCTATCAAAGTGCTGTGGCTGTTTGCTATTTAAAGTCAGAAGACAAATAAACCACTACCCTGCAGACTGGGAGTGGACCGCTGCTGTTTCAGACCTCAAAGCAGTGGCCCTGCAGGCCATGACACATTATTGCAGCTCTCAAACCGGCATCCATTAACCTCTATGAGCAGAACTGGACCACCCCGGCTACAAATTCTGCCAGGAGAACCTATTCTTAGACCCACCAGCAGAGATTGTGGAGAAATACGATCCATCCAGGTCAATTCAGCTCTTACACCGGCAGTCCTCCAGGTGTACAATTGGAAGGAAGCCATAAGCACTCACCCACGCAGGTGCTCTGGCCCCTGCTCCACGTCTTGCTGCTCATGCAGGTGACCGTCCGCTCGCCCTTCAGCGTGTAGCCTGGCGAACAGAAGAACTCGCACCTGGAGTTGAAGTAGGAGCCGTCAGAGCATTTGTAGCCCCCATTTGCTGGCATGGACAGCTTTGGGCAGCGGATCTCTGCAGGCGTGAAGGAGGCAGAAAGAGGGATGCACTACAAACAAGAGCGCTGGCATGAGGCCATTTTTTAAGGTCCCTTTTTACCACACGATTAAAGAGGACTCTTACTGTAATCTTCACTTGGTTATGCAACCACTGTGCTCCACTTGTATTGAAATAATAACAAACCAGTTTCTACGACACTGGAACGGGACAGACCAGAGGCCGTGACCCTGAAATCCTCACCTCGGCAGGCGTAGTTTCCGGACCAGCGCTTGTTGGCCATGCACAGCACCTCTTGGTGGCCCTGAATCTCGTAGCCCTTCTTGCAATGGATCTTGCAACGGGTCGACAGCACGTTCTTGTAGTACTCCCCACGCGGGGTCTGGCAGCTCGCATGGCCGTGCTTCACCCTGACGGGGGCGCACCATGGGGTTCCTTTTGCAGGAGTGGGAGGGGAGTGAAAATGAGATCCTGCTCAGTGTCTAAAACTGCCATTCCTGCCAATAAGCAGTAGCAAGGCTTTAAATAACATCTACAGCCTTGAAGTATTTCATTTAAAATTTCACGAGTAAAGGAAACACCTCAGCCCTGTCACAAAGTGCGTATACTTTGCATAACAGGTCCAACCTGCCCTCAGGTAAATATAAAACCAGTGTCTGTGTGGTTCGCGATTTGAGCCGAGCTTCGCCGGCTCCTATGAAAGTCCTTTGCTAAGGCATCAGCATCGTTGTTTCCCAACACAGCCAACGGAAACATCAAGATGCACTTTGCCATTACTTACCCCATTCCCGGACAACTTTCCCAGATTAATGCATGGTTTAGTAGGATTACGGAAGTAGCAACTGTGCAAACATTTCTGAGACATGGAGGTTCTGTCACAATCAGTAATGGACCCAAAGCAAACAATTAATGTCTAGGCTTTGAGTTCCATCCAGACCTCGGCACCTGCACGTCAGAAATGGGGATGGGCTCATAATTATAAACTTCTCGGAGACGGTTAAAAATGGGATTTGGTTCCAGTGGAACGAAACTGAAAGAGACTTAATCATATGCTAACTTCTGCTGAACCTTGAGCAAACACGAGGCTTTAAGGGAATGTATCATTGTTAATAATTGTTCCTTTAGGAGGACAGCGTGAGCTAAAGCAACGTGTTTAATGTTTCGTGTTAAACGCATTATTGCAGGGCTGTGTAAACACCCAGATTTATGCTGTGCTGCTCTGCTGTTCTGTATTTTCCACTTCCCAGGCGTTCCAAGTGTCTGTGTATTGTTTTCCAGTAAAATAAATACACAACCACAGGGCTCTGAGCGCTTCTTTAAACACCAAAGCCCAGTTTCAGGGCTGCTGGAGATGTGAGGTCCTAATGGCAACATAGCTATTTATGGTCGGCGTCTTGGCTGTGTCCTTCGCTGGGTCCTCTAAAGTTTGAACATCAGCAAACATAAAAGAGGTATTTTTGCTGTTCGTTTGACAAAATTTCTATACATTCCCATGTTCTACATTCAAATATGATGTGAAAAGAATCCCATCTAATGGTTGTAAATCCGGACTGTCAAAGAGTGCCACCTGGTGGTACGATAATGAAACTCCAAAAAGACTTTAATACATTTTGCTGTAAAAAACCTTTATACTTGAAATGTCTGCTCAGGCTAGAAATGAATGCTTTGATATTCTAAGGAATCAGATTTGAATTTGCATATTTAGCATCAAAACTGATTTAGCAGTTTTAATCATTTCCATCTGTTTAGTTTTGCCAAAGTCCCTTATTTAGTGTCCGCGCGTCTGTGTGTGCACGCGCGCGTGCGTGCATGCCTTTGGTCATGTGTGTCCTTGGCAGTGGGTGGTGACACCAAGCACATGTGACCAAACAGCACATGCAGGCTGTTAGGTGTTAGTGAAGCATTAGTGAAAGCTTTCACCTTTGTATCTGCGGGCGTACGAGTCCTCGTCATCTCCATGTGCTGAGTAACCCGACCCTAGAAAAGGCAGAGAGGAGAAATAGAGAGAAGGGGAGAGAGAGAGAGTGGGCAATGTCCAAGATCCATAGGGAGAGAGACTGTACAAGTATCTCCTTGGACACCCGTCAAGGGATGGAGCAGAGGAGGGCAGGGACCCTCCGTGACTGAGGACAGGCCTCACTGTACTGCTGTGGTTAAATACTGGACCTCCTGAGAGACCTCAGGTTTTTTCCACTCAGGGTAAAAACACAGGATTGACTGTCCAGCACCAGCAGGTCTCCAGGTCAGGAAGCATCAGGTCTGGAAGCATCATGGTTGAAATCCCATAGATGAGTACTTACTACCACATGTGGGACACAGTAGAGCCCTTCACTCCTCCAGCCAGAACCAAAACTCAGTCAAAACATCTTGGAACACCGACTTCAACGTTAAAACCCACTTAATCTCCTGTCACTGCCTGACATTAACACAACAGAAAGACAGGACATTGCTGTAAGATGTCTGCAAATGATTGACACGGTTATTCACTCTGCATTCAAGGGCAGTTAGGTGCACGTTCGCTGTGAGCAAGGTTTAGCAGCTCAGAGAAGGACTGCAGCAGCTGTGAAAAAGAAGCTTTTCCAGAACTGTGCAACAAAAATCTGTGCGTAAATGACACCTTCTGGCAAAATAATTCAGCAACGGTGCAGTTCTACCATAATGTGTGTAGACCCAGCACAGGAAATGCATTTAAGAGACATGGAGACATCCTGCTAAACCTCAGTGTCTTCCACGCGTTCCTTTGGCAAAGCACAGCTGGAGTTCCGTGTCCAACCTATAGTTTCTGCTCACGTCGCATCTCCTCTGCGTGGGTTTGCTTCCCTAATTCACAGCACATGCTGTCCACATGCAGCATCTTTCTGTGGGACTGAAATGTTGTTTTGTTTAAGACTTCTTCATATTTTGGAACCACGGGCCATCATTAAACGCCACAGCCAGTGTGAACCACAACACTGACTCAAAGGCTTTCATAGAGTTTAAAAGCACTTTGTGACCATCTCCTCAGAAAGACCCAGTGTGCAGATGTGTGGCGGCAAGTAATCTGCCCAAATTTTTGTAGGAGGACAGGGAGAACCATTCTGACACCTAAATTCTATGCAAAGCGGCGACTGCCATCATAACAAGAAAAAACCACATGATGTCACTAAGTGTCACCTGCAGTTTTGCTTTGAAATGGTTTTCTCGCTATAAAGCACCTAAATATGCCAAAAATGAAGCAAAACCGTCCGGATGTCTTCCTGCTTTGGGCAATTTTCTGTTGGGGCCTTTTTGTATGAATGTTTCCTTTCACCTCACACGCTCAAGGCCTCACTGTGACACTGTCAGGTTATTTTAGTTTTTGTCTGTTCAATATTTTCTGCAAACTGAAAAACGCAAAGCGGACCTCTCCCTGCAAACAACCAAACCGATCAAAAAAGCCAAACCTTGACCGCAACATGTCCCAAGCCGGACCTCCTGACAACGTTCTCATGTCTCACGAAGATGCACTGATCACTGTTAACATGCTGACCCTGCGTGATGATGCCCGTCTCAGCGATGAAGCAGAAACGTTTCTGTTTAGAGGATTTTATGGATGAACGAACTTCTCAAGCAAGCACTCAAAATACCGTACACTCCTCAGGATTACTGAACACCAGATGTTGCTGCTCAAAGCATCACGCCTGGGAATGGAACCTGTGAGAATCCAGCCGAGGGTAATTTTGGGAAAGTCTAAAGTGGCTTTATGGTGAGTGAGATTCAAGAATCTCAGGTGAAACATCTGGGAATGAAGAGGGTTTAAGACAGACAAATGGACACAACAAGCTCCTCTTGTGGGGAAAAAAACAGGCAGTGTAGCCACTTTCATAAAAACAGAACAGAATAAAAGCTGCTCTTCTGGGACAGAGCGGCCTCATGTGCCTCCCCGTGTTGATGTTGAAGGCCAAAAGAAACATGAATGTATTAGATGCCACAGCTTGAAATGCGCTATTGTTCTCCCTTGGCCTGCATCTGCAACGACAAACTGCTTTTTATTTCGCTCAAAAAATAACCGAAAGCCATATTGCTTTGCAGATGTTGTGCCAACAGCCAACAAAAATACTTTTCCAAACAATTTCCTTAGGCAATATCAACTAATCAAATTGTTTTTGTTGAAACTTCAGAACCTTTGCCCACGGAACTGGAAAATACACTCTTGGGAAAACTGGTTCAGTGGAGCACCCAGGAGCACAGCGTACAACATTTGGACACTACAGCGTCCCCATGAGCCAAGACCAAGAACCATTAGCATTTGGACCATCATGGCGTCTGCTGCTCTGCACATCCTCCCCCTATCATAACCGTGTCACTTTTAACACCTCAGCTGACCAAGGCTGTGCGAAAGAAGTGAAGATCTGCAGAAGACTGAGCGGAAGGCTGTGGTTTGAGCAGAACAATGATGCTCTGACTCACAGCGACGCCTGGATGCCAGACGGAGGAAATCCCACCAGGTGACACAGATGACTTTTCAGCGGAGGAGCTTAGTCATTGTAGGGGCTGTGGAGGATTTAAAAAAAAGAACTTCTTCTCCTGAGGAGACCTGAGTTTCTCCTGACAGTGCCCGTGGGTGAGAGAGAGAAGCTGTGGTCCCCGGTGGCCTGGGTGATGATTAAGGCAGAACCTTTCAGGCTTTCCAAGAAACGCCGTAATGAAATGTGCGTCTCCTTTCTGTTTGACAGAAACCCCTGGAACACAAGTAAGCCAAGAACGCTGAGGCTGCACTGACGCAAGGCCCCCACAGGACTGCAGAGCTGGCTGTGACCATCACACACAAACGCACAATTTGTCACCATCTGCATATCCAAAACTCTCCATTATTTTCCTCACGTCTCTGTGCTCCATGCGTAATGATTTGCATCTCCTTCCAAGCTATCCTATAATTCAAACCATATCAGCAACATCTGAAGCTACTCAGTAACTCTTCCAAGCAAACAGTCCAAACTGTGTGCGCATGCCAGCAAAAAAAACAGGTTTTTCGTAATTAAACCAGAATCAATGTGCTTTTTGTACTCATGGCACAGTGAAAGGGGTTCCTTGTAGAGCAGAATAACGTGAAAGGGAAGGCATATAAGATTACCTAACCAAGCAAGCAGAGGCTCATGGGAAATACAAGAGGGTGCTCTCTCCTCACACTGACTTGGACCTAAGTGAACATTTATACAGTGTGTATGTTTGTGTGGGGGGGGAACAAGAGCATCTGAACCCTCTTTATTATTTGCTGTGAGGAACCTACAAGGGCACAAAAGCTACACCCAGCTCATCTTCTCCACAGTCACTGTCTCCACACCTTCCTTTCAAGTTGTGCCCAATGCTCCTCCTGTGCCATCTTATAATCCCATCTCAATTTATTTACTGCATTATTATTATTATTATTATTATTAATTATTATTATTACATTGCTATATATTATTGATGAAAGGAAATGTGTGTTTTGAGTTCTCAATTTTGGCAGGTTTTGGTGTTACTTGAGCAAACATGGGGTGACTTTGTGGGCTTGGGAGCGCCTAAAAAATTTTTCCCATTGAATTTAGTGGTAAATATGTCTAATAACACCCCCAGCTTGTCAAGCATTAGCCCACTTTTGCATGACCCCACTCCATATTACAAAAACCCTGGCGCAGCAAAAAAAATAAAAAAATTCCAGGAGCAGTAAAACAAACCACATGGATTGTGTAAGCTGGACAAAATACGCAGTGGTTAAACTTATGGTCTCTTAAACGTCATCGAAATAACCATTAACTCCGTTGGACGTCTGCAACACAGCTGAATCGTGTTTCCAATCTCAGCCACATCATTTAAATAAAGAAAATCCAGAGCATCCAGTCAGAGTGTTTCTGGGGGGCTCAGGAACGCAGCACTATGTTGTTTGCTCATCCCCAGGGACACTGGAGCTTGGCTGAAGAAGCCTGCAGTGCACCAGTGAAGGGGGGGGGCATGGCCACTTCCTGGCCCAGAGTCAGAGATTCACCAATGCAAAAGGAGATGCTGTCCCTTTGGAGGCCTTTGTTTACACCACAATGGGAAATCCAACACCTACAGCATGTTTTCGTGTTATGACCTGCAGGAGCAGAGGATGTATCTGCAGCCTTTTCCTCCCAGCACATCTGAGCTGCACTTTCATCCCAAGCCCGACACAGAGATAGAGGAGTGGGATGCATGGTTTTTTTTTTTTACCACTGAAAGGTGTCTTTATTTAGGCCAGGTGTTGGAACCACACTCACTTCAGCTGCTTGTCCCAATCCAGATCCTATCCCAGTATCACTTGTGCCAGGCTGAGGTGGGGTGGCTCTTCTGGACAAAATGCCATGCCAGTCGATTCCAGGGTAGCAACACCCTATGCAACACCTAAAACTGCCCACACTATGGGCAGTTTTAGAGTCACCAGTTAGCCTGAAACACACTGATTTTGGGACAAAAGACAGAATATGTAAACTTCACATAGACTGAGCCAGTGATTGTGTTTGGTTTTTTCATTCTATTAAAACTCCAAATTAATGACTGGAACATCACATCACACGCAAAATATCAGCAGGTGCTGCAGTGGTTAGAGTTGCTGTCTTGCAATGTGAAGGGTGTGGGTTTGAATCTCTGCTGCTGAGTACTTGTGAGCCAGACACTGTCTTTGAGTTGTATGATTCAGTTTTTATTGCTTGTGCCCTATAGGTTTGGGACACACACCCCCCGCCAAGAACATGCCAAATTCGAGCCCACACCTGACCCACACAGGTGTTGCGAGACAGCTGCATAACTTGCCGTGTCGCTGTGCTGCTTGAGAAAGACTTTAGTAAACCAAAATCCTTTATTACTGAATACCAGGACGCACACTCCTGCAGGTACATGCCTGCTGCCATCAGGCAGCGTCTAGCAGCTCCAGGGCTGTGGGTTCAAACATGACCCCATGCACACATTCCTAACAGATGGTTTCGAGGGCTCTGATGGTTGCCCTATGTGCGTGGCTGTACATAGGTTTGAGCGTCCACTAGTTCTCTTCCCATCAAATACACATCTGACGGCTCAGTTCGCCGCTCGCCCTATTAATCCGAAAGCGGTTTGCATCCCACAGCCCTTTCTGCGCTCAACAGGAGAGGACCAGACTGCGTGGGAAAACGGGCAGGCGGAACAGAGCCCATCCCAGTGTTGGGGTCCTGCACCTACCACCCTGTCCTGCTGCTGGACAGCTTTCACCAGGAAGAGACACATGCACCCCAAACAGCTCTATGCTTCTTTTTTACCGTGATTTACCCATTTGCATAGCAGTGCAAACTTCTCTGGACAGTTCAGGGTGAGTACCTTGCTCAAGGGCACTACAGCAGGAGGTGGGATTCAACCATTAACCACTACGCCACCTGCTGGCCTTTAGGGGTCTTTACCCCACCTCAGGGAATAGGGACCGCACACCGCTAGTGGCCCGTAAAGGGGTCACGGCTGGCTCTTCGACCACAGGCTGCTGGGAAGCGCTTTGACGGTGCGACGTGGCAGCTTCACCCTGCTGAACCCCTTACTGCCCGGCCTCGTCCCGCGGATCCTGGGGGCGACTGGGGCTGAACTTGGGACGGCTTCGCGGGAACGCGCCTTCGTGTCCTTTCTTTCCTCGCATGCGGTTACGGATGCGATGCCGCCATGTGTGCTGCGATCACACTCGGAAATTTGGCCGGGGGGGGGGGGGTCACTTTTAACGCGCTTTTGAAACGCGAGGCTGGGGTCCACGCGCGCTCGCCACAGCCCCTCTGTTCGGTGATCCACGTACGCAGGAAAGCGCGGTTCAGCGAGGGGGCAAACAACGCGTTCAAATCTGCTCCAGAGCCCCGCAACGCCACGGTCGTGCTGTATCCACTGGGACTTTTCAGCAGTAAAGAATATTCACCTTCCGGTCTCTGACCTCTGCTTCAGTTTCAGCGGGAAAGAACTTGACGGAGCGCGCCTTACCTTCGTGTCCGCAGATGAGGGAGAAGCGCACGGTGACGAGCAGCGCGGCGAAGACCCACGACTCCATGCCCCCACACACACACACACACACACTTAAAACACAGTAACGTCGACACACACACACGGATCCCCGACGGTCGAGGAGGCTTCAGCGTGTTCCTCCTCCGTGGACCCGCCTCCGCGACCGCGCGCTCTCCGGTTACAGCGCGAGGCCACCGGGACACCTCCACGGACACGCGCGTCTCGATCGCACCCTGATGCAGCCTGGCCACAACTCGGAACATTTACGGCGTGGTGTCGGGTCAGGGTGGGGAACCGGAGTGGAATTCGAACCAGCAACCTGCATGTTAGCCCTAAACACCCCCCACCACCGGCTGGTCCCTTTTTAACGCTCCCATTAGGCAAGAGCCACGTGGACCCCGGTAAACTTTAAGTTCTCATTTTTGAAATTCTGAGACATGCAGTGTTTTACTGGGCTTAAAGACAAAAACGTAACACGAGTGACACTCCAGTCCAAAGCTGTAGTGACAGATGGCTGCAGGTTCGAAGGCATTTAGGGGGCCGCAGTGTCCTTGCTGTAGGGATGTTTGCAGGTAGATCCAGAAGGATCCTGGGTTGAATCCCTGCTTTTGCTGTGGTAAGTGATTGAATATTCTAGGAAGGTTAGGATTAAAGGAAATGTATGCTGTTTTTGGCAGCCATGACAAGCGGTGAAATATGAATAATTATGCCGGTTTCAGTCCACAGAACTCTGCCGGCAGCTGCAGAAGAACGCGTCCTCGTCCGGTGCCGTCTACGTGACGGGTGTCACACACCGGACCCCTGCTCCGGGCCGCGTGTTGGGTCAAGTGAGTTCCTGCTGAAAACATCCAAGTCTTTGGCCCCAGGTATTTCTTACAGCAGTGCAGTGTAATATTAAATGAATAAAAAAACTCTTCCCATTAACTTCTCGCCATCCAGTGTAGAGTATCGAAAAGAGAAAGTGCAAGAGACACTGCAACAATTCCATTTTTATTGTAGCAATCACAATGAAATCATTTCAAATTCTTAAACATTTATATTCTATTAACACAAAGTCCCTTGGTACCATTCACAGTAAAATAATAAAAAAAGAGACCTGTACAAGTTTCTGGATACACAGATAATACAGTTTGATTTGAGTGTTAATGTGCATTACCAATACACATTACAATTGGTTGTAAAGTGCAACAGTGCATAAAGATTGTTTTGCCATAATAAACAAACCTGCACTCCTGAAAATAAACAGTAAAGTTCATTGGTAAAAAAATGCAAATCTCAAATGATCACACTGCATACATCTGAATGACACACACACACACACACACACACACACACACACACACACACACACACACACACACACCAACCAACCAGTAATAAACTATAGGCACAGTAGTGGCAAATTCATTCAATAAAAATGTAATAAATGTTCACAAAAATAATGATTGACAGTGGTTACATAAATAATTCTGAACATTATTCCTGGCTTCGGGAAAAGGCCAAGGGTTATACAGTTTGTCCACACTCTGATTTAAGGCCGCGCCTGCGTTTCAGTGAAGTTGCAGGCTGAAAATGCAATAAAGACGGACGTCTTGTAACCTCCCCAGCCTCCTCTGGCTACTGGTAAATCGGGTTTGTTGAGGCGTTTCGCTCCTTAACAAGGACCTCTCACTCTCAAGTCAAAATCACATTTTCCGAGGTTGGCTTAACACTCCCATTCTGACATGAGTGACACCAGAAATTTAAACAGTAAACATTTCAAAATCCAGCTTCGTGCCACTTTCATTCGCCTCTAACCAGCCTCCGTGATATGTTTATTTAACCCCAGTAATTTTCCTTCATGGGGTGATTATTATTATTCTTCTGTGTCACATGTAGGGCCATATGTAGATGTTCCTCCAACAATGAGCATCATCATTCATAATCCGCATTCATGCCATGCACCCCAGCCAGGACTTTGTTAAAGATGGCTGTGTTTCTAACTCCATGGTGCGAAGGGTGTAAAATACGAATCCAGCTTGGGTTTGCTTACACGTGAAAACTGCATTTGAACCCATGGACTCAACCCAATGAAATGTCAGTGGCTTTTGTGTCTGTGATGTACAGTGTGCATGTAGGAAAGGCACAGTGAGGGTCACGAGATCCTAAACTCTCCTCCACAGGACTCAGACCAGAGTGCAGGTGGTGGAGCGAGACCCCCTGGATGCAGAGCTCTGCTCCCTCTGCTCCTCCCTGGGCCGCGACTCCCCGTCACCACCTGAGTTCTTCTCCGCATCTCCAGCTTTGTCTGCATGAGGACCTCCGGGTGGTGGCTGCTCAGGCGTCACCTCAGGGGCCTTTTCAGCTTTTCGTTCCTGCTGCTTGCCTTCGACTGTCGACCGCCGCTTGAACAGTGAGATCTGCGGGGGCAGGATGGCCTCAGCTCAACCACCACTTCTTTCCCAGGTTTTTACCACACTTAAAAGGCTCCTTCCAGGTAATTTACTCTATAAATGGATTATCATCATTGTGCTTCACCATGCGTATTTATCAGTTAATAGCACCATTTAAAAGAAATTCATTTTTGTTGCCAGAGCACAGGAAATAATAGATAATAATAAACAGAACAAAACTTTAAAACCGCCTACCGTACGATTGGATCCAAAAAAGCGCCTGGACTTCACTTCCTCTGTCTTTTTCCCTGATTCATTTGTGGATTTTGGATCCCTTTCTGTTTGTGGATTAGGATGCTCCTGAACTTCAGCGTCTTTACACAAAAATCCAAACACGAGACATTGTCGCAGTTACAAATAACTTTATATCTTTCTGTGTGAATTGCTGCAGTCAGAGAAGGCAGTCTTTTCCTGTACGAGAAACATTTGATTATGAGCAGTGCAGCAATGCAGTGCTTTGGATTCCAAACTGCAGGAAACTTTCGTGTTTCTGTTGGCCTCCAGGGTAACAAATCCGGAAAAAAACAGATCAGATCAGTCCAGTAGTGGAAAGCCAATCACAGAAGTGAAAGCAGAAAGCATAAATAATGCTAATTATTTCTAATATTTTTGAGAATGCATGTAAAAACAGGCCTAGGACAAGCTGCAGTAGAAGGTTCTTCTCTTTCTATGACCATGGTCTTGTGGGTCATACAGAATATTTGCTTCCTCTAGAACCGAGAAGCCATTCAATCTATTTAAGGTGGGCAAAAGTTTCTTAAAAAGCACAGGGTGTGCAAATGCTGTGAAACAATGAGCAGATGTTTAAAACAGCTGTTTGCAGCCGATCATTAGAGAAGACAACAATGGCGGCGCCTCCTGAAAAGCGAGAACGGGACTTCAGTGCCTCAAACAGCTGGCTGCTCCGCTCTGCAGCCCTGCAGCCGTGGCTCACGTGCTGCTCAGCACAGTGCACTCGGGGACCCTAAGAGCGCTACACTGGCGTGAAAAAATTACCAAATAATTTTGTGAAATGAAAAAGACAAATAATTACAATTATTCAAATGTCACTGAATAATGAAATGCCGCAAAACCAGAGTAAAGCTGCAGTGCTTACAACAACACTGTGATACCACGAATCTTTGAGAAATTAACATAAACTCACCCTTCTGAACACCATCTGTGACCGTTTCTGCTTCCGGGACTTCAGATTCCTAAAAAGGAGTTGACAAGCATCACTGCCACCATACCTGTTCCACATTAACTCTCAAAACAGCTGTTCAGAGTCAAAGGGAAGAAAGTCAAAGGGAAAAGGTGATGTGAACTGCGTCAGTCCAGGTAGAGGACAGATACTATATGCATACATTAGTTGTATATTTTAATATGTGTGTGTGTGTGTGTGTGTATATATATATAAAATGTATTATACATGGCACTAATATGATGCATGAAACAGTCTGACACGCAAAGCTGTGGTTTCAGGAAACGATGGAGGGGCACTATGGTAGCAGTCAGCAGTATAAAGTACTACACCGAGCACTGTACTTCAGCAGTGTAAATGACAAAGCCAGAAAGGTACCCGAGCTACATTCTTTGGAGAATGACCGTCATCCTGACACGAAGGAGGCTTGACTTCCTCTGGTTTGGGCACAGTTGCCTCAGCCTCAACATCGTCCTCTTCCTCCTCCTCTTCCTCCTCCTCCTCCTCTTCCTCCTCCTCCTCCTCCTCTTCGTCTTCATCCTCGCTCTCCTGAGCTGCACTGTACGCAGTACTCTGTTGCAGTAATTCAGGGGGAGAACTGAGAACAGGCCACTGGCTTGTGTAACAGATACACATCAGAGCACATTAGGAAGTTTGTCATAGAGATAGGAACAAAACGTGCCAACTAGGGTGACATGAGGACTGCTTCACAACGGCCAATAACTCAACTCTACGCCTAAACGCTACACATACGTTGTCTATGCAGATGGATGCTGTGAACTTTGGCACCTACCTATTGGTCCCCATTAGCAAGCATGAACACAAGCAGCGGCAACAAAACACACAGTTTAACCTTGGAGAAAGGCAGCGGCAGGTGCGGAGGTGCTTCCAAACCATAAAAGGTTTTCCGTTTGAACCCACAGTGGCGAACCGCAACATAAAAACTGCTTGTTTAACAGCTGTGCTCTGCCACACATTAGTAAGTATGTGGTCCACGGTGTGAAGTCTGAGCGTGCAGTCACTGCAGAATACAGAGCTCACCTGTCAGCTTGACGCGTTCTATTACAGCTCCAGCTTTGATTATACTAATTCGCAGCCCCATCTGCCAAAACAGGTTGCTGAGATTTGAGAGGCACAAGGCTGCTTGGCATATGACAGCACAAAACCCTGCGCCTGCATCCTGCTCCCTTGTATTAGTTGGCTCTCCAGCGCCAGCCCCATCCTAAATAAAACATGGCCTTGTTGAACAAGTGTCTTGTCCTTTAGATGTCTTCCACCATCCCTCTAGGCTGCGGCGCTTGATCGCTTTTGGCGCCATTCTTTATTTATGTCGTTGCTTTAAGGCTCATTACTCTAAATGACCCAACATTGTCAACCTGCAAACATAAAATTGTGCGGAAACCTGGAAGAAAGACAAACTGGCCAGACTGAAGAAGACCAGAAGTGAGATTTGGAGGTAACCAAGGTCCTTCGAGGACTGACATGGAGTTGGCTTTTTGAAAGTGTGTGCTGACAGGTTGCTTGCAAGTCTGAATTCTTGTTAAAAGGAGCCATCATTAAATGATCAAAACTAAAGAATCACTGTGACAATGAAACTGGGAGAATCACAATAGTAACAAATTAATTTGTACAATTTTAAGAATAAAAATGACCACTGTATAAAACTAAACATAAATATTGTTAATTATGCTGAATAAAATTATTTTGAAACCCGACTGATAAAATTAAAAAATGGTTTCAATGTCTCACTTCTAAAATAAATGCACAGTACTCAAAAATCTGAATATATACACACACACACACACAGTATATATATAAAATATTAAAAGGCTGAAAGTACTATTTCTCAAAGTATTTTAGGAAATATTTAAATATTTTGGATGTCAAAATGAAAACAGTTCATGAAATAAAAACCCTTTAACAATAAAAAGTATAATAGTGACCCAAATGGCTTGACCCCATGCAATAGCAGACAAGGCAGTGCCTCTCACAGAAATTTGCTAAAATTGAAATTCTGGGGATTCCTCCTCAAAGTGCTAAAGAAGCCAATGTGATGTTGTGGAACCCAACCAAAGGGAAAGAGAAGAACTGGAAGGCTCAGTGGGAAATAATTACTGCTCCTCTGCTGTCAACCACAATCTGCGAATCCCCTGAAATGTATGCAAACTGCATGAATTCATTTGCTCCTGAAATGCTTGTTGAACATCTGACAGACACCTGAGGATGGGACCCAGAACCTGTGTGTCAGGTCACTTAAGGTTGAGGTACTGAGGCAGAACATTGTTCCAGAACTGCTCTCCTGTGCCATTGGCCACCTGCTCTTTCCCACCATTTGCAGCCTTCTGTTTGGTCTTCTGATCAGACAACCTGGGGACCTTCAACACTTTCTTCTCACTTGCAACAGCTGGCTTAGATTTTTGGCTCCATCTGTCTTTCTTAATGTTTCCTAGAGTTTTCTTTTCTTCTTCCTCTGACTCATCTTCTTCTTCCTCATCCCCCTCCCCTTCTTCCTCCTCTTCTTCCTCTCCTGTTCTTTGATTACTTTCTTCCTCCTCCCCTTCTTCTCCTTCCTCAGTTTCCTCCTCTTCTTCCTCTCCTGTTCTTTGATTACTTTCTTCCTCCTCCCCTTCTTCTTCTTCCTCAGTTTCCTCCTCTTCCTCTCCTGTTCTTTGATTACTTTCTTCCTCCTCCACTTCTTTGTCTTCCTCAGTTTCCTCCTCTTCCTCTCCTGTTCTTTGATTACTTTCTTCCTCCTCCCCTTCTTCTTCTTCCTCAGTTTCCTCCTCTTCCTCTCCTGTTCTTTTATTATTTTTCTTTGTATGGCCCTTTTCATCTCTATGCTTTTCCTTCAGTTCCTCTTCAAATTCATCATCTTCTCTGCCTTGATAACTTTCCTCCTCCTCTTCTTCATCCTCTTCCTCTCCATCATTCTCCTTTAGGTCCTCTTCACCTTCTTCATCATCCTCCTCATCCTCACCTGTTTTTTTATTCATTTCCTTCATATAATAGTCTTTTTCTATACCTTCTTCCTGCAGACTCTCTTCATCTATTCCCTCCTGTCCTTTTGATTCTTCTTCTTCATCTTCCACTTCTGTTTCTTCTTTAACTTTCTCCTCTTCTTCCTCCTCTCCTTCAGTCTCTTCTTCCTCATCGTCTGCTTTTGTTTCCACTTTAATGTTCTCCTCCTCTCCCTCTTCTTCCTCTTCTTCTAGTTCTCCTTCCAGTTCTGTTTCCACTTTAACTTTCTCCTCCTCTTCTTGTTCTTCCTCCTCTCCTAGTTCCTCTTCTTCTTCCTCACCCTCCACTTCTGCCTCTATTTCAACTTTCTCCTCTTCTTCCTCCTCTCCATCTGAATCCTCCTCTTCTTCCTCACCTTCTGTTTCTGTTTCCTCTTTAACTTTCTTCTCTTCCTCCTCTCCTTCTGGTTCCTCTTCTTCTTCCTCATCTTCCGCTTCCTCTTTAACTTTCTCCTCTTCTTCTGGTTCCTCTTCTTCTTCCTCATCTTCCACTTCTGTTTCCTCTTTAACTTTCTCCTCTTCCTCCTCTCCTTCTGGTTCCTCCTCTTCTTCCTTATCTTCCACTTCTGTTTCCTTTTTAACTTTCTCCTTCTCTTCTTTATCCAGTTCTTTTTCCACCTCATCTTCTTTTTCCTCTATTTCCTCATTATCCAACAAATTTTGTTCTTCCCCATTTTTGTCATAATCATCATGATCTTCACCCTCTCTATCAACTTTTGCTTCCTTATTGCCAACCTCTATTTCCTCCTTACTTTCACCCTTTTCTTTTTCTTCACCTTCATTATCTTGTTTATCACTGCCAATTTCTTTACCACTAAATATTTCTTTGTCTCCTTCGCGCTTATTCTCACCACTGTCTCCCTTCTTGCCTTCTAGACTAGCCTTTCCCTCACCTATACTTGCATCACCCTGCTTCCGTGCTTTCCTATCTTCTTCATCTCCTTCTAAGTTACCATCATCTATTTGTTTACCCTCCACTTCATAATCTTCTTCTGTCTCTCTTTTTACATCATCTACTTTCCTCTCTTCATTCCCACTTTCTTCTTCATCCTCTTCATACACACCATCACTCTCTGCCTCATCAGCTGCATCACTTTCCTCATCTTCTTCCTCCTCCACTTCATACTCACCTTCTTCCTCAGTCTCCCCTTTCTCCCCTCCTTCCACACCTTCATTCATTTCTCCTTCAACTTCTTCCACTTCATCCTCACCCTCAGTTACTACCTCATCATCTACATCACTTTCCTCATCATCTTCTTCCTCCACAGCATCTTCACCTTCTTCCTCACTCTCTCCTTCCTCCCCTCCTTCAACTTCTTCCTCTTCCTCAACTTCTTGATCTTCTCCCTCCATTTCATCCTTGGTTGCTGTCTCATCATCTACATCACTTTCCTCATCTTCTTCTTCCCCCATTTCAACCTCCCCTTCTTCCTCACTCTCCCCATCCTCTGGTTCTTCCACACCTTTATTCATTTCTCCTTCAACTTCTTCCTCAGCTTGTTGATTTTCTTCTTCTACTTCATCCTCACCTTTAGTTAATACCTCATCATCTACATCACTTTCGTCATCTTCTTCCTCTCCTGCTTCATCCTCACCTTCTCCCTCAGCCTCCAGTTCTTCTCCTACTTCACTTTCATCCACTATTTCTTCTCCCTCCATTTCATCCTTACTTTGTAGCTCATCTTCTTCCTCTTTCCCTTCATCATCTTCTACTTCCCCCTCTTCTATTTTCTCATCTTCTTCATCTTCCATTTCTTCTTCAGTTTGTACTTTATGGTCCCTGCCATCACCTCCTTTGTTATCAATTTTCCCATCTTCTTTCTTTCCTCCCTCCATTTCATCTTCAGTGTGTGTTTCAGCTGCTTCCTCTTCTTTTTCCTCACCTTCTCCTTCCTCATCAGTTTGTACATCACCAGCTTTTTCATCCTCTTCGCTTTCATCACATTTTCCTTCCTTCTCTTTCATTTCCTCACCTTCTTCCTCCACTTCATTTTTTGTTTGTACGCTACCTACTTCTTCATCCCCTTCAACACCTTCTTCCGCCTCCCTTCCCTCACTTATTTCCTCTTCTACTTGCACTTCATTCTCTGTTTGTGTCTGACATATTTTCTCTTTCTCATCTGCATCATCACCTTCACTTTCTTCAGCATTGCCTTCTTTTTCTCCTTCCACTTCATCCTTATCTTCTGCCTCTTTTTCTATTGAACCTAGTTTTTCATTATCCTCAACACCTTCAACTTCCTCCATTTCCTCATCCACTTCTTGTTCATCACCCCCTTCTTCCACTTTTTCAGTTTCCACTTCTCCTGCTTTTCCCCTTTCTTCTTTTTCCACTTCTGTTTCATCCCAACTTTGTACTCCTTCAATTTCCTCTTCTTCAGCCCCTATATCACTGTCTTCTACCTCCTCTTCCCTTTTAACACCTTCTTTCCCTTCCACTTTAGCCTCACTGTCTCGGTCCCTTTGGGCCTCCCCTACTTTACCTTCTTTGCCATCTTCTTCTGCAGCTCTTCCATTTATGTCATCTTCTCCATAATCTTTAGATTTTACTTTACCTTCATTTCTAGCTAATAATTCCCCCAGCTCTTCCATGTCATTCTGACTTTCTTCCTCATTTTGTTGTTCACCTTCTTTGTCACTTGTCTCCTGAGCATGTCCCCCACCAAGTTCTTCCTTCTTGCTGTCCTCATTTTCTCCTTCTTCGCCCGTTCCCTTCTCCTGTTCCACCTCTTCATCATCCTCCTTTTCACTCCCCTCAATTTCTCCCTCTTCCTTGCTTTCTTTGCCTTCCTTTTCTTTTTCTTCATCCTTATCTTCTGCCTGGTTTCCTACCTCTTCTCCATCCCAAATTGCCAGCTCCTCATCCTTACTTTTTCCCCTTTCTACCAGTTTTTTCTCACCTTCAGACTCACTGCACAGTAAACTATCTTTGCTTTTGGTCTCCCTCTCTGGCTTCTCATGACTCTTTTTAAATTTTTTCGTTGCATTCTCTCCTTCTACTTTATTTCTACTTTTACTTCTACTTCCTTTCTCTCTCTCATTCCCGCTCTTACTGCCACAATTTCGTTTCAGATCACTCTGTTCTCTTTTTGCCTCACTGTCATCTTTTTGTTCCCCAGATTTAGTTACCTCAGCTTCTCGTCTAGCCATAGTCTGATCACCTTCATCCTTGGGAAGATCTTTTTCTACCACCTTTTTATGCTCTGCCTCTTCACTTCGACCCTCTACCGCTTTAGACATTGCACGTCTCTTTGGACCATTACCTAAACGGTCTTTAGATCCATCTTTGTCAAACGCCAACACTTCCTCTTTTCTTCTTTTTGCTTTTTCTCCCCCATTGTTCACACGCCCACCTTCCATGTTTTTACCTTCTCCTTTGTATTCTAAATCTTGAGGCTCAGGGAAAATGTTTATACTGACTGCTGTTCTCTTGCCAACTTCCGTGACGACCACCTCCGTAGAACCACCCCAAGGGTCCTCTGCAATCCCTCGCTGTCTGGTGGACTTTCCAGCTCTGCTCAAGGTCTGAGAAGTAGAGGTTGCCACCTTAGGCTGAGCACCCAACTGCTCCACTTCTTCCAGGTTCAGTTCCCCAGCACTTTTTCTCCTGGCTTGTTCTGGTTTTTCTGCTCCTTTGGAGGCAGTAAGAACCTCTTTGGTTCTCAGCCTTGTACTTTTATCTCTGTGGTTCTTTTGTTTTACAGAGGAAGCTCTAACATCACAGGCAGTTTCAGAAGGCTGCGGTTCAGACTTAAGACTACTGGTTGATTCACTTACTGGTGCAGAAGAAATTTCTGAAGATTTTTTAATATTAGCATCAGCAATCTCAATTTTTTTAAGGCTTGATGGCTCCATCATTTCTTCTGCAGAACCTTGTATTGCTCTGCTGTGCATTCCGGTAGGATTCATTTTAAGCCCCACATTTCTCATCTTGGCTGATTTACTTTCCACTTCCACAGGCTTCTTTTTAAACTGGACCGCCACTTGTTTTACTTTAACTAATTTACCTTCCTCTTCTTTGCTTTTAGGTTTGATCAAGATGTTTTGTACTTCACAGCATTCCCTGCCATCCTCTGCTGGCTTACTTCTCCCCCCTGTAGGTGTACCTGTTCGATCCTCTTTATCATCCCCTCCTGCGCATTTGCTGTTTTTTACATTAACTGCAGAGGCTTCTGATTCCGTTGCTTCTTTCTTTATTAGCTTATTTGTGATTTTTACACCACTAGTTTCGCCCCTTCCCTTTATTGCAGCTTCACAAGACGCAGTCTGAGGTTTGTCTTTTATAGATGTGTTTTCTACCTCCAGTTCATTTCCCAGCTCCTCTGTGTCTCCACTTTTTAAAATATTTACACCAGATTTACGCATATTTCTCTTGTCTCCTCTCTGCCTGCATTTAGATGCAATTCTATTTTTTCTTGGTTTACTTTCCTCCTCTGTACTCCTGCTTTTGCCACTCAAGCTTTGTCCCTCCAATTCATTTTCCAACTCTCCCACAAGTTTACTTTTTATAGATGTGTCCCCTGTCTCCTCATTCTTGCTTTCCTCTGCTTCTTTTGACACAGCTGAGCTTTCCACTGCTCCAGATCTGCTTTTTGTCTTTCCTGATACACTTTTTACAATAAGAGCTTCACCTTCTCTTGTTGCCGATACGTTCTCAGCTTGTACCCCTGCTTTATTTCCATGGAGAGGGTCACTTCCCTTTGTCCCAGCCTTGCTCTTACCCTTCATTGCTGCACTTTTCACACCGAGATGGTCACCTTCCTCTGTCAGTGCCTCCCCTATGGTCTTTGCAGTTCCCCTTTCTTCTGCTCCAGTCCTTCTTTTAGCCTGCACGCGTGTACTTTGCACACGGAGAGGTTTATCTTCCTTTTTTGCCATTTTACCTCCACACTTTTCTGGTGTGTTTTTTGCACTGAGAGTTTCAGGAGGTTTACTTTTAACTTCCACAAGCTGGCGTTTAATATCTGTTACAGTTGCGCCTTTTATGCCGCTTTCATTAATTCCACGTTCAGCCATTTTTACTGGTACGGCTTTTATCCTGACTGATCGGCCTTTCTCGCCAATGTATTCATCCCCTATTTCTGAAGACTGATCTATAAGTTTTGTTAGTGGGCTTATAGCTATTCGTTCCATCTCCATGGACTCAGCTTTTCCTTTCAACGATGTTCTTTTCACCTCTGTGATGTTTCGCTCCACCTTTTCAGGTCTGGGTTTACCATTTACAAGGGAGAAATTCTCTTCCGAACGTTGACCTTTGAGTTTAGGGCCCCTATCTGCATGATCTGGTTTAGCTTTGGCTGTTACGGTCTTCCTTTGAACTGTGGCTCTGCATTCAGTCTTCACAGACATTCTAGTTTGTTCTTCACGATTTGCATCCACTATCGACTGGTTTCTCACTTCTACTAAAGTGTCTCCTTCTGCCAATTTGCTTTTGACTCCTTTAGGCAGAGTCTTGTTTTTTACATGTGGACTTTTCACCTCAAAGATTTTTCTTTCACCTCTTATAATAGTGGATGTGTTGGATCCTGACTCTCTGCCACCTCCCGGATTTAATATTTTCAGATCACAGTTTTCCACTTTGGGGCTTTCTGGCTTTTTCTCCTCTGCTGCCATAATTATATTTTTCTTGCGAGTGCCAACCTTCTGGATTGCTCTGTGTCTGATGCCTTTTGGGGCCTCGGGGAGTAAGGATCTGGTGATGCGGTTCTTACATAACTGGGTGGGAAGGGAATGCTGAGACTCCCTGTCCACTCTCTGAGAAGATGGGGTCTGGTCTTTCATCAGAAGATGAGGCTCCACCCCCATGGCCTTACCATTCCTTTTTGTGACCTTAAATTTCTTCTCTCCCACCACAAGAAAGCAGGGATGAAAAGAAGGAAAGCATTAGACAGAAATGAATGAGCATGTGGAGATGGATGTATGTTAAGTTCAAGGCTGGAAAACAAACAGAAGCGGCAATCGGTGGTACAGAAAAGAGGAGGGAAGATAAAGGGAAGCAAAGAGATTGGGGCTAGCAGGGTCAGGGACGGCCAGGGTAGATGACCAGGCAAAAATGGCTTCTGTCACTACGGTCTTCACACACAAAACAAACACTGAGGTTCCCTCGCAGGTGCTGCATCAGCAGGAGGCCTAATTTTGGATTTTTTTTTAAAGTTTCACAGCGCTGGTATGAAGCGTTTGCCATTACAACAAGGCATCGAAATAACACATTTCTTGCACCTTTGGGTTTCCAAAAACAAACTTGACACCACATTCTAGTTCAAATGCAATTCAAATCTGAAAACGAATATAGTTAAACACAAAAAGCAAACACAAAACAGAGGAAGTACTGAGCAGCATGTTGCCATGTTGTGTAATCATGGTAGAAGCTCAAATTTTGACGTTTTCAAGAGTATTTTTCTAATCTCACTTCTTCGCTCCACAATGCCAGCAGAAATTTTTCATTGAGCAATTATGTCACAAATAATAATAAGCCAACCAATATGCTGAATGACCCACTTATTGCAGCAGGAAATGCATTCATGGAGCAGCTGGATTTGGTAAAAAACCAAAGATCTTACTCAAGTATGACTGTTCTACACCAGATGAATCATCTTTATCAGGATAAGGAGGGATTTCCTTAGACCACGCTGCTGTGTCATTAAAAAGTTCGATGTAAAAAAAAAAAAAATGCAAGACCGATTAACGCGTTGTTTGTTCACATCATGCCAAAAAACATAAGTCAGGGAGTTTCTGGAACAAACATAATGCAAACGGAAGAGAAGATGAGGCCTACCTTGCTCTTCTGCACTGGCGATAAGGTCAAGGTGTTATCACTGGGGTCCATCTTCATAACGTGAGTCTTTCACAAAACACAGGTGACAAAGATTCACTTAATCAATCACTTCTGCCCCAACAGATTAACTGTAACCAAGCACAAACCGCACAACACCACTATTTCAATAAAATTCCATTTGCTGAGAATCTGCTATGCTGATTAACTTCCCAAGAATATCCCTGACAATCCTTAAAAATAGCAAAAATAACAATAAAATGTGTCTGCTATAATAAACTGTTACTGGGGGGCTGACCCACTGAGCAGAAAAAGGATGAAACCGCAAAAACACAAACTACGTTCAAACCCAGGCCACACGAGGCAAAGACTGAAAGCGCAGAGGTCCTAGTGTCACACTCGTACTTGCACCAATTTTGAATTTACATCAGCTTCACTCAGACAGAACTCACTATGCTTGGACTTCTCAACTCGGATACTGAGACGGGTATTCATATAAACTGCTTCTTGTATCGGGAATTTGGAAATCAGAAGCTCAAATCCCGCAATATGTGCCTCGCTTGTATTGTGCCTGCTGGGTGCCTGTACCATCTTGTCTGTAATGCAGTCTAACTATGCCTGGGCTTGTACCACGCAAAATAATACCCCTTCTACATTCCGAAAACACATCATAACATCCAATCTGCTAGGAGAAGAAATGGTGAACAATCCACCAAGTGTGAATGAGGGGGGATCTGCCATAGGTTTATGTCTAAATGTGGTTGCTAAATGTCTGTTACTGTACAAGAAGAAGCGAGAACGAGTGATGATGGTGTTATATAGGCATTTCAGAGCACTTTGGTAATATTTAGGGAAGGTGGAGTTTTTTTGGGGTTAGGCTTGAAACCGATTATAATTTTTCTCTGTTCAGAATAACAAGAAACAGGCTTCCCCATTTTCAGTTTCCCAATTTTATGTCTGGTGTTCAGGAACGGATAAAGAACATAAACCAGAGAATGGGTCCATGTTACTGATTCTCCATGCCCATGTAAAGTAATAAAACCTAGGGATGTTCTGACTAAAAGATATTGGAAATCATTTTTACTCTGATGTGAAACCTTTCCTAACCTTGCAAATTGGCAATAATTTGACATAATAAGCAACCAATGAGGGGGGAGAAAAAATGTGATGCCACAGCCATCCAAGTCATTTATCACCAAGGTTACCATCTATAATGAGCACTTCTGTTCGCAGCAGTTAACTTCGCATGCCGCACATCCTGAGTGCGGTGCAGCACCACCCCTGCAACTTCAATCACAATGTGCATGCCAAATCGAACCCGCCACATCCTTTCAATGGACAGAAGAGGATAAATGCAAAGCAGCTCAGCAGCTAGAAAGATCAGGAAGTGTCATTGTGTGTCTCCCTAACAGTTAATGTCCTCTTACTCAGCCACCTCTCTTGATGTTCACATTTTTACAAGTAAAATGAGAAATATGGGATGCACATTTTCAAGATGCTGAAAAATATTATATGAACCCAATTAGGAAACTGATAAATCTGTGAAAATGAAAACGCAAGAAGAAAAATCTAACAATATGCTCATCAAAGGGGCTCATCCTTGGGGGCTTCCACCGCTCCCGGACCAGCATGTTACACAACACTGCGCTCTTTCATTGAGCCCCACAGCCGGGCTGCAACCACGTGGCATTCATTACAGAGGCTGTAGGAACCGCAGCGCGGTTCAGCAAGGAGCTCCAGCTTCTCGCTTCTCAGGGGCTTGCTACTGGAAATAAAGACACAGCACTCTTGCACGGCAAGAGCACCAATCGCAACGCCTTTCGTGGTATGCCTGGAAAATTCTGTGCATGCGTGTGCGCGTGTGCATGTGTGTAAGCGGAGTGGGGGGCTGCAGTTGCTGTTGTAATAAATCTCAACCAAAAGGAAACTACAACTGTGGGTTTGGCTGGTGCGTAGGAAATGTGTGACGGAAAGTGAGCAGAATTTTTTTCATACTGGAGCAAGAGCATTACAGACCTCCAGGAGACGTTGAGCAAGATGGAAAAAGGAAAGGAAAGTCAGAGCAGTGCTTGACACAAAATGCATTGGCAAATCCCTGGTGTACAGCACCAAGGGCCTCGCACGGAAAAAGGATCTTCCAGGTCCCGAAAAAGCAACCGCAGATGTTTTTTTGGAACCCAGAGGGATCCTTCCGTTTTGCCAGCTCTTATGCACAGACCATGCAGACACTGAGCCCAAAGTCCTGATTCGGCAAAAATTCAGCCTTCGCCTTGCTTGAATAAATGTCAAGGAATCGCCTGGCTGATAATCCATCAACCCCTGTCCCTACAGGGGACATTTTTACCTGCATTTACTTTTATGTGTCTAGCTGCCTCTTTCCAACATGTTACAATTACACCACTTACACAGACATACACACTGGGTAATCTTTACTCCACCGCTTCAGGGCAAGTACCCCGATCAAGGGTAATATAGCAGGTGGTGGCACTCAATCCAGGGTCCTTCAAGTACAAAGGTAGCGGTTCTCTTATCACCTGCCAGCCATTACTTATGCATCTCCAGACAACTCAGACATGTTTATTTCACCACTGTAAAAAATTCCCTCACCAGGTTTAGCAGGTCTGTGGTGTCTCCCAAACCTTTTACGCTCTCGTTGTCATCCACAGTTTCAGCGGCACAGGTCTGCTCGCCTGTCAATTCCTCCTGCGGGGTGCTTTCTGCAAAGGAAGGAGGATGTAGTTCCAGGCATTAACACAACAGCAGCCTGCATCACAATGGGGCGTTAACCTAACAGCGCAACCGTGTCTGGATCTTAAGAAGAAATGCTTCAAACAGCAGCCTCCTAAGCCCTCGCTGTCGGTTCAGAGCCCTGTTCACAAGGACTTCATTCTGAAAGCAAAACAGCTGGTTAGCTGATGTTCCACTTCACCTTTCCCCAGGGAACATGAGAAGTGCAGCTTAAGAGGGGATCTGCACAAACTGAACATGTGTTGTCTTTACTGAAAGAGTCAGTATTACAGTGTAAGAAAAACACTGTTCGGGTGTCGATTGTGGACACCTGGGAAATGGAAGGCGGACCCTGTTTGTGAGCGCAGGCCATTGCGCTCCAGTCCATCAGGCACGTCCTGGGATGGGTGCAAGGGAGGCACTGTGTGGCTGGGCACAGGCAGGGAGGTATTGGGGAAGCCCGACTTCAGGGGGGGTAGAGTGTGGAACATGAGACCAAACTGCTCTGGTGAGCGCTCCTGCAAGGAATCACAGCAGCTGCGGTGAATTCTCTACCAATGTTTGCATACAAAGGCCCAAAAACAAGCAGCAAGTCAATGCAAAACATGGTCATTGCTGCCATTAACTCCTGTGATGATGGAGCAGTGCCCCCTAGTGGAGCACGTGTGAAAATGTGGACATTTATTATTTATCCATTTATTTTTCTATTTTGCTGACACTTTTCTACAAAGCAAATTACACTGTGAGGTTAGTGTATTAAGCCACAAGCAACAATTTATGTAGCAGGGTCATTTTTTCTGCATCAATTCATGGAAATCAAGGTGGGAATCAAATCTGGGTACTTTGAAAGCTTAACAGTCCTAACCACCGGTACCCTGCTGTTGATTTTCACCCATTTTTATTGGTGTTAGGATTTGAAGATTTATGATTTGAACAGTTCCAAAATTGATGTAAGATAAAATCAGGCTCCCCATCTTAAAAGGGGAAGCCCACAAGGCCCTTGATTTTTGGGACCCACCCTCTCCCTGCGTCGGACCCGTGCAGACAGGCTCCTTCGGAGGGGGCATGAACCAGAGGTTTCCAACAGTACTTGTGTGCAGGACTTCTCCAGGAAGTCTTCTGTGACATCACCCTCCTCCAAGGACAGTTCCTCTACTTGCTTTGCCCGGGGTGTGGCCAGCACCAGCATGTGGCACCCACCACATGTCACCTTGGACACAAATGTCACACAGCTGTCACTGGCAAGGTTTCCGCTGTCTGTACGCACCACGGCCCACATCCATCTACAAACTACAGGCCCGTTTTGGTTAAACCTGGTACTCAGTATATCTTAGTTCTTATTTTTTAGCTGTTTATTTTTACTGATAGAACTAAAGTTAAAACACTTTCCCTGGGAAAATAAACCAATCTAGCTGGTAAAAATCCAGTTCTTTAATCCCTGCACCTCCTAAACTTTACAAAATTACATCAGAGGAGAGTGTGAAGGCAGGTCAGTTTACCGACTGCACGTGGTACTTCAGGAATCGCACACACAGTGTTGGCTTGAACTGGTTGGTGAAATTCTCCTCCCCCAACCCCAGCTTCCCATGTCGGCCATCACCAAAGGTATAGAGAAGGCCGTTCCCTGAAAGCATGATTACCAAAATGTCAATTCAAAGTCAGATCTTTGTAATTCGGGTCCGATGCTGCATTCAACAATCCTTCTAAATCAAGTTTGAATGAAAGCTTCCAAATTCCCTGCATGCCCAGATGATTTACCACGATTTAATGGGTGATTCTCAACACGGAAGGCCCTTATGTTTTTGTTCCCAAGTAACTGCTGCAAATAAGCGGAAAAGAGAATGCCGAGCGGCAACGCTTGCCTGTGACCACAGCCGTGTGGTTCTCCCCGCACGTCACGTAGGTGATCCTTTGCTTGCGGAAGTGTTCCACAACCCTGGGGAGACAGGACTCGAAGACGAAGGTCCCGTGTCCCAGCTGCCCGAACTGACCGAGTCCAAAGGTGTACAAATCATCCTCTGGATCAAAAGTCATAGGTTGAGTACAGAGGCAGAGATTATCTTCTCCGTTTAAAGTAATGGAAATAGATTAATTAGATTTGGATACTGAGGAATTACTGTCTATGCAAAAAGCTAATTGGACACTGTTGTTTAAATATTTATTAATGAGAGACATGTATTTTTTTATTAATTAGTCAGTAAACCGCCTACCTGTAAGTGCCACAGTGTGCCCCCCTCCACAGGCCACCTGGATAACTGGGTCCGGGATGCCCAGCACCATCTGGGGGGTTCTGTGTTTCTCCAAAAGTTCAGCAGGCAGCCCCAGCTTCCCGCTGTCACATTCACCAAATGTGAACAGGTAGCCATCAACTGCAGCAGAGAAGGGCAGGGAAGCACGTGTTCAGGAGTCACAGCTCACCAGACATGTTGGGTTTCCTCCTTCTCGTCGATAAAATTTCCCTCCACTAAAGCTGAGGCAACGAGTTCTGCAGCGTACCAGTGATAAAGGCAGAGTGGTAGTACCCGCAGGAGATCCAGGATATCGGCCTCCCAACAGTCACCTCCTGGGGCTCCAGGGCATTGCTCTCTTTGCCCAGCCCAATCTGACCCTCACAGTTGTCACCCCACATGAACAGCCGACCATCCTCTGGAAGACAAACGAATGTCATTAGCAGCACAAATTCATAGTGAGACAGGCCATATGCTGCTATGTAAAAACTTTGAAAAACTCCAGAACAAGGTAAGTGCACAAGTGGTCCCTACCAGTGAGAGCTGCAGAGGTATTGGATCCGGCCGCAAGCATTTTGACTGGGACATCTGCAGTGAAGAAGGGCAGCTGGCAGAAGGTTGTGCACTCTTCACAGTGGCCAAGACCCAGCTGGCCTTCGCTGTTCCCACCAGTGGCAAACACACTGCCCCGTGCTGAGGACACAGGCACGGTCACTACAGACCACCAAGACCCTTACCAGCAACAAGAGACACTCTAAACCCAGGCCTGCTAGCGCCAAAAAGTCTTAGTGCTTTAAATTGCCCCTTAGTAGCTTAATTTAAGTTTTGGGAAGCGGCTAACACCACCCACAGACGAATAAAAAAGTAAAAGCGCATGAAAAGTAGTTTCTGCAGAAGCTGCAGCTTTCAAGGACCTCTACAACCTTACTCGGCCCACAGACCTTTCTCAGGGCGCAGGGGGATGCTTCCCAGCTTATGAATGGTAACTCTGACATGTGCACAACGGACAGTGGCAAAACCGAGATGAGAACTTCTGATCCGAACTAATCCAGAATTATTAAAAAACAGAAGCTGCACACATATAGTCAGTGATCTATGCCTGCATCGAGACTTCAGATGTGAAGTTCAGCATCAAGTTTTAACAAAATTCACTTCACTATGCGATACAAAACTCACGCATGACAAAGTTTAACCCTGCAAGTCAAAATTAGCAAACTTACATGTACACACTATTGTGTGGTTTCGTCCGCAAGCCGCAAGCTTTATTTTCTCCGACTTCAAAGCTGAAACAGAAAAAAAGGGAAAAAAATCGTAGCTTTAATGTTTACATTTTAACAGAACGCATACGATGCCATGAAGAGTACGGTGCTGATTCCAGAACTGAAGGTGTCAACTTGAAGAACCACTCAATGTATAACAAGGTACATTATTAGACAAAGCAGATGATTTTCTGGGAAATGTCATCATGTTAAACCTGGATTGCTTTTTCCCTCCAAAATATTTGCTGGGTATAGAAAATTTAAGGAAAAAAGCCCATTTTGTTAGGTGAAAGCTGGTTTGCTTGGTGCTTACAGTAGAGCCCACTTGAAAAACAGTGGTGCAGCCTTCTGAGGAACCAGGAAATGGGCACATCACTCTCAGTTTTACTCATTTACACATGGACTTGACCCTGCACCACTATCAATCCACCCCTGCCTGTATGCATGAAGCAAAACGCTGCCCTCAGCCTTCCTTTGATTCTACCCTGCTTTAAGCTTTCTTCAAGCTTTTTTTTAATCTTTTTTCCCACCCATCATCGCCAGTCCCAGAACGCCAACTTCAATAATTCCATAAACGGCTTTCATAAGTTTTAATTAGAGTGATGAGCCAACATCACGGTCGTGTTGAGACAAGAATGCAAATTTGCAGGTTATTTACTCCCTGGGCAGCACCTAGAAGGAGGTGCTAATTGGATCTCTTGTGGACCAACCATCACTGCCACTTTCTGTCAAACACCAAACAACGACAGCCAACTCAAACTTTAGGGCCACTGCAAGACATTCCTGTCATACAGCACAAGTCAAAAGTTTGAGTCCAGTTGCTGTTATCCCCCCCGCCAAGCAAAGCAATTAGTTAAGAAGTTTGATCAGGAAATCAGCTGCTGTGACAGCTCTTCTGCAACAGTTCCCACAGATGTAAGACATGTTCAATTTTCTGCCCGCTATGTCCTGCACAGGTATTCCCCTGGTGTATTCAAACTTTTGACTGCACAATCATTCATTAATTCCAACCATTCCTTTCACTGTCAATGTTTACAGGCATGTCAATATATTAAACGGAAGCAAAACGCAGTACATTCCAACAGAAATAAATACTATAATTTAAAGGACCATAGGCCAAAACATGACCATTTCTGATGCCCAAAGCATGTGCAAGATCACTGGACAAACTTGCAGGCATTCAGCGACTTTTCCACCCTTCAAATATAGTCAATCCCATCATACAGCAGGTACAGCAAAAATCAGTGTCTCTGCACTGTATGGTTCATTGTCAGGTCACTGTTGTGGAAAAACCACTATTTTTTATTACTGCAAGTTAAAAATGCATAGAAAAAAGCACACCTTTCTGTTAGGTCAGAAAGTTCAATGTAAACTTTTTCCAATGAGGTTCTGCATCATGGGGTCTGCTGGAGATCTCCTGTCTGGTGCGAGGATGAAGAATAGGGAAATTATACACTATTTTGTAGTACTGATCTGTGGGAACCAGGGTTTTGCTTGGAGCCATTTGGGTGGTGAGCCTAGCCGTTTGCCACTGTCTGTAACCACACTCGATAGGCTAACACGCCACTTGAGCAGTGCAGCCTTTTCCTAGGAAACGGACACTCTCCACTCTCCAAGGAGGGAACTTGGACGGTGCACTTCACTGTCCAACGCACTGCCTGGAAAATATTTGTTTGTTTGTCCCATGGTGTCCCCGTAACAAACTGCAAAACCGTATTTGTATTTGTAAGGGAGCTTGCAAGGTGTTTTACTGCCAGGTTTATTCGCGGCAGCACATAAACAAAACAGCAAATTTTGTCTTCCATTTCCCACTTGTTACAAATGTTCTTGAATATATATATATATATATATATATATAGCATATATACATACATACTACATATATATAAGCATAGCCTGCATCTCCTTCCCTTGTTTCAGATGCACACTTCCTATGTACTGTTTTACTCTCAAAACTCTACCACGGTTTTCATTTCGTAAGTAGTGTATTTATTTAAAGGTTTGGCATTTTTCTTGACTGCAGTAACAAAAATGAAGCACACTGCAAACTTGTTTAAGAGCTGTATCATCTGTTTTGAAATATTAAAATGATCAACATTTCTTTATTCAATACGAAACTAGAGCAAAGTGAGGGTCCCTCTGGGTACTCAGGAGGTAAGCAGTAGTGGTACTTCTACATTTGAAGTGCTGGGATTTTTTTCCTCCACATAGGTGTTTCTCACTGCCTCCCGCTTCTTTTCTGCCCCCAACCAAGCAGATTCTCAGATTCATCTGCTCTCCCAGCAAAAGACTACTGTAATATATGGTCGTTATTCATAATAACCTTCATAACTACCTTTCATTACCCAGGATCCATCAAGTTATGCTGCAGGTCAGCTCAGGCACTGCTTTCCTACTCTAAATTTGAAGTTTTTGTCCCCTTTATTAAACTAACATACGCTGTACCGTTTGCATGGGTGTTAAGGCTTATAGCATGTGTTGTGCACTTGAGTAGCGCAGTGGGGCGTGCAGTTGTGGAGGGGAATGGTTCTGAGATGCCAGAGCTGTGATTGAACCTTACAGAGATATCGTGGACCTAACTCAACAAAACACCTGTGAAGGGAGGTGCCCACTTGATAACCCTGATGAGAAACTGCACCATCACTTTGCTATACCATGTATGGGGTTGTAAGTGATTAACACTGGGGGTTAAGGCAATACAAACCGTTGCATACTGGCTAGGCGGGTCTGCTGTGGTTTTGACAGTGGGGTTGCCATGGTATTTACAGATTAGGATAAGGTAAGATGGATGCTTAGGATGAAGGTTAGGAAGTGAGATTCTCTTTGAAGCGCTTGTCCTTTTATTAGCACTTTGTTTTTTATATGAATCTGCGGACATCAACAGTATCGCCCAGTATCTAAATGTGCCACATTTTAAACAAGGGAGTGGCTGTGCCAATTTGGAGTCAAATTCACTGATTTTTCAGTAAAGCTGGAGGTGCTGTGGATGCAACAACTCTCACTGGCCTTCATGCCTGCTGAACTTCTGCGAACTAAGCCAAACTCACGGGATGACTGACCTTTCACACATGTCGGTTTGCTCACTGTGGTCTTCGTTCCCAAGCCCAGCTGACCCCAGTTATTGCAGCCAAACATATAGAGTTTGCCATTTTCTGCAGAGACAAGCATAACAGGCAAAGAATAAAACGCAGCATGACACGAGCTCATCCTGCAGGAAGCATCAGAACTGGGTCTGAGCCCGGCAGTGCCAAGCAGATGTCCAGAAAGAGCTTCTAGTACGAGTTCAGCCAGGATTTGTTTACATGGGCCACAGTTTATGCTGCTAAAAGGGACGAGACGGCGACTGTCGCCCTACAGGGAGGCGCGCTCACCTGTCACAAGGGCTGTGTGCTCGTCCCCGCAGCAAACGCGCACGGGCGTGTCGTTCTTCAGCCAGAACTTACTGGGCACGTTGTCCGCAAACTTGCTTTTCCCAAAGGTGAAAACGGCCCCCGATTCTGCGTGGGGACAAGTCTGTCAGTGAGAGCGCCCAACACACACATCGGTAACGGACGCAACCACACACTCGAGTGAAGCAGATCGTTAATGTGACGAACGACGCACAGAAACAAGTAACAGATTTCACATTTCTAAACTGCAAGGGTCTAAAATTATTTATAACTACTGCTGTGTCGATGCGACTGCTTGTCACTATTTATTGTTCTTTATTCTTTCAGTCTGTTGTTTTTCTTCTGGAATCCGGCAAAGAGTTCGAACCGGCTGTGTAGCAGCCCACGAAATTTTGCAGTGGAGGAGCTACAGGGTTCGGCTGTTTTTTTTTTCTCGCCGATGAAGGTACCGGGTATTTCATCCTCCGTCTCCCCTGCCATGTTTGTAGGCTGCTCCTCTGGACAAGAAGAGCGGTCGGTCGCCCGGACTACCCGCGGCTACACCGTGTTCGCGAACGCGACGACCCGGAAGTAAACAGAGTTTTACTCGTAGCAACCAGGGGTCAAAGGGGAGGTCAAAGCTATGACGCGAGAACCCGCCGAGGGGCGTGTTCATAAACCCCGCCCATTTTGGCTTTTAAAAAACGAAATGCCCATAAACTGTATATACTGTACAATACAGTACATATGCTGTAGTTAGATTTGGATTCTAGGCAATAAACTCCACTTTTTTTTTATACTTTTAAATGCCTGGCTAAATATATGTATTTCATAAGCCTGAGTCGGATTAATCTGTCACAATTAACACGCTATCGTAAGTGTCTTAAAAACATGCTCCTGCGCTCCATTTCTATTACATATGCCATAACACCTTGGTCTGAAAAGCAGATATTGTACTGCAAATGGCAGAGGATATCAGTTCACTACTTTATTCTGTCTAAAATAACTTCGCAAAGGCGTTTATTTCGACAGTAACGACCTCGTGGAGCCGCAGTTGCGGTTGCCAGGGTTTTCTTTTTCGCGAGGTGTGAGCCTAGTGGGCGGAGCTTTCCGTTGCTCTCAGAGGAGTGTCATATATTGCGCTGATTCCCACGTGTTTACTTATGTAGAATTCCGAAAAGTCTTGTAATAAGTTAGCGTTGGCCAGTACGATGTTCTCCGTCAAGAATTCCCTGTTCCGGGCACTGAAGAGCTTCCAGAGCACCCATATGAGCAGTTTTAGGTAAGAAAATGAGTAGCATGTGCAACTTTTTGTATATGATGCAATACCACCTTTATTTTACGTTGGCGTTATCTGCTTTTCTCCTTGCTCATTTAATAAAAGACAACCGTGAATGCATCTCATAGTTCAGTGCGCATTGGTGTACCTGTTGTGTTTGCAGTGCACGTGAGCTCTCAGGTGTTGTGGACCTCCGGGGCCGCAGTCTGTTGACACTTAAAGACTTCCAGTCCGAAGAAATAAAGCATCTTCTGTGGACATCACACGATCTGAAAAAGAGAATTAAATATGATGGACAGGTAGAATTTATTGGAAATACTTGTTTTATCCCAGAATAAGTTTTTTTGTGCCTGTAGTACAGTGCAATAAACAATAATGAACAACATAATAAAGTCAGTTTCTGTTTTGAAATCACGGTGATACATTTCTCTGATTAAATGCTAAGGAATTTCTTGAAATATCCTAACTTTGCCACCTCTTTCCACAGCATCTTCCACTTCTTCAAGGGAAGTCCATCGCCATGATCTTTGAGAAGAGGAGCACAAGAACCCGCATGTCCACAGAAACAGGTGTCCCTAAAGCGCACAAGCGTGTGTCTTCAGCTGGAAAAGGGCTTATAAACACCATCAGTACATGGAAACTACTTGTAGATATTTTACAGTATTCAGTGTGTTTTCCTGGTCATGTCACTCATTGCATACCATCTATGTATGCAACACTTTTGCAGCATTTTTAACATTTTCCTATGTGCTGATGGACTAATGATGCAGAAAAACGGGTGGAAAACCTGGAAAATATTGTAAAAGTGACTTTATTCCTTTTATGTTGTAGGTTAAAATTTGTATCCACCATTGAAACAGGAATGCCTGCAGTGGTTTATAGGTGCATTATCAAGGGAGGACATTACCATGGCACGTGTGGCCTACTGCTGTCCCCCATGAAGCCCATGAATGGGACAGGACACAATAGAAATGTCGAGTGGGCAGGTTGCAGCCCCTCGGCCTCACCCTGTCTCTCCTCTGCCCAAACTGGCAGCATATGCCACATGAAAGGCCTTTGCATATGGCAGATCAGTCACTGCTTTTTCCCCTCCCTTGCTTTGTGCATTTCTGATGAAAGGCATGTGGTTATAGAGGGTGACACAGTGACACTGGATTAGCACTGGAAAGATAGGGCAGGTTGTGTGTAGATAACAGAGGCTTATAATCTTCTTTCTGATGCATGCATAGGGTTTGCTCTGCTGGGGGGCCACCCATGCTTCCTGACCTCACAGGATATCCACCTGGGAGTCAATGAGAGCAGCAGGGACACAGCCAGGTAGGTGAGGCAGTAGGCATCAGGTTCCTAGGCCACCAGCACTGTATCGTTGCCATTAAAGTCAAGAGTGTGTGAGATGTCATGGAGCGCACCCCCACCCCTCTCCTAATGGGCTCTGATGCAGTGAAAAACCATTACAAAGGCATGGAAGGCAAACTTCATACTGATTTTTCATACATTGGGATTATTATTCAGCACAGTTGCTTTTTTCCCAGTAACATCAAATTTTACTTTTACAGCAGGTATGGTATGGTATTCGCTGACTTCAAAGTTTCTCACTCTGCCAAGCATGTGGACGCTATGTTTCTTCTATGCCGAAACTAACTATATACTTCCTGTCATATTACTGCCTTAACTGATCACTTTATAGTAAATCTGCTCACAGCAAAAATAGTAGATTCGACACTGGCTTTGGGGAGATGGTGTTGCAGCACTTATTGAAGTATTAGCACAAACCCTTCCTTGTGTCGCCACGCTGAGGGAATCTATACACTGCCATGCCACTGTCACCATGTTTGCAGGCCAGAATCATTTATCGTGCTCCACTGGTGCCTTCCATTGATTCTGAGTCAATTTAGTTTTGCCCTTTACCCAACGTGACCTGCACAGCAAACCTTCTGTCATTAGTGGAATTGAATGATATAACTGAGGGAGTTAATGCACATGTTTCTTACATTTACTATAGCAGCAGTGTCCCACTTGGGTCTTCAACCTACTGGCCATCACTAATAGTTTTAATCACTGTGTAACTTACTAGTTCATGGAATCTACTCTTTTTTTAATAGCAGTGATTATTAAACACAATTGTCATTGCGTTGTAGATTGAAAACTCATATACTGTTTATTTTACAAAATGAAAGATTGTCAGCACTGCAATATTTTGAATATGTCTAGTACTGTATATAAGTAGTGACCATAGAGACCTAACAGGTAGGTGTTTTCAAGGGTCCTGTCCGGGCTGACTGACCTCATCCTAGCCCGGGTGTACAGCCACTCCACCCTGGAGGAACTGGCGAAGGAGGCATCCATTCCTGTCATAAACGGCCTATCCGACCTGTACCACCCAATCCAGATATTAGCTGACTTCCTTACCTTGCAGGTACCCTGCACAGTAGGTCTTTTCTGAACCCAGTTGTGCTTAACTGTGCACCATTCTGTTCTGTGTGAGAAACTATCAGAAAGTTATTGAGTTCGGGAAATGCGTATAGTGGTAATTTTTACTTCCAGTGCTGCTCAGTTCATCTTTGAATTTTCTTCAGTATTTAGCATTTTTCCATCCTGATGCTCTTTTCTCAGGAGCACTATGGGTCTCTGAGTGGCTTGACGGTGTCTTGGATTGGTGATGGGAACAACATTCTTCACTCCTTTATGATGACTGCTGCCAAATTGGGTGTTCATCTCAGGATTGCTACTCCAAAGGTCAGCCTCAGTCTCACAAGACAGCTCATTTTCTGGTGTACGATGAAATGCACCTCCTGAGTTCCCATTGACAGTAAAGCACTTTTGAAAGCTTGTCAAAGAGTCAAAAAGGTTTCAGTTTTCTTCTTGAAGCCATTTATAAAATTAGAGAATGGTTTTCTGCCCATAGGGTCCTTGTGAATAACAATTTTAGTTGGTAATGAAGTACACAAAAGCAGAATAGGGATGTGAGACTGAATTAACTGGCTTTCACAATGTTTGCAATTGGCACATAGTGTTCCTGAATGTCAGTAATAAGATTATGAACATTGCATATGCTTATGGGCTAAATCAGTCAAGGGTCAGCATCGACTGTGTAGAATAAAAAAGCAAAATGAAAGTGTCCAGATGCCGGTGAATGTTGAACATGTTGATTCAAGATGGTAAAATAAGGGTTTTGTGATAGCGTGGAGTCCAGTAAGTGGCGTCTACTGCCTAAAGTCACCCTGTGTGATGAGCATCTGATGAAAATCCACTTGGTCTTTGACTTATAAACTTAACTGGGACTCAGGGTTTGTGAGCATAACAGCGAGAATCACAGGGACTCATCATCAGTTCCGTAAGCAGCTGTGTGTGTAACTTGTGATGACAAAAGTGGTACTGCTGGACATTGTGACTGCACTTTTGTTCATTCTGAGTTGTACGTCAGTTTTGAGCGAAGGATCTAGTAAAAGAATAAATTAATCTAAATGACAATGAAATGAACAACTGCAGAGGATAGGAAGCAACAGTGGCGTGTTTTTTTTTTTTTTTTAAACAGGAATAGAGTCAAACCATTGAGTTTGCAGACAGTGCAGGAGCAGACTCTAGCTTCCCGCATTGCTGATCCGGGTTGACTCATGCATGTGCCTGGGCATTCTGAGCACCCTGCCAGGAGTATTTACAGCACTGTAAATAAGAAAGCCCAGTAAAGAGCTAGACAAGGGCTCACTGGTACCCTTTGCAATCCCTTATCCTTTTTTCTTCCTTTTTACACCATACGTCATGTAACATTCATAAATAACTACTACAGATGTAAAAATGAGGAAAAAACCTAATAATAAGAAATTTGGAAAGAACTGTAAGTTTTATCTTATTTACCTTGAAGCGCAGACAGTAACTTCTCCAAAAGTTCATACCATTGAAACATTTGTTACTCAAAGATATTTAAGTCAGGGACCAACTGTACCATAAATAAATAGCAAATTTTTTAGTTCATTATAGCATTAGTTGAGGGTTTTACAGAACCTGGCAGTCGAATAAATGGAGTGATGTTTGTATTATTATTCTTGTATTGATTGTGATGTTGTAGTTAGCCACCTCTGGTTTTTACCGTGTTCACAAGTTGAGGGCCTAGTGTAATGTGTGCTTGCATGATTTTGAAGTGGTGGTCAGTATTGGCACAGAAAATCTGGGCGGACATTTATCTGACTGGTTGTTTAATTTCTAACTTGCATTTTCCCGTATCTCTTATTTCATGTATCAACAGGGGTATGAACCTAATGCCAGTGTTCTTCAGGAGGCAGAAAAACTTTCGAAACAGGTGATCTTGAAATTGCATCTAAATGCAGTGACATCTTCACATGGAACCATCATTACCAGATGCTGGAAATATGATGTGACTGACACTTAGCGGCCAGTTATGTCAGATGTATAGTGGCGGTGTGACATTGTGGATGCGGCATCACATCAAATGACATTGCTGTCCATAAGGACTGGGACGGAGAGCACCAATGTAATCATTAGCGCACCAGGTACCATGAGTTAAAGTTACTTGTTTAATTATTCTACTATATGTTGCACTGTTTATTTCTAAAATTATTCTAATGGTTCTTTTGCCATTTATTTCCACATTTATGTGGACACATACGCACTGATAGATTTGTTTAACGGAGCCTTAAGAGGAAATGACTGTCAAAAGATGTGAACTCGGAACCTAATTAACAGGTCGACAGGAACAAAAACCAGGCTACAAAGTTATTTCAAGAATGACAGAGAACACGAAGCTCTTGCTTGTAATGAAAAGGTCAGAGGGGCTGTTTCCAGTCTATTCAGAGATGTAATTAAATACATTAATTCATAACGGCAAGCTCTGTGCTGTGGTGTTTCCGTGTGCGTATCAGTTTGGAACCAGCCTGTTCCTGACCAGTGACCCTGTCGAGGCTGCGCGTGGCAGTAACGTCCTTGTCACCGACACCTGGGTCAGCATGGGTCAGGAGGAGGAAAAGAAGCAGAGGCTCAAGGATTTCCATGGTTACCAGGTCACTATGCAGGTAACATGGAAACCCATTATGCGTTTAAATGATCAAGTTTTGCAGACATCATTATAATCATCCTTGTTCTGCATGAATGTTACTATGACGATATGGTTCTGTTTATCTCGGTGTTTGAGTGATGTCAGTCATGGTACTGTTACCATGTGTTGATGTGAGCCTGTGGGATTCGTCTCCAGACAGGAAGTGTGGCTTCGCCCGACTGGATCTTCCTACACTGCTTACCCCGCAAAGCAGAGGAGGTGGACGATGAGGTGTTCTACTCTCACCGGTCGCTGGTCTTCCCAGAGGCAGAGAATCGAAAGTGGACCATTATGGTAAATGAGTGTGACCTTTTTGCCTCCATTCATTGGTCTGTATTTTCAGTGGCCTAACACTACTCCCCTGGTCACTTCCTTAGGTGATCCCACTCGATTCACAAATTCATTGTCATTCATTGGTAATGGCTCTGATCTTTCTAGAATGTCAATGGTACTTAGAAGTTCAGGTTCAGCATAGAATTGCAAAAAACATTTGTTGACTTAAAAACAATACGAGCCCAGAAACCAAGCCACCCCTCGTGATTATTCTTTATGCAGTGTGGACCAGCTGTTTTTGAAGTATGCTGGTATCTAGGAGGGTACCTGAAGCAGGCAACACTGACCTGCAGTGATCTCCTGATCAAGCAAGAACCAGCAAGGCCCACTCAACTAACAATAGCTAAATACACTAGGCCCTCAACTTACAAACACAGTTAGGAGAGAAATCCATTCATGACTCAGTTTGTTTGTAAATCCAACCATTGCATGACAATCACCGAGGCCTTATTTTTATTCACAATCCACATTTAGTCTTCTGTTTATCTGCTGCTCATCCTATGTAGTGTTGCTGTGTCATCCTGGAAACATAGGGCATGAGGCAGGGAGCGCAGTGAATAGCATCTTCAATCTATCCACTTTGATTTGATCAACTTTTATTAAGTTTAAAAACTTTACAATTAAGTATACTTTAAAATTATTGACAACGGACAATACATCTCAACGGCCTATTTATTGCAAATGGTAGACCGGATAGCAGTGTTTATCAGCATCTGGTGAATTTCACCTTGCTTATTATCTACAGTCAGTGAAAATAACAGTAAAGACCTTGATTTGTTTTCCAGAAAGGTTCTGTATGAGTCTCAAATGTTACTTTTTCAAGCTACATTTAACACTAAAAGGACAAAATAAAAATGTAATCTTCACAGATTCAATAATTCAGTGCTGACTGTTGACTAATTTATCCCGTAAAAACATGCAGCCTTCATTTTCGATCGCCAACATTCCAAAACACCAAACAAAAGCTGTGAGCTCTCTGGATGTGAGGTGGCCCCACTCTCCTTCTCTGTTTAGGAGCATTTTACTGCCAGTTAATGGTTGGGTGAATAAATGCAAGTTGCATTGGATCTGCTCCAAATTTTGAAAATAGACAAGAAAATACAGTGAAACATAAATTGAAAATGACCATCATTGAAATTCTGGACCTCAAACTTTAATAACATGAAGACTTAGTATAAGATGTGCTGCATATTTGTTGTCAAAACACTTTTCAACTCTGTAAAGGGGTTGCTGTTACCCTTCTGAGTTCACAATCAGTTGTAAACTTAAGCTGTTCTAAATAGGACACTGGCTTGATATTTCCATAGCCAGGCTGTGAACTGGTTCCACCTCTGCAGCCTTGTGAACTCAGGTCTTCAACCACAGAACACGCCAAAATTAAATCCTGTCATTTCAACAGGAGTTGTAATGAAATGTTCAAAATACTGCTCTTTTTCTTATATTTCAATGTACAATTTGTTTATTTAATCATAAATTCTAATTTGTACTTGTGTATGAAGGGATGAACTTAGTGAATGGTAATGTTCAGATATGCAGTGGTACTGAGATGTTCTCCAGTGGTTCTTCAGAATAACTTCCCCACACCATCACGCTGCCACCTCCTGCCTGTACTGTTGATAGCCAATAGGATGTCTCCATGAGTTCATACTGCTTGTGCCAAATTCTGATGTTTCCATCAGCAGGAAGCAAAAGGAACCTGGATTCATCCAACCAGGCAACTTTCTCCATTCCTCAACAGTCACTTTTTCATGTTTCTGTGCCCACTGGAAACAGACTTTCTTGTTCTTTGCCGACAATATTGGCACACCACACAATCTTCTGTTCTCGTAGCCCGTTTGAGACAAAATCAGATAAGTGGTGTTTTCTAAGATGACTTGGAAGTCTGCACACCAGTGTTAAATTCTGATGTTATTTGCCTGCTTGTGGCCCCTCTGTTTGCTTGCAAAGTTCTCACTATTCTCCCTTGACCTCTCTGATCCTCAAGCCATTTTTGTCCACAGCATTACAGGCACTTCTTTGCATTTTGCACCATTCTTTGTAAACCCTTTAAACAGTTGTCTATGAAAACCTCAGGATGACAGGCATTTAGAAGATGCTAGAACCAGTACATCATATGAAGTCAGTGGATCACTTGTTTTGCCCATTCCAGTGCTTAGTTGAACACTAACTGATGCTAGAAATGCAGGTCTACTTTATTTATACCACACACCGCCACCAATTTATAAATTTCCACTTCAGAAGCGGCCTTCATAAGTTAACTTTCACAAGTTTAATGTTCTAAAGACATCTTTGTTTGCTATCCAGCAACTACATACAATTGTAAGGCATGTTTTTCTTAATATTAGAATGTGCATTGGCCCAATTTAGTGTTCAAAACAGTTATATGAAATGCCCTGACAACCCTGTGATATCTACATATGCTGGTGTAGTGTTCTGTTTATTGGGTTGGACAGTTGTTGAACATCTTTCATAAGAATTTTGAATCTGTTTTGTGAGGCAGACTGCATATAGATTGAAAAGAATGAGTCTTAACATGATTGTGTCTGATATTGTTTTTTTTTCTCCCAGTATATTTTGAAGACGGTGTAAATAAATGGAATAATCCTTTGTTCAGTGCAACAGCTCATTTTTATTGCAAGCTCTTACACCATTTACGACTGAGCGACCACATTTCTATAAAAGTTTACAATGCAAGCTAACGTTTTATATTTCTGTGTTTGTTTTTAGGGCTTGATGGTGTCTCTGCTCACAGACTACGTGCCAAAAACACCAATGCCAAAATTCTGAAGTCCCAGTCTTTCCAAGGTGTGGGTGATCGTTATGTCAGAAAGCGTTGCCATGTCCTCCAGGAATTATTTTAGTTTTATTTGCCCTTTTAAATCTTGGAATTGGGTCTTAATAAATTCTAAGTTTTGCTTCCTGGCATTTATGTCTGGCCCTTTGTCTGTTTTGTTAACTTTACAAGCTGACGATATGTTTTGATAATCCATAAACCGTGATAAAATAAAAATTTTGAAAGGGCGTTCAAGGGGCCGGGCCCAAGCCGACCGCCGGCACTCATTGGACAGTGCGCTTGCGGGCCCGCCCACAGGAAGACTGCGGCTGCCGAGTAGAGCGAAGCCCAGCGGGAAAACGCGGCAACGCAGCCGTGAGAGAGAGAGAAGCAGCGGCCGCCTCACCGTATTATGGCATCGAGGAGAATGGAGACCAAGCCGGTGATAACGTGCCTCAAAACCCTCCTCATCGTCTACTCCTTCGTCTTCTGGGTAAGCAGAGCCCGCCGAGGGAAGGGGCTTCCCGCAGCCAGCGCCTCTGCTGTGTGAGATGACGTGCTTTTTGTTCGGTTGTTACAATTCAGGCAGGAAACGTTGCCGCTGAGGTGAGGCTGAGAGACGTGCGTGTCGGCGGGGTGCGGTGTCAGTGATGGGGGCGTTTTCCCGCAACGCTGCGGGGATGTCCTCCGCCTTCCCTTCCCTTTCATCCTAAATATGCAGTTTCTCATGCACGTCTTCCATGTCCGTGTTATTTTGTCAAGTCCATTGCGTATTAATGGTACAGCTGGTTGAGGCGGTGTTTCTGAGCCACGTCCGTGTTGGCTCAAATGGTTCGACCCCGGTCTCGGAGGGGTCCGAGATGCCCTGTTGGTGCGAGCTGAGCATCAAGTATTTGTAAAGAGATATTTATAAAATATTTATAAAATAGTTTATGAAGAGGAACGCGGTGCGAGCTGCGGCTCTTCAACCGCCCGCGTCTCAGCTGCTGCCGAAAGTGGTGTAACTGACCGGAGCCAGCAGGTGGTGTGGTGTTTAGGGCTTCACCTGCTGCTTCCCCGGGTGAATCCCGTTCCTGCTGTTGAACCCTTTATCACAATATATGTTCTGCACTGACACAGTGAGCACACCCCGCTTAAACTGCGGTAAATCACCGTAAAGTTGCCTCACTGATGCTGTCAGCGGCCTCCGGTAATGCAGTTGATGGATAGCGGTTCGTATTAATGTCCTTGCTGCCCTGTCCGTTGGCAAGGATTGCGAACGGACCCAGTCCTGGGCGTTAACGTGTGTCACACCGTTCCGGCACCTCTCTCTCTCTCTCTCTCTCTCTCTCTCTCTCACCCACACACACAAGCGCACACACGACGAACAGAAACGAAACAGGTGTGTCTTATGCTCGACAGCTTTTAAAATGCAGTGCGCATGTCGCACTGGGAGTGTTTCGCGGTATCGTTGAACTGTGTGTGTGTGTGTGTGTGAGAGAGAGAGAGAGAGAGAGAGAGAGAGAGAGAGAGAGCTATCGGTATGTGGGCGGTGAGCAATTCATGCGGAGCAGTTAACGGTCGCTAAGGAAAGACCAGTTAGTGGCATTGACCACCGGTACCATATGGACATCAACCAGTAATCGTCATCAGAACTGAGATCCACATTCCACCAGACATGCCTCTATGTGTGTGAAGGTTTCTCCTGCACTACTACTAAAACTTGTTGAAATGTCCACATGGAACTAAACTATTTCATTCCTACCTTTATAGCTCACAGTGAAACATGGCTCCGCAAAAGAGCACACAAGTTTTAGGAGGAGAAGATTGCTGTTCCCATTATAGGCAGAGATGAGAAGCAGAAGAGAGGTGGGTTTATTGCAGCAGAGTCTTCCCTCCTTCTTCACGCCTCACTGGTCCAGCTCCACTGACTGACACCCTAGGTATATTTAGTTCTGAGAGGTTTAGTTTAGCACAACCAGCTTGAGAAAATGGTGCGTCAAGTCAAGCTACACTCGTGACGTTACAATTACCAGGAGGAATGAAGTTTCCACAAGAACGTCTTAAGTGCCTAATGTGAACCTGCAAGAGCACTTTCCTTAACACTGTTTGACATGTGGTAAAAACAGCCCACGTTGCAGACAGTTCTCATATTTACACCAGCAGCATTTTCATATTCTCATTAAAAATAGATCCCCCTCTGTCAGGGCTGGGTATGTTAGGGAGGCGAAGAGGACGACATCTCTTTTTAAGCCATCTGACCAGAGTTTAAAGGCACCTCAGTCATGCAGGACCCTAAATCCAGCCAGCCTGGTGTTTCTCTGTACCTGCCCAGCTTCACCTCTTAAATCAGCAACAAGCGAGATATTTAACATTTTAACCTTTTGCGACTGTAGAAGAATCAGGCAGTCAAAGGACCTAATAGTGCAGTGGCCCCCATTTCTGGTTTTTCAGAATGTCTAGCAGGGTTTTCGGTATCTGAAAACAGGGGACATCTCAGCGGTCACAGGAGTGTCAAAGGGCCTGAGGAGGGTGTAAAGACGGACATAATGGTTATAAGGAAGGCAAAACGTTCTCACCGGTCGTGGATCCTGACATTCGTGACACTTTTTTCAGATATGTGGTCAAGTCCTTGTGTGTAAACACCATACTTTGTCCAAGAGTCTTCTAACGGAAGTTGCTTTCTGCAGCTGGATGTGGCCAAATATGCTTCATTTCCATTTATTCACTCCTATATGTCAATCTTTTCATTTTCAGGACAAATCAACAGTCTTACAGAATGTGTGTTACTGATCCTATTTATGGCATTAATACTCATAAGAAAATATTCAGTTCAGCAGCTATAAAACAAGCTTATAGATATAAGGTAAGCTACAGATATAATGGCTGTAAAACTATAATAACTATAAAAGCTACAAAGTAATGGAGCTGGAAACTGAGGAGAGGAAAACAGTCTCCCAATACTAACTTCCCTTGAGTGCAAGAAAGGATGGAATCCTGTTTGTGTGGCATATTTGTTTGTAGGTACTATAGGTACTGCACCGACAGTAAAGCCCAAACCCTCCCCTATTAAAAATTAAATACTTTACACATTTGTTCTCCATAAGTAGACGCTGCCATCACTTTCTTCTGGATGGCGATACATGGGACAACTGGACAGATACCTCAAAGTTTGGCAGTTCATTTCAGATGTTTTTAAATGTTAAAAAAAAGGTAATTGTGCAGTTCAGGAGAGGCTGATAATTTCTTATTGCACTTAGCATAATGGCTCCACTGTACATCCGTGAATCATAATACAGCATTTTATTGCCTAGTGCCTCTCCCATAAGTCACGCTGACAGTCTGTGTAAGGACGGAGGGGTCACTTTGACACCTCATTGTGACCGGCAAACGGTTGCACCCCCACACTGAATCATCATTCCCTCGAGTGGAAATTAATGTTTCCCATTGCTTTGTTGAGCTGTTTGTAAAAGAGGAGGCAAAGCATTGAACAGCAAAAAGCAACATTGGAATAACTAATTTTCAGTCGCAAACAAAATCCAGAGCTTCATCCTTTGAAAATGACTGTCGCTGCGAAATTCATAAGGGATGGTGCAGTATGAATAGGGAGTATTTTGTACCTTTTTAGTTGCCCTTCAAAGGTTTCCCTGGGATCTTTTGGTTAGAGTGTATTGCGTCCTTTTAATTAAAACGTAAAATAAAGCTGCACTGAGAAATTAGGGTGAGACGGATAACTTTTGTTTCGTATTGATATTTATAGATTGGAGAAGGAGAGGAGGGGGTGATTGGCAGGGATCCCAGGTGCTGGGGCCTAGTGCCTGGTGGGTAATTTTAGAGCTCCCTCTTCCTGTGTAGTCGGCCAAGTGCTGCGACGTGGGGCCAAGCCTGGGGGTGTCCAAGCTGTCTCCCACGACGAGATAGCAGGGACCCGGCCGCCCCCTCTAGGCAGCATGTGTCACCACCCTGTCCTCAGTAATGAACCTGTTCAGTGAGGAATGGACTCCATGGACACTGACCCAGGGTGCTGGCAGGAGGAGAGGCACATGTCCTGTCTTCTCATCCTGAACTGAAATAACCCCCCAGCACATCCCCAATGAGAAAGAAGGCCCCAGAAAGTGAACCCAAATACTGAAGCACTTCCTGTTTACAGTGATGCCAGACTTGGTTTGTGGTTAAACCGCTGGTTACCTCTTGGGTTTCACTCAGCTGGACTGCCTTCTAAGGCTTTTATTTCTTTCTCGGACCCAAGAGACTGATGCACGTTCGATTTGCTTTTAGAGAAAAGTTGTGCCTTTAGAAATATTTGGAGCCTTCAGGTGCTTTTTAGAGCATTTAAACCTTTTCTGTTAGCATTGTCTATTTTTTTTTTTTATTTCATCGTTTGCTTATCAGCATATCAGAAGCGCAATACAGATTGAAATGTCAAAATTATAAACCCATTTTTAGACATTTGATGCCGGTTCGCTGTCCTTAGCAATCGGTTTTGTTGCTTTTAAATGGGGTGTGAAATACGTGCATAGAGAGCAACCAGCTACGAGGCACCCGGTTGTTACCCCCCTGTCATGTCCACCTTGTGTGACCTCATTAGCACAGTCACACTCAGGTGTGTAATGTGTCCTTTAAGCCGCTGTGTGCCCAGCAGAGGAGAGAGCAGCAGAGCAGGGGATTTGGCATTTGGAGGAAGGGTGTAGAGGTCAGCCTAGTTGCCTTGCTTATTCTTGCATAGCTTCATTTGTGCCTTTATAGACGGATCATAAATAAATAATGTCCACGTGCTACATTTGTATTAGCTGGGTGTTTTCTGGCATGTTGTGTCTTCAAAGGTTTAGTACAGGGCGTCAGCCGCCCAGCATCATAGCCTCAGTCTCTCTCGCTCCACCTCAGCTTTTCTTAAGAGTCGGGCGTCTCCAAGCACAGACTCTGTTTTTCACACTCGGTAAACTTGTTAGGGCTCATTATGGATAATGGAAAGTGCACATAAGTGGCTTCTCTTGGGATTCACGGAGGCGGGTGAAGACACCCCCTGTTTATAGCAAGGACGCTGTGATTTTATGCAAGATAGATGCTTTTAATCAATACACTATAATCAGAATGAGGGACTTGTTGGGATGCATTCTTGCGGCCACCTTCCTAGATCAGGGGATTGGGAGTGAAAGATGAGGGGGCATTTTGGTTCTGTCCCTGCTATTTTTTTGAGCTTCTCTTGACCCCTGGCACAGAAAATGATATGAGAGGTGGGTAGAACAGTCAATACTTAAAAAGTAGTACTGAAGTAAAAGTTGTTATACCATACTGTTATTGATCTGTGTGGAAATGATGTATGTTGAAGCGGTCGACATTGGTCATGGTTCGGAATGTCAAAATGGGATTTTTAATATTCTATAAATGTTATAAATGGGTGAAAAGTTGTACATCGGTTTGGGTAAATGACAGATGAACGGTATAACTGTTCAGTTTTCATAAAAAATATACGACTGTTCCCCAACATGGGAATGTAGTTCGCTGATGGAAATCAGCTCGTAAGTTGAAATTTCATAAGTCAGAGCTGTAAGTACCATTACAGCACAATCTTTGACTATTCCCAGGTGCTCAGCTGTAGTTACGAGCAAACATAAGTCAGCCTTACATTTGGTCGCAACTCAGTAAAAGGCATAGATAATTTCACTTGTATGCGCAAAAGTGAAGTCAAAACTCCAGTAAACCAGGATTCTGCTATACTGTAATTCTAGAGTTGACTGACATCTGACACTGGCCAATGTAATTCCAAAAAGGTAATGTTGAAATATTGCTAATAAATTACTCGATTGAGGGAAACTGTAACTGGCAATAGACAGTAGCCAATCAAATCTACAGAAGGCATCAGCTAACAGTGCAGAGGTTTCACTCAGGGTTTGCAGCAGTAGAGATTTAATTTAGGAAAAGCTAAAGCATTAAGTATGAAAAATGCATTTATAACAGGAAGAGGGTTTTATATATGTAACGGGGTAAAAGGATATTTTTTCTTATTACAGTTATACCAAGTAAAAGTAAAGTATCGAGGCTTAAAAAAAAATGAGGGCAAAAATGAACCTGGTTTAAAAAACAATTAAACATTATCCTGAAATGTATTTAAATACAAGTAACAGAGTAACTATATTTTGTTAAAGTAACTACATACGTTTCATGAAACGTTGTTGGTGCCATACATAAACACACACTCTTGTTTTCATCTCAAAGGCCTTCTTGGGTTGCATGGTAAGACCCCCCCACACACACACACACACACACATCAGTGGGCCCCCTGCCAGGACCAGCTGTCCCAGGATGCAACACAAGGCCGACTAAGCCCCAGTGGGACAAGATCTTGTACCGGCCACTGGACTGTTCCGCTGTGTCCACATGGACCGAGTTTGACTCGCTCCATCCTGCCGAGACTCCCTTATGCACCATGTCTCATGCACATGCATGGGACAGCTCTCCTTTCAATCCCAGCCACCCCCATGTGCCCCGAGCCCTGAATAGCTTATAAATCTATGATCGCACTTACACTCCCTGACCTCGGCACCCCCTCGCTTCTCCTTTTCTTCACTGCTTGCTTATGAAACACAACAGTCTTGTGTTTTCTATTACTTTATTTACATTACACTTTTAATGCATTTAGGCATGTATATTTGGTGTTTGTTATATTGCATGATTTATTTTTATTCATATCTTTGTTGTTTTTATTAGTAGGTAATGTAGTGACATGCAGACTTTAAAGTGGAAGGTGATTTGTGTCCAAAGAGCTGTACAAATGGTTGATCATTGTGTTATAATAAGTGCTTAATCTAAATAACAAAATATTAACAAGTAACACTAACTTTCTCTATCTCAAAGGGCATGTTCAAACTATCGCCCACAAGTCCAGGCTTGAGACTGCAGTGGTGTTTTGTAATGTGCTGATTTATTGACTATGCTTGCCTACCGCTTTGGATATCTGTATTATTTTTAGTGGCATACTTGCAGCGTTCCCACGTAAACTGGAAGTCTAAGGGTGTTGTGTCCACCATGTTGCGCTTTCATTGTACCGAGACCATGACCCACTGAGTAGGGGGACGTGCCATGGAACAAGACCATTTACACACAGACAGGAAATATGACAAAAGTTTCACATTCGGTGAGGGAGGTTCCCGTGTCCCTTGAGAAATAGATCTGCAGTGAATACCAGTCCTGCTGACTCCCCGAGAGGGACTTTGCTCTTCCTTTTCGTCCCTGTAATAATTTGTAAAATCTTCCACCACTTGTTCTCCGGTGACACTTCTGCTCTCGCATCACTGCGCTGCCTTTGACACCAAACGGCACTCTGAGAAAATATCACAGGGATAATGGCAGCCACTTTGTTTTAATCCCCCTTTCTTGGTCACTGCATGAAAGGTGCATATGCGCTTTAAGAAATTTTAATGAGAGGGTGATTTTCTCACGTAATATTTTTGGACTTCTTCCTAGTGTAACTGCTAATGTGACACGGCCACTCAGTGAAAACCAATGTAACGTATAAAGGTGACAAACTACGGCAATTAAGCAGCTTCGTGCATGAGGGGCCTGGGCTGGCGCAGGTGGTGAAGCGCCCATTTCATAGCATAATGGAGATCACATTAGAGCTCTTGTGGAGCTGAAATGTTGTTTTCTGCCATAAAAATAGGTAATCATCTATTTATTCTGTTCGTCTAACCTGGCATCAAACAATTAATCTGTAATAAATGACAAGTAGTATTTATGTTTATTGCCGGAAAGCACCAAGAAATAATCCACCGAAAAATGGGAAAGGAGAATCAAAAATTAATGAACGGATGGAAGTAAAAGCAACACAGTGTCTCTTTTTTGGTGACTATTAAAAGTAATAGTGAAAGATTTTTAATGGTGCGGAGGGTAATTTAAAACGCAGCACTTGACACCACTGAGGATAAAGCAGCTTTAGCAGATACAGTTCAGCTACACAAACAGAGGGGTTGCTGGGGTTACTGGACCATCACGGCGGTGCTGTGGATGAACCAACGCCCGCCACTCTGTGCCAGCCTAGCGCTCGCCACCTAGTCATTAACTAACTGTCCTCGGGCTGCGACTTATCGATTCTGTGCTTGTATGGTTATATAGCCGCCGGGAAAAAAACACGACTGTAATAATCAGTGTTTGGTAGCAACTGAAATGAGGGTATTTTGTTGCGTTTTATTATAGTTTAATGCCTGAGCCTCATTCGTTTAATTCAGTATGGTTAATTACTTCACTCGGAACATGGTGAAAATGTTCAGAAGAAACCGGTAAATTCTCAGTTTTTCCACCGCAGATAAGGAAGATTATCCGGGATGGATTAAATCCCGCTGTCAGCGTCTGCGCTCAGGTGACGGTACTGTACTGTGGAAGCCCGTGGTACATATTGGGACTTTGATCATCCTTCTAGCCCTGACAGGTTTCAGCGGATCGATCTCACTCTTCCGGCTTTCCCAAAATCTCATTACAGAGCGATGATGAACGGCAACGCGTGCCACGCACTCGTCTGTCTGAGAGATTCATCACACCTTTCGCAGAAACAGCTACGTGTATGATGTAAATTTGTGTGTCTAATGCACTTTGATCGCTAGGATGGGGTTGTATTCCGAATAAAGTTACCTTCATACCTTTGTAGTCCAACGAGGGATTAACCTCAGGTCAGTGCTCAGCAGCAAAAAAATACTCTTGCTGCCAAACCGCTTGCCTGATACACTCAGCCGTCATATAATGGGGTTATTGCCAAAAAACCGATGCAGCGTTTTATGAAGATATGTGCCTCCTCTTATAAAAACAGACTGTTCGTGTTATTCAGTACAAAAGCATTTCTGCCTGGTTAAGCAGCCATTTTATCCTTTTCTTTCACACTGACAGTCTCAACTGATCACAACCATTGAATGGCCAGCAAATGAATTAACTGAGCTGATGCTTTTCTCCAAAGCCAATTGCAATGTAAAGCTACTTAGAGTTATTGACCCTTTTACCCTGCAGGGCGATTTTTACCGGAACAGTTCAGGGCCAGAGCCTTAATCGGGGTGATACGGTAATACTGTCCTGCAGGTCTACGTAGGACATGGCCGAGGTCGTGCGCATTGCCGACAACCATGACCTGGCAGGCATACACAGGGCGTTTCAGCGCTAGAGGAGTGTGCATGACGTTGCTGGCAAGAGGTTCTGCATGGGGGGTCACCAGCTGGGAGGAGGTGATCTACTGCACATGGACCTGTGTCTGGCCCAAGTATTCCAACATCACTGACACAAATCTGGGGTTTTTTTAATAAATAACAATGATAGTGAACCATTAACATAAAAAATAACCAATAACATTTTTATTTAAATGATGTAACAGTTTTAATAAAACAATTACCCTTAATAACTCGATCGAGTAAAGATCGTCTGGCATCACAGATTTTTCAGCAAAGTGACACTTCGCTTCTATGGTGTTTGTGATTCTTCCAGAGTGACAGACATAGGCAGTGATTTTGTGAACTTTATTCTTTTGTTCCATATCATAAACTTTCCTGAGCTATGCGATTCAAAATGCCTCCACCTAGCGTTTTACCTGCCTCACCCTGTACGCATCTGGGATCGATTATTGATCATTTATTAGTTAGAATATAAGATTGAACGCTGTATATAAATATTTTTTATGAAATATTTAAAAAATTTTGTGACATTGTGAATTTTTCAGATTTCCCCCCCCCCCCCCCCCCCAAATGTAAAAAACTGTCTAAAATAGATTAAAATCCATATCTGGGCTCTGACCAAACACATCATGGAAATGATTCCCTTAATCTGCTCCAGGAGTTGGTGTAGTGATTAGAGCTCCTGTCTTCTTTTGAAAGGACCTGAGTTTGAACCCTGCCTCTGGCTGTAGAACCCATGAACAAGGTACTTACCCTGAATGCAAGTAAAAATTACCCAGCACTATAAATGAGTAAATTACTGCAAGTAGTTTAAAATTGTCAGTTTGAGGAAAAGTTTTAATGGACAAAGAAGGGAAAAAAATCACATGACTGAGTTTTACTGTGACGGTCCAGATTCCCCCTCTCTGCTCATCATATTCTGCTGTTATTAGAGGCTGAATGTGCATCAAAGGGGAACTCAGTTGGTCAGCAGGTTCTGATGTCGTCTTCTGGCTTGGAGAAGCGCTCCTTGAGGACAACACCGACCTTATGATCTATTGACCGGCAGCAGGAAAGTGTTTCCCAGTGGAGAAACGGAGAACTCCTGCCTAATGGGAGCGTGCGTGATGTACAGGGGTACGGCCCGGCAGCGCGTATCTAAGAATCAAGTCGATAAATGATGGTAACCGCAGGTTCCGCGTCCAAGCCCCGGTTGGGGTCTGGCTCTTGCACCCTTTACCGAGATGTTCAGCCTGAGATGCTTCACTACCAAACATTTCGCTGTGCTAATGGGTTGTGTATGAACAGCTGGAATACGACCGGAACAAAAAACCACCGGCTAATTGGCTGTATGGTGTAGCCGGGGTGGAAAACACAGGCCGGCAGAGTGCGGTAGCAGCGGCTTCATTGCGTTCTCATTTGGGTGACGTGCACATTAGCAGAGCGCAGGCGCTAAGCTCCAGAACGCCACATTAACAGGATGATTATAATGTTAATACTCCCGTTCGCTGTCGGGACGATCAGACACCTTGCGATGGCCGACATTTGTACTTTACGGTGACTCGGCCAGGGCCGGGGAGGGTTCGGCCGTTTACAGCTGCCGCCGAATTAGTCATCATAATGTGCGTCATTAATGTTGTTTGCACGTTCCAGGATGCTTAAGAAATGGCAGCGGTGCTCATTACGATCGCTGCGGTTCTGTGACGCTTGCGGGAAATGGCGCCCTTTGTCACTGTCATGTTGTGTGTAATCAAAGTGCGATTAAAACGGAGAATACGAGGACTGTGTCCACTGAGCGTGAGATCTGTTCGTGTCACTGTTTACCCATCATTCGCCAGCGCCGGAGCTTCTGGCCTCGAGTCGTTGCACCCCAAGTGCGCTTCATTTATCTCTGGGTAACGCAGATATGAAATCACCCTGATTTGTATGCAGCGCTGGTGTTCATCCATTCTTTATTTTAAAAGGTCTGCCGTTTTCGTAAATTGAAGTGTTTTTTCTCCGGTGGAAGTAGGATATGTTACTGGAAGAAGTTAAATTGTAATTCTGATCTCGTCCTGTAAAACCTATGGTGCCGTAACGCATCTCGCGCAAGAACAACACCTCGCTACATATTCTCACCTCATGGAAACGTACATGGCGAAAAAGTCATTTTTAATGTATTACGTGCATTTCAAATCCTAATTTTAACCATAACACGAGTTGGTGTTTTCCGTTTCTGGGTATTAAGGGTTCAAAGCTCTGGTTGCGCTCTATGATATTTAGTACAGTTGCTTCTTCGCACGCCGCAATTGTATGCATTCAACGTGCGGAGCATTCGATAAACCGGGAAGCGGGATCTGCAGCAGAACCTGGTTCGGAGGTCTGAATCGCGCGATTTTGCACCGAAGGCTTCGTTCCGACAGGCCGGAGCTAAGGCTTCCTTGGTGATGCTCGGAAGAGACCCCCTTCCCGATCGAGTGCCGTAGGCCACCCACAGAGACGCGCCTTTCTCTCAGCTCTGCCAGATTGCAGGGCTTCTCCATTTTCTCGGCAGAGGAATATTTTTGTCACCTGAACACTAAATTCTCAGGGTCATTCAGCCTCCTGACCTTTACTTACTCCTGAGCTTTTCTTACCAGAGCCCCTGCACGCAGCCAAATTGTTCTAACACAGAGCTGATTGTGCACACCCCCTTACTGCTGTCTCCTTGGTATTTTTCTAATAATAATAATAATAATAATACATTTAGACAAACAGAATACAGGTGCTTTTCCAAAAGGGCAGCATAGACACTGGGGCCTTTGAGAATGTACAAGTGCTGAAGCAGGCTGACCATGTAACTGCAGTGTTTAGTAAGACCGAAGGTGGTCACGAGTCTACAAGGGGGTGGCCCTTTTGGGAACACAAGCAATTAGTAGCTGGTTGTGGAATTTAGTGGTGGCTGACATGTCGCTCTGGACTCTCTGAAGCCGACCGGTTGGGATTCGGCGTCTCCTCCTCGGCGGTGAGCGGTTTTGTAGGGAGCTGCTAACGAAAACGGCTCTGTAATTAGCTGTCGGCGCATTTACGCGGCTCTGTCACCATGACGGATTTCTCCCTGAGAAGAGGTGTCGGAGCGCAGCCGGCGGTTAGCGCCGCAATCGCAATCACGCCGCGTGATTTAAAGCCCCGTGGCGCCTCGCCACATGTTATTGCGTTTATTTTTCTTAAAGGCTGGGAGGCAGGGACGGCATCCCACTGAGAGGCGTGATGGAAAATGGGCTGGTCTCCCACTGCTTCCAGCCCCCACGTCCACCGTGAACAGCAGGAGAGAAGGGGGGTACTCGTCTTATTTTGAGGAAATATCATTTATTCACGAATTTGCATTTTTACGCGCTATCGTCTCCTGTGACTTACAGTGTCACTGAGGAAGGTTTGTCACTGTGGCTTCCTGGATCGGTTAACTCTGCATCAGGTATCACGGGACCCGGTGTCCTGCTGGGTTAAACGCACTGAAGTATTAACGCTCCTTTGGCTACACGTACTGTATGCTGTTTGTGTTTTTGTGTTCAGTTACTTGGAAGTACTGGGACGTTCCGTCTGGGATGCTGTTACCTGTAAGCAAAAGGCACCCTTGTTGTACTATGTCAAATTCCATTCGTGGATGTGTGACAGTAGAAGACATTGACTTGGTTTCTTTGACTTTTAGGCAGCGTTTCAAGTGGAAAAACAAGTCCCACTACTCCTCTTATAGACATCTTCTTATTGGTTGGTATCTGTAAACTGTTAAGCAGTAAAATTTAAATTAAAATATTGGAGATGTTGCTGACATTCACAATGCAGGTAGCCCCTGACTTACAGCATAGGTGACTTACCCCAACGGCCATCCCATCAGCCTTATATTATTTCCATATTCCATATTATTTTCATACTGAGCCCTGGTGTTTGACTCTAAAGTAAAGCAGAACATGCTGCCAGTAATAACAAGCGCATGGCTGCTGTATGATAACATTGGCTGCCCACGCTTTCGTCGTTCATTTAGTCACTGATTGGGTGTCTTATCGGTGATTATGTTTTACTTAATGCCAACTTTCAGCTGCTCCCGTCAGGGGTCGCCACAGCGGATCGGCTGCATATTTGGTTTTGGCAGATTTTTTATGCTGGATGCCCTTCCTGACGCAACCCTCCATTTTGCCCAGGCTTGGGACTGGCACAGAGGTGCACCCCCTTGTGGCTGGATTTGTAGTAACGCCCAATGTGGGGCTTGAACCGACGCCCCTGAGATTATGAGTCACATGCGCTACCGACTGAGCTAGCCGGGCAGGGGATTATGCTTTACTTAATAAAATGTTTTATTTACAAAATCTTACATTTGTCACTTCATATAAATTACTTATTTTCACAATCGGCGGGAAGCTAAAAAGTGAGTGTTCTGGCGGTGCTGAAAAGAAAACACAAACGAAAACTGCTTAACAGCCACCTCAGAAAGGCTGCTGGCAGGGTTTTGCAGCATATTAATTATTATCCTTATTTTCATTGTTTTATGAGCTGTCTGTTGCTACTGTTTGCTGTACAGGGTTTTTATTCTTAAGGTTGTTTAATTGTGTTGCCTTTCTTGAGCTTTTACAACCTCTAGCCGCTGTTGTGGGAATGGCAGAGTATAGTCGGGCAACCTTTTAGCTGTCAAAGCAGGTGGGAGAGTGTAGCTGTGCCGCATCAACCTGGTCTTTGAAGACATTCAGTCTTCAGTCTCTTACCCATGCTGGAGGTCTATTCCACAAAAAGTCAATGAGGAGTCAGTTGCCTAAGGATAGGTTTGTAGTTTCTAGAAATTAATGGAGCAGGAGAGGCAGATTACATTCCAGCCCCACTGCAGTTTGTTACATGGGTATCACATTATTTTGGGCACAAGCTGCTCACATGGTACTTAGCAAGGGCCATGACCCTCTAGGCTGAGCATTTGCCTTGGGCCTTCAATGCAGCCTGTCGAAGCTCAGCCTCACATCTGCATTTGGAGCCCACGGAAGGAGAGAACGATGCCAAGAACCTGATACCGCTCATGGCTCCATGTCCTCATTAACATGCTAATGTCAAACCAAGGACTGGAGGACGAGGCCTGCTCTGAAGGACAGCTGGGTCATGTGCTTTTGCAATAGCCATTAAGTCATAGCTTCTGGTGCAGTGGGCCTGTTCACTTTGATCGCAAAGATAACCCTTGGGAGCTAAAGTGGCCTCCATAATACTGTTTTTCCATAATACTGCTTTCCAGTATATGTAAGGTAATGTGTGTAGTGAGAGGAAAACTACCTCCTTATCACCTTTGAAATGTGCGGGTGCAAGAAATGATGCTCCTTCAACTTCAGTGCCACTGACAGTTTAGAAGCAGGGAGGATCCTTCCTTATCAGTGCCAGTCAGAGGTGAGAATTTGGGGGCTGAAGGAACAAGTAAGACATCTGTAACACAGCTGTAATGTTCCTCATCCATTCCATGAACCAAAACCCGAAAGGATGCGGGCAAGATCATTTCAGGCCCTTCCCGCTCTGACCAAGCGGCCCCCCTTTCTGAGAAGCAACTCGGGCCAGTCTGCCAGTCCAATTCCTTATATATGCAAACATGTTTGCCCATTAAAGTCCTTCCTTGTTGTGGTAGCCAGGTCTTGCTTTAATGTTTTGTCCACATGCATCCTTATTTTGGGTCAGGTGTAATTTTTTTAAGCTCTTACAGGAAATGTGGTGATATAAGAGAAAGGGGACCTGCGTGTACAGGGACATTCCTGTCAATTTGGAACAATGTCTAACTATACATCCGGCCCACCATATGCTGGCACCCAAGGAGTGCGATTGAACTCCTGCTGTTTTCAGCTTTGTTTATGGCGTTGCCATCATACAGTCTGCTTAGTCACTGTTAACTGAATCATCTTTAAATACAAACAATATTGTAAAAGCAAATTAGCTTCAATTTGGCTGTATGATTTCCGTACTGGTTTTGTGCAATACAAACGTGCACGTTGCCTGAAGAATAGTCTGAAATCAGGCAGCAGATCATCATTGTTATTCATTATCCTATTAACTGGCCAAATGGCACAGAATTCAGTAAAATTTGGCAGCAACATTTAATGGTGCTTCTACATAATACATTCGCAATTATGAGCACTGCCCTTGCCGTGTCATTATTTGAAAAACCCGCGATTTCACACCATTTTCATTCCTTCCAGCAAGCACGGTAGACGTGGTGTGTAGGACAATGCAGTTAGAATAGTAATGGAATTAATGAGTCATTAGCAGGAGAACAAAGAGGGTGTGGGGGAAAGTAGGATGTAAAACAGGGCGCTGGTCACTACCTGGGCAGCTCTAACAACTGGGGATGGATGGCTGAGTTTCCACATCGGGAAGAGTATGGAGGTGTTGCCACCAGGAGTCTGGGGCGCAATAGTGTTTTTGGTAGCCTGCGTGATGCAGGCAGAAAGCGGGCAGGTGTGAATGTGTATTGTGGTCTGAATGCTAAGTGCCTCGTCTTCGTGTTCCCATAGTGCTGCTAAGCACTCGGATGTCTCCACAGGCATTGGTTACACAACGCAACGATGCATTTGGCATCGCTTGCAGCTTCATGCTGAGGGCCTGCGCCATGATGGACCTCTGGATGGTGCTTTAATGAAAGCTAGACAGAACCAAGTGTACTGAGAAGGGCGGACAAACGGCCAGCAGATCTGGAGGTTGTTTGTTTACCAGGGCAGATGATTTAGGTGGGAGGAGAGGGAGTCAGGGGCATCTTGATCTGTGTCATTTGAGACGACACAGACCCACAGTTCCCAGGCTCCTGGTCAGTGAAAACTGAGTCTCATTTCAAACCCGCACGAACCCCACTTGGCCGGCAGGGAGACGTAAACAGCCTGACATCTGGCCACACAGAACACATCCCTGCGTGTGTCAGGGACAGCGAGTGACAGAGGGAGACGGGGCGATACAGGCAGCCCAGTTAGCCTCCTGGACAGGAACACCCCCCACTGTGGCCGCGCAGCTGCACTGTCACAGTCCAGGCACCATGCAGGCAGAGCAGCAAACCCTGCAAATCGGCAAAGGCCGGGCGCGTTACAGTTTCACCTTGGCGGATGCTGTTGCTATGGAAACAAACTGAACTCAGGTTGGCCGTGATGCCTGTCGTCTGCCTTCGCTCTTTTTGTGGTACCTTCCTCTGTGAAGAAGGAAACATAATTGAAATTATATTTCCGATTCTGTGAGTTGTTTGAAAGAACATGAAACATGGGTTGCGCTAACAGGTGTGGCTCTGGAAGGTTTCTCAGGTCTCCACCGTTTGCATTCACTTCAGCAGCAACGCAACGTTTGCTCGTTAAAAATAGTGTCATGTATTTGGCAGATGGATTTTATTTCCCATAGTGCTTTGCTTCAAACTCCGGCCCCATGGTGGGTGGAAACAGCACCCACACAAGCGCACGATGCCACCGAGATCTGCGTGTTACACTCCTTTCTTTGTGTGGTACTTTTCCAGACTTGCTGATGGAAACAATGAGGAGTTTCATCACTGGTCCGCTGTGTCCGCAAGAGGACTGATGAGTGAGCGAGTGCTGGCACTGAAAATTGCATCAGGATACACAAGTGATGAGGATTTTTCGTGATAATGCCTTTGCGGCAGATTAATGGGACTGGAATTTTGGGGCCCTCTTTGTATGCCAAATTGTTATTTCAATCCACTTCCATAGTGTGCCACAGAGGGGGTGATGGGTAAAACCCACATCTCATATCATGCAAGGCCATGTAGTCTTTTTCTAATTTCGCTTGCACTGCATTAAGTTCTCAGCCTCCTTTACCCCTTGTTTGCCATTCTCACCTGCTATAATTTTGGCCCCCATTTAGACTATAAAAACAACATCAACTACGCAAGTGTGAATTCCTTTGTGAATTTTATGCATTAATTATCTTCTCCCAAAGCATTTTGCTTAATGTTTTTGTACATGGTGCTTTTCTCCAGAATACTTTTCACTAATTTATTCATGCATATACTTTTTACTTTGCTAATTTTACATTATTTTTACTGTTAGTTTAGGGGAAGTGCTCTGCTCATAGCTGTTCCAGCCGGAGGTGAGGTTTGAACCTGGGTTCTTTAATTGCTTTAACCATTACGCCACCTGCTGCCCTCATCTTGCCATGCCCTTGCTGCGCACTCAGCCCCACCTTGAAATGTTCCCATCAGACTGCTCTGACTTTTCATGATGCTGCTTGAGAGGTCAGCAGTGGGTCTTCTTGGGCTTTGAACCTCAGCTGTCCGCACTGAGTCAGTGTTGAGGTACTAATGAATCACTGTTGAGTCACAGCCATTGGCAGAAGACTGATATGCCTAAACTCCCCTAAAATGTTCACTGTTTCCCAGGAATTTAAACTCTTTAAGCTCTTCTTTAAGCTGTAAGAAGCTCACCTGTGCCGCTGTGGGCTTCTTTCAGGCACCGTGTCCTGCTTTGTGATGGACATTATTATTATTATTATTATTATTATTATTGTTATTATTATTATTGTTATTATTATTATTGTTATTAGTAATAATAGTAGTAGTAGTAGTATGAGTATTATTATTATTCCTTATTTAATTGATGCATTTGTCCAGAGTTACATACTGTATATCAGGGCTATATGATTTATTTGTCCTTTCAATGGCAACAACTACGAAATCTTTAACTGTGTCTACATCCATATAAATTATATTTTAATTGTTTACTCATTCATTCGTTTATTCATTCATTCATAATAAAAACCAGTGTTTTAATGCAGGGTCAAAGTGGAGTTTGTCCCAAATGCATTGGACATGAGGCAGCGTGCACAGTGGATAGCATGCCAGTAACACACACGTGTACACACATTAAAAGCAGTTTATGATCACCGGTTGATCTGAAAGACACATTTTTGGACTGTGGGAGTAACCTGCACACAGACTAAGCTGGAGGCAAACCCACAGCCTGAGCATTGTGAGGTACCAGTGCTATACAAATATGGTTGTTGGTGTCCTGGTGACCTTTGCGCTCATCCTGTTTGCAGCCGAATAGATCAAATCCAGGAATCGTCCTTCCCAGAACACCGACAGCAAACAGGAAGCAAGCTAGTTTGCTGCTGCGGTGTGGCTAGAAACCAGTTTGACCTGAATAGTGCACCTCGCCGAAACTGTTGGCTTCAGTTAAACCATTCCAGCACCACCTTGTTTGGGGAAAAACAGGACCGGTTAGGTGTGGATGCACCCCTTGAGGCCCAGCGCACCAGCAGAGCAGAAGCTCAGCACCGCCTTTGATCCGCTTCCTCCATCTGAAATGCTAAGAAGGCAAGTACAAGAGAACCATCTCCTTTTGAATCAAAGCCGCCTTTTTTGTTTGTGCTGCACTCAAAGAGGCGTCCGCTGCCATCGCCATGTGATCGCGGCACAACAAGTACCACCAGCCCCCCTCCCGTTCCCACCCCCACCGCTGAAGGATCTATTGTGGTGTGCAGAAGCCTGCGCCTGTTCCTACAAACCTGTCTCCTTCATCCACTGACCCTCAGCTGCCTCTCCCTGATGCGGGGCTCACCTGCTGGTGACAGGCAGCACGTGTTTAGAAGCTGTTACGCAGTGCCCATCCTCTGTCCGTTAACTACTGCTCTTTGGTTACCCTGCCCACCAGTGTGGGGGGACCATGGTCTCTTGAGCCTCTGAACATCTGCCATTAATGCACTGCCGATTAAAACAAGCGTCCCAAATCGAAACTGGGTGAGTATGACGGCTGCGAGGGGTGTCATCTGCCCGCACGTGGGGTCTCTACTGTCCCGGTGGGAGTGATGTGGCTGCATGCTAAGCGACAAAGCTCCTTTATCTCAGCAAACCAGGCCGGCTTTATCACGGAGTCGGGCCACATCCCAGGATTGCAGAACCGTAGACGGTCGCTGAGATTATCTCCCTTTCATACGAGTTCGGAGCGCACAAGGCCACCTTGGTGTGGTGTGTGTGCCGCTGGTCAAACGCGCGTGACCTCTTCTGAGAACCCGAGCTCCCCGTGTTCTGGCCAGACAGCACAGGGACATGCACAGGCAGTACAGCGGTACAGTATCTCACACCGTGAAATGACACTCATTAATAGGTTGTTGTGATGCGGCCCGTGGCGGCCATGACAGATTGACTCCGGGGTCCAACAGATAAACAAAGGAGCCGTTTAATCCTTTTGCCCCTGTCAGCCGCAATTAGAAGCCATTCTTTATGGCGCCACGTAATTAGTGCCCCGTCTCTGGCTCGGCCCCCGATGAGCCCGAGCTGTTTTCACGCCATGCTGGCAAATTGGTGTCGATCAGGCCGCCGTTGTACCCGCCACCCCCAGCAATGCCATTATGCTTTGCCATTAAGCCAGCGCTTCCCTGCACCAGCTGTTAATTAGTCAATCAATCCAGCTGCTCAAAATCAGTGGATCAATTATGGACATGCCTGGTGCGACGGGGGGGCTGCGGATTTTGGCGCCGTGCTGTCCGGGGGCAGCGGCACCCATGCTGGGCTTCAGTGTCAGTTATCCCAGGGTGGGTGCCAGCTCTGATCTAGATGCTGTCTACCCTGATGCCCTAATGAGCTCCCTCAGGCCTTCCTGCTCAGAGTGGTGGTGCCTGCAGGACCGGATCCAACCTCGGGGTCCCCACCGTACCTTGTTTACCGCGTGTACTCGGTGACCACCTGGGCAACTGTCCCCCACAGGGGTGTGTACAACTTCGCTAGCGCTATCTGTTGCTATGTAACAAACACTGGGCCGGACCCAAGCCCAATGCTGGGGCACTTGTCATGGGCTGGGAACCTACAGCCTGTCAGCCCTGTATGCTCTTCCCTTCTGTCCCTTTACCTTAGGGGATCTTACATGAGGCCCCTCGGCCGCTTTTGTCCCAGTCTCTTGCCGTTTGGGCCCCTCCTCATGAATATGGTCGCAGAAAGGCGAGCAAATGTTCGCTCGCTGTGAATAATGCATAAAGCTGGGGGGGCTGAGTGTGTCACCGCTCTCAGCAGGGGAACTTCAAAGACCTCTCCCCCCTGGGGGGCCCCCTGGCAACACACTCCATCTGTGAGCCCGTGCACTGCCAGAGCCACCAAGGCTCCTGCCTTGTTCCGAGAGAACCAGGAACACACAGGCCCCAAGCCCCCATTACAAATAAAACACTGACACCCCCTCCCTTGTTGAAAGCCATCCAGTGATGCACCAGGCCCTCCCTTCTTAGGTAAAGCCTAGTATTGTGTGACCCCTGCAGGCCGTCAGTACCCTATTCTGGGATTTGCATGCTGTGATTTGGGCACATTCCTCGGGGGGGGGTGTGTACGTCTTATCCCCCCAATGGTAAAATCAGTAAAAACTGAACAGCACCACACAAAGATAACCATAATTCTGCCTTTATTATTATTATTGTTTATTTATCTGACACCTGCTGACTGGCCCACTGTCAGCAGGGATTCAAACTCACGTCCTTCACATTGCAAGACGCCAACTCTAACCACTCCAGCATCTGCTGATATTTTCTGGATGATGTGATGTTCCAGTCATAAATTTGTGGTTTTAATAGAATTAAAAAACAAGCACAATCTTCCATCTGTGTCTGCAAAGGTTTCCTCCAGGTTACCTGGCTCCTCCCACAGTCCAAAGATGTGTTTCGGGTAAATTGGTGTGTGTGACCCCCATCCAGAACGTAATTGCATGATCTGTTGTACAGTGATACCAGGTTAGGGTCTGGATCGCTGTGACCCTGACCAGGGTAAAGTGCTTAAATCGATGGATTATTTGAGCTCCTGATGTTTACCTGCTGGTTCCGCCGTTTCTGACTCGAGCTGAACGGCGACAATCGCGCTCGGGCCCTGTTCGTTTTAAGCAGGTCTGTGTGTGGCCGCCGACTGCCCGGAACGTTCTCCTACACACCCCCAGCCCTCGTAGGCGACGCGTGTTATTAATGGCACCTGCCACGGGGCTAATGGGAAGGGCACAGGCTGGATTGCTGCGAGGCCCCGTCCCTCCCACAGAGCCAGCGCGCGAGCAGCGGGCCTCCTGTCGTTTCTGTGGAGAGCAAGCACTTTACCCACAATCACCGCTTTCCAGTCCCTATTACACTACTTATAACCGTAATTTACACCAACCTGGGTGGACATTTTACTGCGGCAGGGCCCCCCATGAGACTGACAGCCCCCAACTGGGTAGAAAGGCAATGACAGTGGAACTCAAGTGTGTCCACCATGTAGGAGTTTGTCTCTGCTTCTAGCCAGACCTAACTGAACATTTGGACAAATACACAGTCGGAGGGGGACACTTTGGCTGTCGGTTGATGATGAGGAGGAGTACTGAGAAACTGAAATGGTAAAGTATTATGACAGTTAGGGGGGTATAAGGGGACAGCAGAAACCCGCTTCTCCATATTATGTTGCTGGGTGCCGCCGGACAAGCAGACGGGAAACCGCACCTCCTGCCAACAAGAGGCGCTCTGTCTGGGCTTTTGCTCATTCTGCATTGTGAAGCTCCTCAAGAGCAAAAATGTAAACAGCAATGGAATGAATTTTACCCTGATTTAACCCCAACAAAGTTCTGTTCTGTGTACCTCAGGAACGGGTGTGAGTGCATCTCATACCGCCCTCCAGTGGCCTTTGGAAGAACTGTGGCCTCTGTGGTCTGTGTCCTTTCCCCTGAGCCACTTGTCAGGAGACTCAGGGGTCTGCACAGGACACAGACACTGGCCTCAGTCTCACTGTTCCCACACCACCACGCCGCTCATTGTGCAGAACCACCTGCTGTTGTAGGGATTCAGTGTGGTTTCTCCAGTCTGTACTGGACAGCAGAGCTGCTACTGCACTGTGTATTAATGTAAATTTACACCATTTATTATGTATATTTTATATATTTACACTCAAATAACCACTGAGAGCATTTATAGCTTAAACAAAGCTATGCTCTTTCAGCCTGCTGCATTCTGGCCATTAATCCAAATTAACCACAATGCCACTTGCATACACATTTTAGCAGTGTTTATGCCCAATAAACATTTCTTATATTATTTTTATTCATGTAAGATAAAAATTATTTGAGGCCATAAAAAAATGAAGTCAAACGCAAGCTGCTGTCTTTGTTTAAATGGGCACCAGGGGGCAGCATGAGACCGCGCACCTCCATCGTAAACGCGTTCACCTGATTCATAGCTTTCATATTATGCGCCTTAGTTTTTACCACTTTACACATCCACATATCTTACTGCGCTCAGCAAGTTAAAATATCTCTTTACCACACATGTACAGTTATTTGCTCATAATATGTAAAGTAAAAAACTTGTTTGGATTTGTAGCTAGCGTAGAGTGAGGCCTCGTTTTTAACGGCTTAAACAGGTGTGCGACCCCCTCAGTCTGACCTGCTGCCTCTGCTCTAACAGGTGATGTGGTCATGACAAGCAGACCGGTCCAGCGTACGCCTTGCGAAAGTCATCCCGCGAATGACATGCAGAGCACACGCTGGAGGGCTCTCTGCTCGGGGGGGGCATTCGAGGACTCCACAATCTAACGATCCTCTTGTTGCTGCCCCTTCAGATCACCGGGGCCATCCTCCTCGCCGTGGGAGTATGGGGCAAGCTGATGCTCGGACCCTACATCTCCCTGATCGCGGACAACTCCACCAACGCCCCCTATGTGCTCATCGGCACCGGCGCCACCATCATTGTCTTCGGCCTCTTCGGCTGCTTCGCCACTTGCCGTGGGAGCCCATGGATGCTGAAACTGGTAAGAGGACCTCTGCTCATATCCACCAGCTGAACTCTGGTGATACGGCAGTACAGTCAAATGAGGAACAAAGGCAAAAAAAAAAAAAAAAAAAATGGAGGGCCCCCCCGCCTGGTGTCCTACACACCCAGCTGCCAATACCTTGTGCGTCATTGAAGAGCCCCCACCCCCAGAGCAAAGCCAAGGTGCACGGAGAGGGCCTTTAAAGGAAAGCATTGTCAGCTAGCAAGCACCCTCCCCAAGTCCCCTGCCCCACCGGACTCCTCCCTCCGTTGTTGTTAAAGCCACGGGGGGGCTTCTGGCGCCATGCTGCGGAAATGAAATATTGTTTGACTAATCTTGCGCTGTCAGGGATGATCAACACGGTCACCCACATTCACTTCTTTCTCCTCCCCACTATTCCTCCTGACTTCAAGTCGCATGCCCCACCCACCCCAACCCCGCCTTTTCCTGTTCACTGCTTTCTCTCTCTTACTCGCTCTCGCTCTTCCCTCTTTAATTGGCCTCCTCTGGCATTTAATATCGGGCCTCCACATTGTAGCCCTGACAGCAGGAACGTTTGGCCTTTATCTCTCTCTCTCTCTCTCTCTCTCTCTCTCTCTCACACACACACACACACACACATACACACACGCAAATATGTCATATGCTTCTCTCACAGACACTCTGTCTCATGCATACAAAACATACACTCTTGCACATCTCCCGCACAGATGCATGCACATTTTCCAGTCCCGTACTCTGTGTGGCTCGGAATCAGGAACCATTGACCGTCCAGTACCCACCGTTATGCAACAGCTGCACAGGGAACACGAAATGAAGGTCCTCAGGCCCACAGTGCATAAAACAGGGAGAAAGACATATCAGAGGAATAAATTCAAATAAAAGATAATATACATATAGATGCAGGTAAATATAAAAGATTAAAAATACTAAAGGAGAGAAAAAATATAAATCTGTCAGTGCAAAATTATATACTTGTACACGTGTTGTAAATGTGCAAACAGTTGGTGGGCATGCGCAGCAGACACACCCACAAGCAAGCTGACACACACACCTGTGGCATTGTCACCCATGCGCAGTCTCTCGCACGCACAGACGCCCGTGTTCGCTTCTTCTTTTCTTCCCGCACAGACGCAGGAGACCCATCAGGAAACGCTAACAGGATTTCAAACAGCACACTGTCATTGTTTGATAAGGAGATATAAAAAGATGAATTGCAAGTTACAGCTTGTGTGTGTTTTGTTTTTTTTTTAAGCTTCTCACAGCTTTGTGCACAGCAGTAAACAGTGTTGTAAGAGGAAAGGGAGCAGGACCGGGAGGTCCGGAGCCTTTGCTGGCAGCTCGGGGCAGGAGGGCGGGCAATGGTGTGCATTTACTCATTTAGCTGGTGCACTTCTCCAAGGTGACTAAGCAACCGGTTCACCCATTTACCAAGATGGATTATTTGTACTGTGAAAATTTCAGGTAGATACAGTATCTTGATTAAGGTAGAGAGACCGAGTTTTGACCAACCGATCCACTGGTGTCACATCACAGGACCACCACATACCCAGAAAGCCCAGGCACTATGGGTCAGCAGCACTGAAGTAAAAAAAGAAGCGTGGAGGATACTGTGAGTGTCTTTCACACTCTCCAGCAGGGGATTGTGTTTCAGCATTTGTGTACGTCTCTGTCCACAGTATGCCATGTTCCTGTCCCTCGTCTTCCTTGCAGAGCTGGTGGCAGGCATCTCTGGCTTCGTCTTTCGCCATGAGGTGGGTGTCTATACTGTACCCAAGATGCGTTACTCTACACCCCATCCAGGGTTCCACTTTGTTTTATTCAAGGAAAAAGGGAAGAAGCAGGACAATAGGAGAACACTGTTGGTGTAAAAGGAAGGGGGGGGGTGAAAAAACCGTATGCTTTGTTTTCCTACCAGATTAAAGGCACCTTCCTGAGGACATACAGCGACGCTGTGCAGAATTATGATGCCAAGGATGAGAAGAGTGTAGCGGTGGACAACGTTCAACGCAGTGTGAGTCCTGCAAACACTGAGGTCATTCAGATGTGGCCTCTGTTAGGCTTCTGTTGGTGCCCCCCTCCCCCAACAGTCTGGTTGTTCAGTTTACAGTTATCAGAGCCAAAGTGCCTGATGAAGCAGCTGATCTCTCCTCTCTCGCTTCTTGCTTGACCAGCTGCATTGCTGTGGGGTGCTGAACTACACCAGCTGGTTCACCAGTGCCTACTACCCTGTCAACGGCATCCCCTCGAGTTGCTGCTCCAACCTGAGTGACTGCAGTCCCCAGGACCTCCGCAACACCACCATTGCCCCCAGCAAGGTGTTCCAGCAGGTAAGTCATGAAAGCTCTAGGGAAGGAGATGCTGGCTCCTTTGAATATGCTTTTTTTTCAGTCCCTCTCCGTGGAACTATGGCTTAGAGCCTCCAGACTGAGAACCACCCCGTCTCCCACACGACTTCCGTGCTTCTCGTTGAAGTTTTCAGTGCTCCGTTCCTCGTTCCATGGCTAAACATTGTGCTGCTACTAACCAGTCACCCTAACCAGGTCTTTCTTCGCAGGGCTGCTATGAGCTGGTGACCTCCTTCATCGAGACCAACATGGGCATCATTGCCGGGGTGACATTCGGAATCGCCTTCTCACAGGTACTTTATGGCTGTTGTGTCACTTAGTCTCAAAGTGACCGCATCTGCACGATAGCCAGCAGGTGATTGTTATATCTGACTAATAGATATCATATTTGATCATTTATCACAGTATTTAGTAAGATCACCTGCCGGACCTTTGGTCACAGAGAGTGCAAGACTAGAGATGTCTGTGATAACAATCCATCATCTGCATTGTATTGGGCTGTCTGCTGCGTTATGGCAAAATTGCGTATACTGGGGTTAACTTGTATGAGCGTGGAAGATGCAATGGAGGTGATTTTTTTAAAATTTAATATTATTATAAGGATGGCATCATTCATGTATGTCAGTTATTGAGAATGATCTCAGGGCAGGTAAAATGGATCAGTGTTGGAAGTTCACAGTCCCTATGGCCTTCAGCTCTTTAACTTGCTTGGGTCCAGCCAGTGGGCTGCTGACACTTAGCCTTCACATTCAGTGTGTCCATCACTCAGTTGTTTCCTGTGGGGAAGGGGTCTGTACTTAAGGTGCTCTTAGAGCTCCCTCTTCACTGTGCACTAAGGGTATCTGAGGTGAGCCAAGTCAAACCTGGCCAGGATGGGACACGCCAGGCATGGACTTGCAAAGCCGAGCCAAGCCCAGCTGAGCCAAACATCGATGTCTCCCAGCCCGCAGCATGCTCGATTACACCCACCCACCATGCCACCGCACCGCCTCCCCCCGAGTCACCAATAACGGGCCCACTGGGCCGGTATGAGCGGCTCGACCCATTGCTCCGCCTGCTGTCGCCGCTCTTCTGGATCCTTGAGCCATTAATTGAACTGCAAATGTTATCGGGAATAAAAGGCAGGCGAGATCAATGACACCCATTAGAGGCTCCCACCCCCTCCCCTTCCTAATGCATCTAATCCGTCTTTATAGTGCGTGACAGGGCCGCTTCCACCAGCAGGGCGGGGGAGGGCGTCCTGGGGGAGGGGGTGTGAGCCAGGCCTCAGGATTGCCCCCCCCCCCCCCCTCTGATTTAATTAAAAAAGATGTCAGAGGAATTCATCTCTCCAGCTGCCCGCTCACCACTGTAGGTTTAACACGCGGTTCCCCCGGCCAGCAAGGGGCAGGAGCCCAGTCATCTTAATTAGAGCGAGTGGATTCGATTACCAGTTCCCCCGGCTGGATCGAAACCCCCCCAATTAGGAGCCTGACGCAGCAGCACGCTATTTGATGGCTTTCGACTCGCCCCACGTGCCGCGCTTGGCTCGATGCGACAAATCATCTGCGCGGAGAAGCGCAAACAGCGCACCGCGGGTGGGCCGTAAGCGGGGGGCCGGTGAGGTCGCCGGGGCTGTCATATGTCGTCCTCTGAATCATCCCTGACGTCTATCTCTCTCTCTCTCTCTCTCTCTCTCTCTCTCGTCCCGCAGCTGATCGGCATGCTGCTGGCCTGTTGCCTGTCCCGGGTCATCACTGCCAACCAGTATGAAATGGTGTAACGCCGGGAGGGTGCAGGTGAGCCCCGCTCATGCCTGTCGCATGTACCCTGTCACAGACTCTTCCCACATCCTCCGCACGCTTATCTACGCAGAGCCCTTTAAACGCGACCCTGAGCTGCTACCTTATAGCTGCACGATCTTCGACCAAATGCTTTTCCCACAGTCCGTAACTGCTTATTTTAACTGCCCCCACACATTAATGAGACCCGGAAACCAACCTGTGTCAAAAAAGCTCCCTTCACCGCACTGAGACTGATGTGTTGTGTATTTGCAGATTTTTGGAGAAACCAGACCTGATAAAACCTAATATTTATTTGAAAAATGACTCCTTTGTTGCCTTGGAATGCTTAGGTGTTTGTTTCGCTCTGGAAAAAAGCAAGAGCCACTTTCTCCATTAAGGCGTTGACAATTGTTGACTCCTTTAAACAACTCGGTCATTTTTACCAGCGCAGTTTTGGGTTAGAACCTCGTTCCGGTGTACGGCAGAGAGAGCAGGATTCAAACCCGCCACCTTTGAGCACAGGGCAGGAGCTGTAAACACTAAGCTTCCTCTTCTTCCGTATCCTTCAAGCCCTCATTTCTGTTTTTTTTTTTCAGAATGATCCTTTAGAATGAACAAAAGTGAATATTTTGTCACGTTCATGAGGACTCCTTTGCTCATGAGGACCGTTCTCTCGTCACCCAGCTCCACGGTTCCTCTAACCAGCACTTCCTTGCCGTGTTTCCCTGGCCGGGTGCTGGGATCTCCCCGTAGTCGCTCCGCGCCCAAGGGTCAGTTTGTACCCCAGCCCCCCGCTGTCTTCCTCCTCCCCACATTCGTTTTGTCACCGATCATTCATGTGAAACCACGTCTGTGTCGGACACTACAGCGGCGCTCCCTCTTTGCACCCGCTTCCCTTTTTTGTCATGTGGCAGATATGCCGAAATGCAGGTTTGTTCCTGGCACTCGCAGGCCGCTCCAGGGGCAAGCGGGAGCGGCGTGAGCGCAGTGAGGGGAGGCGAGGAGCACGGGGAGCGTAAGGATGGAGGCGCGGCGCAGCGGCAGCGGAGACAATGGACCTGCCGCGCGCGTCTCTGATATGGAAATGAGGCCTGTGATGAGGGGAGAGGAAAACACCATCAGACTGGTGATTAATTATTGAAGCTGCCGGCTGTCGGAGAGGCGGTGGTGGGGTGGGGGGGGGGGGGTGTACAGCGCACGTGTGTGATGAGAGGGAGTGATTTTGTATGGGGACGCGTGTTTGCGCGTGGGGGGGCGGGGGTGCGCTCGTGCGCGCGTGTGTTTGAGGACCAGATGAAAGCTAGTCGGGTCCGGAGGGTGTGAGGGGTGCCGGATGATTTGGGAGCCCTTCCGGGCTTGTAAGACACACACACGGGCACACACACGCGCGCGCACACGCAGCTGCACATTTATCACACGCTCACACCTTCCCCCAGCCCCTCTAATTGCCCAGGCCTGACTGCGCTGCTCAGGATTATAAATAATGCTGTTTGCTTCTCAATTAACTCTCCGATTTATTACGTTCTGTCTGCGCCGGCTGCCTGGCATGATAATGCTTTAAAGTGGCAGGCGCTGCTTTTCGCCACACCGGCTGCGCAGCTCTCACCTCCGAAGGGGGTGTGGGGTGCAGGACTGCAGATGGAAGAGGTGTGTGTGCGTGTGCGTGTGCGTGTGTGCGTGTGTGTGGGGCTGACCGTATTAGGGTGGGCCCCGCTTGAGTCCGCATGGTCCGCAGGGTGTTTTATGATCCTCTGACATGGCAGGGTGGAGCGACTCTTTGTCTCTCGCCAGATCCGAGTCATTTCACACGCAGTTAGCTGTCTCATACGGCGGACGCCCGAAAGGCATTTGCTCCGGAGAAAAATGATAACGGCGCTACCGTAAGAGTGATAGTTCCAGCCACGGCGCACATATCGCGGAGGCTGGGAATCGGCGCGGGGGGATGTAGGGGCGACGTGAGCGAGCTGCGCCAGCCCTGTCACGGATGAGTACTGTCTGCGAGGTCAGCGAGGCGGTGGGGGAGCGACGTTGCCGCGGCAGCCATCCGGCCGCTGCCCCTCCGCATCAAAGTGCAGGCCCCGCCAGTCACACCCCTCGCTGGTCTTACTTTGCTCCTGTCACAGCTGTAACGCTGAGCTGCCGGCCTCCTCGCCATCGTGATCTAATGCTGTCCCAAGCTACAGGCACCGCTAAGCGTTTGTCCCACCCCTGGATTGCGGATGCTGAGCCAACATGTGACCATCCAGCCTGCGCTGTTTCTCCTGCATCACCACGGAGACAGTGGCAGAGGCCCCGCGGGACCGTATCTGATCCTGTTTGTCGTTGCCTTTCAGGAAGATGAAGAGAGGCCATACGTCACCTTGGATGACCGGGGGGAGGGGACGCTCCCAGAAACACTAGCACACGACAGCCCTCTCCTCTCTCCTCCCTGCTCTCGCCTCTTCCTCCGCCGCTCCCGCTCTCCTTCTCATCTCTTCAACTTACTGTAGTGCATCATTCCTCGACGTGCAACTGCACCATGGAAACGGGCTTTGCTTTCAGGGCTGCGTCTGCACCGAGAAACTAGCGTGATTGTTCTGCACAGACAGCCCGGCACGCAGCCCTTTCTCGGACGTGCATGCAAGAGAGGGGTGGAAGCAGCCCTCATTTTCGTTCGCAAAGCATTAACCTCATGTGCGTCACTAATAAAAAATATAAACCGGGGGCTTTAATGCTTCATAGATTGATCACACCGTGACTTTTTACAGCCTTGGCTTAGCAGCAAAAGGAATTTATAAACCGGTACGGCCGACCGCGGAATAACCGAGTCCGCGTTAAGGATTTTGGGGTAGGGATGGACTCCTGATTGCAGCCTCGCTTTTCAGGTTCACAAACGGGCCACTCGCTCCCTGCAGCTCACGGTCAGGTCACACACGTCAGCTTCAGGTGCAAACACGCACGTAGCCCCCGTGCTTTTGTGCCGCTGCTTTAGGTGAACACGTTTATGTTGCTCTTACGCACGCTCTGATTTGTTTGTGTTTCGTTGGGCCCAGTGCTCACTTCTCTCTGCCCCAGTCTGCCCCAGTGGCCCCCACCGCATCTTCTCCTTAAACGGTTCTTTGGTTTTCAGATCCGCTTTTACGGTCTTTATGCCCTTTTTGCCATTTTCCCTCCTCCTACACACACAGAGCTGAACCTTCCCCTTTTTCCACACCACGGTCACAGCTGAGGGACAGTGACGGCGATTCTGCACAGCGACGCATTTTACTCGCACACTCAGCTATGTAACCGACCCTAAAGTGTCGTGGCGCAGATTTGTGGTCCACAGAGTGACTTTATCAAGTTTGACGTGTTCTGTTCTACTGTGGTGCGAAGCTGTAAATGTCGCTTCCTCCCTGGTGTACATAACCTGTATATATTTACACCTTGTCCAGTACACACGAACTAAAAATGTCACCTCCTCTCTGGAGTGTGCAGCCTGCACAGCCCCGCATCCTCCTGCCACCCTCTGGACAGAACGTCCCGAAAGTTGTGTGGTTGTTTAACTGTTGCTCAAACAATTTAGAACATAGGCGCTACGGTCCAGAAGATATTTAGGACGGATGCTGGAGGAATCTCCCAGCCTTTACCTGCCCCTCACACTGCCTTAGGTGACCAGAGGACAGTGATGGACGGGGACAGTGGCTTTCGTCATTATTCCCACAGCTCGCTATATCCCGGGTTGTAACACTGCTAGGGGAGTCCTTTTTGATGGCAGGCCACTCTCGGTGCTTGTACTGTCCATCTCGAAACTGCATTCAAAGGAGGAACGTTGTCCTGACCCCTCGGGCTCTCCCCAGCTGGCCTGGCCTCTGAGGAGCAGCCCTGTTTTTCACACCCACCCTTTTCCCCGTGTCAAGACCAGTGACCCTCCCCACTGTGTGAGGGCAGCTGATGTCCCTGTGCCACCGGCGCACGTTTCGGTCACCTAGACCATAACCACCCAGATTAGAGCTGTGACCGTGCCTACTGACCTTTGTGCTCGGGTATTGTAGAACCCACCCCAGGGGTCATGAAGGCAAGGAGGGGCGAGGTGAGAATCAAAAGATCCCTGTGTGATTCAACATGTTTGGCAGCACACCTGCAGAATGGTGGCAGCCTGTGGCGTGGAAGGGTTGGGCTCAGAGCTTCCCGAGGGACGGGGGGACACGAGGACCTAGGGGCAGAGCAGGAGGAAGGCACTGAAGCCGCTGACGATGTTCCTTAATACAAGTGTGATGCGAGTAACTTGGGCTGGGAGGACACTAAGCAGCCCTCCGTGTCTCTGTTTGTGTTTCGTCGCCGTGTTTTCAAGATGTCAGGGCAGCTGCCGCTGCTCCATTAGTCGCTGGAGGTGTTCTTACAAGCTTGAGCGAGGGAACCCATCGTAGAAACCCTGCAGTCTACAGGCTGGTGAGTGGAATAATGCAAACTTTGTATGAAATCTTTTTAAGACTTAGCACCAGCTAGCATGCCAACAAATACTGATATTGTAAACATTTGTGATCTCTGTATTAATAAATGGTAATTACAGTTCTGCTATTTGCCTGTCATTCTTATGCGTGCCACTGAATTTCCACAAGTTCTCGCAAAAGAATGTCCTTGGGTTCAGACACACTTTTTCTAAAACCGGTCCTCATCAAAGTATGCTGAAACCAGTTTGGAACTACATTTTCACCCAGGGGTCGCAGTGCAAAAAGGTAATTTGCGCGATGATTCCTTCATTCTTCATCGCTCCTACAAGCCTGGGCCAAGCTGACCCCTTCACAGAAAACCAAGAAAGCTTGGCAAGTGTTTTGCCGCCGAGTTATTTATCCACAGCCAACATCTAAATCTCATTCCTTTAAGAATAAGGCTAAAACTTTTATTCTAATTCAAGCAGCACAAGGATACCTAAAATAAATACGCTAAAAGGATTTGGAGGGAAGTTCTCTACCACACAAATAAATAAGATTGACCTCACCCAAGTGCAAAAAACAGATTTGTTTTCAGGATCTCCTGCCGATGATTCATCTGCTTTCATTTGAAAGCTACTGTTAGGTGGAGAATGAATAAAAGCACTTTTCCTCGTTCTGCTGCTGTCCCCATATATAATTCATGCTCTTGTTTATTCAGCAATTTGCAGTCCCCTTCTCATCATTTTTGGATGAACTAGTTGTACTTTGTGTTTCTCCATGCGTGTTGCTCCAGCTACACGTCTCAGAAGGTGCCGCCCCACAAGGGCTTCACTTCCACACGTTCCGCATATGCCTGGATTTGTTTGCTGTTCCTCAAGATGATTTCGGCCAACGGCACTTAGCGCAGAAACGTGCTCCTTTTCTCGTTCTACTCCTAGCGCCACGTTTTAATTTCTTTCATACGTTTCCCCGAAACTCTGCATACTCTGCAGTCTGCATGTCAGCTCTGGAAATTTTATAAGCTGTTGTTGATAACGGTGGATAAATTGCACGTTTAATTCAATATTAGGTGGCCTCTCTTTTACCTTGGCTGCACATTGGCCAGGCTGACTGAAAGGACTGCCACAGCAGGTCATGGCGCTGTAAAATATGAGCAAATAATGCATTAATGATTTTATAACTCAGCCCTAATGCATCGTGCATCAGAAAAGCTAAATAAAGCACGCAAAATTCGGATGCATTAGGAAGGTTTTAATGTGGCACTGTTAGGCCTGAAGAGGCCTGTTTGCTCCCAACTGTGGGTGCGAAGCTGCTCTGCTCCTCAAGATGAAGCTGCAAATGGGGCAAAAGTTTAATTTTTTTACTTTTTTTTTTTTTTTTTTTTAACGGGACGAGGGCCGGGGGTCCTTCCAAAACATGGCACCCGACAGCGGAGGGAACGGGAGCCAGGAGGGCAGCGCCGGCCACGGCCCGGAGGAAATGAGCGGCTCTGGTGGGGGTGGGGGGTGTGCTGTCACAGCGGGCGAACAGGCCCCCCCTGCGGAGTTCACAGCAAATTACCCACATTACAAATTATCTGGTGGTTAGGAAAGACCCCTGCGGTACTGGAGTAAATTGGCTACATTGACTTGAGGAGGCGAGGAAGGGAGCGGGGGGGGGGCGCGCAAACGCGCACACACAAACACACACGCAGGAAACAGCAGGGGCTTCGCTGAATGGCGGCCTGCCGAGCGCCGAAATGGCAGAAGGACGATCGAGGAATCGATTGGGGCGAAGCACGTGGGCAAGAAGCGAGAGGCGCGACAGCACACGCAAACCGACGGGCGTCATTTATTCAAGATGCTTGCATAATGCACGGCTGAACATCACTGCTTCGTGGCGGCTCTCGTGTGTTTTTATTCCATAACAGTTGACGCTGCGATCGGTTTAAAAAGCTTTTTTTTCATGCTTTCAGTTGCGTGCGCCGACTCGCTTGCGCAACAGCGGACGAAAAGCGCGCCCGCTGCAGTTCCCCGCTGCGCCCTTAGATGGCACTGATGCACCGGTGAAAAACGGAACGTTGCGCCACGGACTCAGCCCCCCCCCCCCCTTCCTCCCCTGCGACTGCGAGACCGCCGGCGAGTCGGAGTCCGCGGCCTCTCGCGGCGCTCGCGAGGCAATCAATTAAACAGTCATTAAGGCTTGTATACTAAAATGTAATCGCCCACTCAAAATTTTAGAGCTCGCGCCGTAAATGCGAATAAGGCGCGTGGTGGCATCAATCAACCGATAATTAATAAAATCGTCATCCGCGGCGCGAGATTAAAAATAGTTGTGCGGTGGCGCGCGACGTTACCTGTCGTATTAATTAAAGATGGCAAGCGCTCGCTCGCTCGCTCGCTCCCGCGCGCAGCGCGAGCGCGAGCGCGAGCGGAGCGCAGGTCCCGGGCCCGCGTGGCTGCGCGAGCCGGGCTGCCAATCCGCTCCGCTCCGCTCGCCTCCCCCTCCCCCTCCCCCTCTTCCGCCGCCGTCACTCCCCTCCATCTGGCAGGAGCGCCGCGGCCGGGAACCGGGCGCTTAAACCCGCCGCCGGCAGCGCGGAGCTGGCAGGTCGCCCAGGCCTCGGAGCCCCGCGCGTCAGTTCGCGGTAAACAGCCGCGTCGGCCGCCGCTCGGGAGCCTTTATTATCTTCTAAGCGACGAGGAGCTGCGGGCTTGTGCGCGTGGCGTGACGCTGGCGCCGGCGACGCGCGTCGTCTCGCGCCTTCTGGCGGCTAATAAACGCGGGAACGAGGCCTCGAGACGGATTAGCGAGACGGAGCGCTGCGAGCGCTGCCCCAGCAACGATCTGGCGCCTCTTCGCCGTTTCCTTGGCGGTCAGCGGATTTTATTTATTTTTTCTAGCGCAGAGAAACTGATGCCATAAATATTATATTTGTCAGCGAGCCCCGCGCTTCGCGCACTGGGGAAGAAGGCAGGTTGTCGAAAGCTCTCCGTATGCTACGCTTTCGCCACTTTTAGGCTCGGCCCGACACGTCTGTCGAGCCACTTTCCCGTCCAACAGTCGAGTCGGAAGGAAAGTCGCGCCGGGGGCACCGCGAGCGTTTCCCTCAGCCCCCACGCCCCCCTGCTCTCCCCGCCGCACGTGAACCCCGCAAGGGGCGCGCGGCCCGGGAGCGATAAGCATCTGTAAACCAGGGACACGGATAACGGATAACGGGGCTCCGTAATCTTGTTAAGCAAATTACCGCGTATCAGCAGTGTGTCTGATAATCAAGCGCGGCTCCCAGCGCCCGACGTCGCCGCTGTTTAATGGAGAGGGGAAATTATATTTCCTATCGTTCGTGGAGAGGAAAGCGCTTACCCCATTACCGCGGGGAGCTCGGGCCCGCTACCCCGAGAGAATGGCGCCGATTTATCTTGTGAGCACATATTTCCACCTAATTCTTGTTTCCGTGGTGTGAGAGGCCGGGGCTCAAGATAATCTTGAAAAGTCATCTTTTTGCTTGTCTTGCCCATAATACTTAATGTGTCATATGTAGGCCGTCACACATTTCTCTTGCTATTTAGCCTATTTTATATCCCTGTGTGTGTGTGTGTGTGTGTGTGTGTGAGAGAGAGAGAGAGAGAGACCATAATATTGCATGTATAGCACAAATGCTTTGCAGGCCCTGTAAGAAGCTCTCTCTCTCTCTCTCTCTCTCTCTCTCTCTCTCTCTCTCTCTCTCATATATATATATATATATAAAAACAGGAAAAATGTGTATTTGTGTACATGCATAAAATAGATGCTGTGTACCACAACCTTGAGATGAACCCTGTGAGACTGGAGAATCTGACCAGTTAATGAAGGGGAAGCTGCATCGTTCTGTTGTTGTAACTGTTAACCCGTGCAGTAACTGTGCGGTGTTTGGTGATATTTTAACCGCGAAAGGGTGTCACTTTTTGGTGCCTCAGCGAGTATCTCTGTGGGCTCAGTGCCTGGGCTGCTTGGGTGTGGGTTCCTCCCACAGTCCAAAGATGTGTTTCAGGTTAACCAGCCACTCTAAATTGCTCCTAGTGTGTGAATGTGTGTGGTCACCCTGCAGTGAGCTGGCATCCCGCCTGGGGAGATGGTTTCGCAGCTCGGTGATTCCTGGATGGATTCTGGATCCTGGTGAGCCTGCTCAGGACGAAGCACGTGACAATAATGGATGGGTGTCACTTTTGGGGCTCAAAGATGCGTAAAAACTCTCAAACAAATGCTAATTAATCTTTTGGCGAGTTCCCATTGTGCAGGGCTTCTGAAAACACCTCACCTTTGTCAGGCTATACAGCATGTATGTGTATACATTGTGTGTATTGGAGAGTTTCTACTAAAATACTCCAGTTTCCACACAGGTTTCTCGTGAATACTTGGAATTCATGGATTTCGTAAAGGAAGGCATGAACGCTTTACCATGTGAGGGTCTTTGTCGTTAGCTTCGGTGTCACCTTGGTTCCCTTGGTTGCCATGGAAGTTTCCGTAACAGTCACGCTCCCCTCTACAAAAGACTTTGGCGTCTGGTACTGCAACAGCGGGTCTGTACGTCTGTGTTTTCAGAACCATTTGAGACCAGAGCCACACTGCAATGGTGACTGTCAACATCGACAGATGACTAATTCACAAGTGGCTGCAGAAAAAATACAAAATCTCCAAATACTGTGGTTTCGTTTGCTGTTTGTTCTGCACAAGAATGTTTCCATAGTGCATGGCAGGTTGCGGTGAGAGTTCTGCTACGGCGTTTTAGTCTTCATTTTGTGCAACGCTTCAGACTACGCATGCAGCCAGAGAACCAGGAGGTAACAAATTACACGATGCAAGGTGCTAAATGCAAGTAACTTGATTTCCATCAGGATTTGTTTCTCAGTTCTTCGAAATGTGACTGCACAAGCTGTAATCTGCAGTCTTCACCACAGCAAAAAACTTTCCTAAAATCAAAGATGAACCTAATTCATAATATCCATTATACTAGATGTGGATCTTCATCCTGTAGGGTGATTGCGGTAGTGAGAGCTGAGATGCCAATGACAGAAAAAGAGGCTGAATTTATTGTACAGTGAGCAGATGTGATGTATAGAGAGGTGAAGCTGGGGGCCGCACCAGTAACATCTGGGGACTGGAATGCCGGTTCCATATACAGTGGTCCAGGTGGCTGACTTGAGGGTTCTTTCCAGATGGCCAGAAAGCAAGTAGACCTCAGTGTCGCTAGATGTCACAGTCAGCTTAATATGCACAAATCACTCATCTCCTAATGCTTTTTCCACATCCGTTGGTGGTGAGCAGCGTACGAAATGGACGTCTTAGGGAACGTAGCTCAAGTTCTCCGACACGAGGCCAACAAAGGACTCTCAGCAGCCGGAAAAGTAGAGCCAGATGATATCGACATGGACGTATCAGCCAAGGTTCACAGACCAAAGGTGTGGGACTGGATTGCCTGTAGTAACCTACTTTGTGAGAAGGTCCACGTAGGGAACCCAAAGTGTTCCAGATAAATATCCATGTGTATAACTGAGCAAAGCATGATGGGGGCACATTTGACTCCGCTAATTTTATTATAGTGCGAGTGTAATTCGGCATAGCGGGTGACTGTCTGGAGCAACACTGACGCTGCAGCCCTGTTTCAGCTGCCTTTTCATTCCAAGAAATGCGTCTTCCTGGAAACAAGGCTTCAGCCCCGAGGCTGGATGCTGACTCCAGATGCATCATGAACACAAAGATGAACTTATTCATCTCCTGTGGGGCTCCCAGACACTGGATATGGCTCCTATTCCTATGGGGCATTGGTGGTAGTGGGTGATGAGATGCCAATGACACCTTTGGAAGAACAGAGGCTGAATGTGCTGCAGTTAAGTATGAATTAAACAGTAACTTTTGTGATTTTTTTTTTTTTTGCACACTTTGAGAGTCTTTAATATGGAAACCGGTTAATGTGATGACTGTTTGCAGTGTCGGATCACTGTACTATTCCCTGTTTGTTGGTTCTGCGATTTATAATTTTTGTTTGTTTTAATTTGTTTTATTATCCTATTTTTAGTGAGCTGTTGCAGGACTGTGTGATGCAATCACCTTTATGTGCCACGTTAGTCAGCTTTTGTGCTTCTAGCTGCCTGCTCACCATAACCCTGAAGGTGTGACAGTTCCGAACTGCACTTCCCCTGCTGTCACCATGTTACTGTGTGGTGTTGCCATAACATTACTGTGCACAACTTCAGATTTTAAGAATTCTAACTATTACGTCTTGCACAGCAATGAGGGTGTGAGTGTGTGCCCTTGTGTCTTCAGTATTTCCCACTACCGCTGAACCGCTGGATGCTGTTTTATCCAAAAGACCCCATTAAAAGCTCTTCAGTTGCTAAACTCTGAATGACCAGAATCTCCTGCAGCTCCTTCTGCAACGCCATCTCTTGTAGTTGCGTGCACTCATGAATCTTGTTGGTCTTCCTCTTGTAGTTCGGACATGCACGCTTGTCCGTTGCTTAGCTTAGTGTAATAAACTCTGCTTCGGAAGCAGCATTTCAAAGCCGAAAATAGCACGTGTAAGCGGCGATGCTACCAAAACGCACGCCTCTATCCATCGTGTTGCTGTGCAAAGAGCGCAAGGTTCTCGGTAATCGCATTGACAACCAAGCAGAAGGCCATCAGCTCCCTGGGGGATAACTATCAGTACCTTTAACCAGAGTGTCCCGAGGTGACCTGGTGACATTTTCAAGCATCATACGAGATACTAACTGGCTCTCAAAACACAGAGAAGGCAGGGTGTTGGCAACAGAGCTGTTTCACGGCAGCCTCAAGTTCTGAAACACTAACGGTCCAGAGCAATCTTCCGAGAAGGCTCCGAAAGAGGAACGTAGCGGCGTACGGATCGTAGGTTTATAATGCAGATGCAGTCCTCAGATCTGGTTTTGTTTCTGAACTGGGCAATAAGGACTTGGGTAAACCCAATTACAGAGAAACGAACACCTTACATACAGTTAACAGTCACTGAAGTATGCAAAAAATGTTGTTACACAATAATGCGATGTAGGAGGGAGGCATAAAAATGCTGAAGTAAAATGAAAGTCATTAAAAATCCAGCGCCGGTGACTGCCGTCACGTTAAAAGCGTTGGCTGTGTGCCGTATCTCGCAGATGGGCTCTTTTTACAAGTGACATGGGACTGTAAGGAGGCACACAAGGTGTGAATGTTGTACCTGGAGGACACTGTACCTGTGCAGCCTTAACTATTTCAGAAGCCTCAACTGTGCAGCAAGGGCAAACCGTGGATCTGGATGGGAGGAGAAAGAATACAGGGCCGCTCACTCCTAGGCTGAATTATTAGCAGTCTGCTGTGAGATTAATTTAACCAAAACTGTTGCCACAAAGTTACAATAATCTACACGCTGCACAGCTGTATGCGGTTCAGGTGCAACATTACGAGCAAATGGGGATTTTTAATGAAATAATTCAGTGGTAAATCCAAAAGGCTACCCCTTGGTCTTCCTTCCAACCGAGGCAGGAATGCTGATGCGGATCAAGCAGTGAATGTTGGTAAAACAACGGACGGAGGTCGGCGCACATAAACGCTGCTTCATGCCGATCGCCTTATTCTGTACATGTGCAATTCTGTACTTACAGCATGATGTACATGTAGAATAATGTATGTGGAATTTACAGAATAATAATACGTGCGGAGCGATTCGGAGAAATCGGGGTTAAAGCGCGCGTGGCTTTGTTTGTGCGTCGCGGCAGTCCGCTCTCCGATTGGCCAGAGGGAGCCTGGCCTCGTGTCAACCCGGGAGCAACCGGCAGCAATCTGATTGGACGTGGCGCGGGCCAACGAAGTGGGCTGATGATTGTCCTCATGAATATTCAGCGGCGGCGGCGTCTCGCTGCGCGGTGCGCCTGTTTATTAAACTAAGAGCGTTTCGGTCGAGCAGGTGTCTTGCGGAAAGTTGCCGAAATCAGGAGCAAGTTTGCGGTGGAATGTGGGACACCTGGCCAAGCCTCACTTTGAACCTGTAAGGTGTTTGTGCCGTGTCTTCGTTTGCATGCGTGATCAGGGAGCCTGGAATGCGCGTTTGCATTTGAAGCAAAGTTGTGCAAACGCAGCCTCCGGGAGCGCGCCGTGCCTGTAAGTGACACGGCGATAGCAGCGTGGCGGCATCCTGACACACCCTCGCCATTATACTCATCCTCAGCAGAACCTTCCAGCAGGAGAAGTGTGCAGACCGGTTCTTCTCCTCCCTTTTGCATCAGGCCGGCAGTATGCAGCCACCAAGCTGAATGGGACAAAAATGTGGAGGAGCAGGTTGTGACGACGCCTTCCGGACCTTTAAATAGGACTCCATGACAGCTTGGTCACAGTGAGCAGGGAGAGCAAATCGGCGAGAGGGGGCCACTGTGGCTGAGGAGCGGATAAGGAAAGAGACCCGTGGCTCCGATTCTGCCACATCCCTCTACTAAAGAGGAGGCACAGAACCCTGGGTGCCTGGACGCGGCTTTGGCCTCCACGACCTCCATCTCGAAAATGATGCAGATCTGTGACTCTTACAACCAGAAGAACTCCCTGTTTAATACCATGAACCGCTTCATCGGCGCCATCAACAACATGGACCAGACAGTGATGGTGCCCACTCTGCTGCGGGATGTCTCCTTGGAGGAGGAGGAGGAGGAGGAGGAGGAGAAGGAAAGCGGCAGCAGCTCGCCATCCTACTTCCACGACAGGGACATGTACAGCTACTACGTCTTGCTGAAGTCCATCAGGAATGACATCGAGTGGGGGGTGGTGCAGGCCGAAGACAGGCGGAAGGACAAGCTCGGCGTGACGGCATTGGAGGCAGGCGACGAGGACCTGGAGAAGCTCCTCCACTTCCACCTGATGGGACTGCACACAGTCCTGTCCAAACTGACGAGGAAGGCCAACACCCTGACCAAAAGGTACAAGCAGGAGATCGGCATCGGAGGATGGGGACACTGAGGGCAGAGCGCAGAGGAGCCCACGTGGGTGCGACCCCTGAAAGTGAACTGCATGACCTCACAGGTCCTTCAATTCTCACGGTTGTGTTCCTGCACCTCTTTGGTCTTCACGAGAACCTCACTATGATCTCTGCTGTTTTTGCACGTTTGCTTTTACAGCAGCTGTGATGTGGCTGTGAGCCTTCGGCGCATGTGTGTTGTTTGAAAATGCTGTTTAATGAAATGTAGTCCCTGTAATGTGCACGCTACATTTAAGAGCTCGCGATCTTGACCCGTCCTTAAACAAGCAAACCATTTTTCAGGGTCAAACCCCCAAATTGTTCCTCAAGGCTGTGATGGTACAGCGCTGAACCGTTTAATGTGCTGAATAATCTATGAGCGGGAATCTTATGATGCCTCCGTCTGCCTCAGAGAGGAACGAAGGATTCCACGAGATTGTACGAACATTATGCTTCAGCGATAATACTTGAGCTTTTATTTGAGCAATTTCTTTTGTACTGAAAATGGCTGTGTGGGAAATAAAGCTTTTTCTTTATGCAAATTGTACCAGCTTGTTTTAAATGACTTTGTTCACTTTATTCCAAAAGAGAGGCACATTTTTAATTTTACTGCTAATAAAGTAAAAGCTGGACAGTGGACATGAGTTCTCTTTCAGAGGATCATTGTTTACCTGGAAGTCTGAAGTTTGCAGGTGGGAGCAGTGATTCACCTCATAGTGTGCTCATATTCTGGGCTTAAATACCGTATTTTAAGGCATTTATGTAAAGAAACCCATCTGACTGTTCAGCATCCAAAGAGGCTAAACAAGGTTATGAAAATACAACCTGAGGATAAGAGCTGCTGAGATAGCAGGCCGCACACTGTGAGGTAACCTAACCTCACATTCTCACAGATATTTGAACCAAGTATTCAGAGCAAAAGAGTTCACGCCTGTAGAGAAATGACACCACGTTGAGGGAGAAGCTCGGTGACCATTATGGGGTGGGGTTCACGGTGGTTTTTCTCTCTTTCTTACCTCACTTAACAGTTAACTAGAGGCTGGCGTCCAAATGGGCTGTAGCATGGCCACTAATAAGATGAATTTCACCGGATTTATTCTGCGTGATTCTCAATGCTCAGTTGTGTGTTTTCCTTTTAATTATCTGCACATTGTCCTTAAATGTAAAATCAAACTCCCCGTTCAACTTCACAGCCATACGCTGTCTTGCGGGAGTAAAACAAAAACGGGTTTCCTGCCATCTTCCAAAGCTGTACCCCTGCTACCCTGGCATCCACTGACTGCAGTTTAGGCTCCAGACCACTGCGACCCTGGGAAGGAAAGCAAATGAGTGAATTTGTATTGTTGTTTCATTAATGCTTCCCCTATAAAGAAATAACTGGCTGAATGTTAAATACAATGAAATAATAAAAAAAAATGAAAATGACAAAAAAAAATCAGTTTGCAGGGGTGTTGTGGTTAGAGAGTGAGAGGCAGGGTGCACCCCGGGCCATTCCAGAGCAAGGTGGTCACTCACGGTCAGCGTCTTGCAAATACTCACAAAATGGCACTTTTGCATCACAAATTCACCCATGCAACAACGTGCTGCTAACAATTAAACCCCGATTGGCTGAATAAACGTTTTTTTGGTGGCTGTGAGCAAGAGAGGGTATAATGCACGTCCCATTACCATGTGAAGAGGGGACTGGTGCATGTATGCCGGCTTCTGGTGTTAAACATATGGGTGCGGCAGCAGGTCAGACCTGTGGTGCTGCCACTAACTGAGCACCATGGCAGAAAAGGCAGCTTCCAAGACAACACAACTGGAGCAGTTATGTGGTTAAAAGGCGAGGGGGATGGGAAGAGTAACGGTGACATATGTTGGAGTTTTGTCTCATTATACAGCATCTCCATGGAAGGGCAGGCGTTGTGGGTCTGCGTTGCCATGGCACCAGGGACAGCAGTGCCGTGACCACAGACGCAGTTGGGGACCCAGCGGTGACATCTGCAGCTGCGTCGTGGTGCCACTCGGCAGACAAGTTCCATTGCGCCTTTGTATGTTAAAGTCGGGAATCCTTGGCTCCAGGGACCAAATGTGTAAATCCTGGCAGATGGCACTGAGGAAACAACACAGACTGGGAGCATCTATTTTTAAGTGTCTCTAATAGCACGGTAGTGTTTCTAATACCGGGTATTCGCATATCCTACTGTAGTCACACATAACTTTCGGCTGTTTTGCTAGTTTGTACGCCCGTGTCGCACTAAATCCCGCTTAGCTGATCACCGTGTGACTTTTTAATATCGGAAAGCCAACCTTAGACGTCGCCTATGTTCTGTGTTGCGATCGGCTTTCTGTTTTTGAAGTTCCAGCCAAAAATTAGCTAGGCCGTCATAATTGTTTATAAAGTAATAAAAAGAAGATCAAGTATTGATTAATGCTGATGCACGGCTTTTCCGCAACTTTATTCCCAACACATTAAAAAAGGATATTCCCTCTTTTTTGGAATTTACAGTCTGGGCACCTCATTTGCCACAAAATGCATCACTTGTTTTTTTTCAGCACAATTTGTGTATTTTTTATGTTGCGCCACTGCAAAACATGAAGGTTTTGTGTAGAAGCATCTCAGCTAAATAGTGACCCGGGTTATTCTGTGTTAATCTCTTGGCACTTTCCGTCTCGGGCTTTGTGGTAGTCAAAATAGCAGTAAGGCCCAACTGGACCGTCACACAAGGTCTTGCTTTCAGCCGTAGTTTTGCGGGCGTGTGGGCTGCTGAATTCTGCCTTGTTTACGCTTTTATTGTAGTTTGATCCATTCATTTGGCTGGAAACACCACACATGTGCAAAAGGGGAATGAAAGTCCTACAACCCAGCGAAACCGGTGACGTTCGCCGTTGCGCGCTCAGAAGCCTAACGCGGAGGTTGTCGCCAAGCCTTGAATGGTAGTCAGATGGAAGAATCCGTATTTCTGAGAGAGCAAAGTTGTCAGATGTGACGGGAACACAGCAAGGAGGTTAAGCGAACGCGGAAATTCATGCTTAAATCGAGCGCTGCGGCTTGTTTGCTTCGCGCTCCGAGTTTGCTGAAAGCGGCAGCGCGAACGCGCCTTTCTCTCTTCGGCTCGTTCCGTTTGTCCCACTGCGCTCCCTGTAGGAAGTCGCGGCGGGTGACTGGCGCGTCCTCACGATGAGTGTGACAAACACGCACAGTAAACTGCAATAAACAATGGCATCCCACGGGCTAGTGAGTCCGAGCAGCAACCACAGCAGTCGCTGCGTCCATGTTAGCACAGGTTTTGACGACTACCAGTGTGTAAGTACGGAGCAAAGGCACGGCCAGCGGCGTTGCGTGAATTCACAGTCACGCAGGTTGTGGTATCAGCAGGGGCAGGAAGGCCGGCCAGGCAGCCAGCCGGCGCTGCACCCCGTGTGTGTGTGTGTGTGTGTGTGTGTGCGCGCGCGCACGAGACCCACCTAACGTCAGCTAACCTCCGATAACGAGCGACTAACGTCTCCCTAAACGGCCGTTAAACTTGGCGACGTGAACTTCGCTGAAGCGCGCTGGGTTCTTGCCTCATTGTGCACATGTGCGTTTGTTATTATATATATACATATATATCTGCTTATTTGTCGGACTAAGGACGTTGTTTTTCGAGGTGGTGTTTTGCCACCGTTTTCCTTTGTTCCAAATTAAATAAATGGCAGCCGTACGTTTGAGCTTTATTTGACAGTTCATACGGTGCTGCAGAAAAACACCTTTCGCGCCTGCCCGTTTTGCTTCATTGGTTTTTATGTGCAAACACAAAGGCTCGTTTTAATTCACAAATTCCAGTCGATATTTTAATGCACCTTGTTTTTTTTTTTTTTTAAAGAATTGTCACTAGAGAAACGGTCCTGACGAGCTTTCTTTCACATTAAAGGCTTCGTTAAATGTCACGTGTATGTCTGTCAAACGTGTGGAACCGTTACCAAGCAGCAGTTCTTGAGGCCAGAGCGTAGCTGGGACTTTTCGGTTTAAACCCTGACTGAGGTCATGGCGGACACCACCGGTGTGGTGGGAAACACCTGAAGTGCCAGCCCGTGCCGGCACTGCGCACCACTGTCCTGCCCTCAGGTGTTACCCTGTGACAAGGTGAGGCCGTGTGGCGAAACAATTTCGAAATTGTAGTCCTTTTTTGTGCAAAAGCTGTTTACGTGCCTGTCTTCAAACCAGGCCTCCGTTCGCCATTGCGGGAAACCGTAACCAGCAGAAGTCAGCCAGGAAGTGAGCAACGAAACTTGCCGTGCCTGGCTTTTTTTCAGGGAGTGGCTTCCGTGGGAACTGGTTGTACTGCGTTTGGGTTGTTCTGAGATGGGAGCGTTTAGTTGCTCATCCGCCTTTGTTGACGCTCGCTGGAGGGATGTGTGCAAAACTACTTCCCCCGGGCCGTACAGCCAGTTAAGGGAGGAAGCAGCTGTCCTGACCGAGGAATACAAAGAATGAAGGGCACGAAATGTTTGCGGTTTGAAGATGACCATTGAATTGGTGAAACATGAGACAGCAGGCAGTTCCAGCATTTGGGAATGTGACGGCAAACTCGGCATTCGTTTGAAGGCCTCCGCATGTTAGCATTTTTTACTTTTGTCACAACACCCCCACCCTTTCTTGTCTCTGTTCACGCAGTGTAGAGAACCATGACCCCAGCATGAGGTTACTTGAAACCTGTTGTGCCGACCGTACAGGTGTTTTGTCGCAGAGGTCCCAAACATCGGTCTGCGACTGCCGTTGGCAGAGCGAGGCCTGCGTGATGTGATTCGCACTGAAGATCGAGTCATTCTCGTGTTCTGTGTCATAAGCAAAGCAGACAATGTGGCAGCAGCCCCATTGCATTTGCAACAGATTTCCTTTACTGGCGATAATTCGCTTAGGTGGTTTAATCTGTGGCAACTGACGGTTGTGTCCATTTGTACGGCTGAATGCTATTTTTTTGCCCAAATGTCAGGTACTTTGTACTGCGGGAGGGCCTCTCCCACTACTCAAAACAGCACCCTTTTGATTGTCAGTTTCTTAAACATCTATCTTAGGTGTTTTCACAGTAATTTTGTTCTTTAGATTTTACTGTACCTTTTGCTCAAGATTTACGTTTAATATGTGAACACAGATTAGTGTCACTGGTTTCAGGGTTAAAGGACGGTGTACCTCTCACACACTGAGTGTGGTGTGTTTGTGTCTACAGGCGGTGATCCTCATGGTGAAAAGGGCAACAGCTACTTTCTCTTTGGTGGGATGGTGAGTACTTTTCCACTGGCTAGTACACTTTAAGTAGATCTTAATGGTCTAGAGAACCATTAAGAACACTTATCCCTCTTTATCCAGACCTAATTCTATCTAGAAAATCTGCTCACAAGGCAAATATCCAGATAAAAAAGAAGCTATTCCCATTATTACTTTTGGGAGAAATTTTAATGGATTCCCAAACGACACAAATTCGCTCAGAAATGACCCTAAACATACGCAGCCATTTATGACATCATTGTGAATCTGATAATGAAAATCTTTAACAAAGCCAGCTGCCCTTATTTCATGAGGCACTAGTATCTGTGTAGTTTGATGGGACTGAACTTGGTGTATTATGGGTATTTTTGTGTCTGTAGGGTGCAAGGTTCGTGACCATTTTCAGGTTTTTATGGAATGCATAGCGTAAAACCATTATTATAGAGCTTAATTGTTGGTTCTTTAATGAATTTCAAATTGGAGGAACAGAAATCCAAATGTGAATTGTGGGCATTATTTATCAGTGACCGCAGTGGGGACTTGAGGGTGCAAGTGAGTTGTACAGCATTATGCTTGGGACCTTTGTATTGATTCAAATTCTTCTTTTAATGCATTATTTGACAGATATTTGCTCTTATTGTTTCTATTTAGTTGAAACCTTTGTCCAGTAGTGCTCTAAGCAACATGCAAGTGTCTGTTTATACTCCAGGGTACTTAACCGTTTGTAGGAGGAGCAGGTGCTGAAGTGGTTAAATTAGTCACCTGTATACGCAGGTAAATTATTGTGAGTAACTTAGCGTTTTAAGTCACTTGGGAAAAAGTGTCGGCTAAATAAATTAATGTACGGTAAAGGTAAAGAAGCAACTTGTGGTAAGAACTGTACCTTGCTAATGGGTGCTGCAGCCAGAGGTGGGGTTTGAACCTGGATCATATGAGCAGGAGGCAGCAGCTCTGAACAGCTGCCCCATGCAAGTGTGCAGTGCAGCGCTTTGTGTAAACACAAACTGCGATGGTGTCTGTTCCCATCAGCTCAGCATCCTCAGCTTGCACGTACAGCTGTTTGTGTGTTCATCTGCTGGGACGAGTTACCCATCTGCATGGGTAGCCCGTTTTGTTTGTGTAGTTGGAAACATTTCACTCAGTACATGGTTTGTTGCGGAAAAGTCCCGTTAACCAGGAATGGTGTGCTTTACCCTGGGATGAACGCTTCAGGTTGTTGATGACCAGATACTAAACCAAGTGAAGTTTGTGCACCATTTAAATTATTCCTATAGTCTTAATATTTGCATTCAGTATGAAAGAATCTAACAGATTAAGGTCACAGTACATTATTTTGTTTATTTCAGGTCAGGAATTGCATCCTTTTGAAAAGGGCAGGCTTAAAAGCAAGTTATTTATCTGAATGTGTTATGAGCGGTGTTATGAAAGAATTTAATCTGATTTCCTGTCAGCTGCAGCATAGCCAGATGCGTTGATAATGGTCTGCCATGAGTGCATGTCATGAAATTATGTTTTGGGGATTTGTCCTGTGGCAGTTTTTGGCCCAGTAGCACGCAGGTTTTTTTTATAACAACTTTAAAGCATCTCGACAGCATATGGCTAGTTGTGACAGGGGTCTCCCCAGAATTTTCCAGCATGACGGCGATTCCCTGGGAAGTTCACTCGATGGGGCTGGCCCATGTGGTTTTTTTGCCAACAGATGCCAAGCTTCTTCCAAACAATTCAGGTTTCATTTTGTCAGACAGGTACCAACTGCTCAAATTATGGAGAAAAATATTCCTCGCTGGCACAGAACAAAGTGCAGGTTACAGTGGTTATATGTATTTATTTAGCTGACACTTTTGTCCAAAGTGACTTACAGCGCTAAGCTGCCCTCGCTTATTTGCCCATTTATACAGCTGGGCGTGTTTACTCGAGTAACTGGGGCTAAGCACCTTACAGTTGCTTGCCCATTTATACAGCAGAAGGTGGGATTTGAACCTGGGGCGTTTGAGTCCATGGATGGCAACAGTAAACACTGTCCTCTGCTACCCCATCCAAATTTCTGCTCCTCACATTAGTCAGTTGCTCAGTTGCAGCCAGCGGTGGGCACTCGGATTGAAACGGTCATCACACTTTGGTAGCTGTGGGTGGCACAAATTGGCCTTCTCCCCCCTGGGATTGTTGATCGAAATGCTGCTTTTTCAATTCCACTTCTAATGACAAATAATGTTTGCTTCAAAGTGGGCTACGCTGCAGAGCGAAGGTGAAAGAAGCAGGTGGCTAACAACATGCACACCAGAGAAGGTGTGCATGCACGCATTCGGTCTTCATGCACGGGTCTTCATGTCAGCTTTGGTTACTTCTACAGGATGCACATAAAGTAGCTAATTGGCCACAAGCAAACTTGTATGAAAATGTCCATTCCTGTCCGGCGTGGGACCTAAGCAAACCATCCAGGTGGCAGCGCTTCGCGTACCAACTATTTGAGGGATTTTACAGTGCAGCCAGTACTCATTCCGAGACTGAGGTTAATGATGGTCGCGGTTGCGCGTGTCCTGAAGAGGTTGAAAGGGTTATATGGGATTGTTCCCAGTAATTTTCACCTGAGCAGAGATGAATTGCACGAGTGTGCGCTGCAAGCGGTTGCCTTAAACTGCGCACGGATGAGTGAGCGGCGTAATGGAGTGGAGTTCTAGACCGAGGGAATAAGTTACCATCAAGGGATCCCTCAAACGACTCAATGCGGTGGAAAATGCTGTGTGTTTGTTCAAATCTCGGCAAGCTTGTTTTTCCACAAGTGTTCATTTTTCTTTCTTTGGAAAAGGATTTGACTGCCTTTTTATGGCTGCTTTGTTTTCTTTCCAGTCTCTTCATGCTGTTTGTGATCTGGCTTTTCCGGCGATATCACTCCTTGGCTCAGGTAAGGTTTGTGTAGGTGTGCGCATGCATGCGTACAGCTTTGCCTTTGCATGTGTTTCGGTATGTGTCTGTGTGTGTTTGCATGTGCCCTCCGTCAGCCCCGGGTGGGAGTCCCATCTGGCTCGTTGTTGGGGGTGGGGGCTAAGGAGTGCACTCGTCATGCCCAGGTTGCGAGCTGCAGCGCTCCCGTTCCCCCGCAAGAAGCCTCCTCGGAGGTGCGCCAGGGCGGGTTGGTGCGTGGTCGGGGCAGGCTTGAGAGTTGCCTCTGGGTGACCTGTGGCGGAAACTTGACTCATGACACGGGCTGAGGAGCTTGTGGAATGCGACTGGTAAATGGCTCTTTGAGGCCGCTCCCTCACAGAAAGGACATGATAGGAATGTGGCCTGGCAGGACCCTGTCATCGCTAAATGCTTTCATTTGGGTTTCTGTGCCTTTGCATACAGAGCATTCCAAACCCCTCCTCTGTTCTGGAGATTAGCATGCGTCTCGAAATGCTGCTAAACCAAGTATGGCAAATAGGAACGTTTGAATTAATACGCAAAAATAGCAGAATTATGTTCCTAATTGATTCCTTCATTTACATTTGAGGCTTTTTTTTTTTATTTAGGTTTAATTGGAAACATAAAAGTTCAGTGTAATATAATAGCACCTGTGTCAAGCTGCCTAAGCTTAGGCTTCTTGATGTTGTTATGACTTTAATAATGAGTGATATTTTCTGCGTCGTTACTGCGCGGTCGCTCGGAGGAGCGTTTCTGCGGCTTGACGCCTCTCCGGAAAATTAAAGAGGGCTTTCTGTGGCGACGGATTGAATGTGCGTCCTTGCGGCAAGTGCATAATTAAAAACCTGCGCCGTGCCGCTTGCTGGGGTTTGGGGCGACTGGCAGGGCAAGAGTTAAAGGGCTCTGCGCGGTTTCTCATCTTGCTGCACTGAGCGGATAAATGGAACGCTCTGATCATTTTCGGCACGCAAGAGCTGGCGACTCGCCCCCCCCCCCCCTTCCTTCGCTCCCTCTCTGAGGCATGCAAAAATGATTAATAAAATTGGCAGCCAGCGCTGCGCTGTATTTTCCCCCCGGAGCCTGGCTGATTTACAAGGGAACAGCAGAGAGAGGGAGGGAGAGAGAGTGTGCGCGAGCGAGCGAGCGAGGAGGCAGGCAGACGGAGAGGAAGGAGGTGGGGAGGCGAGGGAGTTGTAATTGCCGGCTCTGTAGAGGCGTGAGAGAGCACTTTGAAATCCCATCCCTTGGCTTGTCTTTCTCCAGCTCCACCAGGGGACTGGTGAGCGGGGTGGCGGCAGGGTGACCCGAGTGCGGCGCCGGGGCGCTGGCACACGGTAGGGGGTGAGGGCCAGGTTCTTTGTGCAAACAAGACAACTTGGTGCGCTCGGGGGATCGCTGCAGAGCATCTGTGAGAGCAACACGCAGTAGTCCATAGAGCCAGCTAGACCGGTGTGAGGGAGAAAACACTCACGCATACACCCACATGCGCATGCATACATTCACACGCTGTTTGTCACATCCAGCCCGGGACAGAAAAACACGCTCTGGCTCATGTGGACTCTCAGTGTAAATTTGGATGAACAGAAAATGTGGCTCTTGACATGGACTGGTCAGACCCCAAGGGAAGATGTCCATGTGGCCCCCTTGCTCTCGTCATGCGGCGGCATCGTTCCGTACGTTGAAAGCCGTACTCCGAGGAGCCGGCCCTTCCCAGCACTCTTCTGCCCGCCACTGCTTGAGGAAGCCCTCTGAGGTCTGCCTCCTCACGTGCAGCTGTAGTGACGAGTCGGCCTAATTAGTTTTTAATTAACCCTTTTACCTTGGGAACCGCGTGGGAATCCTTTCTTCCATCACCCCGGGCCCTGAAGCAAAATGCCTCCAACGGGCTCACGTACGCTGTAGCCTCCCGCCGGTTTGGAGCACATGGAGCGCTGCTTGAATGGATGCTGGTTTGCATGTCCGTGCACGTTTGTTTTTAAGCGACGCTGCTGCGGTCAGGTTACAGTGGCTTCCTCCTAATAATACTGCTTTAATTAAGCAGAACGGTTTTTTAGGTGCCCTTCACCTCGGGAAGATGGCAAGGCTTTGGAGACCCTGCAGAAGCCCCAGCAAAGGGTTCGTGGTGAATGTGAGACTGCTTTGCTGTGTGTGAAGCGATTTAAGTGAGGACCAGACCTTTTTCTGCTGCGTGAAGGCTGGCTCGGTGTCACGGTGATGTTGCAGTGAGCAGGTCAGTTTATACGCTCACATCCCCCCCGCGATCGGCATCCTTTTGACACCGGCATAGTGGCCGCATGCCAGTGGAATCTTTTTTGTCATTTATGAAAGTACTGTGGTGCCCCTTGTGGTGTGTTTGATTTGTGTGGAAGTGAACCCAAGGTTGCGGCTGTGTTCCTCTGTGACTCCCGTTCTACGATTCCTGGCTGATGCAGGGGCTGTTCCTGCCGGATGTGGAGCAGCGTCACCGAAGCAAGGGCATCGCCTGCTGTGGTGACCGCGGTACAGCGCTATAGTGGATTGGGGCTCAGAACTGTATCAGGCCGGATGGTGACTCATTTTTCCCAGCAATCTTCTTGCAGTGCACGATGGGGATGTACCTTCCTTTCGTAGCTAAGGGTAGAAACCCACCCCCCTCACCCCCCATGGGGCCCTGGAAAGGAGCCTTAACTGCCCACCTCCCTCCCAGCCATAGGGGTCAGAGCGAGGACGCAGGAGCCCCTGGAGGCTGCTAATGAAAACGGGCCGCGGCCGCAGCGGTGGAAATTACAGGGACTATCGGGGGTGGGGGAGCGGGGGCGACGGGGAGCAGGCCGGCGCGGAACATATGGCGCTGTGTTTGCTTTTGAGGGAGAGTGTTTACAGCAGCCCTGGCGTGGCCTTGTGCGCTGTTTGCCCAGGCTGTTTGTGCATCAGGCCTGTTTATCGCAGTTGCGTGTCGACCGTCTCTATCTGCAGCGCCACGGTGTGTGCGTGCGTGCGTGTGGCTGCTTACGCTCGGCGTAGGTGGCTCTGCCAGTCGGAGTGCACGCGTGTGTCTGTGTGTAACTGCATGCATGTATTTTGTTGACGTGTGTGCATCACTGTTGTGTGTAATGGTCCGACTCAGCAGGTTTCCATCTGCACACTTTGTGGCTCCAGCCGTCAGTCGGGGGCCAGAAAGCCGCTCATTCGTTCATATTTGTTTAATAAAGGCCACACAGTCTGTCTTCTTCCATTGAATTTATAACGACATTGAGATTTAAAAGAAGGGTTCTTGCGTTTCGCAGAGAGCATACTCAGCGGCTGCCTTCAAGTGTGTGCAGGGGGGGTGTACGCACAACAGATTGCGGTGTGTGTGTGTGTGTGTTTGTGTGTGTGTGTGTGTGTGTGTGTGTGTGTGTGTGTGTGTGTGTGTGTGTGTGTGGTCGTGAACCAAGCGGGAGACTGTGAGTAAGAAGGAAGACGATATTGCAGTGGTCGCTAGAGGAGGCCCCTGCATCGTATTTCGAGTGAGCTCGCAATCGCTCCCTGCTTCCCGCCTCCCCCTTCTCTGCCCTCCCCCACTCCGCCTCCTCCCTCCCTCCTCCCCGCCCTCCCGCCCATGAAGATGAAGGATTACTGTGATAAATGCTCTGCCCTTGAGGCAGCGAGGAGGGCCAGCGCAATCGCCCGCCTCGTGTGACAGCCTGGCGCCACGGTAACGACGTTAGACCCCTGGACCTCGGGCCCGGGTGACAGGTACCTCCCCCGCAACAGCGCTGTTCCGCTCAACCTTTCGTGCGCTGCATCCCCCTGCCCTCCCCTCCTCTCCCTGAAGCCTGGCGGATTTACACGAAAACAGCAGGATTTTACGGTTTGGGAAAGGGGATTCATTTTGCGCGCTAAGTGCATTCAGTGATTAAAAATACATACATTTCAGCTACCAGAAAGTGACCGACTTGCACCGGTATTGACGAGTGGCTCATTACGAGGGCCTCGCGTGCTTTTCTGCACTAATTAAAGGGTTGTCCTGGATGTGCCGACCCCACTGTCCTGCCGGTGCCGTTTATCATCCTGCAGGTCAGCCCCCGGGGAGACCCCGCTGTGAATCAAACCTCTAATCAGCTTGGGGCACCGCGCGGAGGTGCAGCGAAACGATCGCCGACCCGACAGCCTCCGCACGACAGGCTAATTTAATTAGCGCTGACCTTCCAGAGGCTGGTGTCGTGACCACGTCGCCGCGAGCCTCATTAATGCGATCTGCCAGCTGCCAGGACGGTTGCCGCGAATATCCAGGCCATGCCGCTGCCATCCCCGCCCCCCGTCACAAAATAGCCCCAGAGTTCAGCTCGGTGCTCCCAGAAAGCGGCTCGGTCCTCCAGAGGGGTCGTGTTTCTCCTGGTGCACCGTCGGTAATTCTGCACCGTTGTTATTACGGCTCGTCGTAATTTATGCTTATTTTCTCCTCATTCCCCTCACATGATTCTCTCCAGCTTTTCAACTCTTTTGGTTTCCCGTCCTGTTGCGCTGTGGACTGCCCCTTCCTACCCTCCTTATGGGTTTTGATTTAAGAAAAAGAAAAAAAAAATGTTTTTGTTGCCCTGTTAATTAAAGCCTGCATTGTCTTTCCCAGAGTTTGACACGTGTCACTACTTTGACATATCAATTCCATTAACTATGCAACAGAGGGAGATGATGAATGGCATTATGGGTGAACTCACCTTGCTCTGCTGTTTATGAAGGTTACACCGTGTTAGAAGCATGCGCGCGTGAGTGCGCGCCATCTTGTCCAGCCTCTCAGTGACATTAGCAGCGAGGGAAGCTGTCGCTGTTACAATCCCACGGTTGAGAGCACTACGTTGCCCTCCGTAATCCTCCAGCAGAGCGCCTGGTCAGCCATGCAGAGCGGCCTTCGGTCTGGCCTGACTGGCGATAGCGCTTCTCATTCACGCTTACTTTGCGCTGTCTGTCAGGAAGGCACCGGGCGCGATGGCCGTCGCTCGCAGCTCATGCTTACTGTAAAAACGTGATTGTCCGTGTAGTGCCCGGTCAATCAGGAATTACGGATCCGTGCCGAGTGGCAACTGCCGCTTCTTTCACATTATTCCATCCATCCAGTCTCAGCCCAGTTTTTCCATCTGCATGGCAGAACGTCCCCTTTTCCCGGTCCATGGCTGACGTTCCCCAAACTTTAAACCAGGTAAAGGGGAAAACCCGCCATTTTTGTCTTGCCAAAATCCAATTAAATAAACATGACGGTAAACATTGCGACAAGATGCCTCGGTGTGTTTACACATTGTACATGTGAGGGAGGCTGTGACCAAAGCACATGGTGAAAGTTGAGCATCTTATCACTCCATACATGCGGGTGTAAATTGGCCTGACAGCGTGTCTGTCTTTACTTTTTTTTATGCGGAGGGTGTCTTTTCAGACGCGCAGCGAATAATATCGACTGCTTATCCTGGCACGGGCTCCGGAACTCTCCGCTGCTTTTTAATCAGCATTTTTATATGCAAATGAACGAGGCCCACTCGGATGGAGCGAGGGAGAGAGCGAGAGAGAGAGAGCGCTCTAACAACCTCCAGGCTGGCTGAGAGCCGGTGGAAAATAATAGGTTGCGTTGGTTCCTGTCTCCCCTGGCTACCGCAGCCCGCGGCTGCCGGAAGCGCTAACAGCCCAGCCGAGTATTCATTTAGTATTCTGCAACGCGCCGGGGCCGATCGAGACGCCGAGCCTGCTGCGCTTTGATTGCGGAGCGGAGAGCTTCGTACCCAGCAGTTTGTGTGTGTGTGTGTGTGTGTGTGCGCGCGCACGCACTCGCACGTGCATGTGGGGGGGCAGGGGAGCTCCGGGATGGTCTGTGAAAAAGAGGGCAGCATGGCAGGGGACCAAGGTTTGGGGGGGGGACAAGGCAGACTGAGCCCCAGGGTTGGTCTCCTGTCTTGTGCTGTCTGATGGCTGACAAGCTCGCTGCCGCGGGCGCTCGTGTGTGTCCTGAGTGACAGCTCGCTCCACGCAGAGTGAGCGAGCGAGCGAGTGAGGGGGGGCTGGGAGAGGAAATCGGCGGCTGAGTGATTGGAGTGGGTGCCAGATCTCTAAATGTGCCCCCTCAGAGAGCGGGGGGGGGCGAGGGGGTACGGTGGTGGTGGTGGTGGAGGTGGAGGAGGGGTGTGGGGGGGAATCAACAAAAGTGCCCTGATTAAAGTTTAATGATGCGCCTTTGCCGGATGGTGAATAATAAGCGCGAACCTGACGGGCAGCCATTTAAAAGCTCCCCCGCTCTGCTGTGAGTCCCAGCGCAACCCCCCCCTACCACCACCCCCATGGGGGGCGTATACGCAGGAGGTGCCTGTGTGCTTGGCAGCCCGCTGCTTCCGAGCAGCCGCTCTGCTTGGCCCCACAATCGCGTAGGTGACCGAAACGGGGGGCAGGGTGGGGGCAGCCTCTCCGCTGGGGGTCCTCTCATGGTGCAAAGAGGGTGGAGCATGTGTGCCTCCTCCAGCAGGGGTGGAGGCTATTGTTTATGCTGATGAGCTGTGACCAATGGAAAGCTCTAATTTAAGCACTTTAGGAAGGCCCCTATGGACTCTCCCTGGGTTCTTCACAAACACAGGTCCCCTCCACTCATTTTAATAAGAAAATAGGCAGATTATCAAAAGCTTTTTATACTGTTTTGAGTCTGCTGGCCATGACTGCGGTGCGCGGCGTGCGGCGATGAAAGTCAATGATTAAAAGCGTTAGGCACTAAAGGGAAGCTGGACTCCTCGCACTAATTGCTTGTGTCACCGACGCATTGGAGCAGCGCTCCCCGAGTCCAATTAATTGGAGCAGAAACGCTCAGAAACAGGCCCTTCGAACCAGGGGCCCGCACCAGGTACAGAACCCGTGGCCCTGTCCCTGCCACGTGACACCGAGTGCCTTTTGCAAAGTGGGTGACTTGCTACTGAGGCTCAGGCAGAGCAGGAAATTCTCTAAATGAAAATAGTGGAAAATGGGTGGTAAATGGAGAATTAAAAAGAACGATGAAGAGCGAATTTGCTCCAGAAAGAGGAGAGTTAGCCAAGGGGGGGGGGGGGGGTTTTCAGAGTGAACCAGCTGAGCCGCGAGCATGGCGAACAAAAGGAGAGTGAGCGATCACCTGGCCTTGTCTCTCCCCTGCGGCCCCCGTCCCCAGGCTGGTGGCAGGCAGAATGAGCGATGGAGGAGGCAGAGGGAAGCAGAACACTGCAGATGGCAATCATAGCTGTTAGTTTTAAATTGGAAGTTAAAGTGAGGCATTTTTATTGCTTGTTCGCAACAATTTGTTAAGGCTCACATTTGTTCTGCAACGACTTAAGATTTTTCTTTTTAATATTTCTTTTTTAAAAACACTGCCTTGTGATTTGGATTCTGCTCGTGCGCGTATGGTGTAAGTAACCTCAGTGGCCTGATGGAATACTAATAGATTTCAAATTCTTCCTGAAGTGAAGTGTCAGATGTGTTGTGGAAACATATGGCTCCCTGTGTTTTGTAAAGGCAAGTGATTTTTGATTATCACTGTACAAATGTAAACTCGCCTCCTTGTTTAAATGCACAGAAGACTGGTTTAACCGTTTTAATAAGTCACCTTCACGCATTTAGTCACCAGCCGACAAACTAGCTGACCAGAGTCACCAGCTCCTGGCTTCCTGATCACTGGTGAGTTGTTGATGGACGCAGGCGTACAGCATGAAGACCGGAATGATCTGCTCACAGAAATACTGTTTGGTCACTCCAACAAGACCAAACCTGTTGTGTTCCCCTGCACCGCGGTGCTGTTCGCAGTGTTCACTCTGTCCACCGACCCTTCTTGTTGTCTGTACCTGTGTGCTGCGTTAACCAGTGTTGAACAGCGGTAAAAATCGTGGTTTTTGGAGTAAACATCCAGGCAGAAACACCGTCTCTTATGGACTGAAGGTTTTTCAGTGGTTTTACACTGTTTGCAGACCCGCGGTGCTTACCAAAACTGCCAGATCAAGCACGTTGCTCAGGGCAGGTCAACACAGCTGCCCCTGTGGTTACCAGGGTAACAGTTACCACACCGGCCAAGGAAATAGATTTGTATTTACAGTTCAGACCAGCCACACTGGGTGGTTGAACACCCAAGACAAGAGCGCTGTCTGAGACTGTGTCTCTCTGTGAGCATAGCAAATAGGCACATACTCCTCAGTAGTGTTACTGGGCAGTCCATCATCCTGAGAAGCCTACAGTGGCCCTGGTCTCACCATGACCTTACATAGCCCCCACTGCCTCCTCTGGGCTATATCTCACTCACATCTGACCGATAAGCTAGGAAATAAAACTGCAGTGAGCTGTTTTCAGACTAATATGTTTGTATATGTGATCATGTTTTATATATACATAGACACACACACACTAGCTGATTTATCTGGCGCTACTCGTTGAAAGGTGAAATGTAATAACACATTATACATCAGCAAAATATGCTACCCTAAAAGTGGTTGTGTTCAGTATACAAGTATTGTTAGTGCTATGGAACAGGTGGATGTCTTAGAGAGCAACAAGGAAATTGTAGTTCAGTGGAAAGGTGAAAAAGAGAAAAGGGACAACAAAATATATATCGCCAAACTTTATAACCTTTACATTAGTCCATAGCCATATTTGTCAGCTCCCTGTCACCAGTTTGGGTCTTTTCTCCGGCATACCTCCTTATCACTCCTCCCTGTTGTGCGTTTGTTTGGTTGTGAGTGAAGTGGCCTGTTTGTCTTTATCTCGACATATCAGCTGGGAACTGCCTGGAGGCACACGTTACTAATGTATGTAACACCAAACAAACAGATTTTGCTTTATAGATTTGGAGATTCATACACACAAACAAACAATGTTCAGCATGATAGTACAGAGCGATGTTTCAGCCTGGACCTGTAAAAAGTTTCATTGCACTTCAGCGAGAACTTTAATTTTGGTAGAGGATGTTTCCTAGCAAAAAAATAAAACTGTCACCCCTGAGCTTATTTATGGTCCGAATGTTACAGCGAGGTAAGTGGTCATAGAGTGCGATGGTTGTATTGCTAACACACCGAGGAGATGAACGGCACTCTTGGGCAGTCGTTCAAACAACTGCATCCATTTGTTCTCAGCTGGAGCAGAGGAGTTATGCTCTGCCTCAGACTAGTTTTGAGCTTTGCAAAATGAAGGAGGAGGGGAAGCCCAATAAAATTGATTTAAGGAAATCAAAGAGAACAAAAGAAATGCACGTTAAACAAAAAGTCTGGGCCAGGTCGCCTGCTCAAGCTGCGGTTCAGGATGTGATCAGTTTCCCGCCATTTTCAGATGTAAGGATAAGTGGCCCATGTGGCGCCCCTCTCAGCGGGGGGTGGTTGCTTGCAGTGTTCAGATGGGGTGTGGTAGGCAAGGGTGGCAGCTTGTACTCATTTAAGGAAATCCTCAAATCCCTCCAAGGAGAAGCATGGCTGTTTTCTGGCCCTATGAGGAGAAAACGTGGTGAGAATATACAAAAGGAAACTCAAAGACTTTAAATATTTAAATGTCCCTGTTTGACGGGGGAGGACAGTAAGAGTTTAGTGAGTCATTACCAGCCTCCCATCGCCCCCTGTCCCCAACTCTCTGTGCTGATAAAGCCCTGCTCAGTAGGGGGATTCTGGGAGGGCTGGCCGCCAATTCTCACCAGATCCCTTCCTCCCAGGCGAGCGTAATGGCTTTTGAGCGCAACACTGGCGGGAGAGAGAACGAGCGAGTGAATGGGCAAGTGAGCAAGAGCTGGATTTGCGGAGATGAGGGCATATGAGGCAGCGCTGACGGGAAACGCTTAGGGCTTGAAACGCTGAACTGTGATGGTCCGGCTCAGGCTGCTTCTTAAACACGTGCTCATAACAAATTTATATGTAAATTAGGCTTTTTTTTTTTCTGGTTTTGACCAATGATTGCTGTGCATGTGAAAACACTCTTATTTGGACGAAAACTAAGTTAGTGGTGATCTTCTCTGCAGTTAATCATGAAGTAAACGGTCCAGATATTTTTCTGTTGTTTTCACCCTCTTGAAAAGGCTTTTCGATGGACTTGCGTGTGTTGGAAGAAAAGCCCACCGTAAACTGCCGATGAATGCCGTGTCTTTTGTGTTTGTAATGTAAGTATAACAGATGGGACAGCAAATGCAGCATCGTGTTTACAAAAGCAGGAAGACCTCAGACAGGGAGGCTCGCTGGGCATTTTGAGAAGAAGAGAGAGTGCGTGCCGTTTCAAACCGTTCAGACTGAGGGAATAGCTTCTTTTCATCGCAGTCTGCCGTGCTCTTGAAATGTCACACTAGCTATTTCTTCTCAGTCCTTTGTCCTATTCATACCCCCCTGTTTTACAATGGCAGCTGTGAACATTAATATTCATCCCTGTGCCCCCCACCCCCCAGGCAAACACACCCCGGCAGTGCTGCCTGGAATCCTACGTGTGGTACCCAGAGACGGCTGTCCACTTAGCTTCGATGTTTGCCACATGTCCCCTTGTTTGGTGCCTTGAGTGCGCACCCCCCGGGGCTGGGCTGCAGCACGCCCACTGAAATAGCTGTGTGCAGCGAATATCGATTCCACTCAGAGGTGGGGCAAGTGTGTGACCTTTGTGTAGTGCTGTGGGCCCGGACGAAACACTGACCGCGTCTCTTTGTCCGTCTCCCTCCATCCCATCCCTTTCTTCTTTCCTCTTTTCAGAAGATGATCGTAAGCCTGACCGTAGCCGCGTTCTTCGACAGCATTGCCTATGTCATGGTGAGTCACCAGCAATCCGTTGATCTTACCTACAGATGTGGGGCCTTTGCCAAGTCACACTTCTCTCCTGTGGAAAACCCACTGAGCTCAGAGGGCAGGTTAAAGTAGTTGTGGTCACAGTCTCACCCCCTCTGTGCATGCTTGACCACTCCCCGAAACACTGCATTTTATGTCACCATCGTGCCCTGTCTCCTCATCGCTTCTCTGTGTTACACAGGGTGAGGACCACCCCGAAGGACCACTGTGCACCTTTCAAGCCTGGTGGCTTACATACTTTGGTGAGTTAGCTGCGCTATTGACATCTTTGGCAGCAGTAATGATCAGGACATGATTCCAGGTATTGCACGAGTCATGGCTGGGAGCTTAGATCTCAGAGGTCATAATGTATTCTGGTCAGACCGGTGACCTTTGTTTGTAATGATTAATGGAAAGGATGGACACAGACTGTGGGACAAGATGGTGTCGTGAGAAAACGGTGTACGTGACTGTGCAAAATCACTTTAGACTGATAAAAGTACCAGTGGGCCTCAGAATACCTACAGAAGCCTAAAAGGTTTACATTTAAAATGGGTGGTCTCTCACTTTTCATCTCAGTCTAAATCCAACCTTGAGTTTAACTGCAGCATCTTGTCACATATACTTTGTCTGAAAAACATAAGGGCCTCAAGCTGCATGAAACTGAAGGCGCGGAGTCACACTTCCCTGTGTCAAGCCTTCCTGCTTTGAGTGTGACCGCATTTTTGGGTTGCATGGCAGGATCTGCTATATGTGGCTGACAGACAAACTTATGGACGCTTTAACATTACTTCCCTGATGTGGAAGGAGGCATTAGTGTGCTGAGCATGCCAGCAACGCCCCAACCTCCACATTTGTGTCAAAGGAACGATCGCATTGAATACATGGCACCTAGAGCTCAGCTGATGTGTGCACCAGGGTCTCGTAAAGCAGGCGTCCCGTTGGTCCACCCCACGCCATGTCCGGGGTAGAATAGACGCCACGGAAGGGAAGGTCCAGGAGGAGACCCTGGAAAGGTGAGGGACAAGGCGCTACGAGTGGAAGGACGAGATGGTGGCTCCTGTTTTCGTCAGATGGGCAGAATGCCATTCCAAATAAAAGGCTTACAACCCCACACCCCTTAGTGTTTACAAAGCCCAGGGGGTTTCAGACCCATGTAAACACTGCGGCACTAGTCATCCCCAGAGCAGTCTTTGTATCAGTGTCACGCTACAAAAGGGATTAGGGAGGGCGTTGTTTTCCTTCCATGTTGACATGGATTTATTATGAGAACGGCGTTAGTGGACTGTGCAAGGGTGGGTTTTTCCATTATGGCTTAATGCGAATGACTAGATTTACTTTTGTGTTCCAGCTGATGACTGGAATCATGCATACAGCTTTTGTTGGTCAGAACATCACAAAGTGACTCAGAAAGACTTGATACACAATCGCCACACAGCTTCCACTCCTCAGCACTTCTCCTTTCACTGGGCATACATTGTGTGGCACCGAGGTTTTTGTTCCTGGAGAACTTTGGTCTGCTCGACCGATAGACGCCGAGGCTCTTAAATACATAACGTCCTGCCATCTCTCTCGTTGACTGGACAGTTAAACGCGTACATGTATTCAGACAGCGGGCTGGCGCGAGTGTGTACGCAGCGCTTTCCGGAGACTGCACTGTAACAAAGAGGTCTCTGCTTCATGACCACCCCTTGGTCACCCGTCCTCCATCCCCTGCCAGCTGCTACCGTGGACAGAGAGACGCAGTGCCACAGGTATTAATGCTCTCCTTTCTGGTCCCCGTTGAGAGGAGCACAAGCACTGCACTGTGAGGCGCACAAAGGAGAAATAAAGAAGCTCAAAGGGGGGTTTGTTCCTGCAGCTGAAGGAAGCCCCAGAACACATATAAGTGCTCCAGATTCTGAATGTGCTGCCTTGGTTTGGGCTTTTTGTTTATCCTGCACCCCATCTCACAGGCGTTTGCTCATGCAAGCTGCTGACCTGTTGGCAGGGGGTTCACAGTTCTCAAAACCCCCCACTCCCGGGTTCGCCACCGGAGTGGCAGGCTGCAATGGTTTCGATGAGGCCGGTTTATTGGCTCACAAAACAGCATGTTAGCCTGCGCCGCAGTGATTTATCGCTCCACCACCCCGGCATAATGGGGGTCTGAAGGTGGGTGTGGGGGGTGTCCAGCCTTTACAACTACAAAAGCCTTTGAGATTCCGTTAATGCACACGCACACACTCAGACACACGTGCTTGCCCGCCGGTCTTCGGACAGTACCCCTCTCTCAGAGGATCCTCTCCGCACACCGCAGTAATTTATTTATGATGATCTGCTGCTTTTTGAAATCCCTGCAAAGTCCCAGACAATGGCCTCCTTCAGCAAGGCCCATCTCTGGGCCGAGAGAGAAGCAGGCCAACAGCCCCACTGTGCATTTCGTTATGAAATGATATCAGAGTATGAACGGCATGATGTGCCATTCACAAAGGCCAGGGTTGGAGTCCTCCTTTCTTTTTAAAGTAAACGCATTCCTCTGGGTCAGCACTGCCATTGTCTTCAGTGCCCCGGTTTTGAATGCACTCTCCATGCTGCGGAGAAGGCCTCTGCTTGTGAGTCGCAATGCCACTCTCGGAATGCGCAGACTTAGCTGGCGAGAAGGTCACTGTCTTCCAACAATGCCAGGCCTTAAAGACTGGAGTTTGCTGCACATGAAATCCAAAGACTTCTCTGAAATACGCACAGACCTTGCTGCTCCGTCTCTAAGGGTCCCAGGCCGCGCGGCACAGCCCAGTTTGAGTTGCCATGCTTGGAAAGGGCAGAGCACCTCCCAGGTGACTGGCACCATGTGGAGTTGCGGCAGTTGTCACAGTGAGGGAAGGAGTGGCTGGTGACAAGAAAAGAGCGCTTGGTTATGCAGGAGATGGCCATTGCTCCACTGGCCCTGAGCAACGATGACACTTTCAAGGGGATCCTGCTCTGCAGGTCGTTTTTTGGGCTCCATTGCCTTTGGCTGCTGCTAACATTTATGTCACACGTTTATTCATTTTGCTGAAGCTCTTTCCAAAGCAATTTACATTGTTCCCCTATTTACAATGATTGACCCCATTTACAATGATTGACCCCCATTTACACAGCAGCATAATTTTTAGTGGAGAAGTTTAGGGTGGGTACCTTGATCAAGGGCACCACAGCAGGAGAGGGGATTTGAACCTGGATCCTTTGAGTCCAAAGGCAGTGGCTCTAACCTGGTTGCTATATTGCTATGTTTATATGCAGCATGTCCTTGATTCACAGAACCTCAATATTACAAATGTTGCAACTTACAGTTTGTGGCAAAAATATTTCCAATAGAATTATTAAAGTTAAAAGATAATTTTCAGCATAATTTAAGGGAAATTTGGAGAAACCTGTTTCATTTAAGCACAAAATGATGTGTTAAACAATTTTGATGCTATGTCTCTAAAAAGACTCTCCAGCCATCTTCTATTGTTAGTTCCATGCAGGCGGTGCAGTGCCTCCTAGACCCTTCTTGTGGCATTCTAATCGAGTTGTGTTGGTGCCTTTTTCACTGCTGTGTTATTGTAGCACATAGTGCAAAACTATACACCACCATAGTAAAAAATAATACTTGCAAGTTATCTTTTTGATTATCCGGATTTTCACCATATGTGGACATCCCCCCCCCGATATAGTCCGGAAAATTGACGATGAGCCGTATAGTTTTTTTTTCTGACAAGAGCCATTTTATGACAGTGTGTGTATACATTTAAGAAAACTTGAATTGCTCATAATTTATTTATAAATATTTTTTTTTTAATTTACCTGTGTGGCCTCGAGTTAAGAATATGAACCTTAAGACAAAACAAACTTTTTTAAAGGCCTGCACTGCTGCTTAGTGTTTTTTTAATTGCCTCTTCAATTACAGCGTGCACAGGCATCAGGTGTCAGGCCCTGACATGTTCTTTCAGCGTGGTATCCTGGGCGGTAAATGGAAATTGCAGGTTATTTTCCTGGGAAGCGCAGGATGGAGGCTGTCAGAGATCAGTCATCAGGCCACGGAGTCTCTCCCTCCTCCTCAAGGCGGTGGGCCGTCCGTCTCCACGCATTTGGTAAAACTGCAGAAATCTGACAGGTGCCAGCTTCTTCAGTGCTTGCACGGGGGTGCTGAATAATGCATTGTGCTGGGAAAAGTGGTACGTGTGTGCATGCGCCTGCAGCACTCTGTCTGTACTCTGGCTGGGCCGTACCACAGTAATCGTTCTGATGAATGGGGAGTGTCTGAGTTTGTGTTGAAGGCGCTGCCGTGTGGTTATTCCCGGTTTCCATCAGCCGCTCACAGCTCCCCTCGCTCTCGAGCGCAAGCAGCAGAGTTGATGTCGATGTTTAGTGTCACCGCCTGGAGTTCTGCCTCTCGTCATTGACTCGCGGGTGCCCACGGGGTCACAGTGCGGTGCCGCGTGCATCTGTGTCCGAGGCTCGGGGCTGCGCACGTCTGCATGCGGTGTGTTTGCTTGTCCGTGATCCCCTAAGAGCAGAGCAGGCCGAACAGGTTGATGTGCCGTGTGTGTGCTGACAGGCACCGCTTGGTGACTTCCCCCGATGGCCCCGCCCCTCTCACTCACTCGCTCATCCATTAGTGGCTCAACAGGGTTGCAAAGCGCCACAGCCGAGCTCTCTTGGACTTGAAAATAGAGCAATTTCCCGTCCCGCTCGCTGGCTGTGTCTGACAGCGCATCCGTTCCCCTGCAGGACGTCCACCCTCAGACCCGATTAAATGAGCGACGGGAGAGATTTTGCCCAGGCTCCTTCGCTTTCTCACCTCCTGCTTCCTTCCCCTCCCATCCCGGCTGTCCCTCCCTCCCACTCCATGTGTGCGCAGCAGCCCATGAAGGATGTCGTCGTGGCCCGACCAGCTTCACACGTTCGTTCACGCATCCCTGATGTTCTCTTGCGACCTTAACGTGCGAGTTGACCTCATGCAACCCTCTCCTGTCTGCTGCTGTTCATTATCGTGTTGTTCCGTTCATGCTGGCCCTCCTGCTCCCTAGCCTCTCTCTCACACACCAGTCATACTGCCCATTGCACGACAACTAGCCGTGTTATTTGGGAGACCTACAAAAAGCCCTTATGTATTTAATCTTTGAAGCCAAGCAGTCATTACACCACACAAATTGTCAGGAAATGTAGTCTAATCCCAGTTTAATGATGGGCAGCTGCCATGTTTACTGCACCATGAGACCTTCTGGGTGTCAGTGTTCACTTGTTTGTTGGTTTGTTTGGTCTCTCATTTGCAGTTATCCCAATACAAAGACTGATGTTGACAGATGGGATGCGTACCAGTCTCTCTGTGGATGGGCCATGACCTGTAGACCTCTTCCTAACACTGAAGTGTTTAGATATGAATATGTGGATTGGAAGCGAACCTCCTTTAAGTCCACTTGAATCAAACTGAGCACCTGTTCCTCTGGCTTCCCACCTGCTCATACTCTGCAGGCCTACTGCACACATCCCATCTATATGTAGATGTAGTCTATATGCGGGTGACTTTGGGGAGTTTGGATGTGTTGAAGTATGGTGGGCAATGGTCAGCCTCTGGAATGGGAGCCACTCCACCCACAGCCTTATTTGACCAACTCAAGCTAACTTGTCACATCTCCCCCATGGATTCTTTTGAGTTGTGTCTACTTCCGTATCCGTTTAGGAAACGGAAAGGTGAATTTCTGCTCGGTTGAGCTTTGGAGGAATCTCTGTGTAGTTCTTATTGGTTTAGAAGAGACGTGAAGTGCCTTTGTGCTGCCCTTGGTGCAAGAGAAGGTGTCTCATGACACTGTTGGTTTGGGCCCATGAAGAGGTAGATGTTCAGAAAGCAAAGGACCGTTCCATGTGGGACTGCACTGGTTGCAGGGAGAATTTGCTAGAATCTCGGCTGATAAGTGACCCGGCGGCATGTTGCCTGTGTCAGATAGCCTTCCCAGGCCGGCTTTCTAGCTCCTGCCAGGGCTCTCCCAGGCTTCATTAAATGCTTAGTGAACCTGCTGGAACAGAACATCTCCCCTTACTGTACTGTTCTGGAGGCCACAGGAGCCCGGGTTCCTCTCTCCAGCAGATGTTCACTCCCGTTGCATTTCAGCACCTGGACATCTGCTTGGTGGGAGCTCGTGATGCGTGCACTCCAGCTGGACTCAGGGTCAAGGTCACATTTTTTGCTCTCTATCCCTGGCTCCAGTTGCCCATCCTGGGATGTTGAGTCCATGAATCCCATGTTGCCATTCCATGATGAGGTTACCCAGGTGACCTGGAGTAATTGAGAGGAGGGCAGGTGAGGAAGTGGTAGAAGTGATCTGCAAGGGTTTCCACCAAAGATGACTCACATCAGCAAAAGGAAAATCACCATCCCCCCAGCACCCTGGCACCCCACTTTTTCCTGGCACCGAATTTACGCCTCCTCCAGCCTCCTCACGTATTGAGTGATGCCACGACTGTTATCCTTGAAACCAATCAGCCATTAACTGAATAATTCAGCGCTCAGCCTTGGAGCCTCCGGACACACACTGAGCAGACGGATCAGATTACACCCGCCCCTCCCCCGAGTCCCCAGTCCCAGCATGCCCAGCGTCAGGAAATAGCTCTATAACAATCCAATAATACAGGAGTACGGCGCTGGCCGAGGTCGTCTTTTCCTTGTGCCGGCACTGCGGATGTTGCTTGTTGGAAAGTCTCCCCCAGTCTTCCACCCACCTCCCATCTCTCCGCAAACATCCTGCAGTGTGATATAACCGCAACCACATAAACAGTCACAGCTGATGCATGTTAATGAGACGCGTAATTAAATAGATAATTAAATGTGTCCCTGCCGTCGGTGCCGCGTGCATTTCAGATGAGGTGTGTGATCCTGTGATCCGGTGGTGATGAAGGGTCTTCCTTTCCCCCCACAGACTGGAGTGCCCTGGCCTGGGTCTGTCTCATCACCCTTAACCTCTACATCAACCTGGTGAAGGAGACACGGACGGAACAGTACCACATGTGAGTGGCTCTTCTCCCTAGCACACCCATCAGCACCTCCGACTGCACGTTTGTGTCTGTTGAGCTCTGTGTGCTTCTGTGTGTGTATTTCTGTGTCAGTCTGTCTATCTGCATGCGTCTCCCAGGTTTATGCGTCTGTGTGTGTGTGTGTCTGTTTTGTTTGAAAACCCTGCCTGTGGATTTCACAGCTTTGCTGTGGTGTAAGAGTCCATCGTGCCCTCTGTGTGTGTGTGTGTGTGTGTGTGTGTGTGTGTGTGTGTGTGTGTGTCCAAGGCCGTGTTCCCACTGGCTCCTGGCAGATTCTCCCCAACCCCCTGCTGTGTCGGGAAGCCCCTCCTGCTGCAGGCTCAGCGGTGCTGCGATCCGCGGCCCTCCCGTTCCGCTAACACGCCAGGCGCTGCGTGACACGCATTGTCTCGCCCGTCCGCCACGTCTGTCGAGCTCTGCAACGAGCCGCGGGCCGCCGCCACAGCGACAGGCTCACAACATCCATCCCGCTGTTCTCCCCCCCGCCCCCCCGCCCGCCCCGACGTCTGCTCGCTCAGTGCCGTTTGATGTGCTGGCGTCGCGCTCCGGCGCACTTCCCCGAGAGCCTTCCCGACTCGCTCATTTGGAGACTTGGCACGTGTGTCTTGCTGTCTGCCGTCCTGCCGTGGGATGGACGGAGGGGCTTTGCGGCGCTTGGGAATGGGGCTTCTCGGCTTTGTCTCACCCTTGTGATAAAGTGGGGTTTGTGTCACGGGTTTTACCATGGTAGAAGTCGTGTTTGTGTGGACGGGAACTGTGAGCAGGGTCACAGATGCAAGGAAGGGGAATTGATCATTGGTGAGTTTGTCGATCCAACCTCTTCAGCTTACTGCCCTAGAGTGCAGGGAAGTGCTTCCTCCGAACCGCAGCATGGGGGGCAAACACTGTTATCTATTCATGGCCACACAGCCGGTGAAGGGCAGGCCGCAGGTCCTGTTTACACACCTCCGCGAGCGCGGCTGCTGGCCCGGGCGCCAGTGCGCTAATTGAAAACGGAAAAGAGCGCGGAGCCTTGGAAGCGTGCCCTGCGCCGACAGCATCCCTGCCACCCCCTCCCCGTGGCTGTCGCTCTGCTTCAGCCTCGCAGCCTGTTGTTTTCAAATCTTTATTTAACGCTGTGGCGGATTGCGCGGATGTGCGTGCAGGCGCGCGTACACACGCGCACACACACACACGCTGGCCCACAGCAGCAGCTTGTTTTCCTCTGTGAGCAGTTAACCCCGGTGGACCAGCCTCGAAGCCCAGCCTTTCCGAGGAGTTGTTGTTACTGCTGTCCTCCTGGGACGTAGAGCAGAACAGCGGTCTCCCCCGGCGATGGCCTTGATTATGCTGAGGATGGGGCTGGTGGGCTTGGACAGCGACCGCGGTGCAGCTCTGATGCACATCTGCGGTCCTGGCTGTGATTTCCCTTCAAATACCGCTGGCTCCTCCAAACCGCAGCAACGCGCAAAAGCCGGCAGGAGGGCCTGTCAGAACAGCACAGCTCCTCCAGTGTCTGTTCCCACACCGTGGAAAGCTCTGTGTTTGTGCTTGCGTGTGTGTGCGCGCACGCATGCTCTTGAAATGTCCCGCCATGTCTGTATGCAGGTGTTACAGGGTCTTTGCTCCACCTGTAGTCTGTGTACCCATTGTTTTAAACACAGAAGGACCCCCCACTCTGTGTGACCCCCATTTGAGTGTGTAGGAAACCACTTCCGACCACCTTAACCCCTTCCTGTGTGGTCTCATTTTGCAAACATGCTGGCAGAGGGCAACCTCCCATCACAACGATGAGTTAGCAGTCAGCATCCATAATTGGCTCCGCGAGAGGTGCTGGGGGATGCAGCTGAGGGTGGGCTTAATGCATAGTTGTTGGGACCCTGGGCAAGTTTGACTCTGTGACAGACCTGCCCTCGTCTGGGTCTGGTCTTTTTCTGTGTCCCACCTTCCCCGCTGTGCCTTTTCATTCATTTTTAAGAAATTTCTGATTTATTGCCCGTTTACTGGTTTGCGCTTGTTAGTGATTTTTTTTCATGCTGCAGTAACGTGCAGTTGTGCCTTCAGTAGACTTGGTGTGTGGGGGGTTCAGACTCCTGCTCACTGTGGGCAGACACCAGCGTATCTTCTGGGGAATTTCTGACTACCATCATAAAAATCACCCTGACATGGAGCTGCATTTTCCACACACGCTGTCACACACATACAGCACACACGCTCACACACATGCACGATAGCTGCACGCAGACACCCATACACAAAGGTATGTGCAGAGACACACGCACACGCACAGTCGTTCCCCCTCTGGTGCTGGGCGCTCATCCCGCAGTTCCGCGTTGAAAGCTCATTTCGCCCGGCTCTGTGCTCGGCTGGACGGCAGCCAAGCGCTGCTTAATGGAGGCCCTGCAGCAGCGGGAGAGCGTCAGTGTGTGCAGCGTGGGGGGCTCATAGCCCCCCCTCCTTGGGGGGGGGGGCTGGCTCAATGCCACAGGGACCTGTGCCAAACCCCAAACGGACAGAGGGCCCTGCTGCTGGGTCACGGCTCCCCCTGGGGGCTGAAGGGATGACCGCAGTGGGACGGTCCTGTTCACTTTGTCTTTGACACCACACACCAAGAGATTGGTCATGAACATCAAGAGGTACACAGTCTGATGGTGCAACACACTTACACACATGGAACACACTTTTTTCCCAAAACAAACAATGTGAAATGCAGGTATTCTGTGCATTATGCACAAAACGTGCTGTTTTACGCTGTTTTGTTTTGATCATATCTTAAAATCTTGGGAATTTCTGAAGTGAGCATCAGTGGAGTTCATACAGATTCGTCACTCTGTATAAATGACTCAGGATAAAGACGCTGTCCCAGCAGTGAGCAATGCGTTTTGTCAACAGTTCTTCTTTTAAAGTGATAGAAATTCTTATTTGAAAATGTGAAGGAACAAACAGGTTATTTTTAAATATGTTTTAAGAGTTGTTGCTCTGCAAGTGGACAAAGCCATGTGGAGGGATGGATGTCATGTATATACAATTTACCGTTGCTGTTGTTATTCTTGTTCATTTGTTTTGCTGGCACTTTTGTCCAAAGCCACTCACAGTGTTAAGCAATTGTCCATTTATACAGCTGGGTAGGTGGAGCAATGCAGGAGGAGGTGCTGAGAGCAGGAGCTGAGATTTGAACCTGGGCCCTTCATAGTACAAGGTGACGTGTCTAACTGTTTCACCACCTGCTGTCTGTTCGTTCCCCTTCCCCCATCATTGTCAGATTCCCAAAGGCCACCATTCTGGTACCCCATCCAGTTTATCACTGGGATGCTGACAATGCCTGGTTGAGGGTGCTGGGGAAGTCCCTACTAGAAGCAGGGTTTTAAGGAAGGTGATGCAGGAATTAACCTTATACAGACTCCGCCCTCCCAGGTACAGAGACTTCATCCTCCCAGGTACAGATCCACACATACATCTAACAGTGGTCTTTTAACACCTGAGGATTGTGGGTCCTGTTTGTGAAATGCTGCTTAGGTGCGAACGCAGGAAACGCAAATGGCATTTTAAACAGGTCTGGCGGGGCTTTGTGCTCATTGCTAAAGCTGCCAAATGATGATGAATGTGGCTGCTTCTGGCTGGTGGTGGTGGGGGCGGTTCCATATGACCCCACAGTGTACCGCACTTCATGCCACGCTGGCTAGAGTGGGGGGGGGGGGGTCCTGTGGGAGCAAGATGAGCACCATTCTGGGAGAAATTGGGACAATTTCCTTTCCACCTGGCTCAGAAAAGCACTCAGACTAGATCTGGACCTCAAGGAGCTTCCCACTCCATTCAGCCAACAGGTTGAACCCCAGCTTGAGCCCAATTTGGGCAGGCTGGAGGGCCCAGTGTGGGGTCATGTGATGGTGGACAAAGAGGAGAGCCACTTTAGCCTGGCCCCATGTCAGCAGTGAGCACAGGGTTGCTGTGTGGGTCCACAGTGCAGTCATTGTTCAGGCATCGCATGCCCTGGGGCTGAGAGCAGCGGGCCAGCGTGGTGCCAGTCACCATGGGAGTCTTGGCCTAGCGTTTGGCAGTTTATCTTCCTCCACACGCACCCTGCCTTCTATACACACCCTGTCTCCCACATGTAAGCATAAGCTGAGCCTCTTGTCCTTTTGACCGCCAGAGGTCCCTGTCAGGCAGGATGTCCGGCACCCTGTGGTCTCTTGTGCAGCTGGCAGCTTGGCAGGTACAACGGGCGCTTTTCAGTTTCAATGATCTCTGTTAATCACTGAGGAGCAAAGCAAGTGCTGTGGTCTCCGATCTTATGGCAAAGGCTGAAAAGAACATTGTTTCGTGATCCACCATAATCCCAATGGCCGTGGTGACTCGGCATAGGCAACCAGAGGAAGCCATCTTCTGGCTTGGTGTTCCGTTTGGGAAGTATAAGGTGTCCATCTCTGGCAATAGAGATTCTAAGGGAGAGATGGGGATTACAGAGATGTCTCCAGGAGCATCAGGGGGGATTTGTCCAAACATGACCTCAGATGACCACCAGGACTTCTGCTTGCACTACGTTCCAGAAGGCAGCTTGAGAGGAGCTTCGCCACAAAACCAGTGTTTTGAATGCAGCAGCTGCTGATCTAGCTTCTTTCTGTGTGTCTGCGTGCGCGCGCGCACGTGTGTGTGTGTGTGTGTGTGTGTGTGCGCGCGCGCGCGCCTGTGTGTCTGTTTGTTTGTTTGACTCTCCTGTGTATTCGGATCTGGCTGTTGCTGGAGGTAATTGCAATAAAGGGACTAGAGATCTGAAACATTTAGCGGCGCTCCGCTTGCTGCCATCTAAGTGGCGATGACGTGCATCCCGATGTTTACCTGCCGTTCGCAGCCCCTCGCTTTGACCCCCCCCCAAACCCCATCCAGCCGTTTCCCTGGAAGTGTTTTTCTGCACGGTGTGTGCTCTCACACTACAGGAGGAAAACAGGAAATGCGTACACCGTCGCCGTCAGGCGTGTGTAAAAAAAGGTTCAGACAGAGATGTGAAGAAAGCCCTCTTCCTCCCGTATGCTCAGCTCCGGTCGTCTGAGGACAGGTTGCAGCAGTTGCCATGGTGTGGGCTTGTTGTTTTCTCCAAACACCGAACAGGCAACGCGATGGTGCCGGCACTCTGGGTCTCGGTTCCTGCACAAAACGTTCACAGCCGATTAAAGAAAGAAAAGTTGCAGTGGCGGCTTTTGTGGGCAAGAATGGGTTTGTTTGCGTGAACGTGAGGAAGCTCAGTGCTGGGAGAAGGAAACGGAAGAGGGGCAGGGTCGCCTTGTACGGCAGGACCCTACAATGCCTCCTGGGGAGGAGTGTGAGTGCTGCAGTTTGCGGAGATCCTGTCAGAACAGCTCATTGTTTTGGTATCGACCCACCAAGAGCGGATGGCACCGAACGTGTCCATGTACGTCTGTGTGCTGCAGCACCGGTCCGTCTGGGTGATGTGTACACAACTATGTTTCTGAACATGATTCTGCACGGACCAGCTTCACATTCATCCTTCACCCACAAACCCAGCGAGAGAAGTTTGCTGTTTGTCTTTCCTAGTGTGACCTCTGCTTTTCACTCCGTGTGTCTCCTCTCCCACACACCACCTCCTTTTTCCCATATCCTTCTCAGGGGGAGGCCTCTGGCAGCAAGCTTATATTTGTAACTGCTTGTAGGCGGGGGGCTGATGTACTGCTGTTTACGAATGCTCCCTCTCTGCCCATGCCCACTGTTTACCGAGCACCGCGCTCCCTCCGCCTGCCGGTCGCCTCCTACCTACTTGGTAAGGCCCAGTCAGAGAGGTACCGACAGGTGACACCGCAGCTCCTAATGTTCCCAGGATGGCAGAGGAAGGCCAGCTTCACCGCGGCTTCCTGCAAGCGTCGTGCTCTGATTAATGGCGAGACGGGGCAGCTGCTGAGTAATGGCGGCGCTCACAGCAGATGAGATTCCAGCTGCCTTTGGCGTCGTGGGAGCTCCAGATGAATGATGAGGAGCTCCAGTTCCAGCGGCTTGGCACTGAACCACAGTGCAGGACAGGGATAGGAGACAGGGTAACGGAAGTGTACAATGGGGTGTGGGCTAGGGTAATGATAGAGTAGACCACAGGGTTGCACTGCTTAGGTCAGGGTCAGGCAGCAGTGCTGCCAGCAGCTGTGTCTCGCTGTAAAATCCCCCCCGGCGACCATTGAGTTTCGGTGGGAAAAGCGGCTCACAGCAGAGCTCCATTTGCCACTCAGCCCCACCTCCCCTGCGGCTCCGTGCTGATCAATAGGCGGACAATGAGGGGGAAATTGAAGCGGTACAGCTGAAATGAGGTGTCCTTTAGAGCACCACTCTTGTGGCGGCGTCTCGGAGAGCAGGACGTTGGGCCCCGGTTTCCACCCCCCGTCTGGAATGAGCAAGAAAAAGCACTGCACAAACGCAGTCAACACTTGGATCTGATTGAAACAGGTGCTGTGGGGTGTTGGTGTGCTCGGGGGTGGCTCTGCACCATCTTTACTACGATGCAAAGTGCAGCAGTTGCTCAAGGAATGGTTATGGCTTGGCCATCTCTGTCACACGCACGTCTGCTGCTCTGTGCATTAATATTGAAAAATGTGAGTAGTGGCCATCTACTATAACATGTACTGCAGGAGGCAGAACCAGTGTGCCGTTGAGTTCAGAACAGGATATGCGTATGTGGAGATTGCGTTTCCACCCCCCCATCTGCAACGAGCAGGAAGAGATTCTGTTCCTCCCAGATTTCCTGACTGGGCTCCGCCACCAGGATGGACCCTCACTGACTCCGGCGCACAAGCGGCTGTCGTTTCCTGGAGCCGCAGCTGATGCTGACAGGCCATCGATCGCTCTCACCAAGCGGTGCAGGGCGCTTATCTAATCCATATCCGATCCATAGCCAGCTGTGCTGGGGGAGAAATGTTGATATGTCAGGTTGTTCAGACTACAAACGGGCTGATCCACAGTGTACACACACACACGTACACACACACACACACGTACACACACACATACGTACACACACACATAAATATTACGCGTCTGCTTAACCTATTTATACACACGTACAAAAGTAGGTGCAGAATGTTTTTCATGCAGTTCACATTTCTTTAAAATACATCCAGTCAAAGAAAGGCCTTTGATCTAAGTTAATGTAGATCACAGCCTTTGCGGTGGAAATGAAAACAAAAAGGGCGAAGGCGTTGCCATACCAACGGCCTGCCGTGCCATAAGCAGCAGCAAGCGCTTCGAAACTTGATTCGCCTCCACTTATCGGTGAGCAAGGGTCACGTTGGGGGAAAGTTTGCGCTTCCAAAAGAGTGCGGTGAAAGCAAGCGTGTGCTTGAAACGCGCAAGCGAGACAGCGAGGGCCGTCCGTCACGGTGGTTTTTTTCCCTCCTGGCTCCGGATGGCGGTCTTGTACGATTGCTATCTGTGAGCGAACGCAGCGCTACCTCTGTTCCATCACACCGCAGGGCTAAAGGAAAGAGGCCTCCAGTTGAGCTGCTGACACGGAGCTGAGAGCGACCCGCTTCAGGGTCTATTCTGTTGGGTCACAGGGTTACCGTGGCGCCACAAATCTTTTTTAAACGCTGAAGCTCAGGTCCCTAGGAGATTGGAAAACCCTTATCTGGGTTTTTTAAGCATGTTTTTAGGTTTTTTTTTCTTCACCTTCTTCGAACAACCCGTGAAAGCACTGGTGAAAGACTGCTGGATTTGCCGTTCGAATGAAAATATCAATTAAAAAACTTAAAAAATAAGGCAGTTAAAAGAACGAGGCAATGGCCTGACATGTATTTGTGTAGTAGCTCGGCTGTTCTACAATTGTTTGCTTGCATGTATGCTATTTGTGCTTTCCATTTGCTATTTTTGTGTTAATCGTAAACCTTTGGTCGGACACATTTTATACAGATTTGCACTTTTCTTGACAAAACACTGGACCCATGTTCTGGGGACAGGCTTTGACATTTGCCCTTCCTGCGTGCGTGCGTGCGTGCGTGCGAGAGAGAGCGAGAGCGAAAGAGGAGCATGCGTGCATATGTACTGCGCAACACACACAGGGAGTGTGCGAGCGGCTGTGTTTTCGTCCGTGAGCGGCAGGGAGAGCGCAGCGGCTGGGGGAGGGGCACCTCCCCGCACGGCTGTGCCTCATTAAGCCCGTGTTCCGCTGCTGACTCCGTCATCTCCCCCGAGCACCGCAGGCCGCTTCGATTTCCTGACAGCCGCGTGCTCTTGCTCCGCCTGTGGAGCCGAGCCGCCCCGGCAGCTGCTAATTCCTGTGTTTACAAGGCCGGGCGGAGGGGCAGCAAGGGTGTGGTCGATGGGAGCAGGAAAAATACAGAAGCCATGCTGCCTTTTTGCTGGAATGGGTAGTTTGTCCCAGTCTGGGTGGGCCGTGTTGTGTGGGCACCTGGAGTTTGGGGGAACAAAGACTCACATACGCACACGTGCGCGCACACGAATACCATTTTACTGCACCGTATTACTTGTTCTGTACTTCTAGCTGTCACTGAAGACACGTAGCCTTTCCCTGTCCGTCTCTCTATTGCTTCTGAAATTTGCATTTATTCATTAAACAATGAATAAATAAACACTGTGATTTTCTCCAACATAGTGTGTTAAACAAAAGTAAACAACAGTAAGTAAACAAAAAAGTAAGTGAATTAGACATGCAGACACGTGCCGTTTGTTTTACGGTCAGCTTTTCCAAAACTGTCATCTTTTCCGGCGTATTTTACATCCATAGCTGTGTACAGAATTGGCAGGAAGTACGGAGGTGATGGTGACAGATGGTGTGGTGCAAATTTATGGAGCAGTTAAGCGATCAGGGGAGAAATGAGTTGAAAAGGGATGCATCTGAGAAATGTCTCCCAGCCTCCTTCACAGGGTCCTTGTGGCCACAGATGGAGGTCACGTTACACTCAGCGTGTCCAACAGTAGAATCCAACCTCAGCTTGAACATACAGATAAACTTTGTTTGCGTGTCTTTGGTGTGGGGAAATGTTCAAGCCCTGGTTTAGCAGTAGCTGAAACACAAAAATTACTGTTGATTTGTAGCTAGCAAGGCTGCTCAGCTTGACCTTAGCGGTCTTTGTAAGAAGGAGTATTTCTGTGGACTTCATTCTACCCCGCCTGCCATAAGAAATGATCAGGATTCTCCTCAAACAACATCTGATGCCCCAAAACAGACGAGAGTGATGTGATAAGAGGTGCGGGAATTTTTTGGCTCCGTGGATGTGAGTTCTGCTCCAGCCGATGGCAGCCCGGTGCCTCGGATCCTATTGGTGCCAGGAATTGTGCAGATGGCAGATCAATGCGGAGGAAGGAGATGAAAAGGTTATCGCATAGTTGTTTTCCTTTGGATACAAATAGTTGTTTTTTTTTTTTTTTTTCCCCCCCCTGCACTTATGAAAGCCTTGCATCATCCATCCAGAGCAGTCTGTGGGGCTTTGTGCTGCTGTTTCCCGGTAATGCTGTCGCCCGCCTGCCTCTCGCACAGGGTCCTCCCCAGCCCCATTAACAGTCGGGTGACAGGCGGTGGAGCGGAAACCCTGAAACCTTTGAAACCTCAAAACCTGCAGGCAGAGTCAGTCGTCGGCTCTTTGTCTGGAAGACTTTCCGGAGTCCATGCAGGAGGACAGTGTGCACCAATGGTTGCTGCGGAAGCTTTGACTGACAGGCGCAAGGCTGAATGACGCAGATCTTTGGGGGAGGAAGCAACGGCAATGGCATCGTGCACAGCAGTAGAAGCCACGTCGGCCGACCCCAGCTGTGAGAGGGTGCAGGGGTGCAGCCACTCGGCCTAGCGCCGCACCATCCTGCCCGTTGGTTTTCCTCACTCAGGCATAATGTGTTTGCCCCTTTGTAAAGGTTTTGCTCTGTTTGCTGCTAAGGGCATGAGGCATGATGGGAAATGTTTCTCTGTCTCTCATCATCTTCCATTCAAGCTGAAAAGATTTTAAAAAATCTGCTGCCGGACACACGGAGGTCAGAAGGGGGTAGTTGTGTGCGCGTGCGCACAAGCCGGATGCTCACACCCTTCACACTGAAGTGTACGCTCGGTGTTCTCTACTTTAATGGCCCGTTCCTGTGACGTGTGCTGGATGACAAGCCCCCCTTTTCAAGTCCCCATCGCTGCAGGGAGTGTAATAGGTGCTGCAAAGTGCCCTGCCTTAATTGCTGTCTGTCTGCTTATAGCCGGGCGTGCGGTGCGAGCGGCTCAGCTGACAGGACCAAACCCACCCGTGCGGCACACCTCCCCATGGTTCTCTTGTTTCTCCTGTCTCCCTCTTTGGTCTCATCTCTGCCAGCCTGTCCTCCCTTTCTGGTGGAGCTGTCCCAGGTGGGGTAGGTGCAAGGAAGGACCGGGGCTCCACGCCTGTTTGAAAGTGTGTTTCACTCTGGACCCAGCGAGGTGCATCATCCGCTGCCGATTTACTGTATACCTTCACATGCTGTTTGTTTATGAATTATGAATCACTGAGGGAGGGAAAGTCATCTGTTGTTTGGGTAAGAGCAACAGTGTTGAACTGAGTGCTGCTGTCCCAGAAGACTGTCCTAAGAGACGTTTTTCCCGCTCCGTGCAGTGGGGTTCCTTGGGACGGCTAAGGGTGTGAAACTCGGCAGGTTTACGTGTCAGAGGAGCAGGTGTGTGGGCGCACGAGGTCGGCAGGAGCACGTGTGCACGTTTGTGAGTGTTTGTGTTTCTTTGGCCTTGCAGGGACTTTTCTGAGGAAAAAACTCTTCCGCAAACACCAGGATAGTTTGTTCTGAAAAACAGACCATGTGGGGGAAGTCCCTGCAATTTAAAATACATTTCCATCCCATTTTTAAAAAGGCTAAATGTACCAAAAGGTTTTGTCAGCAGTCTTATGTTTTTATGTTTGAGTGGGGTGGGAATAGGAATCGTTTATTTTGAGCCACAGTGGTGCGTGCGCGAGTGTGTTTCCATGCGTGAGTGCGTTTCCACACGTGTAGCCCAGTTTCAGTTGGTGTGTGGTCACCATTTCCCCCTTCTGAGGAGACACAAACAGCGGTTAAGACACACAGTCAAAGTCGTCCCCTTGAGCCCACTCCATGTACCTTTGTAGAGCCCTCTCTCCATTCCCACGATTCCTCTGGCTCCCTGATCACAGTCATTATTTTCCAGGCAAACTGCTGGCACTCATAGAGTGCATACCCCCCCACCCCACAGTGGCATTCACTGGGGATCTGTACTTTCACTCAAACCTGGAACTAAACGGTGGCGTGCGGCTCCTGTGTGAGATGTGTCCCCAGCGCCTACACCTGTAACCACAGCAAGGGCCCTGAGTCCCCTGCTTCAGAACGAAAGACAGATTTGTGTAATGAGGACAAGGGGGGCTCCGCAGGTGCGAGGGAAAACACCAGAGCTCTGCGGGCGAAATCACTTTCAAACTCATCATTGTTTTCGCTTTCTCTCTCTGCCTCTCCTCCCAGACTCTACCATTTGCTGGCCTGGGGGGTGCCTCTTCTGATGTCCTGCCTTCCCCTGATTGGCGGGTTCTACGGCCCGGCTGGAGCTTGGTGGTGAGTGTCAAGGTTGGAGGTGCTGCTTTCCAGCCTGTTTGTTAACTCATCGGAGGGCTGTTCACCTGGAAACATCCCAACTTTTAGCTCTTGTGATATTGAGCCATTTTCCATGGGTCGGCTATCCCAGCAGCCCTTAGGATCCTTAACTCCGTGACCTGCTGACCAGCGACGAGCAGCAACGTTTGCTCCGACAACGCCAGCTCACCTCTCATTGCTGCTCCGGTGTCTGTTCTCAGTGGCCAAGCCAAACACGGTCCTCCAAAAATAGATGCACTCCATCCCAGATAAGGGTATGGGTGGGGGCATTAGGCATGTCCTGGAGGGTGGAGCAATAAGTGCAATGGCTGCCGGATCAAATACGGTGAGACAGGAGCCTGGGGCACTCGCAGGGCTTTTCTCCATGATTATGTGTAGCCATGCAGTGGCAGCAGGGTTGGACCTCTAGGGCTTCCTTCTGCTGGGGATAGCTAGGTGTTAATGTGGCTGGGCTCCAACTCAGTGCCACTGCCCGCCCTCAGGGCTCACCTGTGGGATGTCGTATCTGAACCAGGCCCGTGGTCGTGTGACAGCTTCCTCAAGGAGGTGCAACCCTAGCCTTCTTTAACCTTCACACAACCTCTAATGCCCTTGAGGTAGAGTGGGTGCTTCACAGGGGTCTCAGTGAATGGTGGTGGGGGCAGGGGGGGGTAGAGCTGGGGGGTGCGCCGGTGTCATAGGCTTGCTGGTGTTGCCATGGTGATCAGGAGCTCTTTGCTTCGTAATGCTGTGCTGCATCGACGTGGGAGTGTAGTCAGAAAGTTATTGCATATTTCTGCTCTTTGTGTGGCTGTGCAGCAGAGGGACGACTTCAGCTGGAGTGGGGGGATACAGAGGAAGTTTGGTGTATTCTTCTCCAGGGAAGAGTTATTGAAGTTCTGTCCATATGCAGCGCATCGCTGTGTGTCTGCAGGAAGCCTCGTGAGGTCCTTGCCGAGGAACCATCTGCGCGCTTCATCACACGCGGCCCGCAACGCGCTTCCTGCGGCGGCTCAATTCGCGGCCGTGTTTAATAGGTCATGACGTAAAAACGGCAGAGCAGCGCAGTTTCTGCCGATATGATGAGCGCCGCGTTCTGCGTTATTGGGTGTTACGATAATTGCTTTCGAGGGCTCTCTCCGCAGGAGCGTCTGAGCTCCGGGGACGAGGCGGCTAGCCACAGTGTTTGTGTGCCGCTGTGGTGTTGTGTCAGCTTGGCGAGGTCTTGCGTCGCCGGCATGTGATTGACAGCTCCCACACATCCCCTGGTGGTAGAGCCGCAGCCCCCCACCACCTTATCAGCAGGAACGCGGGGATCGGGCCACTTAATGGAAAAAAGCGATGTGCTGGGAAATGAAGCATTGCAGGAAGGAAGGTATCCAGGCACGGCACAGAAAGCTGCTTCGGCAGCTGCACGGCCTTCTGGGTGAAAACCCTCTGGGTAAAGCTGTTTCTTTTTAATGGTGTGTAAGAGCAGTCGTGTTGGTGTAATTTGTATCCCCAATCCTCGTTCCGGGGGGGAGGGCATCTGAGAGTGCCCTTTGGCTCTCGTTGCATGTGACAGTATGCTGGAGGTGTGTTCCAGATGACATGTGAAGTGTCATCGTTCCCATTGTAGTAGGTCGGGTGCAGAGAGGGTCCACTGTCCCCAGGCTACAGAGAGGTGCAGGTACAGCTTGGGTGGTGCTAGAAAGGAGTACTGTTTCGGCTTTGAAACACACATTTTTTTGGGCAACAGGTGGGGCCGTCAGCTGAGGCTTCCCCCAAATCCCTGATCCAGACCCCTCCTTCACCGTGCCTCAGTTTATTTCTTTTATTTACTGATGTTGTGTCAGTTTAATTGTTGCCAGTTGCCTGTGTTACTTCTGGAGGTGACAGGGATGGAGTGCAGCTCTCAAACCCCCCACAGAGCAGTGTTTCCCTGACGACGTGTGTAAACTCCAGGCTGGGCTCAACTTGCGCTACGAAAGCCTCTGTTAGTCCCGATGGCCCAATGCAGCTGTGCTCCGGGGCTAATCCAGCTTCCGGCTGCCCCAGGGTTGGTGCCGCGAGGCCACAAGGGCAGCGTGGGGCATAAATTCCCCACCAGTGACTTTTTATTCCAGATTTCTGTGAGTGCTGATCCAGATTGTCTTAAACTGTGGCACTAGGCTGGGGCCTTTGATCCCTTTCCCGTACCTGGTTCCTCCAGAGCAGAAAGCTGCACATGTGGGAAAGCAGCCTTGTTGCCGAGGGTCTCGCTGCGGGGGCTGCAGTCGGAGCTGTTCTGCCGCGCGGTCGATGCACGACAGCTTCGCGCATCATTAATCACTGTCCCATGGCATTACCGCAATTATCGCTGTGCTCGCAGGCGGGAGTCGCAGGGGGGCCAAACACCCCTCCACTTGTCCCAGCACCACCCCCCTGCTCTGGGGGAGTCCCCCACTCCCTCCCTCCCACACTCGCCGGCTCGCTCGCTCGCTCGCTCCATGTGTGTCGCTGGGGGCTGCTGCACTGGGTGTATTAATAGCTTCAGCTGTGCCCCAATTCCCAGCATAGTAAAAGAATTCTCTCTCTCTTTCCAGCTGGATCACAGACAATCACGTAGCCTGGAGATTTGGCATGTAAGTACACTTCAGCTGTGGGATCAAAGCTGGGGGCCAGCAGCGGTCACAAGCAGACAAGTAGAGGGAGGGGGTCCATCACTGTGACCACTGTGACCAAGGTCAATGGGTTGGGCTATTGCAGGCAGGTGGCTATGGGGGGAACTGTGGACCGCATGTGGTGAAGTGTGGTCAGCAACTAGCACACGTGGTGATGCACGTGGAGCTCACAGCCCGGCCTGTTTACACGGCTTTCCTTTGGATCGCTGCACCCCCTGTACTGGCCCGCTGGAGCCGCTCGCCGTGGGAGCGGACCGCGCTGCCGTAGCCACAGTCGGTCCACGGGCTGTGGACACCTGGCAGCGCAGCAGAGCTCGGCCCGATTCAGAAGTCCTCCCCTTGATGAGCCCCTTTTGATGTTCACTCGGAGCCCTCATCCGCAGCACATCTGAGGTCCCCCCAGCCTGGCGGTGTTCTTTCATTCTCTCTTTATCAGCACCCCCCTCGCCCGATGTGCGCGGCCCACACCGCCTCCATTAAAAGCGTTCAGTGAGCGGAATACCTCGATTCCACCGCGCTTTGATCTCCTTAAAGACGATGGGTGAGACACTACACGCCAAATTGGGGAAAGAGCGCAAGAAAATGAAATGTTTGTCAAAGTCGCGTTATTTCCTCAAGCGACGGAGAGCGCAACGGCACAGTCGTTCATCATGTCTCTCTCGCCGGAAAATGAAGGGCGGGTGGGAGTCGGGGGGGGTTCACAAAATTTGTTGACGGCGTTTTTTTTTCCCCCCCCGGAGCCACAAGCACGTAGGAGCGGATACGTGGCAGGATGTCTGCTACGATGTGCGCTTACGGAACTGGGAAAGCCTTAACGGCCGCTTCAGCGCACAGCACCTCTACTCGCTCACGTGCACACTGTGGCAGAGGGAGAAACATAAACATACAGAGGGAAAGAGGATGTTTTGATTCTCATTTAGACCACTGCCCCACTAGTAAACCGTAGTTGGCTCGCAGTGGCACACTTGTTTGAGTGCCCCGTCACACTCTGCGCTGTGTCGAATGATGGACGGCCCCATGAGGAGCATCAGCCTACATGGTTGCGGCGTTCAGAGGTCGGGGCTCTTTGTTGGCCCGGTGTGCTGGCTAGGCTCTCGGTGTGCCTGGCAGGCTGCCCGTGCTGAGGAACTGAGGTCTGCCCGCACATGTTTGTTAACCTGTCTTTGGTGTGCTGGAGGCTCACACAGCCTGGGGGCTTTTGGGTAGATTATTCCCCCCACCCCATACCCCTGGCTCTGGCTATCATGCTGTGCATCGCGTGCTCCTTGCTCTCTCCCTCCTTTGCTTTCCTTCACTCTCTCACTCTGATTGTTCCGGCAGCTTTCGTTCTAGCTGATTCTGGGCCACACATCTTGCTGCTGGGTGTGTGTGTGTGTTTGCGTGTGCACGCGCGTGCACATCTCTTTTCCATAGCTGAAAGAACATGTCCACCATAGGCCATCTGCCTCTGAATAACACGTTGTGCAAGGGGAGGAACGGGGCAAGATGCACACAGGCTAGCGAGGCCCTGGAGCTTGGCCAGCGCTACCCTCAGGCCAGAGCAAACAGAAAGCGCCAGCAGCTTAACTGGCACAGTATCGGTGGGCACCCACCAGTACATTGTTTTAACAGCCCTGCCTCTCTGTCTACAGCCGATAAGGTTACACACAATTGATCTCTGTGGGATAAATCCACCCAGTGCCAAATGTCCTTAACACAAGACAATTGTCTACATGCTGATATTTTTTGGGATTGATTTAAATTTGTGCCAGAAGGGGTATTGCCTGTTGACAGTTTTGTTGGCCCAGATTTTACGTACACAAAAGTTAAAGCGTAGAAAGCGCTTTAGAAGAAAGCGTTAAAACACCACAAATAAAAATGGAGCTTAACAAAGTATCTCTGCTGATCAGAATTGGCCGGGTAAGTCGGCTGTTTTTTGCTAAAGATCCATCCTGCCAGGTTCATCGCAGGAGTGTCTGACTTGAAGAAGAGCCGAGCACGGTGGTATCGGCAGTGTGACGTGCAGCTTGGTGGCGCTATTGAGCAGCACAGGGATGGACCTGTGGTCTGTGTTGCCATCTCCCTCCTGCAGCCAGGGGCTGTTGGACACCGCCTTTCCTCACCCTCCCAGGGTGTACGGGATCTGCATGGACTGTCAGGTGTGTGTGTGTGGGATGGGGGTCCAACGCATGGTCTCAGCAGGCGGCACGTTGGCATTTGCGCTGGATCCGTCTTTTTATAAACGGGGCTCTAAAACCTGTTCCACCGCAGCCTCCGCTGCTGGCTCACGTGCCGCTTGTTTCCATAGCGCCACTGCCGGGGATTAAGCGGCTGACGTGATCTGTGAATCTTCATTAAGTCTAATTACATCAAACGAGAATGGGGATTAGCGGGGCTGACGGCGATGGGGAAACACTCGTGCTTGGCCCCCGGTGGACGCCGAGGGAGCCAGCCTGTTCGCTTCCCACCCTACCGCACACGTACGTACACACACCAGGCACCCTGCCCCCGCCATCTGTGCTAGTTGAGCCCCTCTGTGCAGCATGCAGGGCACAATGGAGGAGGACGTGGTCCGGGCTCGGTCCCCATTCCCGGACTGTGAGGGACGCTAACACAATGACCCCGGGGCCCCTGCCACCGTGAACACATCGCACACCTCCGGTGAATGCTAATCTGTTTCTTTAAAGCCCCCCCCCCACCGCATGCTCCCAGGGACATTTTTTCAACACGGCACTGAGAAACTGCAGGGCCCGGCAAAGGAGTAATGAGATCATGGCTGATGAGCCTGTTACGCAGAAGAGGGATTTTAAAGAGAAGGAAGGGGACCCAAAGCTGTAAATTAAACGTCTTTTACTGGCCCCGTCATTTGCCTGTCTGCCTTGTGCCTTGTGGTTGGTTGGGCTCCATGGCGACAGTAACCACGGCGCTCAGTAAACAGTCTGATGAACCCTGCAACATCGTTTTTAGCAGGTCTCTGTGTGGGTGTAGTCTCACAGCAAGCAGCCGGTGTACAGTACCACGGTGCCCCGGCGTGACGGGAGCGGGAGCAGGACGTTTAGAAGGGTCTTGGAGATGGAGCGCGTAGCTGCGCCCATATCTGTAGCACAGCAGGTGTGTGGGGAAGCTGGCTGTTGCCTGGGGCAGTGTCTGCCACCTGGGGCGGGTAATAGAGCTCACTGGCGCAGCCTGCTGAACAGGACATTGAGTCCGCAGACCCGCAGAGGCCTTCTTTGATCCCGCCCTCAGATGAATGACAGCTCATTGTTCTCTCGCGTCTCTTCCTGATTCCAATTCATCCATTTGATGTGTCCAGGTCTGATATGTTATCTTTCGCCAGGATTGATGTCTCTGTCTCTGATGGCCCCTGCGTTGTTCTCATTTCCACGGTGGCCACGCGCCTGTCATCGTCCGGCCCCCACGGACCACGTGGGGACCCGAGGCCCTGGGCCTGCTGTCGCGTCCTCTCATCTCCGCTCGATCGAATTGGAGCGCTTCCCGGCCCCTCCTCGGCACCCTCCCACACCGGCAGCTTCCATTAGGACGCCATTTCCCGTAGATCTTGTGTTTCAATTAGCGGGGTGGCTTGCCGCGGCCGTATCGACTCGGGATATTTACACAGGTCGCCGCCTCTCAAGCTGCCTCCGTTTCATGCATTTTTAAGCAAGAGCCGGAGCCTCGTGCTGCAGCTGGTTTGCCCTCTGCGAACCTCACCCCGAGCCTCGTCTCTCAGCGCAGGGGGAACGTCCGCCAGACCCTCTGGCTCCATCCCCTGCCCCCCCTTTCCCCCGACAAGCATTCTTTCCGTGTGCGAGAATGGCTCTGTGCTGCCTGTCCACAGGAGTGGCTGTAACGCGGTACCTGTGTTTTTCCCAGCCCTGGCCGACCTTCCCGCCGACTGCACACAATGCAGCCCTTGTGAGGCCGTACGTTTGAAGTCTCTGGAGTAGCTGTGCCTTTGTCGTCGCTGCACTTGTGAACCCACCCCCTACACCACCCCTCCCACCTCCAGCACTCTGAAAAAGCCCCCCTTAACCGTTGTCCGGTGCGGCGTCCGTGAGCGTGCGTCTTTGATGTGCCCCCACCCCCTTCTCTCAGCCCTATTCTATTTTGGACGGGGTGCGTGTCTATTTGTGAGAAGACGGTGTTATGGTGAGAGCTCTAGCCAGGAATTCTGGGGTTTATTTATAGAAGGCTTTGAACTGTGCAAAACCAGCACGCTTCTTTGTCGAAAGAAAGCAGAGCCTAGCAGTCAAAGTTAAAGACAAAGTTAAAGACTTTATGCAATGAGAGATTTATCGAGTGCTAACGGCTCTTTCTCTAAGCCGTTTTCTTAGCAGTGGAAAACTAAACAAGTGTACACTTTTCTGAGGTTAGCCAGTTGTCTCTATGAGTAACTAATATGTTATACACAGAGCCACAAATCCCATTGTTTTTAAAGTTGTTTTTTGCACAGTTTTTTAATGACATCTTTGACGATTCATCACTTTTTAACTATGATGAACTTGGATTTGCAGAAAAGCAGATGAAGGCCCAAACTTTCTCCCAGATCTGTTCTGCTTTCATGCCAGTAAAAGCTGAACTCAACGAAATGGACGCAGTAGATTATGTGGAGTCAGGTATGAGGCATGAAGACAGTGTCACCAGGTTCCTGGCTGCGGAGCACTTTAGTGCGTCCTGCTCTTCCAAGAGGGGGCCCTTGGGCTCTCTGTCCTCTTCTCGTGGTGTGGCCCGTAATCCCCCGTAATCCCATTTCCCGCTCTGCGCGAATCTGAGCTCAGGGCCTGTCTGCCATCACGATGCCCCTTCCACTGCACACCGTCTTTCAGGGAGCCAGCAAGGGCAGAGAGACACAAGGGCCGCCTGCACCCCCTCCCCTTTTTTTTTTCCTGATAAATGAACAACACCGGATGAGTGGCCCGCATACTCATTTGAGCCAGTAGGTGGAGCAGTGATTAGAGCCATCACCTTTATACTTGAAGGACTTGGGTTTGAACCTCCCCTCATACTGTAGTACCCTTGAGTAGGGTTCTTACCCTGAACTGATGCAGTAAAAGTTAACCTGCTCTGTAAATGGGTAAATCATTGTAAGTAGGTTATCACTAAGGTGCTTTGGAAAAAGGTGTCAGCTAAATGAGTACATTTAAAGGAAGAGGAGCACTACTGTTGTATTTTTCCGGTTTTGCGCCAGAGAGAATTCCCAGCCATCATAATTTATGGCGGCAAAACTACGCTGCACAAGTCACGCTGCATAAAAGCCTGCGCTAGATAACTGCGTTCTGCTGTGTATCGGTAATAACGCACAGTCGTGGGACGGCAGCGCAGCTTTGTGGGAAACAGAAGCGAGCAGTGACCCTGGACCTGGCCATGAGTGTGACTGCGAGTGACCCCCCCCTCCCTCGCTCTCTCCTCCTCCTCCTCCTCCTCCTCCCCCCCGCACGGCACTCTGCTCGTCCCCGGAGCACGGCCCCTCACACAGCTGCAGGGAGAAGCTACTAAATGACAGATCATTATCATGCTAATTAAGCCACTTTGTAACTCCCGCTCGTCAGTGCCCCGCTCATTAATGGCGCGCTCAGTGAAATTGGATGGCATTTATTTCGGCTCGCAGGTTATTAAGGCGCGCGTCGGGGAGCGCCCTCCGTCCCCAATTTTGCCATTTAAGCGAGGGGGGTGCCTACCCACGGCGGGGGCTGCGGGGCGAGACGGTGTCCTGCGAGCAGTTGTGAGGAAAGGAGGGCCACAGCTTATTGCAAGAGATTTGTTCAGGATTCACATTTCTGTGTTTTCTACGTGGGAGCTGTGCCATTTGACCCAGAGTACAGTTGGAGCGTAGGGATGTCTTTAGGTGGCGGAACACCTGGCACAGCCCCTGGAGGTGCACCTGACCGATGTGCTGTATCGCGGCAGCCGCAGTAAGCTGTTTACTGATCCTCGCTGGCGGCCTGGACTGGGTGGGGTGCTTGTCTTATCGCATGTGCCTGACCGCTCTCCTGTTTATTGTGTTTGAATTTCTGCCAACCCTCTTGTCAGGCCAACACACTAAAGATTGTTGCGGCACTGCTGTGATGGGGCGGAGCTCGGATGGGGCCGCGATGCATCCAGTGAACGCGGATGTCCCCAAAACAGCGTGACCGCAATTCATCGAGTGCCATCTCCGTTCTGCACAACCGTTCTTGAAGCAGAACAACGGCGTACGGTATCGCAGCACGCATGGGAACACCCAGCAGGAGCACCAAGAGTTCCTCCTCACTGGGCCTCGAACGTGTTGATGGACAGCAAAGTACTGTTGTGGGATCAACCCTATATCAGCGGTGGGTGGGAACTCGTGCAGTGGACGAGGAGGTTGATGCGAATAAATGAGATGCACTGCTCTGTATGTGAGTGTAGCGGAGGGGTGCAGCCAGGGGAGTGAGCTACGTGTTGCATCATTCGGGCCTCTTGCAGAGAATATGTAACAGGGGAGAACCCCACACCTCAAGGACATTCTCGCCTCTCCTTCACCGTCCTCACGGAGCTCCGACAGCTGCTGTGGGCAGCCTGCCTGCTTCAGTGTCACACACCCATTAGTGTTTCTGCTTGCTCATCCTCTCAGGCGGTTTTTGATTAGAAGAGTATGGACCTCCCTTTACCTCCTTCTTGCTCCTCCTTGCTTGTGATCCAGCCTGCTGCATCACTGTTTGTTTGCCCTAGGAAGCCATTTTGCATGGTCAGACATGGGTTTCAGCTGGACTTTACAGACTGCGCTCAACTTATGACACATTTGACATACAACAGACTCATACTTATGACAGTCAGTAATAATAATAAGCAATAATAATGCTAATCTTATGTAACAGTTGCGTAAGGTGAACGCAGTACTGCAACATTACAGTGGCGCCCATGCGTAGCCAGCAATCATCTCACAAAGTGTTAGTTCTCACAAGCATCTTCCCGCAGTTCATTATGTCCTTGAAAGTCACAATCATCACAAAAAGTCAACAAGGGTCTATCCACAAGATGGAGAAGATGCTGATGACCTGGATGGCGGACCAGATCCAAAAATGAGTTTGCTTACTATTCAGGCAAAGGCAAAAAGTATCTTCAACACCAAAAAGAGCTTGCAGGAGAAGAAAACGGACATTCACTGCCCACCGATCACACCAAAAGCAAATTATAGTAAAGCGTGGCTCACAGCCTGGCCATTGGTCCGTAACCCAATCGTAAGTCGGGGGCAGTCTGCGCTTCTCCTTGAAATTCCTGATTGGTCAGGGTAGTAATTTAAAACTAAATTTGACAAATTGCGAGTCATCTTGACACTTTTGTTTAGCATTATTCTGTGTCTTTTATAAATATTTTGTGTTGCTGTCAGAATTAGTGTATTTCACATTTGCTCAGTGCTGGTACATGTGTCAGGAGGGAGAAAGCAATGCAGTCCAGTGTTTTTTTTCTTGAGTAAAACTAGCACGTATAATGCCTCTTCTCTGCCCCCAACAGATGGTACATCCCACTCTTCACCCTCATTTTCCTGATGATTTGCTGCTACATTCGAATCATCTACGTGGCCAACGCGAGGGTAAGCCATGCTCTCAAGACAGACCTGTTGCAGAAAGATGCCTGACCGTGTGTTCGGTGCTGTGGGACTGGTGTCAGTAATTGGATACAGCAGCTTAGTAATATCATAAAATGAAAGAAAAAACCACCGTGGTTTCATAGCAGGCAAAGGCAGGGAAGTTCTATTTCCTGTGTGAAACGGTACGAATCAGATGAGAGCTTGTTCTAAACCGTCACACATCAGGTGAGGTATTCGCTGTCTGGTTTTTAGCTCACGTTGCCTCAAGAGGTTGGGCAGGATGTCCTGGGATGACACTCTGAATAGTGGACTTCCCCTGGGTTTTGTAGTACCGTAGCAAGAGGGAGGTGTGTCTGGAGGGCATGTCCAGCGCTATGAAGTCCAGGGGCCACCGGCAGCAAGACCCTGGCTGCTGCGGAGCACAATCTCTAGAGCTATCAAGGCACCAGTAGGCTGGAGAACAGCCGTAGATGCATTTCTAGAAAATAGGCCAGGAAAATGAACAATTCTAGAAAAAAATTACTGCCTTGCTGGTCCTCTGACTCTGTTCTTGGAAGGCGCACGTCACATGGCTGTCACAGCACTTTGCTTCTCGTCTCTTCCCCATATGCGTACGTTTCTGAGGGACGGCACCTCTCCTCTTCGGCTGTACGTTGCTCGTAATCTGCAGGAATCTGGTGAGCATCTGCTGGTGGCCATGTGTTGCCTTTGTAGGGGTCCAGTGTCGCATTTGTCCAGCCAAATGGCTCCAGCATTGCTGTGTTCCCACTTTGTCGCTTTTGCATTCTTTGCTGTTTGTTTACGTATGTGCTTTTCCTGTCAGCAGCGTGGAGGATGGCTGGTTTCCTCTGCTTATACTGTCGAGTCCTGCATCTTGGATGACATTTGCATCACCTGATCTGGCTACATGTTGGGTTGATGGAAAGTAGAGGATCTGCTGGGCAAGGGAGGTATACGTTCAGGGTTCCTGGTGGCGAGACACAGATTGAATTGGTGAGCTGCGCTGACTAACAGCCTCCCCGCTGCCACCCTCCACTGGTGCGTGGCCCCGGGACCCGTGGGCTTGATTGGCCACGCTCTGCCATCTGCGTGCTCTTCTCCTGCTGCTTGTCGAGTAAATACCGTGTTTAAGAAGAACTCATCCCTTATCTGTGTGCAGATACGCGCCGTCTCTCTTGAAGGAATTCAAAAGGCTCAGAGAGGGAGATGTGTTGGGGATAATATGTGTACGTCGGGTGGAAAGCGGATTGGGCGTCTCAGCATCGGGGACTTTTGGACCCCCATAGCTCAGGACGTGTGCTTGGAAGACGTGGCAGGAATCCAGAAAGCTCCAGCCTAAAGTTCCGCCCATTTCCTATTTCTGTGCGCTCCCCTGACCCCCGGCAGCAGAGTACCGTAATAAAAATGTGCGAGGAAACGGACAGCCCTTTATGCTGCGGGGAGGCGCTGGGAGACGCTCTCTGTGATCAGCCCCTTAGAGACAGCCATGTCACAGTGATTTAATCACCGCTCTGCAGCTGGTGTGGAGGGCTTGTGAGGAAAAGATCCACCAACAGGAGGGGCCACCCGACCTCCTTCCCTCTGCTCCTGGTGGGCTCCTCCTGAGGTGCAGTCCTGTGAGAATGGGCCACGGGGGGTAATTGCGCAAGCGAGAGGTAGCGTGGGGCCACATCACCCTCCTCCCGCAACCCCAACACCCGCTTTAATTGATGAGCTGTAATTCCACCGAGCGACTCCGCGGACGGCTGCTGAGAAACAATCCGACACGCCCCCGTGCCCCCCACCCCCCGCTCATGCCCTCACAGGTTTTCCGGTCTAATTGGTGGACAGCGGCAGCCCTTAATGGAGGCGGTCTCCACTGGAGGGTTTTGGCGGCGCACACAATCAATGTGGCCAGCTGGGCCCAGCGTCTGCAGCCGGTGAAAGGCCCTTTTTGGAATAACAGATTGCTGTGGGTTACGTAAAGCTGGCTGCCGGCTGTGGCCGCCCGCTCCGCCGCCGCCACCGCAAATTGATGCCCTTCTTGAAAAGGCGCACAGGGGACCACAGTCTCCCCCCCTCCCCAGGCTCCGCGAGCCCTTCCTCCCAGACCTCGCTCCCGCGGGACAGCGGTTACCTTGGCAGCAGCTGACGTCTCTGCAGGGGGCGACGCGCCGTGCCCCGCTGCTGTCCGTTCACAGAGAGCCATCCCACGACGGTGTGACCGCACGATCTTCCCTCTCAGAACCCTGTGATCATCCACGCTCTTTGTGAAGAAACATCAGCCACCATTAATAACCGCAAAGGTCTCTCATCTGTCTGGTTTAAATGCAGAAGATGCAGAGTCTTATGTTCCCGCTCTGGCTTCTCTGCCGCTGAAAATGGCAATGGTTGATGTGGGAACTCCGTGTTGTTGGAAGTTTCTTTCAACAGACACTTTTTTGGAACATGATCGGTGTTTAATCCACAATACGTTAATTAATTTTGGAACAGCAATTTTTAAATAAGATATAATTTTATGCCCTTTTCTCATTTTTGAGAGTTTTGAATATATTATTGGTATATTAATCAGTTAAGCAAACACTATAATCATATTTTTCACTGTGGCTGTCTGTGCTGCTACTTAGTTGTTTAAATTTTGGGTTTCAGTGTGTGAAAATCACCAGTGTTCTGGATGCTAGAATTGTTTTCATTGTATTTGATTTACTTTATGTCTTGTGCAATGTTTTTTATGTGATGGTTTGTTTTCTGTTTAAGCTGTGAACTTGTCTTCAGAATAGAGCCCAGTTCAAGAACAAATGATTTTGTGCTTTACTTAAGGACCTGTAAAGCAGTCAATTAGTGCATAGTGTAGTTTTGTGACCAGTGTTGTGGGAGTATCTACCTCGGGTTTCGATGCCATAATAACGGCAGAAAGTCTGAGCTCTCCAAACAACTATACGGGTCACAGAAGCGCCTGGTTGTGGTGCCGTGAGCGCGCTTGGAATGAGGGTCTTTGATCTTAGCCGTTGCATGAGGCGATTCGGGCTCCTGGCCGAATCCGCTGCCACGACGGCCCACCCAGCCCTGGAGCCTCATCACAAGGCCGCGTTTGAAGTGAGACACCCATGTGATTGGCTTTGAATGGTGGTGGGGGCCATCACTGTGGATGACAGGCTGAATGTGGGGGTTCGGGAAGCAAGTGAGAGCAGAGCTGTGTGTGGAAAGAGAGAGAGATGGAGAGAGAAAGAGAGCAGAGCTCCAGAAAAGTGCGAACGAGAGAGAGTGTGCAGAGAGCGCAAGCGAGAGAGAAGGAGAGAGAGCTGTGTGCTCCGTGCCCTCGGCCCTGCGCTCATGACTAATGAAGCACGTTCTCCGCAGGCAGCCCCAATTAGCCTGGCGCAGCGGGCCTGAGCAGCCTCCGTGTTAATAATGTCCAGGAGCGACGGAGCTGCGTCTCCACACAGTGCCGGGACACACTTCGGTGTCGGGGGGGGGGGGGGGGACACTCGTACCCACCACCCCGCTCGCCCTCTCTTACTTTGCGTGTGTTTGTGTCTTTTTAATGTGTTTGTGAGAGTGCAATTGTGCAACCATGAATAGGCGCCTCTGTGGTGTGAGACAGAGCGCATGTGTTGTTGCCAGTGTGTGTAAGAGAGAATCTGTTGTGTGTGAGAGTCTGTGCCCGTATGTTTGTGTTTTTCTTTTGTTGTGGTAGCACAGTGACAGGGCCTAAGTTGTACACACCTGCAGAGGTGTCTCTGTGTGTGTGTGTGTGTGTGTGTGTGTGTGTGTGTGTGTGTGTGTGTGTGTGTGTGTGAGAGAGAGAAAGAGTGAAAGTTTGCTTTGCATGCAATGTTTAATCAAGAATAAATCCCTGTTTGATTTTGAGATGAAGGGCATTATGAGTGCGTGCCTATGTTCTCTCTTCACATGAATGTGTCACCGGGTCTTTTATCCAGTGTGTGCAGGTGTCATGTAAGGGTGTGTGTGCTGCACGGGCGGCCCTATGTTTCCGTTTGTCTCCACACTGAAGCCCATGTTCTGCCCAGCAGCGTCTAACCTCTTTTCAGTCATTTATCACATTGACCAATCAATGAGGCAGTGAGTAGGACCCGCGTGCGTACACTGCTTGTGTTCACATCCTGCACACGCTTGACAAACGTCTGCCGAACATCACACTCTTGCAACAGCGCCCCACACCGCCCCAGCCCAATTGGATTTGTCCTCATCCTCGGAGTCTCGGCGCGTTCAGTCTCACAGCACTGTGACCGGATTTCGAAATGATGGATTAGAACTTAGATGCGGCCCCTCCCCAACGCACCGTGTAGCTAGTGTGGACCGATGCTGCGGGAGGGCGAAAAGGGGTGACTGATAGACAAGGAATGCAGGCGATGAGCAGAGGCATGTTGGAATGCAGGTAGGTGGAGCACTAACGCTGTCTGTCCTGCTGTTTGAACCTGCTCTGGCACAGCTGCCAGGAAGTGAAGCAAAGGCACAACAGAGGACATTTATCTGACACACCTCAATCTGCCACCTCTCCAGCCACCCACCCACCTGCCCTCCTGTCTGCGCCCTGTGGGGAATGTACCAGATGTTATTGTTGACCTGTCAGGGCGCAGCTGGTTCATCCTCATTGTGACCCCCCATGACCAAACAGGACATTACTGTACGCTGTGATGACCAGTGTGGCCCCCCATGGCATGGTGAATTTCGCCAGGGTGTCTGCTTCGTGAACGCGGCTTAATGGGATTTAGCGATCGTGCTGTTGCTCACCTGAAGGTCATCAATGGGTAACATTTTTGGTCACCTGCATGGTGCTGAAATCACCGATTTGTCTCTCGAAGGTGACGCTTTATGGGCCAGGTACATCACCTCTGTCCTTTGGAAGCCTTTAACTCTGTTTGCTAGTGTTTCTTAGCAGTGCAGCTGAGCAGACGCTGTGTGACCCTTCGGCCTCTCCGTGTCACAGCCCGTGCGCCGTTTCTGCGCCCCCCCTCCTAACAGAATACAAATAAAGCCATTACTTTCACTCGGTCGCTCGCACAACCTGCCTTTTAACGCAGCATCACATACAATTGAATTAACTCCATGGCAGCTTTAGATGGGGATCGCCAGTGGGGGCGCCGGGTGGGGGAGGGGCTCTCACATGTCCCAAGTCCTGTAGAGCCGCGCAGTGCAGTTTGCGCATTGTGTAGCACATTTTGTAGCTTTTCACAGCTCAACACCAGAGCTCTGGAGTCATCCTGAACTCGGGCATGAAGAACACAGCTTATGGCTGTCATAACTTATCGGGGTGTTTTTTTTTTCCTTTTTATTGAATATGAATGTGGCTCATTCGGTTAAGCTCTTTCTTGCGTGCTTCTGCGCAGTTGTTGCTGAGGTGGGGGAGGTTTCAGCGACCTGGAGGGAGTCCAGCGGAAGGGTACTGTGTTCTGAAGATGAATGGTGCCGGATGCCTGTGGTGTGAGGCCAGAATGCGCCCCCCACCCTCCTACCCCCAGTGTGCCCAGGTTTAATGAGCTCTCGAGGAAGATTGGCAGGTGGCGCCTCCAGCTCCTCCCCGGGGAGCGCGAGCAATCCTCTTCAAACAGCAATTTGAGCGATGTCTATTTACCCACATATCTTCCATGAGGATTAACTGGAAGTCTGCTCGCTGAGGTCCAGCCTTCCTCCGTTATTAAAAGGCACCAAATTGAGGAGCGTTGTGATGATCGCGCAGTGCAGAGTGTTTTGTAAACAAAGATCAGTCCTTTGTTTGGTAAATACGCAGTTTCTGCTGTTTTTGGCAGTAAGAATGCCGACTTGCACAGCTCCGTCACAAGGAGCATCCATCGCTGACGTGCTCTCCTTTGCTATCCCCTGCAGATCCAGTCGTGGTTCGGAACGTTCAACCCAGAGAGAGAGCGCCGAAAGGTAAGCCCCCCCTGCCTTCTTTCACAAGTCCTTGGTCCCCAGGTAAGCAGATGCATGGGCTCAAGGCCGTCAAGTTCCTCTGTGGTCTGACCCTAGCAGTAAGCCCTCAACAGTCAGGAAATCCAATCCGCTTCCACAGTGAGCAGCCCCCATTCTGCCACTGCGCTCAGCCATACAAAAACACATCTGTCCCCCCTCCCCCGTCTGGTCGCGTCCTTCCTCGCAGCCAGAGATGTAACGCTATACCAGCCGGGAGCCATCTGTTACCAGGCCTCCTGTCGGCCCTGCTGGCGCGTGGCTGAGCCCACCGGACCAGCACGCGAGAAGGGGGTCTGTCTCTCTCTGCTGGGACCAGCATGGGCCGCCTGAGCATCAGGCATCTCGCGCTAAAATGTGCCCCTGCCTTCAGGTGGCGGATTTTTCTCACTTCAGCCGGGTCGGTGCGTTGTAGGTGCTGCTGCTACAAAGGCGCTGTGCTGACTGTAGAGTCGGCAGGTGGTCCTGCTTGCACGTAGTTACACGTGTAGTGGGCGGGTCTGAAACCCCGCCTCTCTCTCTCGCCCTGATCTGTGGAGTGGTGAGAAACACCGCCAATCCGTTAAATCCATGGAATTCCAGGGGGATTATTGGATGTTGGTTTTTTTATGCAGAGAGAAGATATATTGTTCAGATGTGCTTTCCAAAAGAGGCTCTTCTACCAGAGTGTTGACGGGGATTACAGGGTACACTTTTCAAATCTGATGCTAAAGACGGGCTGGAAATCGAGCTTGCGGTGTCCAGTTGTGGGTCTTGGCATGAGTCTAGGTTAAAACCAGTGTTTGTGGTGCATGGTTGGGGGTTGATGGGGCCAAAGAACGGACACACCCTGCTGAGCGCTCCTTATTGAAGAGCTGTTTTTGGAACAAGGGAAATTGGCCCAAACGAGTTCCTGTGCGGCACAGTGACAAGAGCGGCGCCCCCTGCGACACAGATCGATTCAGAGGCGAGCCGTCGGCCCTGGGAGGTGGGGGTGGGGATGTAATAAAGCACGGAGGCGCGGAAGCTGCCTTGTTGCCTGAGGGAGGCATATTGGAGTTGTACCTAAGCCAGGCTTCAGCGTTAATGCCGGTCAGACGATGGCAGGCCAAGGTCTGTCTGAGGCCCCCTCCCCGACCACTTCCACCACCCAGCTGCAAGTCGCATCCTATAATCCTTAAAGGCCTTGTGGTAAAACGGGCTGGCAATGACTTTGCGCCCCTCATTTTCCCCTCAAGCGCCCACCAGGACCCCCCTCCCACCCTGTGGCCTCCAGATCAATGAGGGCGCATCGATCGGGTTGTAGCTGACATGGGAGCTGGGTTGCCGCAGCAGTTGGAGGAGCGAGTAAGAGGATCGGCGGGGCCAGGTGATGAGCCCACTAATGTAATGGGGGCGACAGCGATTTGGGGGTCCACTGCTGCTTGGAAAACACAAATAAGCAAGTTGTCTCTGCGTCTGTTTGAATAATGACCCCAATAGGCACCCCCGCCTCACCTCCCATCCTTCCAGGTAGACCAGTACACACATGCAGGCACGCACCACGGGACCCATAATTGCTTCCCAGTGTGCCAGTTCCATGTGACCAAGCTCACTCACCCCTCCATTTCCCTGTGTCCCTCCCCAGTGGGCCATCTGCCTCCAGCAGGGCCTCCTCTTCACACTCAGTGCTCTGTGTCTCCCGGGCCCGGCTTCTCTGGCTCCGTCGATTCCACTGAAATCAAAGCTGAAACTGTGCTGCTTTTCCCAGCAGCCTTGCCCACAGCCCCCCCCCCCGCCGCCGCTGCCGCCGCCGCCGCCACCACCACCGAGGTCGTTGCCGTTCCCCTTTGCCGCTTTGTTTTTAAGAAGTGGTGCATCGCTCAGTCCCAGAAGCGCAGCACTCGCAAACCCTCAGCAGATCTAATAGCTTTTCATTCATTCAGGAGCGTTATTAAAAGGCCGGTGCGAGGCTCGTGGTGGGGAAGGGGGAGGGGCGGCATGTTCCTTGGGGAGCGGCCCAGTTGTTGTATTTACTGCGCTGTGTTACCGCCGGGATGCGGCGTCTCTCTGCCGCAGATGTTCTGGAGCGGAGGTGCATGTGGGCTCCTGCTTCATTAGAACTACTGTATTTAGCATGCCTTGAAAAGACAGATCGGGCCATCTATGTGGGAGGTGTGTCCTTGTGTGCGTGCGTGTTTGTGCGTATGTACCTGCCCGTATATGCAATCCACAGTAGCGTGCATGCAGATTCCCCCTCCTGTGATAGAAGAGTTCGCCTCTAATCGCATGACATGGACATCTGATCGTTTATTTCTCCTGCCGCACCGGTTAAAGTTTATGTTAATGCTGCCCCTAAGTGGTAAACCCAATTATTGCATGTTGCCATGGAGCAATGTAAACAAATGAATAAAGAAATTAATTGTCAGGCAGTCAGGAACAAATAGCCAAAGTCTCGTCTCCAGCAGGAGCTTATACACACACACACACACACACACACACACACACACACACACACACACACACACACACACACACACACACACAGAGTCCTCTCCTGTTTGGTGGTCTCTGTGTTGGGGTTACAAGGGATCCAGCAGGAAATGAGAGGACCCCATGTGCTGCTTCATGTCAAGCAGTTGGACCTCAGCAGGGAAGCTTGGCAGGCGGCAAATGCTGGGACCCGGCACGTGCACTCATCTCCACAGGCCTGGCGGCTACTGTTGGCCGCTGCGGAGCCACGAAGGGGGGCCTGAGGGAGGGGCTTTCTCTTGGGGGGGGTTAAACTCTCTTTATGGCAACCATAGCGTGCCTGCCATCCCCCACCCTCTGCTTGAAAAGGGCCAGTGGCCTCTGGGTTCTCCCAGTGCCCACGTCCTCTGGCCGAAACGCACGGTCCTTCGTACCACTCTGTTCACTCAACCCCCCTGCAGTGCTTGCTCTCCTAAGCCTTCCCAAGGGCAGCGCTGCCCTGCATGTCAGTGGACACAGGAACCACCCTGCCTGCTCCAAACAGGGGTATGGGGGACATGTGAACACACAAATGTACATGCATGCATATGCAAATACACACGGAAACCAGAGCCGGATCTGCACTCTGGCAGTCAGGGTTATTCTGAGGCCGAGGCTTGAACGTCTTGGTGTTGACAGACTCACGCCGTCCGCTGCCTTACCATTGCCGTTTTAGCACACGGCTCTTCCCCCCATTCTCTTGCTAGCCGATCAATCTGGTTGTTTAATTAGAATAGGTGGCTGAGCCTTTCAGGGGGGCGGTGGGGGGGCTAAGTGAGTGGCTTGTTTTGGAGAGTCAGATGCTGTTTCACTGGCAGCACAGTTGCCTTCCTAAATGCATCATGGCCCAACCTGTTGTCCAGCACAAGCCAATGCGTCCCTACCTACCATCCAGCACCAGCTGTGCAGCACTCCCCGTTTCTGGAGGAAGGCGGGGGTGTCGGGAGCTGTTCTTGTTCACAGCATTCTCACCGTGATCCCGCAGAGCAGAGAGGTCGGCAAAAGCATAACAGGAAAGACCCTCCCCGCCCACCCACCCACCTCGGCAGCAGTTTCCTCAACCAGCCATGGCTGTGCTCGCAGACCAACTGCGTGAGCGATGATTAAGTACAGCCTTGCCATTCGTGACCTTCTAGTCACCTCTGTCTCCTCTGGACCCCACCCGCCTTGCACGCGATGCTTGCCTCCCACTGCCTGCTGTACGTCTAAGGTCCTCATCCTTCAGGTCTTTGCTCCCATGGCAAACAGCCATCGGAAGGCAGCCCCATGGGTCCGGATCTCCAGAGCAGTAAAAGCAGGGGGGCTCAGGAAATGTGGGGCAGTGAGGCAAGCAGTGGAAAGGAGGCAGGGGGACCTCAGTCGCAGTGTCCTCCAGATCCTGATCCGCTGCGGTCATCGGCTGCGGTCATCCACTGGCTCTCCGTGCTCTACAGAAACGGCGCTCTGGCATCGTGCATGAGGCACGTGCACAGAAGGTGATATGTTTTGCTCTTGCTGCTGAGAGAAGGTCCAGGCAGTGAACCGTAAATGTCAGGGCTGAATAAGTAGAGCGTCCTGTGGCAGGCTGTCAGGGGTGGGGGGTGTGTGTGGGGGGGGGGGTGCCGAGGGCATGTGTAAATAAGCATTTACGCTGCGTGTCTGCAAGCGGCAGAGTGTAAATATCATCAGACAGTAATGAGAGTAATGATAATCCCTGGCAATATTTGCACAAGGGAAAAATGGATGTGGCTGCAGAGGAGGCGAAGCGGCTAACACACACAAACACACACACGCACACACACTGAAGCATATGGATAAACACATGCAAACATGCAGACACGGAACACATAGGCACACACGCTTACATCTACGCAGAAGGAGTGCTGCGGTGGGAGCCCTGCATAGGAATACTAATGTCAAGCCACACGGTCCAACATTGGCTGAGGGGGGCACACGGGGCCGCTTAACAGCAGCTGAATGCGTCCGGCGCTTCCCTTGTTAGCGAGGCGCGGCTCCGGCAATCGGCACACCATTATCACCGCCACCCCACTCCAACACTCACCACGGCGCTGTCATTCATCGGCCTCATGCACAGCCTCAATCGCCGCCACACAGAACCGCGCACGCACACACACAGCCTGCATCTCCCGTCACACACAAAACACACACACACACACACATCCACTGCTGTCCACATTTTCTATGTCACATAGACAGCCTTGGTCTGCCGTTCGATACTCCAGTTTTTTGGGGGGGAGGGGGGATCCGTCTCAGGCAGACGTTTACATTATTTACATTTGTTGATTTAGCAGATGCTTCTCTCCAAAACACACAGTGACTGTACTTAGCATTAGCTGACACCTTTATCCAAGGTAAATGCACTGCGGTAAACTTCCTACTATGATTCACACATTTATACAGCAGGGCAGTACAGTCTACTGCATTGCCTGCGCTCTCTCTCTCTCTCGCTCACACACACACACACACACACACACACACACACAAAGTGAGCAGGCAGTTTAGTCACCAGTTCACCCAAAACACTTCTTGGGCTGTGGGAGGAAGCACACACAAACAGCCAGATTTGAACCCTTGTTTGAATGCACAGCCCAGGGGTAGTGAGGGGCCAAGGCTATCTGCTGTGCTGCTGTGCCAGCTTCTGCCTGCCAGGGTGGCAGAATGGTGTTGTTCGCATGTATAAGTGGTAAAGAAGTGACCGCAGGGTGTTTGGCTGCTGTTTGCCTTGCTCCAGTGTGCACAGCGCAAAGGAGCGCGATGCACTGTTGTGGATTGGTGCTGGAAGGGGATGAGGTGAAGTGGCACAGGTTCCCAGCTTGTCCTTAGACTGACTGCACCCCCGTTGGTGACGAGTGGCAGGAAGAGCCCTGGTGACAGCAGTGGCTGGCTGTGTTGCCTGCTGAAACCGTGGCAATGGCCATCAGCTGCCCTCTGCGGTGGCAATCTGAGGCCGGTTATGCAACCCCCTCCCCCTGGCCCCCTGCCAGTGAATATGTCAGCAGTCCGTCCTCGCGCTGCTCTCCCCTGGCTGCCACCCCAGAGACAGGAACACACTTGTTCCTGTACTGCTCATGTGCATGGGCACACACACACACACACACACACACCCAAAAACAAACAAGGAAAAAGACATACACATACAGTGTATTCATGGATGTAGGTAGACTCACACACCTACAGTCTTACCCACATGCAGAGAGAAACACATGACGATAAGCTCACACACAAGCAGTCGCTCGCTGGTCTCACACGTGCACATACACACAGACTCACAAAAAAAAAAAAAAAAATTCCCTGGATGGCATCCCAGCCTCATGCGTTCCTCAGGAAGTCAATGTCCGTGTGGAATTCCTATTTTCCGTTCCTTTTTTTTTGGGCCTAATGAAAATAAACGGCGGAGCCATCGACCGAGAACTGGCTGGACCCAGTGTGCGTGTGTGTCGCTCCCAAAGGATGTGTGCGAGACCAGAATTACTGACAAGGATCCCATCCATCCTTCAGCGTTTTGTGTGTGTGTGCGTGCAGCCCCCAGTTCACTCGGATCACAGGTGGTTAAGAGCTGCTGTTTGGCACTGTTGTTGGGTCTGTTATCTATAGAGCCCCTAGTTTGTTAGCTTTGAATCTTAATTATTGTGATTTGGTTGCCAGGCATCGGTGATGTATTCATCTGAAGCAGGTCACACTTTTTTCCCGTGGTTAGTGTGTTTGGATGGTGGGAGATTGGGGGGGCTCACCAGAGAAAGGATTTAATTTCCCTCACTCTTATTGTATAGAATGCAAACCGCATATATGTACACTGCAGGGAGGGAGGCTTTGCCAAAGGCTTTTCAAAATGGTGGCAGAGGCTTTGAAATGGCTCCCCACATGGTTGCCTCTTCCCACGATGCTCCAGGGTTATGAGGGGGAGGCCTGGCAAGACACAAAGCACCCTGTGGTCCTGCTCTGGTTCCTACATCGCAGTGCTGATGGGAGATCTAACTTGTATGACGCAACGCCTCCACTCGTGGAAACACCCGTTTTTCGTATTAAATGCCCTTCTGTGCTTTTGGAAAGTGCGTCTAACAGTTTTGGTGTTTGGTGTTTGTAGCTGGGGCTGCATTGTGGGAGAGTTCATCTCTGGACGGCGGGTCCAGTAGCAAGTAGCACTGAAAGGTGCTGCAGCTGTAACGGCAGCACCGATGGCTGCCGTCCCCACGCAGCCCAGCAGCCTGCAGGTTGCGCGTCGCCGCGTGTCTGTCACTAACGAGAGCGTTTCCTAATCTGTGCTCGTCCCACGGAGAGAGACGCGCGTCTGCGCACCCGCCTTTTCATCGGTGCCGTTTGCGTGAGCGCACCGGCGAGAGTTTCGCAGCGGCCCCGTCTTAATTAAAGCTCAGGTTCGCCTGTGAAATGCAAAGCAGACAATTAGACGGATCCCTGTGATCCCAGGACTTGGGTCCACGCTATCGCACGCATCCGTAATGCAAGCGCGGGAGCAGCGCTCTGTCCGCTTCCTGTCCCAGGTGCCTGATTTATGATCGGCGCTCCTCCGCGTCGTGCGCCGGCCCCGGTGTTTCGAAGCATCGTGCCCCGCACTCAGTGCTGCGGCGAGGGGGGGAGGGAGGAGGAGGAGGGAGCCCCCCATCTCCGCAGCCCGCTCCTCTTCCAGCCGGGCGATTAGGAGAAATTAGCCATCCCGATCGTTTCAAAGAGAGCGAGAACAGGAGTGCTGGAGCGGGCCCAAGGCCGGGGCTGGGGGAACGCTCGGGCGGAGCAGGCCGTCAGCGGGGCTCCTCACCAGCGTAGGGGATGGATGGTCATCTAACAGCGCCTTTATGACCGCCGTTATTAATGAATGTCAGCAGCGAAGCGCCATAATTGATTCTCGTTCCCCCTCCCCCGAGTTCTCCAGCGGAGCGCACTAGCAGAGACCTTGAGAGGTGACAGAAGCGGGTTGGACCTATCAGCTTCCTACATCGTGGCTAGGGAGGTGGGCGAGCGATGTGGTAACACAGAGAGAGAGAGAGCGTAACAGCACTCCCTGTGTGCGCTCTCCCGCTGTCGCACACTTAACCTCAAGCCTTTCCGCTGTACTAATTGGTCTAGAGAATTCAGCGTTGGACCTTCATTCAGCGAATAATATAACACTTGGACAGCTTCGTGGCCATGAATATGTATGCATGCGTTGCAACGTACGAAAATGATTAAATTCCCCCCACTGACGCTTGGTTGGAAGGTATGGCAGAAGCGTCCCTGCCAGTTCTGCAGCGGCAAGCGGTGCGCCTCGGTCACACCCTTCAGATCACCGCGACCCTGGGCGGGCCCGGCTTTATTTCTTCAGGATCCTCGCATGGAGAGCGTAAACCGTCACGCTGTTCAGAGTGTTCATCACACGTTATTCAGCTAGGGTTTGGCACCCCCCGGGTCCCAGGGATGGGAGGAACCAACAGAGCAAACCGTCTCTTCGCAGAACTTTCCGCAGGCAGCGGAAGGCTGAACTGGCCACAGAGAGCCGCGGGCGAGTGCAGGCCTCGTCCCTGCGCCCACAGGCCTGCGGTGTCTGACGGTGACTCATTCAGGAAACAAGCAACCGCTCGCTCTGGGGAGATGTCTTCCGCCTCTACCAGCAGGTGTAAACGAGAGAAAAAACCCCACTGTGGGTGCAGCGGAAACCGCCGCCTGCGGTGGCCCCCCCCTTGCCGCTGTGTTACTGGAGTGCGGGCGAGCGAGGGGACTCGCAGGAGCCGTGACGCACGCCGCCGGCGTTCACAGCCTGCCACATCGCTTATCGGGACCGTCAGTTGAGAGGCCGTGACACCGCCTGCGTGTCGGCTCTGCAGGGAGCACACACACACACCACACTGCTAATCAGCGCGTGCGCACACACAATGACAGTCACAGAGACATACATATACACACAGTCAGAGCCATGGGTGTATACGCGCAGATAATAACCATCTCACAGGTACAAAGAGATAGACGCAAGAGATACACACCTGGGGACGTGCAAACCGACAGACGCACAATTTGACACAGCAAACGTGCAGGTCACACAGAGCAAACAGAAGCACATAGACGTGCGAAAGGACAGGCACAAAGGCACACACCTACACACGCTGTAAAACACACAGCACGGTTGTAAAAGCAACGCACGGAGGTCAGCCAGAGGCTACGGAGCTCAGACAGTGTTTGACGCCGCCCTGTAAAAAGTGGAGAATAAACAGTCGGTGGAAACAAACTTGAGACGGCGGCTGTTTCGGTGGTGCGGTAGTGTAGCCCGAGGTCAGGAGGGAAACGCCTGTTTAAATGGTGCGCTGTGCTGCCCGCCTCCTTCTGACGGCTCCGACTTACAGAAGGGAAGAGCAGGATTAAGGCAGCGATAAGCATGTTAATAAAATTAATATAGATTATTGGGTCCCTGGACAGACGTGACTGTCGTGCATTTTCGATGGTATCAGCAGAGAGCTAACGAAGCGCTAGCGTCATGGCGGCGAGCTTAGGCCGCGTTATTTTTAGACTTCCGCTGGCCCGAGTCTCATGCCTCCGTGTATCCAATTATGACGGGTCTCTCCGGGTGCGCTGACCTTCGCCCATCCCCCCGCTGCACTGACAGGGCGAGCCGCCGCACACCGCTTCCCGGAACGGAGCCGACGCTTACGGCGGGCAGGAGCAGCAGGGGTAAGATCAGCCGCTCACCACGGACCGCGACGCCAGCCCGGCCCCTTCTGGCACTGCGGGACGCATCTTTCAGCAGCACGCAGCTGGAGGAAAATATTAAAAAATAGACCTCGGCGGGGAAAGATGTTGCCGGCTCACGCAGTTCTGGCACGGATGCTGCGGTGGCTCTCGTCTCACTGCCTGTGCAGGAAGAGGAGACAAAGGACCGGCGGCCTTCTGCTTGCCTTGTTGGTTCCAGGCCCCCCAAGAGGAACTTTCTCTGCGTGCGCCGCTCAGGGTGCGGGTAACAGCAAATAATGTGTAATAATAAAGCAGAGAGTCCCAGAAATGAAGGAGGACGAACAGTGGATACCCGGCGCTTGCCTGTAGTACAAAATCACCGTGCGGAAATCACAACAGATTTCAGCACTCGCCTTTATTCCAGGAACGATTTGGAAAAGAAAGGCTGCATTTAGATGTGGGTGCAGCCGCCGAAGACTGCGCTACAAAAAAAAGAGACTCATTAAATATTCCAGCTGGATGTTGAGCACGCAGCCACGAGCAATCGGCAGATAGGCTTTATTTCCATACCGTGTGCCTGAGAACCAAGCACCTGAGAAGCGTTTCGCTTTTTCTCTGCAAGGGAAGAAGCGAAAAAGAGAACATTTACGTTGCACGCTCTATCTCCCCCTTTTGTCTCTTATCCAGCAGATGCAGACGCTACCCTTTGAAGTGCCGTCTCCGTGTCTTTGCGGGAAATCAGGGTCTGTTCTGTCCACATACCCAGTCGCATCCGAGTCAGACGGCGGCATTGCCATTGCGTCGTGCTTGTTAAATTTGATCTTACCTCAGTGGATGCGAATTGGATTTCACGGAGATCAATTGCCTCGACTTTTTTTTTTTTTTTTTTTTTTTTTTTGGACCTTTTCAACAAGAAAATATTTCTTCCCGCATCAGCGGATGCTTTTCACAGTCTCCTGAAGGCTAGTCTAAACACGACGACTAGAACCTTGGCACGCTCTGGCCAGGTTGCCCATGTTTTACTCACAGTGGTTTCACGTGTCTAAAACTTCTCCTTAACCTGTGCTCCATTCTTGAAAATGTGCCTTTGTTTACAGCAGAGAGGTTAGAGCCTCGCGTATTAAGGTGCACTGGGACGCATTTGGTTGGGTTCCCCGTATAACCGGGCTTCTGTCAGTGTGTCATCGTCACCAGTCGAGGATGGCGATCCGGTTGTGCAGAAGTCTTTCTCACGTGCGGTCGCTGGCATCTTGTGCGTTCCGCCATTTAGTTATTACAAAACATAGGCGATTAGTTTGCAAATGTGTGAGTCAGTGCCCTCTGTAGTTTTCATTTTGTCACTCTCCGCAGAAGGATGCGACACCTCCGACAGCAACAGACCTAGGATTTAACCTTGGGGAACCGCTCCGGCAAGCCCTCGAGCATCCTCGGTAGCTGCGCGGCCCGCCCCAGCCCGGAAGATGCCGGATAGCTCGACACGTGAAAGTGATTAACAGACGCCGGCAAGGCACAGCTGCGTCGAAATTAATGAGCGTGCTCAGTGTGAGCTCATTTAAATCAGGACAGCATTGGTCCCAGATATTTATCAGGAGCTATGACACCCATGCACCGCTGCGTCTTTAATCCAGTTTATCAGATGCATAACAAGAAAAGCGTTTGGCTGCACCTCGCGCTCGTAATCCAAACAGCCCCGGCCCTACAGCGCCGGCGACACTTTTGTTCCCCTCGAACCCTTAATTGCTTAATGGGAATTGTTTCCGTGTTAAATGTCCACTCGAGGCTACGAGTGCGTTAATATTTGCGGACCTGCAAGGTCTGTAGGTATGCGGGGACAGGTTTGCCTGCGCTCACGTTTGACGTTTTTGAGGCGAGGAGCTTCCGTTTCTCCCTGGAATTCGCATCTAATTGCCGAAGCGCAGTTCCAATATCAATAATCAGTAATATTGTAAAACACCGGTAATAATAATAATCTTTTGCACAGCTTCCGATTAGATTCTTAAAGCATAATCAGACACCTTTTTGTCTGCGTCCTCAGTTGCCTGCCATTAATTTAATTATGGCACTAATATAATTAATTACAGCCGTGTTCGCGCCCGCTCTGACGCACGCCGCTACTGGAGGTCACGAATACCTACTGCGAAGCAAATGATGCTGTTGTTTTGTCGCGGGCGCCCCACCGCCGTTGTTGAAATGGCGAGCCCTTGGAATTGCACTCTGTAATAGCCATTTGTTTCGCCCACTGCCCTCGCCGTCACAGTTTATTAGAAAATAACTCGATGTCGGCTGGACATCGCAGAGCCGCACGAGAGCTGTTAGGCGTGAGCGAACGCTGTGAGGCTGCTCTCTTGGCGCGCCGTCATCTGGGCCGCACGGACTCCTCCTCCAGACAGGAAGCGGCTCGTTTTAGACCAGAAAACCTTCCAGCATCTTCTGCGCACGCAGCTAATGATGGAGGGCGCGGGGGTTTGCCGTGTAATCTTCCGGGCATCTTTATCCTTAAGTAATACAGCTCGCGTGTCACATTCGTATTGTTGTTTGTTTCATTTTCCCTTTGTCTCGGGTGAAGTCGTGCAGTCGGCACGTGAAAGAAAACACAATGGCAGCAGGCCAGTGAGCTCTCCTCAGCTTACACCCCCGTTTGATCAGATCGCAGACAGCGTAACGGCGCCGCGCAGCTTCGGTGTCTCCGCTGGAAGCACCGCTTCACAGGCGAGCACGGCTCCCTCCATCCGTGCGGCGGACTACGCCCCGTTTCCATGAGGATAACCCCTGTGTCACACTCCTTCGCAGCACAAAGGCCCCTTATCATCCTTTTGTGTCCGATACATTATTACGCCCAGGCAGACAAACAAAGAGCATCCGATCAGAAATTTCTCGCATCCCGTTTTGTTTTGGCTCATTTAATAATTTTTGGTGGCGTTTCACTGCTCCATTGGCCGAGCCGTTTGCTTTGCGGAGGAACCGGACGAGGGGGTTGCCACACCGGGCCTTTGTTTCACGGACTGAGGCGATCGCTCTGTGCCGCTGACTTGGACACGACTCTGTGCCTGATTAGCTTGCACGAAGGAGACAGTCGCCCTCAGATTTATTTTTACTCTCAGTTGGGCCACGGCATTCCTTACAGCTATTCACTCTGTTTAGTTTCGTCTTAATAAAGCTAAAGTTACATTTGATTTTTTGCTAGGTTTTGCGGTATCTTGACCATTACGTTACGTTACCATTACTTTGGCAACTCACAGCTGTCTCCAGCCAGGTCTGTATGGCCTGTCAAAGGTATTTATGCGAATGCCAATAGGATTTTTGCATATTGGTGCTCCGTGATGTTTCTTCAAAGGCTCAGTGCGACACCCCAGATGCTGACTGCTACACTAACAGAGCTGGAAAGAAATAAGGTTCCACCACTGTGTTGGTGGAATTTGATCCTCTGTATCACCTCGTGCATGTTTCAGCGTCTTCGCCGGACACGTGAGCAGCTCCCGGTGCCAGAAGGAACCCGGCGCATTACACCCTTTTCGGTTGGCGTACGGAACATGAACAACCATACGTTAAAACAGAGTTGGGATATAAGATTGGACAATAAGAAAAAATTAAGAACATTCATGGTCCACCGTCATGGGCTGAGTTTATTGCCGACGTGGATGCAATAAAATGGCACACTTAACCAAGGGTAATTGAGTTACGTTTTACACAATACAGAATATAGGCGGGTGCAAATCCATTCTTGAAGATCTGCTTGTAAAGTGAATTCTTGTTAAAAAAAAAAAAACTCTTCGTTGCCTTTAATTTAAACAGTGTTCCTGAACCACAAAGGGTTTACAGCAACTTGAAGTGGATTGCGTCATCGCTGTGTTGTCGTGGCTGTGACGTGCGGCAGAAGGGGTGGGGGTGAAGTACTTTATGGCACAGGAATGAAGGTTAATGTCTGCTGTTTTTTTTTTTTTACCGACCCCAGTCTACACCACTTGGACAGCTTGGACATGCTTATACACCAGCGATGCACAATTCTAGCGTCATCTTTTGAACACAGAGAATATCTCCTTCAACACCACATGCTGTGTATCAGGTCTGCTCTGGACCCCTTTACATCCAGGCTTAAGGCCCACATCTTTGAAATTGCTTCTACTGTGCATGGCCCTCCTTCCATTTACTTTTCCTCTTTTTCTCTCATGCTTATTACTGTTTTTTTCTCCTTTTATGAATCTGGCTCAGTCTGTATGGATCTGGATTGAGAATTAGGATTACAATCCAAAGATGTGTTTCAGGTGTGTGTGTGATGATGGGAGAGGCATTGGATAACTGGTGATTAATAGTGGATGGACCCTTATTTTACTGCAGTTTTATAATTGATATTAAATGTAAATTGTTTTATAATTGTAACATGCTGTCAATATACATTTCTACTTTACTGTAAAGGGTCTTGACAAGCTGCTTTTAAATGTTTATGAATAAAAAAAAAATAAACCTAATCAGGCCATGTTGTTAACCACTGTAAAATCCCTCTCAGCTGAACCTACCAGAAATCAGATCGCAGAAAGTCATTTGTAATGCAGTTAGCTTTCAAGCGAATGTAAGCATTTTATGTAAGTCTTTGCTTTTGCAAGTTTTTTGGCACAACCTTTGAACTTTTTTTTGCTTTAGGGCTCATTTCTACTAATAAAGATGGTAGAGAGCTATGAGATTTCCGACACCTGACATGCACTGTAGCCATACCCCACGTTGGGGGGATTCCGTGCCTTGTGTGACGTGGGTGCCATCAAGGCACATATTGTGAATAATGTGTCAGAAGATGTTCCTCTCAAGAGTCGTAAGATGGCTACATGAGTTTTAGGGGCAAATTACATTTGCTTATAACACAAAATCCTCATAAACCAAGCCTTTGTTATGCGAGGGAAACCTGCATTGTATCATATATATTCTAATATATGGAATTATTGTGGAATTGTGTACCTTCCCATGGATTGTATTTAATCAGCTCTGCTGGGGTAGCTGACCTGATTTGGGCCCAAATAAAGACTGTTATAGTAATACAAAGGTATTTTTACAAATAAGGAGTCTGGATCTGTACATCATCTTGCAGGTCAGCACTGGCTCTGTAACGCAGCTTGAATGAATGATGTGACTACACTTAGTCATGCATGTGCTGTGTTTTTCCTATAGCTTTTTTATTTCATTGTACGTCGCTTTGGAGAAAAGCATCTGCGGAACAAATAACTGTAAATGTTCTTATTTATCTGATGTCTTTGTCCAAGGTGACTGACAACGTTATTCATCAGCTGTATGACGATTTACTCATTTCCACAGGGTATTCTTACCGTGCCTGTTCAGATTAAGTGCCTTCATGAAGGAGACTACAGAAGAGGCGGGGTTCAAACTGTCGGTTACCCGTAAACCTGCAGATTGTCTGCATGCTGCTCGCTGTAAATTTTGATTTTCAAACTTTGTTACAGGAAACTACGAAAAAATCTGATGAAAGCAGTGCAAATTTGCAGTAAGGTTTTTTCCGCCCTTTCGATGATTAATTTTCAGTGATAGCCTTGAGGCCTTGGACTCCTTTGTGGTTTGTATGCGCTTGGAGATCGAGTAGCTCCTCATCTTTCTTTTCGCTGAGGACAAGGCCGCCGACTCGAACGCCGACCTGGCGGGGCTTCTGACCGCCTCGCTCCGAGCCCTCTGGCTCCAGCTGCTGTTTGCTGGCCCTGCTGCACGGCCCGGGCTGCGCAGCCAGGAATGCTTCCGCAGGCCATTAAAGTAAATGCTTCTGCGGTCATAAAGAGAATGTATGATGCACAGCGTTTATTATTGTTTTCAGTGCCAGTTAATGTTTCAATTTGCTGTTTTGCTGGCTACAATTGCGACAACTTTGTGACATACAACGGCAAAGGGTCTTTGTATAAGTTATTTATATTTGTCTAATTAAATATATAGTCGAAGCAGTTAGTCTCACCTGACAGGTGAATGTCGACTGACAGCAGCAAAGTAATCTCTTCTACAGCTTTGTTGTAATTGTGCATCGTATCATATTCATAGCCCACCGAGTGCAAGGTAATCTTCAATTTAATACACAGAACTACAAATATTTTTAGACAAAGGGAAGGCATACTGTTCCCTGGTAATGGGTGAGCAGGTCCTCTTCCAGGTCTCATAGCCGGTTAATTTAATCATTTTTTTCATTTGTTTTATCGCTCCGGTATTAGGACGCCGCACGGTCCTCAGCTTTAGCCGTAGTTTGATTAACACCGCCGCAATGACAGCGCAACGAGGGCCTTCACAAGCCACTTGTTTATTCGGTTTTAAGACCACCAGCATGCTTGGTTTGCTTTTAAAAATACCATCATAAAAGAAGTGTGTGTCAAGCCAGCGGGTGAGACTCGGAGCGAAAAAGGAGAAGGGAGAGGGGGAGGTGTGGGGGAGGGGGGGAGCCCGAGTGCACTGAGTACAATCAATAATTGAGCGCCGCGTGGTTCCTCCCTCGTGAGAACACTCGGGCTGCCTCTTCACATGCGTGTAAATCGAATCCCCTTCTCCGGCCTTGTGGCCACGGCCGCACGTGCTCATGCGTGAATTTGACACATTTTCCGCCGTCACGAGAAGCTCCGGCAGATTTGTGTATAACGAATAAAACCTGTTAAAAACATGTCGGATTAAAAAACCAGACGAATAAATTTGCTTCGTAAAAAAATTATCGCCATTCTTTCCCTCCCAAGAGGGGCAGGAGAAAGACTAGTTTTAGCAACTGGAGCATTTCTGTGAGTGAATTACGCTAAAATTAAGTGTTTTTGTAAGGTCTGCTGTAGTTGAGAACGGAACACATCAGGTCATGGGACACGCCGGCTGGGTTGGAATCCACCACGAGCCAAGCCTGCCAGTGTGTCCCATGACCTAAGCAACAGGGGACCGCTAAGTGACGCTAAGTGCTACGCTAAGCTGCAGTGGACCACGGACACTTGGTTCCAACCCAGCTAGTGTGTCCCATGACCTAATGTGTTATAGATTGTAGGTCACACGTGGTTTACACCTAGCAAGACAGTGTTGGTCGTCCTTTTTATTTATACAACTTTGTGCTCCATGCTGACATGCAATGATAGATGACTAATTTTACACTGATTTACCCACATTTACCACAGGGTGTGGTCACTGTATCAGTTCAAAGGTGCTACAGTAGGCTGGGGACCTTCAGATTGGAAGGCAATGGTTCTTACCGTTTCACCACCTGCAGCCCCAGCAGGTTTGAAGTCATACAGGCGCGTTTGAGCGAACCCACATCTTCCTCAGCTTCCCCATTTTCTCCCCTCAGCTCCCCCCTCATCGGGGAGCAAAACTGTAACCTCCCTTCTGCCTCTTTCGCACTCCCTCCTCTCCGGTCCACACTTCTTTATTCTCAGCAAATAAAAAGAAATCTTAAAACAAGTTTTCACTGCCAACAAGTTAGCCTCACTGTCATCTGAAATTGAAAAAGTTTAAAGAATCTGTAGACTGTTGTGCGGTGCATTGTTCATGGACAAAAATGGTTGCATGATAGGAACAAAATATGTATTTTTTGGTGGCATTTTCTTGAACATCTCGCTGTGTATCTTGAGAAAAAAAGTTGTATAACGGGGCAGGTTTTAATCTACTCTTTTTCTTTACTGTGTGCCATGTGCAATAGTTTTAGAAGTATGCTGTACAATGGTGTAAATTAGTGCAATGTCAGCATAGAGATTTTTTAAGGGTTAACAGGTTCTGCGACAGCTGAGCCAGGTGAGCAATATCTGAGCGATTGTTCCTCTGGAGAACTGAACCGTGCAGTCGGAGGGATTTTCTCCTTGGCATTTGTAGTATCTCCTCCGCCGCTTCCCTCTAGCCATTTGATCTCCCTGAACCATGAGCCGTGAAGGGGAGGGTCCGGTGTAAATAAAACACAGTTTCGCACAACCACCGCGCCGCGCTTTGATCTGCTGGGCCGAGGGTTTATGTGGAGAAGTGACAGCGAGCCCCCCCTCCGAGTGCCTTCCCTGCTGACCCGTTTGCCTGCCGCGGGGAAAGTGGCTATCGTTCTAATTCTTCACCTCAGCAGCAGCTTGCACCGTCCCCAAAGCCCTGGCCTTTTTCACGAACGTCCACACACAGACACACAGTTTTACAGAACTCATCGATGTCCAACTCGGACTCCTCATATTGCGTGTCCATCGCATAACCGTAAATTTGAAATATTGCCAGCGCATGTGTCTTATGCATATAAATGTTTTTCCACACGCTGTGTGTGAGCTAAGGGTTTACAGATGCAAATAGGCTGTTTCTCTCATCACAGGTCTCACTGGGGGAGGAGATCAAGCCCCTGAAGTGGTACCCATCCGTCTACCTGCTAGTGTCCCTGTGTCCTCTCATCAACAGGTATGTTACGACACTTAAACATCTCCACCCCACTGGGTCAGCCCTCCTCGGCATGGAGAGGAGATACTGTGAAAGTGGATTTTTTTTCTCCCGCGTTTCTGCTACTCTGAAATTCGGGCCGTCCATTAATTAACATAAATCTCGTAGATGAAAGTGCATTCATCTTTGTAACACGGGCTCTCTTTAGAGCAGTTAAACGTCCCGGTCCCGGTGGGTATTTAGCTGACTGAACCGTATCTCTGAGGTAGTAGCTTGAGTGCTGTTATGGATCTCAGTCCGCGGCAGTTGCTGGCTGCCTTGGCGCCCAGGCTGTTGCCTGTACTTTCCAGGCTTGTCCGTCTGAGCTCCTGTGGATTCATTCCCAGATATCCCGCAGCACCTCTCCCTCCCTGTTTTTCTCCGGTGCACATATAAATAGACGATGTCTGCTGTGGCAGGTTTGCGTGTGGGATTCACAGTTTCCAAACAAGCACGAAGCTGGTCTGTCTGCCGGTCAGGGTGCTCCCTCCTGCCAGCGCCCAGCCAGGCCGTGCTCCCGATGACGTCATCGCTCACCCCCACGCACGCACACATGCCGCCGCCGCCGCCATGGAGGGCGTTCCTCCTCTTGCTCAGCCTTAGGGCCCCGTGGGCTCCGTGTAAGACCTTCAAGTCTGTCTCTCCTCCTAGCAACCGTCTCCTTTCAGCAACGATGCATCACGCCTACACCAAGCCTGGGGGGCCCAGTCATATGAAGCCTGAGATTTCAGCCACGTCAGCAACGTACCGGGTGCGTCGGGGCTGGCTGTTAGGGCCGTCTGAGGGGCCATGGCGGGTAGTAATCACTCACCAGCGAGCCCCACTGAGGCGTGATCCCCCTCCCGAGTGACAGGCTGAAGGGTAACTAAGCGATTAGCTCCAGTGGCTCCGCAGCACCGAGGCAAATGTTCCTAGAGCTGCAGGTCAATTGCAGGGTCAATGTTTCCCAGTGGTCCCAGGGACAGGTCCCGTTCCTTCCCCCACCTGCACTGCACTCCACCAGTGTACCTCTCAGTCTGCTATCCTACAGATAAAGATGCCAAATCTAATGACTTCCCTGCGTCTGCTTCCCCCCTACCTTCATCCTGGTAGATTGTGAATGAATTATGTATTTTCTAATCAGCACAGAGAGATTACGAGGCTCAGCTCAGGTGAAGACTCTGCCTGACTGCCACCACATGGAACCAATTGCATTGTTTTTCCTCTGGGCCGGCCGATGATTTATACAGGAACCGCAGTGGAATTACAGTCCACCCCCTTCACCTCCATTCCATTCCAGCACATTCCCAAGATGCCGGTCAGACTGGTCCCAGAAGAGAATTTTAAAAATGGCGTGTGATTTATTAGAAGGATGTGACCTTGTATTTAGCGACAGAGCAGACAGCATGTGCAGCGTAGCAAATTGCAGGCCACACGCAGGCAGAGGCACCGCTTTAATGTGTACATACATACATGCATGCAGGTAGAATCCTCTAAGCGAGAAATGGGATTGTTTGATCTGTTTTCTCCCTCACACACACACCCACCTGCACAGAAACATGCACACGAAAATGAGTTTTTATTATAAATAATTTAGCTGATGCCTTTGTGAAAAACACCCAACAATATAGGGTTTACATGCTAAACTACCTATACGATGATTTACCCTTTTATACAGCTGGGTAATTTTTACTGGAGTAATTCAGGGTAGCTACCGTGATCAGCAGGGAGCAGAAACAAATTCGAATCCAGGAACTTCGGATTGTAGGCATCCAGCAGTTCTGACTGCTGCGCGACTTGCTGGCCCCCAAGCACAAGTTATCCGGCTTAAGTGAACTTTTGAACCTTCGTGTCCGAGTCCTCCCTGATGCACAAATACCTTCGTCAGAAGTTGCTGTTTGTTACCATTTGAGTTTTAATTATATTCTAACTGTATTCTCTGTGCCACCGTCAGTGGAAATAGCAGAAACTGAGTTAAAGCGCTTCCCTCTTAGCAGAAGAGGGGTGTTCAGCCCAGATCTGCACGTGTGCTTGCATGCGCGCGTGTGTGCGGAGCCCTAACATGGTGCAAACTCCCAGGCTGAGCTCTGCTTCCCGTCCTTTCTCTGAGGTGTTCTGCGTGAGCAGCTCTGCTGAGTGACAGCTTACTAGACACACGCAAAGCCGTGCGATGATGCCAGGCTGTCGTTCATGCTGCTCACCCTGAAGAGCTGGCCCAGTTGAGAAGGCGCAGAGGAAGACACCGTTCGCTCATTCTGCCGCTTCCATCACCGTGGGAATGGTGGAGGCCCCGCAGTCCACCAGCCCCCCTGTATCTGGCTGCATCACAACTGCATTCTTATGCGCACCTTCTTGTACCCTTTAACGCCCCTCATCAAATCATCCTCCCTCTGTCTCACCCTGGTCAAGAGCAGCTTGTCAAACCATCTTTCACTGGCATTTCCAGCCATCATGTACAGTCATTACGACCCCCCCCATGGCAAACCTTGGTACGCATCAGGGTGGGTCCTGCTTTAATCCACCCTAAGCAGAGTTTGCATGTGGGATGGAGACCTGACCTAAATGGTAAACCCAACATACTTGACTGCTGTATCTCTGACACACACACACAGACACACACACACACACACACACACACACACACACACACACACACACACACACACACACACCAAGGCTCATTCACCCAATTTCTCTCAATCGTATGTACACACTTGTGTGCCGGCGAGCACATTGAAATTCCATACCAGCTGTTGGTTGCTCCTGTGTTTTCTCGGCCACGTCTTTTTTTCACACACACACCCCCCGACACACATCGGCACCCACCCACCTAGTATGGCAGCTGTTCTCTCCATTGTTTCTGTGTGTGTGCGCGAGGGGCCCAGATTAACCATTCTTACTGGCTGGAGCAGAGAAGGAGGAGGACTGAGTATCATAAACCCCCGCCATGCTGGGCCTTCATTGGGTTCAGACACGTGAGGGAGGAACACAGGACCAGGGATGTGAATGTAGAGGAGGCTGCCTGTAAGAGCAAGGACACAATTCCATCTTGACTGCTCCTGCTAGGCTTACACACTGACCTCTACAATACTCACCAGTTCCCTCATATACCTCCTTGCACCTTCACTCACACCGTTCCTGAGATTGTGTGCAGCCCTACAGCAGTTCAGTCTGTCTCACTCACACGCTTACTGTCCGTAATCGCTTATGTCATTCAGAGTCACAGTGGGTTGGCACGAAATGCAGAAGCACAGGGTGCTAGGCTAGTTGGTAGCACATGGCCAACTCACCACACCAATCCAGGGTGGGCAGAAACACTCTCAAACACTATGGGCAGCTTAGACTGACCTCTCCACCTGAAACACATGTCTTTGGACTGTTGGAGGAACCCAGGCAGACACAGTGAGGAGAAGCAAAGTCCACACGCGCTGAGCCGAATTGGCCACCCTCCCCGTCGCACACACGCACGCATGCACACACACTGTCCGTGTTTGCAGTACCGCAGAAAGAAGTCATCTTCCTCAGTGACTGTCTGGACTACACAATAGAAACAAAACTATTGTGTGTATTTACTTCCATATTTCATGAGAAGTTTATGAGGTTCACTAAATTGCAGCTGTTGCCCCCTCCCATCAGGAAGAAACCTTTTTAAGTCGGAAACTTTGAATTTCTCCTTTCAAGTGGGAGGAAATGTTTGTGTCTGTTCCCTTTTCCCCGTATTTTACCAAGACGTGTTTTTAAGCCACATTAAATCTCGGCGGAATAACGCAATTCCACCAAAGATGCATTTAGCTCTGCGCTTGTATGTGCGTGCGTGTAGGTGTGCCAGCGTTATGACGGAGGTCTTCCCCTCTGCCCTCCGTTCACATCCGCCGCATGACGTGGGGGCCGCAGCTCTTAGCAGCGCCCGCACCCACCCTCCTCGTCCCCGAGGCGGGCCAGCCGGCTTCCTCTCTGCGGAGATTTAATTCCCCCCCACAACCCCCTCCCTCCGGAAACCTGTGCAACAGTCAGCGCCGGAGATCTTACGCCTCTCAGAAAATAATTTCTCAGCAAGGCTTTGAAAAATGAGGAAGGGAAGCACTGAGTGCTGGTAATTATTCATCTCACAAAGCGAGCTGGGATTGCAAACAGGTTGGGGGTGGGGGGGTGGAGTTTCCATTAACTCTTATCTGGTCCTCGCTGCTCCGTGTGCCGAGCTTCCTCTCACTCTCCCGCTTCACTCGCTCACGTTTCCTCTGCCGCTCTCGCTTGCTCGCTCGCTCAAGCGCTGCCATCTGACCCAGAGACGCTCGCTCAGCGTTCCCACCTCTCGCGCTTCATTTCTCGCTGCTCATTTTGTTGCTTCCACTGCACCTCGTTTTACCGCGCGCCGCCCTCACACCCCAGGCAGAGAGGCCAGGCCAGAAGCCCACAGACCTCCTGGCAGGGTCTCTATGGAACTGCATGGACCCGGGTCCACCATCAGTACCACTGGGCAAGGTCACAAACCGCTTTCCTCCCATTGCAAACCGTCAGACATCCTTTTCAGCTGTTGCCCCCCCCCCCTGCTTGCCAGCGCTCTTTTGGGTTTGGTAAAAATAATTGGCCGGCAGCTTCGCCTCCCCTACCCCTCCAGCCCCCAATGAGCATTAAAAATGTCAGCTGTGTCATTTACAGGCCCTTAAAGGCCCGTGGGTCTCTCCCAGCCTGTTTTTAACACTCGTAATCTCCCCTTCCCCTTTACGGATGAGTCATCCAACCGCATCGGTCATACAAATAGCTTTCAATTCATCACAACGGGCCGGTCTTACAGGCACGAAGCGGGACTTTTCACTGAAACCCATGTTAAAAATAACCACGGGATTTACTATGCAAATGACAGCACAGCGGTTAAGCAGATGTGATAAGACCTGTCATGTTTCCGGATGTGAAATTGCAGGGCGGTGTTTGTGTGTGTGTGCGTGTGCATGTGCGTGCACGCACTTGCGGCTGTTAGTAGGCTCCCCACCAGTGTCAGTTTGCCACCTGGTCGCTAAACGCTGTGGTCCAATTGTAAGAGCACTGTGTTCGAGTTGTTTGTGCAGTTTTTCACTCAGGTTTTTGGAGGCGCTGTGTGGTCACGACTCGGCGAGAGGAAGACAGCCAGGAAGGGGCCGGCCTGGGGCTTTTCCTGTGGAACCCAGAGACCGGGGCTGGGGCTGTGGCTGGGGCTGGGGCTGGGGGTGGGGGGCATGAATTTGATGGTTGAGAGCTCTTGTGAGGTTAATTACAGCGTGGCTGTCAGGACCGAGTGTTCATCAAAGTCTAACAAAGTGACGACCATTTGCATATCTCATATAGGTCCATAGGCTGGTGCGTGCACGCAGATACACACACATACTGTATTGGTGTGTGTGTCAGCCTTGCAGTTGACAAGCACTTTGTGTAGCTTTAAAGATGTGGTGTGTGCATGCGCGCGCGCGCGTGTGTGTGTGTGTGTGTGTGTACAGAGGTGGTATTATTGTAAAGACACGTCTCCAAATGTGTCGATGGAAGTCTGTCTGCGTGCTAATGAGCAGAACGAGCTTTATTCAGCAGGTGCTCCTCCATGCATGTGCACAAGAAACAGGTGTGTGTGCATGTGTGTGTGTCTGGTCCCTGGCGCCAGGTCCTGAGGCATTCCCGCCACCGATGTGTTTCGCTCCCGGAAGGGCGGCGAGGTTAAACGCAGGAAGCGGCTCAGAGAAAATGTGCCCCCCCCCCCCCCGCTCACCGGCCCACCGCTGCTGGCTGCTCTGATTACTAATGGATGTGCGGCAGCTAAATTTAGCGGCCTTGTGCCAGGGCCTGGGGGGGTTGAGCTTAGGTGATACTGTGCAGCCCTGTGTCCTGCCACCCCACTGCACCTCCACTCCCATATTGTGTACACAGCCAATCTCTTTATCTCTCCTCCTGCCGGTATTAATAAATGATAGCGGCACCCACAGCCCGCCCCCAACTCCCCCCACCCCCCGCTGCCTTTGCCGCCTTTAAATATTCATCATGCCGGCTGCGCTGTTAGTCCTCGCTTGCGTGCAGCATGCCGTAAACGTCCTTGCAGACGCTGTTTAGCGCATTAGACATGCAAAAACCTGTCCTTTCATCTGGAGGTACCTGGGAAGCGCAGGGAGGCCTCGCTTGTTTTCCCCAGTAAACGGATGCGTGTGGGTTCTTCCTGCGCTCCTGCGCTCTTCCTGTTTGGCACGGTGCTCTTCTTTCATTGTTTGCAGAAAATCCTTTTCCCTTTCATGCCACGGCTGCCGCTCCCGAGGAGGTGATCTCCGTCCCCGGCGCGTTCAGCGGAGGCACGGCCAAGCGGAACGTCCCAGCAAGCGCCGCGTGACGAACAGGGCTCTGCGCCTTCTATTAATAAATAGTTCCATTCGATAATTTAATAAATTATCCTGCTAATTTGATAGTATCGGGAAGCACGCGTGAGATGGGAATCATTAATTGGCGCTGGCTGTGTAGGCAGGCCGGGCAAAGGCCCTGGTCTCAGGTGGCCGTCACGCGCATGGCTTGGGCCCGTCTGCCTGTATTGTTTTCGTCCTTCGGTCAGCCGATACGCCACATACATAAACGATGACGGACGCAACACGAAGTGAGCCCGATGTCGTGCGCCTGCTGAGATCATTAGCGCCGCCGCGGAGGATGGGGAGGGGCGAGGAGGTAAACACTGGAGTTCAGCCCGCGTGAGCCCTGCGACGGCTGCTGGCTGCCAGGAAAACACGCAAAGGCGGAATGTTGCTGTGTTCCAGGAAGCAGGATGTGTCTTTGTTTGTGTTTGAGTGCACCGCTCAACATTGGCAGCTGCGCTAATCTCAGCGCTGCCTGACACCCCCCTCCCGCTCAGCGCTGTGTGTCCACTTACCCTCGGGAGCAGCACCTCGGAAGGAAGCGCTGACATACACACGCGCTCATGCACACGCACACACACACAGGCGAGCACATGCCATTGTTGACACACTCACACTGACGGAGAGGAAAGCACACTACGGTGCGTGCGTGCGTGCGTGCGTGCGTGCGCGGGTGTGTGCGTGTCTCTGTGTCTGTGTGTCGGTGGTTGGCTGCATGCGCGTGCAAGCAGGCATCCGCTAATGCCGCAAAGCCAACATGGCAGTGGCGTCAGAAACTAAAGAGAGAGACGGAGCGCTTCCAGCAGCCTCTAAAATAATTTAGGGCCACGCTACAATCACTCACAGATGTTCGCGAGGAATCGTGAGGCCGGGGAGAAGGGGGTGGGCTAAAGGAAACACAGAGATAGACAGATGAAATGTGGGGTGAATAATAAATTTCCCCTCGTCTGGACAGCGGCCCGTTGGAGGTGACCCTGCCATGACCCCGGCTTTCCTCATCAAAGAGGATCAGGGCTTGGAGTTGCACACCCGCAGCGTGGCCGGGCAGCTATGGCCGTCCCTGCCGCGTCATCTCCATCCGGCAGTGCCTGCGGTGGGGACAGAGGGTGGGGCTGCCCCGAATTCCAGCCCAAGTGTCCCAATGTAACACAAGATGGGGGACATGCTTGCACGTCCTTGCAATTACTTGTGCAAACATGCATGAAGTCAGCCGTTCACAGGGAAAAGCATGCACACTGAAATAAACACACAGACATGAATTTAAAAGCATGGAAATGTAACAACTCACACACACACACACACACACACACACACACACCCAATCACTGCTTCCCACAGAGAGCAGCCTGGAGTTGTGTGTTTCTGTAGCGCAGGCAGGTACCAGTATGAGCGGGCAAGTTGGGAAGTGCAACAGGCTGTGTTGGGAGGGAGTCAGGGGGGTGATTAGAGGGAGGGGCCACCAGTCTCTAACACCCCCCCCAGGCCCCTTCTCACCCCATGAGTTTCTGTGGCGCACCTCATTGCTGTGGGTCTATGCAGCCGGGAGCAAGATGGCAACCGGGAAGCAAAAGAGCAGGTCACTGTGGGGAAAGCAGAGCAGGATCTGAAATACTCTGGTTATTCCAGCTGGAGAGACCTGCTGAGGACCGGTACCTCTAAACACACACACACACAGGAGTGCTGTGCCATATTCGCGCAGAAAGGCAAACAGATGGTTTCTGTAGAGGGCAGAGCATGGAAAATTTCTCATAGCTGTGTGTGTGTGTGTGTGTGTGTGTGTGTGTGTATGTGTGTGTGTGTAAAGTAGGCCAGAGGAGCATGGCATGCTGATGAGAGAAGAACAAAGTCCACTCAAAGAGGTGGAGATGTGTGACGACCAGATAAGACCTGCACTGAGCTGCGGGAGGGATGGAAGCCTTGGGGCCCCGGGGGAGCGGAGGGGAACTGCTGTCGACAGTGGGGAAAAGGCCACTGATGCCCAAAACGGAGAGACAGGAGCATGGGATGGGGAAGGGGAGAGGAGCTGTGAAGGAACGTAAAACACACCAAATCTCCTCAGCTGTCCTGTTTATAAGAGCACACATCACCCTCCGCACATGGGCCCAAAAATAAAGAGGTGACAGAGTCATCTCAGCTGCTAAAACATTTAAAAAAGAAAATCATCAGACAACAAATAATAACAGCAAGACAGAAACATGTTGAGTGCTGTGGATGTAACTACACTCATTTGCATGAGGTGAAAAGTGTCACACGCAGTAAACTTCCTGGCCGTCCGCGGTCACTGCACAGCACTGGGAACCAGGCCAAAAACAGAACGGTCAAGGGAGACGGTAAAGTGAGCCAGGACCACCTTTTGAGGCCACAAGGGGAACGCTATCTCCAGCTGCTGGTGGTGACTGCTGCTTAAACGCCTCTTGCGAAGGGCGACAGCAAGTGAACAAGAGCGCGAGATGGCAACGGGAGCCTCGACCTGCCTGAGAAGGACAGCGTTCGCAGATTGCAAGATTGAGAGCCTGTATCCCCACAGCTGGGAGGAGATTGAAGCTGATAGAGACGGATGGGGCCAGGTCTGGCTGTTAATCCCCACACCCTCCCCCCTGTTGGGCATGTGGGAGGTGTGGGCCCTGGCAGCGCACCAGCGCATCAAGTTACCCTGTTCATTGGCAAAGGGCAGGAGGCTGAGGTGTTGAGGTGGGGGAGGGGCTTTAAAAAAGCAGAAGAAGGGGAGAATCCATGCAAGGGCAAGCGAGAAAGTGGAAGACGGGGTGGTCAGGGAGGAAGTGGATGACAGTGCGAGGCCTGGGGGGCATGCAGGTCGGGGGGGCAGCGCTAATGGCAAAAGCGTGCAGGCAGTGATAAGGGCCCGCCGCGAGCCGTGACGCGGAGACGCGGATCGGGTGGCGGCCCCCCTCCCCGACCGCAACCCGACACCGCTCACCTCCTGTTTGCCGCAGCTTAACCCCGGCACCCCTGCTGACTGAAAGGCGAGAGCCCCCGCGGCCGTGTCCCTGGCAGCCTCCGGCAGAAACACGAACCAGGCGTTGCGCCCGGCCGTGCACCCTGCCTCCCGCTGCCTCATTTATTTTTTATCACCCACAGCAACGCGGGAGAAAACACTGTCTGTCTTCAGCCCCCATCCCCCTATCTCGCTTGCTCGCTCACTCGCTCTGCCCGCGTAGAAACCCGCTCGCTTCACCCAGCGAGAGGAAACGTTCTCTTTCCTCTGATTGAAGCTGCTCCGTTGCCATGGCGCAGTGAGGCGGGCAGCTCCGCTCGCTCCTGGCCATGAAGTGACGGACGTGGGACGCCCTGGTATCCAGGGCAGCGCTGCCGTTTTTCGCATTAGGGGGAGTGCGTCCAGGGGCCAGAAATAGCCTCTCGTCCCTGGCGCTCTGCCTCCCAGACCGGCGCGGCGCCCCGTCTGTCCCGTGAGGTCATGGGTCTGGGCTGCGCTCCAAGCCTGCACTGGACATAGGGTGCTGATGTGTTGTGTTCAGGGGAGCATCTGTTACGACCTATCTGCCCCCTCAGGACACCAGACCAGGCTGTTGCTCGGTTTCCCGCGCTAGTACCCCCCCTTGCCCCCCCAACTCGGCATCCTTCCAACTCCACTAAATATTCCGGGAATGAATAATCACCTAGGATGTGCCGCAGCGGGCCCCCTGTCTCTGGGCCCATTCCCTCTGGCTCTAGGTCTGGCCACGAACGCGGCTCTCCTCCCCATCAATAATGGATGTTGTTTCCGCTCCTCGCGTCTGGTTTACCTCTGCGTTTACAACAAACAATCATCCCTCATTCGCTCCCTAGAGAAGAGCTACACTGGGTACCCCGGGGTGCATTTTCAAACGGGTCGCCGCTGTTCTGCTCGTGGACTTGGGGGTCACGTCTTCTCTATACGTTGATGTCTCGACGTTGTTTTCTCAGATCCGGACTGATTGATTCGACTGGCAAAACAATGAATGCTTTCAACGCCAACTCTGCTTGAACGCCTAAGAATGGGCAGCAGGCAGAGGGAGGAAAATGCTGATTGAATTGTTTTTGTTTTTATTCTCATAAAAAAGCAGGCAGCCTACATTAGACGGAGCAAGGCGAGGAAAAAGGGGGCTGGGGGTGGGAAGGTGTAATGTTTGTGATTTTTTTTTTTTGTTTTTTCCACCCGGATCAGTCATGAAAGAATAACAAGCGAGGCCTCTTTGTTGTTGTTTATCACCGCGATTGTGTCACAGCCTTGTCACGGTCCGCTGAGTGGCGGGAGGGGAGGAGCCGGAGGTAGAGGCTCTTGGGAAAGCAGCTTCAGCAGAGCATGCGGCTCGCAGTAGTTTCCCTCTTTAAACCCCCCCCTCCACAGAGGACTGCATTATTGATTCCCCCCCCCCGGTGGTTATGAAGGTTTTGTGATTGCGACTCATCAGACAGGCCAGCAGAACAACATGACCCTGCGAGACACAAGGTGGAGGAACAGAAAAAGCCGCAGCTGCTAGAGAAGGCAAAGTAAGAAGCATCTTATCCCAGATCTCTAAAGCCTCAAGATGTTGAATTCGCCCCGATAGATGCAGGATCTTCAAGAAAAATTCCGTATGGGGAATCTCTAAATGGGGCGATGCAGGGCACCAATTGCAAGGGGCGCCTCAGGTGGGATGTATATGGGCCGCAACCTGCAGCCCAGCTTGGAGACAGCATTGGCTGAGAAACGCACCAGGCGTCCCCTCTGTGGTCAGTCTCCATTACGATCACGAGTGCAGTGGCAGGAGACAACACCAGCGGCGCAGCCGTGACGCCACTCATCTGCTCGGTTGCAATTAACCTGTTTGTCGTCCTCCACTCCTGACCTGGCCATTTTAACCATTTTAGAGGAGACTGCCGACGCGTGGAACCGCGGCTGTCCTGGCATCTTGATTTATTTAGCTTTTAATGGGAAGTGAAATCAATCCCAGCGCCTGCCGGTCGCCTCGTTTAATTCTCCCCTTCAGCAGCCCCGAGCAGCCGATCACAGATCCGTGCTTGCTGGCTGCATTCAGGCGGGACGCAGCGGCCACCAAGGGGGTGTACTTCTTGGCTGGGTGGGTCACAGCTCACATCCACTGGGAGAGGCTTCGGAGCAGGGATGGAGGGTGCAAGAGTCGCAGTGTTGAATGAAATAGCGTAAAGGATTGTAGATTTGCCAAGATGCAGTTAAAACATTTAAATAAAATAAGTTGAGCCGCTGGGACTGAGCACTAATCTGAAACAGCCTGTTTTTGTACCCGGCGACGAAAGCGGGGGGCGCAGAGCCGACAGCATTTTGGCTAGAAATGTGGCAAGCGAGTGGGAAAGAGGCCTTATCTCCACACGTGCTCAACAATCATTACCTGTGGCTCTCAGGGAGGAAGAAACCAATAAGCTGGGAGAGGTTAAAAGGCCTTTACACCCGGGCACCCGCATCCGCCAGCAGGATCGGGGCCCTGGTAGACCTGACTGCACAAACATACCCGCTGAAGCGTGAGGCACCCACGCCACTGCTACAGACACTCCCATGCCGGGGCAGGGGGTGAAGACAGCAGGCCGTGGCTGGGAGGAGCTCCAGTGTCTCCACACAGACACAAAAACCCCCATTTTCCACAGCTCCAGGATTGGGCCCCGGGTTCAACACTTTGTGGTTCCGCCCAGCAGGTCTCCCGACTCCCACAGACAGCCCCACGCTACAAGAACCTCCAAGAATGCGTCAGGTCCAAAGTCCTGGAAGGGCCACAATGTCCTCCTGACTGGAGTGGATCGTGAGGCAACCTTCGCTGAGAAAGGGGTGGGCTCTCATCCAGGAGATGCGGCACTTATGGAAAATCGTGTGGTAAAAGAACTAGAAAAAAATCAGTGAGGTTGGCTGGTGAGCAGTGATGGGACGGGGCAGGGACACACCTGTTGTCGGGGTCGCGTGGTGCGGGTCTGCGAGAGGCCCCTGAGCCGCACCATCCACGCCACCTCTGTCTATGACTCAGACGGTGCTTTATTGAGCTCCTTCCATCAACATGCCAACAGCAATCAGAGAGGCAGCACAGCCTATTCATTACCACCCTCCATTACTCGGCGAGCCCCCCCGCACTGCCGAGCACCGCTTTCGCCTCATTATGTGGGCTGCGGATGTCGGAGCCATGATTTCTTTTATTCTCCACACGTCTCGGAGCGCATGGCAGGCTGAGCGGGGCTTCCTATCGCCACCAAGTCGGCTCCGGCGTTCGCTGCAGTTGGATGGCAGCCGCTGTCTCGGGCTGGAGCAGAAACAGAAATGAAAGCGGTTGCAATCAGCAAGTGACCTCATGTCATTGTCATCACTTGGCGGAAACCTTCATCTTAGCACCAGTAGAGCATCTTCTCCAGTCTCCATTTGACCCTGTTGGCCCTCGTGAAGCCGAGTGCGCTTCAGTTCGGACTTCAAATAGAGTGACTTTAATGGTGTCCATTTTAAGTACTGTGTAACGCACGTGCTGGATGTGTGTGTGAGATGCAAACACCTTCTCTGAGGGTTGATCAGCTCCAGGTAGAGTCCACAGGTAGTGCAGACAATCCCAGAAGCCTCTGGTGCAGTGGATTTGTTGCCTCGACGTGCTGCCTGCGCTTTCGCACGTTCTGACATCCGCATGTTCATAAATACACACACATTCGTCTCAATCACACGCAGAAAGAGAGACGTCACCTCCATCACACACGTGTGCGGTGTTAGAGAAACACACGGCGATGTCTCCTGAAACACACAGAAACATCTGAGAAACACACCCACAGAGACACCTCCTCATCTTGCTCTTTAGTGCAGCCACGTACGCCGCTTGTTTTGACATTTGTGAGTAATTGCCGGTACCGAAGCAGGAGGCTGCGTCGGCGCCGGGAACGAAGACAGGAAGGACGGGCCGTTCCTCAGGCTGTCTGGCGTAGTGGTTCCCTCACACCGCACACCTTCAAACATGTCAACTGTTCGCAAGCTTTATGGAGATTTCATGCCCTGGTGGGAAGCAGCGCTGCCTGGTTTGTCTGGAAGGTCCTGTGAAGAGCTGAGATGTAGCTCACGCCACAGGGTGCTGTGCAGGCTCAGCTGTCTGCGGAGCCCCTGCGTTAGCCTCAGATTCCGCTTGCAAACCACCAGGCTGATGGGTGTTTAACCGCCATGGGGTCATGTGCTCAGAGGATTCCCCTCTGTGTGTGTGCGCGCACGCGCGCGCATTCATGCAGTAACAAACTGCTCCCTCTTCTCCTCAGGCTCCACAACGCCTTCTACCCCCAGAGTCCGGTTTTCTCCCTCACGCTGCTCCACGTGCTGTCAGCGCCGCTGCACGGCCTGGCCAATGCCTTTGTCTTCGGCTTGGACCGCAACACCTGGGGCCAGCTGAGCATCACCGGCATCCAGGTACGGCCAACAAATATGGGGCAGGGAGCGTGGAAGTAGGCGGGGTTGGGGTCGATGCTGAGGTCCTGCTGAATCTGCTCCGGAGCGCAGCGCCGGCTGCCCTACGGTCAGGGTCAACACTCGGGGGATGCGGCCCGGGGTGAACTGGCTGTGCAGCGCTCAGACCTAGACGGCCCCCAGGAAGAAGCAGAAAGCACACGGGTGCAGAGCTTCCTCCTCACATCGCTCAAGCCTGACTGCCTTATTGATTTTTTTTCCTGCTCTCTTTTTTTCCCTTTTCTGTGCCGTTGACTCGCTCAAGTGTGTGCGGGTGCTGGGAGGTGGGGCAGGGTAGGAGGGGGGTGTTTTCCCCCTCCAAGCGAGGTGAGCCGCAAAATAAATTTCCAAGTCATAACAGCTAATAAAAGCTCGGGGCGTGGGGCAGACAGGCGGAGATGTGCGGTCAGGTGGTTTGGACCTTCCACGGTCAGGACGCTCTCAGTTGCAATGGAGGGTTGGGGGAGGGAGGTCGGATTTCAGACCCAGATTTTGCCCTCCCCCTCAAAAAAAAAAAAAAATCCACCCCCACACACCACAGTCCACCCCCAGGGACTCATCAAGTTCAGACCAAACACCTGGAAATGTGCTGGTCAGTCAGAGGCTGCACAGCGTGGAGGGGGGGCGCCAATAAAAGGAGGTTTAGCAAGGCGGGGGGGGCTGTTGAGAATATGCGCAGCCTAAATCCCTATTAACACGGAGCGGGTGGCCAGCAGCTCCGTGACCAGATAAGGAGGACGGCTGTAGCTGCTGGTGGTTCGTGGCCCTTCGCTCTCAGTCCCCCCCCCCGCCACACACACACACACACACATACAGCACCCCCCCTCCCCTTCTCTCTCATGCGAGGCGAGCGACGCAGCCCGCTGCCGTAATCGGCGCCGCGCTCAGTGTGAAACCGTTCTAATATTATCATAACTATTGCGTCCAGATCGGCAGATAAGCGGCGCGCTTGGTAAACGGTCGGGCTGTTCGGCTGCGTCCCTCGCCGGGGAACGCTGGGAAATTGTTTCTGAGAGATTAGTGGCGGCGGGGCTGCGGAATCAGATTAGCCGGAGAGGAGCGCAGCCGCAAAGTGCACGTAGCTTACAGCTCTAATCCCAGTCATTTGCTCCCTGGTATTTACATTGATCCACTTCTTTTAACTCTTTCTTTTTAACTGTCAGTCTTCCCCTCCCCCTCCGCGTTATTACACACAGCTTTACCACTTCCTGCCCGACACGTTGGCGGAACGACGGCCGGGTGCAGGCTCAGATGGGGCTGCTTCACCCGGAGATGAAAGTGTGCGGCGAAGCAGTGAGCGCTGGCGATGCGCGCACACACACGCACACACACGCGCGCTTTCTCTCTCCCCCGCCAGCCCCCGACTTTGACCTTGCTTTGCAGGCTGAGCGGAGGCCGCCCGACTCGCTGCCACAGTGTGCCGCTCCGCTTTCAAGTCGCACATTTCCACCGTCTGCGCCGCTCTGCGAAACGTACACGTTTTAATGCGAAGTTCCGTTTTTAATGTCAACACGTAATTTCTTAAGTGCTGGAGCTCGCGCCGTTCCGTGACAAAGCGTGTCGGTCCGATTGCTCACACGCGTGTGCCGCGGCTGTTTGTTCTTGCGGGGAGCAGAGCTGCGGGACGGAGCGTTTCTGAGCGGCTCCGCTGTTGTGCTGACATTTGTGCCGTTAAATAGCCGTATTTACCGTGCCATTACCTCAAACACAGCCGGAGCGAAGCACAAAAGCTGGTGATTAGCAGCGCTGGGCGTTAAATTGCGGCTGCCCTCTCTCGCCGCCGCAGTGTGGGACGCGCCGATAGCCGAGAGGACGCCGCGCCGTGACCTTTAGCGCAAATGTCAGCCGGGACCACGGCGACAGGCACGTGTCTGCGTGCAGCGCGCAGTTGAAGGGGGGGGGGTTTGCCCTGCGGGGACGGGGGGGGGGGTCGGCGGATCCCGCATCTCACAAAGCGCCTCGGCGTCAATCAGCTGCAGCCTCCAGCGCGCGAGCGGTGATTAACGCGGCGCTGCCTGTGAGCGCCGCCGCCGAAGGGCAAGACTCAGTGCCGCGCCGTGATTGTCTCCGCGTGTGTGTGTGCGTGTGTCTGTCGTGCGTGCGTGCGTGCGTGTGTGTGTTTATGTTTCCTTCATTTCTTATTTGTGTGTGTCTTTGGCGTGTGTGCGCGTGTGCGTGCGTAATGTAGCGACTCTCAGGCAGCCGTTACTCATCCTGACAGCGCTGGGCCAGCTCTCCCTTGGGGGCGTGGTTGTGTGCCGCAAGCCTGCTGTTCGTCTGTGTGTGTGTGTGTGTGTGTGTGTGTGTGTGTGTGAAGACACCCCGGAGGATGAAAGCTCATTGATTGCGCACGTAAATCTGTAACGCGATAACACCGATCAACAGATTTACACTTTATTTTACCGTAGAATAAAAATAGGGGATTTTTTTTTTTACTAAATCGTTTGGCCCGAACTGGAAAATGAAATTTTAAATATTGTCTACCAGTGCCGAAGGCTTGTAAACGTGTCATTTTATTAATTCAAACATGCAGATAATGACGTTAAAATGCTCCGAAATATATTTTAAACTATTACAGGTAATAAAATGCTCAGTATTACTGACGTGTTTCAGAATTTTTTCTGGAAGCCTTTCCTCTGTTGTATAACTGGATTTTGGGAGCTTCCTCATGTTCGGTAACCTGCATGGCAAAAACATCCTGATGGTTTCTCCATGTTCTCGATCACTGCAGAAGAAATCCATATGGGAGGAAGTAAAATAAAGTGCCCCCATAGCCTCATATGTTTTTCAAAGCATATATTCAACAGGTTCAGTCATATTCAGCTTCAACAATCACAGCCCTGGTCGGCTTCTTCATTAAATTTCAGTGTAGACCCAGCAAAATCTCACATACCCGATGCAGTGAAAATCCGCATTACTTATGTTGTGGAAAAATTCTGCGATGTTTATTGTTATTTTTCTTTTCTTTTGGGCAAGTAAACAGTTGAGTATGTTGGAAATTGGTGGTGAGGTGTTTGAACCGGTGGAAGTCTGACTTACTGTGTCTGGAGCAACTGTGTGCTGACCCCAATGAACCCCCACCCGTCCTCTCTGTGCCCCACAGCTGGCCCTGCCTCGCGCCTCTGTGACGGCACAGATCCGCTGGTGCCACCAGAGACAGTGCGCGCTACACCCCCGCCGGCCAGCTGGACCTCTCCGACTCGGAGGACGACACCAACGTGCTCTTTTACTCGCCAGACATGGTTCTGAAGGACAGGGGCCGTGAGGGGAAGCGGAGTGGGGGGGCCGGGCGAGCAGAAGCTGGGGCAGGAGGACAGCCAGGCACACTGTGGTGCAGACGAGCTGTCAGCCTCCATTATTAATTCCCAGCTCTTAATATTTAATGTCATAAAAGTGCAGCTCCCCACGCTACCGCAGGCCCTGGAGCTGCACGGGGGGAGGGGGGGGGGCAGTGCTCGGTACAGCGGGTGGGGGCCGAGTTCTCCTAACCTCACGGTGGCTTCAGAGACACCTCACCTGCTCCTGCAGAATCTCTGCTTTGCTTACATGGTTTACCTCAGTTTTCTCCGCATTATGAGTATCTGCAGTTTTGTTTGCAGCATCAGACTTTTGTTTGTTACCAACGTTGTTTGTTTCACACACGAGCATGTGATGTTTAACAAATGTATGTATGTACAGTGTATATTTTTGTACCTGTAAAGTGGGCAATGCACGCCGTGTGGGTGTGGGTGTGTGCGTGTGGGAGGGGGGGTCGGGCCCTCGTGCGACCAGCGCTACCTCACGTTGGCTCACTGCGCCGTCCCCAGCAGCCACACACACTCGCCTGTCGCTTTGATGTAGCGGCTGCCACTGCGCGCCAGACACGGCCCCGTCAGGAGATACCCTGACAGTCTGTCAGCCGCTGCACCGAGTGACTGGCAGCTGGTTAGAGGCTGCAGCAGCTCACGGAGAAAGAGACCACGATTCCGGCCTACAAGTTGGCTTTGGCGTTTAACTCTTAGATTCGCCCGAAAGTGGCCATGACTCCTCTGCTGGTCCCGTGGTCTTCAACAGCCCCCCCCCGGGCCCTGTAACACAGCAGAGGGCCGTAGGTCCAGTAAAGCAAACATAACAAACACAGCTGATAAGTTTGCTGTGTCCTGCTGTTTTACACTCGTTTCAAACTGCGAGTATTAAAGCATGGTAACAAGTGTGTGCGTGCGTACACCTGTGTATGAGAACTGTCCAGAGGTGAAATCTTGTGTCTGCCACACACTTCATTAAGCCCCTAATTAACAGACGAGGCCCATTAATCATCTGTGGGGGGGGGGGATCCTGGGGTCGTCGGCAGTGTCCGCGAGCGGTTTGTGCTGTGCGTCTGCGAGGTTTTAAACACTGCGCTCCGTGTATCCTCATCCTGTAAGGGCTCCATAAAGGACCCCCAGTGCAGTATTCCGACTTATTTTTTATCATGCCGGGGCGGGGGGGAGAATAAAAATGACGTTTCGAACCCCAACTCTGCTGTCGGTGCGTGATGTTGGGGAGCGTGTCCGCATTTCACAGCAGTGGACGCGCCTGGTGTTCTTTTCCTGTGTCAGTGCTCATCTTCACCTCTTCCTTAACCATCGCAGGGGGCTGCGACACGAGACCTGGTGTACAAACCCCCCCTCCCCCCCAATTCTCTCCCGTCTCCTCCGTCACCGAACCCTTTGATGAAAGAGGAAGAAATGGAATCCGCGAATCTGTCCAATCGCTGGGATTTTCATATGCTCAAAGATGTTATTAACTTGGCATAAGAGGCGCGGTGCGCGCGGAATAATCGAATCTCTCGCTGTCACGCGGAAAGAATTATTTCTCCCGTGTCGCCGCGCGCGCTGTAATTGGATACAATTTAACATTCGCGGCCCCCTGGCAAGTTGGCGCGCGCTGTGGCTGCCACAAACTGGCCCCGCCGTCAAATTATTATTATTTTTTTTCAGCGCTAGTAAAGCTGGAAAGGAACAAAAAGCACAAAGTTGCACGGCGAACGAATTGAAAATGTGGCAGTGCGGGCGGAGGGGAACGCACAAGCCGTGCTCGCGCTTGCGGTGGGGTCCGGCGCAGGTTAAGGGACCAGAGCGGGCAGTCACGGCGCAGCAGGGAAAAGAATTTAAAATTGAATCCCGCAGCTGGCCCGATATGAAAGACGCGCAAACTGGGCAGGAAGCATTAAATTTAATGCGTTCAGGGTTTCACGGGCGCAGTTGTGCGTGCGGCGCTGACTGAGGGAGCTCGTGGGCGAAGAGCTGCTTCGTAAACGACCCTTTAACTTCCGGGGCCGCTAATTTGACGCCACAGTCGGGTCACTTGTGTCACACTGCATGCACGCGGGGGGGGGGGTTCAGGAGGTGTCCGCGGGTGCCTGACCCCACAGCCCTCTGGCTGCTCTGGGACTTTAATTTTACAGATGGTGCACATAGTCCTGCTCATACGGGGCACGTGGCTCTGTGTGTGTGTGTGTGTGTGTGTGTGTGTGTGTGTGTGTGTGTGTGTGTGTGTGTGTGTGTGTGGTTAAAAGGGGCGTCCTGTGCAGAGAGCTCCGGACGTAAATACAAGAAAGGTATTGTGGATTCTTGGTCCTGGTGTCACACATTTCCTTTTTTTTGAGTTTTTAATGCTTCCTTTGATGGACACGGTGGCACGAGAATTCAGTAAGCACTAGAATGCAGTAAGCTTTTTCGGCTGTTATTCTCATATTTGGGGAAGTGGGGGGAGAGGTGTCGTCATTAGGAGGCTACGCTCGCCCCTGTCCGGCGCGTCCTCCTGTTCCTCAATCTGTCTGCAGCTCGGGCTCCGGCGTCACGCCTCGCAGCCGCGTCCCTCGATTACTCACAAGTCGGCGTCGGGCGCGAGGGAGGAAGGTGTGCGAGTGCGGCGCGCGGGAATGCCTCCGCAGCGGTTCAGATGATGGATGCGGTGCGAGCTCGCGGCCCGCTGCCTGTTTAGGCTGGAAGAAGAAAAATCGCCCCTGGAGAGCAGAGCTCCACGCCACGGTCGCTGTCGGGGAAGGGGGGGGGCGTGTGCCGCGGCTTAATATCAAAGTTCCCCTTTGAGCTCGTCAGTTTCGCTTGCAGCCGCCCGGTAACACAGGCGCGCTCGCCCGGCGCATGCATATTTCATTTTCCCGCTCCTCATTATGCGTCTCTGCTTTCAATAGATTTGCAGCGCTCGCGTCGTTTATATCTGCTAACAGTCTCGAGCGAATGTGTGACGTTGTGTGTGTGTGTGTGTGTGTGCGTGCGTGTGTGTGCGTGTGCGCGCCCGCGCGCGTACAAGACAGATCGTCGTTGAGGGAGCGTGCGTGCGTGCACACAAACTAGACAATTTATCACCGCGTGCGTGTATGTGCGTGCTTGAGCGAGAGAGAGAGAGAGAGAGAGAGATGTGTGCGATTGCAAATAAGCTCTCAGCATAGACTGGGGTATTTATACCGGAGAGCGCGCGTGTTTAGTGGAGCCTAGTGGAGTCAAAAGGCGGGATGGAACCGTACACTCGTGTGGTGCCCGGAGGGGGTGGGGTGTGTGTGTGTGTGTGTGTGTGTGGGGGGGGGGGCATCTAGAGGCAGCGTTGGGCCTTCGCTGTGACAGTCGGCGCCCACGTGACGGCAGTTTCCAAGGAAGGGTGCTTTTCAGTTTTTGCGTCCCTGTCCACATGTATTAGTTTAAGTGATATCCCAGCTTCTCTCAGACGTGCGCACCGCTTTGCAAGCGGGTAACCGTTTGCGCAGCTCACTGCGTGAGAGTTGCTGTAGCTGTTACACCCCCAACCTGTTTGTTTACGCGGGCCTGGCTGTTAATTGCCCCAAGGAGCCATTTAAAGTGGCGCTTCCCTTTTAATTATCTTATTTTTTGTGTCGTTTTCCCCCCTTTATCGGCTCTTTCTTGTGAAGACGCCGCAGGCTCGGTTTTGCTTGCCCCTGGAACCTGGCCGAACACTGCGGGGTCTACATGGCTCTCCTGGCAGGACCGCCTCCGGATCTGCTGTGTAAAATGTGCGCATTAAATTATGGAAGAAATTCTCGTTTTATGGCTGCGAAGGCAGCACATGCCGTGGGTGAGTTGAGATCCGCTCCGGTCCGATCCGTTCCATGGGTGAGATCAAGTGCGCTGGAGGCGTGTATTCTTCCTGAGACCCCTATTCTTCGCCCTCAACTTTTTTGCTCCTCTTACTGAACTTTAATCATAAACGAAGGAATTGGGCCGTTTGTTTTCCCTGAAACTGTGTTTAGAAGTAGAGCTGGGCTCCGATGCGGGCGACCCCGTCTGCTTTCCTTCCTGCTCCATAAACACGAGGAGCCGCTCCGTCTCCGGCTCCGCCGACAGCAGCTGCAGCCTTTCACTGCGCTCATTTATTCGCCTCCGTCGCGGAGTCGGAAGGGAGGGGGCGGGGGGAGGGGGTGTCGCGCGTCTCCTTCGCTTTTTCGCACCAGCGCGCCGTCTCCGCAGCCCCTCGCGCTCAGCCCCTCGCCTGCCACCGGTAATCGCGGGCGCGCGAAGGAAACGCGCTGCCGACGGCTCTTCTGAGCGCGAGCGGCACGGAGGTGTTTATGAGCGGAGCCTCAAAGAGCTGCCGCCCCCAGCGCGCGCACAAAGCCCGAGGGGGGAAGCGAGGGAGGGGGAGGGGGAGGTCGGACGGCTCGGCAGCCCGGAAAAAAAACCCGCTACCTTATTTTAGGTGGCGTTTAAAACATTTATAGGGAAATGCCGCGGTACAAAACGAAATTGCAGTAAAGACATTTGCATCGCGTCACGCGTATTGTTTTAATGAGGATAAAAGGGGTGAATTAATTTAAAAGGAAAGGCAGATTAAGAGTGTTGCCTATAGTTACGTAGCTTTGTTTTCAATATTAATGGCATCCGAAGAGCGTTGATCAATGTCCACCAGATCCGTCTTGTTTATTGCAATTTGTCGCATGACCTTTAAAGGGCCTTGTTTGTAACAAAGGCGAAGGTGTTTGGAAGGCGCGCACAACAGCGGGGTTGGGCGTGCAGTTGGTCGCGGCTCTGACAACCCGCCATACCCGGGGAAGAGGGACCGCGACGGGGGCGGCCGTGTCAGTGTGGCTCGCCGTAAAGGATCCATAACGACGTGCAGGTGGATCGCGCTGGATGAAAACGGCCGCCCGAGGCACCACTGCGTGCAAGGAACTTCCTGCAACCCGAGCCGCCGCAGCCGGCCTCCCGCTCGCGCTGTCTGGCCCCGCCAGAGCCAGGCACGCTCGAGATTGCGGGAACAGATGGCTGGATCATTGTTACCTCCCAGGGAGCTCGACTCCCACTCGCGCACGCGTGTGTGTGTGTGTGTGTGTGTGTGTGAGAGGGCGTGCGCAAGCGGCGGCGCCTTCGTCCTTCGTATTTTTCCTTATGCGACCGAAAGGAAGAGGTGTCCGATGCGTGCAGACAGTGCTCTCGTGCGAAGGCGCAGCCCCGATCGGCCCCGGGTTCAAGTGCTGCTCAGTGACACGTGGAGCCGGAAGGAATGCCTTCGCGTGATTCTTCGGACAAAACGCTGCTGTCTGACGCGCATCCCGTCTGCTGCTGCCGCCTTTAAAACACACGCGGAAGAGTGCCGTTTTTATCGAGTTTCGGTGCTGTCAGCCTCTGCTAATTAAATAGCGGGCATTATTATTCTCCATTTAACTCCTGTCTGTCCGAGGCGGTTTGCAGTTCAGGTGCCAGCGATTTGCCTATTAATACAGCATCGGTTCAGCCTGAGGACCTCGATCAAGGGCACCGCAGCAGGACAGAGATTCGGACCCGGGACTTTCGAGGGGTCGGCACAAACCACGGAAAAGGGGTGCAGGCGATATGTACAGTGCATTGTTGGGTCAGTCCTTAACACAGTGGGGGGGGGGGGGATGACGGCATTTCCCGATCCGCTGCTGTCACGTGACCCCGCCGCATCCCTAAGGTTGGCTCGGCCACAAGATTCCAGAACTTCGCCCTTCGTGGTTACGGCTGATCGCGTTGCGTGAATCCAGTTTCCTTCTGGTTTAAAGGGGGAAGGGGGGTGCGTGCGCGCTACACCTTCGATCGACGTACAAAGCATCTAAACCCGCTCCTGCGCAGACTTCTCCCGATGACCCGCATCCGAGACCACGCCGCTAAAGCGAGAGCTCGCAGGGCGCGGAGTGTCGAACTGCTTTATGCATAAATTAATGAATTTCAGAACGCGTTGATGGCCAGGATTTTGGTTATCATTGTTTATTGAGTATTCAGATGTTTAATTTGCATGTTTAATTAACTGCCGGTCTAATCTCTGCCGTGTAAATCCTGTTGGGATTAAAACCCAGCGAAACTCTTGAGTGCGCGAACGAAGGGAGCCGTGGAGCAGCGGGTGGCTGCGGGTCCGCGTGCCAGGGCCCGGTTCCTCCCCCACTCGGGGGGGGGGGGGGCGTCAGGATCGCCGCGATCGGGCCCGGAGGAGGCAGGGCTGTTCTCCAGGGGTCCGCCACGCTGCCCCGGGAGCTCGGCGCGCTTTAAACGGCCACATCTTGAGAGAGCACTGCGCGCTGCTCCAACACGCCCCCCCCCCGCTCTCCCTCCCCCGGAGACCCGCGGTCTCCGATTTCCTTTGCAAAGCGGAATAATGCGATCTTTTCACTGAGGCTCCCCCGGTTTCGCCTGAAACTGCGCGCTCGCGCACACGCACCCTGCGGAACCGCGCGCCGCTCTGAAAGGCCGCCGCTGAATTAATTAGTTTAGAGGTTATTTAATCCACCGGAGAGCATTTTTCTTGCCCCTAAAACTGGAAATGTCTGTTTCTCCGGCTGTCCCTTTCACGAGGAGTCTTTCCACACACCGCCCACGACAGCTGTAATAAAAGGCGCCCCCCCAGCTTGCCCTTCATTCTCCCCCGGCCCTGACAGATGAGCCCCTGCGCTGCGTCTCCCCGCCCCCCGCTGGAATGCGACGCGGTGGTCGGCGGCTTTCAGTGTCGCTAATAGATAAGGAGGGGATTAGCCGACGCTACAATGGGTCTGACGAGGGGGAGAATAATTACCCCGGCTAATGTCATCTAATTGTTTTTTAAGTTACTAAGACGTGTTTTTCTAACCCCCCCCCCCCCCACACACACACACACACACACAAACAGGACGCCGCACCAGAGAGCGTGATGATCGTCTGCTTCACGCCGCTTAACGTGCAAGTAAACGCTTCTCCTCCGGTGCCCGGTCGCAGGAAGGACGCGGCCTCGTCCAGGTGCGCTCTTTACATGAATGCAATGCAACTTACAAGTATTTTTGGAGCGCAGCGCAAAACCACCAAGGGATCGCGTTAAAGCGGCTTCCACGTTTATATTTCTAATTCTGTTAATAAATATTTTACGTTCTAATGATTTAAATTGTACATTACTTCGCGGCAGCGCGTCTAGTCTTCTGTGCGCGTTTGTATTTATAGCGTGAGAGTAATTCCGTATTTCTGAATTACATATTCACGATGCCACCAGTCATGACACATGGCGCTGAATCGGGAGTCAATATTACAGCAACTGGGCCGCCGCTTCACACGGGACTGCAGGACTGACCGCGCTCTTCGGGGACCTTCCGGAAAAACTACAGACGACACGTGGAGGCTCGGAATTCACCCTCTCACATCTGGTTCGCGGGGGCGACGGAAGTGACGCAGCTTCCGTCTCAGCCCGGCCTCGGGGCGGTCAGGGCGAAGAGGCGTCCCGCATCCTTCTGAAGGCCCCGAGCTCCAGGAGCTCGGCCGCCTTTCACTGCGATTTAACCATTTCCCTGCCGCCGGCATTTTGCGCCCACCGAGTTGTTCGGCTGAGATAAATGGCAGCAGAAATGAGCGCCCACGGGGCGTTCCGGATCCACACCGGTTGTGGCTTCGTGCGCGCCAAGGGCGTCTCGCTGTCCCCGTTCCCTCGCCGCTCTGTTGCCTCTGAAAACTGCAAACAGGCGTTTAAAACCGCCGTGGAAATAGCAGAGCGCCGCAGTGCGGAAGCCGCTTGTGTAAATGGGTGGATGCTGTTTGTTTTGCTTGCCCTGCCGCGCAAAAAACGCGACGATCAGGCTGTGTAAACAGCGGCTCCCTCACGCAAGCTGGCGCCGCACTGGGCCGGGGGCGCGGAGATCGCGCGGCACCTGCTTGCACCCTGGGCTGCGCTCCGTGAAGGCCAGCCCGGCGTCGCCGCTTTGCGATGCGGGGCAGGACGCGCGAATTGAAATGCACGCACGCACAGCGCGAGGCGAGGCGGGGCGCACATTAATCTTCTCGCGCGGCTTTGACAGCAGCGCTGACACCACCCGACGGCGCGCGCGCGCCTAGGTCGTTCCGGGAATACCTGCGCGTCGCGAGCCCCGGCCCTGCCGTCAGCTGTCAATCAAAGCCTTGGCGGCCACGACGGAGCGGAGGCGTCCGGAGGGCCCTGCGGTGGCAGCCCGTAACCCTGGCCCGGGGTGGAAAGCGGATGAAGCCCCCTTAGCCAGCGAATGGAGGACGGGTTTCCCCCTGCGGCTCGGGTCTCACGACCGTAATGTGCGCTGCGGTGGGGCTGTGTTTTCAAGGAGGAATACGGCTGCGAACATTCGACAATTCTTTGTCTCATTTTATTAAGTGAGACAGCTTATTTAATAACAGCAATAATAATAATAATAATAGTAATAGTAATATCCCGTCTGTCCTTCATCCCCAAACTCTGTGCCCAACCCGGAATTGACGGGGCGCCGGCCTATGACGCTACAACCTATACAACCCGCCAGTCCTTCACAGGTCAATAATAAGAATTAATTATTAATAATATAATATAAATTATTACAGTCGTTACTGTCCTAATTGTTCTAAATGGGAGCGCGCGGGTTTAATGAACCCATTTCCTGGCTGTCAGCTCCGTAATTAAAGCGCAGCGGAACTCCTGCGCCGGGGTTTCCGGTTCGGTCCGTTTGAGCGCCCGTGGCTTGCAGGTCTTCACAGCGAGATGTTTCTCCCCGGGCGTCCGGGACCACGCGGTTGCCGTGAGAGCTGCGGTGGCGTCAGGTGAGGCTTGCCGAGCCACGGGTGACACAGCCTTCCATTTGTGGGTTCCCAAAAGGCCCGTTTCCACTGTGCGGCAGTGCCCTCATCACAGTAACTAACATAACCAGCTAACTAGCCAACTGCCGGTAACCGAAACTCTCCCGGAAGCGCAGGTCTTCGCGCCCTGGCGTTCACCTCGCCGGAAAGCCTCACGCTTTTGCGTGGCTCCTGGTTCGGGAGCGGAGGCCGAGTGAGAGGCGCCGTAGCGCCGGTGGGGGCAGCTCGTCGCTGCGGTAATCGCCTTAAACACGTCGCGACCTTTCGAGTGACCCACGAAATGTGTTTATTTCACCGGAAACAGCCATGTCTGCAAGTTTGAGTCGATGTCAATTAAATATATTTTAATTAACGCCCTGCAAAATGGTTTTAAAGTTAATCCGGGTAATTGATGGCCCACGCCGCGGGGGTCCGCGTGGCCGGTGAAGCGGGTTATTTTTGGCGCCGACACGCAGATTAGGGCGGCGCTTCCTGCCGCTTAGAGCGGCTGTCGTGCGGCGCCCGGTGACCGTATTGTCCCTTTCCGTGACGTGGGCGGCGCACCTCGTCACGCGCGGCGGTTCGCTGAACCCAGGCGACGCTTTTAACGCGACAGGCAAATGTGCAGAAAAAGATTTGCTTGAAAATGGCCCAGTGATGGCGAACCGAGCGGCACAGTTCAGACAGCAGGGAGGCCGCGTTCACTGCGCCGCCGTGAAGGAAGTACAGCATTAAGGGTCGCAATAAAATCATCTAAAGCGAGTCGGCGTGACTTTATTGTAAATACTTGTGGTTTCCATGTGCTGCCTCATAAAGACATTTTTATCGCAGCGTTTCGGCTTCTACGTCAACCTTGAACCTCGACTGTCGGCTGGCGTCACTGGCGGAAGGGGCGGGGCTTCCGTCCACGTTAGAAATTGCGCCCCTGTTGCAAACAGCGTTGGTCCGGCCGCCTTGACCCGATGGGATCAGGAACTACAGGAAAGCGGCTCCCTGCTTTAGAACAAAGTGGATGTACAGGATTAAAACTGGCAGTGTTTTTTGTGATATTGACATTAAAAGGCACTGCGGGCCTCAGAGACCGAGTATCACCCCTCACGGTGGCATCCCACAGGCTGCTTAAGAAGGGGCATCAGCTGTGCTCCACCTTTCTGGCCCAAAGGCGTTGAACCCTAGAGCTCTCGGGTCAGCGGGCAGCTACGGCTCAGAGCGTTCAGATAAATCTTTGTACGTTTAAACGGTGAGCAGGGCAGGTAGGTGATGTCATTGTGTGATGTCACGAGCACTCTGTAGGGCTGAGGTGTATGTTTGCGTCTCTGCAGTGCGGGTTGTGTTTAACCAGCGTTTTTCTCCTTTTCTGTTTAGGCCGCCTCTTGCGAAGCTCTGCTTCTAGCAGGTTTTTCAAAGTTGTGCTTCTGTGCAGAATGTCAGCCTGTTTGGTGTGAGCAGCTCGGTGGACAGGAATAACCCCGCTGCTGCCACCCATCTTACGCAGCTGTCATGATGTTGGTGTTTGTTTTAATTTATGAGTTCAGCAGATATTTTAGTACAACGTGGGCTATAACCTGTGCCCCCCCCCCCAAGCTGAGCCTCAACGAATCCCAAAACATCACTCCGTCATGCTTGCAGGGGGTCCTCATATCAGCCACCTGATGTTTGTGAAACGTCACCGCAGCCTCACGCAGCTCGGCACCCCACCCATCCCTCGGAGCAACCGAAGGCGTTTGTGCCGCTCGTCCGTGGCTCCGGTCAGTGTTGGAAACAAAAGAAACAAACGGGCGGCCATCACGTCAGTATGGTGGGGGCAACATTTCGGCTGCTCCGCGTACACCAGTAAATGGGGCCAGGCTGCGAGCTGCTGCACGCGTGAACGACGCGGTCGTTTTGGTCGGCTTCCATTAAAACGGTCATAAACAGTTTGAGATTTGGTTGCATCGGAGGCTTTGTGGCACGGTGCAGCGTGTTGAGCGAAGGAGCGGAGGCTGCGAACGTCCCTGCTTTCAGGCCACCGACTGCACCGCGGTCTAGCTGCAGTTATTGAGGCAAAAACCAATACGTTTAAAAGCCGTATTGTTTAGTCTCCACCCAGAGAGCCCGTGCCCCCTCCCCCTGTATAAACCTCACCACATTTAACCCAGATCTAATTATGCCTCATGTGGCCATTAAATGCCTGCCGGTGCTGGGAAATTATTCAGGCTGCCGGCTTCTAAATTCCATTTTGAGGCTTCAAAGGGTCCAGTAAATAGGGTGAGCAGACATTTTACTGTGTGGAGAAGGGCACCGGCGCTGAGGCCCGCAAGACGGCTGCCATGTTGGCTTGATGATAAAATTCCAATACGGAGAGAGGAGCGTATTTTGGAAATGGCTCCCCCCTCCCCCCCACAAACTGCTCTCCATAATTAGTGGCTGCTGCGCACAGGTGTGTCCTGTCCAGCCACTCGGGGGGGCCTTTACCGGGGGTCTGCTGGCGAGTGAAAGTACTGCTGGAAATGAGCGTGGTTGGCTGGCCGAGTGTGCGCGGTGCAGGAATGGCACGAGGCGCTTTGTTCTAGATGGTTCCCCAAGCGAAGCCTATTGACAAACTGTACGTTTAGGATCGACTGCATGCTTTGCATGAACATGACATCACCATGGTGACCCATTTGCTTGTCTCTGCCCAGAAATAATTTTACAGGAGGTGGAGGTTCTCTTTTATGCTTTTATTGCCATTTATTTTAAAGGAACTTTGTTGTAAAATATAAATACAAATGGGGTAGTTTTTTTAATTACAAAGTTTAAGCACATCTCCAAAAACAATAAACACACCAGTCAGAAACAGTTACTGCCATTGTCACCTCATTATTTACAAGTTCAAGCATGTTTTCCTGCCAAACAGCTTATTTTAGTATCTTAGAAGTTCTTTAGTATTTTACAGAAAAAAAACGCGAAAATATCTTAAATTTCTCATCTTAAATAAGAGGCAAAGGGCAAAGCCAAATGTGAACCAAACGGGTCCTGAAGGCTGAGTGCTGAGGAAGAGCTGCCAGAGAGGCGCCAGATTCCTGTGGACTTCAGCTTCTTGTTCAAAAATAGCTTCAGCTTCCAAACAATATTTATTCACCCGCTGAGGCAGGCAGGTCTGTAAACCAAAGGTGAAGTGCACTGCTTAAATTAGAATAATATATAAACGCGGTGGCGGCGGCGCCCACTGCTGTCGATGGACGTGACCCCGGAGCCTCCGCTAAAATCAGCCCCCGAGTCTCAGCTCTACAAGACGCTGTAGAAAATGCTGACATTTTCACCAGGAAAAGAAAAATGGGCCACATGTATAAAATAAGACAAAGCAAAAGTAAGATTTACATTTATAAAAATAAGATAATTGCGTCTCTCTGTGCCGTGCTGGGAGTCCGTCCCTGTGCTCAGGGCCTCCCAGCCCCCGCTGCGCGTATCTACACTAATGTACACAGGTGTGTGGCCAGGTCATGAGGTCGTCACGGCAACGGGCTCCCACCGAGCATCCAGGTACTCGACGGAGGAGCCCAGCAAGGTGGCCAGTTCACTGCTGATCTCCACCAGGTCCAGCGGGTCCTTGCTGTTGGGCAGGAAGCCCTCAAGCTCTTCGGGGCAGGAGAAGAGCTGGCTAAGGGACGCCTGCTTGTAGAACTCTGCCTCGGCGATGGTGGCCACCTCGATGTGCGCAAAGGCGGTGCGAAATGCGCGTGCCGACATCTTGAGTCTCTTGAGCACGTCGGACAGCAGCAGCCAGTTACGGGGTCTGCGGGCGAGAGGTGAGCAGGGTTACGTCAGTTGGCCGCGTAAGGACATCGCGCTCCTGCCGCCGTCCGCGTTTCGGCCGTTTCCCAGCTCGCAGACGCCCCCGACTCGTAGAAACGCACAAACACAACACACAAATGAAAGTGACAGATACCATCCAATCGATGGTACTTGACGACCTTTCAAGGCCAGGCCCTTTGGTTGCGGGGCGGAAGCACAGCTGAGCGCGGAGAGAGCGCGGCGGCACCGGAGAGCCATTAATACTGCATCAGGATGAAGTGGGCGTTGGAGAGCCTGGGGGGAGGGGGGTGGAAGTGCGGCTGGAAGATTAGAGTGCGGAGGGGGAGGGAGAGCAAGCGAGGGAGGGAGGGAGGAGAGCGTGCGAGTGCCGGGGCTGGGCGAGCAGGGCCCGTGAGTAAGGCCGTGTGGGAGGCAATTAGATACGTCTGCTTTTGTTTGCCTGCCGAACGCTGCGCTGTAAATATCCCCCGCAGTGGAGCCATGTGTGCTGTGCGCTGACCAGGAAGCCCCCCCTTCCCGTCCCGACTCCCTCCCTGCAGGCGGCAGTCTAATGACCCCCGGACCCCAGGGTTGGATTTGGCACCACGTCAATACAGAGGGAATGGTGAGTGTCGGCCATTTAATTAAAAGGCTCAAATGTCTAATAAAGGGGCCGGATGAGAATCTCTTCAGTTGGTAAAAATTAAAATAAAAAAGCCACTTTTCTGCCACTAATATTAGAGAAAGATTAACTTTGGACTCCCACAGAGTTGAGACTGACTGTGTGTGTGTGTGTGTGTGTGTGTGTGTGTGTGTGTGTGTGTGTGTGTGTGTGAGGGACAGGCAGCCAACACTCACCCTTGAGACAGGGACACCTGGATGTTGTAACAGGGAAGGAGCGGCTGGTCGGAGAACTCAAACTCAAACACCTCTCGCTGCTGCGGCTCGTCGTCCTCGTCCCTGGGGCCTGGAGGATCTGCCAGGATGTCAAACGCTGATGGCTCCTCACCGGGCTCTGCAATGACCCAGGTACGCAGGTGTCACTCCCTTCTCTGTGCAGACCATCACAGGCTGAGCACCACCACTAATGGAAGCATGCAGGTGTATGGGGGTGGGGTTACGATGTAGCTGACAGCTTTGCACTGGGCTGCACACTGTAGTCACTCAGCCATATGTACAGGGCAGCACTCCTGGGAAACCTAGGCAAATGGGCACAGACCTGCCAGGGACCAAACCCATGTCCAACCGTATTCTGCATATACAGTGAGGCAGGGGTGGGACCTGCAGTGATCGGGGGGGGCATTCCATGAGCCCTCTGCTCCGACACACCTCCTGCCCTGCCAGGTGTTTCCCCGCAGCTGCCTGCGCCTCTCCAACGGCCCAAGGCGCTTCCTGAATAATTCAGATGCGGGGGCCAGGCGGCAGCCGAGCTTCACAGAGCTGGGAAATGCTCTATTCCTGGCAAAACGACTCCCCCGGCCCTCTGGAAATACCTCCTTATTCTAAATCTCATTTCAATTTGCGAGCGCATTTTATTGCAGGCGATCCGGAGTTTACTGGGAGCGCTGCTGCGGAATAAGCAAACAAACGGGCTTCTTTCTCAGGGAAGGAGCTGGGCAGCTGCAGTCTGCGGGGGGGCTTGACTGTCCCACCGGGAGGGTGCTGGGTTTGAGTCCCAGGTGTAAAGAGAGGGGCTTAAGCTGCAGCTTCCCCCCGAATGCAGATTCCAGTCTGGAGAGGCCACGGCAGACCGGTCGTATTTTTCCAAGAGCTTTTCTCAAATAGAGGAGCCAAAAATAGGCAGCAGGCTGGGGGGGGGGGTGTCGGAGCTCAGCGCCGGGGATCTTCCAGATGCACAGCAATGCTACCGCCTCCCTCCTCGGGGGCCCCGCATTGGCCCTCTGGGGCCCCTTTGGCACAGTGGTGCCCACCCCCTACATGGTAGGCTTCCTTAATGAATTACTCTGGCCACTGGCTGGTTTTCAGTGGCCGAGGGACACGGTACTTGCGTTCCTCCAGATCAATGCCCGTCTCCTCCATGCAGGCCCTACTGTAGCAGGGATGCGCCCCCAAGGCCCTGGCTCATTTTTAACTAACCCACCCCAAGGCTACGTGTGTCTGGGTTTCCAGCCCTCCCTCCCCCACAGTACTCACCACACACGGAGCTGCCGTAGAAGTCCCAGTAAATCCCGGGGTCATTGTCAGCACGGCCCTGCAGGTCAGCAAAGTAATCTGTGGAGATGGAGTGGAAGGTACATTCTGTCAAAAGAGGTGCCGGGGGACACAGAGGGCACAACCCACCCCCAACCCCTCCCCAGCAGGGGGGTCAGGCTTTCGCCATAGCACTGCCTGCCTCTATGCGTTCTCTGAGAACCCGGGCCCCTAGCCATGCCCCAGTTGGTGGCACTGTGCAGAAGGGCTGTGGAGGACCCCTTGTGTCACCACAAGCCCCGTCCCAAAGCACAGCCACAGCGCAGGGGACCACAGGAGCAGCAGCACTGCGCTCAGGGCACCCAGCGCTCACTTGATTGGAAATCCTGCCAAGAGCGAACAAATTGAGGGGAGGGGAGGGGGGTGTAAATCAGCGCGGGGGACAGGGAGCCGTGACGCACAGCTGATAAACTGCTGCTCGGCGCCGACGGAAAGCCTCACAGGAGGATGAATCACGCGGACAGAGAAAGCCTCCAGCGTGCAAAAGGCCGAGGGGCCCCAGCGGCGATTCCCTCTGGAGGCCTTGCTCATCCCCCCGGAGGCCTGGTTACCCGACATCACGCTGCCCCGAAAAGTCTCCTCCCTTTGCCAATTAGTCTGTTTTTCCATTCACAGGCGACAAAATAAGAGCTTATTGTGATGATGGTGACGACCGCGGCAGGAGCGACGCGGGACCGAGGCCGGGCAACCGGATGGGAGAACCACATCGACTCGCCTACGGACACGGATTTTGCTGCATTCATGTTTACTTATTTTGATGTTGTAGTCATTTATGCAGCTGGGTAAATTTTAACAGGAGCTGGGATTCAAACCTGGCTCCTACGAATGAAAGGCAGCAGCTCCAACCATTTTGCTAATAAATGAAAGGATAAATAAATTTGCCCCAGATTTAAGTGGCCATGGAAAAATGCAGACAGACCGCTTGTTGTTCTTGCGTGGAAACAGAGTGGCGGCACTCTGGGCCTCACCGTTTGTTCTCATTATGCCAACATTAAGCATTCATTACTGTATCCACGCACACATCTCATACGCTGGCAACGTGGGGTGCGTAGTGGTGGTGGCAGCGGTGGTGGGGGGGCTCAGCCAGGCGAGAGAGCAACCGCTGTAAATGCTAAGTAGGAAATGATTAGAGGAGGAGCGGCAGCAAGGCATTAATTGCAGGCCAGCGCGGGTGCACACCCCCACCCTCCTCCTCCGCTTCCACAGTCTCCAACGGTGTGATGATGCGGTGCCACACACTTGGTTTACGTAGGTCACATATGCACACGTTCCCGCACGCTATGTGCGGGTGGACACAGGAGCGAGGCAAAAGGAGATTCTGGATTAGCCAAACCCCAAAACGCCCTGCTGTGACACCTCAGTAACCCTGAACCCACCACGGGGCACAGCCCTTCGCTCATTCAGGATAATCCCCTCAGCTCAGCAGGGATAAACACGGGAAGCGCCTGTCTCCAGTCGGGAACGGGAGAAAGAGAACAGTGCTTTGCACTGAAATCAGGCAGGCGCGCGCGCGCGTGTGTGTGCGAGTGAGAGAGCGGGAGAGATGGAGCACTGCTGTCTGCTCAGTCCTATGTATGCCATTGTGTTTTAGGACATGAGCAGGTGCAGCCCACGTGTGCTCAGAATATAGTCTGAATGTGATTGTGTGTACTCAGACGTGCTCTTTGAGTACAGAGTGTGTGAGAGCGCAACGCACACAAGGACACACCGCGCCCAAAGGGGGTTGTTATCTTGGATGGCTGACACCAATAACTGCCCTGGTACGTCCCTCTCGCTCGCATGTCCAGGATGTAAGCTGGAGGGCAGGGAAAGCAGGCAGGACAGTTGTCCGCAAGTGAACCATACACCGCATCATCTGCACTCTCCCAAATTCTGTTCTCGGAATGTTACTAGAAAGTGACACCCCCTTACAGTTACTAAGTCTTTACCCATTTACACTGTGGGACTCTGCAGTAATTCGGGGTCTACAGTACTCAAGGGTTCTGTAACAGTCTCTGGACTCTACACATCTTTGCAGCGGACCACAGAGTATCGGCTCCAAGCACCACGAGAACTTATGGCTGAGTATATATACCGGGTGTTGCTAAGTAACCAGATACCCCAGCAAATTGTGCTGAAAGCCGAACGTCGCTTGAGTTTTGCCAACCCACAGAGGGCAGGTGGACATGAAGGTGCTACCGGGCACCTGAATACACAGCCTCACCTGACAGGAAGCAGGACATGAGGTCGCTGTGCGTCATCTTGAGGAGGCTGCGGCCCGAGTAGGTAGCCAACGTGGGGTCTGCACCGTAGGACAGCAATAACCGCACCACATCCAGGTGGTCATTCTCCACGGCATCATGCAGCGGCCTGAGAGGTGAGAAGATGGAGAGGCTGAGAAATGACCCCCACGGAGCGCAGTAGGCCAGTACACATGCAATGCAGAGTGGGAGGGGGCATCATCCTGGTTAGTGACATCTCCTCCAGCTCATCTGTGTTCTTGGTGAAGACTTAAGTATAAATAGTTCAATGATTTTTCACATTAATTACATTTAGTCGATTACAACAATGACAACAGACTAATTTTTTTATGTATTGTGTACTCTAATTAGCTTATTGTGAAATAACAGACTTGAGTTTCTGAAAGCCTCCTGGTGATGTTAACCCATAATTACACAACATGCAATTAGGGAGGCTTGGCGTGTTCGGGGAGGAGAGGAGTCTGCTGCCGACAGACATGTCAGGAATGCAGATTCCGTCTCGTTCCGTCCTTTCTTGGAACTCTGCTACGTACATCCGTGCGTGCGTGCTTGCGTGTGCACAAAGCTGCAGTGCTGCACCATACCTGGTGCCGTCCTGGGCACTGCAGTTGATGTCAGCCCCGTGCTCCACCAGGTGCTGCACGATGGAAAACCATCCGCGGGCACAGGCCTCATGCAGGGCGCAGTAGCCTGCGTTGTCACGGTGATTCACATCGCACACCTTGTTCTCCAGACAGTACAGCACCACTTCCTGGATAGAGAGAGAGACAGAGCGGGCGAGAAGGGGACGGGGCAACAAAAGACCTGGTTACTTCTCCGTGGCTGCAGCTGGAACAAGGGCTTTGGCCCCTGTTGGGGAAACGCATGTCGGGCCAAAGTTACAAGTTACACATGATCAACCAGTTGCAACAACGGTACACAAGTCAGGTTAGGTGCACGTCCTGCAGTCCCTGTTGGCTGGCAGGTTCAGTCCACACGTGAGCTACAGAAAGTCTTCAGGACCGCTGTCATTAAAGTAATTAACAGCGCGGCTGCAGTGGCTGCACCGTGTCTGCCGTACACATTTTCCCCTCATATAATGAGATCAGTAAGAATTCGGCGCATCTTACATTGTTTTGATCCGTTGCAGAGAGGAACGAGCGAGGCAGGAACACGTTTAATTGGTTTAACGTGCGGGTCGCCAGGGTGAGACAAGTCCTCCCTTTTTAGTTGACAGGAGCAGGGCTGAGCGCGACGAGCGCCGTTTAATATCCCGCGACTCAGGGAGGATGGAAAAAAATAACAGCTCATTTGAACTCGTGCAATCTTTTCAAATTTCCATTTCTATGCAAATTTCGACGGCCCTGGCCTGGGCTTTCATAAAACAGCTCTCCTCTTTGCGTGAGCCGCGACCGAGAATACCTTATCCGATCTGCCCGCGATGGTCAAATGAATATTTTGGACATCTGGATAATAAAATGTGTCTGTACATGCTGCGCGGCTTCCATCAGCCCAACCTGTGGCTTTGTTTGCCTGTTACAGACAAGGAAGACGGATACCCTTTTTCATTGCCAGATGAAAATCCAGCACATAAATCACACCCGCCATCTCACATCACACGTGCCCTTATAAAAACTGTACAAAGGGCTGTTTATGGGGCAGCTACACCGGTCTGCCTTTGGATCCGGTCGTCTCCGTGAAGGGAAGTGGTGTGCGCGTAACCCTGGCCAACTGCGCCATTTACCGTGTCCCTTCAACGTGTGACGGGGGGCCCATGGGTCAGGATAGCGTCTGCCTGCTCTGGTGACGCACCACCGTTCACACTTGGCTGAATTGTGGATGCCCAGCCGACACGATGACTCCGACTAGAAGCAGACGCTGCGTCCTCAGCGAAATTTAGTTTCCAGTTTTATTGCTAGCAAGCTGACAAGGTAGTAAAAATATAGTAAACATGCAAACTACACAACAGTTGTTGTTGCTTTCCGCTGACAAACCCACACGATAACCACTGTCCTTTTCACCCCCAAGCTGCCCTCTCCACCCCCACCGAGGCCAATTAGGGCCGACCCCAGCCCCAAACAGAACCGTCTTTGTCAGCGGCGCCACTGTGTACCCCCCCCCCTTGGTTTAGTGCATCTGAATTGAATCTGCACACATTAACTGGACCAGGAGGGCATCCTCCCTCCTTCCAGGAAAAGCCCACCGAGGTGTCAAGCTGACCCCTCCCCCCTTGATGTTAAACTCCATCAACCTCAATGACACAAAACGTGCGGGCAGCCTGCCCCCTCCTCCTCACAGCTTGGGGGGGGGGGGCCTTCTCTGTGCGCCAGTGAGGCGAGGGCTTCGCCCCACGGCGTTAAGCGTCGCATTAAACGGACAATAAAGCCCTTTAATAGCTTAAGGAAAAGAGCAGGCTGTTACTGAGAGATGTGGATCTCGCCAAGCCGTCGAAGTCTCGGAGGTAAAGCGAGACGCTCAGGCACCCCCCACCCGCCTGCCTCCCCATCTCCCCTCATCCCTTTTAATCTCCTCTTCTGGAGCTTCGCTGCACGCAACTGGAATCAATGCATCAAAATTAATTCAGCAGACATTTAACTCTTTGCTGCAACAGTGTGCGGCAGTGCCTCTCATCACGTTCGCACCTCTGCTGACAACTTGTCACCCTCAGCAACCGTGGTGCAGGAACACCTGTGCACCCCAGTGTTAAAATCAGGCCAGAGAAGTTAAGAGGCAACGGTGCTCTCTAAAATCATACACAACACAATGCTGACAGCAGTCTCACAGTAATGAAAGCAGTGTTCATTAGTAGGAGGAGGAGCCATTTCACACCCTCACTGGCACCACCAGGCCTCCCATCACCGCTACCTTGAGCTAAGGTCACATTAAACCATTTCCTGAGTGAGTCCTGGGAGGCACCACACACAAATCGCACTCCTTTGCCCGAGTTAGACTGGATCAAGAAGCTGTTACCTGAATGACCTCTAACAGGAGCATTGCAGAGAGGTTCCTAAACTGCAGGGGTCACTCGCAGATGGTAGGCACTTGCAGGTGACACAGCACGTGACAGCAGCCTGGCATGCCACAGGCAAGACATCAGTGATCACATCCAAAACCATGCCACTTGCTCAGTGGGTCTTTTAATTGAGCAAGTAAGGAGCAAACAGCCAGGCTGTGTACACGCATGCGTGCATGCGTGCGTGCGTGCGTTCATGCGTGCGCATGTATGTAGGAGTAGCTCTGATGGACAGAGCAGCAATGAAGGAGAGTGGGAGGTGTGTAGGAAAGTGTGTCATTACAGTATAGCAGGCATTTTGCCTGACAGCTCCCAGACACCTAACTGGACTGGAGGAGATGGGTAGCAAGGGGTGGGATATGACAATGTGGTAAGGTTGGGAAATGGCAAAGGCTGCCTCCGCTGTGCATAGTGTGTGCGTGCGTGCGTGTAGTGAAAGAGGAACGGCAGATCTTTGTTCTGCCTGCACCATCGCAGCGGCTGTGAGGAAAGCAACATTAAGAGAATACGTGTGCAGACTGTGTTGGACAGGGTTATCTGGTCATGTGATAGCAGTCAAGCGATTGTTAGAAGTTGGTCTGCAGACCAGCAGTGACACAAACAGCAGCAGAGTCACAAGGAATGCATCCTGATAAATAGGTCATATGTGCCAAACATCCCATAGGACAAGTGCCCCACACCCATTGTGCACAGAATTGCCCATGTGCCCCAGGAACAGTGGGATGTGCGAGAAGGCCAGGTGGTGACCATGAGGTCCTGCAGCACACGTTGCCTTCAACATGGAGTATTAAGTTTAACACATCTCTTTCAAATCCTTTTCTATCCTGATCTCTTAACTGCTCAGTTCTGTATGCAGCTAATGGCATAATACGTGCCCACGGTGGTCTTACCCAAATTGACTGTGCCTTGACAATCACGTGTCTGTATCTAAAGCTCTTTGTCTATGTTGCATTTCAGTGTGAAAAAAGAATCTGTTCAATGAAAACATGTAAGACATTTCTGTCTATCCAGAATTTTTGAAACATTTAAATTTTACTTTTAAAAGCCCACAGAGGAACAATAAATCCCACTACTGCAGGCAGAACATTTTTATTTTACATCTACATAAACATTCATATATATTTGAGAGCATTTCAGGAGACAGACAGATGGACACACACACGAGCATATGCACAGTAGGGTGCAAAAGAGGACTGTTGTAAATACTGAAATTATACTCCTGAGCAGAGGCCGAACGCCGCAGAAGATTATACTGTGATGAATGAGACGAGCGCAGTGGTGAAGAATTAGCGGCTTCTGCCTACAGGCTTCTGTATACGGTCCTCGCACCCTTGGCATCTGGGCAGGGGAGTGGCCCTCTTGCTTAGAGGTCCTGCCTTGTGGCCTCGCCATTTTTGCCTCGCCTTGGGGCCCCAGGGAGCGGCCGATGGCTTATCAAACACGGGCAGTCAGAGAACTGTTTCCTGACTGTAGGGTGTGGCCTGGGGAATAAGCCCACTGTCCTGTTCTGCTGAGGCGTCGCAGGGGGCCCCCCCTTGTTCTCCCTCTCTAAAAAGAAGGAGGGGAAAAACTACCCACAGTCATAAAGCGCTCCCAAAGACGGATTAACGTGGGAGGTGCTGTGCTCCAGCGGTGCACATTCGTGATTCGGTTCGACCGCTGTGGGGTTCTGATCCGACGCCACGCAGGCGCATTAGAAAGCCATTAGAATGTAATTACACACCAGCTCCGTCCTCCGGCCTCAAGGGCAGCGGGTCTGTAGCCCCCGCATGCAGCATGTCTGTGATGAATGCTTGTCAGGAAAAATCTATATCTATGTATAAACAGGCCTAGACGTCACCCCTTCGCACCACAGGAAGGGGAAACACATATTTGCATATCATAAGGACGGTGCTTGCGGTACTTTCCCCACCAGCAGGGAGTATACACACCAACAGTGGCAGCCGGAAAAATGCAAATCCAAGCCCTTTCGGGTCCATCTAGGCCAATCCCAAGCCAATTCCAGCCAATCCCACTGAGACCGCGGTCGAAAGCAACGGTCCCCTTGCTATATAGGGCTTTGCTGTGACCAGAGAGCCCTGCGCTCCAAAGTGTGGCACCAATTAAGGGGCCCTGAGGCAGGGGCCATTTCGCAGGGCGGGGCCCATGCGTAGCTGCCGGCTAATGGCCTAAAACAGCACCTATTTAGCACCTTCCTCACAAAGCACCTTCGCCGGAGAGATTAATTGAGCCCCTGATGGCGGAGAGCACTTGTCAGATAACTGATTGAGCTTTAATGGCAAAGAGCAATTTCGCCTGAAAGCAGAACTGCCGGAGCGGTGCAAAACGGGAGGGGGGGGGGTGCCAGGCACGCTCATTCTGTCACACAAACACACACACACACACACACACACACACACACACGCATGCACAGAGCCGCCCACAGTCCTCTTATCTACAGGCAACTGGGAGAGGCAGCAGACAAAGACGAATTCTGTGGAAATGAAATAAGGGGGAAAAAATGGACAAACGCAAAAAGAACGAGGAGAAACACGTGGCTGTTTCAGGAGGTTAATTTGAAGAAGTCTTTTTTTGTCACAGAAGGCAGAGTGACTTAATGAACAAAGGCAGCGGCAGCAGCGGGAAGGAAGGGGGGCACGGCGCAGCGGAGAGCAAGCAAGCGTGTGTGTGTGTGTGTGTGCACGCTGGCGTCTGTGTGTGGGGTGGAAGGAGGGGTGCCGAGTAAGCTGCCTGGGGAAGGAAGCGGGGAGGGGTGGGGGAGGGAGCGCGTGCAGTCAGCGAGCGCTGCACAATACAGCCACGGAGCCACAGTTGGGCCTAGTGCTGTCCCGGTAAACAAGACGGACGCTCTGAACTGGCCGACATGCTGACACATTGCAGTTGCTCGCCCATTCCCTCCTTACACCATGAGTGCCGGCCCCACGCAGGCACCTCAATGTACATTTTGTGCGACGCACACTTATGATTGTTACTTGCATGTTTTGGTCTCCCTTGCTGGTGCTGAGCCCCACTCTGTCCCACAGAGGATGCGGGAGGACAATGCAAGTTCAGAGAAATAAAAACCCACTGAAGTGAAGTGTGGCTGAAACAGCTTTACTTCAGCACTTCTCCACTGAGATGGACCCACTCGGTCTGTGCTCAGTTAAAACTTGAAGATACCAATTTTTCAAACTACACACTACAGAAGTTTTGCATTTTAGTAATCATTATGGATGCTCATACAAAATGTTTAGTTTGTCCCATGTACGCTTTCCCATGTGCTCATTCATCTTCCATACTGCTCACTGGTCCCAGCAACACCGCTGTGCTGCAGCTCATCCCGTATCTCATTACTGCGGTAAATTACGCAGTGTTTAGTATTTTGTCGGGAGCTGTACATTGATGCTCTAAAAAAAAAACAATTACCAGCGCAGGACATTTTTGTATAAGGGCTGAGAGGAGAAGTGTGGGGAGCGAAGGGTTAAGAGCTGCTGGAGATTAGAGGCAAGCTCTGATGTATTCCAGTGTGTGAATGAGAGAGCGAGAGAGAGAGAGCGAGAGAGCGAGAGCACGCAAGCGTGTGTGTGCGCGCGTGTGTTTGCGAGCGTGTGGCTAAACGATTGTGCCGCGCCTGCCGGAGACTCTCACATGTCACGCTCGGCCTCACGGAGAATTTAATGAGGTGCGGGGCAGGGGCGGGGGTGGGGGCAGCCAGCTGTGCCAGGGAGGAGCAAGGGTGGCGGCAGCGGCTGCGCTCATGGCCCGCGACGGCCTCACGCGTTGAAGGCAGACACTGAGGGGGGTGGAGGAGCGTGGAGGAAAAAAACAAACAAAAAGAGCACACGCAAAGCTGCTTACCTCGTAGCCCAAACGGGCAGCCCTCTGCAACAGTGTCTCCCCAGCGTTTTTGTTCACGATGAGCCTCCGCGCCTCTGGTGGCATGGGCCGGCTGGCCGGTGTGTCCGCAGGGGGGTTCCCAGCAGCCAGGGGCGACGGTTGGGAAGGGAGCGACTGCAGTGTGGTCAGTGGAGCTGCCGGACATGGTGAGGGGGGGCGCGGCTTTACTGGAGAGTCGTCGTGCTGCGCCGGGGAGGTGAGCCGCTTCACAGCAACCTGCTTGGGGACAAAGAGGAGGGGTGAGCTCACCCAAATAATCGCCACTCCGAGCCCCTGATCGCACATGCAAGATTCCTGGGATTGTTCGGGCTGTGGCACAGCGGGGGACGGGCTGCAGAGTCCCTGGGAAATAGAGGCCCTTTAAGGGGACCGCCCTCTCCCCACTGCAGTAGAGGTTATCGTCTGCTTCACCCCATAGCCGGGGGGGCGCTAATTATTCCCAGCCACGAGTTGACAAGGCAGCATGGTGCTGGAGGCCCACGGACATAGCGCACGTTAATAAATGTCACGACTCCCCGCAGGGGACACAGGGGGTGTGTTTGGCACCAGGCGCTCTTGGTCACATGGTTGGGGGCCAGTAAATCCAAATCTGCATGCCTCAGAGTGAGACAGAGCTCCACAGAAAGAGAACTGTGCAGTGGCAGAGGAAGGACACGTGTGCGCGGGCGCCCGGGGGTCAGGAATCTCTAAAATATATCCCCCCCCCATGAAGGTGTTCACTTGGTCCTACTGTTTCAGGACAAATGTCTGTTGGCAATCCACTCACAGCCAGGAAGAGCTGAGCAGAAAAGCAGGAGACACTTCGCTGGAGCATGTCCAGTTGTGGGGTGGGGGCAGCACCGGGGGAAGGGGGGGGGGGGGGGGGCTGGCAGCAGGCTCCCAGGGCTGCGGCTGACGTCCGCCCACCCCAACGGAATTACACGGCAGAGCAGCTGTCTGCGTGCTGTTGGCAGCCCTGCGCGGCTCTTCCCGGAGAACACAGGGCTCCGCTTAGGGCCCCTGAGGGGGAGGGGGAGGATTGGCTTCGAGTGAAAACAAGCCTTTTATTTGGCCTCTCGGCAGCGCCCTCAACGCCCACACGACAGCGGGGCCCGACGCATTCTTCAAAACAAGGACAAAGGCCTGGAGCTGGCTATGGGGCACTCAGCCGGCACGCTCGCGGCTGAGGTTACTGCACAAACACTGCAAGCTTTTTCTTCAGGAGGGACCGCACATTGTCCCAGCAGCGGCTCTGCGGGGAGTGGCCCGCCACAGACCAGACTTTCCACTGCTGCCAGCCTTTCTGCTGAGAGACTCCAATTCAGTGCAGGAGGAGGTCACCAAGGCGGAGGAATGGTACACACAGCCCGTTTCACCAATTCGAGTGAGATATGGCACACAACCTTCCCTTAACCTGCTGCAGTTGGCTCTACGCATGTCGCCGAAACTGAGAAGCCATGGCTAATTTCAAACCCCGTCTGCCGTCACCCGACCCATGCTGCCCTCCACAGACAGTAGGCAGCGGAGGACCATCTGACCCACCTGGTGCTCCAGGCTATGCTCCAGGTCCATTTGCTCCTCAGGACTCTCCAGCATCCTCCTACCCTCCTGCAGGCTCAGGTGTTTGGTCTTGCACTGTCGCTTCCCTTTGGGTTTCTCGGGGTCCCCATACCGGCGCAATCTGGGGGCCGGCTCCTCGTCTGCATCTCTGCCAGCAGGTAGTTCTGTTTCATCGTGCAGAGAGGGCAAATCAGGGCAGTGGCCATATTGGCCGGTCAGGCCTGCAGGGAGAAAGAGGACCGCAGCATTACTGCTTGGCTCCAGGGAAATGAGCTGGGGCTCTGTACTCTCAGGCACCGCCGCCGGGGAGCGGAAACGCAGGCAGAACACCACAGGCAGCTGTTCAGATAAAAAGGAAATAAACAATAAAATAAGACCTTTCCAGAAAAAGCTTACCTTCTCAAGCTCTCATTAGGTAATCTGATCAGACATGGGAAACTGGCGACTTGAGGGAATAGTAAATCTTTTAATGTACCTTAACACTAATAGGATTCTCCAGCACGGTGAAAGCGAGCTGTAGCTGAGGAACAACGACAGGCATAGAAACAATAGTGGACTTCAGATGGGAGTCAAGTAGACGAGTGTGTGTTTGCACGCGTGTTCCTGGAAAGACTACGACATGGATCAGACAGAGTTGACCTGCCATGTGGCGAAGAGGGACGTCAATGCTGCAGCAGAGCACCAGCGGGAGGTGGAGAGGAACTGAAAGAAGGCCAGAAAAGATTGCTGAAAGACCCCCGTCTGGCCCAGCCTGCAAACGCAGCTGCAAGCACCAGCCACGTTCCCTCAGCTTTCCTTAGAAAAGCCTTTTATAAAACAGAGTCATGAGTGCCCCCCTTCCCTTAGCAGCCCCCTTACATCTGGTAAATTATTCATTGGGACTTGTCTCCCAGTAAACGCACTTCCATAAGGAAAAGGAAACTGTGGCTACCAAAGGGCATCGTGGACACAAAAGGTGTGTGTGTGTGTGTGTGTGTGTCTCTCTCTCACACACAAACACATAGCCAATCTGTGCAAACGTCACCTAGCTGTGTGCCTAACAGAATTATCCTAATAAAAAACACTGAACTTCCTCTAATATTTACCACAATATGTCTTTCCTCTATTGGGCGTGTTACCACTGCCTATTCATGTGGGCGTGGAAAAAACCGACCTGCGCATACAGTACATCTACGTTGTGTTTGTGTATGTCTGTGTATGCCTGTGTACGGGTAGACAGGTATGTTCCCAGCAAAGAGAGGAGGTGTTCCTGTGGGCCTCTGTGCAGTGCTCCGCAGGCTTGTGAAAATGTTCACCTTCCCCAATGAGGCCTAATGAGTGCCCTACCCTACACACCCCCAAGAGATCACTGTTAAAACACAGCTTTTCCCTCTTTCCCCCATCCTTCTCTAAGCATAAAGGGTGGCAATAAGCCTTGCTGTGTCTCCAGTCACAGTCACACTTCATGAAAAATCACCCACCAGACCAATGACAAAGCGATAACTATGGGATCCCTGATGTCCCAACTACAAGATTAAAAAAGGTAAATACTGGCTGTTGTTTTATATCCTTTCATATCTTAAGTCTCCGTTGTAGCTAAAAATGACTTTTTCAGGAAAAAAAATGACGTGTGTTGACTTCCCATTAGTATGCAACAAAGCGGGGCAGATTTATAGCAGCCATAGGCCAGCAAACATCACCTAGCACACTCAATCAAGAGCACATGCAAGATGGACGGAGGTTATAGGCACACACGTAACCTCTGCTTCTTCATGGAGAGAGAGAGACAGAGCGAGAGAAAGAGAGATATGAGGAGAACACAAGCAAAAAAGTAGGTAAAAAAAAGGTAGTTGAGAACTAATGGGGAAAATGAGCCCATCAGCTGAAAGCCTCAGACCTCCTGAACGCAACATGTAATGCCGCAATATCCGGGACATTCAGCACGAACCGGTACCGTGGAGCCAGCGATCTGCACGTCTTTGGAATCTCACGGCTCATTATTCAAAGGCATGCGTTGTCTGAGCGCTGCCATTAAGGAGATGGGTGGGAGCGGCAGCTTCGCTGTCAGTCACTTAAGACATTACTGCTGGCGATGGTCCAGAAGAACGGGGTGCGCCGGCAGAACTGCACACGCCGCTGCGATCTCCTCCCCCCTTCTCTCACCCCAGGGCGCGAAACGGCACTGCGATTCTACAACGCTGCGGAAAACTAAGGGTGAGGTCACAGGCTGGGGGATTGCACTCCAGCTTTCAACTTCTGCTTTTCTTTTTATGTTTGCCGTTTTTCTTTATGAGCAATGCCTCAACCTGGAACTGGCTGAGTCAGAAAGAGAGATGCCGATAACATTTTCTCTCCAACTGACGTGGCGGCACCCGTCGCCACACTGGTTCTGACAGGCTAATCTCGGGTACTTGGCTGTCTCTCATGAGGCCTAAGCAACCCGCCAACTCGGGACACTTACTTCCTAACAGTAACAACATGAGGGGAGAAAAACTAGGCCCCTGGGTAAGGAGGAAGCCATCGGCCGCGACGCTTCCTTCCTGTGGTGGAAAAGCACCTTAAGCGCTGACACAGATCCACTGTTGTTCCCAAAAGAAAATTAAATTTAGCCTCCAGCATGTCTGGACAGGCTGTCAAAGCAGACGGATGCAAAACAGTAGGCAATTTTAACATCGATGGACACACGCAGTGGATAAAAACACCTGCATGCCCATATACACGCTGTAAGAGTACAGAGTGTCTCGATGTGTGACACGCAGAAACTTGTGACACGAGAACAAGCTGCTCTCACTAACAGCACCAGCTCTGGCCATGCTGCACTGCGCACCTCCGGGAGAAACAGCAGCACTTGCACCCGCACACCCAGGTGAGCCGAGAGCTCGGTCTGCGTACCTTTTTCAGCATCAGCGTTATAGAGCGCCTCGTCGCACCAGCTCCTATTGACCTCTGACCTCTTCTTGGTGGGCCTCTCTTCCTGGGGACTGCCCCTGACCTTTCTGTCAGTGGGGTCGCTCTCCCGCTCCAAGGGCGGGGGCAGAGGGAGGGCAGGGTTGACCTCTGACCTCTCCCAGAGCTCCAGGAGGTGCTGCAGGTGGTGTGGCCTGCGGAGCCTGAGTCCTTTCAGCTCGATGGACACCTTCAGGTCTCGCACCTCCTCTGAGAGGGCCTTGCGGGGACAGCCGAGCAGGCCCTCAGGCCAGCCATCTGAAGAGACAACTTGGATTAATGAAGAAAACACGTCACAGACGTACCTCTTTTCTCTCTGCCCCTGTCACTCAGTACTAGAAAGGAGTGCAGAGAAAGGTATATGGAAAAGATTTTTTTAAAAAAAATAATTTCCTATGTTCCACAGTAGTTTGAAATCCGGGTCCTGTTAGCCCCTCGTGTAAGCTGGTTGTTGTTCCAATCAAGTGGGTGTTCAAAGATTCAAATCAAGTTATTACTAATTCATTTCGTTGATGCTTTTTTCCAAAATAACCTGCAATGATTTACCCATTCGCACATTTGGGTAATTTTTTACTGTATCAGTTCAGGGTACCTCACTCATGGATACTACAGTGGGAGAGGGATTCAAACTGGAGTCCTAGGAATTCAAAGAGGCAGCTCTGACCACTCTGACCAGCTCACCATCATGCTGGCCCTTAAGCTGAACATGCTAGGCAAAGAAGAAGACATTTCCTCTTGTGTGCAATGGAACTTTTGTTGAGGATTAAATATTTAAATGACAATATCATTACATTTACATGAAATTTATCCCCAAATTCATGAAATTTAAATGTATTAATTATAATTATACAACCTATTCATCTGAACTTTATAGTAACTGATCAAAGCCTTTACTTTATGTATTTGTTGTCTTAAGTTAGAAACACTATTGTTTTCTACAAGGTAAAAATGATTTCATTATCTTTTTGCCAGTGCGAGTGTTTCACTTCTATTACAAATTATACCGTCAAAAGTTTTTTGTGTAACATGTTTTTCATTTTCCATTAATTCGATGAATGGCTCTGTCAAGGTCAATGTGAACAAAAGCTGTCAAACACCGCTAGTCCCCAGAAGCAGGATTCAGAGTCACTGCCCTACAGGTCTCGGGGCCTGTTCGCATCTCTCTGGCCCTTGAAACCGGTACCGATTTCGCCACTTCTCTTCATTGCCGCTCATACCAGATTTACACGTCATCCCTTTGAAGAGCTCTGTAGTCAAGCAAATGCTGAGCAGTGTGTTTCATAGGCCCCAGCATGCACAAAAACAAAGTGCAACCTGGCAAACAATAGTGCCAGGATGTTTTGCCCTTAAATTAACTGCAAACTACAGCTGGTCACTTCTACCTCTCAAAAACTGAAAATTAATACAAAATTCCTGCATTTCCAATGGAACTGAAAATCACCTGGCCCATCCCTGTGGGGGAGAAAAAGGAAAAGCAAAATAAAAGTTGACCATGCAATTTGCGTGGGAGGATTAAATGAAGTATGATTACTGGACTGGGATGAATACGTTCAATCAAAGTGAGTTTCCCACCACCAGCCCATTACAGAGCCGTGGTGAGCAAAGGGGGGCTCCTGAGCTCCAAAGCACGCTGGCAGTCTGTGCCCGACTGCAGCCAGAAAAAGAAGTAACGTGCAGGCACAGAGAGCTAGAAGGAACGCTGCAGAGAGCCCGACTTCTACAGAAGGTAAAACCAAGAGTGGTAACTCCATCAGAAGCAGCAGTTTGCCCCAATGTTTAGGACATTAACAAACATGACTACGGAGAAAGAACAAAAACCCACAGCACAGATTTAGCGAGTGAAGAAAGGGAAGCGGTAACACTTAAGAGGAGCGGAATTCATGCATGGGAAATGAGGAAGTCGAGTGCAAGCCCCTGCTTTCCTTCCTCTGCTTGTGAAATAGGAATTCTCTCCTTCCTGCAAGGAAGAACATGGCGCAGGGTTTGGACATGAAACAAGGCTCTCACCAGCAATAAGCCGGGGTCTCTTCACCAAGACAGCCTCTCGCTGTTCGTCTGCTTCTTCTCCTTCCATGCTGTATGGACGCTTGCTGGTGGGCCCCATGGCATGTCCCCTGTCGCCTGGGGTTGGTGCTTCTGCTGTCAGCAACCGGGACTCCAAGGATCCCTCCCATGCTCCATCACTCCGCTCCTTAAGAGGCGGGGCCATGTGACGCATGGCACACCGCGGTAACACTGGGATGCTGTTTCCGCAAAGTGCCCGCACACCTGCGAGTCAAAGATAGAAAAGGGGCTGCAAGTCAAGGGGCTGGCCACAGGCTTTGTCACTGAAACAAAACACTAGCTACGCTTAAACCAACTTCTCACAACTATAGGCGGAAAACTCAATCTGAAATAACACCATTCATTCACCACTGCCACCCCTCCCACTCCAGCTCCTCAACCCCTCTGGTCTCTTGTTTTTCCAACCTCTACCACACCCTTCCTATGCAGTACGTAACGGAGACTTGGCGAATTAAACCGCGCTCCTTCCGGCTCTCTGAGCCTTAATTACCCCAAAAATGTCAGATCAGGCCTGCATCCAAGCACAGCTCCGTGTGAGGAAGAGTTCAGCACCCTCTCACTTTGTTCTCAGCACTCAGCAAGGAAGACAGCCTCCAGAAAGTCTGTCTGCAGCCAAGAACGGAGCTGTGGATCAAAGCTGGACCCACCCTGCCATACCACACAGAACTGCCCCTGAGCTGGTCCAGGCAGGAACGGCAGCATGACCCCAGCCAGTGCCGTGGCCCTGCTCCATATGCTCCACTGCTCAGCTGCCCATGGTTTGAAATCCGATCGGTGAACAGTCGTATGACTCATGATACTGGCGTCACATAATTTACATCTATGTTTACACTGCACGGACCAAAGTGTCCACTTCACTAATAGAAGGTGGGAACCTTGGCTGTTTTGTGCAAAATATCCTTGAATGGCATTTGTCACTCCTCAAGCCTGAGACTGAGTGCAGGTCCGGATGTTCCGAGTGAAGACAGAGCAGCCCAAATGTCAAACAATGCATTCAGCAACATGTGCAGTTGCAAATTTGCATCTGAGCTCAACTGGAATCCAAATTAGTTCTCTAATTGAGAAACTCACTTCCGGAAACTTTGCATAAAGTAGGGGTACAAAAATGTCCCAAATACCACGCTGAGTGAAATGCCCTTATAATGATCCACTCCTGATGTAAGATTGGTTCTTCCTGCTAATTTAACATGACTAGTAGGTTGCAGTGTGCCACTTTGCAGGTAGCATGTTTGTGAGTGTGAAAGAGTGTAATGAGTGAGCTAGAGAATGATAAGTAGGTGTTGTTCACACAACTGTGCTGTGCTTGCGTGTGTGTATGTGAGTGCACGGTTCCTTACCGTCTGTCTCCGCCCTGTCTCCGAGGGCTGTGTCCCCAAGCCTGCCGACACGCTGGACGCCCTCCCCAGGCTGGTCCGCTGCCAGTTCTTGGCCCACCACAGAGCCTCCCTCTCTCTCCTTCAGTTCCAACTCAGAGAAGCGCAGCATGGCACGCTGCAAGCACACACACGACACATGCTGTGAAACCCTGAAATATTCTGTTCACCAGCAACAGCAGCACCACCTCCTTTTGAGCTGCCATGCATCTATGCTCTGTTACCATCCTTGCACAGAAAGACATGGAGAAAAGCATCAAGGTAGCAGGCAGACACTGAAGAAAATCACCATCTTTCGTCCTGCTTTCCACTGTTTCTCTAGATCTGCTCACAAGGCAAGTCCAATGACAGTAAAAAAAAAAGTGACTAAAAAAATCCAGTCAAGGGCTGATATGTTAGGTGTCAAGTCTGGCAAAAATGTACACTCAGATTTACACGTGTAGTAAGAAACACAAAGAATTATCCTGATGGTAAGAAGCAAGTCGACATGAATTACAGTCGTTTTGTGATAAAACTTTGATGCAAGTTATTTAAATGGGTGCTCAGTATACCTTCCTAACATTTTTAATAATCGAGGATTAAAGCAAAACCGTAAAGGTACCAAGAATGTCTCAAATTAACAGCAGTTATGTAAATACATAAGTGAAAACAAAACTTAAACCAATTTCTGGATGGTAACAATATAATCAAAAGAAACTCACATTTCTTCCTAGATCAACATAGTTCTGCGGTACCTCACAATGAACACTTTTATAATAAATTCGTTTAACCTCACATAATTGAGTGAAAGGGTTCAAAACTTTCACAGTTTTGTATTCAGGGTCAAAATGTAAATATGATCATAAAAGTAAATGCATCCACAATTCTTATAAAAAGACACATAGCAGGTTAAATATGGATATGTGCTGGGCTTGACTTTCTATCACACAAAATATATTTTTTTTCCGTATCAGTGATCAGAGGAATTTTAGGGAAACATACAAGCATGCACCCAGAAAGCAGCAGTGCCCAGTGACGGGGAAACTGTTATGTGTGCAAGTGAGTCATTCAGGACGCTTCAATATCTGCATGCAAACCACTGGCCACAATGTAGAGGGCTGCTTTATCTTGCCCAGACTAGAACGCAGGGAGGGAATGGAACGGAGGCGCACCTCTTTCCTCACAGGAGGAAAGTGCCCTTTGGGGGGGCTGTACCTCGCCCCCGCCTCTTTTCTCTGCTCACCTGCAGGTTAACAGTGGCCTCCGGCAGCAAGCGCCCCCAGGGCCACGGAGACACGCTTGGCGGCAGGGCTTCCGCTCCACTGAGCAGCAAAGGCGGCCTTCGTGTTGTGTTAACCCCCCCAGCCCTCCGCCCCCTTCCCTGAAAACCAAACCTCAGCCTCAGAGGGTTACACTATGCAGGGAGGAGGCGAGGGGGAAGAGCAAACAAAGCGTGCAGGCGCTCTTTGTGAGCGAAACGAGCAGACAGGCGGCCTCGGCCGCAAGCTTCGAGCAAGCAGAAGGAAAAACGACGTCTTGAACAGGAGTTTCTGTGGTGCTGCCAGGCAGTGTGCGCAGTGCAGCTTTAAATAGTAAACTACCCCTTGGAACGGCCCACATAGGCTGGTATTTTTCCTCAAATAATATTTCATAAAATGTATTGGGGATTGTACTCAACTTAAATTTGGATTTGTGATTTTTCATTGTCCACACTGTATAAGTACAGAAAACACGAGGACAAAAGCAGGCAAGACAGCAGATCAGCGAAGGAATTGAACTTGTGACCACTAGATTGCCACTGGAATAAACAGTGGTGGCCCATGTGCTCCACCCCAAGAAAATGTATTTGGGCAGGTAAAAAAAAATCCAGCAGTGTAAATGGTAACATGGATCAGAATGTTCACATCTCTTTGGACATTTGCTGGGCAATTACAACAAAAATAAAAGCAACTATCAATAATATGCAACAACAGAGCAAGCACAGTTCTGAAAACTCACCTGAAGGGCACGCTGTTCCCGGCTCAGTTTGCTGGAGTCTGTGTACAGCTCGTTGGTGACACACTTGAAGCGGTCGCCCACATAGCCCGATGAGTTAGCAATTCTTTTGGCCAGGCTGGACTTCTTGTTCCTTGAAGGGATGTGCACACCACTGTCGTCTTCATCTCCATGGGAATCGCTGCACTCCATGCTGCCATGGCTCAGCTCTGTGTGGCGGGGCAGGCTATGTCTTTCAGGTCGGGCCCTGGTGTTGAACTCTTCGATGCTGCGGTCACCTGCTGTTCGGTCGCCTGCAGTCCGGGCACAGCGCAGGGTCTGCTGCTCCAGAGAGTCAGGCAATGGGCTGCACTCAGCAGGGCTTTCCTCACCCTGGCTATAATCTGGTGACCCATAGTCATGGCAAGAGGCAAGTTTTGGGCAAGCCTCCTCTGGGCCAACAGCTCTCAGTGTGCTCGCTTGGCTGGACATCAGGAGTTGCATCAGCTCCGGCTCCTTGCCGGCATTCCCGTTTCTCTTGAGCCCGATGGGATCCCCTTTCCTGGCATCAGGAACCATATGTTTGGATGCCTGTGAGCGTCCATCTGTGTCGCCTTGGATCAGGTCGATGTAGACGACCTTCTCCTGCTCAGCTGCCGGGGGCTTGTTTGGCAGCTTAGTCTCCCTTTCAGCCCTGGAGGGTGTGTCTGCAGCCTCTGCAATGTGCCGACTCTTGTGAATGCTGTCATCGCTGTTTCGGGCTTTCTCCTGGGGTCTGGGTCTCCTCTCCAGCCACTCACTGCTCTTAGTCTCTCGAACTAAGTGAGGAGCCATGAGGGGGTGGACCATCTCCTGGGTGTCATGGTAGGTCAAGAAATCCCCATGACTTGGGGGAGGTCCATAAGGGAGGCTGGGCTTTGGGGTCAAACGAGGTGGATATAGGCTACTGCTGCTCAAAAGGACATGAGGAGGATACACAGGACCTTTTGCTGGCAACTGTATGTGAGGCAAGGACATGCTGTCCGTGACTGAGTAGGGCAAGTATCTATTATATGCCAAGGCTGGAGGTAGAAATGGCTCGTTTGGGGTCAGGTACAGGTGGCTTGGAGTGTGCCCATTCTCTAGGTGGGACTGTTGTGGCTTGTAAGTGACCTCCTGGGAGTCTGTTCTTTTTGGGGCTTTTGAAAGCTTCCCAGAGGAGATCTGGCTGTTGCCGTGGCTTGCCGGGGAGGTTTTCTCAGGAAGGGTAGCAGCTATGGGCTTGGACCATTCACTTGTCATATTCGGGGAGGGGGAAGCAGACGCAGGGCGGCCAGTGGGGGTCACAACAGCTGGGACAGGATTGGGAGTGAGGCTGTTATTGGACTCACCAATTCTGGGACATGAGGAACTTCGTTGCTGTGGCATCACACGCTCAAGGTTCTTGTTTTTGATGACAGAGGGGCCTTTGGTCTGACCAGATTCTGCTGTAATAGCAGGAGCAGGCCCAGGTACCACCCAGGTTGAGTGCAAAGTGCTAATGATTTCTGGCCTCTCTGAAACTTTGGAGGGCACACTAACTGAGGAGGATGGGGAGAGAGTTTCCTTCACGTGTTCCCGGCTGAGTGGCAGTCCATAGTGAGCTGAGGGTGAATTACCAAGTGTGGCAAAAGCCTCTTGTTTAGCGGTGAACCCATTAGGGAGCTCTCCAAAATCTATTTTAGAGGACAAATCCAAAGGCTTATCCACTGGGTCTTTGGTAGAGGTCTGCATGGGGTGTTTCTCCACTGTTCTGGACGGAGACTTGCTCGACTTTCTCTCCCCTCCGCTGCTAACACGCTCAGAGTTTCCGTCTTTCAGTTTCGACTTGTGACTTGTGGAGCGGGCCGGGGAAGAATGCTCTGTACCTATGCTGGTCATGCAGTAAGGGTGTGATGCTGATGGTGAAGAGGAGGCGCAAGACGATGAAGGAGGAGGTACTGGAGGCAGTAGCTTCTGAAAGTCCAGAGTGGAGTCCACTAGAGGGGGTGGTGGTGGAACTGACGGCTGAGGAAGGCGGGTGATGGTGCGGGGGGACTGCATTAAGTTCGATGGTGTCGAGTCCACTGGGAGGCTGCTGGTGCTGCCACTGCTGCTGCTGCTGCTTGAGCTTTTGCCAGAAGAGGTGCGGCTAGATTTGCTTCCGCTATTCCCTCCGTGGGACTGGTGGTGCGTCTGGGACAGCTGCTGGTGCAGCTGCTGCCCAAAGGCTGAAGGCTCATGGTGCACTCTGGGCCCCATACTCTGGAGTCCCTTGTCCTGGCAGTGCACCAGTGGTGAGAGAGCTGTCGGCGCCACGGTGGCTGTAGGGATACGCATGGGAGGAGCCAGTGGGGATGATATGGGGGCTGGGGGATATGGGGGCACATAGAACAAACGGTCAGCACCGGCCGTGCTGCCCCCAGCTCCAGCGCAGAGAGGCTGGTACGGTAGGTGCTGGGGCAGGTAAGGGGTGGGCTGCGACATAAAAGAGGCTTTATACATGTTGAGCGCAGCATATTTTGAGTCCAAGTAGGGGTACATTGCTGCTTCTGGGTAGGGGCTTACCCATGGCATGCGCAGATAGCTGCTGCTACCGTTTAAGCCCAGCTCGGATGGTTTGTCAGTTGGCCCCACATGTCGGTCGAGCCCGAGGGCATCCCCTCCCCCTGCTGGCACCAGCACGGTTTTTTGCAGACCAGGTGGGGGGCTTTTGTACAGCCCAACATAGCCATTGGCGGCCTTCCGGCTCTCCAGCGAGATGTCAGGCTTGTAGTGGAGGTCAGGGTGGTGGTCGCTGACATAGCCTAATGGCACACTGGAGCCTTCCCGGGCCTTGTCTGTGGAGAGGGCCCGCACTCCTGGGTAAATGACGCTACCATGCATGCGTAGGCTCTCTCTCATTAACGTAGTGCGATCCATGCTGAGAGCTGCCAGTGGGTTCATCCTACAGGCTGTACTTGCATCCACCTACAAAGGGGGGATAGGGCATAAACATTGTTAGCATAACACAAGCAAAGGCAACAGAAGCACTGGCTACATGTTAGTGGTCCAGGGAGGTGTGGAGTATGAGCCATAAAGATTTTGCCAAATTTGGATGAGTAAACATGTAAGTTTGTTAACATAAAAATAATTACCGTAGCACTGTCAATCTGTGCTCCTATTTCATGACAGGTAGATGTGTCCAAGTCATAGTAATGTCAGCCAATTAGTTACCGTATTATAAAGCCTGGCCATTTTTAATTAACCAAAATCCTCACCTCTAAAAAAACTACTTTAACCCACAACAAGGCTTTTGCACATAACTCCCCTCTGCTTTATGAAAACATACACAAACGCCTCTCACTCTGAAACTCGATAGATAGATAGATAGATGGATAGATAGATAAAATAAAGCAATTATATGTAACTAAAGGTCATTAAGGGCTTTATCCATTTATACAAGGATGATATAAAGGTTGAACAGTGTTTTCTAATAATAAGCTGCTACCGGTTTTTGACTGGGGGTGGGAAGGTTGTGTGGAGAAAGACGACAAAAACCCTCTGACTTATGCCTTGGGGGCTGTCATGCACGAAACGCAGATCTGCTCAACCCATCTCTGCCAGAAAACACAGCTCTTCCTGGATGACTAACATGTGCTCTGCCGATCCGGCCGTTTCGCTCCCACAGATGCCCAGCATAGACACTGGAGGATACTAATGCCAGGAAGCAGATTAATTAAGTTTTCTGCTGTACGGCAGTCCAATCCAGTTCATACTTTATAAGCCGTGGGCCCATTTGCAAATTGCACTGGCGAAGCAGGAGAGCGGCACATTATAATCAAATATGTCTGCTGCTACCGATTCACCCAGAACGAAAGAGGAACAATCGCAGAAGTTTTTGGATCATGTTGAAGGAGCGAACCTGACTTCAGTGTCAAAATGCATATCCAAATGTGAACTCTTCCTTACCATGCTTTGAGTGATGGGGTTCCCTTCTGTCAGTTCCAGGCAGCTTTTCTGGGTGTCACCATCACTAACAGGAACTTTCCTGCCAACAACAAAATTAAAATTGTATAAAGGACTGAAACGTTGTCCATGCTACTTGTACCTAATTTGAGGAACAAAATCTTTGGGAAAAGTGTTTCTTATTCCATTTAAAAGTGTTCTGACAGCAAGTCACTCAGAACAATTTGTTTGAATTGCTTATAAAACCTGAAAACCTAATTAATGGCTGATAATGTGGCCAAAGTTGGTTCTCCAGCTGCTATGTAATAAAGGATTTTTTTTTTTAGAAACACACAGAAAAATGCAAAGAATCAGCAAGTTTGTTCAGCAGGCTGACACTGTGGCCTGATGATGGCACCCCCTGGGCAGTGAGCTGAGCTTGGCTCTGGTCTGGGCTCACTGCACACACATCCCCCTCTCGATCTGTGTGCGGTGATGCGCTATCACGAGCCCAAAGCACTGATAAGGTATACCTCAGCTCCAGATCTCATAATCTGGGGAGGAGGTGCTGGTGGGATAGGAGGGAGGTGGGGGAGGGGGCAAAATGGCTGTCATTTGCCAGAGGGAAATTTTCATCATTGCTGTGTCGAGCCAGATTCAATCAGTCCCAGCCGCCACCCAGGCCCTGGCTGGGGAAATGACACGAGAAAAAGCGCTGCCGGGCCGCTGAACGGTGCCTCCGTTATTGATGGCTTTACGGGTGCAGGATTTCAATAATGCAGGCCTGTCCTTATCTTCCGACACGGCTGCTGTCGCTGTCAGCGCGGCAGGATTGGCGCGGGAGGGGAAGGGGGGGGGGGCCCACAGCCCCGCTACATCTATCACACAGCCTCCTCCATCCCTCCCTGCTCCAATTAAACCAGCAGGCTCCCCTTGGAAATGAAAGCACAGCAGAGCCTATTCTCATTCCCTCTGCGTGCCCCCCTCCCAACACCCCCCCCCCAAGCCCAATCCCACCCAGCCCGGGGGAGCAAACGTGCATTGTGGAAGCGCTGCCACTGAATCACGTTCTCCACACTCATTTTCCCTACCCTCCTTGACCTTTGCAATTCAGCCAGTCGACAGTGAGAGGGAAGATTATACATCAGAGGCCTTTTTGGTGGGAGGCCATTTACCCCCTGTGATGGAGGAATGGCTTTCACCGGCACCAATAACTAATTCTGCTTAAAATGAATAAGTAGTTACCCTAATTTCCATAATGCACTTATGGTTTGTTTACAAAAAAGCTCTACACATGTGTGAAATCATTGTTTCAATTTAAATACATTAAAATTTAGTTCTTTATCAGATGGAAAATTTTGGGTGAAGATAAATCTGACAATATCCTACAAGATAGTTCTATTACTAGATTTTTTCCACACAAAAGTGTGTGAATGTAGGGCAGTGCGGAGGGTAGAGCTAGCAACTTGTAGTGAAAGCCCCAAGTTCAAATCCTCTTACTTCTGCTATACCTTCATTTGATACACTTAAAAAAGCTTTTTATAGCTGAAACCCAGCTGTATAAAGGGGTAAATCATTATAAGAACTCTAAGTATACAAATGTAATAATATGTCACCTTGACCAAACACATAGAAAAACAAACAAATGTAAATAACCGTTTCTGTAATGTTACAATTTGCTTTGCTGAAGATCAATGTGGATCCAACAAAAAGATCAGTTTGCCAAAACAAAATCGCTGTATAGTGGCAAAACTCTCCTGACAGGCCTGTGTGTCGGAGCATTTATAATTAAAAAGATGTTTATTCACCCAGGTACTTTTTGCACAATTTGTTCAAAGTCCTGAAATTGATTTTAATCAAAGTAACCCCATGTTCAGCAATAATTAGTTTGGTGCCGTACCCCTACCTTTTTAAAGGATAGACTTGTATTAACTTACCAAGTTTTAATAGCAGCACATATTCTTCCCTATAATTGTTTTTCAAGGATTGTACTTTACATACAGAATGTGTTTGTTTGCTCAGCAGAAGTTTATAATTCCAGGTGTTCTCCCAGTCAGACCATTCTCACACGAAAAAACAATTCTCAAAGCACCCCTTCTTGGTCAGGCAACGTCACCTGGGGACAAGATGCAAATTCACACAGCGGCAGAAAATTTCTCATCACTGGAGGCAATTACTTGCATTAGAGAGGTTTGTGTGTGTATGTGTGTGTGTGTGTGTGTGGGGGGGCGTAGGTGCAGACACACTGTGCATTCCTGCCGCGCTTCCTTTGAATAGAAACTTGTCTGTTAATGTTGCAGCTTTGCCTCAAGTCCATTAATCGCTCACATTTGGAGTCATCTATGTTATGGCTCCAGTTCAAGCTTCAACACTCCAGGCCAGAGGTATCAGATCCTTGATTTGGTCAGTTTTTGAAACAGACATGGCTTGATAGAATCCAGTACAACCACACTCACCAGGCTTACAGAGGATTATAATGGGTACATACACAGAAATAAATATTAGTTCACTCAAGAAGCCAATGTTAATGCCAACTTCTGAAGATTACCACTCTTGATCGGTCTCCCCCAGCATTAAAATCAACCACATATGCATACTGAAGTCCTCTCTTGAAAACGGAGTGTTTTATTTCCTTTGCCCACATAAGATACTTTATTGCCCAGGATAAGGAAACAAATAATGATGCAGAAAGACACAAGTGCAACCAACCTGTCTTCATTAATCCCACACATGTGGACCCGCTCATTGCTCATCCAGCTGTGAAATGGTCCATACAGGGGAGTTGCGGAGAGCATGGCGTCCAGGCCTGGCTTCTGAAAAACAACAAAAATGCTTCCAGAGGACAATATCCATGCTTCTGTACAACTCAAAGAAAGAAAAAAAATGCTCTCAATCTACGTTTATTCAATAGGATGAAGCTTTTTCTCAAAGGTGATGTACATCTCAGAGTAAACAATAGTGCAGTTTATCGGAATACATCATTCACAGTCAGCCCAGTTTCCTTGTGAAGACCCCACCGGCCAAAGTGAACCCTCACACTTGCTGCACTGAATGTACCTGTGAGCGTTTAAAAATACAAAGTTAACATTTAACAATGCTATTTTGCTACCCTGCTGGCACCTCTGCACGTCCGTCACTAAAATCTGTTGCTGCTCACTCAATATTGACATATTCCAACCTTCTGTAAGGTTATGGACGGTGTCATTTAAGTCGTGATTCATAATATCCGTTCTCCCTTGGCAAGAAGGCGGAGGACGGAGGACCTGACGCAGGACTCCCCGCTAAACGGTCCTACGTAAGTGTGCAGCTGTAGGGACACGCTGTGTGTGTTAACTCTGCCAACAGAGTGTGTGCACAACAGGATGGGGGGAAAAAACAGAAAGGTCTACACCCATTCCCGCCGCTAAAAATAGTTGGAGAATACAAACAAGTGGCGTGTCCCTCGCCGAGCGCTGGCAAAGGAAGACAGGGAACCCGCTCGCTGCAAGCTGGCTGGTTCAAGACGCGCGGCAATGACTAACTGGTGGGGAGTGTCACAAAGTCAAAAACGAGACTGGCTGCCCCGGCTTTCACAAAGGTTGAGGTAAATAATAATATAATCGCTTAGACGCGCGGCGTCACACGAGTTATCGGAGGCCTTATCGCGTGTGCAAAGGGCGCGCTGGGTTTGTCCCGCTCTGATCTCTGCACTTGGCCGGCCCTTGAACTTCATCTGGGCTGCCTGCACGCAGAGCCGCCGCCACTGCCCGGATCCCTCGTCTCTCCCCAAACCTTGAAAACGATACGCCACACGCGGAAAACAAACGATCGGGGTCCCACCTCATTTTGCCTAAATGGTTTGCGGCCAGTGTGCGCCATCGGGCTGCTCTGCCGCTCTTCACGGAGCCGAGTCAGCAAACTTCCCCGGGGGCGGACAGCTTAGTGATTACTGTGCGCGCGCGTGCCTATAAAGCACCGCTCTATTACCTTCCCACGTAGGGTTTGCTTTGTGAAAAACGGACAGGTCGCGGGAGACGTGTAACATCGTCACTTTACCGAGGTCCTTCGGAAACTGCACTGGCGTCTACTTGCAGCGGGCAAAACGCGCTGAAAATCCACGCGTCGTTCCACCAGGCAACTCCAGTTCTCCCAAATATCTGCGAGCTCCATGCTTGGCAGGTACCGCCTTCAGATCCAACGGTAACGGCCGCTAGGACAACGGGCAGCGTGTTGCACACTCATCTCCATGATCTATAAGTTAATATAGTTGACACAAATAGAGCGGCACACACGCAAAGCCGCACGTTTGCTTTGAGCCGGCATTCAAAATGACAGCATCCGCAGCTCGTGCGCGCAGTTTCCGCTTTCAGCGCTGCGCAACCGCCAGTCGATAGCAGCCAAGTTAAAATCACACAAAACGGCAGGGTGTTTGGGCTGAATATGAAAACGCGGGGAAATAAATGAATAAATAAATAATGCGTGAATTGCATTCATCAAGTTTGTTCGGCTAATCACGAAAAGGCCGCGTGCTGAAGGGGGGAAAACTCAAGGTTTGTGAACAGCACTAATGGGCTCCCAAGGTGAGATTTCGCCGCTCGCGCCGCGCGAGTCCCCCCCGCTCTTCCCCCTCACGCCGGGAAGCGCCGAGGGAGGAGGAGCGCGCGCTCCAGATAAGTCGGCCGTATCGGCGCGGGAGCTGCTTTTTGGCGCCCTCTCGCTTTCCGAGCTTGGCCGCCTGCCAGCTTTATCCGGCGCCCGAGCTTTAGCGGCTCTTAAAGATGCAGTGTGACGTTCTGTAATCGCAGGCGGCGGAGGGGAAAAAACCCGGATTACGGCGAAATATTACGCGCGCTGAAGGCTAAAGGACGCAAAAGCCATTGTATCCACTAATTTATGCATAGAAATCACCTAGACAGATACACCAAATGCTTACATTTCCTTTGTATTCATGACAAAGATAAAGGGTGTATTTCGCGACTCCGGTTTCCAGCATCTACAGTCTCTTCAGAGGCATTTCGGTTTGTTCTCAAATCAACTGTCATTGTCGCAAGTCCTCGAGAAATCGGCTATATCCGCCGGAGAACACTGTCAGCAAGGAGCCCGTCTTCTCGGGACAGTGGCGTGCAGTGTCCGAAACACGACATTGTATACGCACCCATGGACGATTCCATTTTACACTTTATTGTCAGTGTCCTTTATTACTGGCTGTAGAGTTTTGCTGAACTCCTTCCTCCAGATGATACGGTCACTTTCCTCACGATGTTCCACTTGATAGGACGGCACATTGAATGCGATTCTGTCACTCAGTTCGGTGTATAAATTGAGGGAGGTTCCGAGGCCTCTTTCGTTCTGCAGTGTACGAAGGAGCCATTAAAAGAAACGAGGCGTGCCATTCGCGTTTTTACATGTCAGTGGTTTTAATCTTGACAACCTTAAGCGATTCCCTCACTAAATATAATAATTAGATTAGGCTTCATTTTTTAAGTTGCGTTACGAATTTTCGGCTAAAGCCTAAAGGGCCAGGTTTCACTTTATGTACTCCAGCGTTAAAACTGTTAATGCAAGTGATGAATTTTGCTATAGGAAATGTATCTTTAAATATACTGAACTATTAAAGGTTACTTATTAAGGCTGTGCAAAGATGAGCATGTGGAACGGTTCCGAAAGGACCCAGCTTACTAAATGACTAAAATACTTTACTAAAACAAACGGACCTGGGACGGACGGGTCAGGTTCCAAGGGCCACGTGCGTCAGAATTGGCTGTAGAGGGTCCATTCATTTAAACTGCATTAACACGCAGGCGAACAATGGAGCGCCGTAACAGCACGGCGTACGTTAAATTACATACGAATTTAAGGTAGTCTTAAAAATCTCACAGGGAACTTTAACACAATCCGTTCCTAAGATTTTCCAGCATTTTGTTTCTTTGTATATGGCAGCATTGACCCAACCACGGTGGGGGCCCTCCTTGCATTTTTTTTTTTTACACATGTGGATTCGTTTATATTCTCGAAACGTTTTATCATGTAAACTTAATACCGAGTCTCGTTAGAATGACAAAATATTTTTTAAAATTATTTAATCAACGTTGAAGCCGCGGTTCCTCTACCCTTTTTATGCAAAGTCCTCAAACAGTAGCAGGTTAAAAACACTTCGCACACCATACTGGGACGGTTGCACATAATGTTTGCAAAATAACGTACATATTTTTGCTATAACAATGGCGGCGTTCGTGGTTTCTGAAAACAAGTGAATCATTGTAGAGACAGGTTTCTGGATATGAAAAGACGGCGACAACTTCACATGCAGCCATCAAAACTGAGCCAAGGGACAATAGCTATGGACATGTTTAAAAATGGATCATCCCAAAACGAAGGCACAAAGGACGTTCCCATCCTTCTGCACACACATGCTAGCGTCGCGAGCGTCAGATGCGGGGCGCTCACGCCATCTTGAACACGCAGTTCTGCATCTTTACAGGCCATGCGTGGTACAGACGCTGATTTCCACGTAATCTTATCCGGAAACGTATAACTTGGAAGTATTTTAACATGGCAGTTTGCATAATATACCTTCCATTGTTTCTTATAGTCTTACAGTAGACCATACGTCGATTGAAATAATTTGGCTAAAGTTAATGGAGAGAACTGCTGCTCTTTCGCGTCTTAACGCATGGTAAGTGAGGTAAACAACACAGAATGGAAATTAAACTTTGAAGCCTTTATCCTGCCGTAAAAAGCTAAAAGTTAATCGAGATCAGTGATCAGCGCTCGGGGTGACAACCTGTCACATCAAAGTGGCAGCAAAGAGTCACGCACTTAAATAAGGTCCGTATATACAGAGCAACGCCATATTTACTCAGTCGCCTTTTCCCACACGGAATGTATCCGCCGAACCCTTCACTCTTGTCAGAACCGGACCAACGCTATGACATTCACTGTCGGACCCGTTCGTTACCCTTCAGCAGCGAGGTTGACTGCACTCGCAGGAACCTGCGGTATCTGGCAGAATCCGCTGACCTTCAGCGTCGTCTGCTCTACAGCATCCTGTTATTATTAATGTAGGGATTTGTATACACCTTTGAAATATTTTATTCACCATCTTGCTCAACTGTAAACTCGGACATTGACTTTTATTCCATATTTGGATTCTGTAACATCGCCTAACTTTAAATAATATACAGTTGGCTCCTGGACCACACAGAGCCTAGCAAATGACAAAAAACGTCGAGCAGGACGGGGGTCAGCAGGCAATTTATCGTTTAGGTGTCACCTTGTGATCCTAAAATTCCGTTTTCCAGTCCATTCCTTAAGGTAAAGATCCTGAGCAAGGCGATTACTCTGAACGGACACAGTAAGAATACCCCGCTATGTAAACGAGTAAATAACTGTAAAGTTAAGTATCTAACATCGGGGAAACGGGATGAACGTAGATCATAAATAAAAGCTAATAAATAACAATAAAGACGACTGTCACCAACGTAACGTAAGGGGAATGAAGAGAGGAAAGTGTGTCCGTGTGTGTTTGGGAGGAGCGGGTCCGTGGCGTGGACCACTGCGACCGCTGTCTCACTATTTGCACTATAGCTGGAAACAAAAGTGGCATTCTGTCCCCACGACGCGTGCAAGCCACGGAGCAACACTAACAGCATCATAACGCCTCGGTTTACGACCGCCACTAACATGGCAAGCTCACACCAGACTAAATACACGTTTTATACTGGGACATCTGATCTTTCTACAAACGTCCAGTTTCCAGTTCCAGTCTTCCGGGTGTTCTAGCGTTTATTACACTATTATATTGAATTATACAGTTGAATGTGTACCATAATTCAACCTTGGGCAAAATGAGGGTTACACTCAGTCGCAGAGAGGTTGGCATGGGCTTTATGCTCTCGTCTGCTAAAGGGAACGAACAGAGCGTAATGTCAGATGAGTGGATAACTGCAAGGGTTGAAGAAACATGCAGTAGTTTCATATCTTAGTACAAAGGGAAAACTAGAACAATTCAAAGAAATAATGAATGTTGGGCGCACTTAAACGTGTTTCTGCAGTATTTCATCAGCAGTCAAGGCGTTATGACCGACTCCTGAGAAAGATGTCCGGTCAGGAGTCATTTTGATAGGAGTCGAGTTCAACTTCTCCAGCAAAGTAGTGCTGAGGGGGGCAGCAGGTTTCCCAACGTTTAATTTCCCATTGACGTGTATTTGAAAATGTTTTACATTTCATGGGATATACGATCAGATGGAAAAACGAAACCTATATGGAATGGTGGTGGGTCGAACGTTCAGGAACATCGCTGGATGGGACAAATTACAGCGTAAGGCGTATTTCTTGCTAATCGTTTATCGAGTTTCGCGCACTACGTGCAAGTTCAGCATTGAAACACGCCAGCGTGGGCAGCAGCTCGTTCTCATGGGACAGCTGATGCTCCAACTCCGGAGGCTCGCAGCGGGAAACTCCGTCTCTGTCGCCCTGCAGTCCGGTGGGAAGCTCCCAGTGAGCGCTCTCCCATTTTTCCACTTCACTGCGACAGACCCGTGGCGAGACGCCGCAACGCGATCCCTCGGGCCACGTGACTGCCATTTTCTTCGCACGTGCTCCGTAAGAAATAGCTTGCACGTCTCAGCCGTATAGAGTACGTAGTCGACTATGCGTTTGAGCTCACCGACGAAGGAGGTTTAAGTTCTTTCCGACCGAGTTCAACTTGAAATCGTAACCCTGTTTGGGTAAACACGCGCAACAGAACTATTTAGGCACAAAATTATATGCATTTGCGGTGTCAAAAGAGTCAAGACAACTTTTCATTAACGCTGCCATTAAACAAAGCAGCTACGTTACTTTATGCTTGTGTCCTCTTCGCAGTCTCTGTTGCGAGTTATTTTACATAATCGTGATTTGAAAAGATTAGGGCTGTTTGAGGACGATTGATTGTTTGGAGATAATAGCTGCTAAATCGTCCCTCTGCGTTGCAAATTAACATTTCGACATCGCCCCGCAGGGATCATTGGGGAGACTGTCACAGGGAAGACTCCCGGAACAATGACCTAAAGCCCTTCTCTATAGACGCGTTAACGACTAAAGCATGCAAATCACTTGCGTGGAAATCCAAAGAAAACCGTGACCGCAAATTGGATGGCTGGACGACTGAACATTAATGGACGGACTGGCTGCCGGAGAGCCCACCCTCATTACGGTTTTGATCATCCCTAAGCAATTCTGCAGGTACTTCTTCCGTCAGAGTCTGCTTTTACCTAAAGAATTTAACCATTGATACAATTTGGCGTAAATACATCACTTCTGAAAAGCTTTCAGACCTCGGCGAGATTCAGGAATGGAGCAACTTGTTTTTATAACTAGACAGCAAGTAGTTTAGGGTTTAAGGATATTCCCATTCAATGTAAGGTTTATGGCTCGAATCCAGCTCCTATTGTAGTACCATTCAAGGTGCTACCATGAATTGCGGGAATGCACTCCTGCGTGTCACTAAAGATAAATATGCCACTTTTGTGAAAAAAGTTGGATACACAAGTTACTTTCATAAACACGAAGTAAAATGAAAAGCATTTGCACCGCAGGGTCGGGTCAGAATTGTTCATTCCTCCAGGACGGACCGCGTTCAAAAGTCACGAATGGGTAGATCCCTAAAGATAATCTCAACTGTCTTTCATTACCGTTTTTCTTCCCAAATTTCATAGGTCAAATACTAATGATACTCCACGTCTCGACGTCGAGGAAGCGTCATTTAAATGCTTCCATTTGTGGACAAAGCTGAAATTCTTCAACTTTATTAGTACGGCATAGAAATGTGCAGTGTAAGTGTCGTTTCTCTTGGTTGCTTTGAGTTTCTTTTATCAGTACAAATGCCAGAGGAGGAAGTGAAACATCAGGAACCCATTCAGCGCACTGTAGGCAAGAGACCATTTAAAATCTATCATTAAAACAAAGAAGATGAAGTAATCGATGCCTGTTGACTGGTTTGTGGCCATTACATTTCAAAGGGAGCGGTTCACAATCAGTTCGGGGAAGGGTCCATGGTCCGCGACCGTCGGGCGCCCTATTAATGACCAGATTGTGCGTGAATTGATGAGCCGTCAGTCTCGGGGATCTGCTGGCTTTTATACCCCCGTGTATCGCTAAACCGTGAAAATTCCCTGTTTAGAAACGCCTCCGAAAGATCCCCGCAAGATGCGAACACACCACAGGTCTTTTGTTTGACTCTTTATCCTGAACCTTGGGAAACGGCACCTATCTAGTTTCCCTAAACACCGAAAAGTTTAAGACATATTAACGTGATTTTTTCCCCTTCTATGAGCGTTTGTCTACTTCCCCATACTAAAATCCCCGTAAATAACGCTTGCGCTGCATAACAAAATGTTTACCGATATACTTCGCATCGTATCAGACAATTTCACGAAGCACACGGGACAACAGCGCCTTTGTCCGCTCACGCGATTCGCTTACTGTAATCAAAGTAAAATACCAAACCAAAGCAGTTAATGAGCTGGAAAACCCGCGCGTCCTGCAACTGCTTCGGAATTAGCGCCCAGCTTTCAAAGTCCTGCGGTCGGAAAAGGACTAATAGGTACGTGAAGGTAATCGGGCCAAGGGAAAGTGACATCTAATTTCTGCTCGCTAAACTGGGATCGAGGTAGCGCCTATAAATAATTCTTGTCAGTTCACACCTGCAAGAGCCCGTGCGTGCATGTGCGAAAGAGAGCGACCGAGCGCGCCCGCCCGCGGTTTGGTGAGGGGGTTGCGTGGCAGGGGGTGGGGGTTCGACGTTTAACTCCGCTGAGCGATCGCGTCTGTGCCGCAGTCCGTCTTCAGAGCCCGTTTCCCGCACCCCTCCTCCTCCTCCTCCTCCTCCCCCCCTCCCGCGCCGACGCGCGGCTCGAGGACGTCCTTCAGAGCAGAGCCATAAATCCGCGTTTTAACGGCGCACCGTAAACAGGGCGAGGCTCGAACCTCGAGCCGAAACCTCGTGCTTTTCCCTGCAACTTACGGCGGCGTCGCGCAGTCTCGCGCGTGCCCATGGCTGACAGTAATTTCACTCCGTTTCTCAACCGTTTAAATCATTAAACGTCCTCTCCGATATGTCATATCTTATGTCAGCTTTTTCACAGTCCGTCCGCTAACCTGGAAGCCCCAGCTAAGATGGAAATTACTCATGACTTACTGTTTGCGATCTGACAGATGAGTCATTTATAAACCACTTGTCAATACCTTAACTGCAAGTAAATACAACTCGCTTCGAATTCTCTTTTTACGTGGAAAAGTGTTTCGGTAAAAGTTACATGAAGGCGCAGTTTTAAACGGGGTTTCGAAGCAGACCGTAACGTTTCTCGAAACTGCGAGTTATAAAGTGAAACAGCAGGAATTGCGCGCGGCGGAGGTCCGCGCAGGTCGCCGTCGCAGGAGCCGCGGAGCGGGCACCCCGGAGTGTGTGGCGTGCACTCGGTGCTGGGACGACGCGATTAAACAGCGCAAACACAACCACGCAAGGAAGCTCTTACCTGAGGAGAAAATTCTTCAGAGTAGGATCCAGTAGTGTAGCGAAGCTTTTTTCGTATTCCAAGTTTCCGACTTGAAGAGTTCAAACCAGAAACAATCCCGTGAGGTACCTCAACATCCCGGTTAGAAAAAGACCGAAAAGACGACCTCCCGCCCGCCCCAGCAAGCGGACCTTTTTCTTCCTTTTTGTCCAACCACGCAAATTTGAAGGATAACGGGTTTACTTTCGCGGAAAGTAACGCAGAGAATACTTTTTATAGCAATCCAAAGTGGCCGTGTTATTCCGGGTGGAGAAAAGCGGTGAGAAGCAGCGGCGGTACACAGACATCATCGGAAATCCAGCCACACGCTCCGTATCCACGTCGATGTGCTCTTTGGTCCTTCAGCGAGATGGTCGGTTCTTGTTGGTACAGGTGGCGACGCTCCGACTATTAATTGAGCCGGGTATTGCCTCAGAGCGCCATGTTGGGCTCCGGCTCTCCCCGAACACGCCGTATCACAATACAGCTACTAGTTACACGCTTATCTCGTACACGGTTTTCGCACGTATTAAGTCCATTTTAGGTATCCTTCCTTTCGTCCCGTGTAGTTTATCTGAGGAAAAATGCAAAAAAAAAAAAAAAAAAAAAAACTGTAAAAAAAATTACTTCAGTTCCCTTTCGCTTCGCGCGTGTCGCTCGGCGCAGCGAGAGACTCCAGTGCAAGTGCTGCCGTCTCTGGCGTGCGCGCGGCGGAGAATGAGCGCTGAGCGCGAGTCGCCCCCACTCACAGATTCTACCCAGAAGGCCAGTCGGGGAACCGCAATTACCATAAACCTCCGGCGCACTTCGCTCGACGGACGTGTAAAACAAAACAACGGAGGGAGAGAGAGGTCGGGCGAGCGAGCGAGGGGGAGCGGAGGCGGGGGGGCGGTGTGCGAGCGGACGGGCTGGCACGTTTCGCGTCCTTCCTGCTCCCGCACGGCGCAGAAATACACGCTATCCGCGTTAAAAATAGCGCACGCTTCTTCACGACGCCGTCCTCCGTCCCCTTTGTCTGATCCGCTGCAAAACAAGCGTGATTGATTGTTACCACATTACTACCACATTTGCTTCGTGAACGCGCTCGTCCGAACAGATGATGCCGTCTCACATGCATATTTTGCGGGACCGAATCGTGAAAACGCACAACAATAGAACAATGGGGTCCATAACGAGATCCGCGTGGTTAATCACATGGGCTTTGTATAAATTTGATGCTAATATGCATCGGCCAACTTAATTTTGGAACACGTCGGGGGTTTACATTAAATCTAATGTTTCCTCAATGTTTTTTTTCCACGGGGAAGACTGTATGTGCGTTATGTTGGGAATTTTATGCAGTGTCTTTAAGCACGCAGTGGCTGGCTGGTGTTTTTATGCCTTACAGAGGGATAATCTCGCACACCGTGGCCGTAATAGGATTGCCGGTACGGAATGACAGACAGCCCCACCCCCGCTCCACGGCCCTCCGGGAGCTGACCTGCGGGTCACGCCGCCTTGCAATGCGCTTATAGTGCGGGAAGGGTTTTTGCTGGAGCTCGGAGCCCGGCGCGCAGCGCAGCAGCCTGGATCGCGCTACAACGACGTTACACACACTGGAATCATGCTGGTTTTTACAAACGAACGGATCGTTATTATTACGCAAAAATTGTGATTATTTAATACGAGTCGGTCAACAGAATAGACAAGCCGCTCAAAATAAAAATGCTGGCTGTTTTCTTCGCGTCAAAGCGAATTAAATTGCACCGGAAACCTCGGTGTAGTTACTGGCAGAGAATTGAATCCTCGAAGCTAAATATAAGTTACTGGCAGCCTGCGTTTTCGTTACGTTCCACGTTGCGCTTTGTAATGCTGGGGATGGGGGCTTATTCCGCCTTTTTATTTCGCCAAAAAAGTGAAGGCAATTCAGAATCCGATTTTTTTTAGGCTGGATGAAAATAATCCAAGCACGTGCCGCGACCATTAACAGATTTAAATTACATTAACATATTAGGTGTTGCCGCTGTTGTCGTTACATTGTGTCCACCTTGTTCGTTCACTTTAATGTGCCTATAACGCGACATCCCAATCTCTAAACACCCACGGGGGACAACATCAGGGCTGTTCCCTCAGAATCATATTACTGTAACAGTGTGCGGTATAGCAATTAATAGCCTGGACGCCGAATATTGGTGCTGGACTTTAAATACCAGTAAAAATAGAAAGACCCCCCGTGGGGCCGTGTGTGGTCGTAATGGCGAGACAAAATGCGTTGTGGCGTTCTATTCACGTGCACTGACCTCACTCTGAACCCTAGAGACAGAGAAAACAAGCTCTTCCAAACCGTCCTTTTCCCCCATCAGAGGCTGAGGGCAGGTAAACAGGGGACTCTACCTATTCGTAGGCATCACCGTTAAGGACACCTAAGGACAGAGAGAGCGCGAGAGCGACAACTGCGGTCCCGCGGGGATTTTGGACTCAGTGGCCGCAGGTACCGGTCACCCTCTCCATATTTATTTAAATGACACTCTCGGGATTTTAGGCACGTATCTTGGGAACAGCGAGGATAATCGCCAAGTGCCCGCGTACGGCTGAGGACGAATTTTAACCACACGTTCAGTTTTAGGATTAGCAGTAGAAGCCAGCGCAGCTCAACGTGAAATCACAATGAATGCCACGGGGGTAGGGAAGCTATTTTAAAACATCATCTGTTGCAAAAAACGTTAAAAATATAAACCGTAATCAATAAATAAAGAGGGAACACAGTCCATTGACCATTATCTGCTGAAGTACATTTTGTAATCGGAAGGTTGCTGGTTTGAATCCCACTCTTGCTGCAGTGACCTTAATGAAAGTAACTGGTGAATCGATGCAGTGAAAACCCCCTCTTGTGTAAATTGGTAAATGGCTGTAAAACTCATACTGACCTGACGTAAGTCGGCTTGTGCGGAGGTGAGAGCTAAACTAAAGTATAGCAAAGCAAGAGAAATACGGGCTTGAGAACATTTATTTCGTTCATCGTGGAAGCCCATGGTCATTGAATCTACGCTCCCAGGTGTTCATTCTGCTATTTCAACAAATCTAACGTCGTGAGAAGTGTGATCTCGACCTGAATCGCAGCTTACCGGGCGCGACGGCCTCTTAACTTTCAGTGTTTACTAAGACTGAGAGATGTGTGGGACACGAAAAAGAAGATGTGGGCAGTGAAGACCAATGAGCCTTCAGGCCGTTTGGGTTTACTGGAATACAGACATGGCGAGACAGAAAACACTCACACGCATGAACACTTTCCTGAAGACTCTCCATTTTCTCTGCGCCGGCTGGGTTTCGTTACTCGTATGCGTTTGTTGCTCTTTTTTAAGTTACACCAAACTGCTAAGCAGACAACAAAGCTGAGAAGGACTAATATTAAAAGTACTTTGAACAATTTCATGCGCTCTTGTAAGCTTTAAAACAGCCGAGTGTACAGTAGATGACACCAAGGGAGAACAAGGAAAGGGTGAAGGGCTGAGACGGCGAGCAACGCGGAGCTCCTTTGTTGAAGGGGGTGTTGAAAGCACGAATCTTGGGCCTTTGTTTCTGCTTCATCACATTCGCCTCACCTGTGGTCCACTTTAGCCAGCTGGGCTCAAAATCCAGCTTTGTTTCAAAACCATTGTCTTAAAGTGTAGCCGTTTCACTTCCCCAGTGACCCCCCCCCCCTCCTTTTAGGGGTGAGATTCCTAATTGAGGAAGAAAACTTTACCAACATTTCAAGCTAAAGCAAGGTTGAAATAACACGATTTAAACATTTCCATAACTTTACAACTTGAACCACAGTCTCCACCTACATAAGTTCTCTCAATGTTTAAAAATAGCTTCCCTGCCAAGGTATTGTTCTTGAGATCTTTGGTGCATCTCGCAAATAGTGGTCAGGTATTTCGACGTAATAAAAGTAAAGCTAGTAGTAGTTTACCTAAGGTGAGTATAGAAGGCGGATAACGGACCGTGCATTGATTTTTTTTATAGCCACACTTTGTTGGAAGCAAAGATATTTCTTTGTAGTTTAGTTTGAGCGCTGAAGTTATACTAATGTTATAAACCGGATTTACTGACGTTTCCACTGTCACCCTAACGCGCGTTTTTTCTCGCTCCCTTAAATATGTGTCTGTAAGTCTGTGTATGATTAAAATGATGAAGCATCAAAATGAGTCTCCATGGAGATGGAAAAAGCAGCATGGATCCTGTGGTCAACATCTCACACAAGAGCATGATTTAATCTCTGGTTGTCGTCACTGCATGTCGCTAAAATGTGCATTAACGCGTTGAAATCTAAATGTCTACATATGTAAGCCGGCGACGGAGGAAAAATCTCGGCGCGCTCACTGTTTTATTGGTATACAGAACTGCATGCTGCAATCTACAGCTCTAAATATAGGAGGACATGCGGGGGGATGACGAAGGGAGAAGTGAGAGTTCATAAATCGGCTATTATATTCAAACACGATCCCTGTTCAGGAATTCATTCTCAGCTGTACTCATTCCCACCGCAGCATTTTCACCTTCACACGAGTTTTTAAAGTAAAGAGGCTTCTGGCTGTGGGCATCCGAGGCGGTTCCACTCCGCAGTCTGAGCAGAACGTGCGTTTGGGTTGAGCCTCGGACCCTGACGTAACCGCATTAACGTTTACCGGCTGCGTTCCGCGCTAGGCCACAAGACGACTGCGATCTTCTCAAGAAATCCGCACGTCTCTGTGAAGCAGCTCGCAGTTGCGGCTTCCTTTGCAGCGCTTTGTGTCACGAGGGATTTGCTGTCACAGATTAAACAGCACGTGGGTCAGCTTCCATCCAGCGCCGAAATCCCTGAAAGCGGCCTTTTAAGAGCGAATCAAAAGCAGCGACGACCGCGAATTCGGACATTCCTTGTTTTTCAGACTCAGGTGCGTCAAGCTGGGGGCTCAAAATACATTCCTTACTGCGGCATGCAAACATCATTTAAAACCGTAGCGCACATTTAAGAGCAGCTGGGCAGAAACCCAACCGGGTTCAAATGGGTCTTTAAAGCGGACTCCTTTCCGCGTCCCGGCCCTGCGTTGTGATTAGAGGTGGACCCCAAAATGAAAATGTAATCATGCTCCAACAATGGGCCGTATTCTTTCAGTTAATCCATTCAAACGAACAAACCGCCTACGCCAATTTTAACCAAATACTGCTATTTTAATTCAATAAAAACGTCACAGCCCAGTGAAGATAGCGGGCCGGCAATCCCTGGTTTCAGAACAACAGGCTTTCTAATGAAATAATAAAATCAGCACAATAAGTACAAAGTAAAACTAACTATACGTTGCCCTTCTAAATAACGGTTGTTTTGAGCCCAAACAAAAACGTACCAGAATTATTATATTTAAGGGCGTTAGATTAATTTAGCTTTCTAGCTCACAGTTTAAGCCAAAAACCTCAGAAACAGACAGGAATTACCCCCCCACCACCACCCCGCGCTGGGAGCCCCTCTCGCTCCTTCCTGGACCCCGAACAATACAGCTGCGAAAGGACGGGGAAATGCGCGGTAAAGGGATTTGGTCCTTCACTGGTTAATCTGTAGTGACACTCGGCGACCCCTGCGCTCCCCCCCACCACCGCGACCCCCATTGTGTTTAGTGCCGGGGGCGGGGGCGCGCATTTCCCTCAAAGCAAAAGGAGAACGGCCGGGCGAGCGGAGGGGTGGGGAGGGGGGAAAAGGAGCTGCGATGAGCAGACTATCAGCGCCGGAGCCCAGGCTGCCAGTGATAATGTGCAATCAACACGGAATCACCGCCGGCGGGCGCCATCCATCACCCCTGCAGCGAGAGCGCACACGGGCTTGAGCGCGCCTGCCGCGTCACACACAAGGGGGAAGCGGAGGGACTGCATGGACGGGACTCATGCGGTTGAGCCCAGGTTGACCAGCGCGTCGCTTACGTGAAACGCAAAGACGGCACAGTGCGATGGTACCAGAGTGCGTTTCACCCACACCTCTGGGGAACGGGAGAGCACTGTGCTGCGCGGGGCGTTGGCCTGCGTCGTGACCCCCCGCGGAAGCGCGCCTATGCCGAAACGCGATCTACCTGAGGAATCTCGGCGTGTTTTGAAATAATAACCGGCTCGCGTTCCACTGTAGATGTGAGGCTCAGATATCGGTGACTTCACACAGCCTGGGCGGGGGATGGGGTTCTCCTCGCCTGCTCCCCGCAGGGCTCGCGCCAGGGGACAAAACGCCGTCCGCGCACACACTTTGCCACAAATGTACCCGTACCGATAGGCCTGTGCGTGTAGACCCCGGTTGTTACTGCGGTCAGATCCCCCAGCGGTGTAAGCGGATACGCAGGCCTGAGTAGCTTAGCGCACGGGCCTCACACTTGGGAGCAAAGCCCCGGACGAGTTCGAGTCAAATCTCAGCAATGCACAATACGTCACGACGTCCTTTAAGTCCTTCACACGTGGCGGGCGCTCGGTGCCCCTCGCCTTTCAGACACTTTTATTGTCTGCGAGGTGTGGATGTGTGTCAGTCCTGTAGGTGTGAGTCCTGCTGTTAATTCCGTGGCTGCAATAAAGCGCAAGTTTGTCAGGAAACGGAGAAGAAAGAAAGGCGGCGCCACTGGGCGGCTTTGTGTATTTACGAGGTTGTTAAAGCTGGGGCTCCGAATGAGGGCGGTCTGCAGCGGGACGCCCACCTCCGTGTCTCCTCCGCAGGTCGGCCTGCGGGCCAGGCCGGGCCGCGGAGGGGACGTATAAAGGACTTGACCATCAAGGTCAATCCTCTTAAGGGTCTGGACCTGCGCTGGAATAACACTGCACGGTTATTAGCGCTCCTCCCGACCGAGGCCTTCGCGCTGCTGCGTCGTCTCGCTCGGCTGTCGGCCGGGAGTCCTGCTCCTTCCGAGTGACACGAGTGCCTCCCGGCGGCCGCATTGTCCTCTGCAGCGCCATCGACGCGAACCTTCGCTTCGGCCACGGTGGCATCAAAATAAGGTTATTTCTTACTAGCTTGTTGTCGAAGAGGAACAGCAATGAACACTTTTCTTAAAAATGTCCAAATTCTGTCACAGGTTGACGCCAGTGAGTACCGTTCGGGCGAAAATCTTCCGCCGGAGGCTGTTTAATTCCTGTCATTTAAAGTCATTGCCGCTCCCGGTAACTGGGCTGCTCTCTCAGATGAATAATTATTGTACCATTAAATTCCTCCGCCAGCTGATTTATAGCAGGCCGGAACTAATAGGCTATGTGGATGTCATTGTAAACAGCCATTTCACGTTGCCCATTAACCAGAGGCAGCATAAGCCGCCGGGCCGGGAGATGCGCATCGCCCTGGAGGACCGCCCTCTCCGGAGGACGGGGACAAATGGACTCCCCGGATCGTCCATAGGAAACATCAGTGGCGCTCGGTTTCGCGGTGGACGCATCCCTCTGCGGATCCCGCAGCCTACCGGTGGGGTGAAATCTCTTCTTGTAACACGCGACCCTTGCAAAAATCCTGGAGGGGGGGTCTCATAGCGGGGACCCCACCTTGGGGCAGCATAGGCGCCCCCGCAGGGGCTTCTTAAAACCCGAACGCGCTTTCCTTCAGCGTCCACTTACTCGGCAACGCGTTTTCCTTTCGGCACAGCTCTGGATCACCACTCTTTGGACTGTGGGGGGTGGACATGCAAGCTTCACGCAGACTGAACCCAGAGCCCGAGCGCAAGAGGCGCCAGTGCTACCCGCTGCGCCACGGTGCCGCCAGCGCAGCTCACGCACAGCATCCATAATAATAATTAAAACCTTTTCAGCGCCAAAATTGGGAGTCGTTTTAGCCGTTGTTACATAATGGTTATTGGACCAACTCACTTTTATTATCCGCTTATCCAAGTGTGTCAGGGTGCAGCCCCCCAGCACACACACACACTGGCCAGACACCCCAGGTCTTTGGACGCTGGACACAGGCCCTGTTATTTTATCGTTAATTATTAATGATCTCACGTTGCCCGAAGGCGATGTCCCGATGTGACCCCCCACGATAAAGGTGACAGCGCCAATACACGCGTGGCAGTTGCCCGATGTACAGTTTATGCCCCCCCCCCCCGCTTACCCTTGCAGTAAAATCTCAGCGTATTTACTGAACTCGTTTTATCTTTCCGAGCTGTCAGATGCTGAAATGGCAGGAGCTGCAGCGAACAACGATTTATGTAAAAATAATTGACATTAAATTTGCTACATTTAATTGACTGGATCAATTTGGGCCACAAGGGTGTGACCCGCGATGCTCCAGTCCCAAGTGAGGAGAATCTACTCTTACTGTAGCGTTTCATCCCTCCCGTGGCCAATGAACCTGTTTCCGCGACGTTTCTTCTCATTGTTCCATTCATTGTCGGCTTTAGTGAGTTCTAAATCTTTATGCCAAATGCCCACCACTTATTCAAAGCTAGGAGTTGAAATTTCTTCACTTACCCGTTTTCCAAAATGTCTGGCGCTAAAACGCAGCTCAGCAGAACAGCGCGTTGGAGCCGTCTGGATTCAACCCGTTTCCTCGGTGTCTACAAGCGGTATCCGCTGCTGTCGAGTCCCTGATCGATAATAGGAAGAGGAAGGCTGCATTAATTCACATTAAACAGGAGTTTGTGGAGTTCACATCCCTTTTAAATTATTTTTTCAAATTTAGTCCAAATTTTAAAATGTTAAACAACCGTTTCCTAGTCAGTATTCCTAAGGTATTAGCGCTTCATCCAAAACTTTTACAGAAGCCAACCTCTAAATTAATCAAAGTACATCTGTATTATTAACCTTTTATTTGCGTAGATGATAAAGAAAAGCTGAAATGGCCGGAAGCTGTCGATCATTTCACACCCGTGTGGGATGAACTGATGAGCCATTGCTATCGATTTGAAAGGGGCTGGAAATTAATTGTTAATTTTCAAGAATTTGAATCAATTGGAATGGTGTTAGACCTTGAAAAATGGTGAACTGTACCTTATAGAGATCTTTAACAATTACTTACTGATTTATCTGAGGTTTTTATAGAACCTAACCAGCAAATAAATTCTGTTTATTAAGCTTTTATGGGTTATGAATTGATGATGTAATGATTTTGGACTTATAGGCCAACTGAATTATGAACGCACTTCAGGCCCCAGCTGTGCTTGCATTGTGATGAAATTCAGGCTCACCTGGTTGTGTCCAGGATTTTCCAGCACTTTCCTGCTAAGTGCATCCAAGGTGTAAGGTAGAGTTAGATGCAACACAAGAGAACTGGGGACAATGGACACTTTACTGTGAGTCCAGACAAGGCACACTGTGCCATCCGGTCCCTTCTCACCCTCCTGCTTATGTGCACCACTCATGTCCCTCTGTCCCTCTGTCTTTCCCACAAAAGACCCTCCCTCCCACCCCTGCATTTAAATTGTCTTTATTTTAAATTTTTTTTTTTGAGTGACACTAACCGGTCATTCATGGTCATATTGAGGACACCAATCTGCCTCAGACCCCAGCAACAAAGTCAGCAAATTCTGGTCGATCACTTGGACAAAATTTGAACTCATTGGTCCTAAAAAAAAAGAGTTTGGCCAAAGTGCTCTATTTTTTGGGATTAGGAGGATATAACAGTAGACATTTTTCACTTGACACCTTGAATCATTATTGGGAAGCAGAATACTGATGATTTATCCGTCCACTTAAATCCACAGCCAAATCCTTCAACAATATTGTCACCGTTTAACATTCTCGCTCTTGGTGGCCTTTAAATTAATTTATGTAATTAATTACATTTTCTCGAATTAATTTTATCTGCTCGCTTGAGTCGTCCCTTTGGAATGCGGTCTTACTGCCCCACCAAGTGGACACTACTGGTATTGCACTCTATCGTATCGAGTACGGAAAAGCACATAAATATTAGGATTCTGCCACTTTATTTTTTGGATTGATATGGAAACTTATTAATAGTTCATATTGGATAATATTATTTATCGTGTATTTAGTAATGAAGACACCTACATTGGTGTGCTTTCAAATATGGTAAGAGCTTCTCAATCCATTCACGATTTTCAGCTTTAATGACCGTGACTGAGAGTTGCTGGAGAAACAGTATCGTGACTATGAATGCTTTAGATTTTACTTCGCTTCACATTTATCCTCATATCTTTATGCCGGTATGATACATTTTTTTAAACCACAGTATCCGTCAAGCTAGGATTCATACCGAAACTTTGTCTGTAGGTAAAGTTTTCATCAGACACTGTGGGCATTTAGGGTGAGGGTTAGGGTTAACCCTAAGAGATATATTGAGTGTAAATAGATAACTCAAATAAATAAACTGAGATGAAGATCCTATTTTCTGGGGTGTTTGCCCTGCCCCCTGATTCCTATGCTGACCTTAGGTGAACCATCGGGTCACATCCCTGTGTGTTTGCAAGACACCCCGAACTAGATCGATAATCAAGTTTTCCAAGTAAGTTGGGTGTAAAAAAATTAGTTTTGTTGGGAAAACCATCTGTAAGGAGTTCCTCAAACACTTTCTGGAAGGATTGTGTTTTTTGGGTACAGCTGCAGTGCATGCTTCCTCTGTCCCAGCAGAAACTCTTGAGAATAAAGCAGGACTTCAGGGCACCTTCAGGCCCATCTTTTGTATCTTAGGTGTGTATTTGACTATTTAGACCTAATTTGCTGCCTCAGGCCAATTCTAATTTTAATAGCAGGAAACGAGAGAAGGTGTTTGAATGTTGTTAAACATGTGAGTACTGTATCTCATTGTTGGACTTTGCATTGTAAAGCAGCTCTCGGGCCACAGTGCAGGACGCAGGAGCGTGACTCGATGAGGCAAGGCCAGTAAACACGGTACTAAAATAAAAGTACTGCTACTCTAAAAAAATCATTTGTCAAAAAAAGAATAAAAGCAAGGAACTGTCAGGTCAAAAATATAAACTTTGAAATACCTGAGTTTGTTTTTGATCTGTTTTATGTTGCACAGCAGCTGATGAACCACTCGTGCAATAATAATGACAGTAAAAATGATAAAATAATAATAATATAATTGAAGATGATAAATTATTTGCAAAATTGAACTAAACGGATTACCAAAAAGGATGGAGAGGTGATGTAGGTCCTGTGGGGTGGTTGCTAGGCGATGGAGCAACAGCCCTGGCCCCCAGGGAGGGGGCTCTTTGTCGCTTCCTGGCGATTGTTAATGACACAGAGGAAGTTTTGGGGGGGGGGGGGGTTGCTTCCCATGTCCAGGTTGTAGTGGACTTGGTCCATCAAAGGGCACGAAAGTTGAATGTTTGTGACAGTCAACTTCTCAGTGTCGCCCCCTTCTGGCCAGTCAGTATGGACCGTAATTGTTACAATGGACTGCAAACATGGACGTTGAGGACGTTGCCCACGGTGTTGGCAGCTTCCAGTGTCCCTGTGTCCTCTGCATATTCAGACAAGCGTGTCCAGCTCTAGGAATGACATCTCTTTGTCAGAAATGAGTTTGTTTAATCTTTCAGGCAATTTTCTCTGATTTAAAGTTAATCACTGAGTTCTGACACTGAATAGCCGACAATGGATTCCTAACGGAGAAGAAGTAGCTCAGTTTTAATGGTCTCGTTTTTTTTGTGTCATCTTAATTTCCGGTTTTAAAATCTTAACCTTGAATGTCAGAGACTTGAAGCTCTTCCTGAAGTCCGTGACCTGAAAAACTAAGAACAGCTCTGTATCTTTAAAATAAACTATAAAAGTTCTAGTTTATGTACCACCCAGATTCGCTGCTAAAAGAGGGAAACGTGTTCAAACTTTTAAAAATCACATTCAATATTAAATTATAATAAAGGGCAAATAAATTCACATAATTAATACTCAAACACTTAATATGGTGGTACAGTTTATTGGGGAGGCGGCGGTAGGAAGGAGATAGGTGTAGTAAGGGGGAGTAGAAACTGGGAGATGTAGGTTGACCTGGGAGGAAGGTTAGTGGTGCCCCAGGAAATAATTAGTACGAGCATGAGACCAGATATGGCGCTGTGGTCAGGAAGCCAACGGGTAGAGTATTTTATAGAACTCATGGTTCCGTGGGAAGGATCGTGGACGATGCTCACGAGAGGAAGAAGCTCAGATATAGCGAACTAGTGGCGGAAGTAGAGGGGTGGGGCTGGAATGCGAAAGTGAGGCCAATTGAGGTAGGATGCCGTAGATTTATAGCCCGATCACTTTGGCATTATTCCGCAGCCTCGGTATCCAGGGGCGAAAGTTGCAAGGGGCGGTGAAGGAGTTGTCACAGGCTGCGGAGCAAGGAAGTCTCTGGGTTTGGAGAAAGAGGACCAGCGCGGATGGGAGCGGGATGGCGAAGCTCTGAGTAAGTGTTAGCGCGTAGTTGTGGTGGCGTTTAGCTGTTAGCAGGCGGCGGTGTTGGTGTGATTTAGTTGTGGTGGAGCATGATATAGGTAAAGTAGGTGGCGAGGGGGCTTCTTCCTCAGAGATGGCAGGTAGATACAGCGGTGAGTGTGAGGACGCTAAAGGTAAAGAATAGGTAAGGTGTGGAGTGATGGGGTGGTGCAGTGGTGCGCGCTGTGGTGGAGGGGAGCAGCTCCGGGACGCCTGAGCCGCGGTTGAGCCTTCTGGAGGTGTCGTGGGCCTAACTCGACGAAACACCGACGAAGGAAGGTGCCCACTTGATAACCCCGATGAGATGCTGCGCCATTGCTGCGCCACGCCATGGTTGGAGTTCTAGTTAGTTGGTGCTAGTTCTAATAAGGTAGCCATTGTGTAGCGGATTCGTAGGCGTGCTATGGGGTTAGGACGGCTTTTAGATGGGCGATAGGATCCCCTTTATAATCCGAGCTCTTTTATTGGCACTGTGGGTTTAATACGAACCGATATTAGGAGAGGTGACCCTTTGTCTCTTGGGTACCTGGGTGCAGCCTTTTCAGAAAATGAATGTGGAAACTCGCCAAAAAAAAAAGGGAAAAATTAATCTCCCAAAATGTATCCGTGCACTACAATCGCCGACCATCGTTCGCTACTTCACAAGGCACATGTAGTAATTATTCTGCAATAGTTTTAATGGGCTTATTTACGAGAACATCTTGCAACAATTATTTGCTTTCAAGAACTTAGTTCAACAACGGAATATTCTCTCACATAAATAAACTCGTAATAAATTCATTCCGCTCACATGCAGCGCCTTCATGTGACAGACGAGCGCAGTTGCAGCGCAGTTGCAGCGCGGCTGCAGCGCTACGCACACGCTGTGACGTAAGACGTACGAGCTTCGCCCTCAGCTGAGTTTCGTGCGGAACTTGGGCGGAAGAACGAGAGCGGCCGCAGCCGAAGCGACAGCGACAATAAGAGCGACAGTAACGCAGCGACAAAGCATATTTTTGACGGCCAGAGGAACAAAACGACCATTCATTCACCTGCAGGAAATGGTGTGACTTCTGATTAAGGGTGAGCTCCTCCGGCCACTTTCACCGTCATTTCCAGAAGTCGTTTCCTTCGGCCATCAGAAGGCATCGTTTTTTGGTCATATATATGACCGTTTAAGTAAATCGTAACATTTATTGTATGTTGTTTTATTTCAATTCTCTGTGTTAAACGATTTTATCGATTTTGTATCGATAAAATCGGAAAAGTAGACTTTTGATTTTAATGGATGACAAACATTTCGTGAGTGGCGCCTTGTAAAGAACCAAGAAACGCTTTTAAAATAATTTCCCCGTGGCTCTGTTGTGGGATAGTTTTGTAGTTGTAGGAAACAACAGTTCGTTACACGTAGATTTATGAAAAATAGAAGGTGGGAATGGGAAATGTGTGTATTTGATAAAAGTGAGGATATCAGCCGTGTTTATAATCCGTTTGTTGGTGACTGCTTCTATGGCGACGGCGCGGCTGAGACTACGATGATGATGTCGCTACGAGGACAGTGTTGGTGATACAGCCGCCTTTATTGTGATGTTGTGTGTTGCTGAACTCCAGCCGGCTCCTACGTGGTGAGGAAGATCAGAGCCTCGGCTGCCCAGAAGGAGGAGGCAGAGGGGGAGATCTTCACACCATGTTCCAAGGACAGAGGTACCATTGAACCATTCATCCCCTTCATGCTGACATCTAGGAAATGCTCACCTCTGCAAAAGTATTCAATCCTAATGCCCAGTTGATACATAACATATTATCTATAATATGATAAAGAATGACCGGTACTTTGGGTGCCACAGTGGAAATGTGAAAGGATGATGAACGGCTGTAAAACTAACCTTTGGGTAGCTTCTGTAAAGGATGCAGAGCTCCCAGTGATGTCTTCCTTAACAGCTCAAGGTGCAGTGTTACGGGTCTCATTGTTTCAGTGACTCTTAAATGACATAAAGGAAATGTGCTGGCCTTGTGTGTTGCACACGTGACTGTGCCGCTTTGGAGCTTAAAGCGAGCCTTACGAAATGCTATAAATGGTCAAGTTAGCAAAAGATGAAAAGTTTTTATGCATAAACTTAATGTTATGTTTGTCAATCAAACATGGCATTTATGATGCTTTTGAAGTGCTAGATTAAAAATATTTTCAGTTTTGCTTTTGCTCATGTTGCCTCCTGGCAAAGGTGTGGTCTTCCCTGTTGCCTTCACGTGCATTTTGTTCAGATTGCTTTGCCTCTGCTATCTCTTGTCAGATAAGGCAAAGGCGCTGCAGGCTTCTAAGCCAACAGCGGCCATGCTGACGTCTCACCCAGAAGGAGCCACAGCCAGCCCATCAACTGAGACTGCAGTGGAGACGTGCAGATCGTGACATTAGCGCCACACTGGCTGTTGTGATGGGAACAGGGAGTTTTGGGGGGGAAACATCAATGACTACAGCCAGCCATGGCAAAAGCAGGTTTATTTGTAAACCTCCCACCTGGATGATTGATGCTCTAGTTGTGTTGTCTCCATGGAACCACTGGTCAATCATCCAGTGATATTAACAAGTGAAGGGCAGATGTATATGCTTTGTTTAAAATGTAAATTCCCAGCCTCACTGGGGGTACACAGTTTTCCTGCTTGTAAATCAAACCCCCCCCCCCCCCCCCCATCAATCATGGCATCCCAGTGTCAGCTTTGCTCATCCCACCTCTTGCTTGCAGTCTACAGTGAACTCGCGGTGGTGCAGCAAATGACAGCCTGTTCACCAACCCCTTTGTGTAGGGACTGAACAAGCCTGACTTCCCAACTGTAGCCACACACAACTGTCTAATAAAGAGTTTGATCTCACTGTCGACTGTTTTGCCTCGATTCCAGCCGCAATGCTGTGTGTGTTGGCGTTGTGTACAGTCTTGACTTGTGGGTTTCATTTTGACCAGAAATTACAGCATGAAGGAGGGTTGCTTAACTTGTTTTGGCAGTGACAGAACAAATATTCAGTTTTCAGTAACCTAGCCCATAGTCACTGGGAGCAAAGGAAAGGAGGGGCTACACACCTCTCACACACACAGTTGCTAAAGTCAATTTATAGTGGTCAATGAACCTAAAATGCATATTTTTGGACTGGGGAAGAAACCCACATAAACATGGTGAGAACACGCAAACTCGCCTGGATACAATCTCATGTACAGGTTCTGTGAGGCAGATGTGCCACCACCTTTATTATTGGAACAAGCAATATAATGAAAGCTTACAGGATGTGCATAGGGTTGTGAAAATGGGATTATATTCCCTTCTAACTTTGGACAAAATATGAACAAGTAGTAATGTTTCCAATTCCTGATAAAACCAAAGTTGGGTCAAATAATCCCTTTGTTCCACGGACCACATCCAGTTCCTCTTTGGCAGTGACTTGCCAATGAAAGAAAACTAAAGTGTCAACAGAAATTAGGAAAAACTGCATGTGATTCACCAAAGAAATGTTTTCTGATACATCTTTCCACACCCAAAAATCTGTGTTCAGAGTTCAGGCTGTAAAAACACGAGAAATGTGAAAAAAGGCTCAGGAGGGAGTATGAGATCTGCCAATTTCCTCAGCAAGCCTAGTGTGGCTCCATGGTCTGTGTCTACTACACAGAAATTCGATGTGTGGCCATAAGCCTGGAAGTTGTCTACCCATTTTCCTTTAACAAATAAACTAACAGGCATGTCAAAATTTGACAGCCTATTTATGATACACCAATATTACCTTTGGACTACAAATGTGTCACCTTTGTTATGGAGTTATGCAAGTTTTGGTAGCCAACTGTCCTATTGTGCAGTGACTCAGCATAAACAAGTGAGGAACATCATGACTGCAAGCGTGATGCTCATCTCTTTAGTCACCTTTACTCTAGCTGAACCTCTATATGACCATTTATCACATTTGTGGTCCCTTTATCAGTCATCCATGATTTGAAAATCAGTACAATGGCTTAGATAACGTTAAAATAGCCTTTTTATTTTCTTGTTGCATAAGATGAACATATTCTTACAAAAGCAGTTATGTAAAAGCTTTCACAGAATGACAAACATTTTCTGTACAGTGGGTCTGACTATATTTGCATCAGAGGTTACTGTAGACCCATAAACTTCATTTACACTCATTAACCAATATTGAGCTTTTCTATTAATTCACATTATGCAAGTGTCTGAGCTACAGGTATCACAGAAATATAAAACTACAGTGTTTTTGGTTAAGCATGATGGACAATACTATACAAATGAGCATTTTCTGTCCAGGCTATGTCCTGTTATGTCACTTATTCTTGCTAAAGGAAACAATTGAGTTTTTTAGACTGCTGATTTCAGTCATTTAAATTGACTTGAGAAAAGATGGTCCATTTAAACAGAAAAAATGCAAAAGGAACTCCTACAAAAAGAAGAAACCTAATCTACACAAGGCATTCATGGTTGCAATCTGTTCTTTGAGAGTCTGCATCATACTATACTGCAGACCAGTCCAACGGGAGTAGAAATTCAGTGACAGCAGCACACACTCCTAAAAGGCAAAAATGCACACACAACCAAGGTCCTAGGAAGATCCTATTAATTATTTTCCCAACCATTTTCTCAAAATTTTTATCCATTAACTTTAAAATCTGTGGCTTTTACCTACAGCATTCCTTCATGCTGGAATAGATATTTTCTGTGGGTATCAATCAAATGTTTCACTTGGGAAGGTCATGACTCGTGACTGCACTACTGCCAGCAGAGAAAGTAGACAATAGACCTGTAACCCAGCTCAAGAAGTAATGAGGTGAACACAAAGTTACTGCGGATCCACAGGGGTTTATTTCCCTTCAGCAAACCACCAGTACTCTATTTACAAGTGACCCAGTCAGATAACTATTTACAACCATTAGACTTCTGCCAGGTACCAAGTCTGTACACCCATACTCAAGCACTCCTGCATCCACAAACACATGCACTTTCAAAATGGACAATTTATACCTTAGGCTCCACCCTGGACCATTCCATTTCCTATTTCATGAACAAACATTCCAGAACATTAAAAATACAACATAATGACCACCATTTGTTTCAAATACAGATTATTAAATTATTTAACATATACATTTCACAGTATTTAAGTTAATCTAAGTGATGAATCCATGTACAACAGGTTTTTCAGATGGGCTCTTCCTCAGGGTATTTAGATACTACATTTCCCACAATGCCCCCTTTGCCAGCCTACCATCAACTTTCATTTCCCCTGCTGGTAAGGAAATTATTTGTTCTTTTAGAGCACAGATATGCTGTTGGTATAGTTTGTCCATGTGTGGAGCAACTGTTCCATCACTTCTCCTACCACCTCTGGTCATTCAAATGTGAAAGAAAGTCTGCTGTCACATTCTGTGGCCCTCCACAGTATTGAACTGTGAACTTAAAAGGTTGCATTGAGAAGTACCACCTGGTGATGTGGGTATTAGTATCCTTCATCTTGGTAGAAGTGGAAAAAAAAAGTGCATCCTTCATCTTATCCAACCATTGCAGTGCTCTATGGTCTATTTCCAACACAAATTCCATTCCCAACAGATAGTATTTCAATGACTCAAGGGCCCAGTTGATTGCTAGACACTCCTTTTCCATGGTGGAATACCGTGTTTCCCTTGGAATGGCAATGGAATGGTATATGCCAAGGTTTCTCTGTATCAGCACAGCCTCTAACCCCACTTCAAAGGCATCAGTTTGCACTGTAAAGGGTAAATCAAAGGCTGGGCTCTGCAACAAAGGCTCGGTACACAATACCTCTTTAAGATGTTTAAATGCATTTTCACATGCAGGTGTCCAGCCCACCTTTTTGCTCACTGACTTTCAAGTAAGCTCTGTCAGTGGTGTGGCCAGGGTTGCAAAGTCTGGGATGAATCTGTGGTACCAACCCACCAAACTAAGGAAAGCTCTCTCCTGTCTTTTTGTCATTGGTGCTGGACAAGATCTAATGGCTTCCACCTTCCCCACCTGAGACTGTACCTGGCCATTACCTTGGACATAACCCAAATACTCCACTTCATGCTTTGTTAGGTTGCATTTCTGGGGATTTGCTGTCAGCCCAGCCTTCTTTAAGCCATACAGCACCTGATGGAGATGTGACAGGTGCTCCTCCCATGACCAGCTGAACACAACAATGTCATCCAAGTGTGTTGCTGAGAATTCCTCTTTCCCTCGCAGGACCTTATCCATAAGCCTCTGAAAGGTTGCTGGTGCTCCATGCAGTCCAAAAGGCATGAGTGAAAACTGGTACACTCTCCAAGGTGTTCGAAAGGCAGTGAGCTCTCTGGATTCCAATGTCAGAGGTACTTGCCAGTAACCTTTACTGAGCTCAAGAGTGCAGATATACTGTGCTTTCCCCACCCTCTCAATCAGTTCATCAATACATGGCATTGGGTATGGGTTAAATTTTGACACAGCATTCAGCTGTCTGAAGCCTATGCATAAGCTGATGCTCCCATACTACTTTGGTACCAACACCACTGGGCTGCACCACTCACTTCTGGACTCCTCAATGATCCCTGAGGACTTCATCAGGTCCAACTCCTCCTTGAGGTTGGGCAGCAGTCTTTCAGGCATATGATACCATTTCTTCTTTGGGGTCATTTGTTGCTTGAGCTGGATATGATACTTCAGCAAGGTTGTGTGGCCTGGGCTATCCCCAATGACCTCATCATCCAACATTGCCCTTGGCTCTTCTTGTTGTGTTGGTGACAAATGGCTGACATCAACCCTTCGTGAGCTTCTCTCGGTGGGAAAGTATTACTCTGCTGTTTCTTCTTCCTCTGCAACCACCTGCACATACAGTTGTTGACTCACCTCATCCACTCTAGAGCTCCACTCTTTTAGCAGGTTAACATGGTAGGTGTGCTATGGCTTGCACTGATCATGGGTAGCAATCTTATAAGTGACTGGTCCCAGCTTCTGAACAATTTTGTATGGCCCTTGCCATTTAGCCAACAACTTATTCTCACTTGAGGGGAACAGCAGCAACACATCTTGCCCTGGGGTGAACTCACAAGTCCTGACCTTCTAGTCATACCAAACCTTCTGCTTCTGTCTGGCCTTTTCCTTATTTTCTCTTGCCAGTGCTGTCATCTCCTCAAGCTTCTTTCACATCTTCAAGATGTATGCAACCACATGTTGCTTTTCTGGCTTCCCCTATTCTCATGCATCTCTTAGGACGTCCAGGGGGCCTCTCACTGAACGTCCATAAAGCAGCTGGAAGGGGAAAAATCCAGCAGAAGCTTGAGGCACCTCTCAGTAAGCAAATGGAAGATATGGTAACCAGACATCCCAGTCTGTGCCCATTTAATTCACAGACTTCCTCAGCATTGCCTTTAAAGTGTGGTTAAATTGTTCTACAAGCCCATCAGTTTGAGGATGGTAGGGGGTGGTCTTAATTGCCCTGATCCCAAACAGCTTGTAAACATGCTGAAGATACTGTGACTTGAAGTCGCTACCTTGATCTGTAAGTATTTTTCAAGGAATACCTACTCTGGGAAAACAATTGGATGAGAGCAAATGAAATATACTTTGCTTTGATCTGTTTCAGTGGTAATGCTTCTGGATATCTGGTGGCATAATCACGTATTACAAAAATGTATTTATAACCATTTTTACTTCTCTCCAAGGGTCCAACTCTGTCCATAGCTATACGTTCAAAAGGTGTTTCAATTAGAGGAGGTGGTTGTAAGGGAGCATGTCCTGGGCCTTGATCTTCTCTACGCTGACATTCAGGGCATGACCTACAATACTCCTGTACATCGGTTTACATGTTAGACCAATAAAACTTTGCAGCTATTCTGGCATACATCTTTTGCAAACCCAAATGACCTGCTCACAGTATGCAATGACCACCCTCCAACACCTTCTAGTGTAGCTTTTTGGGAGAACAAGACATTCCATTTCTCCTTGCCTTTGATATAACAAGTTCCCTTTCTGCACAAAGGTTTCTCCCTTCAAGGCCTCCTGACTGTCTGCATCCTTAAGCAAATTCTTGAAACAACACTGCAAAGAATCATACGTCCGCTGGAGTTCTACAAGATTAACTGGAGGATCTAGTTGTAAGTCTGGTTTGGGAAATCCTGTGGTTTCCAAATGCTGCACAGTGCCTTTAAACTTCTCTTTCCTATGCTGACCTCTAGTTTTAACCAGTTTTCCATGTGGATAAAATGGTAGTTCCCCAAGATAATTAACTTCACTTCCTTCACACTTTGGCTGAGATCTAGTCAAAGCTGCACTACTGACTGGCTCCATCCAGGTGACTTCAGTAACTCATATAATACAGATACATCACAGCCTAACACTACTGGATAAGGGAGGTCTCTAACAAGCCCTACATTCAGGTAAAAAGACTGACCTTGAATGACCACATACACATCTGCTGTTGGGTAAACTCTATTCTGCCCATGGATACAACAGACACTTATGTTAACATCAGAGTTCCACCATTCTCTGTCAACCAATTCTTCCTTCACTAGAGTCTGTGAACTTCCTGGATCAACAAGGACATTTACATGATTGACCACCACCTTAACTACCTGCTCTGCATTTCCTCTATAACTCAATTGTTCTGATCAGGGCACATAACAGAAATTAGCTGGTGACAATTTTTTTTTTGGACAGTGATATTTTATATGGCCTTCCTGACCACAATTATAACATTTCACTGCTGACTTTACTGGAGCAGGTGTTAACTAGCCTACTTCTAGGGCAACAAAATGATTACTCCCCTTTCTCCCCAACTGACTCGCCCAGGGTGTTGCTCTTCATGGATTAGTTGTAGGTCTTTGGCCCTCTTTGGGCAGCCACAAAGACCTTGGTCAACTGGGAAGCCTCTGATGCACTTTTGGGGCCATGCTGGCAAATCCAAATCCAAGCATCATGGTTGACCATCCACAGGAACTGCTCAAGGATGATGATCTCTGCTATCTCCTCCTTGGTGTGTTTATTTGGCTGGATCCATCTTTTATATTGTCCTTTCAGTCTGGTGAATCACTATTGTGCCATTACTTTTGTTACCATAAAGTGGCTGCAAACTGGCCCCTCTAACACAGTTATTTGTAAGCAAGAGTAGAGATGAAACGAAGAACTGAATTACCAGTGGATCATTGTCGACAGGCTTCAGTTTCTTCACTGGTTTACACTATTGGGAAATGAATTTCTTTGTCAACACTGCAAAGTGGGAAAAGTCAGTAAAAAGTACAACAGTAGAACAAAATATTGAATCAAGCCTCAAAAAGTAACCTTCTAAAATGTTGCTCATGTTCCCTCACCATACTTTTAATTTGTATGCACTGTATCTCTAACAAAGGAGCTCAAAAAGACACCCAAATCTAAAAACTCAAATATTCTTAATTAAATTTCATTCTGTATTGCAGACTCACGCACCGGAATATTCATGCAGCTCACCTATTATCACCACAATAAAGACACAGTTTAAAATAACTGATCCAATAAATAAACAAGGCAAAAATGGATGAAGCTGTGATATGTGAACATCAAATAATTCAGCATGATGTCCAGGACATGCATCTGTAACAGAAAAACAGCTCACAATAAATGATACCTAAGCATATAACAAATTTATTTTTAGTTCTCCTCTTTAGAAAAACACAATTTTTACATATTATTATTATTAATAATAATAATCTACTTCATACAGTCTTGCTATATTACTTTTGTTCATAATTTCAGACCATGGTCACTTTGCATACAAGCCATCAGACATTGTTTTGTCTAATCTTTGTCGAGTTAAACGTTTTTATCATCTACATTAAAACATAAACACGAACAAATGCTAAACGTGTTTTGGTTTTAAGAGTTGACCAGGAGTCCTCTTACCACTGACATTCAGCCTGATGCCACTGCTAAACAGAAGCCTTTCTTTCTTCATTACAGCACAATAGAAGACCACACAGTCACCTCCTGTAACATTTTGGATCAGCAGTCTGTCGCAGGTCTGCAGTACATATTTTCCCTTGAAGTCACTGTACCGTAAGGCCGCATCCAAAACATCTGCAAAAGATCTCAGCAGTTTATTAATAAATAACCAAAGTACACTTCATTTTCAGCAATAAAATCTCATTAATACAGGCATGCCCAAAGGCCACAGCTGTGTGTCTTACAAGTTCAGGAACAAAATAACTAAATTAAATAATCAGATAATTATATATTTCTTTTCAGCTGACACTTTCAACTAAAGCAACTTTAAGCTATTATTGCATCTGGTTATTTCCACCAAGTAACTGAATTAAATTGTTCAAAGGTACTTCTGCAACAGGAGCAGCAGGTCAGGTCTTCAGCTTGCAACTATCAACAAAATTAATAAATAAATAACTACATACATACATGGACAGATAAATAGCAAACATATTGTTAATTTCCAGGCTAATTCCCCAAATCAGGACAGGGGAAAAAACATTGAAAAAAGCTCACTAATGCCTTGTTTAGCGGTACCTCCTACAGTACTCTTTAATTTTAGCCCTTTGAGTCATTTACAATAACTAACCACATTTTTTTAAATTTCACACCAATATTTGGGAATTTCATATTTGTTATTGATAAAAAACTTTTTTCTGTGTACATTTGCTGTTATTAAAGGTATAACTAATTTACTTTGTGATCAGAATTAAAGAACCATTTATGAACACTTGCTTTTTCTGAAATATTGTTAATCTTCATTACTCAAAATTTGAAAGGATATTAGCTGTGGGTATATCACTGTTCTACTAGCATGTTTTGCAAAATAATCCAGGCACTTCAAAAACATTTATTTTGTCAAAAATACAGTGATAAAAATTAGAGAACAATAACCATCATAGTGGAAAAGAAGATTATATCTAAACTTTTTGGAGGGTTACAGCTTTCAATAATTAGTAAGGAAGTGTAGAGGCTCTTGCTTTGAATGACTTCAGCACATCTGTGCCCATAGGACATCACTAGTTTCTCACACTGCTCTGGTTTGATCTTGGTCCACTCTTCTTCCAGTCTCTTCCACAGTTCGATAATTGTAGTGGGCGATAATTTTATCACCAAGGATTTTCCAGAGATTCTCGATCAGGTTTAGATCCGGACTCTGAGCTGGCCATTTTATTATTTCAACGTTGTTAGTTTCAAGGAACTGCTTTACCCATTTTGAAGTGTGACAGGGGGCAATGTCTTGCATGAAACTTGCAGGCTCATATGCTCGTTGGGAAAAAACTGCATGTTGCTGAAGGAGGTTCTGATAAATATTTGCAGTCACCTTGCCATGTAGCTGGATAAAAGGCCCAATTCCTGCTGCAGAAAACAACCCCCAAACCATGACTCTTCCTCCTTCACATTTAACTGGCTTTTTTTATGCACTTTGGGTTTAGTCTTTCCCCAGTTTGACGCCGAACATAATGTTTCCCATCAGACCCAAATAAATTGAACTTACTCTCATCACTAAAGTGAACTCTGGACCAGTTCTCTGTCCACACAACATGCTCCTCAGCAAAGGTTAGTGTAGCCTTTTGATTCTTTCTGCTGATGAGAGGTTTTGTCACTGCAGAGTAGGCTTTCAGTCGAAATTGTCTTAAACGGCAAGAGCCTTACCCTGTTCAGCGCTGAACTGGTGAGCAATTCCAGCTGCAGTGTTTAACTGATTCCCCATTGAGAGTCTCCACATTATCCTGTCCTCTTGTGCATTTGTCTTACGTGGACAACCAGCATTTTTGGGAGACTTGAATGAATTAGTGTCATTGTAAAGCTGCAATATTCTAGAAATCACAGACTTTGAACAACCAACTTCTCATGCAATGGTTGAAACAGTTAGCCCTTTGGCCTTCATCTGGACAACCTGCTCTTGTAGGGTTTCAGTCACCTTAGAGCAGCTCGCCATCTAGCAAAGTAATTAGGAATGCTGCCAGATAAATAGGGCTTGTCAGATAATACCACCAGTGTTCTCAAATTTTGATCAGAGTTCTTCAAATTTCTCATTTAAGTTTTTTATATTGTGCTTCAGAATATATTTAAATTATGAAATATGCTTTAAAAACTGCTCTTCTATGCCAGTTAGTATACATTCAAATAGGTATAAGCAGTGATTTTGAAATTTAGGAAGTTGTAAGTTGTTTTCTAATTTTGATCACCACTATATCTATGCAATAAACTGCATTAATGACCTCTTAGTTGTTCTATTTCTCACTGATGCATGTTGATATTTGGGGTGACAGTGGTTGGGAGTGATCTTTCTGGAATAAACAGCTCTGAGTAAATATCTACATACCACTGACAGCATAGAAGACAAAACTACAAAATAAAGATTTACATTTATTAGTAAATTATAGGCCACATACCTTTGACTTGGAGTATAATATTTTCTAAAAAGTCAACTTATGGATAGATGCACTTGTACATCCCTTCATCTGAGTCTTTAAGATCCATGAACAACAGAGAGAAATTGCCTTTTTCATACTGGGATGGAAACAGCTGTGTTCTGTTCTTCAGCTGGGGGTACTGGTTTGACAAACAATCCACTCCTTTGTTGACGTCATGGACAATGTAGTCTTTATAGTACCAGAAGAATGACAGATTTTTAAAACCACTCCCTTGTAAACACAGGGCAAAATTACAATTGTCTCCTCTGTATCCTTCTACACTTTTCTGCGCAGTGATTGCAAGGAGGTACAATGAACACAAAGTTACATTTACAAAGTACAACTTGGAAAGCACTAAAAATGTACACAACATACCTCTGTTCATCAGGATCGTAAGCAGCAACAACAGCCAATATCTGGAAAAAAGATATTTAATCACTACAAAAAATGCATCACTGTGACAAAAATAGTAACTATAATATGAATATTAACTATCAAAAAATTATTCAGAAAAAACATTCAGGAAAAGAGATTATTATTAACATTCGGCCATATTTAATATGCAAATTTCTATACAAAGACTGATAAGGAATGCTTCAAGAGTGAATATTTTACAAAGAAAGCTAATCACACATAATAGCAGAATTTCATTGCAGAAACTAATTTTCTGTCCATTTACTACACAGTAAGTTGTTAAAACTGGCTTGTACCTTATGGTACTTTATTGTAACATACTGTACAATAAAATCAAATGTCTATTTTCTACAGATTTTGCAAACAATTTATAAGAGGCAGCAGGTGACATAGTGGTTAGTGCTGTAAGCTTGAAATGCTAAGAATCCAGGTTCAAACCACAGCCCTGGCTGTATTACCTATGAGCCAGATGCTTAACCCAACTACTGCTAAAGTCTGTGCAAGTGTATAGATGGGTAAGATGCATTAACCAAATGCACACACTCACCACCTGGAATTTGCATGTTTGGTAGGTGGATTACCATCTGTTAAACTTGTGAATATTTATAACCTATTTCTTTATCGAACCTTAAATCTCCAGGAGGTATCCAGTCCATGTCAGTTGAGACTGCAGTTAAAAACTGCACCAAATGGGTGTGTGGGAGCAGCACACACCAGCAGTCACATTCTACTCATTCAGCTGCAGTGCACAAAGATTCATGTGGACTGTGTTGATGCTCTGTACACTTCTCTAATTTTGTGCTGTCTGTGGAGATTAATATGGGTCCTAAATAAAAGAAAAAGTTTAAAAAGCTCATGGGAGAGTCACTCAGCATTTGGAACTAATGTCTGAGGTGCTGAAGGGTGTTGACCCCGGTGAAAGTGAGGGGTAAAAAAGCACATCTACTACTTAAAGTTAATCAAAATCTACAGTGAAAACAATCCATGCATGGACAGACCAAATTAAAGCTCAAAATGTGCTTAGTGGTGGTAAGATTTCAAAAGTTACTGTAAAACCAGGCACTCCTTTCCACACCTCACATGCATTAATGGAAGGCAACTCTATTAAAGCTTTAAGAAATTATTTATATCTTTAACTGTTATTTACTCTATGACATCATGTCAACAGTTTTCTTATTTAGACATTTACGGTGATTTTTAGGTGAACATGGAATGGCTCTGGAATGAGTTACAATCCCATTCCCACAAGAATTATTCCCATTAAAATGGATTAACAAAATATTTGTGACCGTTATCTACATCTTCAGCATCCATTTCTCCTCTTATCAAGCTGCTCAGTCTGAACTCTTGCCTTAAGGATATCTGGCTGCCCAACAAATATGTCAAGCAACTTTCCATAAAGCATCCAATCGAAGAACTGCCAGTGAATACAAACGGTGGACCCTAGCACATACATTTCACAAGACAGGACCAACCGAATACGTTTTTCATTGTTGTTCCCACTTATATTGTCATATTTGAAAGCATCTAGTGCAAAGTAGGCAAAAATAGTGCCAAAGTAGGGTAGTAGGTGTTTATTCATACTAAAAAACCAATACCTACAGCATAGTCATGACGTGTGACTGCAATTTATTCTGTCAGATTGTTTATTTAATTCAAATTGTGTCTACACCTGCAGAGGATCGCAATTTAAAATAATAAACTGCATCACCGCCAATTGTTTTACGTTACAGCCTCGGATTGGCTGACAGTGACCACTTCCGGTTTAGCAGCTGTACAAAGTCGCCTAGCAATAGAGTACATTAAAATAGCCCTAAAGTTGCGCTGTACGATGTATGGACTCAGAGCAAGGAATCCTGAAAAAGGTGGAGGTTCTGGCCGCATAGGACACTTTTATGGTTCACGAGTGTCAAACGTCTACTTGAAGACATAATAAACGGGCACTTTAGCAGAACTTCGACTTGAGGTTTCTTCATAACTACGGTCACTTTTTCCATTACGTCACAGTGCAGGAGTGCCAATTGTGCTGGTTGGTGTCTTCTTTTTGGATATAAGATGGATGGAGACATATTCTTTCAAGCTGTTACTTTAGCTCGGTAACGCGATATGTATGACAGCCGATTCACGGAAGCGGAGCACGTACGTAACACCCTAGTGGTGAGTATGGGTACTGCACGCATGTATTTAACCAAGCGTCCTACCGTCGTGCGTGTGAGTTGTGGTTTGGGGTTCGCACGGTTCTAGTGTGCAAGTTGGTGGGCTTGGGGTGTTTAACTGGCTACAGGAGGAAGACTAAAGGAGTAAAACAAATAAATAAATAAAAAATAAAGCGGCATCATTTATGGTTTATCAGCTGACCGTAATAATGTCGTACGCAGAGGTCCTGTCCTTCATAAGGGATTATTAACTTTTGTTTACTTAAAAACTCTTGGAAAAGGAACTGAGAGGGAGGAGAGCACTCTGCCCAGTCTTGCAACTATAATAATAATAATAATAATAATAATAATAAATCTCTTAAGAAGCGAAAGAAATAGAGCGGCGCTGTCATTGGTACAAGCGGCAGGTGCACGGCCGTAAATTGTGCTCAGTTTCGGATTTCTATGTCATTGTAGGGAGGTTGAGTGACATATCAGCCCGGAAAGAAATAATTACTTGTATCATAAAAACAAAACCAGCACAAAAATTCTGTAGCACAAATGTAGCACTAAAAGCATTAGTTTTTTCCCCTTTGTAGTGTTTGAAGGGGGCCAACTGCACACAGACAGCTCCTCCATTAGTCCTTTTTGGTTGTTACACTTGACCACTGCCCAGTGTAAATAAAGGTTGTGTCATGGAGTTTGTCTCAGTCTC